>CAWUFW010000358.1:1940639-3296278 GCA_963921515.1 Calotriton arnoldi
ACCCCAATGCTATACCAGCAGCACAGGTCACGGCCTTTGCATTAGCTGGTTTTGCTGCTTTTTACCCTTCCCTACTGGCAGATGTGGCAACAATTGTGATCCCCAATGACATTACAGCTGCGATTTATGTTACTTGGTTCATCCTAAGTGGTATGGTCCCTCTTAAGTGGGCAGCTGTTACTACTGTGGTCCCTTTCACTGGGGTAACTGTGGTCACTACTGGTCCCTGCTTTGGTCTGAGCTGTATTGAAAGCTGTTTTTGCAGCTTTTGTCCTGTTCTGGCACCTGCTCATTGCCACTGGGGTCAATACTCTAGTGGCCAATAAGGTTGCTACTTTACTACTTGCTGTACTCTCTGGTGTGCTGGTAGCGGTTATCATTGCTGTGGCAGAATTTTATGCATGTCAAAAATAGTTTAGCTGTTGTTTATGAGGTCAGACTGTGGTAAAAGTTGTTGTTGCAAATGTTGTCCATGCTGTGGTTAGAATTGCTGTTGATGCTTTTGTTATCATGTGGTGCCTGTCGTGCATGTATCTATTGCTGCAGAAGTTGCTGCTCCTGTGTGGAGTCTGAGCACAGCTATTGTGGCTACTTTTCGGACTTGTGTTGCTGTGGTGACAACTGTGGTTCCTGTAATGCATTCACCTGTTGCTGCTGTGGGCGAGAAATGGGTCGCTCCAAAGCCTCTATGTAAGATTCAAAATTTATTAACAGCTAAAGCAGTACCCAGTAAGACTGAAAAAAGTAAGTTCCATAGACCTCTTGCAAATGCTGGCCAATCAAATATTCTCTCGCCATTGCTAACGATCTCAACTCGGGCATCAGTAACACACTGGAGCATCACAATTACCGGGGTTATTAATCTTTCATTCAATATTTGAAAAAGATGCTCTTCAGAGATCTGAGCAAAAAAGGGTAGAACAGCATAACTGTTGGAGTCATTTTAAATGAGTATGGCGATACTGGTTTCAAATTGAAATCACACAGCTATTTTATTATTGTTGCAAATTCAATGTATTCACTTCAGTCAACCAATAAACTTAACACTGGTATAGTCACACCCACTGGAGCTTACCAACTTGTGGCATGGTATCACGCGGTATTAACACATTTATCTCGATTAGCTTCATGAAATCGGATATGTCTAACAGAAGAGCATTAATCTTAAACACTTGATGTGTGCCAAAAGAAGTTTATAAAAGGTGAAGGATCCCCTACACGTTTTGTACAGAGATGCAAACAATTGTTAAGACTTTTCTGATGTTATGAGATCTAATTTTGTCCTGACCTGGTCTAAACTAGGGGTCGCAGAAAGGAGCACTTAAATGGTTTTCGCGTTAGATTCATATAATCCACCCTCAGGCCGTTTAAATCATGCATGTTAACATATACAGTTGAGGTGACTAGGTTTATAAGACTGCATACTGCTTCTATATTGGGAATGCTTTTATGCTCCGATACAGCGTTAGGTTAATTATTATGCACAGTTGCTTTCTACAATGTGGGATTCACACTAACTTTGCAGTAGGAGAATTCAAGATTTTTCCAGTCATATTTTAGAAAACATTACCTACGTTTTGCAATGGTAGATAGTCCCATGTCCCTTTCAGTTACTCGTGTTCTATAAACTGTCCTGAAAACATAGCAAATTATGTCAGTGCTATCTGCACTATACAAATAGTGCTAAAATGGGAAAACAAGTAGATATCGCATTACAAGCAACAGGGTCGAATAACAAACCAACTTTACAAACTTGTTATTCACCATGATTACAAAAAACAAAAAAGAGACAGGAAACACACTCCAATGAGTGCTTTAAACAAAAGAAAATAAGCTTTGGCAAAGATGACAGGCTTCGCCTTTATTATACAAGTGTGACGCTATCAGATGTGCTAATCCTTTCTTGCAAAGCATTGTTTTTTTTAAAGTAAAAGAAAAGCAAACCTATCCTAAGGTACAGAACAATGAATTCATTTTTTCGAGCTTTATAAAAGACATGGTTTCTTTTTCAAATTCCGCACAGGAAATTCTGAATGGAATTTAAAAAGCCTGATGCAAGTGATCCTGTTTAAAATCAACACAGAGGACTAGTTACAGGTACTTAAAAGAACATAGCAGCTGTCCAAGAAGTGGTAGAATTTAAAAGGAAAGGTTTGCCACTTACTTTCCACAGGAATAGGAACTGTAAGAAAAGCTCTGTCCGTATGGACTCTTGCAGCAGTCCAGAGAGCATATTTATGGGCCTCCAGAAGAGACCGCTCCTTTCAGGTTATTCAGAGTAAACCTTCTAACAAAAAAATCTGGATCAGTGCAGAAGCCTGCCCCTCCCCCAGCGCCATAAATTCTGCCTTTGTGTGCCAAGAACTGGACATTCATGCAACATATGGAAGGCTGGAGATAAAAGAAATCCAACGTGATTAAGCCTGTTCCTTAGTTTAAAGTGGCAAAGCTTGGGTATGCAAACTTTGTGCCACGTTTTTATTGCCGCCAGACATTTCGCCGATTGCACTGCAGCACCTAATCAAACAGCACTGCAGTTGGAGGTGGTGACATGCCCGTGGGTAGGGTGGGAAGCGGGAGCGCGGGGAAGGGGGGGTAAAATCCAAAAATTGCTGTTTCCCACACTTCCAGGAGCGGAAGGGAGCTCCACGGATAGTGTTGAGGGCCTATTTCATGGGGAGAAAGCACAGAGGGAAAAGCATGAAAATGCAAGCATTCCCATAAGTACTTCCATGATGTTAGGTGTGGAAGGAAGATGGTAAATAAGATATGCTCTAGGGGAAGGACAAACAAAAAACAGAAAGGAAATACATTGAATAACAAGCATTGGCATAGCCAATAGGCCTCGCCTTTGGGATCTTATAAGTATTTAGTTATGCAGCACAATATCCTTGGTGCAACAACTTCAACTGTTGCATGGCTAAACACTTATAAGGTCCCAAAGGCGAGACCTATTGGCTATGCCAATGCTTGCCAACAAACAGACATTTTTGTGTTCTAGCCATTCACTATAACAACTTCCCTACAAATCCAAAAAATACATTAAAAAAACCAGCTACTACAATAATGTGTTGCATTCTGCATTTGTTCCTTACTAATACACACTAAATGCGCCATCACTTCCATCTGCTGGGCACACAACCTAACGAGATCGTCATAGAAGAAACAGAGTGACCAGTTTTTACTCAGTTGTGGTATGGGAATCAACCTTAACCAAACAGTCTATGAAAGCGGTCACAATCTGATATAATACCAATTTGATAACTTCCCCTACGCACAATTGTTCATGCAAATACATTAAACTTCTTGGGAATGGCCCTTCCTTGAGAACATGGGGTGTACGTTAAAATAGTCCTAGTAGTGATGCTTTCCCACGGACTATTCATCTCCAGTTATCATCCTGAAACTGAGCAAGGGTTTCACCGAACTGTGATTTAACTTTGACAAATCCTGCCAAATCATCCACTTAATACTGTCCTTTGTAACGACTTGGAAAGATTGTCAGAAAAAAAGCATGAATAGCAATAGAAACAGCATAAATGTGGCAGGGATTTAAAAAAAAAAAAAAAACTGACTTTGCAGTTAGGCAGGCAAAATTCTCAAAATACTTATGTTGCGAAATATCAATGTGCCCGCTCTGGTTTTTAAGGATGGAATTTGGGTGCCGCAATTATAGCAAAAGTAAAGAAATAGATGTTTTTTTCTATTTCTTTACTTTTGCTACAATCGCGGCACCCGCGCTTTACTTTTAATTTTAAAAGTAAAGCGCGGGTGCCGCAATTATGCGAAAGTGAAACGAAAAAAAAAAAAAGTGACGCGGCCGCGAAAGATAAACAAAACTAGCACGCGAGTGGTGCGCGCGCGCTTGCGAGCAGCAGGCGTGACCACACGCTCGTGCACCATGGCCTTTTGCTTGCGCGTAACCGCAGGGAAAAGGCCATGACGCACGAGCGTGTGGTCAGCTTGTCAAACCCCCTAACAAAGTCTTGCCGGAGCAGCGCTTGCGCGCTACTCGAGGCTCGACCTAAAAAGCAAGCAAATGAGACTGACATGAAAGCCAACAAATGATATACAAAAGACTGACCCAAAGATCATTCTATGTACTATTATCGCACACAATCGAGCTTTAACAACAGACGGGTAAAACCTTTCTGCAGGAGTCCGCTTAGGTATGCAGTCGAAAGTACAACCCATCCAATCAAAATGAGTGCAAAATGCTCCTAGATCTCTTATGTCCATGCTCATGAATGGACATGAGAGATAGCAAAGCTATACAATCATGAGTAAAAGGCTAACTCAAAGCACACTACGTATTTTGGAAACGGATCTGACCAGACAACTAAAACGGTCTGTAACTGAGACCTAAAAAAACAAGAGAACAAACTTGTAGACCCATAACAAAATTTGCCTGCTATTCGTTCAAAATTCATTGGGTCATCAATGAATTCAGAAACCATGAATCCACCTTATTACAAACTTTCAACACACTGTCGCCACTATTAGTCTCTAGAAGGGGGACAAGATCTTGCTGAGTGTAGACCTCAAGGACTATTCTGCACTTTCTATCTACTCGAAAGTGAAGAACTCTCAATTCCCTTAATGGTGTGCAACAGGTTTGGCTCTGCCACAAGACCCGCTTAGTAGATTTTTTCGAGGAAGTCCTGAAATCTACTTTGGTAGCCATCTCTGTTCCCTGGCAGCACTTTCTACAAGTGACCTAAAGACATCATACCTCAAACTGCTTCTTGAACCAGAAAAAAAGTATTTTGTGTTTGGAAATTTAAATAGTGCAGCCCTATCTGAGGAGCAACATTGCACTGTATATTCAAGTGGAAATTGGCATCTTTAAATGCCACAATAACATATTTACAATTTTTGGTGCAAGGAGGTTAAGTGCATTACCCAGAATTACACAATTACAGGCAAGTGCTAACGACAGGACTAGTTACAAAATTTGCCAGCTGAGTCACTGAACCACATTCCCTAAATCTACTGAAAGCTTCGTGAATAAACCAGTCGCAGCCGGCAAAGGGGGATGGGGTAGGGGGTTGTGATTTTAATTTTTTTTTTTAAAACGCTTACCTTCGGCAGTCCGGTCCCACGTCGTCCTCGCAGGAAGCAGCCGCAGGCAGCCTCCCTCCCCTAAGCTAAATTACAAGGCTGCAATGGCAGCGTTGTGATTGGCTGGGACGCCGACCGCACAGGCCTCTATGGAGAGGCAGTTTCCTCTATGTAGACTGCATGCAGCCTACATGGAGAAAAGGGAGTGTGTGCATGACTGGTTTGGTCAGCCCTGGGGCCGACCAAACAGTCAGCGCCCACAACACTGGGCTAGCCACTCCTTCCCTGCCCTGCAGCAGGACCGCCCACCCTCCCGCTCCCAACCAAACGCTTCTTCTGCTTTCTCGCAGTGCGAGAAGCAGAAACATAAAATGGTATTTATACCATTTTATGTTTCTGCTTCTCACACAGCGAGAAAGCAGTGGGGCGACGCTCCTCCGCTCACATAGAGGAGCCGCCCCTGGAATAAACTGCTTAACAGCAGCTTCAAGAAGCTTGATGATTTTACTTATCAAACTCAAGGGTGCTGTTGGAAATGTGCCCTTTCTGCACAACATTTTTGCCTTTTTGCTGTACCCTAGTTTTGCCGAATATTGAACTCTGTGCACTTTACCCCTGGTAATCATCGTTCAGTGCTTCTGCTCGTCCTTTCAACATTGTAAAACTGGGATACACATGATTAATTTATTTAATTTATCTTTTAGTCCCTAGTAAATGGCACCAAGAGCCTGTAAATTAAATGCTACCAGTGTACTGTAGCACTCTTGTGCCATCCACTGCAATTGCACTGTAAAACATGTCCCCAGGCCTACCATTGTAGCCTAGCTGTGCAGTATTGAAACTCAAATTCAACCTGTCAAAATTACCCCTTTTGACAGACCTAAACTTTCCTTTCATATCACCCCTTAGTATCTGTATTGCTCAAATGCTAGGGTACATGGTATATAACACTAGAGGAAATGTACACGTTAAACATGTCCTTACAGTGAAAAGGCCCTAAAAGAGATTTTCACTGTAGTAAGTTTGGCGGTTTCTCAAGAAAGCACTGGGATACAATATTAAGTTGACTAAATGTTATTTCCAACTAGAATAGCTACAAACATAATTTGTGGACTTTTAGAAAGTTGCCTTTGCCCTGACTGAAGTGCCTGGAAGCTAAATCTGTGTTTTGCCCTTCCACTAGTGAGTAATTAGCATTTGAATAGACGTGAATGAGGTGCGAACTTGCTCCCAGAAGCAAGCAGTAGGCTGACCTGAATGGGTAGGGAGGACCCAGCTGACCCTGAAAGAATATGCAGGGTGGGTGTGAGGATCCTATTTTACATTAAAGTGTCAAATCCAGCTTGACAGGTTTGCTAGGGTTGTTCATAGGATGCTCGGGGCGCACTTCAAAATTGCCTTCCCTGTCACAGGCAAATGTTAGCTGACACTTGGGCAAGGCCCTTTTTTTTATCTCGCCAGCTGGACCAGTGTCAAAACCTGTTTGAGAGGTCTGTTGGGTTTACATATAACATTTGGGGTACACATCAGAGGAGGGAAACTGGATGCCAAAACAATGTTTGTATAGCCCCAGTACTGCTGCTGAAAACTCAGCTTTTGTTCTTCTAGACTTTTGTCTCTGAGGCTGCTGTGGGTATAGAACCTGCCTCAAACTGGATTTTAGTGTTAGATGTGGGAGGCCATTAGGATCACCATAGTACACCAACGACATATGCTCCATCCCCAGAGCCCAAGTTTAGTGCGCCCAAAGCCTTTCGTCTACGTTGTAAATGTCCTTCCCACCGCCTGCTTGAGCCAGGAATAAATGTAGCATCACAAGGCACCCACTCTTGGACCTGAGACAGATCAGAAGAGAACTGAACCTTCTGTCTGCAACCCGAGGAAAGCCCTGGAGGATTAGAGCTGCTCTCCCTTGTACTCAGGAAAAAGAAGTAGACCCCAAGGTCATTAGGCCAACACCCTGTTCAAGCTACAGGGATATAACCAGCTGCTAGAGCCCTTTCATGCATCTGATTAGTGGCAACTTGACAGACTAGACTCTGTACAGTACTGGCCATAAGGCCTTAAGGGTGGAGAGGTACTTCCACAACAGGGAAGTGGGAACGGATACGTCCTCCCAAACAGTAACCACAAACAAAACAGTATCCAACACAACCTGAAAACAGGAAAAATAATACTGAAGTGGACTAGTTCTCAATACGAGGTGTAATGGTTTGCTACTACCACTATTGGGAGCAAAACCTCTTTGTTAAATTCCCCTCACACATTAATAGTGTCATGCTTCATCATAGGGGCACCCTGGCTCCTAAAAGCCAGGGTGGGCTCAACCGTTTTCCAGGGAGCTCTTGTGAGAAAAAAGGCAGGGGAGTTTTTTCAGATTAAGAAACCACCATCAACTCCAGGTATCCCTTTAATGTGGAGAGATAGTGGTTATTAAAAACAGGAAAGTAGGGTACCCCCAGGATTCAATGGTCCTATGACCCTATGCATGCCATCATCATCAGTGTCCAACCAATGATGATGAATGATTCACGCCGGGAGGACAGAACCGACTAGGTAGCTGAGCGGGACCGGATCTTTGACGACTGTTTGACTACAAGACCGTCCCTCTTCTCTGTCCTCGTGAGAGGCGTGCAGTCCTCCATATTTTAGAATAAGTATATCCATACGGCGTCTGCATGATAATTTGAATATTGTCCACATTATCTTTTTGGTTTTAATACTGCAGGGAGGGATACCACCTTCTTTTGTGCCCTGATGAAAGCCACGGACCCCTAGGGCCTCATATTGGCTGAAACATGTTGGGATGCATAGGGTCATAGGACCATTGAATCCTGGGGATACCCTACTTTCCCATTTTTAATAACCACTATCTCTCCACATTAAAGGGATACCCGGAGTTGATGGTGGTTTCTTAATCTAAAACAAACCCCTGCCTTTTTACTCACAAGAGCTCCCTGGAAAACGGTTGAGCCCACCCTGGCTTTTAGGAGCCAGGGTGCCCCTATGATGAAGCATGACACTATTAGAGTGTGTGAGGGGAATTTAACAAAGAGGTTTTGCTCCCAATAGTGGTAGTAGCAAACCATTACACCTCCAATTGAGAACTAGTCCACTTCAGTATTATTTTTCCTGTTTTCAGGTTGGGTTGGATACTGTTTTGTTTGTGATAGACTAGACTCTACCTGGCACACTGGAAGCCTGTAGGTGCCACTCCTGAGGTTATGGGGGGCTTTAGAAGTGTATTTCTGTGGTTGATGGAGACTAAAGTCAGAACGTAAAGTTTTTTGTCCAGGACGAACCTAGCTGATTTATCTGACCTGCACTCCATTGCAGTCAGCGCCAAATTGCACCTAGGTCCTATTCTATCACAGCCATTGACCATCATTGGCACTTTGTGCTTCTTGGTGTTATTTCCACCTAAAACTTTAAAAATTCTCATCTCCATTACCCCTTTTTAGGTCGAGCCTGGGAAGCGCATGCGCTGCTCTGCGAGGCATGCTGTATTGAGGTTGGGCCTTGAAGCTCCGCCCACATTTTTCATTGGCGTGTCTCACTGTCTACTGTAAACTGTGGCTGTTCACTGGTCAAAAGGCTTAGTAGTCCCTCCTTGTACCGCCTTGTCTCATTTTGTAACCTCCCATGGTGACACCCCATTACGTGTGTTGTTGCTCGGTAGGCTTTGATTACGGCCTCCGAGCACTATTTTCTCAAATAGCTTTGTCGTGCCTGCTGTTTGAGCAGGACACGCTCTCTCCTAACGCTTTTTTTATTTTTTATAGCACGCATTTGCAATGCAATAGGTCTTGCATTTGAAAGAGTTTAAGCTATTGGCATTGTAAATGACAACGCCATTTATTTATCTGTTTTAAAAACACATAAATAAAAGGCATTGTTGTCATTTACAATGCCAATAGCTCAAACTCTCATAAATGTGAGACCTATTGCATTGCAAATGCTTGTCATTTTATTCAATTTAGCTCTACTGTTCCAATTCGTTTTGGGAGTTTTGTGTTGCATTTCAACTTTTACTACTGTTTTTGGTACTGCATAAATACTTTCCACATTGTCCCAAGTTATGCCTCTCTGCTACAGCTACCAGGGGGTTGAGTTCAGGTTAATTCAGTGACTTTTGAGAGTTCACCTTGATCAGGATTTTGGTTATCATCGGAGGTGGGGGCTTACCCACCCTCCAAATAATAACCTCATTTCTTACAGGTGTCATGCCAGATTCCAGATGTTCCTAGTCTCCATCTGAGACGACCTCAAGTTTAATAGTGGACCAGAAAAGGGCAACATAATTCCTACTCCTAGACACCTCAGCCTCCTTTGCACAATTCTTCATCCTATCCTACTGAGCAGTTAAAGAATCTTTGAAATCAAGAATCTGCCTTGGAATGATGGATCTTGTTTCTCTCAGGGTGCCACATATCATTTCCCTCATAACTTTGTAATCCTCAACACTGAACATCTTGAAGGCATCCTTCATGCTGGACTATTATGCCCGTTTGTCAACATCAACCTCGGCCCGCTGACAGAGGTCAAAGACCACCTTTGTAGGGGACACTACTGATTTTTAATCCTGAAAGGAAGGGAATGCAGCTTTTAATCTTTTAGTAGATCCGATTATCTTTCAGGCTTATGAGTATTCTCGATAACAATTTGACTAGATACTTCCTAGGAAAAGTCTTGAAAACTCTTGAAAAATGTTACACAGGCTACTATCTTATTCTCGGTAACTTTGAATGCCTTGTTGTGGGTAATCCTAGGAAGTTTTTCATTAGAGTCAAGAATGCCTTCATCTGTTCTCTTATAGTGAACTTTCAGTGTCCATCAAATACTTTCTGGGTTTTATGAACTACATTGTGCAATCTTGATTTTGAAAGGTCGGCCGCAGGTAGAACTGGGTGACTGGTTATATTATCAGTGAAATATAAGGACCGATTTGATTTCTTTATGACAATTTCATTGATCTGAGTCACTCCTCCTCATCCAAGTACATAGCACACCTGGCTTCAGGCTCGCTGGCATAGGAAGTCATCACAGGCGTGCCTAAGGAATTGAAGCCCTTTTATAGCTCCTCCCAAGGGAATGAAGGTTACAAAACCCAGGGAGTTCGGAGCTCCAAAATCTGATACACCATCAATCCGTTCACAAGAACTCAGCATCTGTATCAACAATAGAGAAACATTTGAAAATTTGGTGGAAAACAAGTCTCTAAAAATAAGTCTGCAGGTGAGGGCAGAGACTCCATGACCAAATAATGCAGATAGCCAGATTTCACTACTTGTGCAACAAAGCAGAAGCTACACAGACTATATCAAATACTCACCTTTACAAGCTACCTCCCCTTAATACAGATTTCCCCAGAAAAAGACAGGATACATGACTGTTTGCACAGCAGAAGAATCTTAGGTTGTTGCAGAGAAGCATACATGCTGCTGAAAAAAAACACCTACTATAGTGACGGTATACTATGGTCTTCAAATTGTCTAGGGCCAAGCTTTCTTGCACAATTATTTTTTCACAACCTCTCAAACATTTGCCAGAGGTGATGCTTTGACAAAAGCGCATTAAAATGCTAGCAAGGTGGAGACTGTACTGGGGCACTTGAGGTACATGAATGAGCCCTTCCCCTTTTTTTGCTCTGTTAAATATTTGGTCTTTTCTCTTCTCCTTGGCCCCTCACTCTCTTGTTCCCATCACTCATAGGCCCCATCACTAGTCACAGACCTATTTTAAGTCATAGTACACCTCTGCTTTTACTACCCAAATCAGCACCCAAATTTACTACACTGCCCATTAGCATCCATCTTTTCAGTCAATGCACACCTCCACTATTACTTCCAATTTCCTCCAATACTGGTAGATTTTCCTGCCTAAGCTCACCTCTCCTATAAAGACGTCTCTATTCAGTCCTCCACCATAATATCACTGCCCGCTATAACTCACTGTACGTCATTCCCACCTCTACCCTAGTCTCTTGTCACTTCAACACTGCCTCTTTTACTAGCCAATCCACTACGCTTTTCTGCCCACTATTCCTGTCATTCCCTCTTCCCCCATTACAGAATCCTCTCCAAGCTGCTCACCAGCTGGTGCCTCAAAGGTTTCTGAGTGCTGTGGCAGACGTACTCTTTTAGTTGACCCTTCCTGAGCACTATCAGCATTCCAGAGCACTAATTACCCCAGTATGCCTTCTTTTTCTCTGCACTAAATGAACTCACTGTACCCTAATTTTACGGTGTTTTCCAGAAACACATTTTGTCTTACTTGTTCTTAACCCTTAAACTGTACTCAACTCTGATCTTACGCTGTCAGTAAGATTTTTTTAGTTTTTTTTTTTTCCTTTTACAGTCAGCTGTGTTTGGTCCAAATCTACACAGAAAATTTTTACAAGTCTGCAAGCTATGTGTTTTCTTGTTTTGAGACGTGGCACCTGGACGTGTGCCACCCGCCCCCTCAGCTTGTTACAGTGGCACGACCACATCCTTGCCCCCTCCCAACACCCCACCCATCAGAAGGCACTCACTACAGTATGAAGACAATAGTGAAGTAGGTGGGACAGTGTAGGATTGTGGTAGGGAGCTTTTGGCAGATGACTGTGTAGCATAGCAAAATAAAATGGGTTAAAAAAACATTTTATTTGACAGGGCTTGCATTATCGTGCTCACTGTAATGAAGCAGGATTGCTGCATTACTCTTATGTCAAGTGAAAAGTCAAGTGTTAAATCAAAGTAGTCCTTGAAAAGTAAATTCCACTTGGTCACCTGTACTTAAAATCACGTTTGGAGGGGAGGGGGGAGGCGGGGTACCTAGAACATGGCTGAGTAAGACGTGTCCCTGTTGAGCACCTGGCCGGAGCTCAAATCCTGTAACTAATCCTGCTAGCCATAAAAGTCCATTGGGCTTCTCTCACCTGTAAAGGGCCCTGGAATGACCTATGCAGACCTAGGAGATCTCCGTGGGTGTGGGGGCCACAGCAGAGGGGCGAATGGCCGTTCTGAATATCGCAAGAAAGATCGCAGACTCGCAGCCCGGACCTCCCACAACAGCGAACTGGTGCCGACCTGGTGCGAGCGGAGGGACATCTGTCGCAGCTGGACTGGGCCCTGCTCTGCTTCCCTCCCACCCGCCGGTCACCGGACCCTGCCGAGGCTGGCAGATGGGTCTCGAGGGCCCCTGCACTTCTCCTTTCCACTCCCCAGCCCACTGAAGCAGCAGAGCGGGGATACAGGAGGCCTGGGCCTCTGGAGCCGAGGCGGCCTTCGTACGGACCCTGCAAGACTCCGCCCGACGAAAGGAGGGCCCTGCGTTTGGGTCCCAGGCAGTCAATCGAAACGCCGGCGTAGAGACGCAGCCTACACGGCGAGATTGGGCCACATTAGGGGAGCCCCCTCAGGCCGGCCCGCAAGCCCGCATCCAGGAGCTGAAGGCTCTCTGCTGGGACGGTGTCTGTGGAGAACAGGAATCCTCTGCCCCGGCTCCTTTGAGCGTCTCGCCTGCCCCACCTACTGCGTGAGTGAGAGGGATCACGCGGTGGCGGATGGGGGTCTCTCCTGGAGCGCGAGGGTGGGGGGGCGCGAGTCGGGATCATGCCCCTGACCCCAAGACGAGGGCCCCCCCCCCACAATGCATCAAATTGCGGGACAGCCTGATATTGGAAAGGGGCGAGAGTGGCCTGGACTGACCACATTATACAGACAATCTGGATCCCTTTCCCTGATGTCTTGGCATATGATATAGCCCCGGAATTGAAAGGCTAAACTGGCCTGAGGAGTGTCTATGGTCATTACTGGGAGGACAGACGGTGGTTCTTTCGGCCCAGAACAGGGGGGTGGAAAGTGGATTGCCGGGCCACCGGCCCCACTGCTCCCCCTTCCCCTCAGCTGCTGGGGCCAACTACTCTCCTCCCCCCTCCCGCTCCCCCTGCAGAGGTGACTATGCTGGGAGCTTTGTGGGCACAGCCATAGGGCCCACTGCCCTTAATACATGCCCGGAGGACTTAGAGAGGGGGCTGCACTCAGTCCCAGAACTGCTGCCTGGACAAAGTAGAGGAGCCGGGCATGAGAACAGCCATGCGCCCAGTTGCCGCACTGGAATCAGTGCCAACATTGAGAAGCCTCATTGGAGGGACTGGTAGTCTCGACAGGGTCCTGTCTACCCCTATGATAATCTTGTTTCCTAGACACCCCTGACACAGCCAGACAACAACCAGATCGCGTTACCTTACACAGGCCCCCTAATCCTTGCCAAAAAAGACCAAAGATAAAGACCCTAAACCTCCCATGCAGGGAAAAATGGACAGATACACCAAAGTGGTGACCCCGCAGGAACCTGTGCAGCCTCTGGGGACAAAAGCACACACACTTTGGTCGTCAAAATTGCAGCACTGGAACATCTGAAGCTGGCAACGTTGTACCATCCAGGGGCTTGCAACAACGTCCCAAGAGCTTATAGCCCACCCTTTGGGATCAGTACTGAAAGTAGTAGTGCGGTCCATTACGGGCCTGTTTTTGTACTATTCATCTGTTCATATGTAGTGGGTGTTTGTAGGGTTTGTTTCCACATACAGGGGGGGTGAACAACAGACCTCTCCTTCTCTTCTTAAACACCGTTGCTTTATTGTCATGGGTTCAGGTTTAGTGAGAAGGTCTAGGGTGGTAGGGAGGGGGTGGGGGGGCACTGGGATTGTTGCCATTGACGTTAATGCTGGTCGTACTGGGTCAGAGGAAGTGGCAAGGGAAAACTGAGGGGTCTGCCTTCAGAACCCTGCACTCGTGAGAAGGACTGCTTTTAAGTTCGTGATGTACTTATGTCTGTCCCCGTAGAGCAACGGACCCTTTTGGTCCTAACCTCGAATGTTAATGGCCTGAGAGACCAGATTAAACGGGGGCTAGTTGCTCAATATATAAAGCACCTGCGGCCAGATGTAGTGTTACTCCAGTAAACACACCTTCAGGGCACCCAGGGTAGCTTCCTAGGGAGGGAAATGTACATAGTATAGGGGCAAGCCGGCTTGACATCCGGGTCCGGAGGGGTCGCGATCTTGATAAAAAAAATAATCACCTCCCTTTGAATTAACCCGTAAATGGGTAGATCCAGATGGCAGATTTGTAAGAGTGACAGGTACTTGGGGTAGACGTAGGATTACACTCATCTGTATCTATGCAACGCCCAGACTACAACCCCCCATACTCCTCAAAGTGGCAGACATCCTTCTAGAGACCCCCTCTTCCTTTCACGCGATAGGGGGAGATTTTAATGACGTTATGTGTGCAGTATGTGACCGGTCAGGGAACCAAAAGAGAACGACGTGTACCACCACACTAGCCCGCTTCGCCGACACACTTGGGCCCACAGATACATGGAGGTCCCAACATCCACACAATAGACTCCACACAATAGACAACACTCATACTTCTTGGGGGCACATAATGTATACTCAAGGCTAGACTAGGTCTTCATCCCCTCATGTGAATTGGGAGATATCACTCGGATAGACTACCTCGCGCGAGGGTAGTCAGATCACTTACCTCTGTGGGGGACTAGGACCCCACAGCCAATGTGGAAATTGAACGCCTGGGACCTACAAAATCGTAGGATCATACATGGTCTTCGGGCAGACACTGAATTTTTTTTACAATGAAAACAAGGGTACTGTGGCCTCTGGAGTTACGCTGTGGGAGGCGTACAAAACTTTACTGAGAGATAGGACACAGAACCTGATAGCATGGAGAGAGAAATTAGAATAGATGGAGCATCACATACTCACACTAGAGGGACAAGTAGTAGTCACGCCAGATCCGCTGACCTCCCGACAATTGGAAGCCCTTAGAATGGAATACCAGGAGTTGGCCCAGGACGAGGCAAGGCAACAGAGATTGGCCACATTGCATCGACTTTATGAAGTAGGAGACAAAGCCGGAAAATTGTTGGCCTGGCTTAGTGAGAAGGAATCCAAGGCTAGATGGGTGGGTTCAATCGTAGATGACCAGGGAGTGACTTTCTCCACAGATGAGCAAATAGTGTTGGAATTCACCAAACACTATGAATAATTCTATGGCAGGAGACCACTTAGCAATACAGCTGCCATTGACAAATATTTTAAAGAAATACAGGTCCCCAGAATAGAGGAGGGCGACATGAAAACACTTGACGGAGGCTTGACTCTGGTGGAAGGGGGAGAGGATGTGGCCCGGCTAAGATGGGAAAGAACCCCTGGCCCAAATGGAATATCCGCTGAGCTATATAAAAACTGTAAAGACTCATTGAGCGCTCACCTCATAGGTCTCTATCAAGACGCATACAAGGAGGGTATTCTCCCAGCAGATCTTCAGACCGCTACTATTGTGACCACCACAAAAAGGGCAAACCCAGAGATACATTTGATTCATATCGCCCTATCTCTCTGTTGAATACAGAGGTCAAAATCCTGGTGACAATTCTAGCCACACGACTCTTACGTGTCATAACGACTCTCGTCCATTGTGACCAATCTGGGTTCATGCCCGGCCGGGCTTCTAGATGGAATCCACGCAGATCGCACAATTGGATGATTGCGGTCAAGAACTGCGATACCCTGCATGCTTTTCTGTCGTTAGATGCTGAGAAAGCATTTGACGCAGTGCACTGACCCTTTTTAGACTCCACTCTGGCCAAATTCTGATTCGGCCTGAAATTTAGGAAATGAGTGACACTGCTATATACATCCCCTAGAGCAGCAGTACGAGTCAATGGAAGGATCTCTCACACGGTCCCGATATCCCGCAGGACTAGGCAGGGATGCCCTCTATCTCCACATCTATTCGCACTAGTGATTGAACCCCTAGCGTGTGCGATTACACAACATCCGGGATTGCTCGGTTTCAATGTTACGCCCAACGATCAAATGGAGGAAAAGATATTCCTCTATGCAGATGATATTCTTCTGTTTGTAACCAAACCGGACACAATGATCCCCACAGTGTTCCAAATAATAGAGTATGGCCGGTTCTCAGGCTATAGGGTCAACTGGCTCAAGTCAATACTATACTGCCCGGGCCAAATATCGGAATGGCCGCCACTGCCTAGGGATCTCCAAATCGAACTGAAGGATTTAAATACCTTGGGGCCTTTCTTACAACTCATGCAGAGGTCTGCGCAGCCACAACATCCTGTGGTTATTATCAAATTTTAAGCAAGACGCAGACAGATGCAAAGACCTACCTCTTACCATAATGGGCCGGGCAGCTATGTTTAAAATGGTTTCTCTGCCCTAATTCCTGTATACTCTCCAGAACACATATCACCCTTTCCCACAAATGATATTCAAGGAAAGACTCCTAACTCTGTTCACTGATGTGGCTGAAGGCCACCCAAGGATTGCCATAAAGACATTACAACGCAACCCATATAAGGGGGGTTAGCGCTTCCGGACTTTGAAGCATACTACTGAGCAGCCCAACTAACCCCTATAAACGACTGGATACATGTTGCATGGGACCATCCCACATATAGACTAGAAAGGGAGATACTGACACCCCATACATTCTTACACTATTTATATGGAGGAAAGGGGATCCCATAGGCTGTTCCCAACAACACGAGTTGCTATGGAGGTATGGGAAAGGACCAATAGAACCCTGGGGTGGGCCCACAAGATAACTAGGGCGACACCTCTGTGGAAGGGAAATTGGCTTAAAGAGGTGGGTGGGCTCAGGGGCTTTGAAGCACGGGACACACTGGGGATCTCTACTGTGGGAGATATCACTGCAAGGGGCGGAGTCCAAATACTTCTCTACCTTCCTAACAGATTTTATGTTACATAGCTCCTAATTCCTCAAATATGCCCAACTACGCCACGCGCTGAGGGAGTAAGGGAGACAGTTGCCAGAATATGCACAATTTGAGGGGAGACTACTGCAGGAAGAGCTCACATCCGAGGCAGTGTCACTCACCTATAAAAGACAATAAATAATAATATGTATCACACCCTGGTAAATTAAAGGAAACATGGGAGGGAGACCTGGGGGAGATGGAACACACAGACTGTGAGGCGTCCCTGATGCACCAATGAGAGGTGGCAATTAAAGTCAGATTGCGTCTCATCCAGTTTAAAATCCTTCATAGGGTTTACTAAGACAGAGCAAAACTACACAAAATGGGCCAGGCCGAGACCCCTCAATGTCTGCACTGCCAAACCACAGTAGGGAACTTCTTACACACGTTATGGGATAGTCTCCGCGTCCAGTTATACTGGGGCGAGATAATTAAAGAACTAAATGCAATACTAAAAATATCCCTTCCAGCAGACCCGAAATTCATCTTCTTGGGTATCCCATGTGATGTTGACATTCCCAGACCCCAGTTGCTTTTTAGCTCCCTGGGCTTGGTAGTGGCGAAGCGTGATATAGCAAGGCACTGGGGCACACAAGGTACCCAGATACTGCATGAATGGAAATGTGGCATGACCCTGTACATGGCAGCGGAAAGGGTTACATAAAGGAGTAATGGGTGCCCCAAGAAATCTACTAGGATATGGAGTAATTGGATGAACAACTATGGTTTGGCAGGGAGCAATGACGACTCTCAAATCACTGCCAATGGGGCGAAGGACTAGGTGCCACCAAATGGGCACGGAGACTAAAGGAGGGAGTGAGGTTCGGAACGGGGGTATCTCCAGAGTATAAGGGAACTGTACATGATTTTACTCGCCTGATATCTATTAAGACAAGTGAGAACACCAGAGCTGAGAAAATTGAACTAACATGACCGACCTGAGTGCGACTTGTTGTTATTGTTGTGTAATGGTTCTTGTGAGAAGTTGGCCTGGCATATGCTGTCCACTAGTTATAGTGGGCACCTTGCACCAGTCCAAACGACCCTTATTGATGATAGGTTTAAAGACAACCTTTATTGAAAGCTATCCTAGTGGTAGCTATGGAGAGCAGCCTTCAGGCTAAGTCGTGAAGGAGTGTAAAGCAGCTTGGTTTACCAGATTATAACCTCTTGAATGACCAAATGAAAGGAGAACCACACAAGATATATATAAAATATATGTATTTATTTCTAAACACTAACTACTAATCTCTTTATGAGATTAGAGTCCAAGATACACAATATCACAGTATTAAAACGACAGTAAATAGCACAATATACAATGGGCCCCAGGGAGTACCAAACCATATATTAAGAAAGTGGTATAAGAACCACGACTTGACTAGACAGTGCCTAGAGCACGTAAAATCGCTGGGACCCCAAGGAACCACCCAAGGTAGTGACACAGGAAACCCACGGGGGACGTGTGCAGTGTGAGAACACAGCCGCGAGCGCCGTAGGATTCTATGTGGAAAGTCGCGGTTGGAATTTTAAAGATAAAGGACACTTAGGAGAGGACTTTTAGCAAACCCCTTTAGACTTCCCCTTTAGACTTGAGGGGTTCTAGGGCCAACACCCACGTGAGCACCGGAGTACTCGAGTTACCTTACCCAGGGAAGCCGGGTGCATAGGTGTCAAAGGGTGTTGGGAATCGTCGTCGTTTTCAATGGCGATTTGCTGCAAAGTGCTGCTGCCGTGAAGGAGAAAAGTGTCCGGGTGGATCCAAGCCTGGATCGAAGATGTGAAGAACCTGAAAGCAGAGGGGACAGAGTCTGGGTCACTAGCCAGTGACCAGTAGCGGAGCAATCGAATGGGCACCGATGTCGGTTGCTTCAGGTGCGAAGAGGTGAAGCTTGACTCTGCAGCCACAGGGTCCCGGAGACGTCGACGATGACCAGGAGCCGGATTCGAGCTGTCCCACGAAGGATGTCGAGTGCTGGGGTGTCGGTGATCGGATTGACCACAACAAACCTTGGCAACAGCAACCCACGCAGGAAGAGAAAAGATGCTTCTGTGCGGACCAGCAAGGTCCTGGGGACTCCCCAAGCGATGGAGAGTCAGGGCACGTCTGGAGCAACCAGGGAAGCCCAATAAAAGTTCGAGTTGCCTTCTTGGGGACCCACAGGTCAACGGACCAGGGATCGCGAAGGGACCTAGAGAGGAATCACAAAATGGCGGCCCACGGAACACTCGTTGAGTGTAGGCCTGCAATCTTCAGTGCAATAACTGCTCGGGGTCAGGGCTACAAGTAACCCAAAGCTCAGCCTCAGGGGTCGCCGGAAAGCTGATGCTTCTGCAAATGGTCGCGGTGTCCAGGGGTTCGGGTTGCACGGTCTCCACGAGGGATACGGGCCTCAGACTTGCTGTGGGCACAGATCGACCTCAGAGACCTCTGGAACCCACCTGCTGTGTGGCAATATTTTTCGGAGTCCGCAGGAGCTTCGGAGATGCCAACCAGTCAGTTGCGTTAAAGGTGCCTGCCTTGCAGGGGAGTAACTCCTTTACTCCAAGGGAGATTCTTCAGTCATCCAGCGTCGTGCAGATCGTCGAAGTACTTGGTTTCTGGTAACAGAGTTTAGTCCAGGTGTAATCTAAAGTCCTGTAGTCAGGGTTTCCTACTTTATACCCAAGGAAGGGGTGGGACAAACTCTGGGGACCCACCTATGGGAGGGTCAGGAAAGAGGGGGTGGCTACACCCATTTCCTTTGTCCAGTTTCGAGCCAGAGCAGGGGCTGGTAGCCCCTGCAACCGGTTTGAGCTGGACTATGCACAGGGACACCAAATGTGCCCCCAGTGCAGACTTCAAATCACTCTTGGAGTGCACCCACCCAGCCCCAATACACTAAAGCCTGTCTGGGAGATGGTCACCCCTCCCTGTGACAGGAAACCTATTGTCCAGGCCTCCCCTGCCGGAGTTTCGTCCAGCAGCAGGAGGGCAGACTCGTGTCTGTGGCTGCAGCATCCATTTTGTGATGCCAGGGTTCGGTTAAGCTGGTACCGGGTGTACCGGTGATGCCATGTGGCTCCCACTAGAAGGGAGGAATCATACCTCCCACCCCAGTACCGGGTGGAGGAATGATTCCAAGGTGTTTGACACCAAACACAACATGTTTCCATGCAGCCATTCTCAAGTTAGCATTTACCGCGGGGTTATAATGCACTTAAGAGTATATGGTCTGGCTGCATCACAAACAACCCCGGAATGAAGATTCCGAAAGCTGCAGAGGGGCTCTGCTCATGCATGGGCACCCTCTCACATGAAACCCAGCACCCTGCCTTCAGGATTGTTAAGGCCTGCCATAGGGGTGACTGATAGGTTTACATGTGCTGTGATATGGAGAGATATAGGGAACCTATATCTCAGTAAGGGGTGCATATACCACCTTATACAGGCTGCTGTAGCAGACCTGTTGTGTCATTTTAAAAGGCTTCCCAGGGGTGGCACAATACATGCTGCTGCCCCTGGTAGGCCTCTGGGGTACCTATGCCCTGGGTATATAGTATACCATATACTAAGGACTCACAAGGGTACCCCAGAATCCAATCTGGAGTGTACCTAAAGTACATACAGTCAATTTAAGGGGAAAGCAGATAGGCTGGGGTCCTGAATAGCAGGATCCCAGCCAAACTAAGTCGAAAACCAGCAAAACACCAGGAAAAAAGTGGGGGCAACCATGCAGTCAGATTCCACCTTCCTACAGTTCTTAAGCAATTTAAATAAATAAAAATATTTTTTTTTAAACCTACACGTTTTTGCTGCTTTTCTTATTAAAAAGCTGCCCCCCACCTGTGCACTTTACTACAAAATCGTATGTCCTATTCTTTGACCTGTACAAAAAAAACTGCTACATTCTCTCTCCTTTATCCGGTAGCATGTTCAAAATTGAAATTACATCCAAAACTTTCTCATTTCTTCATGCACAATACTCTGGACATAAATGACAACAGAAATTCTCATTCATAACAGAATTACCTAAATCTAGAAAACATGTACACCTCTAAATGAAAACAGCTTCTTCACTAACATCCGGTTGGCACTTAGCTGAGGGCAACGAGAGGCAGGCATGCCCACTCAATATCGACTAACCTGTTAAAATAAGACTTTATAAAAGCTAGATGAGCAACACAAATACGTTTTTGTAACTATCTGCTGACAGAAGAAAGCACTCACTGCAGCACATTAAGAATTAGTTGGCTGCTCCAAAAAATAAATGTTTTTTTAACTAAGGAAAACAGAGCCATTAATAACAAGCATTTGCAATGCAATAGGTCTCGCATTTTCAAGAGTTTGAGCTATTGGCATTGTAAATGACAATGCATTTTACTTATGTGTTGTTTTTAAAACAGATCAATAAAAGGCATTGTCATTTACAATGCCAATAGCTTAAACTTGCAATTGTGAGACCTATTGCATTGAAAATACCAGCACCCGTGCTATAAACATTTGTAAAAGCGTTAGGAGAGATTGTGTCCTGCCAACAGCAGGCAGGACAAAGCTATTTGAGAAAATAGCGCTCCGTGGCTTTAATTAAAGCCTACCGAGTAACAACACATGTAACGGGGGGTGTCGCCATTGGAGGTAACAGAATGAGACGAGACGGTACTAAGAAGGGACTACTAAGCCTACTGACCAATGAACAGCCATAGTTTACAGTGGACAATGACAAGTCAATGAAAAATATGGGCGGAGAGTGGGCGGAGCTTCAAGTCCCTACCCGAATACAGCATGCCTTGCAAAGCAGTGCATGCAATGCCCAGGCTCGACCTAAAAATGGATTTTCAGAAGTACTTTATGATACCCAAAAAAATGTATAAAACCCTGCTCAGATTGAATGTACTTTGAAACAGTCCTCAGACCCGCTTCTGTAACTGTGCTCTTGGCGAAAGTGTTTAATTAAACCAACTGTTTCTGTATTGCCAAATGCTTCGTCTTTTATTTTTCAAGGTAAAATCATATTCACGCAACAGTACGCTGCCTTGACACAAAGGAGCGCATAGTATACTACTGTGCATTACTTCAGGCCAATTTCAAATGGAAAGTCATTCCTCGCACGACACTTTGTGCCAGACTTGTGCCACTTTTGAGAGGCAAACTCAGTGCAAAGTGTTAGTACACCCGGGCCTCAGTGTTGAAAAGGAGTACTAATGCGATAGAAGAGAGTGCACACAACTGGAATAGAGGACTCACTGCTCACAGACAAGGTACGCCATGGAAGTCTCAAAACGTACAAAGAAGGCATCGATTGGTAAGGGAGCACTCAAACATGGAAGGGAGCACACTTGTTTGGGGAGGTTTTAGAGTACACCCAGGCCTAAGGGCACTGAGGACTTTACAACAGAGCAAACACAACAAGGTGATAGACGGAGTGATGACATTTTTCAACCACTCACCCCAGTCACAGTTCTGGGGTTAATCCATCGTTCTGTTGCTCACTTCACCACCCTAGTTCAGACCCAGCGATATGCAAATCAGTCTTGACCCTGTTCTTTATGGGAACAGTCCAGCCCGAACTGCCAGGCCAAAGATTTGCTCACTTAAAGTACTTCAGTTGCAAACGGTTTACATAAAAATCCATCTACATGTATTTAAAATTTTAAAACTTCTGGGGCCGTATCAAGAGAACAGTTTTGCATCAGCAGTGTTATTAATGATCAGCAGTACTACATCAAAAGTTTTTTTGAGGCAGGGTAAAAGCCAAGGGCCACCCGGAGCCCGTCATCAGTGTTTCCGTGGCCAATTAAAATTTCCGCTGGGGCAGTTGATTAAACAGTTAAGATCAGCTTGTACAAGAAATATGGCACTAATAAAGCAATTAATCAGTACTTGGTCCATGCGCCATGGAAGTGACAAAACACATGAAGAGAAAGTGAATGCAGCATGCTCTGACCAATGAGAAGCAAGAAAATGAGACTAATGATGAAGTCAACCAATGGTAAGTAATGGGCGGGCTCTAGCCCCCATTAAGTTAACAAAAGGCTGCAAGTGCTTACTCAAGTGAGAAGTAAAGTGCAGGTACATCATAGGCAGTAAAGTAAGCTTCAAACACAAACACCAGACTGGTATGGGCCAGGCGTAGCAAGATAGACTGACACACGGAATATGTACAGCACAGACAGCAGGGAGGCTTCACCAACACACGCAGAATAGATGCACCACAGCCAGAAGGGCAGGCTTCACCAACACACAAGAGACTGGCACAGCCAAGGCATAGCAAGCCTCACCAACACACAAACAGAGTAGGTACAGCATAGGCAGAGGAGCAAGCTTCCCTCGTACATATAAGAAGAACAGGATACACACCAACAGAGCACGTACAGCACAGACCGCAGTAAATGAGGCTTTGCTCACATAGGGTCACACACACATAACAGGTACAATCCAGACATCAGGAGAGCAGAAGAGCAGGATTTCCTTTCACACACAAGTACACAAACAAAACAGAGCTCAGCGCAGCAAGCTTCACAAACACAAAATCGATGCAACAAAGGGCAGGGTTCACTAGCACACGCAGAATAAGTACAGCATAGGCAGATGAACAAGCTTCCCTCACACAAACGCATATTCGAGCAGAAGAGCAACATTCACTAACACGCCAACAGAACACGTACAGCACAGTCCACAGCAAATGAGGCTTTTCTCACATAGGGTCACACAAGCTTAACGGGTACAATACAGACATCAGTGGGGCAAGATTCCCTCTCACACACATGTACACAAACAAAACAGGTGCAAAACAGAGCCCAGCGCAGCAAGCTTCACAAACACAGAATAGATGAGGCAAAGGGATGCAGGGCAGGGTTCACTAGCACACACAGAATAAGTACAGCATAGGCAGTTGAACAAGCTTCCCTCACACAAACGCATACCAGTAGAAAGGAACACACATGGTACAGAGAGCAGAAGAGCAACTTTCACTAACACACAAACACAATAGGTTACAGCACAGGCGGTAGGCTACACTTACATACACAAAACAGGGACTGCACAGGTGGCAGAGCAAGCTTCCCATACACACACAGGACTGATACAGCCAAGGCACAGCAAGCCCCAACAACACACACAGGAAAGGTGCAGCAGCATAGGCATTGGAGAAAGCTTCCCTCACACAAATGCATACCGGTAGAACAGAACACACATGGCACAGAGGAGCAGAGCAACTTCACTAACCAATACACAATAGGTAGAGAACAGGCAGCCGAGCAAGCTTCCCTCACACATATAATTAGAACTGGAGCCACACAACAGAAGACACATAACAGACAACAGCAGAAGAAGCTTCACAAACACACATACAAGCAGAACAGGGGACACACACCTACAGAGCACATACATGAGAGACAGCAGCAAATCAGGCTTCACTCACACACACACACACACACACACACACACACAAAGAGCACAGTTACAACACAGACATGATCAGAGAAAGCTTCCCTCTGATGCACATGTCCACACAAACAGAACAGGCACAACACAAGCATCAGCAGAACAAACTTTCCACATGCACTCTGAGCAGGTACAGCACAGGCAATATCAACGTACGCTTTCCTCACACAAACACAATGGTGTTAGCAGCTCCGCAAGCTTCCCACACGCACTCAGACCAGGTAAATGACAGGCAGATGAAGCTTTCCTCTCACATACAACAACAACAGGAATTGAACAGACAAAAGCATCACCATACCACCCCCTGCACTTCACAAACTGCCCCATCCACATCCAGACAGGGGTATAGCTTTAATAAATATAGAATTATATTTCATGGAAAAAAAGTTGTGTCGGGTTTGGTGAGGTGTCTGTCAGATTTCACAAGGATTTTTACATATACGCAGACATAAAATGCACGCACACTCTGGTGAAATTTAACATTATATGCCAGCAAGATTTTTAGAAAATCTGAAGCTTACAGACCCCCCAATCTTACTGACCAAGCTACCCCCCCCCTGCCTCCAGATACCTACCCCTCTCCCCCCTGCATCCAGTGTCCGGCTACATTACCCCTCCAGCCCCCTCCGGCAGAGGCCCTCCCCTCTCCCCAGATTCCAACACCCCCCTTCGGTGAAATGTCTACCCCGCTCCTCTGTCCAGAGCCCCTGCCCGTCACCCCGTCATACTTCTCTCTGTCTCCACACTTTTATAGACCTTGTGATGGCATTTGTGGCCAAAAACACGCTGCCTCTCTCAAACTGTGGCGATCTGTGCCACATTCCCGTCTGATTTACTTTTTAGAGCACGTAGGCTGGCGTTCAGCGCGCTTCCTGGCGCTCCATAGCTTGCCAGGAATCTACCCAGCTGTGAGATAAAAAAAAAAACAATTAGCTCAGAATTACGCCACTTGGTCAACAAATTAGCTAGCAGATAACCCCGCCTTCTCCTCCAAAAACAGCAAAGCTTACTCGTCCAAAAAAAAAAAATGAAAGACTCCTAGGCTCTCTCTGGAAAGCTGCTTCCACATTCTTTGGTGAGCTGGCGCGGCCCACATGCGAAGAGTTTCTTCGTGGGGTGGGGGCCCTCACACCCCCCTCTGTTTACACTTGTCAGCTTGCGGCTACATGTATTTATATCATGTTTACACTTCGCATGTCTGCCTGGTGTGAAACCGCACCGCGTCCTGTCCAACAGCGTCGTTTTTGGCGCAGCGCCCACTGAGAGCGCGGCGCTGCTACGAGGCGCTCGCCCTCTCGGCGCGGAGAACCCGCGGATTAAGGGCATTAGCACAAGGATTGGTGCAGGGTGGCACAGAGGGCCCTAAGCGGAGGCAGCCCCCAGCTGCCCCATGACAGATATCCGGGGTTCTTCGGGGCAGGGTCGAGTTCTGGGTGGCCCTCCTGGCCACGGGGTCCGTCTCTGCCCCAGACACAGGCTGGTTCATAGTCAAGCACTGCCCGCCCCCTAGAGGTGAATGGCAGCGCCCATCTAATGCCAGGATGTCCCATGGTGGGCACTAAGTAAACTAAGGATTCTGAGCTGCGAACACCCCAGGAGTGAAAGGCTGCCGAGGCGCGGAATAAAGGGGGCGGCGAGCCAACAAATTAGCAGGGAGAGCCGAGCCAAGGGTTTGGATTGACTAAGAGCCGTGCACGAGCCGGGCCCTGGAACTATGTGGCAAATAAATCATGCAACGAACAAGTAAAAATATTATATTATTAAGCAGAAGCGTTTAAATAATTCCTCCCTCGTAGAGCCAGTGAGCAGGCTGTATGAGCTCAGGTCAGGTCTGCAAGTAGCAAAGAGTGAACGCCTCCCATAGCTGCCTGTTTATACTTAAGAGCTGTGTGGGTATACTGCCCTCGGATACTGCCCTGAGAGCTGTGGGGGTATACCGTCCTGAGAGCTGTGGGGGTATACTGCCCTCGGATACTGCCCTGAGAGCTGTGGGGGTATACTGTCCTGAGAGCTGTGGGGGTATACTGCCCTCGGATACTGCCCTGAGAGCTGTGGGGGTATACCGCGCTGAGAGGGTATTCTGAGCTCGTGTATACCGCCCTGAGAGCGGCATGCATATGGTGCCCTCAGAAACTGCCGAGAGCTGCATAGATATACCGTTCTCAGTGGTGCGCAAGTATAACCCCTTCCTCTTGAGAGCTGAGTACGTACACTAGGGAGGGAGGGAGGGAGGGAGGAGAGAGAGCGAGAGAAGTGAAAGAGATAAAAAGAGAGAGTGAGAAAGAGTGTAAGAAAGAGATAAAGAGAGAGAGAGTGAGAGAGTGAGAGAGAGTGAGAGACAGAGAGACAGAGAGAGTGAGAGAGTGAGAAAGAGTGAGAGTGAGAGAAAGAGTGTGAGAAAGAGTGAGAGAGTGAGAGAGTGAGACAGCGAGACAGCGAGACAGCGAGACAGCGAGACAGCGAGAGAAAGAGAGAAAGAGAGAAAGAGAGAAAGAGAGAAAGAGAGAAAGAGAGAAAGAGAGAAAGAGCGAGAGAGAGAACAAGCTAGAACACTGCAGATCACTCTACCTTACACAGCGCCGCACCGTGGTGAGAACCGCAAAGCACATGTGTTCACCAAGAGAATGAACGACCAAGGGCCAGAAATAGAGACTGACAGAAACCAAACAGGAGTGAAGCGTGTCTGCCACCAGTGGGGCCTGGAAGAAGCAGCGCCAGGCGGTCTCCCTACCGCCCCGCCTACTGAGATACACAGAGCACTCACTTTCCATTAAACTGCACTTCCAGACACTCAGTCGTTTCACTCGTTTACTTTGTCAACACTTCTCTTGCTAATAAAGTTCTCTGTGTTGCGTTGTATGGTGGTAGGTGGTCTATAAATGTACAAAGCATTCCCCGCCCGAGATGTGCCTAGTGGTACCTCTATAGCGCCAGGAGGCGGGTGTACAGATCACGTGATGGGTCTGTAAAGAGTGCTGGCATGGAATATATTTGCACGCCACCCTACGTCACCGCAGTAAATAACTCACAAACGGAATCTTTCACTGTGGGGGAAACGTAAACACAGCCAAAGAACTAACCAACACAGACAGTGACCAGAGTCTAGAAACAGAGAGTCTGTCCACAAGCCAACTCAAAAAAAAACAAGCATCGATCTCGTCTTTATGGGGCCATGTGTTTCTAATTAGAAACACATGGCCCCATAAAGATAAGAAAGTGCTTTGCGACAGCAGCAAAGCAGTCCACCGAGTCCGGATCGGAGGCCAAAGGGCATGAACCAAAAACCCTAATTTCCAATGGCAGGCCACCGTTTAGCATAAACGGTGACGCTAGCCAATGGAAATGAGGGGCGGGGCTTAAAGCCCTCTTCTGAAAGTCCTTGTTAACAATAAATCCCACCGAGCGAGCAGCGCATGCGCTGCAACGCTAGGCGAGCCCTAAAAAGTCATCATATATCAGGAGAACCTTTCTTTAACGTGTTGTCAGAGAGGAAAAGTAGATATTAGGGCAGGAGCAAAACTAGAGCGGACAAAAAACAATGAATAATTTCCTGCTTGTAATCAAATGAAACATCTTGCACCACCAGTTCGAGGTTCACGAGTACTATTGCTTGATAAAAGTTTTCCTCACATCCAGTAATAAACGAGACGGGTGAAGAGCTGGCATTTTATGTGTTATTTAAATAGCGCTAGAACCTTAGAGTATCCAAATAAATTGGACCGCTCCATGACATCACTTTCCTTCTTTACACTTTAGGGCGGTCTATCTTTAAGGAACGCTACATTTCTGTGCACCGACACTCGTTCACAACTAAATTTCACATTCCAGACTAAACAAATCCCTCTCAGAGCAGAATGATGGGCGGTGGTGGTAAGGTGAGTTGAAGCAGTCTATTATTAACAAGACAGGGAACAGTAAGAATTATTATTTTGATCAGCAGGTCAGGTGTCCAGTCCAACCTAAAGTTATCTCTAAGAAATATGAAAACAACCTATCACCCTGTAAATGCCTTGAAGTCAATACCACCAGAGTCAGATGGTTATATAGGCAAAGATGTGTGGAATCACGCCCAATTTCACAAATTTTGCACTATGCATGTTATGCAAACTTCCTAAAATGGCACTACGTTGGGTAATTATGCGAGCAGCTGCTTGCGGCAATTGTGTTTCTCGTTTAATGCAAAATGTGTCCTCACACCAAAAATTGGCATGAGGACGCACTTTGCACTAAAATACAGCATAAATAACAGATTTACGTTTTGTGTAATTTTCCTGAATTATCAGGCAATTAAGTGAAATCAAAACAGGCAAATTTTCGAACACCCAGCTATTTGGTATCTGGAAGAACTTTTCCCTGCATACGATTCAAGCAGATAGGCCAGTCAACATAACCAACTCAGGCATATTGTACTGAGCCCAAGCTTTCCCACAAGGCAACCATCAGGGACCAGTCATAAAATTACAAATGTATACAAAATTACAGTTGCAAAATGCTCTCTCTCCTAAAAGCTAACCACAAAAGGATTTGGCCCTCCATCAGTAAGGCCGGGCCACAAACTAGAACACAAAACAAGAAGTGCCAATACTGATGAACATTCACGCAAACTTTCCTTCAAAGATCACATGACATAATCGCTATGATCTGAAAGCATATTTTTTATTTTCTTTACTTCTGATTATTTTGTTTTTTTAAATTCATCTCATTTTAGAACAATTGTTTTGTTACATACAACATTTTTTTTAGGTATTTAGACATACACTGGAATCACAACAAGAAAAATAAACATACATATTAAATGACAATACATTTTCAATACACAAACATCACATTACAGAAAAATAAACCACATATATAGCTCAGGTTCTTTATAGGTTTTTCAACCACAATCACATTAACAACCAATACCTCTGGCTACTATCTCACTCGGTTGTATTTTGATTATTTTCAGAGGTAGTGACCAAATGGTGACCCTACTATGCTCACTCTAGTTATTTTTGACGGAAAAAGAGGGGCGATTTGTGAGCAAAAGTGGTGTTGCATCAACCTGAACACCTATTTGGCCAATAAAAGAGCTGTTGACGCGTTTCAAACCCACTTAAATTTCTTTGAAGGGTTCTCCTCAGGACACAGAACACTTCAAGAGCTCTGTCTTTCGTGGGTACTTCAATGTCCTTGCTTTTGTGTCCACTGTTCACAGTACAGTGACAATTGCCGCCCATGGCACCATTTTGTGGAGAAATTGAGACTCCTGACTCGCCTTTCTTCGATACGCAAATAATCATCAATGTTTTATGATTTGAACAGCCTGTTAAGGTCTGTCAGGGTTTGGCGGCCATAAGGATTTTCACTTCGCAAGGAGGTAACCACCAACAAAACCCTTGCCTACTATGGTAATTAATCTGTGCCATTAAAAGTTGCACAAATAAATTTGCTAAGTACATTTTTATTGCTCTTCTGCGTTTTTCCTTTCCATAAAATAGTTTAAATGGAATTCATTCCATGGAGTTGCTTTCTTGCGCAGCATCTATCTGCGTGCCTTAGGAAGAAGCCATGTTGAGATGTTCTCCTATGCTGCAATTATCAAAGATGTTGCTGCCCAAGCCACAACTGTATTTCTATTCATCTTAAAATGCCCCATTGTTTAGTTTGCTTTAAGAGTGCAATGTAATTTATCTTGTTAGTAGGGTTAAGGGGCTTAACATGTATTTACTAATTAGGCATTGCTTACAGTAATGCAAGTCTTAAGGGTTTCAAATTCTGCCGCTGGCCGGTGACAGTTTTACAGTATCGAAATTATTTTTTTAAATAAACTTTAGAAAATTAGTCATTAGTGAAGAATAGAATGGATGGTGTTACACTTATGGCAGAGGATTGTACGCCACGTTACACTTGCAGGCTCTGTGGTCGCTGCTCCAAGTTTTGTGCTTCTCAATTTGGCTGGGTGGAATATAAATGGCTTAGCTAATTTAGTGTCCTTTCAGAAATGCAGCAGCATGGTTGGCCTCTGGATATAAAATTGAAGTTTCTGCCGGTAGGTCTTCTGGATGGTGCAAACATGTTTGATTTAATTCTTGACTGTATAGGAACTAATTAAGTATGTACAATGCCAGTTTTATTTGATACTGCAGTCTTACATTTAGGATTATCCTGGCTACTAATTTTTGCAATCATTGCGTTTTGTCAGGGAGCTTTGTTGGTCAGCCAAACCAAATTACATTGCAATCGTCCACTAATGTCTATAAGGGATCTCATCGGTTCTTCTCTGCAGATGGATTTTAATAGCAGCAGGGAATGAAGGCGCAGAGAATAGAAAGGAGTGCCCTTGACCAGCCAAATTTTTTCTGGGGAGCTGCAAAGTTATGAATCAAAAATTATACCCCAGTACTTCATTTTCGGAGTTGGGATTCTGGTCTGGGTTGTAGACCTTTTGAAGGCAAACAAATCAAATCTTCCAAGTATCAGCATTGTTGTTTCCTTCATCCAACAATGTAGAGAGTGTAGATATTTAATGTGCTTACGGTCTGCGTTCCATTTTGAAGCTGGAGTGATTAAGAAAATCAGCATATTTTGGAATTGCAGGTCATATTGTTTCATTAGCCAAACCAGTCAGCAGATGTAGATGCTGAATAGCAAGGGTAAAGGAAAGGGGTCCTTAAGTAGACGTCATAATACCCTTCGCCTGGATGGGACTGTTGAACGTATTTTACTTTGCTGTGCGCGAGTATGAAGGAATGACTTAATTCAGTGCTATTCTGCCATGTATTCCACTCATCCTCTAGTCTAACTCTTGAATTGTAAGATTCATGGCTTCCACATACCACAAGGAGTTAACCCCTGATGCTTATGAGTGATTTCTGCACTTTAACTGGCAAACACAGAATGTCAGTCTGACTATGCCACAATTCCCTTGCTTTCCAGAACCACAAGCACATACGAAGTACGGCATCAATGATTTGATATTTCCGTTTTAAAGATAGTTAAACTCTTCAAAGTCTTGTTACAGTCATAGTGTTATAGCCTAAGCATGCAAATTTGTCTTACACACAACAGTTATCTTTTCACTCAATAATGGCATGAAGATTTCAGTGTGAGCAAATCTACCCACAGTTGGAAATGGTCATTCCAGGGCTGGAATGCCCTGAGAATTTGTGCACACCCACATACTTACCTGTACAGGGGTATTCATAAACTCCTTGAAAACCCCTCCCCAGCATGGAAAAAGATCAGGAATTCACTTCTGCCAAGAGCAGGAGTAAAACTTGCCATGGTGGGAATGGAGTGGAGTTTCTGCGTAGGGGGAAATATTTTCCCCTGAGAAAAAAAAGCAAATAAAAGTTTTAACCAGTGAATTTGTGCTTCCTTTACGGATTTTTGCATGAGCATATTACACATCTGTATATATGATCACTCAAAAATGAAATTTACAAAAGTTTAATAGGAGTATTATTTAAACCTGCTATTGTCGCAAGTTTCCAGGCCTACTGCTGTAAAATCTTTTGAATATACTGAAATCTTAAACCTTAAAACTGCACCAGCACAAGGACAGACCAGTGGGTCCACTTGTGACTTTAAAAACAAGCATTTTAAATGCAATAGGTCTCGCAATTGCAAGATTGTAAGCTATTGGCATTGTAAATGATAATGCCTTTTATTTATGTGTTTTTTAAAGCAACACACATATAAAAGGCATTGTCATTTCTAATGCTAATAGCTCAAACTCTCACAAATGCGAGACCACTTTAAATGGTGGCCGCGCCCATTTCTTTAGACGCTGCTGGCCGTATTTAGGTTACAGTGAGCAGAGTATAAAGAAAGGGGTGTGGCCAACATTAAAGTGAAAGCGCGTATGGGGCGCTTTTACACAAAGTGTAAAAATAAAGAAAGCTTTTGTAGCGCGTCCGCTAAAGTGAAAGCGGTCGTGCTGTAAATTAAATAAATAAGCTCGCCCGCTAAAGTGAAAGGGGGCCGCGCCATGAATTAAATAAGCGTGGCCGCTATACTTAAAGCGGACCGTGCTGGAAATAAAAAATAAATGACTAATAACAATATAAAAGGTGGCAGCGTGCTGAGACGTCGTGGGTGGGTTATGGAAGATCATTAAAGAAAATAGCGCTCACCAACTAGATAAAGCAGACTGTAATCACACAAGTAAAATGTTCAGTCGTTATGGTAGGTTACAAATGCAGACAAGGCGGTACCAAGGAGGGACTACTAAGCCTATTCACGAATGAAAAGCAACGATTTTGAAAGGACAGTAACAGGAGCAAATTGAAAAGATGGTCGGGAAATGGGCGGAGCTTCTATGCCATACCTCAATACAGCATGCCTCGAAGAGCTGCGCATGCGCTGCCCAGGCTCGACCTAAAAATGGTGTCCATGATAGTTTTACCCCGATTCTCAGTTTTTGAAATATTGGCATGCATCAAACATGATTAAATGGTGCCTCAAAGAAATGGTATTGAACGTCATTCTTAAAATGCACTATAATTTGGTAACACAGCCTGTAAACTTTCCTGTTCTTCCCCACGCATTCTAAATATTGAGGCATATTTTATTTTGAAAGCAAAGAATTAGCACAATAAATTGGCAAATGTGTATGCATAATTCCTCTTTTTTAAGTTGCAAATATTTTTTGGGTACATCATTTGCTTTCACAATGAAATACATTTTTCTGTGTGCATTATAAATAGCCACAAATTGTTACAGCTTGCAAAGATGTGTAAATTTTTTTACTGAAACATCTGTTTACAGCTCATTGTATTTCTTTACGGCAATCACCCCGACAGTAAAGGCTTTGCATTAATGATCATTTCTGAAGATCATACATACGGATGCATTTCTTGCCTTTTATTCAGACATTTCTCTATTCCGCAATACTGTTACTATGAACTAGCATCGGAGAGGTTTGTGCTGCACAGGGTTGAGCCGATTTATCCTGTGGACAAAAACTTGCAGACATGGTGTCCCTGACCCCAATATACTATTGACATTGGGCAATAGGAATTGCTTACTCTCCTGCCTGTCTTCCCATACCTCAAGTCTCCTATAAACAGTACTTTTTGCACAAACGTTCACAGTTCCAGCTCCAATTCAAGGGTACCACCCAAGTAGGATGTTATATCGTGTAGTGTGGGTAGATCACCGAATTCATGATAGCTGTGACTGAATCTCTGGATTACCATATATTCAAAGAAGGTCTGTATGTGTTTGGGGTAACTGTGCAGATCAACACCTTTAGATATAACATCACTATTCCATCTTCATTCCTGGTTTCTCCTTCATATTCCAGTGGGGGTACCCAGTACATACTAGTGATTGAACTGTTAGTGAACCAGGTCTGGGCATACCTCGTATTTGCTGTTGAAAAGATCGAAAAATGATGGGTTGCACCACGTGTGTAGACTAGACAGTTTGCACTGGATTCATTTGATTGACTAAGATGATGAAATGTTACCACGAGCATTAATTAGGTTTCTTTTCTGCTGAAGGACTCCTTTTGGGGTTTGTTGTGAGGTGACAGCCAAGGCACTCTTTAGGCAACTGCACAAGCACTTACTGTATCTGAATAACAAACATTCAATATAGGTGGAGCAATTCAGAGACATAGTGTAACTAAAAGGCACCATGGGATAGCAACCCTGAAACAACTCCTATGCCCTTTCCTCATGCAAAAAATATGTTGCAAACCCTTTCAATCATTCAATATGGGCTCTCAAAATATCCACTTTATGCTTTCTTTACCTTTCATTATTAGCACTATCAAAATTTCTCTTTGTAATGCTCCACATAGTAGCCTAGCAAACCTACTCCACCACAGTTCATACATGCTTTAAATGGCTATCATGAGGCACCCATCTGTACCCAATACACAACCTCCTACAAAACAACCTCCTCCTAATGCAGCCCAGATAAGCAGGCCTCTGGATTGGATCAACACCAAGGGTGGGTTGCAGGGCTACAGTCTCACCTGTGGAACATGTGCATGGTGTTTAGTATCTATAATGCTGCCTTTTGATGTTTTGGGTTCAATGACCATTTGCTGTGGGTTTCTGGGGGAAATTACCTGACTTTTTTGGTATCCGTTAAACCCATCCTTAAGTGTCAGATAAGCCAATGAAAAAGCTATAATGCCTGTACTGGGGGCACATTCTTCACCTACTGTGAGAGAGCTACAGTAACAATCCTCAGTTGAGTACAATTCAATTTTCCCAGTTGCAGCATAGACCCAACAATTGCTCCCACATGCCTCACTCGGAGATTAGCCAGATTTCACATCCCTCACTCAGTGTCTGGGACAGACAACCTCCACGCCACAGCACAGACTTCATTCCCTCTCGCTCAGAACCATGGTTAGACCTTAGTCCTAATCAATTCTGCGGTATCATTAGTAAATTCCCAACCAGTTTAAAGACTCTCCCACAACTTTTAATAAGGAATGTGTCCTTTAGCAATCGCAAGGCCATAGTATAACTTATAGCTCGTCCTGTCTACCGGTGTACCAATGTTAGTTTTCAATATCCTCACCTCTAGTTTGTGGAACACAACTCCTCCCTTCTTCAAGAGTCAGGAAAACACTCAAATAAATGAATTAAATATTTGTAAAGGACACAGCTGTCTGACAGACGTCCCAGGCTACATATGCCTTAGGGATCCAACCAGGGGTAACTAAACTGAATGAAACAATCAGGTCTTCAACTGGTTTTTAAATACTAGTTAATTCAGTGATTCACAAAATTTTAATGGAAGGGCGTTCCAAAGACACGGGAGCTAGAAAGGAAAAAGATCGACTGCCTAAACAAGACCGACGAACCCTTGGGATTGCCGGTAGAAACAGGCTTGAAGATCTGAGAGATCCAGTTGAAAGGTATTTTTGAAGATCTAGTTGGAAGGTATGCTTGAATTCTATCCCTCAAATAGCAAGGGTCTCTGTTGTGAACAGCTCTAAAAGTGAAAGGACGACATTTGAAATTACTTCTGTCGAGGAATCTCTAAAAGCAGCTAGCTGTGGTATTTTGTATCAGCAGCAGCCAGCTCAAAAGATATTGTGGAAAGCCCAGATAAAGGATGCTAGCATAATCAAGCTGGGAGGTAATAACGGACTGAACCACGGTTTCCCTCGTGAATTTGGGAACTAGCCGTAGAAATTCTTGACAGCTTTTTAAGAGGGCAAAGTATGCGCCTGTAACTGCCTTCACCTGTGGAGCAAAAGAATGCTCCCTATCAAATTTAAGCCCAAAGTTCTAGACTTCCTACACAGAAATGGGGGGATGGGTGGTTGAGGGGGGGGGGGGGGGAGGCAATTGGGGAGGATTTCCGATGGTCACCACGCACTGGAACAAATTAAAGGAGAGCAGCAAAAATGCAGTACTTCTGTTTTTGTCAAGCGTGGGTTTAGGTAACTGCTCTTCATCCAATCAGCCACATTTACCAGACAAGATTGAAATAAGTTCTGCAGTTAGATGTTAACCTCAGAGAAGGATAACAAAAGTTGAAAGTCATCTGTGTAGGACACCACTTTTGGACCAAATGGCTGAATGAGCTCTACTAGAGGGGTCATACAGACACTGGACAGTGTAGAGCTCAAAGCGGAGCCCTGCGGGTGTCATTGCTTAATTAACTTGGGAGAAAATGTAAAAGGCAGCAAATGCACTGACTGATACCAATCAGACAGCAACGATTTTAGCCATAAGGCAGGCCGGCAAATGCTACAATTTGCTAAGCTGTAACAATGTCTGATGGGATACAGTGTCAAAGGCAGCTGAGAGATCTAATAATACCACTATGGCTGCATTTCCTTGATCTAAATTCAACTTTACAAACTCTTGAGACTTCTAACAAAGCAGATTCCATGTTGTTACATGGTCTAAATCCCAGCTGGGAGCTAGGCAAAAGATTATTGGATTCCAGATAATAGGTGATCTGTGGATTAATTTCTCCAAAATTTTTGAAAATGCTGCCAGAAGGGAGATAGGTCTGAACTTAGCCAGGACCTCAGGGTCAGCTGAGGGCTTCTTCAACAAAGGAATCAACTGTGCATGTTTCAAGCTCTTAAGTACCAAGGCTTGCTGTAATGACTGATTAAACAAGTCATTTAAAACCAGATACAAAATGGGACTCGCGCTGACTAAGATTGGCAGGGGACATGGATCTAAAGGAGAGCCAGAACGACAATCTGAAATTGCCTGAGCCAACATTTCCAAAGGTATTTTCTCGAAAGAGGATAAACTAGGCCAGGTGCTCTGCAGCTCCTAAAGGAACAGTCAGAGCCTCCAGCATGAGTTTCATCTTCAGAGAAATCGGCATAAATGTTTTAATCTTCTCTTGAAAGAAGAGGGAAAGGACTCCGCAAAGTTCAGAGGAAGTCTGCTTGGGCCTTACAAATGGCTCATGATATACTTTTAGAGCTGAATAAATCTCCTTATCAGCAATGTTATAATTTTTTTCTCAAGAGTCCTTCCAAAGGTTTACATTTGTTTTGTTTTTTTAACCAATGTGCAGATGAGCGTGATCTGGCTGACACTCCATCTAGCCAGTACGATTGTTTCCACAACGGCATGCAGCCAGTTGCTGATAGAAATGACATCTTGATCAAGATTCCCCTTAAAGAACAGGGGTTCTTATGCCACGTCCCTGTAGCTCATGCCCAGGGCATATATCAAGAGGGGACCTAGACGGTAGCCGAACCAAACGATGATCGATCCATGTAAGTGGCGCTGGTACCCAAACTGTAATTCTGACAGATTAGTAAATACGAGGTCCAAAGTGTGGCCAGCCGCATGTGTAAGCCCACAGTCTTTTTGAACCAAGTTTAAGGAGGCAAAGGCATGAATAATTGGAGATGTGCCAGACCTCGCCACTATGTTGGCATGAATATTAAAATCCCCCAAGATAGTAAAATTTGCAAATTGTACACTGCTGATGGCCACTTCTGCTACAAAGGCATTAAAGTTAGCCATGTATCTCGGCAGCCGATAGACTAGGGCTCATGACAGGGAGAAATTGGCGGAAGGTTTTAAGTGAAAAGATAAAACCTTTCACCAGAGTCAACTTCAATGCCTTACAGATAGTACAAGTATATTCTGAGCAGTAGATAATGGCAACCCCGCCCCTTTTACTATTTTGACAATCGATATAATTGATACTAAAATTAGGATGGACTGCAAATTGCAATATTAGGAACAGGAGAGTCTGAGATCCATGTTTCAGTAAGAATAATTGCACCCCGGTTCTTAGAAGAAGCCATCTCATGTGTCCGGCACATGTTCAGGGAGAAAGCGTACATTGACTGAATATGCCTTGAAGCTGGCCTGCGGAAGAGTAGCCCCCTGGATCCCACTTTTGGAAAACCAGGACCGATTGCTCACTCTTTTCCTCTACACAGGCCATCTTAGATGTAATATTAGTAACCTCATGACATTGAAGGCAAGAAACAGGGCCTTTAAGACCAAAAACATTCAATACTTGCCTACAGACCCTAACATTTTTAAAAGCTTTCAAGTCATCCAAACTATAGGACATCTTACCCGGACACATTCTTAAATACACTAGCTTGGCTGACGACGGTCGTGCACCGGGCGGGCTTGCATTTGGAGCACCCCCTGCGCACATTAGCACCAGTCTCTGCTTGATTTAGCCCAGGGGTGAGAAGTCCCTGCCCAGTAAAAATATACACACTCACCAATACCAATATGCCAGCTCGGACAGTGCAGACGTTCCCCCCAAAATGATCCCGAAAACCGATTCAGTCCACTTAAACATTGTGTCAACACAATTTGTACCCAATTAAAAAAAACATTCATCAGTGCAAAAATTACCCTAAACGAAGCCTCCTTTATCTGCGTGTCCGCGCTAACCTGAACTTAATGTAGCCCGGGGGGAACAAAATCCCTGCCTAGCAAAAGCACTGAATGGAGCACACCAAAACTAATATCGCAGGTCTGAAAGTGCAGAAGTTTTCCTAAAACTATTCCACTTCTTCATCAAAACTAACCATTCCCATCAGTAAGCCAATTCCAGACCAGCCCCTGCGTCCCAAGGAACAGGTCATGTCCCTCCCACACTGGCACAAGAAGATGACTAGTGCTAATCAGATTTTCTCCACCCCAGATTTTCATCCCTCCGCTTCTAATGGGCAGATTCCATCTTTTTCCACCAGACACCAAGAGACAGGGAGGCCTCTTCCACTGTATGGGAGAGCATGCCAAGAACAACATTGCTCTGAAAGTGCAGATGTTTCCCCCAAAACTATACCACTTCTTCGCCTAAACAGATAATCCCCATTAGCAAGCAGAATCCAAACCAGCCCCTGCGTCCCAAGGAACAAGTCAACCCCTTCCCACAGTGGTACAAGCATAAGAGTGGTGCTAATCACATTTTCTTCACCCTAGATCTACCTTACTCCGCTCCTAATGGGCAAATTCTATCCTTTTCCCACCAGGCATCCAGCGACAAAGATGCCTCGCACAGTGTGTGGGAGAGACCCCTCACTGTTATGAGGTAGCAACCTCATAGATCATGCAATGTCAGAGGCTATTCACCCTCCAATGGACTGCTTCACTTCTTTACATTAGGAAGATCCCTCCAAACACTCCTCTGTGGTCCCACAACAGATAATCCATGACTCACCTAAATAATGAAGGCAGTACAATTATGACCAATCTTCCCTATTTTTGCTTCAGAGTGAGCTAACAAGGAGGAGGCACCAAGTTTCAGTTTTTGAGGGCACTTAACATACTTTTATGGAAAATCGTACCTACTGGCGGATATGATGTGACAAGTCGCTAGTGTTATTTTTGTGACACAGGAACTGCCCAGAGCAATTACAGATGGGCCTGCATGTTTGGTTGGAGAAGCATGTGGTTACAGAGAGTCCTACGTGGCACAGGAGAGAGGCACAGGAGAGAGACTGCACTTTATGTATTGTTTTTTGTTTTACCTGAAAATAATGGAGTTGGTGTCTGGAAATGTGCTATGTTGTTTTGCACTGTGATTCACAGGTCGATGGGTATTTATGCAGAGGTTACTGAGTTAGCATGAAGTAAAAATTTCAGGCTTCCTGAAAGAGGGGTGTTTTTTAGGTCTGCGTTTTGACAGTGCAGCTGTTAAACAGACATCCTGTTTCTAAGACTATTTCAAACACTTTTTTACCCGCTTTTTTAGCCACTGGCTTGAGACTTTTGTCAAACATCTTGGCTCATCTCATAGAAATAGTGCCGTCTTACCCGATGCAATTGGTTCTTCAGGTGCATCTTTTTGCCTTCAATAAAGTTCTTGTACTGATGAACATGTACTTCTCATAACAGTTCCTGCACTTTCCCTAGAATCCTCTCGCAGCTGCTACTTTCCACCCACCTTTTACGCGTGCGTCACTCCTCATTACTCCCGTCCCTTCCTCATGTTCCACCCTCCTGCGTCACTCTTTGCTCTTTCCGCAAGAACCTCCCTTTTGTTCCTCCTACCTGCGTCACTCTTAGCTCCTCCCTCTCATTCCTCTTGTCTAACATTCCCTCTCTTTAACTTACTGTAGCTCCTCGTTTTCATTTTGCCTCTTGTTCTTCCCTCACATCACTTTTCCCATGTGTCACCCATCGTTCCTTCTGCCCATCTTAGCCGATTCTCATCAGTTCACGCGGGAGAAGGAAAAGCTGGCTTTTAACGAAGGCTCAAGTGCCTTCACTGTATTCCTGTTCGTCTTTCCATGCGAGTGGAATGGAGGTTAAGCGGTAATAAAAAGTTCATTGTAGTCCAACTATTGGTTTTACGACATGGAAAGAAACCAAGAATCATAATGTAGGCTCACTTGTCAACCAAAACATTTCATATAGAAACAAAAACAGGAATAATTAAGGCAAGGGAGCCTACATTATACAGTGACTGTTAAATTAGGCCTATTGCTTTGCCAGCGCTCTTTTTGTTTCCCTATACGTAGGTGAAGTAAGTTACACAGCCTGTTGGCTTGGAATGAGGAGGACCACCATCCAAGACAGTACTTGTTGAAACGTAGTACTATCCAATGTAAGAATGTCTTTGATTGGAGGCTTCGTCTTTGGCAGGGGAATCTCAAATTCTGGTTCTAGGAACATTGGTCCTATTCAATGATGCGCTTGATGTGTTATTCACATTGCTTTGTATCGGATATATCAAAACGATGAAAGCTAGGGCCCAAGGTTTGCCATGTAGAACAGCCTGCCCGCAGAGACTGACTCTCTAACTTATGTGACATTCTGGACCCTAGCTACAGTCCATTTAGATCGTCCACGACAGAAAGCATAAATGGAGGTGTGGCTTGGGGTGGGGGAGAAGGTAGGCTAGGAAGGGGAATTAGACAACCAATTTCTATAAACTGGTCACTGTTCATGCCAGCATCGCCATACCATTTAAATGCAGGATGCCCACAGCCATTGTCAAGCAAACTATTAAGCCTAGCATTTTCCTGGAATATCAGGCTAGGTACTCGAACACTTGGCGTGTCTAGTATACATGGACAGAGGCATAATGTAGATGTTGTCAGACTGCAACAACTCAATCGATCTGAGACAACCCCAAGTAGTCTCATCTAACAGGAAAGCTTGGCTGGGAACAGGGCAGCACTGCATGCTGGAAACCACAATATTAGGCATGTCCGCCCTCTCATATTCATGCATAGTATGAGACCATAGAAAATACCTCAAACTGACATACATTAGAGGGTGAGAAAATACCTGGCCTGACAGCAGAAGTCTATTCAAATAAAGACCTTGTGGTGCAGTCTAGAAAGTTCTGCTTCATTTTTTCTATTTTTGTTTTACCAACTGTTGCCATGGCTACTTAGTGGGGTATCTGGATTTGAGATCTTTCAACAGGCTATTGCATTTCTTCTCCTCTGAAATCGTATGTCTCCTACATCCATAGGATCCTGGAATGAGGTGGCACATGATTTACAGACATGTTAATAACCTGGTTTCTGTGATGGGTTCTCCCAATACCCATAGCTTAGACAAACAGTTTCACGGGTCAGTAACAATCAATGAGGACGGATGAAGGTAGAAGTCAAAGAACTGCTTGTTTTGGCTCCTTCACTTCTGGGCCCTCACAGGCATTTCTGATGCTCGCCCGTTCATCTCCCATGTCTATCATCATGTCTTCCCAATGGCTGACTGATGATACCCTTTCCTTTTCTGTTCATGCCAGCCCCTATGAGATGTCCTTAGTGAAATCTAGCTGGTAGTTATTCTGGATTTCTGAGCACATTGGGGTCTGTTACCCTACAGCATCTGTCACTTTTTAAAGAGGCAGATCACTGGGGTTTTAGATAAGCCTCGTCTTTCAGAAGCCATCCATTTGCTGATCCTTAAAACAATAAGCCTACCCTGTCAGACCACCACCTTGCTTCCCCTTTTTTCTTATAGTTCCCAAAAAAAAAAAAATGTTTGTGTGTTGGTTTTCATCGCGATCTCCATTTTCCAGTTGTAGAGATCAATGACACCCCCAGATTTATAGGCCATGTCCTGACTGAAATTTGGAGATCTCTGCCTCCTATTCAACGGCCTACTACTTATCCAACCTCGGGTTTACGGTCCTGCAACCTTTGCACTCACTATCAACAAACACAAGGTAAGAGGTCACAATACCTGCAGGCATATGCTACACATGTTTCTATTGAACTTATAAGAGACCATAGAATCAAGTTGTCTCATTTAAAAACTAAAGTATGTATCACTAGTTTGCTGCACCGTAAATATAGTTTTGCTCAGCGACTTTCATCATATTATAAAAAGTATCGACAATGTTGAAAAAAGCCGAGTTACTAAAGTAAAGCTGATACTTACGGTGCAGCAAACTAGTGATACGTACTCTAGTTTTGAATTGATTTCAAGCCCCCATATTCAAAGGTCTTGAATTTAATCTGTCGGTGGCTCTATTGAAACCGTTGAAAGTTTTTGTATTAATACAAAGGTCAACTACTTTTATTCTGTCCGGATGAGTTTTCCTTCCGACATTAAGAAACTTACCCATTTAGACTGAGACAACTTGATTCTATGATCTCTTATAAGTTCAATAGAAAACTTTGTCCTGAAGAAGGTGAAGGAATTAATACTTACCGAAACGCAGCGCCGAATTCCTATAAGTTTTCTTTTCTCTTAATGTTTTAACTGCATATGTACTGTAACTTCTTTAATGAGAAGATGTTTTTAATCCTGGAAGAAATGTAATGTTTTTTTCTGGATATATACGTGTATTCTTATCAAATAAATACTCTTTTTATATAGTGTAATTTCCTCATTGAATCTTGTTGTATCAATCGGTAGCAGACATTGAAGTCTTTGTAAAAAGGTTTATGTACAAATTTTGTTGGATGGTGGTCTTTAGATATAGCACATGATCCATACTGAGGCATGCTCTTCGATACGGAGATTTATGCCCAAAACATAGTTCCTTGGAAAGGGACATCTTTGTGTTTTCTTTCATTGCTACCCGTCCCTTTTTCGTAGAATCAGGGTGGCTCCCTTCCTTTGTGCCTATTGAAATGTACAATATCACAAAAAGAGAGACTAGGAAAAAGCCTTCTCTGACTCCCCTATCATCAATGAAAACTCACTCAACAGAGAAGTGCTAAAACCATTAAAACTCCTTGTTCTAAACAGACAGGAGCGAAGGCATAAAATTGTCCTTCACTTTCAATAATACAGAGTAAATCTAAGAGGATGGGGTACAGGGAAAAAAAAGGGCAACACTTGTCTTAATACTGCCCTCACACACTTTGCAGTGTCGTGCTTCATCATAGTGCCGCATCTAACGTCCAGGTGCAGACCAACACACTGGACGGAGCAAAACATTTTTTGGGTGTCTATATGAAGATTGGTGGTGAGGGTACAGAAAATGTGGCGGAACAAACAAACCAACAAAAAACCCACAACAAAGGGATATAAAGGAAAAAATATTCCCTTCAGAAAGGACCAAAGAGTGCAGACACACACACTTAAAACTACCTAAGAGGAAACTGCCATCACTCTTTATTCATGTAACCCCTTGGTAGGATTAAAAATCAAGAATTGGGATAATCAGGGAGGTAAAGACCCCTATATCCCTGCTGCGTTTGCCAACATGTTTCAGCCAATTTTTCACGCCCAACAGGGTTGCTCTGGCATTCGTCAGGGTGTTGGTCCCACGTTACCTGGTCTTCACCCCTATTTGGAGTTTTTACCTTATTTCATCATGCCGGACAGCGCCGCAAGATCGTATACTCTGGGAAATTGCAGAGAGGGAACAATTTCACGGGTTTATTAGCAATTCTCCAAACCCGTGACCTTTGTGGGACGGTGGTCTTGTAGTCACACTTACTCCAAAGAACCACACAACTTCAGTTCCTCACGATCGACGGTGGACCGGCGTGAGGAACTGAAGTTGTGTGTCCGGCATGATGAAATAAGGTAAATAAGGTAAAAACTCCAAATAGGGGTGAAGACCAGGTAACGTGGGACCAACACCCTGACGAATGCCAGAGCGACCCTGTTGGGCGTGAAAAATTGGCTGAAACATGTTGGCAAACGCAGCAGGGATATAGGGGTCTTTACCTCCCCTGATTATCCCAATTCTTGATTTTTAATCCTACCAAGGGGTTACATGAATAAAGAGTGATGGCAGTTTCCTCTTAGGTAGTTTTAACTGTGTGTGTCTGCACTCTTTGGTCCCTTCTGAATGGAATATTTTTTCCTTTATATCCCTTTGTTGGTTTGTTTGTTCCGCCACATTTTCTGTACCCTCACCACTAATCTTCATATAGACACCCAAAAAAATGTGCGCTCCGTCCAGTGCGTTGGTCTGCACCTGGACGGTAGATGCGGCCCTATGATGAAGCATGACACTGCAAAGTGTGTGAGGGCAGTATTAAGACAAGTGTTGCCCTTTTTTTTCCCTGTACCCCATCCTCTTAGATTTACTCTGTATTATTGAAAGTGAAGGACAATTTTATGCTTTCGCTCCTGTCTGTTTAGAACAAGGAGTTTTAATGGTTTTAGCACTTCTCTGTTGAGTGAGTTTTCCTATTGAAATGTAAACAGAGCAGAGGATATACATGAAGAGCTCACTTTATTTCGAATTTGTCTAACTCAGCGGTTTAAAACCTTTTGAAATGTGTGGACCCCCACTCATTCACTGCTGGAACGCAGGAAACCCTACCTAAGAGGTTTCTATGATTTGAACCTCAACATAGCTGCAAAGTTTCCCAGGTCTATGCGTGACTAGTTAGACCAGTTCTGTTTTTAAGTCTACCCTGGGCAGCCCATGTGCTGCTGCGAGGTATGCAGTAGGAGTATGGCTGAAGCCCCGCCCACTCTCCGCCCATATTTTTAATTGGCTTGTGTTATTGTCCTTCATAAACGCTGGCTTCCAAGTCGATATTAGGCTTGTTAATCCTTCCTTGGTACCGCCTTGTCTGCATTTGTTACCTCCCATAACGACTGGACCTTTTAAATATGTGGTTACACAGTCCGCCTCAACTTGGCTGTGAGCACTATTTTGCTTGATTATTTAATCTACGGCGCAGTCTGCTTTCACTTTACCGGCCGCGCTTATTTAACAGCGCTGGCTGCTTTCACTTTAGCTGCTGCGCTTATTTATTTAATTCACAGCGCGACCGCTTTCACTTTAGCAACCGCGCTACAAAAGCGGAGGGGAGATCTGTACTGGGAACTTCTTCCAGATTCGCAGAGCTCAACAGAAGGCTTGCTGTCTGGTTTTCTTCTCTTGATTCATGGTCCTGTGTTGCTGTTGCTTGAGGAGCTGGAGTTCTGATCTTGGAGGCCAATCAAGAAGCGGTCTTTGTGTCGGGCGCTTTAAAGGTGACTTGCTTATGTAGCATTAATATTGTATGCAAAAGAAACAATTGATGGACGGAATGCTGGACAATGCAAACATTCACCCCCAGTCACAAGGATCTGGGTTAAATCCATCATTCTTTTGCTCACCACACCACCACAGTTTGGACACAGCCGTATGCAAATCAGTCTTGACCCTGTTCCTTGTGGGAACAGTCCAGCCCGAACTACCAAGCCAGGTCCTCCCTGGACCGGAAACAAGCATCCTGGGACCGGTTTCAGGGCATCACCCTTCATCAGCCAGGCTAGCTTGAATCCAGTGGTGTAGTGAGCACGAGACCCACGTCTGGGCATACCCTTCCCACTTAGGGTGACAAATGCAAAAGAAACAATTGATGGACGGAATGCTGGACAATGCAAACATTCACCCCCAGTCACAAGGATCTGGGTTAAATCCATCATTCTTTTGCTCACCACACCACCACAGTTTGGACACAGCCGTATGCAAATCAGTCTTGACCCTGTTCCTTGTGGGAACAGTCCAGCCCGAACTACCAAGCCAGGTCCTCCCTGGACCGGAAACAAGCATCCTGGGACCGGTTTCAGGGCATCACCCTTCATCAGCCAGGCTAGCTTGAATCCAGTGGTGTAGTGAGCACGAGACCCACGTCTGGGCATACCCTTCCCACTTAGGGTGACAAATGCAAAAGAAACAATTGATGGACGGAATGCTGGACAATGCAAACATTCACCCCCCCGTCACAAGGATCTGGGTTAAATCCATCATTCTTTTGCTCACCACACCACCCCAGTTTGGACCCAGCCATATGCAAATCAGTCTTGACCCTGTTCCTTGTGGGAACAGTCCAGCCCGAACTGCCAAGCCAGGTCCTCCCTGGACCGGAAACAAGTCCAAATGCAAAAGAAACAATTGATGGACGGAATGCTGGACAATGCAAACATTCACCCCCAGTCACAAGGATCTGGGTTAAATCCATCATTCACCGGTCCTAGGATGCTTGTTTCCAGTCCAGGGAGGACCTGGCCTGGCAGTTCGGGCTGGACTGTTCCCATTGGGCACAGGGTGAAGACTGATTTGCATATGGCTAAGTTCAAACTGGAATGGCGAGCAATAAAACGATGGATTTAGGCCCAGATCTCTGTACTGGGGTGAATGTATGACATTGTTCTGCATTCTGTCCATCAATTGTTCTTTTTGCATTAATATTGTATGACATATGGTTATTGGTGAAAATGTAGAAGGCAAGGAGATGTGTGCAGACTTCGAACTTGACAAAATAATACTGTGGTTCTGTGCAAGTCACTTATCTTGTTGTGCTTTAAAATGTAATTTCGTGAAGTGTTAATTTATAAAAACTGCCTGTACTGTTCCAATATAACATGACCATCCCCTCTCTCACTGCAATTTAATTTCTTTTATCTGGTCTCAGCTGGCCCTCCCACAAATATGCTGTGCTGTTTGTTATATGTAAGCTAGCAGCATGGTTTAGCTTGTCGCTGTGTGCTATCACGTACACATCCTGGGTTTGAATTCAACAGGACGAACGCAGCCTTTTATCCTTGTGAGGCCGATAACTTTATATAGAATACCAGCAACACCTTTCGCTTACCGATTGCAACAAACGTGGGACTAAGTGCTATAAATATTTATTATGCACAGAATGCAAAGGGTGAGGTGCTAATGATACTGCTTTAAAAGTGATCTCTGTAAATCTTTACTTTTCTCTGGAGCCGGATCAACGCGTCTTAAATAAAACATGCATTTGCAATGCAATAGGTCTCGCATTTGCGAGAGTTTAAGCCATTGGCATTGTAAATGACGATGCCTTTTATTTATGTTTTAAAAACCAATACGTAAATAAAAGGCATTGTCATTTACAATGCCAATTGTTCAAATTCTCGCAAATGCGAGACCTATTGCATTGTAAATGCTTGTTTTAACAGTACCCCTTCCCTTAAGCATCAATATCAAAGGAAAACATTTACTGCCCCTAAGGATCTGAGTCAGACACCCTAGTTTCTCATGGCAAAGAATATCAGGGCACTTTCCAGCGCAGCAATAGAATTATATGTAAAGAAACCAAGTCGTCACGTCATAAGAATGCCAATACCAAACTCCTAGGCTTTCTTTTTACTAACCATCAGAATCTGGTACACTGCCACAATTAGCCCAACTGAAAGGAACCGTAACTAGAAACCCCAGAATGAAGCTCTTAAATCAAAACTTAAAACTGAACACATGATTAGGACAATACCCCATCAACTAAACCTGTCAGAGGCAAAACCCAACACTTCTACTCGTGATCACAAGCCACATCCCTTCTTCACATTACCAGGGACAACATCCCTGCCTTCAAATTCATGACGATGGGCAACGTTCTTTACCCCTTACTCATAAGAGGCACGTATTTTTTGCCTCTTGCTCATTATAGTGATTAAAAGCCTGTCCCATGTTCCGCCAAGGAGAAAATCGTTTTTTCAAAGTCTCTGGAAATGCCACTTTCTTCAGTGCCAGAGTAAACACCCCATCCTAAATATTAAGAACGTAGGCATCCTCCTCCTCAGGGTTAGGACATGTACACTACTCGCATGCATTGGTCTTTACCACAGGAACTCGAGCTCTGTACTACTCTGCACTCACTGTCTGAAGCAACACCTCCATTCATATCAAAGGGTGATGCCCTTTGCCTCCCCAAAAGGTTCAAACATGCCTTCCGTGTTCATTCAGTCTCAATGGAGCATTCACCCTGTCAACATTCAGATTCATGCACATCCTTCTCATGTTCAGGCTCTCATGACCTGCTTTCTCAGGGGCACGCCTGACCCTCAACTTTCAGTCTTGCCCCCTCCCCCCGTTCAGTTTCAGGGGGCATGCCACTCACCCTAGAGTTCAGGGACATGCAGTCCACTCCCCTTCTTCTGCTGTTCAGTGCCAAAGGGCCCGCTGCTTACACACCCCTCCCCCTGGGTGGCAAGTCATTCCACCCAGGTCAGTGCCAGGGGTTACAAATGCACCCCCCCCAGTTCGGTGCTAGGGAGCATGTGACCCCTCCTCCTTCCCCAGGTCAAAGTCGGGGGCAACAAGCGACCCACTCCATCCCCAGAGCAGGGGAGGGGAAAGCGACCCTTGTTCACCTCGGGTCTTCCTCTCCCCCCCCAGGCTAGTGTTAGGGAGTGGGGCCAATGTCAAGGGACGTGCAAACTCCTGCCCCAGGTCAGCGGCGCACCAACACCTCCCCCAAGTTCAACATCATTGGGGCACGTGACCGCATCCCCGGATTCAGTGTCAAGGAACACGCGACCCATTCCCGCGGTTCAGTGGTGCGGGGCGAGCGACCCATTCCCGCGGTTCAGAGGGGTGGGGCAGCGACCCATTCCCGCGCTTCAGGGCCGCAGGCGAGCGACCCATTGCTGCGGTTCAGGGCGAGCGACCCATTGCTGCGGTTCAGGGCGAGCGACCCATTCCCGCGGTTCAGGGCCGCGGGCGAGCGACCCATTGCCGCGGTTCAGGGCCGCGGGCGAGCGACCCATTGCCGCGGTTCAGGGCCGCGGGCGAGCGACCCATTGCCGCGGTTCAGGGCCGCGGGCGAGCGACCCATTGCCGCGGTTCAGGGCCGCGGGCGAGCGACCGATTGCCGCGGTTCAGGGCCGCGGGCGAGCGACCCATTGCCGCGGTTCAGGGTCGCGGGCGAGCGACCCATTGCCGCGGCCCAGGGCGCGGGCGAGCGACCCATTGCCGCGGTTCAGGGCCGCGGGCGAGCGACCCATTGCCGCGGTTCAGGGCCGCGGGCGAGCGACCCATTGCCGCGGTTCAGGGCCGCGGGCGAGCGACCCATTGCCGCGGTTCAGGGCCGCGGGCGAGCGACCCATTGCCGCGGTTCAGGGCCGCGTGCGAGCGACCCATTGCCGCGATTCAGGGCCGCGGGCGAGCGACCCATTGCCGCGATTCAGGGCCGCGGGCGAGCGACCCATTGCCGCGATTCAGGGCCGCGGGCGAGCGACGCATTGCCGCGATTCAGGGCCGCGGGCGAGCAACCCATTGCCGCGGTCTAGGGCCGCGGGCGAGCAACCCATTCCCGCGGATCAGGGCCGCGGGCGAGCAACCCATTCCCGCGGTTCAGGGCCGCGGGCGAGCAACCCATTCCCGAGGTTCAGGGCCGCGGGCGAGCGGCCCATTCCCGAGGTTCAGGGCCGTGGGCGAGCGGCCCATTCCCGAGGTTCAGGGCCGTGGGCGAGCGGCCCATTCCCGAGGTTCAGGGCCGCGGGCGAGCGGCCCATTCCCGAGGTTCAGGGCCGCGGGCGAGCGGCCCATTCTCGCGGTTCAGGGCCGCGGGCGAGCGGCCCATTCCTCGCGGTTCAGGGCCGCAGGCGAGCGGCCCATTCTCGCGGTTCAGGGCCGCGGGCGAGCGGCCCATTCCCGCGGTTCAGGGCCGCGGGCGAGCGGCCCATTCCCGCGGTTCAGGGTCGCGGGCGAGCGGCCCATTCCCGCGGTTCAGGGGCCGCGGGCGAGCGGCCCATTCCCGCGGTTCAGGGCCGCAGGCGAGCGGGCCCATTCCCGCGGTTCAGGGCCGCTGCCACATGACGCACTCCTGCGGCCCATTCCTGCGGTTCGCGGCCACGTGACCCATTCCTGCGGTTCGCGGTCAAGCACCCACTCCTGCGGTTCAGTGCCAGGAGGCAAAGCCACCCATTCCCGCGGTTCAGTGCCAGGAGGCCAAGTCACCCATGCCTGCGGTTCAGTGCCAGGAGGCCAAGCCACCCATTCCTGCGGTTCAGTGCCAGGAGGCCAAGCGACCCATTCCCATTGATTCAGTGCCAGGAGGCCAAGCGACCCATTTCCCTCGATTCAGTGCCAGGAGGCCAAGCGACCCATTCCCTCGATTCAGTGCCAGGAGGCCAAGCGACCCATTCCCCTTGATTCAGTGTTGTGGCTAAGCGGCCCATTCCCACGGTTCAGTGCTATGGCTAAACAGCCCATTCGCATGGTTCAGTGTTATAGCTAAGCAGCCCATTCCCACGGTTCAGTGTTATGTCTAAGCAGCCCATTCCCACGGTTCAGTGATGTGGCCAAATTACTCATTCCAACGGTTCAGTTTAGTGGCCAAGCGACCCATTCCCATGGTTCAGTGTTGTAGCCAGGTGACCCATTCCCACGGTTCATGTCAGGAGGCAAGGAACCAACTCCCCTGGTTCAATGTCAGGGAAAAAGAGAGCCATTACTAATGTTCAATGTCAAGGAAAAAGAGAGCCATTCCCCCAGTTAAGTGTCGGGAAGCAAGACAGCCATTCCCCCGGTTCAGTGTCAGGAAGCAAGACAGCCATTCCCCCGGTTCAGTGTCAGGAAGCAAGACAGCCATTCCCCCGGTTCAGTGTCAGGAAGCAAGACAGCCATTCCCCCGGTTCAGTGTCAGGAAGCAAGACAGCCATTCCCCGGTTCAGTGTCAGGAAGAGAGCCATTCCCCCGGTTCAGTGTCAGGAAGCAAGAGAGCCATTCCCCGGTTCAGTGTTAGGAAGCAAGAGAGCCATTCCCCGGTTCAGTGTCAGGAAGCAAGAGAGCCATTCCCCTGGTTCAGTGTCAGGAAGCAAGAGAGCCATTCCCCCGGTTCAGTGTCAGGAAGCAAGAGAGCCATTCCCCCGGTTCAGTGTCTGGAAGCAAGAGAGCCATTCCCCGGTTGTGTCTGGAAGCAAGAGAGCCATTCCCCGGTTCAGTGTCTGGAAGCAAGAGAGCCATTCCCCCGGTTCAGTGTCTGGAAGCAAGAGAGCCATTCCCCGGTTCAGTGTCAGGAAGCAAGAGAGCCATTCCCCCGGTTCAGTGTCAGGAAGCAAGAGAGCCATTCCCCGGTTCAGTGTCAGGAAGCAAGAGAGCCATTCCCCCGGTTCAGTGTCAGGAAGCAAGAGAGCCATTCCCCCGGTTCAGTGTCAGGAAGCAAGAGAGCCATTCCTCCGGTTCAGTGTCAGGAAGCAAAGAGAGCCATTCCTCCGGTTCAGTGTCAGGAAGCAAGAGAGCCATTCCTCCGGTTCAGTGTCAGGAAGCAAGAGAGCCATTCCTCCGGTTCAGTGTCAGGAAGCAAGAGAGCCATTCCCCCGGTTCAGTGTCAGGAAGCAAGAGAGCCATTCCCCCGGTTCAGTGTCAGGAAGCAAGAGAGCCATTCCCCGGTTCAGTGTCACGAAGCAAGAGAGCCATTCCCCTGGTTCAGTGTCTGGAAGCAAGAGAGCCATTCCGCCGGTTCAGTATCAAGGAGCAAGAGAAGCATTCCCCAGTTCTGTGTCTGGGGGCAAGCAATGCATTAATTAATTTAGTAGCATGGGCACAAGTCACTTACTCCAGCCAGCGACAGAGGCAAAAGTCTCATCTCCTTTTCAGTGTCACATACATTCCACCATTCAGTGTCTAGGGTACTTGACCCTTCTCCCTGTACCTGTATCCCTTTTTGTGTTAGGACACATTCACTTACCCGATTCCGTCTTGGAGGCACGAGTCCTCTTTCTCAATTCAGTGGCAGAAGTACGGATTCATTCCCTTCCAATCAGTGCAAGGGATCATCCATTACCACGGTGCGTGCCATGGGCACGCGCCCTCTAACACGGTCAGCATGATGGGCAAGCAGCCTATGATGAGATTTCATTACGTTGAAAAAAATCCTCTCGTTACCAAAGAGAACACCTTCCACTACTTCAGTGTTATGGTCATCACTGTAACCATCACATCTCTGTAACCATCACATCTCTCTAACCGTCACATCTCTCTAACCGTCACATCTCTCTACCAGCATCACCTCTTCAGTTTAATGAGCATTCTCTCCTTCCTGGTAATCCATCCTACCCCTCCCCTCCTCCGGTCGAACTCTCCTAAATACCCATCTGAACATAACTAGGGTACTCAGCATTGTCCCTCTATTCACCTCATTATAATGGATGCAATACCACCTCCCACACGGAGACAGATACCTCACACCAAGCATCACCTTTTCCGTACCACTCCCGCCATAAGTGTCACCCCTCTCAGCAGTATCATGGACTTCCCTCCACCTTAGTGTTACCACTTCTCCCACCAGTGCACCCTCCACTTACCGTCGCTCTCGGCCCGCACCAAAAGGGACATGCCCTTCAACCGCTCCACATAGCAAGAGGACACATGCCCGGTGCCCCGGTCGTCCCACTGCCGCTCCTCGTTCAGGGTGTAGACCTTCACCCTACGCCGGGTGTCCGTCATCCTGGAGAGGAGGCCGGGGGCCTCGCGGGGCCAGGCCCTGGGGGGCAGGGGTGGAGAGCCCCCGGGAGAGCAGCACACCGACCTGGGCAGGAGTAGAGCGGCCACCTCCTTCAGATTGATAAATCCGGGCCCGCAGCCACCGTGCTCCCCCGCGGCCTGCAGGCCCCGGCGCCTCGGTCCACAGTTGTATCAATGCAGTGGGTCGCCGGCGTGGGCTTTGCTGAGGCGCCAGCAGTGTATGCAAGGGTACCGTCTGCCGCCCTGGACGCCCCTCCCCGCCGCCCGCTCTGTGTGTCCGCTCGGTGCCGGTCTCGGTCACGCAGCCGCCATCTTGGATCCCCCGCTCGGCTCCCTCCTCTGCTCGGCGCAGGCTGCGGCGATGCAGTCACGGGGTCTCCCAGGCTGTACGGCACGGGCGGCGCGCGGCCACTTAAAGAGACAGCGACCCCTTTCTTGCTCCATCACTAGATACGAGGTGTGTGGAAAAGCACAGGCTGGCCTAGTGTACCAAAGCATTCACAGCACATCCTGGCACGATACCAAATAACACTATATTCTTGGCCGAGTTACCGGCTCCACGCTCTCCATACTTAGTCGCTAGGCAGCCCAATACCAAATGACAAATGTAACACAGCCTGGTCCTATGGTACCAGCATAGTGCAACCAAAGCCTTTCCTCATATCTGTAATGAGCCACACATCACACAAGGCTCTCAGGTGCAAACATCAAACACTACATCTGGGGCCTGTGGACAACACATAGACCTGCTCCAAATCTTAGTAGCCCAGCATGTGCGTAGCATGGCTTAGACCTAGGGGTCGATTCCGATTCGGGCCGGAAATTTCTCCGACCGAGCCGGACCCGGAGAGATTTCCGACCGAATCGGACCCGTGCAGTCCGACCGAACGAGTACGATGCGTCCGTATGTTATCGGACTCGAGTCGGTCGGACTCCCATTGAAGTCAATGGGAGCCGGTCGTACAACGCGTACGCGGGCTCCCATTGACTCAATGGGTGCGAGTCGGACAAGGGCGCCCCTACAGCGGGTACGCGGCGAGCGATTCGCGCCGTACACGCACAGGTAGGGGGACCCATGGGTCCCCCTGTGTGCGACTCGCGCGGCTACGCGTACAGGGGGGTCCGACACGGACCCCCAAAGTACGGCTCCGACAGCTCTTACGAGCCGGACGGCGCGGCTCGGTCGGACTGCTCGCGGCGCGCGCATCGTACTTACCCGGCCGGAAACGTCTCCATTGCGCGGTGCGAGTCGAGTCCGAGCGAGTCGGTCGGAGCGGTTCGAGCCGGGAGCGAAGTCGGTCGGAGCGGTCGGGACGCCCGGACGAGTCGGTCGGCGATTTCGCATCGTACTCGCTCGGCCGGACCCGCGTACGGTTCGGTCGGGAAACAGGGCTCCGAATCGGATCCGGTAAAGCCGAATCCGATTCGGAGCCCTACCGGCCGAGATCGGAATCGGCCCCCTAGTGTTGAGTACCGAAGCACAATATCACAAAGGTTCATATCAAACCGTAAAAGCGAATAGACTGTTACAAGCAACTCAGCCTGAAACTCAATGGCACATTCCCATTTGCCTGTAGCAAACTAAAGGGCAGCCTAGTATACTAGTCTAGAGACTGGTATGCAAAGAATTGCACTGACTTGATATAGTACAGCGATTCTTAAACCTGTGGTCCGTGGACCCAGGGGCATTCGCAACTCCTAAGGGGGTCCACGACTGCTTAGAAATTAAGTAATATAAACATATTGATAATGTATTTATTAATAAAAGAAGTAAAATTGAAAATGTTCTGTAATTGTGAAGGAATTTGAAAATAGAGGTTAAAAATTAAGTTGGTGGCCTCAGATTTATTTGCGGTAATAGTGCAAGTGCATCAAATAGAATATACCATGGATGATGGGTGGCCTTAATTGAATTTAGAAAAGCTCCAACTAGCCCATTAAAGTCAAAATGTAGATTTTTTTAAACTATATGTAACTTAGTAAAAAAAAATGTTTTTGTGTATTTGATGAATGGTTGTGTCCATATTTTTGTATATTGTTTTGGAGTTCATATAATTGAAGTTGCTTAGGCTCGCATCCCCGGGTCCCAGTAATGAGTAAGTGGGTTTCCTTCGATTCCAATACTGATTCAGTAGGAGTACCTGCATTCCAGTAATGATTAAGTGAGGGTCCACAGTAGTCAAAAGGTTAAGAACTACTGATCTAGCACACTTATTCTTGTTGTTATCTTTAGATTTTTCTAATTCATTTGTAATTTGTAAAGTCCAGCATGCTGCATAGGTGTATGCATGTATAAAGTATGTCATATTGTAGCTTGTTATTTGCCTGATTTTTTTAAATGTATTGCTTTCCTAAAACATTTGCACAACCAGATATTGACTGTTAGGTTTTAAAGGAGGTAGCAGAACCCTCTAACAACTAAGAGGTGGTATAGCCCACTTGTGAGTTTCCTCTGCCATTGTGGAGCCCATTGGTTTGACCCTCAGGTTTTTCTTCATTAAATGCAATTTTTGAAGGTGACCCAGCACAGGCAGATGCAGCTGGATCCTAACATGCCCATGTCTCAACTTCAATATTCTCTCATTGGAACGTACAGTACTCAAAATATAACAGCAGTTGAATGAGAATGGTATCTCGCTCATTCGGTGCTTTGGAGCTACTGTCTACTCACCGTAGCCATAAAGCACAATAATAAGGGAGAGGAGTTGGCCTAACGGCTAGGGCGGTTGACCTCGAATCTGGGGAACTGGGTTCGAGTCTCGGCAATGACGCTGAACATCCTGTGATTCTGGGCAAATCACTTAATCTCCCCGTGCCTAACAAAAAAATGATGTGTTCTCATGTAAAGCGCTCTGATACCCGAATCGGGTCAAGTTCGCGCTATATAAAACTGTGTAAAAAAATAAAAAAACTCTGTTGTGTCCAGTGGGACCAAGAGACACAAAGTCAAGTTCAGTAGTTTACTGAAGTGACCCTGAAAACAGCAACTGCCCTCCACAGCTTATTCATTTTGACAAGAATCTTGGAGAACTCCATGTATTCCTGAAGTAGAAGATCCTCATTAAATATACCATAAAAATGCCCAGTTGTGGGTCCCATGCTCACTGTGGTACTAGAAGCAAGCTGCACCCAACTGAAGAGGCCAAAACTAGTCTTGAGTTGCCTGTATGCCAGCTCGGAGAGAACCTGGCTTGGTAGTTCGGTCTGGAATGTTTGTATTGGAGGCTGATTTACATATGGCTGGGTCTAATCTGAGGTGGCATGGTGGGCAAAAAAAAAATGATGGGTCGGATCGCTACTCTGAGCGAATGCCAGTGATTAAGGGTCTCCAACCTTTTCTGTTATAAGAGCTACTTACGTTCAATGAAAATCATCCGAGCAACTAATATCATTAGTGTTGTAATAGTGCCCACATCAGATGAGATTACCAGCAATGATGACCTCAGTACATAAGGCATGGTTACCAGCAGCAATTTAAATCATGCTTTGTCAATGTGGAATGCTTCTTCATTGGTAATACATAACAGCCATAGTTGCAATGCCCTGGACCCCAAGGTCTCCCCAAGGTCTCCCCAAACATCATGAATTTTTGATGACTGAAATATCCGCTTTAAGGGCACTTTGGAAATTCAATCTTATTTTGTCCAATGCGTTCTGAAAATACACACTTTTCAATTTTGGTACACATATATTAATTCAACCAAACAAAAAAGTCTATATTAGTAGGCTTGGCTGCACATAGAAGAGCTACTTCCATGGAGCTAGAGAGCTACCAGTAGCTCGCAAGCTACTCATTGGAGATGCCTGGATTAAACTTTTGCAAGCATTCCTTCCATCACATTTTGTGTTTTTGAAATAGAAATAACGTGAACAGTTCAATGGGTAAAGCCACAGGTAACAAATTAAGGTGAGTTCTGTCAAACATAGGTTTTACACCTTCTTTTTGGTAAGAGAAAATATGCATTCAATCATAAGTTTATGGGTCATCATCTCTTTTATTATACCACCCCTCCCCGCATGCTTGGTTTTATCATTTATGAGATTAATGTCTTTTCTCAACCTGGTTCTGAGTTGATCATTAGATAATGTGTTCTTCTGGGCTAGAAGTAGAAATTGATGTTAAGTAAGTCCAGGCTCCTGATTTGAAATCCTCGGAGTAGCACAACATCTTGTGAATCCCACCTTTTCTTTCTGATTCAGATACCTCATCCCATTATTTGGTCTCCTAACTGTCCATTGATATTCTTCTTGAAAGGTTTCCAAATCCTCCCAAATATATGCATCCTACCTGCTTAGGTGCAAAATAGCCCTAGCATGGCGCAGATGTTCCAGACCATCACAAACTCATAAATGGTGGGAATTACTGTTTTCAGAACTGTGCTAATATTAATTTCCCTGACAGAAGAAAGTGTGATATGAGTTTGCCCATGAGAGTTAGAAGGTGTTATATTCCATCTTCTCCTGAATGACTCAGGGTTATAACTATGGGATGTAGTGGCAGGACAACCCACATTATTCATTTTAATAGATTGACCAACGACGCTCAGTATGGCCGGACCTGCGAACAGGTCCAAAACATGTGCGTCATCGTGTATACCATTGTTATATTTTCCACCACAAGTTAGACCTTCCAAAGTTGGCCCAAACCCTAACTGTGGTTAGATATCAGCGGGTCTGTAGCTTAAAGGTATTTTCTTTACATTGAGTGCATATCAATATTGTCACTGCTCGTGGCCAGATGGCATCCCACTCCACTTCTGTTAGATCTTGTTTCAGATCTGTTTCCCACTTTTACACATAATTGTGTCTGATGGCTGAGGAACCAGAATCTAATGTTAAATATAGGAGTGATACACCTTAATGTGATGAAGTTTGTGATAGAACAGCATTGATAGGAGTCAGTTCTCTACCTCCTTGTGTTTGTTGTCATTAGTTCAGGCCCAGTATATTGCTTGTAGTACTTTGAATCTATCCCTTAGCTGTAACTGATAAAGGTTTTTCACATTCATCTCTTGTTCTGAACTCGTCGCCATTAAAGAAGCCACATACCTTTCCAGGCCCAATTGTTAGAATCCACGTTCGACTCAGTAGAACTCCTCAGGATCAGTGCAACTCACAAAATGGTCCACCTCCTGATACCCCCAATTCCGCTTGTCAAATGACATGGAGTTTTAGAGTGATCAAGCGAGGGAAAGAGTATTAGGTAAGAAACAGCAGGGAAAAGGATAAATACCTGAAAAGAAGAATAAACAATAGTTATCAAAGGATACTGTCTACACTCATAAAATCTCACTATAGGTGTAGTCTATTTACCTCAACACTCGCAGGACTTCATCAAATCCACATACTTCCATATATGATACTGGAACAATAAGACCTTTATACTCCTCTATATACCTATAGATAAAGAGACATGATAAATATGCATACACCACAGACAAATAGATACCATCCAATACACTCAGGAGCTTTCCTACTGATCCAGCGTGGCTAATATAAATTCTTCTCCTTCGGACATGACATCCAGGTGAAATCATTCACATCTACTATACCATATGACGGTGGGGCCCATAACACCGCATACCATACACTCACTCAGTCGTTCCCTCGATCACATCCACATTCGCTAAGGAGAAGAACGAATTGCTGGAGGAACGGAATACCTTATTAAAGTTGACAGAGTATTACCTTAAACATCATATATATTCAGTTTTAATCCTGTCGGTTCCAAAACATCAAGGTATTCCGCTCTTTGGTCGATGGACCAACTAGTAGAATAAGTTGATGGTGATTAAGACCAGCTCAATCATTTAAAACCCTAGTAAATGTCAAATTTATCAATGAACTAAAGAACCACAGACTCAAAATTAATTAGAAATAGATTTTATCTAAATTCAATTTTGTACGAGTGAGATTCTTAGTTTATTAATCATTTTAATACATTCTTTAACATTTAAAATAGGAAATTCTGTAAAGAAATCAAATTATGCTTTACCTAATTAGATGCTGTTGTAGGGATTCTGCACATACACAGAGCTATGCACAGGATAATAGGACCTCAGAATATAGTGGTGAGCCAACCATACACCTTAGCACCCAAAACCCCAATCCAACTAGCTTTAGCGTCTCATTAGCAACAATGCTACCAATGATTAGACAACCCAGAACACGGTATCTATCTCTCAGGACTCGCAGGAGCAAGAACACCCTTTCATAACTCACTCATACCTGTCCACAACGTGCGTAAAAAGAGACACTGTATAGTTTAAAATGTTTATTTCAACTACCGTGCTCTAAGATACAGTACACGTGCCAGTACTATCAGCATAATGCATAAGGATAATATAATCAGCATAGTTACAATTCCATAGAATACAAACGGGGAAAGCATTTCATAAAGCAGTGGATATAGGGCTAAATGACCATACCACCCTCCCGTGCTGGTAGCTAGTTTATTATAAAAACAGAAGACCTCTGGGCATTGTCAAGCGAACCCCCATACCTCAATATCTAGATGAAAGGTTTACATCATCAGACAAGCACAGCTCTTCTCTCTGGAAAGGTTTTTCTCCAAGTGTCTCTAACCGTGAAAGCACAATATTAAAAGCACACAAATTTCTCCAGGGCAGCTGTACATAGTGTTATGTCTAAGTGCGAGGGACTGGCCAGATCAGCAAGAACAAGGGACGTTGTTTTTCGACCTTGTACATGTTGTGCAGACGTAGCCCAAAGGGAACAGGAGAAAAGGTGAAAGACAGAAATGCAGACAGTTCTAAAATAGCCGGGCAGAAGCAGAGGCTGGAAAACAACGGCACAAAGTAACGTGCGCAAAAAGGCATCATGGCAGCCAGGCCTAAGCCAACGTAGCAAGGCAGACCAGGAGGCCACAAACCACAAGACACCCTCCCTGGGCAGTCCATCGGCCAAGACATAGGACGAAGACAGAGTTCAAATTGATGGAGCAGAACAGAAACGTCTGTTGTGGAGCAGTCCCCATGAAGGACAACAAATGGGAGAGGAAAAACAAATTGTAGAGATAAAAAAAAATCCAGCGGGGCAGGTCGCAGAAAGCGAAGGCCCTGTCAATCCAACAGAGTGTAAGTGGAGAAAAACGCCACACCTTCCAAGAGGACATCATTGGAATCATCGGAAAAAAGCGACGCCATCCAGTCCAATAAATCAAAGCTGCAGTCATGTTCCTGTGATCAAATTTTTCTGCAAGCCAATAAGGAAAATCATCCTTATTTTGTGGGCGCTTGCCCATTACCGAATTAACCATGACGGGACTTATGGTGACACCGCCTGCTCCAGCTGGATGGGCTGCAACTCCAGGCGGGGCTCCCTGGATGTTGCCTGTAACAAACTGTACTAAAGCTCTATGCACACGTATCAAAGACGAATGCAAATTACGCAGTTCACCGACTGCCACCGTCATATAACGCGGATGTGGGGTGTACCCAGCCAAAACAGGCCAAGTGGCCCCTTCAATCGATAAGGGGCCTAAACGAACCGCGGTAACCGGTTGGGAGAGGGCGCCATCAAACCAAACACGGTGTTGCCAAGCCATGAGCGGTACTTCAAGATTCCTATACGGTCTATAGTGATTAGGAACAGCGGTGGCTGTATATTCATGGAACAAATTATCATTCCCATCCACCGCCGGAAAGGTGACCCAAGAGTAAAACACCTCAAAGTGGTAAGCCGGATCCGCTTGTACCACAAAGATCAGATCGACACCCGCGTCAGGCACTCCATACACTGTCAAGGCCTTGTAACCTCCTTTCAAACTATCTTTGGTGTAATACCGGCTTTTATTCATTCCATTTTTTCCAGCGTCTTTGGCGGCTTTCCGTTGATCCTTGCCTTAGCGGCTGGTGTACTGCTTTTGGTCTGTTTCCTACGCAATGGCTGCACCTCCTTGGGCCCTTCTCGACCCAGGTCGACTCCAGATGCTCCGTGAACGCATCCTCGCTGGCTTCGGCATCCTGCCATTGGCGACGCTCAGTGTGTCCTATAGACTTTCTTTTCGCTTTGCGTATTTCACTTGCGTGCAACCTGTGATGTCTTGCATCAGATGTCCTTTCTCGTGGTCCTTGGATTATTGCCTCTCCAATACGTCTCTGTCTCGACCGGATTTTGTCCTGCTGGTGGGTCCCTTAGAGGCCCATGAACGGGACTGTTCCGGTGCAGGCTACATGTCTTTCACCTTTTCTCCTGTTCCCTTTGGGGTACGTCTGCACAACATGTACAAGGTCGAAAAACAACGTCCCTTGTTCTTGCTGATCTGGCCAGTCCCTCGCACTTAGACATAACACTATGTACAGCTGCCCTGGAGAAATTTGTGTGCTTTTAATATTGTGCTTTCACGGTTAGAGACACTTGGAGAAAAACCTTTCCAGAGAGAAGAGCTGTGCTTGTCTGATGATGTAAACCTTTCATCTAGATATTGAGGTATGGGGGTTCGCTTGACAATGCCCAGAGGTCTTCTGTTTTTATAATAAACTAGCTACTAGCACGGGGAGGGTGGTATGGTCATTTAGCCCTATATCCACTGCTTTATGAAATGCTTTCCCCGTTTGTATTCTATGGAATTGTAACTATGCTGATTATATTATCCTTATGCATTATGCTGATAGTACTGGCACGTGTACTGTATCTTAGAGCACGGCAGTTGAAATAAACATTTAAAACTATACAGTGTCTCTTTTTACGCACGTTGTGGACAGGTATGAGTGAGTTATGAAAGGGTGTTCTTGCTCCTGCGAGTCCTGGAGAGAGAGATACCGTGTTCTGGGTTGTCTAATCATTGGTAGCATTGTTGCTAATGAGACGCTAAAGCTAGTCAGATTGGGGTTTTAGGTGCTAAGGTGTATGGTTGGCTCACCACTATATTCCGAGGTCCTATTATCCTGTGCATAGCTCTGTGTATGTGCAGAATCCCTACAACAATGCAGATAGGAATCGTTCACAAAAAGAAGATGAACTGTAAATCACAGGATGGACTCCCAAACTGACTGACTGTCCCTCTAAAAGGCCTCCTCGACGGGACCTCCCATACAGATTTCCCGCAACGGTCTCGTTCCTTCCCCAGTCAGGTTCGAAGTCAATGGCAGTATCCGCATTAACATCAGCATCGGCTTTGCAAAATAGCAGCATCGACTCCTCCCATATAAGAGCAGTCCTTCTTATACCCTACTTCTGGCTTACTACACAAAAAGTTGCAATGTTTGGAGTCAAGAATCACGCTAATTGGTCCATTTGAGGGGTGGCGAAGATTGTCTCATCGCCTTCCTTCTTCAAACTGGTTTCGGGGATGGTTAAAAGTTCATGGTTTCCCATATTCTTTGGGTAAAAGCAGTCCAAATTTATTTTATATATTGTTGCAACAGTGAGTTCACAATTTGATCAGTCCATTGTTTCTTAATACTTTCCTCGCCTCTTTCTCACGGATACGAGCTGAGTCTTTCTTGGCACTCTCTTCATAATAGGTCGTGGCAACCTTGACATTTCTCACTCGGTGTACAAGCCATACCCACGTGGTTTAGCTTCATTTTTCTTCCGCTTAGAGGCCATCTTTGATTTATGATATGACCTCATTTATGCCGGCAGCCATTTTCACAGCCTGGCCTAATAGGCCCGAACAAACTACCATAAAAACAAACACAATCATAATTAAAATAAGGAAAATAAGCCTTTCTGTTTACCACCCGTCATTCTAAGAACCCGTGTTAGGTGTTACCAGCAGAAGCGACATTTAAAGCCATTTTACTTACCATCCGCATTCTTTGCCACAATACAATTTTACTACACAGCTCAAATCATGCGATTTTACTCTGATTAGTACGCAAATCACTATATTAATATTATAATACTTCACAAGGGTAAATAGATTAGATTTTGCACAAGAATGGCAGTTACCATTTATGTAAATGTTTACAAAAAGTGCATTTTGTTGGTTATTTTATCAAACAATTAGTACCGTTAATGTATTATTCTTATTTTAGGGGGTTTAAAAAATTATTTCATTTACCTTGCTCCATCAACTCCCCCTTTGGTGATTTTTAATATCACCACAAAAACCATGTAATACCATTTTTCAAATAAATGTTTCTTGTCCATTTGCTTTGGTTAGTTCACACAACAGTGTCTTTCTCATCTTGTCTTTTTGATCTTTTGTATATGTTCTCTTTTAGTTCTTCTAATTCTATTTCTCCCATTTCTCGTTCTCTTTCTTTATTTTTCTCATTTTCTCTTTTTATTCTATTTTGTGTTTTTCTCCTTTTAATACACATATATGCTAATTTTATTGACAACATTACCATTATTACCACTGTTACTGAGATTAGTATTTTCCCAATAAGAGAACCACCTATTTCTGTAAACCATTTCTGTATTGAGGAAAAACTCTTACCAAGTTTCTCCCAGGAACCTTCAACCTCCAGTGGAGCAATTTCTTTGTGCAAATCAGTAATATTCTTTATATACTTCTGTATATTTTCACTTTTATCTGGAATGTAAGTGCAACAATGTTGGACTTTCAACATTCCACAGACTCCACCCTCCTTTGCCAAAAGAATGTCAAGGGCAAGCCGATTTTGCATCACCATAGCTCTCATGGCAACCATTTCGGTATTTACCATCAAGAACCCTCCAGCAGTATTCGTTGATAAACGATCTACTACTGTGGACAGTTTCCGAATCTTAAATGCATTCAAAGATATACCCACTGCTGGTATCAATGCTCCAAAAATGTCACCTACTATCTCTGAAAAACTTTCCCTCCTTCTACGTGTTAATGTTTTATCTATCTCATGTATTCCTTTTTCTCCTCTCTCCACATGAAAAATCTTTGGAAAGACCAGACCTAAATAGCATGATCCATACCAGTGGTCCGGCAACTTATAATAAGCTCTACTCCCACAGATATAATAGATCCCAGGAAATATTGGATCTTTTCCTCCTTTAAATCCCCATCCTCCTAAAATTTTATATGTATCTCGGCATTCACTGGAACCTTCGAAATAGTTATCATACATAGTCTTATTTCTACTAATACACAACTTTGCCTGTTGGGGCCAATCCAAAGTCATAGCTGCATTTGTCTCTCCTTTGTCATGATTTTTCTCTCCAAATGCCCAAAGTGGTGTTTTTGTCTTTTCTTCTATCCCCTTTCTTTGAAACTTAACTCTTCTGTTTTCTACCATCTCTAAGAAAACTTTTTCCTCTTTCTTTAATTCACAGGTAGGATTGTGTCTAGCTACATACTCTAATGTTAAATCTTTATTTTCTAGGAAAAATTCACAAAACATTTTTGCTTCTTTCACCTTGTTTAGTTCAGGAATTATAGGAACCTTCGCAAAAACAGTGTTTATGTCAGTGTAATAATATTCTAATCTACCTGTTTTATAAAATAAACTAGCCAACACGCTACATGTTATCCCATACGTCAAAGGAAGGTGATGATAGGTCACACCTTCTGTGACAGACGCAGGTAATTGCATACAGACATAACATTCCCTCACATCCATTGTCTCCACGTATTCATACAATAATTTCGTGAAGACATTCTTGGAGAAGTCAGTTATAGACTTATCCTTATGTAAATCAGTACTATCTACTAATGCTGCAGTGTTTTGTGTGTTAGCTTCTTTATCCTTTTTCGTCTTATTCCCTATTACAGATGTCTCTTCTACAATCAACCTTAATGGAATTATTATCGCTAAAATAAGCCAAATAAACATTAGCAAACCTGTACAAAAGAAACACATCCTACACCATCTACGTAAAAATTCACATCTAGATCTTCTATTATCACTGTCTACCATATTGTACTATTATCTGGCTCTATATATATTTGTACAGAAAATGTGTCACTACACCTCAGAATGACGTCTCAGCCACTCTACCCTTTTACTTTGTCTCGTTTGGTGCTTTCTTCAGCTCTTTTCAGAACTTTTCCTTGTCTTATTCAGATTTTTGTGTCCAGTCCGAGTTTTCCTCTTTTCTCGTTCTCAGGTTTGTTCTACTTCACTCTCACCCATTGGTTTACAGCACGGGTACTCATAATACGGCCCGCGGGCCGCCAGCGGCCCGGCAAGCCATCCTTGGCGGCCCGCGGACCTTGCAGACATCGTACCTGTGTTTTTTTTTTTTTTTTACAGAGTGTCAGCAAACACAGACTCTGCTCTATGGGGGCTGGGCGATTCCAGCGATAGTCCGAGTGGAGCTGCAGGGGCGCTAAGAAGAGGTGAAATACAACAAAGCCTCGTTATCATGCAAATGGTCTTTTAAAGACCTGTAAAGTACTCGGGTGCAGCTGTGTGTGTGCCCGGGAAGCTGTCTCAGCCCGGGCTGCCACACACGCGGTGTGAGGTGACAGAGAATGATAGAGGACAGCAGGGTGTGAGAGCCGGGTGAGGTGACGGAGGGCAGGGAGTGAGAGCCGGGTGAGGTGACGGAGGGCAGCAGGGAGTGAAATCCGGGTGAGGTGACGGAGGGCAGCAGGGAGTGAGAGCCGGGTAAGGTGACAGAGGGTGACAGAGGGCAGGGAGTGAGATGGCAGAGGGTGACGGAGGGCAGCAGGGAGTGAGAGCCGGATGAGGTGACAGAGGGTGACAGAGGGCAGTAGGGAGTGAGAGCCGGGTGAGATGGCAGAGGGTGACAGAGGGCAGCAGGGAGTGAGAGCCGGGTGAGGTGATGGAGGGCAGCAGGGAGTGAGAGCCGGGTAAGGTGACAGAGGGCAGGGAGTGAGAGCCGGGTGAGGTGACGGAGGGCAGCAGGGAGTGAGAGGCGGGTAAGGTGACAGAGGGCAGTAGGGAGTGAGAGCCGGGTGAGGTGACGGAGGGCAGCAGGGAGTGAGCCGGGTGAGATGGCAGAGGGTGACGGAGGGCAGCAGGGAGTGAGAGCCGGATGAGGTGACAGAGGGTTGCAGGGAGTGAGAGCCGGGTGAGGGGACGGAGGGCAGCAGGGAGTGAGCGGGTTAAGGTGACAGAGGGTGACAGAGGGCAGAGTGAGAGCCGGGTGAGGTGACGGAGGGCAGCAGGGAGTGAGAGCCGGGTGAGATGGCAGAGGGTGACAGAGGGCAGCAGGGAGTGAGAGCCGGGTGAGGTGTGCGTTAAGAGCTTGTGATGTGATGTTTCCCGCCAGCCTGTAGTCAGAGAGTTGAGCAAAGCCAGGGAGCTCAGGCCTGGGAGGGAGACAGAGAGGGAGACAGAGACAGAGGGAGACAGAGACAGAGGGAGACAGAGACAGAGGGAGACAGAGCGAGGGAGACAGAGGGGAGGGAGACAGACAGAGGGGAGGGAGACAGACAGGGAGGGAGGGAGACAGAGAGAGGGAGACAGAGAGGGAGACAGAGAGAGGGAGACAGAGAGAGAGGGAGACAGAGAGAGAGGGAGACAGAGAGAGAGGGAGACAGAGGGAGAGACAAAGGGAGACAGAGGGAGGGAGACAGAGGGAGGGAGAGAGACAGACAGAAAGAGACAGAGGGAGAGAGGGAGGAGGGCGACAGACCGAGTGAGACGGATGGAGGGAGACGGATGGAGGGAGACGGATGGAGGGAGACGGATGGAGGGAGACTGATGGAGGGAGACAGCGGGGGAGAGAGGGTGAGGGAGGGAGGGAGACAGTCAGAGAGAGGGAGGGGGAGACAGAGAGAGAGGGAGACAGAGGGAGGGAGACAGACAGAGGGGAGACAGGGAGGGAGGGAGACAGAGAGAGAGAGAGAGGGAGACAGAGGGAGAGGGAGACAGAGAGGGAGACAGAGGGAGAGGGAGACAGAGAGAGGGAGACAGAGGGAGGGAGACAGAGAGACAGAGAGAGGGAGGGAGACAGACGGATGGAGGGAGACGGATGGAGGGAGACGGATGGAGGGAGACGGATGGAGGGAGACGGATGGAGGGAGACGGATGGATGGAGACGGATGGATGGAGGGAGACAGATGGAGGGAGACAGTGGGAGGGAGACAGTGGGAGGGAGGGAGACGGAGGGAGGGAGACAGAGAGGGAGGGAGACAGAGAGGGAGGGAGACAGAGAGGGAGGGAGACAGACAGAGAGAGGGCGGGAGAGGGAGAGAGAGACAGAGGGAGACAGACAGAGAGGGAGACAGACAGAGAGGGAGACAGACAGAGAGGGAGACAGACAGAGAGGGAGACAGACAGAGAGATGGAGACAGAGAGATGGAGACAGAGAGGGGGAGACAGAGAGGGGAGACAGAGAGGGGGAGACAGAGAGACAGACAGAGGGAGGGAGACAGAGGGAGGGAGACAGAGGGAGGGAGACAGAGGGAGGGAGACAGAGGGAGGGAGAGAGAGAGGGAGAGAGAGAGGGAGGGAGGGAGACAGAGAGAGGGAGGGAGACAGAGACAGAGAGAGGGAGGGAGACAGAGACAGAGAGAGGGAGGGAGACGGATGGAGGGAGACGGATGGAGGGAGACGGATGGAGGGAGACGGATGGAGGGAGACGGACGGAGGGAGACGGACGGAGGGAGACGGACGGAGGGAGACGGACAGAGGGAGACGGACAGAGGGAGACAGACAGAGGGAGACAGACAGAGGGAGACAGACAGAGGGAGGAGGGCGACAGGCAGAGGCAGACAGAGGGAGGGAGATGGAGGGAGGGAGACAGAGAGAGAGAGAGAGGAGAGGAGACAGAGGGAGGGAGAGAGAGAGAGGGAGGGAGAGACAGAGAGAGAGAGGGAGGGAGACAGAGAGAGGGAGGGGGAGAGAGAGAGAGATGTGTATGCCAGGTCCGGTGGCTCAGTGGACAAAGGCGTCCGCTGCAGGGGCCTGTGTTCCACCTCATGGTCATAGTTTTGTTTTGCTCTAGCCCCGCCCCCTCCCCCAATGACCCCGCCCCCACAAGTGCGGCCCTCGGCCACAAACCACACTGTAAATTTGGCCCCCGAGAGAAAGTTTGTGAGTACCCATGGTTTACAGCTTTCGTCTGGGCTCTCGTGAGTATTATCCTCTTCTTTGATGTCAGTCAATGCGATGTATAGCCACTCAGGTGACTTATATTTCAAATTAGGTCTCTTCACTCTTTTTGCTTTCTGCAATTGTTTTCCTTTTTGACTTATCTCATTTACTTGTTCCGCATCATCTCTGTTCAAATTTATTATCTTGTATCTCAGTCTTTTGACTTCGTGGGGCAAATTGTCTCCTTTTCTTGGCCTTTTTGGTTCACTTTCCTTTTCCTCTCGTTCAGTTCTCCAAGTCCTCTTTCTTGGTCCTAGTCTCTGCTTTCTTTCTTCTTCACTTTCTTCTGATTCTGTTTCGGATCTTACTTCACTTCCTCTAACTTTGAACTTTATGATCTCTGTTTCATTCTCTGAATCTGAACCTTCTTGTATCTCTCCTGTTGGGTCTTTTGATTCTATCCCTCCTCGATTGTCTTCCGAATTTTTATTAATCTTTCTGTCTGAGTCTAAATTTCCCTGTTTTTCTTCAAATTGTTGATCTGTCCCTACTACTCCTCGAGTTTCTTCCACTTCTTCCTCTATCTCTCTATCTGTATCTAAATCTCCCTCAGTTAGTTCGACTATTTCTGGAGGAATTTTCCCATAACTTGTACTTGGTTGTTCACAATCACTGTCTCTTGGTTCAGTTTCTTCGTTTATAATGTCAGTGTGTAATTTTCTCTTTTGTCTTTCATTAAATTCAGGTTGGTCTGTTTCAGATGCTGAACTGGTATCTGATATTTCCAGATGTCGACTTTCAGGTCGAGCTTCAAGATCTGGAACTCTGCTTGTCTCAGGTTCTGCTTCGGATGCTGAGCTGGTATCAGATATCTCCAGATGTCGACTTACAGGTCGAGCTTCAGGATCTGGAACTCTGATAGTGTGACTGGCATGCACCCAGTTTTTTACTCCTGCACATTTGACAGCAGTTGTTGTCACCAGGATCACTTGACGTGGCTTATCCCAGCGAGGAACCAAACAGTTTCTTCTTCTGTCGACTTTTATGCGGACCCAGTCTCCTGGATTCAAATCATGAGCTGGTTTTCTTTCAAGAGTGGTCGCATCCGGTCCAACCTGATGAAACACAGAATGTACCACATCAGCCAATCCTTTGCAATAGTCCAATACGAGATCATCAGTTATAGTCAGCAGTTTGTTGACAGGTACATGTGCTTGTCTCATTGCTCGTCCCATGATTATTTCATGAGGACTTAGACCTGTTTTTCTGTCAGGTATGCTTCTGATAGTCATCAGTACCAATGGTAGGGCATCAGGCCATTTGAGTCCTGTGGCTTGACACATTTTCCCTAACCTAGTCTTTATTGTTCCATTCACCTGTTCCACTACTCCAGAAGCCTCTGGTCTGTAAGCACAGTGTAATTTCTGTTGTATGTCAAGAGCTTCACATATCAATTGGATCAGTTCATTTTGGAAATGTGTTCCTCTATCTGTTTCAATCGTTACTGGAAAACCATATCTTGGAATGAATTCTCTCAGCAGGAGCTTAGCTACAGTAACTCCATCATTCCTTCTTGTCGGATAGGCTTCCACCCAACGAGAAAACAAACAAACGACCACAAGAACATACTTCAATCTATTGCTTCGGGGCATTTCAATAAAATCTAGTTGCATTCTAGTAAAAGGACCTCTTTCCCATCCTATTGTTCCTAGACTCACTACTGTTTTTCTTCCTGGATTTATCTGTTGGCATGTAAGACATCTTTGACAAAGACTCTCAGCTATAGCTCTGAATTTTGGGTTGTACCAAGTTTGTCTGAAAAGTCTAATAATGGCATCCCTACCAATATGAGCTTGTCCATGGTACATCCGTGCCATGTTAGAAATCATGCTATCAGGCATAACTGGTCTTTCATCTATATAAACCCAAACGTCATCTTCCTCTCTTTGTCTGCAACCTGCTTTTATCCAACCATCTTTCTCTTCTTCATTTGCTTCTTCTTGTAATTGTCTTACCTCATCCCATGTTTCGACAATGTTAGTAAATAATAATGGACATGAAACATTTTCTTTTTTTCTCCTCCTGTTTAACGAGACCATGTTTCTGGCACAGTATTGGGCTATTTCATCCGCATACTTGTTTCCCACAGCAATATAATCTTCCCCATTTTTGTGTGCAACACACTTCACCACTGCAATCTGTTTAGGCAGCTGTATCGCCTCAAGCAATTTCTTCACAAACTCACCGTTCCTAATTGGAGTTCCTGCAGACGTCAAGAAACCTCTCTGAGACCAGATCTGTCCAAAATCGTGGACCACTCCGAAACCATACTGGCTATCAGTGATCACCGTAATTCGGACATTCTTTCCCAGTTTGCACGCCTGAATCAGAGCAATCAACTCAGCTACTTGGGCTGAACGTATCCCTCTCAAACAGGATGCTTCCATTATGGCAGCTACTGTACATACAGCATACGCAGCACTTAAAACTCCTTCATTCGTCCTCATACACGATCCATCCACAAACATCACATAATCTGATTCTTTCAAGGGCTCATCTTTAATGTCTGGACGAGGCTTTGTACAAAACTCAAGTACATCCAGACATTTATGATCGACTTCATCCTTAACTCCTACATTTTCTTCGCCTGGCAGTGAAGTTGAAGGATTCACACTTGTGCATCTATCAATGGTTACATTGTCTGCACTCAAAATCACCTTTTCATACCTAGTCAGCCGACTATGTGTCATGAATTGGGTTTTGGTTCTTGTCAAAAGAATTTCAACAGAATGTGGAACATATACTCTTAACGGATATCACATCACAATGCCTTCACTCTGTTCCACACAAGTAGCAGCTACTGCTTTCAGACAACCAGGCAACGCCTTTGCTACCGGGTCTAAAACTGCTGAAAAATAAGCAATGGGTCTTTTCATTTTTCCATGCCTTTGCACTAACACTGAAAGTGCACATCCATCTCTCTCACTACAATACAGCTCAAATTATTTTTCATAATCAGGCATTCCCAATGCCGGTGCTTCACACAACTTAGTTTTTAGTTCTTTGAAAGCTTTCATTTCTTCCTCATTCAACTCAAACGGATCTTTAACATCTCTTTTTGTCAATCACTGTAAAGGTTTTGCAATCAATGAAAATCCACTTATCCACTGTCGGCAATACCCAACCATTCCAAGGAACATTCTCACCTCTCTCTGTGTCATTGGAGCTCTCATTCCTTGGATAATTTTTATTCTTTCTGTTGTTACCTTTCGCATCCCTTTTTCAATCTTATGACCTAGGTATTGTACTTCCTGTTGACAAAATTGCAGTTTTGACGGAGACACTTTGTGCCCTCCTTCTGCCAAGTGGTTCAATAAAGCAATTGTGTCGGTAACACATGCTTCTTTGGTCTTTGATGCCATTAACAGGTCATCAATGTACTGGACCATCACAGATTTTTCAGGCATTCTTAAATCTTCTAATGATTTCTTTAGGATCTGATTAAAGATTGAGGGGCTTTCCGTATACCCTTGAGGAATTCGGCACCATGCCAAAATACGCTCTCCGAACCGGAACGCAAATAATGGCTGGCTATCTGGATGTAATGGAATAGAGAAAAATGCATGGCACAAATCAATAACTGTGTACCATTCTGCATCATGTGGAATCTGATACAGTATCACAGCAGGGTTTGGCACAATTGGACAACAAGGAATAACAATTTTATTTATTTTTCTCAGATCTTGAACTATCCTATATGTCCCATTCGGCTTTTTCAATCCCATTATAGGTGAATTACATGGGCTACTCATTATTTCTTTCAAAATTCCCTGTTCAATCATTTTATTAACTACGGGTGTTATTCCTTCAATCATTTCTGGCGTTAATTTGTACTGTGGAGTATTTGGGTAATTCGTTCCTTCTCTTACAGTGATTTTTACAGGGTCTACTCCTCTCATTAACCCAATGTCTTCGCCTGTGAAATCCCATACATCAGATCTGACTGTTTCTTTTAATTCAATTGGGATTTTCTTTACATCAAACACAGGAAACATGTCATTTACTCCTGGTTCTAGTTCTGCCATTGTCATTTTATACAGAATATCTTCATCTGGTGTCTGAAATGCAATACCATCTGGGGTACAATAAATGGTGCAATTCATTTTACAAAGCAGATCGCGTCCCAGCAAGTTTACAGGACTGCAATCACACACCACAAATCGATGCATTTCTCTGAATGGTCCAACTTTCACCTCTACTGGTTTGGTAAGAGGCGCTTTAATCTGCTGGTTTGAAACACCTACAACTTGGATATATTCACCTGAGAGAGGAAGGGTTGGAATTTCTACTGATCTAACAGTAGAACGGGTAGCTCCAGTGTCCACAAGGAATGTAACATTTACACCATTCACTTCTCCATCCACAAATGGACCTGACTGATCTACCTCTAGAGTTGTGCCAAGCACGCACTCTTCCTCCTCTCCTAGGCACTGTCATAAACTTTCATCCGATTCATTTCCATCCTGCCGTAACCAATACTGCGATATTACAGCTGCGCGCGGCAATTTTGTTACCTGCTCTCCTCCGTAGAATCCTGTCTCTGCACTGTATCTCTGGGGGTTTACACTCTTGGGAAGAGGTGGTTGTGGCACCTGACTCTGTTGAGTAACTACCTGCGGTTATTGCAGCTGTTGGTAACTCACCTCACTCTGCACCTGTGGATTTAATGATTGATTTTCCGTATTAGCTTTTGGAGGAAATTTACACTCGTTTCTCCAATGCCCTAACTTTCCGCAGTTATGGAATGGCCATTTCTTTTTAGCTTCTTCTATACTCATTTGACCTTTTCCCATACCTATATTTGGTTTAGATTTAACCTGTCCTGCATCACCAGTCTGATTATTCATTTGAGCTTCTTGTTTTTCTGCAACCTTTACTTGTGCCCACATCGCTTTTTCTTTTAGTTTGCGTTGTCTACACTCGATGTCATCACTACAATATTTAGCATACCTTAATACATCACCTACAGTGCTATTTTGCCAGCACAACATTGCTGCTTAATCATTTCACTTATCTCGGGCTTCAATCCATATACAAATCTATATACAAAATGACTCATGTCCTTTTCACTTAAAGTCTCATAACCGCTATACTGTTTGAAAACCAAAAGTAGCCTTTCATAGTAGGCATGTACAGATTCCTTACTCTCCTGTGTTGTTCTATCAATCTTTACCCAATCTGTTTCTTTTGGTGGAATTTTATTTTTCAAAAACGTAATAACCTGGTCATACTTTCTCATTACTTCTGGACCTGGCGCTCCAGTTTTTGCATCTCTAGGATATTCTTCTGTTGGCCAATCAATGGTAATCTTACATTCTGTCCATAAATCTGCTGGTACTACAATGTCAAACAATCCATCCAAATCTACCCACAACACCTTCGAAACCTTTACAAATCTTTCCACTTGTCTATACCATTCTACAGGTTTCTCTCTCAATTTCAGAAAATCATTCGTAAATGACAATATATCTTGTCCAGACCATGGGACATGTACATAGCTTCCTCCTGGAGTTTCTCTCATTGGACATTCCATCACTATTCGTTCCTTTTCTTTCACTGTAAAAGCCAAAGATGCCTTATCGGTCATTCCCTCTTTTCTTTTCATCCACCTGCTCCTCCATCTGTCCACATCTCCCCATTTTCTCAATAAAACAATCAGTTCTTTTATCTGGGTTAATCGTCCTGATGTGTTCAGATTTTCTATATCCTTTTCACAAAAATCTACCTTATACGGTTTCTGCAAACTCCTGATTTTTCCAAATTCTACTCCTAGTTCATTCGCTGTCTCTTCCAACTTTTCATGTAAATTTCTAGCTCTCCAAGTAATACTCTTACACAAAAACATAATCTCTTCATCCTGATATGATTTCAATTTTTCTGTACCAATAGTCCCTAAAATCAACTCCTCCATGTCTATTTTTAGTCTGATTACATCCAATGGTTGTGGTTCTGCATCTTTCTTTTGCAAATTTCTCATCCACTCATTTAATTCTTCTGGAGTCGGGCCTACAGGTGTACTATTTATTTCTATCCAATTTTTGTTTCTCTCTGGGGTTTCAGATGCTGACTCAGTTCCCATAGGAATCCTTTTTATCTCACTCTCATTTACTGTCAAGTTAGTAGGTGAACTCGATCTATATGAGCTGACCAAATCTCTTGTCTCTCTAGTTTCTGTAATTATCCCTTCTCTCATTCTTTGCATATTCGAGTTCATTGGGATGGTCAAGGAATGCTCATCTATTCTTTGGTTTTCAAATACTGGTATTACTGGTCCTATTGTCACTGGCACAGTCACGGCTTCCATGTTCATAGTTAATTCCCTTATTTTCTCAGTCAATTCTCTTGTGGTTCTTGCTAACTCAGCTGTATTACCACTGTCAGACTTCTCATTCTGTGGAGTCTCTGATTTTTCATTTAACCTATTTATTTCATAACTTCGTTCAGGGCTTTGATTCCTCCCAGTTTCCATTGGTGGTGCATTTGGTGTCACCACCGCAGAATTCTGTTGATATGGAGGTGGTTTTCTGTTTAAAATATCTTCCATCAATTCATCCTCTGTTTCGCTACCTCCATACCCATACCTCTCTGTTACTGCGTGTTTCTTTTTCTCTGTACACTTTCTCCCTGTAACTTCTTCGACTGTTATGGCTGGAAACAAACCATCTGTCATATTAGCATATCTCCATCGCCTCATTCTGTCTTCATGATTCACTCCCCATACTCTTCCATGAACTAAACTATAATTCTTTGCACCTCTGTGTCTTTCTCTTTCATACATCTCATCTTCCCATTCACCTAACGCTTCAAACTGTGTCGGTCTAGGTCTTGGCTCAAGTTTCATCATTTTCTCTCTCAAATTCCGAAGTACAGCTGTGCTAAATGAACCATTTTCTGGAAAAGCCAATACTCCATCATTCAGTATATTTTGTCCAATTCTCTAACCAAATGCAAGTATGATAACCATATTTCAACATCTTATGAGAAGCTGGCGTTTTCGGAGGAGGAATTACTTGTCCTTCCCTAGTCACTAACTTCTTGTCCTTCTTGAAAAAGTTTTTAATTTTCGCCATCCATGACGGTTTCTCTCTGCAATACTCATAATAAGCCATATTTCACGATTCTTTCTTTTCGACAAACTCACAACTCTGTTCTGTTTACTGTGTGCTATTCGGACCAATACCAGCGCGTCTCACACCAACACACCAATCGAAAACCTTTACGTCACTTTCAACTGGCCAATACCAGCGCATCTTCACACCAACACACCAATCGGAAGGCTCTTCGTTTTCCCACCATTGGCCAATACCTGCGCGGTCTTGGTTAACGTCAGTTCTACTCCTGACCCCTCCTTTACAAAAATTATCGGCAGCTTTTTCTTGACTGAATTTTATTAGTTACGACGTAAAACACATTTCCATTGTCTGTTTTCGCTAAACAAAAGAGATAGTTTACTCTATCTTGCAAGAATACTGTTTCGTTCGATAAGTGTAGCACTTCACTCTACCTTACCCTTCTTTCAAGCAAGGGGTAAACCTGTTTCTCTGGGGATAAAACACATGTGGAGACTATACTGCTCCTGAGAATTAAGGCCAGAGTTTCACAAGAAAACCGGTTGCTATTTCACTCATACACGTTTTATACATGAAATGTCCCTATCATAACACAATCCTGTGTTATCACCAATTTGAAAAATCAGACAATGCACAATTCCATGTGACTTCTCTTGCCACACGTGTCCACTTCCTACTTCCCGGAAGCTTCAAAATTTCGACTTACATATAACATGATACAAGTCAACACGAAGTGTTAAACATGAATAATCAATAATCAATAACCAATAATCACCAAACTAATCTATAGTAACCATAACTCTGCTACCAAGAAATCTGATCCAGCGTGGCTAATATAAATTCTTCTCCTTCGGACATGACATACAGGTGAAATCATTCACATCTACTATACCATATGACGGTGGGGCCCATAACACCGCATACCATACACTCACTCAGTCGTTCCCTGGATCACATCCACATTCGCTAAGGAGAAGAACGAATTGCTGGAGGAACGGAATACCTTATTAAAGTTGACAGAGTATTACCTTAAACATCATATATATTCAGTTTTAATCCTGTCGGTTCCAAAACATCAAGGTATTCCGCTCTTTGGTCGATGGAACAACTAGTAGAATAAGTTGATGGTGATTAAGACCAGCTCAATCATTTAAAACCCTAGTAAATGTCAAATTTATCAATGAACTAAAGAACCACAGACTCAAAATTAATTAGAAATAGATTTTATCTAAATTCAAATTTGTACGAGTGAGATTCTTAGTTTATTAATCATTTTAATACATTCTTTAACATTTAAAATAGGAAATTCTGTAAAGAAATCAAATTATGCTTTACCTAATTAGATGCAGATAGGAATCGTTCACAAAAAGAAGATGAACTGTAAATCACAGGATGGACTCCCAAACTGACTGACTGCCCCTATAAAAGGCCTCCTCGACGGGACCTCCCATACAGATTTCCCGCAACGGTCTCGTTCCTTCCCCAGTCAGGTTCGAAGTCAATGGCAGTATCCGCATTAACATCAGCATCGGCTTTGCAAAATAGTAGCATCGACTCCTCCCATATAAGAGCAGTCCTTCTTATACCCTACTTCTGGCTTTCTACACAAAAAGTTGCAATGTTTGGAGGCAAGAATCATGCTAATTGGTCCATTTGAGGGGTGGCGAAGATTGTCTCATCGCCTTCCTTGTTCAAACTGGTTTCGGGGATGGTTAAAAGTTCATGGTTTCCCATTGTAGTGTAGTTGCTATTTCCCTAATAGGCTCTGCGTATTGGAATAATATAACCTATAGGTTTGACATAGGACTAAGGTCGGTATGTCCCTATCGATTATATTAAACTTAATTACTTGTGCCAGCTAGCTCAGAGGCCACTAGAAACTCCTTGAGAACAAGAAGGGAGTAGTTTCTGGCAACCGAAAAACATGACAACTTTGTTTCCCTTTAGAAGCGGAACATGTCTCAGAATCGTGGAAACAATAGATAACAGTTTCACTCATTCAATCGTGCATGCTTAGTTTCTACAGAGTTACACAGAAAGGAAAGACGGGCGTTTCAATAAAAGGGTTTTATTGAACAGTCTTGTTTCTCGTGTAAGAGATATGTGCTGTTATGATCACAAGACAGTATGCAAGATAAATAATGTACAGCGTAAGCAGTAGAAATAAATAATACTGCGCTAGCATTATCTTTTAGCATATATTCACGTACATAAATAACATGAGCTAAAAATGCGAGTACTCATACGAAGCGTCTCTAAGCTAGTTCTACCCCAATGTACCTAACCTAGTCTAGGTGTAGGGAAGGATAGAAATAGGTGGAGTATTCTCTAGTATGGTATACTAAGAGTATGTTAAGTCTAGTATGCCAAGAGTCTCTCTAGGATCCAGTCAGCTCCATACCTTGAGAATGAGAGAGGTGGGAATCTCCTGCCGGATCTGGAACTCTAACACCCTGCGAAGGGAGTCAGAACACTGGAAGCTGGATTCGTCTGTGTGCAGGAATGACAGCGTCTTCTCAGTGCGTCAGGCTGGGATACGGGCTCCTCTGAAGTCGAGGTCTCCTCTAACTTGCTTGGGCAAGGGAAGGTATATTTATACCTGGTAGGTGTCGTGGAATGTTAGCATTGACGTGAAGTCGGACAGAGGAAGACGTCAGGAATGAACCCTTAAGGTATAACGGTTCATACATAATAGATGAGTTCTTGGAGAAATCAATAGTCCTGTGCTAGGGGAACTCCCGAAGCTTAAGGGTCTGGTATCTAAGAACTCGTTGTGACGTTAGGGTGGACGGATGTCGGTGACCATGCCTGTATTTGGAGTGCACGGTTAATGCCTAAATAAGGACAGGGATTCTATGCCTATATAAGGGCAAGGCGAATTGTGCCTATATAAGGACATGATTCAGGAAAACCTATATACGGACCCCTAAAGCGGAATACAACACCCACTCCATCTTCGATTGAACGATAATACTAAATGCTAAACATTTTAAATGCTAAACATAAAACTGAGTACCACATATTACTAAAAACATTTCTAAAAGCATTTTAAAAGAAGCTCAAAACTGTTGAAATGCTATAGGTACTGTATATTAAAGCATTGTTTTCATTCTAAGCATATAACGGAAGTGGAATGCAACGTGAATGAAACAGTAATATATACATATGATGAAATGGTCGATAAGTTCTTAAAATCAAAGCCATTTGCATATTATGGAAGTAAATGAAATGTTAGACAAGTAAGGTGACAATGTGTCCCTGGAAGTATTTAAAGAAGTCCGTTTTATAAGACTAGTTCTACTGTAAGCAGATTGTTCATGTGCCATGTCATTTCAAAAATTTAAAAAATAAAAAAGTTCAATTCTGGGAAAAGGTCCAAGTTTGAAAAATATGAAGGCCAAATTTCATTGTTGCCCTGGTACACTGTGAGCCGAATCAAAGTCAGTGTATGGGTCTGGCGTAAACATTAGATCATCTATTTCCGTAGCCAAATTATCGTCCACCGAAGTTGGCGACATTTGGAACACCTCGTTCAGAAGGTTAATTGCACAGAGATGAGAAACATCGCCTTCAGCAGAAGATGCAATGTTCGCGTCCGTTGTTACCTGTATGCCCGTTGATCCATCTCGTACCTCAGCAGCAGCCGGAAGCGTCTGTGAGATCTCAATGAATGCCGCCATCAGGATTGGAAGCCTCTGGGGACAACACACAGCATGGGCCGTTATCGGGTCCAGCAGAGTATCGATATCCATTGGCATGACTGATGGGAGTGTTAGACAGGTGTCTAGCACGCATTCTTCACCGCAAAACAGGCAGCGTAGAACAGGTAAGATGCAATCTTGCCAGATTGGTCTGAATGACAGGAACCACGTTGTATTAAGTTCCCGTAGACGAGGCATGCCCAAAAGCTGTACTATTCGCTCACGGCATTTCCGTTCAAGGAGAGCTTTCTCCACATCGCTCGGAGTGATGTTGGCGAAGAGGCTTGCCATAGCGTAGTAGGAGGAATAGAAACAGAATTCCTGCAACAAGTGCTAGAATTAATGGCACACCACCAAACACCGAATGTGCGAAGTTTGGGATAATTCCGAGGACAGCCTGGAAAGGTGCTAATAGTCCGGAACAGATGGTCTTAAATACATGTACAATTCCGCTTGTATCAGACATGTTGAAGATACGTCCTATCATTTCTACGAAATGTATAGGGCAGTTTGTACGAATTAAAGCTTGTATCTCAGCCGAAGTCCTTGCAACTTGTAAATCATAGGTTTCTTTGGCCGAGGTCAAAGGCACTGATTGTTGTATAAGCATGGCTTTCATTCTGCTTAAAGTATCAAATCGTATAAAAGAGACATTCAACGAAGGCCATAGAGGCGACTCCCTGACTGTGTCTATTGGGGCAAACAATACTTGCATACAGCAAGTGACCCTGGAGTTGACCGTTACTAGATATGGGATGCCTGGCAACATGCCACAGCAACTCTGATCATTCAACATGAGGTAACTCCCATTAGAAAGTTGTCCAAACGTTGGATTAATCACAGCAGCTGGTGTACCCTGCTGGTGGCAGGACAAGTTTGCCACAGAACCATTACAAGCCCCGTGTAAAGAAATGTCCTGACAAATCAGTGAACCGCTTAGTGCACTTTCACAGTGTGTACCGCTTAGAAACACTTCACGATCCCCACTCCAACATCTATAGGTGTAAGGTAAATTCCAGGATGTCTTAATGTATTCTTTACCCAACCTTTCATATTTGCCTGCTTGCATCTGTTTAAGGCAATACTGAAACTGGAAAGTAGTCACAGGTAGACTAATTTTGCCATGAATAAGCCATTCTGTAGCTGGTTTTTCTGCCACTGTGAAAGGTAATTTTTCAAGTTTTTCAATGCTCAGTACTGTATACTTTGCTCCCCTTTGTGCCAGTTCGATCTGTTTATCAGTTAGATTGTATTCTGCAAACAGAGCCGTCGTGTTGATAAAACGCCAAGGCACATAGCCCGCACGCAAAGATTGCAGCGTCCAGTTTAATAACATAATAGAACGTAACTGAGACTGGCCTTGCTGTAACATGGCTAAATCTTGTTCCAGTATGTCGATAGCAGAGGATACAATACTGTCCAATGAATAAATTCTGGAGGACAAAGTTGTTAACCCATTGTCGACCACAGAGAGAGTTTTCTCTAAGTTAATACGATCAAGTTCACGTATTCGTTCTGCGGCCTCCATCTGTGACACCTTCCATGCTTCATTATAAGCAGCATAAATGCCGGCATATATGAAACGTTTTTGACGCGGTTTTCTTGGTCCAAGCAAGAATTCCCTAAGGTCTGCGTCTTCTTTAAGTAAAGATAAGTGTTGTTTCACATCCTTAAGTGTAGATTTTTGCAGTCAATTGAGGCATAATTTTCCTACACTGTATGATGTTACTACCCCCGGATGCTGTCTTTGGACGTATCGTGGGTCTGGTCTATGAATAGTAAACCCCCGTGTTTTATTCAGGAATCTCCCTTGACAGTTGTTTGTGTCTGTGGGCCAGATCAACCATTTTCTCCAATCAGGATTTGTTCTGTTGAGTTGTAGTATTGTGTCAACTGTAACCGCTGCCGGTGTATTGTTATCACTTGCAGGTGTTGGTACAGAAGGATTTTTCATGTCTTTAATCTTGGCTAACCCAAGGCAAGACGTTTGTTGGACCGTGTCATTCAAAAACATTATTTGCTGAGGGACGATACAGGCTCTAAATAAAGCTTCTATCCCCTGCACTTGCCAATCTTTAGTACCCCAGACAGATTTTGTGTCTATTGTGTCTTTCCATAAGTCGAAACCCTGTCTAGACAATTGGGCAATAAAAGCTGCAGAGTAAATCTGTTTTGTATTTGTTAACATAATTTTCAGTCCTGTTTTGTTTACATTTCTATAGTAAAATGTTTCTGGATCTGATATATTGTATCCTGAAAAATATGGAAACTTTTTAGCAAATGTTTTTGAACTACCTTTTGGTGGTGTAGGACAATGCTCCCATTGGTTAAACATAAACACATTTCTAGGTGTTGCAGATTTATGCAAAAAATGATGACCATAGTGGTTATAGCAATACAGCTGTTCATAGTCTGATGAACCCTCTAAATATTCATTATTAGAAAATGCAGCAGATTTTCTAGGTCAAACATCATATTATTTACAGTTTCAAAGTCCCAATCATCAGAAAAGGTACTGGATGAAACAAAATCACTTAGTGAAATCTTAAATAAATGTGGAATGTTCAAATGTTCCGTCGGGCCAAAAATATCAAAATCAGTTTTGTCCCACACTATACCATCCTGTATAGGAATGGCTGTGATGTTCACTGCAGACAAGTCTCTTGTTTCACGATGGGATGACTTGTGAGGTTTCAAAAGTAAGTTCACTTCTTTTCTGTCAATGTCCAAATGGATGTATCTCCCATTTATAAGCACGCTCATAGTCATAACCAAAGCTAGCCAAAACAGGAAGAAAAATATTCCAGAAATAACCCAAAGTTCAATCCATGGTGAAACTAGATAAGTCTTTTTCAAAAAACGAAAAAAGTCTTGTACTTGCTGTTTAAACGTTTTTGATGCTGGCGACGTCTCGGGCTCACTCGGATCCTCAGAAAACGTATCAAAGTTAATGAAGTAGCCAGAAGCAGTTCTGTCAATTGTTGGAATTGCATCAGGATTTTTAGAAATCGCTGGGACCAGTTGATCACTTGTTACATTGGTGTAGACAGGTGTATTTGGATGAACTGTTACTTGTGTTTCAAGAGGGATGAGTTCCATAGCATTGTTGCTCAGTCCTTCATCTGTTACTGCTGAATTCTCGATAGTTATCAGTCTTTCAGTCTGAACCTCTTGGATAGTAGCAAGAGGAGTGTGTCTGCTACTAGGTCAGAGTCCACGAAGCCTACTATTTAGTATTGGCCACATACTGTGGTTTGATGAGGTCGATGGACACAAATCTTTTCTCCTTTTTTCCAGCAAGGGCGGCAGAAGTACTGTTCTTGTTCCGTGTATGGCTAGGACAGGTACTGGTTGTCTGTATGAAGGTCCAAATTCCTTCTTGTCCGCAATTTTTTCTCTGACTAGATCCCCAACTTTTGGAATCCAGACAGGCCTTGCTGGGACCGCCGGTTTTTCCCCAGTGGTGGTTGGCTGCAGGAATACGTTGCTTTGTTTCGTTCTTATTTCATTTAGGTCCTGTAAAACAGCCAAACGATCTTTGATATCAAAGGGTTTATTTTCCACCACTGTACCACTGCATTCCAGATCGGGCACCCACATTCTTGTCCCAAATGGGACCTCATACGGAGTGACCCCCCCAGAGAACTTCTTGGCAAGTTGTTTAATGAGTGTTGGACCCCATATAGATGTTTGACCCACCCATCACCCGAACCTAATACCCTAGCTGTTATAGACTGCTTTATGTCCCGGTTTTTCCTTTCCACAACAGAATTTCCCTCAGGATGAAACGGAGAGGAGTACCGCAATGCAACGCCCAGACTGGCCATGGTGTCTTTGTAAGCCCGAGAGCTAAACGCAGGGCCCTGGTCAGAATGTAGCGTGCCTATTGCGTATGTGCCGATAAAGACTAGCAAATCTTTTATAACAGTTCGAGCGTCAGCGTCTAGAGTGCTAGACTGGCTCTGTGCACCCCCACCGCGTATGTTAGCCGGATTTGCATTAGCTAGCTCACAGTGCCACTAGAATCTCCTCTTATCGGGGAGAGATTAGTTTCTGGCAACCTTAGATCATGACAACCCTGATCCCTCAGAATCGTGGAAACAATGTACTACTTTTTGCTCAGTCACTCGTGCTTACTTGTTCGGTTTGTCTCAGAGAGATACACAGAATAAACAGTCTGGGCGTTTCAATAAGTATTTATTGAACGGTTGTTATTCTTGTGTAAAATATATGTGCTGCAACAACCAGCAGACAGTAGCCGAGATATATTATCAGCAGTACGATAAAAGTGAAAGGATAGTACAGTTGTACCATATTGCAATAATCATGAATACATACATGAATATAAAATGCACATAGAAAGGTGCAACCTAAGAAGTGCGCGTACTCCTACGATGCCTGTCTAGATGTACCTAAGTGTACTTAGCATGTGAGTAGGTGTAAGGCCAAGAATCCCTCTAGGATGTAGTCGAACCCCATTACCTTCAGTCAGAGAGTGTGGGACCCCGTCCTGGTCTCGAGTTGGATATCCCGGAAGGGATTAGGCCGCTGTCAGCTGGAGCGACTGCATGCAGGAGCCTCAGCGTCTCTGGTCAGTGTGTCAGCTTGGAAGTCTCGGTTCCCTCTATCTTACCGTGGCAAGATGTGGTGTATTTATACCCTAAAGTGTCTCGTCCCCTAGTATCGTTTGTATTGGTCTTTGTTGGACATGAGGAAGACGTCAGGGGTGAACTTTGTACATACATATTATGCGGGAGATGTAGCTGGTGAATGCTCATGCATAATTTATGAGTACATTGTAGGCCTGTGTTTGGGAAAAACCCTTCTGTGTTCAAACCACAAACTAGATAACATTCAGCCCTCAGAGCTCGTTGTGTACTGTAGGGAACTAATGTAGGTGAAAGATCATGCCTATACTTGGGCATAGGAGATCATGACTACAATAGGGCGTAGACGAATATGACCATAATTGGGCATATACGATTTATGACCATAATAGGGCATATACGAGTATGTCCATTCTAGGGCATATACGAGTATGTCCATTCTAGGGCATATCTGATCGCGTCTATATTAGGGCATATACGAAACATAACACCCACTCCACTTCCGAACTGGATAACAATGATAAATACTATACTTTAAAATCTGAACAATTAAAAGATACTTTAAAAGCAGATAAAATATGTTAAAAAGTTAAAAAAGTTATTAAAATAGCTATCATATAGTGCCACCTGAAAAAGTCAATTCTGTCTCTCCATATAAGTTGCTATACTACAAGCAAAGGAAGGCCATGCTTTCTCAAGTGAAAGTGTCAGTTTTAGGAAATGTTCCAAATTTAGTTCGTTTATTTATTAAACGAAGTGGAGAAGCCGAATTCTTTCCCAGGACGCGATGAGCCAATTCAAGATTAAGTGTCCTGGCTGGGAGATACAGCATTATCGATGTTAGCTACTGCAGACGACAAATCCAATGCCTCACAGAGAACGTCAATCGCACATAGATGGAATGTAGCACTGCCAACAGTCGGTGCTGCAGCAGCTTGTGCGGCAGTTGTTACCTGAGTTCCTGTGGAGGAGCCACCTAACCCAGCAGGAGCAAACGGCACCTGTGGATTCTCAAGGAATGCGTTCATCAGAATTGGAAGACGCTGGGTACAACACAGAACATGGGCCTTTAGGGGGTCCAGCATAGCATTCATGTCCGGAGGCGTATCTGATGGAAACGTTAGACAGAGATCCAACGTGCATTCTTCTCCGCAAAACAGGCATCGAAGAACAGGTAAGATGCAGTCCACCCAGACTGGTCTAAACAATAGAAACCAAGATGCGTTCAATTCTCGTAGGCAACATATGCCCAGAAGCTGTACCATGCGTTCAGGGTACTTCCGCTTCATGAGCGTGTTCGCCATTTCCTCGGAAATTGGGCCGTCCATTGCGTAGCAGTAATATCACAATCAGGACTCCTGCAATCAGGAACAGGATAAGCGGGAGACCTCCAAAGACGCTTCCCAATACGGAGTGTATAAAATTTGGGATTACTCCGAGGACTGTCTGAAAGGTGCTTAATAGTCCTGACCCTATGGTCTTAAATAGGTGTACAATACCGCTCGTATCAGACATATTGAAGATACGACCCACCATTTCTGCGAAATGAATGGGGCAATTTGTACGTATAAGTGCCTGAATCTCAGTCGAGGTCCTTGCAACCTGAAGTTCAAAGGTTTCTCGAACGGAGGTTAAGGGCACAGGTTGTTGTAAAAACATGGCTTTCAGTCTGCTCAAAGTATCAACTCGTATAAAAGAAACATTCAACGAAGGCCATAGCGGCGCCTCCCTGACTGTGTTCAGTGGCGGAAACAATACTTGCATACAGCAAGTAACCCTGGAGTTAACAGTTACCAGATAGGCGACGCCCGGAAGCATCCCACAGCAACCTTGATCATTGAGCATCAAGTAACTCCCATTTGAGAGCAGCTGGAAAACCGGCGTGATCATGGCCGCTGGGGTCCCTGACATGTGACAAGATAAATTCGCTACCGAACCACTTCATGCTCCGTGCAGGGAAACATCCTGACACATGAGAGAACCGCTTAAAGCGTTCTTGCAGTTTGTACCACTCAGAAACACTTCCCGATCCCCACTCCGGCATCGATATCTATATGGTAACTTCCAAGTTTCCTTAATGTATCCATTACCCATCCTTTCATATTTGCCTGCCTGCCTTTGCTCAAGGCAATACTGAAACTGAAAAGTAGTGACTGGCAGAGTTATTTGGCCATGGATTAACCATTCGGTTGATGGTGATTCCGCTACAATGAATGGTAATTTGTCCAGTTTCTCAATACGCAGCATTGTATATTTGGCTCCCCTTTGTGCCATTTCTGTCTGTTTATCAGTTAGATTGTACTCTGAAAACAGAGACGTGGTGTTTATAAAATGCCAGGGCGCATAGCCTGCACGCAAAGATTGCAGCGTCCAGCTTAACATCATAATAGAACGTAACTGAGATTGCCCGTGTTGTAACAAGGCCAAGTCTTGTTCTAATATGTCGATTGCAGAGGACACAATGTTGCCTAAGGAGTAAATCCTGGAGGTCAAAGTTGATAACCTGTTATCCACTACAGCTAATGTCTTTTCAAAGTTAATTCGGTCTATTTCCCGTATTCTCTCTGCAGCCTCTTGTTGTGATATTTTCCAGTTTTCATTATAGTAGGCATAAATGCCAGCATATATGAAACGTTTCTGACATGTTTTCCTAGAACTGGATAAAAAATCCCTAAGATCCATGTCAGGTGTGAGTAAGGTCAAGTGATGCTTCACTTCAGAAAGTGTTGAGGTTTCTAGCCAATCAAGGCACAACTTCCCAACACTAGACAATGTCACTACCCCTGGGTGTTGTCTCTGTACATAGCGTGGATCTGGCCTATGGATACTAAACCCTTCCGTTGTATTCATAAATCTCTGTTGACGGGTGTTTGTGTCAATGGGCCAAATCAGCCATTTCGTCCAATCAGGATCAGTCATCTAATCCTACCCCTTGTGTAGTTGAATTCTGCCCCCCGCCCATCTGTAATGGTGTTGGAAATCCGGGTGAGTTCAGTTCCTTGTTCTTGGCTAGTCCAAGACAGGATGTTTGTTGCACAGTTTCATTCAGAAATATAATCTGCTGCGGAATGAGGCATGCTCTAAATAGCGCTTCTGTTCCCTGGACTTTGCCAGTCCCTAGAACACCAGATTGATTTTAAATCTATTGTGCCCTTCCATAGGTCGAAACCCTGTGTAGACAACTGGGCCACAAAGGAAGCAGAGTAAATCTGTTTGGTGTTTGTCAACATAATTTTCTGAGCTGATGTTTTTGCCATTTTATAATAAAATGACGTCGGGTCAGTTGTGTTAAACCCTGAAAAGTATGTGAATTTCTGTGCAAAAGTTTGCGAACTACCTTTTGGAGGTGTTGGGCAGTGTTCCCACTGGTGGTACTCAAATACATTTCTAGGTGTTATAGATTTGTGCAAGAAATGATGACCATAATGTTGGTAACAGTACAATGTATCATAGTCTGAAGTACCTTCTAACATTTCATTGTTCGGAAATGCTGCAGTTTTTTCTAATTCAGACATCATATTATTTACAGTTTCAGTGTCCCAATCATCAGAAAATGTACTGGAGGTAATGATATGATTTAACGAAATTTTAAATACATGTTTAAGTTTTAAAAGTTCAGTCGGACAGAATATATCAAAATCAATCTTGTCCCATACTATACCGTCCGGTATAGGAACTGCTGTGATGTTCACTGAAGACAAGTCTCTTTGTTCACGATGTGAGGACTGATGTGGCTTTAAAATCAAATTGACTCTTTGGGCTGTAGAGCTCTGCTGGAGATATCGTCCATTAATAAGCATACTAAAAGTTATAGTTAAACCTAGCCAGAAAAGAAAAAATAGAATCCCAGTGATATACCATAGTTCTATCCAAGGTGACACCAGGTAAGTCTTTCTAAAAAAGTGCAAAAAGTCAATGAGTTTCTGTTTGTGTGATTTTTGGGATGGCGTCATTTCCGGCTCGCTTGGATCCAGTGAAAACGTATCAAAGTTAATGAAATAGCCAGAAGCAGTCCGATCAATTGTTCGAATTACATCGGGATTGGTTGAGATTGGATTTTGCTCTTGACGAGGCATGTTGATGTAGACGTCTGTAGTCGGTCTTATTGCAACTTGGTTGTTAAGTTGATTTTCATTTTGAAGTTGAACTTCTTGTTGAAGTGGAACGAGTTCCATAGCATTGTTGCTTAGTCCCTCATTCCGTACAGGTGGCTCTTCAAACGTGATGAGTCTTTCTGTTTGAACTTCTTGGATTGTAGCGAGAGGAAGGCGTCTGCTACTGTGGAGTCCACGAGGACTACTGTTCAGTATCGGCCACATAGTGTGGTTTGATTAAGTCGATTGAGACAAATCTTTTCTCCTTTTTTCCGGCAAGAGGCGGCAAAAGAACAGTTCTTGTTCCGTGAATTGCTAGGACAGGTACAGGCTTTCTGTATGATGGTCCAAATTCTTTTTGTCCGCTATTTTTTCTCTGACCAGATCTCCGATCTTTGGGATCCAGACAGGTCTTGCCGTTTCTGCCTTCACTTCCTCAGTGGCGTTCTGTTTTAGGTGGACATTGCTTTGTTGTGTCCTGGATTCATTTAGATCCTGTAAAATAGCCAAACGATCATGGATATCAAATGGTTTCTTATCCGCCACTGTGCCTTCACAATCAAGATCAGGTACCCACATTCTTGTCCCAAATAGGACCTCATATGGAGTGACCCCCTCTAGAGAACTTCTTGGCTGGTTATTGATTGCTCGCTGGACCCCATAAATGTGATTGACCCAACTACCGCCCTTGCCTAATACCCTAGCTGTTAAAGATTGCTTTAAGTCGCGGTTTTTCCTCTCCACAACCAAATTTCTCTCGGGATGGTACGGAGAGGAGTACCGCAATGCTACGCCCATACTTTCCATGGCCTCTTTGTAAGCCCGAGAGCTAAACGCCGGGCCACGGTCAGAATGTAACGTGCCAACTGCGTATGTGCCGATAAAGACTCGCAAATCTTTTATAACAGTTCGAGCGTCAGCCGAACGCTGAGGCCATACCCATAGGAATCTTGAGCAGGAATCCACTGCTACCATGATATACTTGTAAGCCCCATCAGAGTGTAAGGGGCCGCAGTGGTCCAGATACACACATGCAAGAGGTTTGTCTGATTTCAGTAATGGTGTCTGTGCCAGGCGTGTTACGGTGGAACCTTTCATCTGCTGACAGATGTCGCATTTCAAGACATAGTCTTTAGTCTGCTTTGTTAGACCTGGCCACCAATAGCGCTGTTTCAATAAAGAAATAGTCGCTGTAACGCCTGTGTGTGCAGAGCCCAAACCCTCGTGTGCTGCTAGAATGAAACCTAACCTACGATCCATATTTGGTATTACTCTATCCCCCACTCCAGGAATCTGAGCATATGGAATGTTTTGTGCATCTAACTTGTAGGAGTACTTGAGTGGAAATTTCTTCAGGACTGCTGTGCTGCCTTTGTGCGAAGCAATGACAGCCACCATAATCTCACCGTCTATTCTCGTTTTTGAATAAGTGATTGCAGCTACGGAAGCCGTGCGTACAGCCCCCTTTGCGGCTTCGTCAGCCAATGAATTCCCTTTAACGTGAACGCCATCACGTTGATGACTCAGTGTGTGGATCACGTGAGCCCTCGGTAGTTCATTTCTCAACTCAACTACCTGTTCCCATAGCATTTTATGCTTAATTGTGCCACCTTTTGCATCTTTAAACCCGTTTTGTTCCCAACGATGTAAATATTCATTGTATGACTGTACACAGTAAAAGGAATCACACACAATCAGTGTGGGGAATTCGTGTTCCGTATTTACAAGTGCCAGTATCAGTGCTTTTAACTCTACTAACTGAGCCGTACAGTCTCCTAGAGACTGTGTCTTGGTGTAACTCGGATGGAACCTTCCATCCCGCATGCGACCTTTAACGATTGCACACGCTGCACTGTAAGTTTGCTTACTCCCTATGGAGTGTTGAGCAGATCCGTCAGTGTAAATAATATATTCATACTGATCGAGAGGCAAAGTCTCTTTTGGTAGAGGATATTCTTGTTCGTATTGCAGGAATGCTTGTGTTTTTAAACTTGGATCAAATCTGTATTCAACGTCCGTTGCAGTAAGAGAATTAGCCCCTTGTATCCATCTCTGATGTAAGGCTTTTGCATTAGGAATGCTAGCCTTTGTAACAGCTTCTAAAGCCGGTAGCGGGGTTATGATAATTATGCGTTTCCCCTGAGCCAGGGCTCTTTCTCTTGCTACCGCCGTCTGAACTGCTGTCAGGATTTTTTCTGTTGAAGTGAAGCGCATTTCTGCGTTCGTATACAGGTGTGATTTGTATGCGATTGGTACGGTTTCTCCTTCATAAGTGTACCCTCATTGACCCGCTATTACGCAGATCACCAAATTTAGTGCGTTTACGCGTGTCCGTAAGTGTTTTGAAGCTCTCATGTCTTCTTGTAGTGAACGTAGGATGTTTATATGTTCCTGGGTCCAATGTCTAACTGAAAAGCCAGGTTTTATTAAGTCGTAGAAAGGTTTTGCTCTTTCTGCGTAATCCAAAATGTATGTTCTGACGAAATTTAGGAATCCCAGTATTGATTGTAAATTTTTTAATGATTTTGGAGGTTGGAGCAGCGCACACTTTTCTAGAAAAGTTAGCTGCCAGGCTTTTTCCTTCACTTGAAAGCTCGTATCCTAAAAATAGGACACTGAGGCGGGCTATTTTTGATTTCTTAAAATTAAACTTGTAGCCCTCAGAGGCGAATCCCATAATAATGGTGCTCACCCTGGTCAAGTGCCTTTTTAAGTCATCATCCGTCAGATAGATATCATCCACATAGGACAATGCTTCTTCATCAAAATTTTGTAGTAACTCAGTTACTCTTGCTGAGAATACCCCCGGGCTGTTCTTATACCCTTGGGGGAGGCAACAAAATTGCCGTTGAGACCCTAGCGCTGAGAAGGCTGTCAAATACCTGCTTTCAAGTGCTATATTTTGGCAGAAAAATCCATTTGAGATATCAAGTGTGGTTTTATATTTTTTCCGCATAATGTTATTCATTAATGCGGCACTGTGTGCATTTTGGACTGTAAATGTCTTTGTGCATGTGTTTAAATGTCTGTAATCTAAAACTAGACAATATATATTGTCAGGTTTTGATACGGGGAACAAAGGATTGTTCATAGGTGAAGTGCAATTCACTATCACTCCCTGGTATTCAAGTTGATCTAAGATCTCCCTGACCTGTTTTTTAGCTTCTTGCTTTATGGGATATTGCCTTTGAGCATTTGGTGAAACTTTTAACGGGATCACGTGGTGGGTTGAATCCTCATCCTATCCAGCATGATTTTTGTAGAGTGCTGGAGCTTGGGCTACTGCCCACTCCCGTGCATATGCATGTTTAAGATGTATGGGAACGTGGTCGGAGAAGGCTGGAAAAATTATCGTTTCTCCCCTAGGGCACTCCATGACGAATGCAGGCGGCCAATCTTGTTCTGCTAATAGGATGTCATAACCAGATGACAGATTTTCCCAAAAGAGACCCTTTACTTTTCTGGGCTTGTCCCCCTCCATTTGGAGTGTTATCTCATGTAACTTATGTGGGATGCTCACCCTTCTGTCAGGTGTTTCCACCGTGATGTAATCATTCAAGTCCGCTGTCACCAGAAATTCCTTCAGGTTCTGGCGAGCTATTGTCACTTCTGCCGCGCTGTCTAGCATCATCAGAGCCCATTCCCCGGTCAGGAGTTGCGTCCTCAGAATTCTTGGCATGTCTGACTTTTATGCCTGCAACTCTCTTCTTCTTAAACTGTGGTTTAGATTTTGGCTTTTCTTCTTTCTTAGAAGTATAGTCTTGAGTGCGCTGCTTGTCTCTCGACTTTGTGCGCTCCTCCTGTCTTTCTGACCGTTCCTCCCTCTCTGAGTTTTTCGATGAACCCTGAAAGGAACGAGAAGAACGTGTATCAGTATCCTGATACCTGTCAGGTTTCCTAATATTATCCCTATTCCTGAGATTATACCTCTTTTCAGAGGGCTCCTGTGGAGGAGGTCTTCCTCGGGATTGGGATCTGTTTCCTTTAGAATTTTGTTTTTTATTCTCCCACTTCTTTTTAGAAGAAGCAGGAGTCTGCTTAGTAGTGTCCTTTTCAGGACCGCCCGTCAGTTGTGCTTTTAATGGTTTCCCACCCAGACTGTCTCTGCCTAATTCTGCATATGCAGTTTCAATTATTTTTGGTAGTTCGTGCTCCTGTTCTAAAGGACTGAACTCCCTTAGGCGTTGGCGGATGGCCACTGAAGCTGCTTCCCCTTTAATATTAGCTAGTATTATGGCTGATACCTGGTCAAAGTTATTTAGTAACTTCATCACTAAATTTAGGGCAGGTTCTGCTCCGTACTCATTTTGTATCTGTCTTAATACATCAGGTACTACTGCTAATGAAGGAATACCATGAGTTCTGGTATATATGGCAGCAAAGACTGTACCCCAAGAGGTGCAATCCTCTATTTGTGGTGTGATCCCCATGGGCAAGCAGATTGTTAGTATTCTGTGTTTATCACAGGTGGTAGTATTCGGGAATACTGCCTCAAGCTGAGTTATTTTCTGAGCTATCCAGAATGGTATTTGTTCACGTTTCGTGGGCATCTTGCCCATTACTGCGTGTAACGTTTGTGGAGTAATTTTAGTTGCTGTACCCTGGTATTGGGTCCCGTTTATTGCAACTGTTACTGGTTGAACTGTGAAAGTCCTCATGACGAATTGTGTCAAGTTTCTGTAGATTTTAATTAAATCTCTGTGTTGTTTGAGTAATTCTGGCCGTGGCATTGTGTCAATGTCAGGGTGCGGTGTGTAAGCCGCTAGTATTGGCCATGTGGCCCCATCTCCTCTGAGCGGGCCTAATCTTACTCTTGCTCTTAAATGGGGTAGGGCGCCTTTAAACCAGCATAAGTGTTCCTGGTAAGTGAGTGGAATCTCTTTGTCCTCAAACAGACAATATTCCTATGGTGCATCTCCTTCTATATAGTAGTGAAATGTCTTTGTTATGGTATCTGCTGCTGGGAATGTAACCCACGAATAGAATACCTCTGTTTTATTTGATTCGTGTGCCTCAATCACGAATGCTACTATGCCACCCCTTGGTGGTAAACCATATTTTAATAGTTTCATGGTGAGCGTATGTCTGAATTTAGGTGCAATTTCAATTGCATTTTCGGGTTGTTCTCCGGCTGAGACATGCAGATCTACTCTATCTTCATCGCTCTCAGTCATTTTGAAAAGAAAATCTTTTCCAAGAGAACTAAGATAAAGGTTTTATGCCCAATTTAGGAACTAAATGTCCTTCAAGCTTGATTAACCAACAGCCGATAAATAGGATATCTCGCCTACTCAGCTGTGGCGGAGGTTGTGCCCACCCACTCCCGACGTCTCTGGTGTTTTGTGAGTAGGGGTCTCTGAGAATTTTAGCACTACTGAACTACTCAGATTCTACTGTTAAATAAGTACCCAACCAACGTTGGTGGCGCCATGTCGTGTAGTTCCTATAGTACCCATTCAGGACCCGCGCGTTTGGATAACATAAACTGTGGGCTTGGTGCTAGACTGGCTCTGTGCACCCCCACCGCGTATGTTAGCCGGATTTGCATTAGCTAGCTCACAGTGCCACTAGAATCTCCTCTTATCGGGGAGAGATTAGTTTCTGGCAACCTTAGATCATGACAACCCTGATCCCTCAGAATCGTGGAAACAATGTACTACTTTTCGCTCAGCCATTCGTGCTTACTTGTTCGGTTTGTCTCAGAGAGATACTCAGAATAAACAGTCTGGGCGTTTCAATAAGTATTTATTGAACAGTTGTTATTCTTGTGTAAAATATATGTGCTGCAACAACCAGCAGACAGTAGCCAAGATATATTATCAGCAGTACGATAAAAGTGAAAGGATAGTACAGTTGTACCATATTGCAATAATCATGAATACATACATGAATATAAAATGCACATAGAAAGGTGCAACCTAAGAAGTGCACGTACTCCTACGATGCCTGTCTAGATGTACCTAAGTGTACTTAGCATGTGAGTAGGTGTAAGGCCAAGAATCCCTCTAGGATGTAGTCGAACCCCATTACCTTCAGTCAGAGAGTGTGGGACCCCGTCCTGGTCTCGAGTTGGATATCCCGGAAGGGATTAGACCGCTGTCAGCTGGAGCGACTGCATGCAGGAGCCTCAGCGTCTCTGGTCAGTGTGTCAGCATGGAAGTCTCGGTTCCCTCTATCTTACCGTGGCAAGATGTGGTGTATTTATACCCTAAAGTGTCTCGTCCCTTAGTATCGTTTGTATTGGTCTTTGTTGGACATGAGGAAGACGTCAGGGGTGAACTTTGTACATACATATTATGCGGGAGATGTAGCTGGTGAATGCTCATGCATAATTTATCAGTACATTGTAGGCCTGTGTTTGGGAAAAACCCTTCTGTGTTCAAACCACAAACTAGATAACATTCAGCCCTCAGAGCTCGTTGTGTACTGTAGGGAACTAATGTAGGTGAAAGATCATGCCTATACTTGGGCATAGGAGATCATGACTATAATAGGGCATAGACGAATATGACCATAATTGGGCATATACGATTTATGACCATAATAGGGCATATACGAGTATGTCCATTCTAGGGCATATCTGATCGCGTCTATATTAGGGCATATACGAAACATAACACTTGTGTAAACAATAGTACTGGTTAACCTCGGGAGTGACCAAAATCAGGAAGGGAAAAAAAAGTACAAGTTCAAAAATAGAATCCTTCACAACTGCAAAAGAGCACTCCTTAGTCGATCATTTGGACTGACGCAATTGAAGTCCAAGGAGTCCACAAAGTCCCAGCGCTCAATGCTACCTCTCACCGTAGACTCCCTACCTAGATTCAGAAACACTCAAAGAGCAAATGAAGCGACTCCGCCACAAGAAGGCTTGAGACATCACGTCTCACTTTGGCCGTACCTAAATGCCTCCAGGCATTTCAAATAGCTGCCAAATGTCATCCTCGAAAAGGGGAGGGGGTAAACAATTGCCAGAGATCCTGGAAGCAAAGGTGGCGATGATCAAAGAGACAAATGCGTCTCTAACCGCCGGCACATACCCAGCGATCAATTTACCGCAAACAAATTAGGCATGCCGGCCAGCTTGTGGAGTCTCCTATAAAGTATATCCGATGATTCTTCTGTTGCTTCATGGGAATTGTAGTTTCTTAAGAAAAGATGCACAGAACCCACGATCCTCCTCGTATTGTCTCTTCGCCTATTCATGTATTTTCCCAATGAAGGCACTTTAGTAGGGCAGAATCCTGACAGTAAGCCCTCCTCCCATGCGCCTCTTCGGTCCAGGCTGCGTAGGATGTGTCAAATGGAAAGACCCCACCGCCTGATGAGCATGCACATTGGTCCAAGGTTCCCATGTGTTGTACTCAGCCCTATAGCCCTTCCATGACACCAAATACCACAATTGGCCCGTATGGAATTTAGAATGGAGAATGCGTCGTACTTCGTATTCCAAATTACCATTTCATAAGATCGTAGGGACAGCTCAACACCATACTCTGGAGGCAGGTTTCAGTAGACTACAATGAAAGACAGGATATATTCTGGAAGTGTTTGGCAGTTTCACCTTGTACACTATGGGATTGATCTGCTTAAGCACCATATATGGACCTAAGGGTGTGGAAATCTATAAAATATCTACTTGTCCATGGGACAGGTTGCTTCATAAATCTACTTTTTCTGTAAACAAATCACTTGTCCTTTTGGTGCCACGTTGTGCAGCAACAAAGTATGGCAGCAAGCTCATTATATAAGAGCTCAGATAATAGCCTTTCGAATTATGCCAGGGGTCAGACTATAGTGGGGTTTGAATACTAGCAATTCACTTATTTTGTCACCTTTTAACAGATCTACATACTGAGGCTGGAAGTGTCGGTAAGCAATAGTTTTAGGGTTACCATTTTGAGTCTGTGCAAACCTACTAATTTGCATGTTTTAGGGTTTTTCACCAGTTCTTCTCTAATCTTTTTCCATTCTGATAAAGGTTGGAAATTTACTCCTGACAAGGGCAGAACTAAAACTTCTTCCAGGGTTGAGAAAAAAGGGGTTGAAGGAAAAGTGAACTTGTAAACACTCAGCGGATTTTCGAGTGAGCAAATCTGCACATGCATATTTGCTCGTGCTAAAAATAAATGCAGTCCACCAATATTTTTAGGAGTACCATTTCCTAGCTTACTTCTGTAATTTCTTACAAATTCATGAAAGCCATAAGTCTGCACTAATGCTAGGACATTTACCATTGGGGATACTTTTGTGATTATCTTAAAGAATTGGGCCTCTAATTCGGACTGGCGTTAACCAAGACCTTTTGATTTTATTAAAATTCCATCTCTATATATCGGGCGACTTCATTGTGAGTGACAGCATTCTATTCTTTCACATGCAGCATATAGGCACACAAAGTAGTTTTATTCAATGCAAGGCACTACTGTGGCAATGTGCGCTTTTGAGACCCCAAAATATTTTTGCCAATGTTTGATATAATGGTGAGGGCCCACCAGCTCCCAAAACAATAAAGTTTTACAAAAACCATGTCGGAACAAGAAACGCATTAATAAAACTAAAACACTGTCCAACAATGGCAGAACTATTGGCTTTGCCAATGCTTGTTTATTTTCATGTTTCCCATAATCTTGTTTAAACTGGTTACACTGATTTTCCATTATGAATAAGTTTGGAAATACTAGCATGCATTAACACATTTTAGTGAATGATTCTTCAAAGAAATGGTACATAAAATTTCACAGTAGTTTAGTAAAAAAATTCTTTCCTCATTGCATTTTTCCGTGAACATTTTATTTTAAAAGCAAAGAATCATCAATCATGCTTTCAAGCTTCTTCAAATATTTGCATCTAAATGGAGAGCATTCTGGGAGCATTTATACGTAGCCTCATATTATTAAACTTTGCAAACGTGTGTACACATTTTTATACTGGAACCACTGTCAGTTGTGCAATCCGAGCTTACAACACTTCCTTAGATGGCTCACCCTAATAATGAAGTCTTTGCATTAATGAACCATAAATACAAGTTCGAACAGCATTAACATGTGGACACATAACTCCAGACCATGCCCATCACTGATTCATAATGTCGTACTATGAACAGGAAGCCAAAGGGTTTGTGCTGCTGGGGTTTGGGCCTACTTGCCCCAAGGACAAAATAAACATAAAAACTGGTTGTTCTTGACCCTAAACAATATGTCCTGGGCATCAGGCTATAGGAATTCCACACCCCTGAGGACCATGTACTTCGGATGAAACACACTGCGGACCTTGAAACTGATATTTCTTGTAGATAACCACACCTTGTCCCTAAGCTGATACATCGGACCGTCCTATGGTGTCTATCTGCCCCATTTTGTATTGCTGTTTTGCTTGATTTAAATGGATTTGTACTCTCTTATGCCCCTCTTGTAGATCTTTAATATGAGTCTGTACAGACGGTTGATTAACAGCTTCCATAGGTATGGTAATATGTAACACTTTGGAATGATAACCATATGTTGCAAAGAAAGGTGAAACACCAATCGCACTAACCAAAGCGTTGATGTAGGACAACTCAGCAAGCCATAACAATGATATCCAAGACTCCATTGCTTCTTCCGCATAACAGCGCAGATATTTTTTAAGAGTCTGATTGAGTCTTTCGGTTGTCCATCTGTTTGTGGATGGAAACTGGTGGACATTGCCGATGTGATCTGTAAAGTCATACACCATGTCTGCCAAAACGTGCAGTGAACTGTGACCCTCTGTCTGATATGATAACTTCCGGTAACCCATGCAAGCAAACCATATTAGACAGTAACAATTGTGCAGTTTGACTGGCCATGGGTAAAGTTATGCAAGGAATGAAATGTCCCATTTTGGTGGGACTATCTATTACTATCAAGATAGCCATTCAACCCAGATTGTTTCGCAACCGTGTCACAAAATACACACTAATACTTTTCCATGATTGATCGGGCGTTGGTATTGGTATTAATTTCCCTGTTGAATGACTGGTCCTAGCTCTGGCACATGTATCACAGTCTTTAATCCAAGTCTTTACATCTACCCCCATGATATCCCACCAGAAATGGCGTTGCATCAAATGCGGTGTTCTTAAATATACAGGATGCCCAGTCAGAAGCGACGCATGACACCACTTAAAAGCTTTTAACTGGATTTCTTTGGAAGGTAAATACAGTTTGTTATTGTGGAAGGGTAACCCTTGTTTGATCTTTCTTTGATCATGTTGTCCTACCCACTTTTCTCAAGTGGACGAAGAACCTGACTGTCTGACAGCATCTAAAAGTCCTCAATTTTTAGAACACAAAGTATCTTCGAAGGAGAGATAATGGATTCTTCTTTGCTATGTTCAAATTACTTTCAGTAGTTTGCCTGGATAAAGCATCCATCTTCCGATTCTCAGTCCCTGGCCTGTCAGTAACCACAAATTCATAGTCAGCAAAAACTAACATCCATCTAATTTGTGTTTGAGTTAAGTGTCTCGTTGTCTTCATGAATTGTAAATTCCTGTGATCTGTATACACTGTAACAACATATTGAGCCCCCAAAGATACTGTCTCCATTCCTGAAAGGATCGTTTGGTAGCCAACAATTCTTTTTCAACTACTGTGTAGTTTAATTCAGATGAATTCAGTTTTTTGGACAGATATGCTACTGGATGAAGTTGTCTAGTTTTGCTGATTCTCTTTGAAAGGACGGCTCCAACTGCCACACCAGAAGCATCTGCCTCTACAATGAAGGGTGCCTCTGGATTAGGATAACTCAACATTGGTGCTGTGGTGAATGCCTTTTTTAGAAAAAGGAATGCCTCTGTGGCATCAGAGGTCCATACAAAGGTACTCTTTTCTCCAACAATCTTGTGATAGGTGCCACCACATGGGAGAAATTTTGTATGAACCTCCGGTAATAGTTAGCAAATCCCAAAAAGCATTGTACCTCTCTCACACGAGTGGGTACTGGCCAGTCCTGCACTGTATCCACCTTAGTCTCAGCCATGCGTAATCCCTCTGACCCTGCTTGCAGGCAGGTCGCTCCCCATGCTGCTGCACGGCTCTGCCTGCATTGTTTTTGCCTAATCCTGTACTTTTCCCCTGTGTCTAACTTGCTTTCTTGCCCAGACTTGTTTTTTTTCCCCCTGTGCCTAACTTGCTTTCTTGCCCAGACTTGTTTTTATTCCCCTGTGCCTAACTTGCTTTCTTGCCCAGACTTGTTTTTATTCCCCTGTGCCTAACTTGCTTTCTTGCCCAGACTTGTTTTATTCCCCTGTGCCTAACTTGCTTTCTTGCCCAGACTTGTTTTTATCCCCCTGTGCCTAACTTGCTTTCTTGCCCAGACTTGTTTTTATTCCTCTGTGCCTGTACTTGCTTTCTTGCCCAGACTTGTTTTTATCCCCCTGTGCCTAACTTGCTTTCTTGCCCAGACTTGTTTTTATTCCTCTGTGCCTGTACTTGTTTTCTTGCCTAAACTTGTTTTTCCTTCCTGTGCCCAGTTCTCCCGCGGCCCCCACCCGTTTTTCCTGCCGCTGCATCCCTGCGGCCCCGCCCCCTGCAATCCCATTCGCCACCCCGCTCTCGCCTCCCAGCTACTCCTCCCTCCCACATCGCCTCATATGGAGGCCGCGCAGCGGCCGCGCCGCTGGCGCGCCAAAGGCGCGCCTAAGGCAAGCCCGTCTGCGCCCGTCCACGCCTGGACCGCGCCCAGCGCCAGGACACCTGGACCCCGCGAATGCCACGACGCCCGACACCGCTACGATGCCAGATCCCTCCACGCACTCAACACCGGACGATCACACACCTGCTTCCTGGCCGCCCGAAGCGCACCCACGGAGCTTTCACCTGCCGGAACTGCAGCTTCACAAGCATCCGCCCCACCATGCCGCCGACCAGGAAAGAACTCAACCACCTCAGATGCATCCTTCTCAACACCCGCTCCGCCCGCAAACACGCCGTTGAACTCTGGGACCTACTCGACTCAACCTCCCCATACGTCGCCTTCCTGACGGAGACCTGGCTGAACCCCACCTCGGCACCCGACATAGCCATAGCCGTCCCGGAAGGCTACAAGATCACCCGCAGGGACCGCACCAACGGAGCAGGAGGAGGAATCGCCATCGTCCACAGGAACACTCTCAGAGTCTCGACCAACACCGACGACACCCTCAGCACCGCCGAACACCTGCACTTCCAGATCCACACCGATCCCAACACCACCCTCAGAGGAACCCTCGTCTACAGACCCCCCGGACCCCGACCACAGTTCAGCGACTCCATCGCCGACTTCATCAGCACACACGCCCTCGCTTCCACAGACTACATCCTCCTCGGGGACCTGAACTTCCACCTCGAGAACAACAACGACACCAACTCCACCACCCTGATCGACAACCTAGCCAACCTCGGACTCAGACAACTCGTAACAACACCCTCCCACTCCGCCGGTCACACGCTTGACCCCATCTTCTCCGCAAGCCCCCACGTCTCCTTCAACCACACCACCGAACTCCACTGGACCGACCATCGCTGCATCCACTTCACCTTCAAGAAACCCACCACGCACCACCGCACCCAACAGATGCCCCGCCACTGCTGGAGCAAAGTCACCGAAGACCAGCTAACCACCACCCTCGCCCAGAGCCCACCCGCCGACCTCACCGACCCTGACACCGCCGCCCGCAACCTCAGACAGTGGATCAACGACTGCGCCAACACCCTCGCCCCGATCAAGAAACCCTCCAACAGTCACACCAACAAGAAAGCCAGCTGGTTCACTGAAGACCTCTGGGCCTCCAAGCAAACCTGCCGAAAGCTGGAGAAGATCTGGCTCCGTGAACGAACACCGGACAGCCACGCAGCCCACAAGAACGCCACCCGCAGACACCATCACCTCATCAGATCCGCCAAAAGGGCCTCCTTCAAAGACCGCCTAGACAACAACGCGCACAACAGCAAAGAGCTCTTCAACATCGTGAAGGAACTCTCCAACCCCAGCTCCAACACCAACGACGTCCCACCCTCATAAGACCTGTGCGACTCGCTGGCCACCTTCTTCCACCGCAAGATCGCAGACATCCACGACAGCTTCAAGGCCAGGCCCGCCCCGACAACCACTGAGACCTCCGCCCCCACGACCACCATCCGCACCAACCGCCTGCTCTCCTGGACCAACATCAACGACGACGACACCATCAAGATCATGAACACCATCCACTCCGGATCTCCGTCAGACCCATGCCCACACCACATCTTCAACAAAGCCAGCACAGCCATCGCACCCCATCTCCGGAAAGTCATCAACACCTCCTTCGAGACAGCAACCTTCCCGGAGAGCTGGAAGCACGCCGAGATCAACGCCTTACTCAAGAAACCCTAGGCGGACCCCAAGGACCTCAAGAACTTCCGGCCCATCTCCCTGCTCCCGTTCCCGGCAAAGGTCATCAAGAAGACCGCCAACAAACAACTGACCCGCTACCTCGAGGAGAACAACATCCTGAACCCTTCCCAGTCCGGGTTCCGCAGCAACCACAGCACTGAGACTGCCCTCATCGCCGCCACCGATGACATCAAGTCCCTGATGGACAACGGAGAAACGGCGGCCCTCATCCTCCTGGACCTGTCAGCCGCCTTCGACACGGTCTGCCACCACACACTACGAACACGCCTCCACAACGCCGGGATCCAAGAGAAGGCCCTGGACTGGACCACCTCCTTCCTCTCCGGCAGAACACAGAGCGTCCGCCTTCCCCCTTCCGCTCCGAAGCCACCGAGATCATCTGCGGCGTACCCCAGGGCTCTTCCCTCAGCCCAACTCTGTTTAACATCTACATGGCACCGCTCGCCCACGTCGCCCGTCGGCACGACCTCAACATCATCTCCTACGCCGATGACACACAGCTGATCCTCTCCCTCACCAAGGACCCCCACACCGCCAAAACCAACCTTCATGAAGGAATGAAGGCCGTCGCTGAATGGATGAGGAACAGCCGACTGAAGCTGAACTCGGACAAGACGGAGGTCCTCATCCTCGGATCCACCCCTTCGGCCTGGGACGACTCCTGGTGGCCGACCGCACTGGGAACCGCCCCAACACCCACCGACCACGCACGCAACCTAGGGGTCATCCTCGACTCCACCCTCTCCATGACTAAACAGGTCAACGCCGTCTCCTCCGCCTGCTTCAACACCCTCCGCATGCTCCGCAGGATCTACAAGTGGATCCCCACTGAAACGAGAAGAACGATCACCCAGGCCCTCGTCAGCAGCAGGTTGGACTACGGAAACGCCCTCTACGCAGGAGCCTTGGCCAAACTCCTGAGACGGTTCCAACGCATCCAGAACGCCTCTGCACGCCTGATCCTCGACAACCCTCGCCGCAGCCATATCACACCCCACCTGAGAGACCTGCACTGGCTCCCGGTCAACAAGAGGATAACCTTCAAACTCCTCACCCACGCACACAAGGCACTCCACAACACCGGACCAACGTACCTCAACAGACGACTCAGCTTCTACACCCCCACCCGCCAGCTCCGCTCCGCCGACCGCGCCCTCGCCACTGTCCCCCGCTTCCGAAGAGCGACCTCCGGTGGCAGATCATTCTCCCACCTCGCCGCCAAGACCTGGAACACCCTCCACATCCACCTACGGCAGACCCAAGACCTGCTGACCTTCAGAAAACTCCTCAAGACCTGGCTTTTCGAGCAGTAGCAGCATTCCCCACCCCAGCGCCTTGAGACCCTCACGGGTGAGTAGTGCACTTTACAAATGATATGATTGATTGATTGAATCCAGAAGGGCACAACATCACACCCAAAAACTCAACTTCCCACACATGAAATTCGCACTTACTCAATTTACAAAACAACTGGTGTTCTTGCAATTTTCTTAACACCAGCACTACATGATGCTTGTGGATGTCTTCACTAACAGATAAATCAAGATGTCATCTATGTATACCACAACTAAATTGTCTAGATATTCCTTCAAGACATCATTCAGAAAATATTGGAACACTGCAGGAGCGTTACAAAACCCAAAGGGCACTACCGTATACTCAAAAAGCCCAAATCTTGTCTTGAAAGCCATTTTCCACTCATCACATTCTCTCATTCTTACTAAGTGATAAGCTCCTCTCAAATCCAACTTAGTATATATCTTGGCTTCCTTCCCTTCAGCTGACCCAAGAGGACCAAAATGAAAGTGAGAGGATATCTATTTTTGACAGTGTTTTTCTTGAGCATAGGTTAGTCAATACAGGTACGTAAGTCACCATTAGCTTTAGGGAAAAAGAAAAGAGGGGACGCAGAAGGAGAACGGGAAGGACGAATAAACCCAATGGAGGTGTAATGGCCAATATATTCTTTCAAATGTTGTGTTTCTGGGTCAGACAATGCATATATCCTACAAGAAGGAATGGTTGCCCCTGGGACTAAATCAATCTGACAATCATACTACCTATGAGGGGCAATGATTCTGCTCTAAGTTCACTGAACACATCCCTATACTGTTCATAACACACAGGTAATATTTCATCTTTCTCTGCTGCAGTAGCTATGTGAAAGGGAGGAAACGCACCTAACATTTGAGAAGGGAACTCTGTAAACACTGATTTTTGCATTCCTCAGAATGGAACCAGAAAGTCTTATGCTTCCAATCTATAGTAAGATTGTGATGCCAAGGCCAAGACATTCCTAGAATGATTTCATACTGGGGGCTTCTATGTTATTTAAAGATATGGACTCTACATGCCACTGTATCTCATCGAGTACCATTAATATAACTGGCACTGTTTGTTCGGTTATAGGACCTAATTTCAAATGTTTACCATCAACCACCAGAACCTTTTCTGGTTAGGTTCGTGAGATCTTGTTCAAGGACAATTTCTGAACCAGACTTTTATCAATAAAGTTTCCTGTGGTCCCAGAATCTATCATGACCACCACTTGATGTTGTTGTTCCGTGCTCGTAACATCATGGGGACCAATATATGTGAGTCTGTTTCTTTAGTTGCTGCCAATGATAATAGAGGAACCCTCCACTCCTTTTCTCCTTCTGCATCTTGTGAGGTAACGTCAGATGCATTCGACTTTTTCTTTTCTTTCTGTACCATTGAAACTGCTAATTTCTTACTTTAAAAAAATGATATCTGTCCTTTTGGTTCAGTAGGATACTCTCTCATGAAATGTCCTTTCTGTCCACAGTACATGCATTGTCCATGCATTCTACGTGCTTCTTGTTCTTCTTTAGAAAGAGGGGACCTAATAGCTCCAAAATCCATGCATTCTACACTGATTTCATTGCTTATTGCCATTCTTCTGAATACTCTCTCAAAACAACCAGGCATTCTATCCACTTTTTTCTTATCTCCCGCTCTTTCAGCTAACCAATGATCCAGTCTTAAGGTAAGATTAAATGAATCAGTACAATTGGTCCGTTGTGGTTCAATTTGAGTCAGGATATCCTTAATTTCATCTCGAAGTCCCCGATAATACAAAGACATTCTTTTTTCTTCCGGCCAACCTGTCTCGGCAACCAAACGATTGAAAGTCATTAACTAGGTAATCAGATCTTTCTTGCCTTGTTTTAATTCAAGTAGCTCTCTATCTGCACTACAGGTTATAGCCTTCCTATTAAACATTCTTTCAAATTCAGAACAGAAGGCATTCCAGTCAGACAAAGCCGGATCATTATTTCATACCAATGGTGCAGCCCAGTTAGCTGCATCACCTGCCAAGTAGGAAACAGTAAAAGCCACTTGCGAATGATTATTGGGAAAAGAAACCCGTTTACAAGAGAAATGTAGCATGATCTTCATTAGGAAAACCTGCACTTTGTGGGGGTCTCCTACAAATCTCTCAGGTGTAGCCAACAGAATTAGAGGGGGTACATTAACCTGGAACTGAGAGGTTGACATTGAAGCATCAAACGGATTTCTTTGTTGCTTCTCTAAAAAGATAAAGACCTGAAAAGAAGAATAAACAATAGTTATCAAAGAATACTGTCTACACTCATAAAATCTCACTATAGGTGTATTCTATTTACGTCAACACTCGCAGGACTTCATCAAATCCACATACTTCCATATATAATACTGGAACTATAAGGCCTTTATACTTTTGCACATACGTATAGATAAAGAGACATAGTAAACATGCATACACCACAGACAAATAGATACCATCCAATACACTCAGGAGCTTTCGTACATACCCAAAAGCATAATGTAAAGGGAAAACACAAACAAATAGAACAAGGTTCTGTTTATAGACAACTGCTTCTTGACTCCAGAAGAATTGCCAAATAGTTACTTTCTTCAGAACATGTAATTCATTCCAAGGTTCCTCAATGACATTTAGAAAGAATCTAGATTCCGTCCTGTTCTTGTGTATACATATATATATATTTGTAACTCTGCAAATAGTTTATGAAATTTTCATTTATTTGTATTTAGATTCCAAAAGAAATGGATTTCTGAACATAAAGTTTGTAAGAACACAAAATAAATGAATCACTGAAGCAAAGAAGGTTTCATCCACACCTCCTCGTGTAAACAAAAGTACTGGTTAACCTCGGAGGGGTGACCAAAATCAGGAAGGAAAGAAAAAGAAAAAAAAAAGTACAAGTTCAAAAATAGAATCCTTCACAACTGCGAAAGAGCACTCCTTAGTCGATCATTTGGATTCACGCAATTGAAGTCCCAGGAGTCCGCAAAGTCCCAGCGCTCAATGCTACCCCCCACCGTAGACTCCCTACCAGGATCCATAAACACTTGAAGAGCAAATGAAGTGGCTCTGCCACGAGAAGGCTTGAGACATCATGTCTCACTTCGGCCATACCTAAATTCCTGCAGGCATTTCAAACAGCCGCAAAAGTCTTCCTCGAAAAGGGGAGGGGGGCAATTGCCGGAGTTCCTGGAAGCAAAGGAGACAAACGCATATCTAACCGCCGGCACACACCCAGTGATCACTCTACCGCAAACAAATCATACACACTGGCCTGCGTGTGGAGTCTCCTATAAATCCCATGATTCTTCACTTGCTTCATGGGAATTGTAGTTTCTTAAGAAAAGATGCACAGAACACACAATCTAATTTCATTTCCTTCTCATATTTTCTCTTCGTTTGTTCATGTATTTTCTCAATGAAGGCGCTTTGGTAGGGCCAAATCCTGACACCAATCTTTTCCTGTTTAGAAATAGTGGAGCGATTATAGTTGTTGTGAAATCTGGGTTGTGACATAGGAGGATTAAAGGGAATGAGAAGGTGGTACCTTTTTCCTTCAGACTTGGCATTTCCAGTGTATGAGTAAACGTTTGGTGGCAAACAGAAGGTTTTCGACCTTGGGTCGGTGCCATTGAGGGAGCCATAGTAAATGCTTCAGTGGAGTTGGTGTATTTGGTTCCACGACTATGAACCATGGCTTTATTCTGTCTCTCTCCACTCACTCCAAAGCTGGGTGGATTTGTAACTCTGTTATGTAGCAGGGAGTGCCCAGAAGCCCTTGTATGCCCTTTGGGATCCTTTTGAAAAGGGTTGTTTTTGTTACCCTAAGTGCTTTGCCTTTCCAGATGAAGTTTAAAAGATGGCTCTGAATATCTTTTAGTAGTTGCCTGGGGAATTTTAGTATACGATTCTTGTGACATATAAGAGGAGTGGTAAGAAATTCATTTTTACTCTATTGATTTGGCTAAACCATGATAAATTGAGTCACTTGAATCTGTACAGCTCTTTACAGAGCATTTCCAGTAGGGTTGGTATGTTGCAAATATAAGAAGTGTTGCAATCATTGCAGATTTTAACATTAAGGTATTGTGAATGTGCCTGTCCCGTATTTGAAACCCTATCTTTGGAGATGTGGGCAAGAGTCGTGATTCAGACCTGCAACTTCCATGTTCAGGGACTTCAAGAAATGTATCTTGAATGTTCTACAGAATTTTTCCAGTTCTTCCACCAGGGCTGGGATTGAGGTTGCTGGGTCTGTCAGGAAGCATAGTATGTCTTTGGCAAAAAGGATGGCTTTATACATGCCACTTTTCGTGGTTAACCCTTGTATATCTTGCCTGGTTTTCATTATTTTTTTGAACCAATAGTTCAATTTAGAGTGTGAAAGGGCAACAGCGAGCACCCTTGCCTCGTGCTTCTCATGAGGCAGATATGCTGTGATAGTTCTCCATTACTCTTAAGGCGGGCTCCGGGTTCCATGAAGTTAGCTGCAATGAACAATGTCATTAGGCCTGTCAAAGGCCTTCTCTGCATTTAGCAAGAAAAGGACTATTGGTGTCTTGTTCTTTATTGCTACGATTTATCACCATTCTTGTGTTATAACAAGTCTCATGGCCTTAGACAAACCCCGATTGAAATGGACAGATTAATGTCAGCCAATTTTTAAGTTGTCTGGAGATCAGTAGTCTTGTCAAAATTTTTGCATTGTTATTGAGTAATGCCATGGGGCAATAGGAACCATATGACTTGGAATCTTTGTTGGGTTTTAATGGTACTGTAATCATTCATTCCATCATAGAGTCTCTAATCTATCCAATCTTTGCCATGTGGTTTAATAAGTAGACCAATGGGGTGATCAAAATAATTGCAATATTTCATAAAACCCATGGAAAAACAGTCAGGGTCATAGCTCTATCCCAAGTTATCCCGTGGATTGCAAGTTAGATCTCTAGTGGTGATAGAGTTGTCTTGAGTTCCTCAATAATTTCTTGGGGTATTTCAGAGAGGAGAGTGTCATTTTTTAGGCAGGCATTTTGTGTATTTGTGTCTATCACCTGGCAAAATGTAAAAAAATATTCGAAGTATATCTTGTATTGTAGTTAACTCATTTTTCCTGCTGTCTTGTATTTTCTATATATTACTGCATGACTGAATTGCCTTTAAATTGTAAGTTAGGATACAGTCTGATTTTCTTCTATTCTCATAGTACCTGTAGCAGGTATACAATATTTTAGCTGCTGTCTCACCTATTAGCAATTGTTCCAATTCTCCTTGGCCTTTGTACAGGGAGCAAAAGGCTCCAGATTGACAATTTGTTTTATATTGTTGCTCCAAAGCTAAAATTCAAGAATCTAGCCCCATTTTTTTCTGGAAAATGTATGAAACTCTGAGGTGTGTGATATTAATTTCAATTGAAGAACCCTTTTGCTGTTTCCCAGACTAGTTTAATCAACATTTTGCCTATATTGTTTTCATCAAAATAGTGACGCATAACATCTGCTATTTTGTTCCTCAGTGTTATGTCTTTGAAATCCACTTCATTAAGGTTCAATCTTCTGCAACATGGGGGTTTGGGTGTTAGGATCCCCAAGGATAGAACACCTATGCCTACTGAGGAGTCTAGTGCCATGTCGGAAGCTTGTGTATTCATTGCGTAAACATCTATTCTAGAATGGGTTTTGTGAACCTAGGAATAGAATATACAGTACCTCTCATTGATATGCTGCAGTCTCCAAGTGTTAAGTAGGCCCAGATCTGATGTGGCTTAGGATTCCTATAAGATCTTTTTTAACCAGCCTATTAGTAAGCATTCTGGGGGATGTCATTGGGACAGTATGACTCAGGGGGTGTTGGACCTGTCCCTCTCTGCAGGGTCACCCAAACCTTTTGCCTTTACTCCCTTCCTTTGTTGGCTTTTAGGACTCTGTGTACTCTACCACTGCTAGCCAGTGCCAAAGTGCACATGGTCTCTCCCTATAAAATAAGGTAAAATTGGCCTACACTTGATTGTCGCATTTAATTTACATGTAAGTCCCTAGTTAAGTGGTACTCCTTGTACCCAGGGTCTATAAATGAAATGCTACTAGTGGGCCTGCAGCACTTATCGTACCATCCACTAAAGTAGCCTTTTAAAACATGCCTCAGGCTTGCCACTGCAGCCCGTATAGCAGTTTTAAACTGCCATTTCGACCTGGCGAAATAAACCTTTTGCCAGGCCTAAATCTTCCATTTTGTAATGTACATAAGTCATCCCTAAGTTACGCCCTAAAGGTCCATAGAGCAGTGTGCATTGTATTTAAAAAATAGGACATGTGTGTTTAAGTTTTGCATGTCCTAACAGTGAAAGACTCCTAAAGTCCGTTTTCACTGCTGTAAGGCCTACCTCTCCCATTAACACTGGGTTACCTTTTTACATTTAAAAGTCATATCTTTAGAATTAGAGCAGGTAGAGATATGATGTTCTCACTTAAATGAATTGAAATTTAAAACCTTCTTGAATGGTGAAGTCGGATTTTAACAGTAACCAACGTAATGGTAGTGAAGCCCCACTTGCCTGCCCCTGTCGCACTTCACTGTGAGCTAAACTGGTTCTAATCTATCTTTTGTTTGATGAATCAATACACTTCAAGAAACAGTTTTTGCCAAGTCTCTTGACTTTATTTATCAATTCAATTGTGCGTCCGGGGCAGGCAAGTGGGCATCCACTACCGGCACGTGGTTTACTGATCTTATAGTAGTGCAATACAGGGACATTGCACAGCCTGGTCGGTACAGAAAGGTAAAAGTGGAGAAACGTATTCAGATGAGAGTGCGCAATTGGTACCTTGTGTACAAAGTCGGATTTTAAGTCACTATTCTGAAAATGGCACTTTTAGAAATTTGGTATTTTCTTGTCCTAACCATTTGTGCTGTCTGCCATTATCTTGGGCCACATGACTGTGAATGGCTCTGCTGTTGGGGTTTGTGTATTCCTGACAGACAGTGAGACAAAAGGGACTGAATGTAGGCAAGATGGGCCATCCTGCCAGGATGGCTGTGTTTGCAGAGCTGTGCCCTGCCCCACTTACACTTCAAAGGGCTTGCCACCAGCACATACAAACTGCCCTGACACTAGCCTTTTGTTACCCCAGACTTCTTGAAGCCTTGACAGGGGAAGGAAAGAACTTTCCAGAATCTGATGTGGGGGTCGCATAGGAAATCCCCACTTAAAAGGCTGGCACCAGGTATAAATATTGGACTTCCTGAGCCACTCTTCAGTACACGCCTGGACCTGTGGACATTACGGAAGAAGGACAGCCTTGACCCCCAGAGGACTGCCCTGCTGCTTGAGGAGTGCCTTGACCCCCAGAGGGCTGCCTTACTTCTTGAGGACTGCCCTGCTATCTGAGAAGGAAGACTGGACCTGTTCCCTTCATCCCAGGCTGACCTCCTGCTAAGCTACAGGGATACAACAAACTCCAAAGGCCTCCCTGCAACTGCCCAGCTGACCAGCTGCTCTGGACCTGCAACTGGATATGTTTGAGCCCTGCTGGCCTCTGCTGAAGTGAGTTGCTGATCCCCAAGAAGTGCCTCCCCAGGCCCTGGGCCCTTGACTGGCACCAGTTGAGCTCCTTCTGAGAAAAAAGGTGAAATCCTGAATTTTGGGCTCTTCACGACCATGAACAGGCCCGCTTACTCCTAAACTCTGTACCCTCCCACACGATGACCTCCAACGTGAAGCTCTGGTGAACCCGACTCTTCGTGCCACAGCGACCACCAGTGATGGCTAGCAACATGAGATCTGCCCTTCGCCCGGCAGGACCTTCACGCTACAGTAATGACTGTCCTCAACGTCTGGCCTGCTCTTCATGCTACAGTGATGATCTTCCATGATGTTCTTCCTGCTCCTTGGAGCGGCCTCCTCCACCAGAACTTTACATGCCTGACCTTGAGAAGATAACTTTTTCAGCTGGACTAACCTGGTCTCTGTGCCCAACTTGCACTCCATCCCGGTCAGCCTGAACTTGTGACTTTCCCCTGGTCAAGCTCGACCAGATGACCATGAGTGGCACATTGTGCTTTTAAGTACTATTTCTACCTAAAATTTTAAAATTAAATATCTGCGGTTCTACAGATTGAATTTTATTAATTTTGGTGTCACACTATTTATTAAAATGTACTCTATTTTTCTAATTTTATTTGGGATGTTTCTTGTGTTTTCACTTTATTACTGTTTATATGCTGCATAGCTACTTTACACTTCGCCTCTAAGTTAAGCCTGACTGCTTTGTGCCAATCTACCACGGTTAAGCACAGGTTAAATAGTAACTTTTGTGCTTCACCCTGACAAGGATTGTGGTTGTTGTCTTGAGTAGGGCTTCCACACACCCTCAACCAATAATCCAATTTCTTACAGGGGGTTTCATGTTGTGGAGATTCCTCTCCTCCCCTTGGGTAACCCACTATTGTTTTCCCCTTGCTCTGCACCTAAATATTAAAGTGGCAAGTTAGAACAATGAAAGAAACATTTTTTGAGTTTGAAAGCTATGGGCCTTATGGCACCATTCTAGAAGTTGACCAGCATTCGGAACAACAGACTAGGCGGAAATCCGGCAGGACACCAAAGGAGTGCATGAGAATGCTGCCATGGCTCTTATCTTTCTGAGGCAAGAGAACTCAAATTAATTTCATTCAGTTTGTTGTCTACTTCGCTACAGACCAAGTTAAGGCATAGTCTGGGGGTGAGATTTACCTTCCAGGATCATGGAGTTCAAGTAATACAGTTTTTCCAGCTGGGTGAATCAGCTCATAGGTTCAATATTCATCCATTGATGCTAAGTCTGCTTCCTTATCTACCTTTTGTGTCCGTTTTAGTGCTTCTCTTCATTCTATCCCAGTCCTTTGGTTTTTGCCATTCTCGCAGTTGGTTGCCCTATCTTTGGTTTTAATTGCTTGAGTGTTGCCAAAATTATCAATGAGATGTCATGAAATAGGGTAATATTGTTGCCTCACATTTGGATAGCGTCCATTGACCTTTCTCCTGCCATCATTTTTCTTCCACCTTGAAGAAATTCACTCTCATCAACATATCAGGCAGTGGTTTCTGGTGGAGTTGGTAGGCCAAGAAGACTCTATGCATTCTGTCAGCTTGGTGTCATCATTTTGTGACAGGATATGATGGATATGTGCTTTGACATAGGATTCTACTTCCAAATGTCTTCCTTGAATCCCAATATTATTCCGCCTAGGCGAATTTCGCTATGTTCCAATCTCTCGGGCACATTGGCATGTTGGGGTTCCAGCACTGACACTCTTTCAGCCAGAATATCATGCCCATGAACCTGTTCTGCAGCAAAGGTCTCTACCTAGTCCAATCTTGCCTCATCTTGATTGTGATCTAGCCCAAAAAAAGGTTTTTGTCACATTTTGGTGCAAGGAAGTGATTTTGGTCTTCAGTTCCAAATGAGCAGTTGAATATCACCCTTTGTTACAGGTGCCTGGGCTACTTCTGGGGCCAGTGATTGTTCATGGTCTTGGGCCTCCCATATACCATGATTTTTCATTCTATCTTCTCTGTCAAATTTATGACTGCGACATTTTTTCTTTACCTGTTTGTATTTTTGTGGACACCATTGTCAAGTTGTCAAGGTTTTTATTCCAAACTCCCAGGATCGGTACGTTGCTCAAATGGGTCCACCTCTCAATCCCCCCACTCTCTGATGCTATAACAGCGCAGAGGGTTGGAGTGATTAAGCGAGGGAAGGAAAGGAAGGGGACAGCGGGGAGGGAGACCTAAAAGACAAAAGACACAACATAAGTGGCGGTCCTGTGTTGCTTCCACAACCTGTTCCAATTACCATTCCACATACAAAGCTTACACTACCTGTAAAGGAAAATAACACGAAGCCTTGCAAACACTCGTAGATTAAAATGCCTTAGTTTCTGTAGACTCTCTAAAGACAAGAAACAGCAATCAATATGTGATAAAGCATTTCACAAATAAGATTCACTCTACTCACTCATACGTTACCCACCACGATAAGGAATTGAACTGGCGTCACAGGGGAGGTTGCAAACACGACACACACACCTTATCCCCTGCTACAAAAGGAAACATAAGAACAAACATAAAGTAATGTCGCAAATTATTGTGTCCCTGTTAATTTCCACAGAGACATTGGTTTTCATGCTCCTCACAATGTAGACTGTTTCAGCACAGACCACGATTCAAGTGACCCCAAAAGGTAATTAACACCGGGAACACAGCCTTCCAATGCCAGCAGTATGTACACTCTGTACACTCCTTGACTGACGAGTGTAGCTCTGTAATGTCAAGAAGATTCTGCCCAAGAATATCTCAATGTGCTTGATTCCTGTATCAAGCGTTACTAGTACAGAAATGGTGACCGAGTCACCCTTACCGCCTTTGCCACAAGAATGAGTTTCAGCAATACGGCTAAACTCGAATGAGCTCCAGCTCCGGCTCCAACCCCACACGGAATACGCAGCAAGGGAACTGACGCTACCACCCGGTATTTGTCCTTCCGAGTGCAGCGTCAGTTCACTAATGCGTACGCACGTGTCCAACGTGCAGGAATGCCGGAAATGTAGTTCAGGCGCGAGGTGTGTATGTTACAACGCCCTCGCGCCGATCATTTTGCTCACGAAAGCGTGACACAAGTATAAAGCTGATGCCCCTCATTTACACTTCCTTCTATTCCGAACTTTAGTTCTTAGCCACTGAAGACATTGGTTGATGGTGAACTGAATTGGAAATCTGATTATGTTTTTTAGAATGTTCTCAATGACATATCATACTGGAGCTTGAATGTTTAATGATCATAGATGTGTCCAACTTTCTGCTAATAAATAGCACAAGAGGGAAGTATTGGTAAATGCAAGTTATGGCCTACATAAAGCATACCTGTATCTGCTCAAGCGTGGTTCCATGATCTTGCTAACCATGCCTAAAAGAAGCGCTTGAATTACACTGAGAGCCTCTCTTTCACATCTGGGCTCCTGAGATGAGAAATGAAGTTCAGCTGAAAAAGTTCTATCTGAGATCATCTTCTTGTATTCTATTGATCTCAAACAGCTGTGCACTCCCATTCTTTTACAAAGTCAAGTGATCATCTTTGGAAGCCTAATTCTAAATTTGTCATTAGGCCTGCTTTTTATATTTTGGTGTTCTGACCCTTTGTCAAAGTCAGTAGGTCTGCTGTACTTCAAAGGACACACTATATATTGTTACATCACAAGGTCAGTCATGCGCACCCTTTGGGGGTTGGGTACAGGGCCTGGCAGCAGGCTATGCCCTATGCCCAAACCTGTGCCACGCAGGGCCAAAGGGCGTGCACCGTGTGGGCTTCTGCACCAGGCAGGACCTGACTGCGAGGCAGGCCCTGCACTCAACAGCATGCCATGTATGGCCGAAGACAGTGCACTGCGGGGGGTAGGGCGCCAGGAAGGGGGGGGGTTGGGTGCAGGGCCTAGCCTGCGGCAAGGCCCTGTGCGCACCACATGCCATGCATGGAGACAAACATCTTTCTTTACATTTAAAGATAACATAGACATTCACTGAAAAAACAGAGTCACGATATAGTTAGGAATTGTAACAATATTTTACTTGTCATGAGTAGTGTAATGTATGAGGTCATAAGCAGCGCTTTGCAGGGGTGTAAGCTATAGTTAGCTCAGGTAACTATACCTACTGAATATCTGTGGTTTTGTATGAGTGAAATGTGAGGGTCACTATAACGTCCTTGTAACCTTTGTTTTTTTCAGTAAATTTCTACGTTTAAAAAAATTCTATTTCCTATCTATACCGTCCCTCTAACCTTTGTTTTTTCTGTGAATGTCTAAGGTTTTTTAAATTCTATTTCCTAACTATAATGTCCCTGTAACCTTTCTATTTTTCAGTGAATTTCTAAGGTTTTTCAAATTCTATTTCCTAACCATAAAATCCTTGTAACCTTTGGTTTTTGCAGTGAATTTCTAGTTTATTTTTTACAATTTATTTCCTAACTGTAACCTGTAACCTTTGACAGTGTGTATGTGAGTGGCTGTATAAGTCAGAGAGTGGGTGTGTGAGTGGCTGTGTGGGTCTGTAAGTGGGTGTGTGAGTGGTTTTGTGGGTGTGAGTGTCTGTATGGGTCTGTGAGTGGGCGTGTGAGTGAAATGTATATATCTTTTAGGGGGTAGTGGAGTAGCTGTATCGGTTGGTGACTGGTCTGTAAGTGCTGTATGGATGTGTGAGTGGGTGTGGGAGTTGTTTTGTGTGTGTGAGTTGGTGTTTGAGTAAGGTGGAGGGGGCGGCTCCAAATGGGCAATGCCTCCAGGTGATTCTACACCTTTGCATATTTGTGGCCATTTAAAGGGAGAACCATGGACTCTGCTCTCACCAGGAAAAGCCAAGAAAGAACCCATTTGTCACCATCACTACAGATTGTGCTCTAATAGATCACAGTGCATTCGCCTTTACCAAGGATCTCAGATTGTTTTTCATTGAGGAATTGTTCAGAAAGCACACTTGCTTTCTCTTCGCAAAGCCAGGAAGTTAGGATCACTTGTCCTTTACAGAAGTGGAGCTTTAACTGGGGCACCTGCTATGTTTAGATTTGTAAGTGCTTCTCTTTGAGGTTTAATTTCTGTGAAATGAGCATCAGGGCCAGAAAGGAACATCACCTACCTATTTATCCAACAAGAGTCCACAGTTTTGCACAAAATGTCTACCCAGCTGGAGTAGTTTACATTGGTTAATCAGTAAGTGCTACCTTGTTTGGTAAATGCCATGTGCGTATTCTACACTATAGCTGCATTATGGTTCATGAGGAAATGTCTTTAGAGACCTTCTCTGCATTTCGGCAATGTTATTGTTCCTCATGTGTCTTCATCCACAAATGTGTGAGAACACGAATACTGTTGTAGAGAAGACAAGGAGACTACAAAGAGATGAATCTCCAACAAACAAGGGTACTTTATCCTAACTATATGAAGCAAGTGCTTCTTTGTTTGGTGAAGTCCTCTTTTGTTGGGCCTTCAAGAGCACGGCATCAATAAACAGATGTCCCCAAAAGACTTTTCAATTTTTTTCTTATATAACTCTAATTCACTGTGCGAACAGTCACGATACGGATATTCTGCTACCACGGTTATTCGCAAAATCGATGTGATTTTTAAAAAGTGTAACAACATATATACACATATGGTAATTAATTATTGTGATCAGTAAGTAGTTTACTAATGTAACATATAAAGTGAGATTTTCCTAAATAATTTTATGGTTGAACACTGTTTTATTCTATTTCCCGTAATCACGAATACGTCAGCATTCGCGACAATGTTGTCAATATCACATGACTATGGAAAAAAGGGATTTCATTGGACAAGACACTTGATTATTCTAGTAAGGAGGTACCCACCCATTTTTCTTTTCTTCAGACTTCCAGTGCTGAGATTAGAGGTTCACATTTCAGCACCTGCTCTTTTCAATATGAATATTGATTTGGTTTATTTTTGGGAAATGATTTCCAAATAATATGGCATATGGTGACAGTGAAGATCAGGAGCCACACCTTGATGAAGACAGTTCTTTGGAGAAGGAACCCCTGGCAAAGCAGCAATCAATTGCTTGGGACTTTGTTACTATCCCCTCTGGAGAGAAGAAAGTGGTTGCTTAGCATGTGAAGTGCTCAATATGTGTGAAGACCCTTTCCAGAGGTACGTCCAAGAAGCATTCATTTGGCACAACAAGTATGTTGTATCATCTGAAGCCCATCCACTCTAGGGAGTTCACCAGAACACAGAGGCAGCTAAGTGCAGGGGATCCGTCTACCTCAACTGCAACACCAATTGCTCCTGGACCCTCTACCATCTGAGGTCCAGTAACAGTTTCCAAAGAACTCACCAGAAATCCAAAGAATTGGCACTTTTTGTTTGGACTGCTAAACAGCTCTAACTGTAGGGGAACAATCTGTTTCCACACTTTTGGACGCTGCAAAAGTGCATAAGTATTCATTTTTTTGTTTTGTTTTGAATGACACTTGTTTCCCCAGTTTTCAGTTTATTCTTTTAAAACATTTTCCACTTGCCATTTTATATTAAAAAAAAACACAAAATATTAAAAAAATAAAAAAAGGAAGTTGTGAAAAATAAAAAACAAAGGTTCTCGATAGAACCACCTTTCTTGGTTTTAAAAAAGATAAACTGTATGTGTGTGTATGTATAAGAAAGCATGAGTGAGTGAGTTTCTGTGTTAGTGAGTGAGTGGGTGCACGAGTGAGTATGTGGATGTGTAACTCTTTAAGTGAATGGGTATGTGGGTGAGTGAATGGGTGTGACAGTGGCTGTATGGGTTCTGAATGACTGTAAGTGTTCGTATGGGTATGGGAGTGATCAGTGGCTGTATTGGTGAGTGAGTGGGTGTACGGATGCTTAAGTAGGTGCATGAGTGGCTGTTTGGGTGAGTGAGTGGATGTATGAGTGTCTGTACTGGTGAGTAAGTGTGTGTGTTAGTAGCTGTATGTGAGATTGAGTGGTTGTGTCAGTGACTGTATGGGTGAGTGCATGTTTCAGTGACTGTGTGGGTGAGTGAGTGAGTGTGTCAGTGACTGTATGGGTGAGCGCATGAGTGGGTGTGTGACAGGCTGCATGGTTGAGTGAGTGCACGTGTTAGTTACTGTATGGGTGAGTAAGTGGCTGTATCAGTGGCTGTATAGGTGTGTGACTGGGTATGTGAGTGGCTGTATGGGTGAGTGAGTGCATGTGTCAGTGATTGTGTGGGTGAATGAGTGGCTGTCAGAATGGCTGTATGGGTGAGTGAGTTCATGTATTAGTAGCAATATAGATGAGTGAGTGGGTACGTCAGTGAGTGACTAGGTAAGTGAATGGGTGTGTGAGTTGCTGTATGGGTGAGTCAGTACAGATGTTAGTAGCTGTATGGGTAACTGAGTGGGTGTGCGAGTGCCTGTATGGGTGAGAGAATGAGTGTGCCCATGCCTGTATAAAAAACTGAGTGTATCTGTGTGTCACTAGCTGTATGGGTGAATGACTGGCGGTGTTAGTACCTGTATAGATGACTGAGTGAGTGTATGAGCGACTGTTTGGGAGAGTGATTGCTTGTGTTTCTAGCTGTATGGGTGAGTGGTTGGGTGTGTCAGTAGTTACATGGGAGAGTGACTGGGTGTGCTAGTTATTGTATGGGTGGCCGAGTGGATATATGAGTGACTGCATGGGTGAGTGAGTGCATGAGTTAGTACCTGTGTGAGTGAGTGAATAGGTGTGTGAGTATCTGTATGGGTAAGTGAGTGCATGTGGTAGTACATGTGCTGGTGACTTGGCGTGTTATTGACTGTGTCTGTAAGTTAGTGAGTATATGAGTAGCTGAATGGGTGAGCGACTGGGCATATAAGTGGCTCTATCAGTGTGAGTCTGGACATCTCAGTGGTTCTATGACACTGTACATCGTCGTATTCCTTGACAATGTTAGCTTGTAGAACTACACAGAAAGAAGTATTTAGGAAATTACTTTACTCCAATAGATGGTATCATTCATCTGTTTAAAAATATAAACAAAATAAATATGTTAGTGTTAATTTTAGCAAAATTCCATGATGAACTTTAAGTTTCTGCAATGCATAAATTCATACTATAAACAAAACAGTAGATATGTCTTATGCTGTAATAGTATTTCAGATTACAGTAAGGCATTTCCTTTTCCCTTTTTACTGTTCTCATATTTTGTGTTTGTACACCATAATCAATGTAGTGTATAAAAAGTCATCCTTGAACAGAGGGGAAAAAAACAATCATAACTATTGTAAAAAAAACCTTTTCTCATTTGAGCACCTGCTCTCTTTCTTTTCTAAATTAAATGTTGCTGCCTTTTCCATCACTTGTCAATAAAATGTCATCTGGATGCAGTAAAGATCAGTTGCCACACACTGCTGAACGGCAATCAATTGCATAGAAGTTTTTCACCATCCCCTCTAGGCAAAATAAAGTGGTGGCAAAGCATGTCAGTGCTCTTTATGTGTCAAGACGCTCTCCAGGGGTACGTCAAAGAAATATTCGTGTGGCACCATGAGTATGTTGATACATCTAAAGATGTTTCACTCCAACCACTGTTAAAAAAGGAAAATAACATAAATATGTTAGTATTACATTTGTAAAATTCCAGAAACAAAACTGTACACATTCTTAATAATAGTATATCACATTATAGTGAACCATTTCATTTCCCCTTTTTCTGTTCTCAGCTTTCATACTTGTACACCATAAATGATGTACTGTATAAAGAGTCATCCTTGAACAGTGGGGGAAAAACAATTGCATAGATTGTAGAACCCCCCCCAAAAAAAACGGCACAGTATATCATTACAAATAAGTGGCACTATGCTTTGCACTCACTACAATTATTTAATCAATTGTTTTACCTACAGTTACTGAACTAATCTAGACAAACATATTTTAAAAATCGCTGTTGTATTATTATAACTGCTACAATACTACTAATAGATATAAAACCTGTGTTAACATGCACCTAGATGTGTTAGTGTATGCAGAAGTGTGTGCCTGGGTGTGTTAGTGTATAGATCAGTGTGTGACTAAGTGTGTCCGTGTATGCATAATTGTGTGGCTAGGTGTGTTAATGTATATACAAGTGTGTTTCTGGGTGTGTCAGTGTATCTATTATTGTCTGCTTGGGTGTGTTAGTGTATATATTAGTGTCTGCCTGCGTGTGCTACTGAATGCATCAGAGTGTATCTAGGTGTCAGCATATGCATCACTGTCTCCTGGGTGTGTCACTGTATGAGTCAGTGTGTGCCTGTGTGTCTTAGTGTATGGGTCAGTGTGTCACTGGGTGTGTTAGTGTGTGCATCTGTGTGTGCCTGAGTAGCTCAGTGTATGCATTAGTGTATGTGTGTCTGTGTCACTATATGCATCAGTGTGTGCCTGTGTATGTTAGTTTATGCATAAGTGTGTGCCTGGGAGTGTCACTGTATGCATTAGTGTGTGTCTTTGTGTGTCAGCGTATGCATCAGTGTGTCCTGGGTGTTTTGGTGTATGGATAAGTGTGTTCCTGGATGTGTTACTGTACCTGCCTATGCGTGCCTGTGTGTGTTAGTGCATGCATGTGTGTGCTTGATTGTGTGTCTATATACATCAGTGCGTACTTACATAGCGTGGCTGTGGTACTGTAAGCATTAGAGTGTGTCTGGGTGTGTCAGTGTTTGCATCAGTGTATATCTACCTACAGCCTACCCTAGGGGTCACTTATTTGTAAAAAAATTAGAGTCTAAGGCTTGGCAAGGAGTTTTAAATGCCAAGTCGACCTGGCAGTAAAACTGCACACACAGGCTCTCCAGTAGCAGGCCCAACACATGTTTAAAGGGCTACTTGTCTAGACGCGTCACTTGGAGTATCAGCACTTCAGTACATATGTAATAAGTGTATCAGTCCCACTCTGGGTCTGTCACTGGATGTGTAAGTAACTATGTCGCTATATGACTAGCTGTCTCAGTAACTCTATGGGTCTCTATATCTGTATATAACTGGCTGTATGGATTACTTACTGTGTTGTATTGGGATGCATAATGTGAGAAGTTGGCCTGGTATATGCTGTCCACTAATTATAGTGGGCACCTTGCACCAGTCCAAACAACCCCTTATTGGAGATAGGTTAAAGACAACCTTTATTGAAAGCTATCCTAGTGGTAGCTATGGAGAGCAGCCTTCAGGCTAAGTCTTGAAGGAATGTAAAGCAGCTTGTTTTACCAGTCTATAATCTCTTGAGTGACCAAATGAAAGAGGACCACACCAGGTATATATTTAAAATATATGTATTTAGTCTTAAACACACCCCTCTAGTCTCTTTATGAGGCTAGAGTTCGAAATACATAAGTTACAAGTCGAATATCAACAGTAATAGCACAAATACACGTTTGAGCCCCCTAGGGGCGTACCAAACCATATACCAATAAAGTGGTATAAGAACCACGACTGAGCTAGACACAAGGCCTAGAGCCTGTAGAAGTGCTTGGCCCTCAAGGAACCACCCAAGGTAGTGACACAGGGGACCCACGGGGACGCGTGCAGTGTGAGAACACAGCCGCGAGCCGCCGTTGACTTCTATGGGGAATGTCGCGGTTGGAGTTTTAAAGGAAAAGGACACTTAGGGGAGGACTTGGAGCAAACCCCTTTAGAACTAGGCTGTTCTAGAGTCAATATCCACGGGAGCACCGGAGTACTCGTGTTACCTCACCCAGGGAAGCCGGGTGCATAGGTGCCTTTCGGGGTCGGGTTTCGTCGTCGTTTTCAATGGCGATCTGCTGCCAAGTGCTGCTGGCGACCAAGTCGAAAGTGTTCGGGTGGATCCAAAGGTGGATCGAAGATCTGAAGAACCTGAAAGCAGAGGGGACAGACTCTGGGTCACTAGCCAGTGACCAGGAAGGCGATGAGCAGATGCCCACCGATGTCGGGTGCTTCAGGTAGGTTGATGGTCGTCTTGATTCTTCAGCCCCGAGGTCCAGGAGGTGTCAACGACAACCAGGAGCTGGACTCGAGCTGTCCCACAACGTCTGTCGATTTCTGGGGTGTCGGCGACCGGATTGGACCCAACAAGCCTTGGCAACGGCAAGTCACGTGGAAATATAAGAAGGACGGTGGTACAGACCAGCAAGGTCTGAGGGACTCACCCAGTGAGGGTAAGTCAGGGCACGTCTGGAGCAACCAGGGAAGCCCAAGCAGAAGAAGAGTAGCCTTCAGGAGGGCCCACTAGCCAACGGACTAGCGACCGCAAAGGAGCCTCGAGTGGACGCATTTGGAGCTGGCTTGCAGGACACTCGTAGAGTGGAGGCCAGTGATCTTCGGTGCAGTCGGTGCTGGAGGCGGGGGCTACTTGGAGCCCAAAGCACAACTTTGTGGGAGACCAGAAAGAGGATGCACTTGCAAATGTGCTCGGTGTCCAGGGGTCACAGTTCCACGTTACCCACGACAGCTACGGGCCTCAGCTTTGCTGGGGACTCAGGGCAGCCTCGGAGAAGTCTGAAAATCTACCTCTGGTGATGCAAAGACTTCGGCGTCCGGCGGGAGCTTCGGCGATGCAGACCGGACAATTGCTTCTTTGGTGCCTGCCAAGCTGGGGAGTCACTCCTTGATCCCAAGGGAGATTCTTCAGTCCTCTAGTCTTGAGTAGAGCGTCGAAGTTCCAGGATTCAGTTACAGAGTTTCGTCCAGGGATATCTAAAGTCCTAAGGACTGGGGTCCCATACTTATACAAAGTTAGGGGTTGGACATACTCTGGGGACCCACCTATGGGAGGGTCAGGGAAGAGGGGTGGTTACACCCATTTCCCTTTGTCCAGTTTCGCTCCAGAGCAGGGGCAGGTAGCCCCTGCAACCGGTTTGAACTGGCATATGCACAGGGACACCAAATGTGCCTCCAGTGCAGGACTTCAAAGCACCAGAGGGTGCTCCCGCCCAGCCCCAATACACACTATCCTGTCTGGGGAGGTGGTTACACCTCCCTTCGACAGGAAACCTATTGTCCAGGCCTCCCCTGCCGGAGTTTCAGTCAGCAGCAGGAGGCCAGCGGCATCCATTTTGTGATGCCAGGGCTCTGGAAAGAAGTTGGCGGGGGGGGTAGTATTCCAAGATGTTTGACACCAAACACGACATGTTTTGGTGCAGCCAGTCCAAAGTTAGCATTGTACCGCGAGGATATAATGCACTTAAGAGTATATGGTCAGGCTGTACCACAAACAGCATCAGAGGAGGGACTCCGAACGCTGCAGAGGGGCTCTGCTCATGCAGGGGCACCCTCTCACATAAAAACCAAGCACTCTGCCTTCAGGATTGTTAAGGCCTGCCATAGGAGTGACTTATAGGTTTATATGTGTGTGCAATGGTAGTGATATAGGTAGCCTATATCACAGTAAGAGGTGCATGCACCACCTTACCCAGGCTGCAGTAGCAGACCTGTGGTGTCATTTTGGCTGGCCTTCCACGGGTGGCATAATACATGCTTCAGCCCCTGGCAGGCCTCTGGGGTACCTATGCCCTGGGTACATAGTATACCATATACTAGGGACTTATAGGGGCACTCCAGATTCCAATCAGAGATGTGCCTAAGGCACATGGAAACCATTTTAGAGAGGAAGCAGCTAGGCTGGGGTTCTGATTAGCAGGGCCCCAGCCAGACTAAAGTCGAAAAACAGTGAAGCATCAGCAAAAAGTGGGGGTACCCATGTGAAGCAGATCCTACTCTCCTACACAACCCCCCCCCCAAACGCAGGGACATTAAACTAACCTTGACCAGTTGAGTCTTCATGTTCTAAGTGGAAATACCTAGAGAGTCCATCTGCATTGGCATGGTTAATCCCAGGTCTATGTTCCACTGTAAAGTCCATCCCCTGTAGGGAAATGGACCACCTAAGCAGTTTGGGGTTTTCACCCTTCATTTGTTTTAGCCATAGGAGGGGCTTGTGGTCTGTTTGAACAAGGAAGTGAGTACCAAACAAGTATGGCCTCAACTTCTTCAGAGCCCAAACCACAGCAAAGGCCTCCCTCTCTATGGCTGACCAACGTTTCTCTCTAGGGGTCAGCCTTCTGCTAATAAAAGCTACTGGCTGATCCTGACCTTCATCATTCAATTGTGACAGTACAGCCCCTACCCCCAATTCAGATGCATCTGTTTGGACAATGAACTTCTTGGAGTAATCAGGACTCTGGAGAATGGGAGCAGTGCACATGGCCTGCTTCAGGTCATCAAATGCCTTTTGACAGCTAGCTGTCCACTGAACCTTTTTGGGCATTTTCTTGGAAGTTAAGTCATTCAGGGGTGTCACTATTGATCCATACCCCTTGACAAATCTCCTATAGTACCCAGTCAGGCCTAAGAAGGCTCTCACCTGAGTCTGGGTGATTGGAGCAACCCAGTCCATGATGGTCTGGATTTTGCTCTGCAGTGGTTGAACCTGGCCTCCACCCACAAGGTGGCCCAGGTACACAACCTGACTCTGCCCTATCTGGCACTTGGTGGCCTTGATAGGAGGCCTGCCTTTTGCAGGGCCTCCAAAACATTTCTGAGGTGGACCAGGTGATCCTCCCAGGTGGAGCTAAAGACAGCAATATCATCTAGATATGCTGCACTGTGAGGCCTCCAGACCTGTAAAGACTGTATTCACCAACCTCTGAAAAGTGGCAGGTGCATTCTTCAGACCAAAGGGCATTACCACAAATTGATAGTGTCCACTAGGGGTTGAGAATGCTGTTTTTGGCTTTGCATCATCAGCTAGTCTGATCTGCCAGTAGCCAGCTGTTAGGTCAAATGTGCTTAGATACTTGGCTGAGGCCAAAGTGTCTATTAGCTCATCTGCCCTAGGTATTGGATGGGCATCAGTCCTAATGACTGCATTGAGACCCCTGTAGTCCACACAAAACCTCATCTCTCTTTTCCCACCATTGGTGTGAGGTTTTGGCACAAGGACCACTGGACTAGCCCAAGGGCTATCTGAGGGTTCAATAACTCCCAAATCCAACATTTTCTGGACTTCTGTCCTGATACAGTCCCTGACATGGTCAGGTTGCCTATAAATATTATTTTTAATAGGCAGACTGTCCCCAGTGTCCACTTCATGAGTGCACCAGGTGGTCTGACTTGGAGTCAGAGAGAACATATGTCTGTACTGATTGAGCACCTGTCTGCAATCAGTTTGCTGCTGAGCAGTGAGGCTGCCTGCCAAGGCTACACCATCCACTGACCCATCATCAGGGTTCTGTGAGAGCAGGTCAGGGAGTGGGTCACTCTCTTCCTCCTGTCCCTCATCAGTAGCCATGAGCAAGCCCATGTCTGCCCTGTCCACATATGGTTTCAATCTGTTGACATGGAGAACCCTGTGGGGACTCCTGGGTGTTCCTAGGTCTACTAAATAGGTAACCTCACCCTTCTGTTCAACAATGGTATGGGGTCCACTCCACTTGTCTTGGAGAGCTGCTGGGGCCACTGGCTCCAGCACCCACACCTTCTGTCCTGGCTGGTAAACAGTCAGTACAGCCTTTTGGTCATGCCAGGCTTTTTGCAGTTCCTGGCTAGCCTCAAGGTTTTTAGTTGCCTTTTCATGTACTCAGCCATCCGGAAGCGGAGACCAAGTACATAGTCCACTATGTCTTGCTTTGGGGGCTTGAGAGGTAACTCCCATCCTTCCTTTACCAAGCACAATGGACCCCTGACAGGGTGACCAAACAAAAGTTCAAAAGGGCTGTAGCCAACCCCTTTTGAGGCACCTCCCTGTATGCAAACAAAAGGCAGGGCAAGAGTATGTCCCATCTTCGCCTGACCTTTTCTGGGAGCCCTTTAATCATGCCCTTTAAGGTTTTGATGAATCTCTCAACTAAACCTTTGCATTGTGGGTGATAGGGTGTGGTGAACTTGTAAGTCACTCCACACTCCTTCCACATTGCCTTTAAGTATCCAGACATAAAGTTTGCATCCCTGTCTGATACAACCTCCTTAGGGAAGCCCACTCTTGAGAAAATTCCCAGGAGGGCTCTTGCCACTACAGGTGCTGTAGTGGTCCTAAGGGGAATAGCCTCTGGGTACCTAGTGGCATGGTCCACCACCACTAGGATAAACCTGTGCCCAGATGCTGTTTGGGGATCCATGGGACCAACAATATCAATCCCCACTCTCTCAAAGGGAACCCCCACCACAGGTAGTGGTATCAGGGGGCCTTTGTGGTGCCACCTGCCTTCCCACTGGCTTGGCAGGTTACACAGGAGCGACAAAACTCCTTGGTGTCTTCAGACATGTGGGGCCAGTGAAAGTGAGGGACCAGTCTGTCCCAAGTCTTGTTCTGGCCCAGGTGACCTGCTAGAGGAATGTCATGGGCTAGGGTCAATAGGAAGCCCCTGAACTTCAGAGGTATTACCAACCTCCTGGTGGCACCAGGCTTGGGGTCTCTACACTCTGAGTACAAGAGTCCATCATCCCAATACACTTTATGGGGACCACTAGCATTCCCAGCAGCCTCAGCAGCAGCTTGCTGTCTGAGGGGTTCAAGAGAGGGGCAGCTCTGCTGCTCCTGGCTCAGATCTGCCCTGGAAGGGCCCCCTGTCCCCAAGAACTCAACCTGGTCAGGTTCAAGCTCCTCTGGGACAGTTCCTTCCTCAGGACTGAGATCATCCCCCCAAGAGACTGATCTTCCTTCTGAGCCAAGGGGAAGGCACTGCCTTAACCCTACTACTCCTCTTCTTGGATGTCACTTGGTCCATGGTTCCAGGATCCAAGGCCTGTTCAGTGTTAGACATTTTGCTCTGTGACCTGGTCACAGCAAACACATCTGCAGGGATCCCCATAATTTCTGCATGGGTCCTGAGCTCCACTTCTGCCCAAGCTGAAGTTTCAAGATCATTGCCAAGCAAGCATTCCACTGGTAGGTTTGCACTCACCACAACCTTCTTAAGGCCAATTACCCCTCCCCAGGAGAAGTTAACAACTGCCAGAGTATGGTCTGTTCTGACATTGCTAGCATTGGTCACTTGGTACATCTCACCAAGTATAATCTGCCCAGGATCCACAAGGTCTTGTGTCACCATGGTGACACTCGCCCCTGTGTCCCTAAATGCCAAAGCCTCTTTTCCATTGATTAATGGCTGCTGCTTGTACTTGCCCAGATTACTGGGACTCATAGAGGAGGTCACATCCATGCCTCCATCACAGACTAGGACAGCCTGAGTGAGTTCTCTGACTAGGCCAGAGCTCACCTCATTACCCAGGGTCAACCCTACTAAACCCTTGGCCTGTGTACTCCCACCACCAATTGTAACTGCACTAGGGGGAGCAGGTGCCTTAGGGGCAGTGGTGGGGCCTGGAATAGAGTCTTTGGACTTGGTGCAATCACTGGTCCAGTGTGTCTTTTGCTTACAGACTTTGCACCATGGTTTCTTTTGGCCTTTTCCCTTGTTAGACTGTGAATCCCCACCTGAAGAAGATTTTTGGGGGCCTTGTGAAGACTTCTGGTCTTTACCCTTCTCCCCACCCTTATCAGAGTTTTTAGAATCTTGCTTCTTCGGGTCACCACCTTGGTTCTGTACCTTCTGCCTCACCCTGGTTCTGACCCATTTGTCTGCCTTCTTTCCCAATTCTTGGGGAGAGGTCAGATCAGAGTCCACCAGGTACTGATGCAACAGCTGATTTTGACAGTTATTAAGAATCTGCTCCCTCATGATAAGATTGTACAATCCTGTGAAGTCACATACCTTACTGCCCATCAACCAACCTTCCAGAGCCTTAGCAGAACAATTCATATGGTCCACCCAGTCTTGAGTCTGTGCTTTTTGGGTATCTCTGAACTTTAACCTGTATTGTTCAGTTGTTAGGCCAAACCCATCAATCAGAGCACTCTTCAAAACTTTGTAATTGTCTGCATCCTCCTCTCTAACAGTGAGGAGCTTATCTCTACCTTTGTCTGCAAAGGAGAGCCACAAGATTGCTGCCCACTGCTCCTGAGGGACCCTCTGTACTTTACAGGCCCTCTCCAGTGCAGTTATCCATTTGTGGATGTCATCCCCACTCTGGTAGGGAGGGACAATCTTGCTCAGGTTTCTATGGTCATAAGACCGTTCCCTATCTATGGGGAAATTGCTGCCACCATGGGACTCTAGTCCCATCTTTTTTCTCTGTCTATAGAGATCTAGGGACTCCCTGTCTATAGCCAACTGCTGTTTTCTGAGCTCAAGCTGGGCTTGCTCATACTGGATCAGTCTTTTTCTCCTCTCATGAGAGGATTCCCTCCCATGGGAGGAGACAGAGGTCCCTACTGAGGTGTCAGAGTGGTTAGACTCCTGAGAAGGAGATCTAGTCCTTCTGGGCACACTCTCAACTCTTCCTGGGGGACAAAGGGAGGTCCTTCTGGGCCTCCTCCTCTTCCTCAGGAGTAGCTGCACTTTCCAGGTCAGGTTCATTGTCATCCCCCTGGCCAGTTTCAGAGGTCAGGTCCTGGGCATTTTCATCCCTGGTCTCTCCCTCATCTTCTGCCCCACCCTCTCTGCCTACCCTTTCAGACCTTATGGGTCTTCTAAGATCATCCAGCAGAAGCATCTCCAGGAGACGTTGGGTGTTGGCACTTTTGCCTGTCTTCAACTTCCTAACTTTGCACAACTCTCTCAATTCCAAGAATGGGAGGTTGTCATATCTGGATGGCAGGAGCTCCCTGGTTCCTGGCAGTGAAGACATTACTAGTGTGGTGTGGTGTATGCACTACCTACTCTAGTGTGGCCTACTAAACTCTCTTGAGTTGTAGAAAGGGTGTGCTATCCCTTAACACACAACTCTAAGTTCAGTCTAAGCTTGATTTATATGTACCTAAGGTACCCTTAGTGGTTTTCAGTTGATCAATTCAATTGAGATTATCTGGTAAAACAATACCAAGCTGGAATCCCACCGGCTGCACACCAATGTGAGGAGTTGGCCTGGTATATGCTGTCCACTAATTATAGTGTGCACCTTGCACCAGTCCAAACAACCCCTTATTGGAGATAGGTTAAAGACAACCTTTATTGAAAGCTATCCTAGTGGTAGCTATGGAGAGCAGCCTTCAGGCTAAGTCTTGAAGGAATGTAAAGCAGCTTGTTTTACCAGTCTATAATCTCTTGAGTGACCAAATGAAAGAGGACCACACCAGGTATATATTTAAAATATATGTATTTAGTCTTAAACACACCCCTCTAGTCTCTTTATGAGGCTAGAGTTCGAAGTACATAAGTTACAAGTCGAATATCAACAGTAATAGCACAAATACACGTTTGAGCCTTAGGGGCGTACCAAACCATATACCAATAAAGCGGTATAATAACCACGACTGAGCTGGACACAAGGCCTAGAGCCTGTAGAAGTGCTTGGCCCTCAAGGAACCACCCAAGGTAGTGACACAGGGGATCCTCGGGGGACGCGTGCAGTGTGAGAACACAGCCGCGAGCCGCCGTTGACTTCTATGGGGAATGTCGCGGTTGGAGTTTTAAAGGAAAAGGACACTTAGGGGAGGACTTGGAGCAAACCCCTTTAGAACTAGGCTGTTCTAGAGTCAATACCCACGGGAGCACCGGAGTACTCGTGTTACCTCACCCAGGGAAGCCGGGTGCATAGGTGCCTTTCGGGGTCGGGTTTCATCGTCGTTTTCAATGGCGATCTGCTGCCAAGTGCTGCTGGCGACCAAGTCGAAAGTGTTCGGGTGGATCCAAAGGTGGATCGAAGATCTGAAGAACCTGAAAGCAGAGGGGACAGAGTCTGGGTCACTAGCCAGTGACCAGGAAGGCGATGAGCAGATGCCCACCGATGTCGGGTGCTTCAGTTAGGTTGACGGTCGTCTTGACTCTTCAGCCCCGAGGTCCAGGAGGTGTCAACGACAACCAGGAGCTAGACTCGAGCTGTCCCACGACGTCTGTCGATTGCTGGGGTGTCGGCGACCGGATTGGACCCAACAAGCCTTGGCAACGGCAAGTCACGTGGAACTAGAAGAAGGACGGTGGTACAGACCAGCAAGGTCTGAGGGACTCACCCAGTGAGGGTAAGTCAGGGCACGTCTGGAGCAACCAGGGAAGCCCAAGCAGAAGAAGAGTAGCCTTCAGGAGGGCCCACTAGCCAATGGACTAGCGACCGCGAAGGAGCCTCGAGTGGACGCACTTGGAGCTGGCTTGCAGGACACTCGTGGAGTGGAGGCCAGTGATCTTCGGTGCAGTTGGTGCTGGAGGCGGGGGCTACTTGGAGCCCAAAGCACAACTTCGTGGGAGACCAGGAAGAGGATGCACTTGCAAATGTGCTCGGTGTCCAGGGGTCATGGTTCCACATTACCCACGACAGCTACGGGCCTCAGCTTTACTGGGGACTCAGGGCAGCCTCGGGGAAGTCTGGAAATCCACCTCTGGTGATGCAAAGACTTCGGCGTCTGGCGGGAGCTTCAGCGATACAGACCGGACAATTGCTTCTTTGGTGCCTGCCAAGCAGGGGAATCACTCCTTGACCCCAAGGGAGATTCTTCAGTCCTCTAGTCTTGAGTAGAGCGTCGAAGTTCCAGGATTCAGTTACAGAGTTTCGTCCAGGGATATCTAAAGTCCTAAGGACTGGGGTCCCATACTTATACAAAGTTAGGGGTTGGACATACTCTGGGGACCCACCTATGGGAGGGTCAGGGAAGAGGGGTGGTTACACCCATTTCCCTTTGTCCAGTTTCGCGCCAGAGCAGGGGCAGGTAGCCCCTGCAACCGGTTTGAACTGGCATATGCACAGGGACACCAAATGTGCCCCCAGTGCAGGACTTCAAAGCACCAGAGGGTGCTCCCGCCCAGCCCCAATACACACTATCCTGTCTGGGGAGGTGGTTACACCTCCCTTCGACAGGAAACCTATTGTCCAGGCCTCCCCTGCCGGAGTTTCAGTCAGCAGCAGGAGGCCAGACCCGTGTCTGTGGCAGTGGCATCCATTTTGTGATTATGAAGATATGGATGTTGGATGCACTCCTGTTTAACCAAAAGTTATCTTTCTTTTTTCCAAAAAAGAAAGATAACTTTTGGTTAAACAGGAGTGCATCCAACATCCATATCTTCATAATCATTATTTTTGCCCTCAAAAATGGATAGCACCCGCCAGTAGAAATGGGTATAAGATCAAGAATTTCAAACAATAATGCAATAGTGTATTTTTCCACGCGTATGGTGTAACATCTTGGTTCGTCAAGCAAGTCGGTGTTTAAAGAGCAACAGAAAGGAACTTTATAAACATTCACAATTTGATAATTGATGTTTTTGTTGTTAACAGTGGTCATATTTTTATAAAGCAGTAAATTCAGTGATATACTGTTAAATACGCAAATGATTATTTTTTATTATGTGCTTTGACAAACGTACTGGATTATGGGAAACGTAGTTTTTTCTATTTTAGAGCATGTGTGGAAGGAAAGGCTGAACAGCTGGTTAATTAGGCAATACTAATGAGGGAGGGGCTCGGGTGTTTGCATGTCGTTAAAAACGGGGTGGAAGGTATGTGTGATGAATCACGCTGTGTTGCTGAGAGAAGGATTGACCGGTTTTAGCCGCTAAGGCAGGTACGTGCAGTTTAGTGAGGATATTTTTAAGCAGCAGTTTGAACAGCGCGTCAGTAAGTTGGTCCAAATTGTGGCAAAAGTATTATAACAAGCGACAGCGTGCGCTGTTAGGCGTAAAAGTAAAAAGTTAGAACAGAGAGCGGTACAGGGCGGATGGGAGGATGGGTGAATGTTGACAAATGAGGAGAGTAGTGCAGATAGGAGTTCAAAAGTGGCGCGTGAGAAAAGAGAGACGTTTGTAAACTTAGTGGTATGAATGGTAACTGAGCAAGAGGGTGATACAGGTAGTTAGAAAGACGGAGAGATGTGAAGGCTGGTGAATGCAATGGGTTGGTGAGTGCGTGTAGTGATAGGGATGGTCAAGACAGAAGAGCACAGAGTCATTTTGCAACGATAACGGTTAGGTAATGAAGGGATGGGTGACCGTTGGAGCTGTTGATGTAGAGCACTATTTATAAAGTAATATGCTTAAGAGCGTTAGGCACATAAAATTGAGTATTGCACTGTGAATATTGATCATGTAAAGATGTATTAGAATATCAATTGTAAAGTACATACTGTATATTAATGAACAACAAGATAATGGGAAATGTTTTATTGTGATTTACAGTTACCCCTGAAGAAGGGCTCTGGTAGCCTGAAATGCATTGGGTTTTTAATAAATACTGTCTTGGACGAATTTGCATCAGTTCGTGTTCTTGTAAGAGGCCCGGAGGGCACAACTTAAACATGGGAAACTTTGGAAATGGCACATTATTCCTACGTGTGGAATTAATGGGAATAAGAAAGTGGAAGGAAGTAAAAAGAGTAAAAAAGAATAAAATATGGAATATTTGGAAAACTGTGAGCAAAATAGCAGAATGTTCAAGTTAAACGCAGAATACGCGCAACCGTTAGCAGTGCGACTGGTAGTGGGGTGACGAGCAGCCCCACATGAACATGATCCATTTTGTGATGCCAGGGCTCTGGAAAGAAGTTACCGGGCAGCCCGGTGTGTACATGTCTCTCCCTCTAGAAGGGTGGAATGCTACCCCCGCCACCAGGATTGGCAGGGGGGTTGTATTCCAAGATGTTTGACACCAAACACGACATGTTTTGGTGCAGCCAGTCCAAAGTTAGCATTGTACCGCAAGGATATAATGCACTTAAGAGTATATGGTCAGGCTGTACCACAAACAGCATCAGAGGAGGGACTCCGAACGCTGCAGAGGGGCTCTGCTCATGCAGGGGCACCCTCTCACATAAAAACCAAGCACTCTGCCTTCAGGATTGTTAAGGCCTGCCATAGGAGTGACTTATAGGTTTATATGTGTGTGTAATGGTAGTGATATAGGTAGCCTATATCACAGTAAGGGGTGCATGCACCACCTTACCCAGGCTGCAGTAGCAGACCTGTGGTGTCATTTTGGCTGGCCTTCCAGGGGTGGCATAATACATGCTTCAGCCCCTGGCAGACCTCTGGGGTACCTATGCCCTGGGTACATAGTATACCATATACTAGGGACTTATAAGGGCACTCCAGATTCCAATCAGAGATGTGCCTAAGGCACATGGAAACCATTTTAGAGAGGAAGCAGCTAGGCTGGGGTTCTGATTAGCAGGGCCCCAGCCAGACTAAAGTAAAAAAAACAGTGAAGCATCAGCAAAAAGTGGGGGTACCCATGTGAAGCAGATCCTACTGTCCTACACATAATTGTGTGTGCAACTGGCTCTATCACTGCTGGATACATAACTTTCTCTATGTACATATGACTAAATGTGTAAGTGCCTTTGTCTGTCTGACTGGCTGGGTGAGTGTCTCTATACTTATGCAAATATGTACGTAAGTTACAATATGGGTTGGACACTGGATGTTTAGCTGGGCATGAGTCTAAAAAGTGCGCATGTGAATCACTGAAACTTCAAAGTGCATGTCTTACCTTCTAAAAACATAGCATCCTTCAGAGTGACTTATATCTAGAGGAGGAAGGAAAGTTTAAGGCTTGGTAAGCAGTTATCAATGCCAAGTCAACCTGGCATTGATACTGCACACATAGTCCCTGCAGTAGCAGGTCCAACGCATGTTCAAAGGACTACTTGTCTAGATGGCTGACTAGGAGTGCCAGGACTTTTGTACAAAATCTAAACAGGAGTATCAGTCCCTTGCTGGGTGTGTTGCTGCACCTGTAGGTAACTGTAAAGCTATATGACTAGCTGTCTTAGTTTCTCAATGGGTCTCTACATGTGTATGTAACTGACTGTATACATTACTTACTAGCTCTATTAATGATGTTTGGGGTTTATAACTGTGTGTGCAACTGACTGTGTTACTGCTGGATACATAAGTGCTGTACGGACATGTGACTGAATGTGTAAGTGCCTCTGTCTCTGACTGACTAGGTGAGTGACTCTGCTTTTGTAAATACCTATGTGAGTTGCAGAATGGGTGGTAGACTGGATGTTTATCTGGGCATAAGGATCAGGAAGTGCGCATGCGACCAAATAAAAACTTCAAAGTACATGTCTTACCTCTTAAGCACATAGCCCCCTGCCGTATGGCCTACGCACACCCTACCTTAGGGGTGACTTATATGTAGTAGAAGGAAAGTTAAAAGCTTGGCAAGGAGTTTTAAATGCCAACTCAACCTAGCAGTAAAACTGCACACACAGGCTCTGCAGTAGCAGACCCAACACATATTTTTAGGGCTGCTTGTCTGCATGGGTGATTAGGAGTATCACTACTTCAGTACATATCTAAATATGTTTATCAGTCCCTCTCTGGGTGTGTCACTGGATGTGTAAGTGACTGTTGATAGCACTTAGCACCCTGCGTACACCCTACCTTAGGGGTGATTTATATGTAGTAGAAGGGAAGTTTAAAGCTTGTCAAGGAGTTTTAAATGCCAACTCGACCTAGCAGTAAAACCGTACACACAGGCTCTGCAGTAGAAGGCCCAACACTTATTTTTAGGGCTACTTGTCTGCATGGGTGATTAGGAGTATCACTACTTCAGTACATATCTAAATAAGTGTATAAGTCCCTCTCAGGGTGTGTTACTGGATGTGAATGTAATTAAGTCACAATCTATTTATATCTATGTAAGTAGCTGTATATATTACTTACTGCCTCTATTACTGAGTGTTGGCTTTCATAAATGTGTAGGCCCGTGCCTCTGTTACTGCTGCATACAGAAGTGCTGTAGAAGCATGTCACTGAATATCTACATGCCTCTGTCTCTCTCTCTCACAGGCTAGGTGAATAACTCTGCTTTTCTAAATAGGTATATAACATGCAGTATGGGAGAAAGACTGCATATTTAACTATGCCTAAGGGTCTCAAAAGTACACATGTGACTCACTGAGATGTTAAAGTGCATGTCTTACCCTGCAAGCACATAGCACTCTGCCCTATAACTTACCAACACCTTACCTAAGGAGTAACTAGTACATAATAGAACACAAGTTTAAAGCTCAGCGAGGGTTTTTTAATGCCAACTCAACCATTTGGAAAACAACAAACGCACACTCTACAGGTCTAGGACAGCACATGATGAAAAGACTACTCATACACCTACTCTCAGACCCAGACAGACACTCACATACCGACTCACACACCCACACAGACACACAGAGACCCATTCATAAACCCACATAGACACCCATTCATAAACCCACAATAACACTCAAACATCCACTCACAAATCCCCTCATAATACTTTTGTAAATATCATACACATTTTTACCAACCTCATGTATACACATACCTTTACAATCATATTATTTTTAAATTACATTGCAATTCACAGTTGCAGTTTTTTTGTTGTAGTCAGTTAGACTGAATTCTCAGAGAAAATGTAAAAAGTAAGCATAAGAATGGCATGCCACTCTCATACAAAGCAACCATTAATAGCAACCTTATCAACTTTGCACTCAGATATACTGTCGAAGGTAGCTAATCAAAACGTCCCTGCCATATTTTACTTTTCTTAACTCAATCTTAATGGTAACTATTTCTTAACCCTTTCTTGCACTTTTGTTGCGACCCTCAGCGTGGCCCCCGTGTAACTTCATGACAAATTTGCAAATATGTACGGGAGTCCGAAAACATATTTAGCTTTCTAGTCTTCATACTTTGCAACTCCTGAAATGTTTATTACATACATGTGACTAGGAAAATAAAGCCTCCATAATAAATAATGAGTGGAAACCGCTGTAATTTCAACAAACTGACTACAGTCTGTTTAATGCCATTCCCCACACACTCTTAGCAGAGTTTCCATAGCAACCCACTTTAGAACACCCTCATGAACCAGTAGGTCACAAGTTCACAACACATTCTAGAAGCAGCACATTACTGTCCAACTCTACTGCAGCAGGTGTGGCTGGGTGTTTGCAATTAAAAGCATATCCAAGATTACATTACATTTGTTTATTTTTACCACAGCCAATCACAGACCTACTTACTTTTCCTTAAAAATCACTACCTAATTTTAGCTAGCTGCATATTTTGCACCATCCAATCAAATATATCCTTTTCTAAAACAGGACGTGAACTCCATTTTAATTGCCTTTCATTTAGAAAGCTGTCTCATTCTGCTCCAACCTTCTTCAGTGTACTACTCCTCCTTGCTTTCAAAATAGTTAGAGTGTGAATTGTGGGTCATAGCTTTCTGTTTTGGGCTAGAGAGTGTGCTAGAAAGAGTGCCATTGACAGGGAATTGGGTTTGCCTAATGTGGACATTACTTTGATTGGCCAGAGAGCTTTAAAGTGGCATCAATTGCTGCCTTTGGTTGAAAGCATTGCAGATTGCCAACACCCTGACCTGATTATTGTGCACTGTGGTGGCAATAACCTAGGCACACTTACTGGGATAGGACTGGAAATCCTAATGAAGGATACCTTTGCTAAATTAATGGCACTTTACCTCAAACTGCCTTGGTATTCTCCAACATATGCCAAAGGCAGAAATGGAAGTGGTCAAATGAGTTCTGTCCACAGATAGAAAAAGCAAGGAAACATGTCAATGAAGCTGTTTTTGCATTCCTCAGAGACCATAAAATATTGGTAAAATACAACAACAACTTGCACTTTGACATTGAGGGTATCTATAGAAGTGATGGAGTTCACTTCACAGAAAACGGCAACAGGGTGTTCCTCAAGAACTTGAAACACTGCATCTTGTTTTATGTGTAGTTATCATCTACACACAATAAACACAAAGGCTCTTCTCAGAGCCACCCTATTTTCCAAACACTGATTCATTTTCTTTTTAAATTCCTTTTTTTTTTTTTTCCTTCAAATTTGCAAATACGTCGCAAATATGCAAAACAAAAGGAGACATTGAATAGACACCAGCACATTTAAAATTCACAAATATATAAGTGACTCTGTACACCTGACTAGGTGTGTTAGTGTCTGAATGAGTCTGTGAGTGGGTGCATGAGTCTGAGTGGATCTGTGAGTGGGTGCATGAGTGTCTGAGTAGGTCTGTGAGTGGGTGAATAAATATCTGAGTGAGTCTGTGGTTGAGTGCATGGGTCTCTGAGTGGGTGCACATGTATCTGAGTCAGTCTGTGAGTGGGTGCATGAGTGTCTGAGTGGGCCTGTGAGTAGGTGCATCAGTCTCTGAATAGGTCTATGAGTGGGTACATGAGTGTCTGAGTGGGTCTCTGAGTGGGGGCATAAATGTGTGAGTTGGTGCATGAGTCTCTGAGTTGATCTGAGTGGGTGAGTGAGTGTCTGAGTGGGTCTGTGTGTGGGTGCATGAGTGGGTCTGTGAGAGGGTACACAAGTCTCCGGGTGGGTCTATGAGTGGGTGCATGAGTATCTGAGGTAGTCTGAGTGGATGCATGAGTGTCTGAGTGGGTCTGGGAGTGGATGCTTGATTATATGAATGCATATTTGAGTGGGTACATGAGTGTCTGAATTGGCCTGTGAGCAGGTGCATGAGTCTGAGTGGGTCTGTGAGTGGGTGGGAGAGTGTCTGAGTGGGTCTTTGAGTGGGTGTGTGAATATCTGAGTGGGTCTCTAGTGGGTGAGTGAATATCTGAGAGGGTCTGTGAGTGGGTGTGTGAGTCTCTGAGTTGGTCCACCAGTGGGTGTGTAAGTGTCTGAGTGGGTCTGTGAGTAGGTGCATGACTGTCTGAGTGGGTCTGTGAGTGGGTGCATGAATATCTGTGGAGGTCTGTGGGTGGGTACATGAATGTCTGAGTGGGTCCATGAGTGGGTGCATGAGTGTCTGAGTAGGTCTGTGAGAAGGTGCGTGAGTGTCTGAGGGGGTCTGTGAGTGGGTGCATCAGTCTATGAGTGGGTCTGTGAGTGGGTGCATGAGTCTCTGAGTTGGTCTGCCAGTGGGTGTGTGAGGGTCTGAGTGGGTCTGTGAGTGGGTGCATTACTGTCTGAGTGGGTCTATGGGTGGGTGCATGAATGTCTTAGTGGCTCTGTGAGTGGTGGCGTGAATGTCTGAGTAGGTCTGTGAATGGGTACGTGAGTGTATGTGTAGATCTGTGAGTGGGTACGAGAGTATATGAGTGGATCTGTGAGTGGGTGCAGGAGTCTCTGAGTGGGTCTGTGAGTGGGTGCGTGAGTGTCTGAGTTGGTCTGTGAGTAGGTACATGTCTGTCTGAGTGAGTCTGTGAGTGGGCATATGAATGAGTCTGAATAGGTCTGTGAAATGGTGTATAAATGTCTGAGTAGGTCTCTGAGTGGATCTGTAATGGGGTGCATGAGTGTCTGAGTAGGTGTATGACTTTCTGAGTGGGTGACTAAATTACTGAGTAGGTCTGTGAGTGAGTGGATGAATGCCTGGATGGGTCTATTAATGGGTGCATGAGTGTCTGAGTGGGTTTGTGAGTGGGTGTATGAGTGTTTGAGTGGGTCTGTGAGTGGTGGCGTGAATGTCTGAGTAGGTCTGTGAATGGGTACGTGAGTGTATGTGTAGATCTGTGAGTGGGTGCGAGAGTATATGAGTGGATCTGTGAGTGGGTGCAGGAGTCTCTGAGTGGGTCTGTGAGTGGGTGCGTGAGTCTCTGAGTTGGTTTGCAAGTGGCTGTGTGAGTATCTGAGTGGGTCTGTGAGTGAGTTTGGGAGTTTATGAGTGGATCTGTAAGTGGGTGCAGATGTTTGAGTGGGTCTGTGAGTGAGTGCATGAGTCTCTGAGTGGGTCTGTCAGTGGGTGCGTGAGTGTCTGAGTTGGTCTGTGAGTAGGTACATGTCTGTCTGAGTGAGTCTGTGAGTGGGCGTATGAATGAGTCTGAATAGGTCTGTGAGATGGTGTATAAATGTCTGAGTAGGTCTCTGAGTGGGTCTGTAATGGGGTGCATGAGTGTCTGAGTAGGTTTATGACTTTCTGAGTGGGTGACTAAATTACTGAGTAGGTCTGTGAGTGAGTGGATGAATGCCTGGATGGGTCTGTTAATGGGTGCATGAGTGTCTGAGTGGGTTTGTGAGTGGGTGTATGAGTGTTTGAGTGGGTCTGTGAGTGGGTGCATCAGTCTCTGAGTGGGGCTGTGAGTGGATGTGTGAATGTCTGAGTGGGTCTGTGAGTGGGTACATGAGTAGATCTGTGAGTGGATGCATGAGTGTATGAGTGAATCTGTGTGTGGGTGCAAGAGTCTCTGAGTGGGCCTGTGAGTGGGTGCATGAGTCTCTGAGTTGGTCTGCCAGTGGGTGTGTGAGTATCTGAGTGGGTCTATGAATGGGTGTTTGAGTGTATGAGTGGATCTGCGAGTGGGTGCAGATGTTTGAATTGGTCTGTGAGTGGGTACATGAGCCTCTGAGTGGGTCTGTCAGTGGGTGCATGAGTGTCTGAGTGGGTCTGTCAGTTGGTATATGACTGTCTAAGTGGGTCTATGAGTGGGTGCATGAATGTCTGAGTAGGTCTGTGAGTGGGTATATGAATGTCTGAGTAGGTCTGTGAGTCTCTGAGTTGGTCTGCAAGTGGGTGTGTGACTGTCTGAGTGGGTCTGTGAATGGGTAAACGAGTGTCTGAGTGGGTCTGTGAGTGGGTCATTACTCTGAGTGGGTCTGTGAGTGGGTGTATGAGTGTCTGAGTAGGACTCTGATTGGGTACATGAATGTCTCAGTGGGTCTATGAGTGGGTGTGTGAATGTCTGACTGGATCTCTGAGTGGGTGCATGAATGTCTATGTGGGTCTGTGAGGAGGTATGTGAGTGTCTGAGTGGGTCTGTGAGTAGGTGCATGGGTCTCTGAGTGGGTCTGTGAGTGGGTGCATGGGTCTCTGAGTAGGCCTGCGAGTGGGTGCATGATTGTCTAAGTAGGTCTGTCAGTGGGTGTGTGAGTCTGTGAGTGGGTCTGTGAGTGGGTGCATGAGTATCTGAGTTGATCTATGAGTGGGTGAGTGCGTGTCTGAATTGGTCTATGTGTGAGTGCATGAGTGTCTGAGTAGGTCTGTGAGTGGTCTGTGAGTGGGTGCACAAGTCTCTGAGTGGGTCTGTGAGTAGGTGCATGAGTGTCTGAGTGGGCCTGTGAGTAGATGCATGAGTGTCTGAGTGGGTGTGTGAGTGGATGCTTGAGTCACTGAATGGATATTTGAGTGGGTGTATGAGTGTCTGAGTGGGTCTGTGAGTGGGTGCATGAGTCTGAGTGGGTCTGTGAGTGGGTGCATGAGTCTCTGACTGGATATCTGACTGGTCATGTGAGTATCTGAGTGGGCCTGTGAGTGGGTATGATGTATTTTTATTTTTACTGTGATATTCACAAATTCATCGCTATGTTACACCAAGGGGCCATGCTGAGCACCACGACAAATTTGCGAATATTGCATGTGGATAAAAGAAACCATTTCTTGAAGTATTTTACACATTAGGGGTCTCTGAAACACCCCTATATTGCATACCTGAGGTCAGGGTACCTCTACCCTGACCCCTTATACCACTTTCCATGGTTAGTTTCAGCCACGGGGACCGTGTCCTGTTACTTAAAATTATGGCCACAACTTTCTACACAGGTTGCGGCCAGCCAATCACGGCATTCCTGTTGGAGTGCGCATTTGCGATTAGTCACGAAATAATCACACATTTGTGACCACAGATATGCAAATTTGGATTATCTTTAATATCTCCAAAGCTACTGAATGGATTTACACCTAATAACAAAAAGGGCGCTGTCTAGACCAAGAGCTACCTTTCTGCAAGATTTGGTGTAATTCTGTCTAGGAGTTAGGGCTGTAATCGTGTCTAAAATCTCTATGGGTATTAACATGGGAAACACCCTTTTTTTGCCCCCCCTGTTTCTCAACCCCCGCTAGACAGATCAGCCCAAAACTTTCCATGCACAACTAGAATCAGTGACGCACTATGTTTCGAAAATTTCGTGAAGAATCTTCAAACGGCGCCAAAGTTAAAGGCAAGTCAAAAAACAATTTTCGAATGGAAACTAGGTCCTAACTATAACTACGTACTGGTGACCACCAGTAGGTAATATATATATTTTTGCACTTTAAACAACAATTTCTTTTAATACATACCACACAGGAATCTTGGCTAAACTTACTTACAATGTATAATAGTTATTATCGGGCGTATTTAAAGAAGAGTGACATCTATATGGCATATTATATATCTGTTTCATTTTTTACATTTAGTGTATTTTTTCAAGATTTCACGACACTTGGTTTGCAAACCTAGGTATTAGTACCGCCATTTGATTGGTTTCGCTATTTCAGCAACAGCCGGTGTTAGATTGTATGTCGCTACATTAAGCTTGCCGGATAAGGACTAACCTGCACAATTAACTGAGTAGTTTATGACAACATATGTCGTGCTTGAGAAGAACAATTGATTTAAACATAAATATGTCATATACAGCTACATTCTCATTGTATTTGCACAGAAATATATAAATATGCTTGGATGGTAATACTGTGAAATTAAGTTAATGATTTTAATATCCTTCGGGATTTGTAACCTTTGTAATTCATTGTATTGAAATGTCTAACTGTTAGATTGCCAAGTCTGTTTTCCTTGTTTGTGGTCACATGACACGGAACTTGAGAAAGAGGGGTGTGTGCACTCAGCAACACTTAAAAACAATCATTGATGACTGTTCTCCGTATGTGATCAAGGGCTATCTGAGCCCGAAACGCTTCATCGTTTTGTGAGGAGAAGGTCGCAATAAAAACATCTTGCCTGATACCTTGTGGTCCGTCTCTCCCTCATCGCCATTTGGAGGTTGCGGGAGGTTTTGAATCTTTTGGATACCATTACGGAAGTCGGTTGCTTCCGCGGACAGACTCCCTCCCTTTAAGTTGGCAGCCGCCCTCAACCGCAGTTTGCATTCGTCCATGGTGGAATTTTGGCGGCCGCCCCCTACTGCAGCCAGTATACTTTCACCAACCAGAGGACGTGAAACGACTGGGTCGTAGGACTCGTTGAGGATCTGAAATCAGGTGGTGAGTTACACGGCATAAGGCGTAGGTGGGGAGGTGTGGAAGGCACTCATATTGCTAGCTCTTAGGACCTACTACGAAAAATAAAAACCTCACGATGTCTGCGGAAACAGTCCGTGAACGAGAGGCAGCAGCGGATGAGGTATTTGGTAATCTGCCCACGTTATCCACAAATCTATCTAACCTACATAGTAGTGCGGCTAACAAAGAAACGGATGCTAAAATAATGTTGAAGAATCTGGAAAGAAATATGAAAGTAGAAATCACCAAATGGTGGGAGCATAAGTCTCTAACCAAATATGCGGAAGTGGGGAGAGTCCCGCGAGGATTGAGAATTTTACTTGCCCCAAGCTTTGATAAACCTAACCCGTGTATGTTGAAAGAGTGGGGGAAAGTAATCTTGCAGCCTCAATGAACCTTGTCCATATTTTAATCAAATATGCTGAAATAGATCGTTTGGCAATTCTCGATGAAATTAACAAAATTGATGTGGAACTTAACAAATTGGAAGAGACGGAATATATCAAAAAAACAAGGGAAGCCATTAAGGACAGATTACGTAAACATGAAGAAAAGATTAAATCCAGAAAAGCTCATAAATTTGCACGTGATCAGGCAGACTATGACAATGGGCAAATCTTTACTTTTGCACGCAAGTTTGACAATGTTAAAAGGCAACAATACAGCAACAAAAGTAAGACAGGCTCAGTCAAGACAGCTTTAAATGGAACCGTAGATCTCAATGATGAGGTTTCCAGTGCTGACACAATATCAGTAACCAGTGATTCTAGTCTGGAACCGGAATCCATACAAACATCGACAACTAAACTAAGTTTGGGGGAGGAATTGGATTTTTAGTGGAAGAAAGACTGCAGACCTTGAGGCCGAGGCAACAAAGGAGGCCAAACGAAAAGAAAAAATGCAAGAAGGCGTGACAGGAGAAAAAGGCGCAAACAAAAATCAAAAGAAAAAACCCCAATGGCAGAGGAAACGACAATAAACAAAGATAACACCATAATTAATCTTTCTTCGATAACATTGTCAAAAGCCGAAGAACAACTGTTGGCACTGGGATTGAATTTCTGCCCAGGACAGAGTTTTGATTATGCGACTACTCGCATTGATGTATTTTGTTTCATCAGAAAGCTAAAACTCAAAAAGTTTTTTGCCATCAAACCGGGTAAGAGCACTACAATCTCGGCATGTGCAAGTGGAAATAACGAGGGTCATGCTCTTGCCGTGTCTGACATCCCCACTTTGTTGACGTTATATGATCTCAGTGAAGAAACTGGATCACAGTCTTCAGTCTCAGACATAGATACAACAACGCAAACAAGATTACGTAAGATCAATTTGGTACAGAAGGGGGCTGGGATCAGTCCTTTTAAACCTAAATCATGTTTTATTCCTTTAATGCCTAAAGACGCAGTGGATGTTTTTCATGATAGAGTCATTGAGGATATCAAAAAACTATATCACCAAGTGAAAGGAAAGCGGAAAAACATGCAATATAAAAAATATGAATATGTCAAACTAATGAAAAAACTGGGAGACAATAATGAGATAATAATCAAAAAGTCGGACAAAGGAGGCAACTTAGTGATATGGCCCAAAAGTGACTATATTCAGGAGGCCAAAAGACAACTTGATAACCCTGATTGCTATGAGAGAACTACGATAAAAGAATATAACAAGGCAAAGGAGACTTTACCACAACAATTGGCACAATGGAGACGGGAAAGGCTCATATCTACTGATGAATACAAATTTATCTACAAAGAGTTTCCAGTCCTTCCCATACTATATTTAATTCCCAAAGTACATAAAAACATTATGCCGATTCCGGGTAGGCCCATTATTTCGGCTATCAACAGTTTGGGTGAACAAGTAGGACAATATATTGATTTTTTCCTACAAGATATAGTAAAGGAATTGCCCAGCTATGTCAAGGACACAGGTGACTTCCTCATGAAAACAAAAGATATAAAATGGACAGATGATTTACTTTTAATTACCCTAGATATAGAGTCTCTCTATACGAGTATAGACCATAATATGGGTTTACAAGCGGTTAAATATTTTCTTGACAGGAGATCATGTGATCTATATGAACACAATAAGGTGGTTTTGGATTTGATTGCATGGTGTCTAAATAATAACTTTTTTCTTTTGGTAAAGACATATTTAAACAAATGAGAGGAGTCGCAATGGGAGCCTGTTTCTCCCCCAGCTATGCGTGTTTACACGTTGGCTGGTGGGAGGAACAGGTTCTGAAACGTGAACAATGTGAAGTGCTTGACCAACATGTGACATGTTACTTGAGATACATTGATGATGTTTTTATATTATGGAAAGGTGATGAAAAGGAAGCTCACGATTTTATTGAAGTTATTAACACCAATTCAATGAACTTGAAATTTACTTCCCATGTCAGCAAGACCAGTATTGAATTTCTGGATGTTAAGGTCTACATTAAGGAAGGTAAATTTGAAACAACTTTATTTAGAAAGCCTACATCAGGAAATGCTACACTCCATGCTAGTAGTGCCCATCCAAAGCACCTCATAGCGAGTATACCTTATGGGGAGGTCTTAAGAGTAAAACGGATTTGCAGTCAAGAATCTGATTTTATTAATTGCCTGCAAGACACTATGAGTAGACTCAGAACAAGAGGATATAGCAACAAAATTCTAAATGAAGCTATAAGAAAGGCCAGTTCTAGACCTAGATTAAGTCTTCTTGAGAGTAGTACAAGTGTCAGACATAACTCTCCTAGTGTATCTGAAAGTGTACATAAGGACAATGAAGGCCCAAGATTAATTACCACGTACAGCAATGAGGAAAGAAAAATTAGATCAATAATTAATAAGAATTGGCCAATTGTCCTAACTGATGGAGTTTTGCGTTCGAGACTACCTGCTACTCCCATGATTACTTTTAGGAGAGCTAAATGCATGGGCTCTATTTTGGATAAAAGTGGTCCTGAAAATAAACAATCTACCACTTGGCTTACTAGAGCACATGGGTTTAGAAAATGTACTACATGCAGGGCCTGCAAGTTTCGTGTTAATAAAACCCACTACGTGACTCCATTCAACAGTAGAGAAATAACCATCACTGGTAGTTTTAATTGTAAAACTGATTATGCAGTGTATGTCTTGACATGCACCTGTGGCCTCAACTATATTGGTAGTACCAAGCTACAGGTGCATGTCAGAATTTTGCAACATCTGCGTGCCATTTTACACAGCGATCCGACATATCCGGTAGCGAGGCATTTTAAAAGAATACATGCTAATGATGTTAATTGCCTCACATATTATGTTATTGGATCTGTTCCCACATCTAGGCGTGGGGGTAACAGGAAACGGCAGCTAAGACAGCTCGAGACAAAAATGATTTTGGAGTTCGACAGTAAGTGGCCCAATGGTTTGAACAATACTGAAGATATGCACAATTTTCTTTAAATTCTGAGGGAATGATACGTCTGTTGACTAAGCACAATTTACAAATGTATATCCCCACTGTATTGACTTTTGTTAGCTGGACTAGCTTCTGTTTCATTGTATTCGCACACTATTTGGAACTTCTATGAATTGATAGAACTGGATCTGGGCAAATTGCCTGTAATTGAATTTTTAATAATGTATGTGTAATCATGAAGTAATGATTATAGTGCCTCTTCCACTGCAGCAATTAACTAAAAAATTTTTTTAACCTTATTATGATGTAAGAATTTTTAGTGTGATGTTGTTAGCAATGTTATTTATACAGTTTTAGCAGTATTGACCAGGATGATGTTTTTACTGTTATTAATGTATTTGAGACTTGCACACACCATACAATTAGTTCTTGAATTTTAAAGGATATATTCCACACTATTTGCACTTGAGTACTCTTTTTGCTCTTTTTGTCTTTTGCTGCTATGCACTTTTGCACTTTAAACAACAATTTCTTTTAATACATACCACACAGGAATCTTGGCTAAACTTACTTACAATGTATAATAGTTATTATCGGGCGTATTTAAAGAAGAGTGACATCTATATGGCATATTATATATCTGTTTCATTTTTTACATTTAGTGTATTTTTTCAAGATTTCACGACACTTGGTTTGCAAACCTAGGTATTAGTACCGCCATTTGATTGGTTTCGCTATTTCAGCAACAGCCGGTGTTAGATTGTATGTCGCTACATTAAGCTTGCCGGATAAGGACTAACCTGCACAATTAACTGAGTAGTTTATGACAACATATGTCGTGCTTGAGAAGAACAATTGATTTAAACATAAATATGTCATATACAGCTACATTCTCATTGTATTTACACAGAAATATATAAATATGCTTGGATGGTAATACTGTGAAATTAAGTTAATGATTTTAATATCCTTCGGGATTTGTAACCTTTGTAATTCATTGTATTGAAATGTCTAACTGTTAGATTGCCAAGTCTGTTTTCCTTGTTTGTGGTCACATGACACGGAACTTGAGAAAGAGGGGTGTGTGCACTCAGCAACACTTAAAAACAATCATGGATGACTGTTCTCCGTATGTGATCAAGGGCTATCTGAGCCCGAAACGCGTCATCGTTTTGTGAGGAGAAGGTCGCAATAAAAGCATCTTGCCTGATACCTTGTGGTCCGTCTCTCCCTCATCGCCATTTGGAGGTTGCGGGAGGTTTTGAATCTTTTGGATATACATATATATATATATATATATGTATATATATATATATATATATATATATGAATTCCACTTGCTATTGTAAGAATATCAACTTGCTCTTCATATTAATTGCCTATGTTCTGCAATAGGTCGTACACTTATCTCAGAAGGAATATTGGAGCATACCAGAACAAGAGTTCATTTACTGTATCCCTATCTTCTTATCAGTTTCCCCAGGGCCTTATAGTTAGGTTTTGACCTTCTAATAAATGCTTGTATTCAGGCTCAAACTGAGGAACAGGGTCAGTATTAGCATCCCTTATATAAATTCTTATGACATATTCTGTGGACGAGTCGCCTACACCGGAGTAGGTGGAACAAGGGAAACTGTGATATTATTACTGGGGTGATTAAGTTGGCAATCATTTACTAGACTCAACCTATTATTTCGATACTCCTCTTACTTGACAACCTTCTGGGGCAAACTGTGAAGGCTTAGGCCTATCCCACCAGTCATACCTTGGACCTGTTTCCCTCTGTTCCTGAGACTTGATTGACATTCTGACTCCTGCCCTTAGGGGCGCATGCTCAACCATATCCATGGTCTGCGGCAGATGGAGCCAGTTGGCTAGCTGCCACCTGACCTGTCAGGTTACAGTTTTTTATCCACAAATCAAATGGAGTTGTATTCTTAGCTCTATACTTTTCACAGCTGTCTCGTTGTTGATAACAAATCAGTTGCCCATTGTACCTTTCGAGCCACTACTCTATGCTGTCCTCATCAGAGTGTTAAGTGCTTACTTTTCTCATATGTCATTTGATTCACGCTGATATCTCTCGACTAACATAGGTGAATTAAGGTCACTGTTCCTCTTGTTGTGCTTTGAATGTAGACTACATTTATTTTACGCTATCACATCAGCCATCTCATGCTGTTTCTTCCTAACACATCCTAAGGCCCTAGTACTATCACAAACTTGGCTCCTTTTCCCACCTTGCCCATATCTAACTTCTCCGAATAGACAGAACGAGTCCCAACCTATTGGAACCTGTTTCTCCAGATTATGTTGCCATCTAATACAATTACCAAATCCCTATTAGTCATTTTTCGTTATGTGAATGGCCTAACAGACTATATAAAGAGAGAAAAAGTGCTCACTCTTTTAACTTCAAAATGCCCATATCTTGTTCTGTTACAGGAAATGAGTTTGACTGTGGTGGAAAGTGATTAACTGAAATATGACTGGGTCGATAGAGTGGGTTTCACTTGCATGTCCCAACACAAGAGGGATGTATACCCCACTCCATCGGAATATCAGGAAGGGAGGCATTGCAATTTTGCTTCAGAAACCCCACTTGATGAGGATTCTCCTGACATGATCTCATGAGCTGGACCACTTAATCTTTGCAAAACACAAGCTGAAATACACAATATTGATTCTTGGGTCTATCTATGCACCTATAGGGGATAAGACAGACTTTCTCTAATCTATTTCCCGCACTCTGCACTTTGGTACGAATCAAGTGCTGGTAGGTTGTGGCTGGACCTTCACCACTGATCTGCTTCTGGACAGATCTGGCAGGCCAGACCTCAGATGAACCAAGGATAAACATGTTCTGAGTGGCATGTGTTTATTGACCCTGTGTCACCACTGGTCCGTCCTCAGGATTGGTTTGTTGCTCTGATGGGTCCACCTCTTGATATTCCCAAGCCTTAATAGCCGTAATGGCACAGGTCAGTGGGAGGATCAAGTGAGGGAAGGAAAGGATGGGGACAGCAGGGAGGGAGACCTGTAAATGAGAACAACAATATAAGTAACGTGTCTTCACCCTTACTGAGCATACACTAGACAAAGAAATAATCAATGCCAAACACTATCCCTTGTACCTGTAAAACAAAAGAATGACACCCATAGGTGGAGATACGTCTCCAATGCTTATGTCGTTGGTGTAAGAACACCTGTTTCTTTGTTGTGGCTGTATGGTGGGAACATGGAGAAATAACAGTCATAGCACATAGATTACACATGCACACAACCAATGTTTGAGAGACTGCAGTAATGGAGAACACACACTAAATATTACTAACAGTAACCTACCCTTTCTAGACTCCACTAGGCCTCACAGGGATTGAGCGTAGTCCTATACCACTCAGAGCTACCCCTGTTAAAAATAGAGCCAGAAAAGACAACAACAGCATGAATCTCTTTGGGCGATAAATCATATCCAAACTTATATCACTGGCATTAAAGTCTTGTTATGGAGCATGGTTAATGTCACCTCGGTTTCCACAAACAAACACGTTGAAGACCAAACAAGGGTGAAGGGGTAGGAGGAAGTACCAGGAAGCAAAGATTTACAGCGTGACTCAAACTCCGTCACCGCTGTTTCAGGATAATGCAAAGTTCAATGAATGACTGTTTAAACACCGGGCATCTCCACTAGAGGGAAGCAGTGTCACTGCCGATTACGATGCCTGGGATAAGAGGAAAAGAATACAGGGGCAGTCAGGCACTCTCCTCTGCACGAGCGCGACAGCGCTCCCCAACGGAGGACGGAACCCACTGAGTCTTTGTTGCTGAGGCAACTGACACCTTCCTCCGCGAGAGCGCAACGGCGCTCCCCAACGGAGGACGGTAAACGAGGGAACATGGGATACGGGAGAGTCGGTGCGCTGCACCCTTACCAGACCTCCCCCGATGAACAGGACGCCAGCCACACCTCCGGGTACGAAGAATTTCCGACGCTCTGCATAGCGTCATGTCCGCTTTTATGGGCGTTTCCAACCACAATAACCAGCGCGCTTGGCCTCATGGGACTTGTAGTCCTGAATGCGCCTGGCCTCAAGGAAGCGGCGTGGAGCCATAAAATTTCACGGAGCCTTCAGCGTCAATTAGGCAGCTGTAGCGCGTTCGATGTGATGTGCGCATAACACCCTGGCATCTGTTGTACCCAAAGGTTATGAACTACATTTTCACTTTGTTTAGGGGGGCAGGCGGCAGGCAGGTACTAAAAGGCCTCAACCGCAGTTGGTGGTTGAGGTAATCTGCCACTTGTGTCCAAGCACCATTCCTACTATGACTCTGCAAACTGGGCCAAGTACAACCCTTACTGCATTTGACTCTCAGAGAAGCAGGGGCAAGCAGTCACAGACTTCTCAGGAAGGTACTGTTGTGTACAATCAACAATCAACCAACAAACACAATAATTCTAATATCCAGCCCAGTGCTTGTGTTTTAGGAAAAGAAAGTGATTTTATTCACACAGATGTGCTAACTACTACAAAAATATCCTTTGTGAAGGCCATAGGCAGGCACCTCAGAGACAGACTGGCCTTATCAGTGTGCTGGGTACACCATAACTACTGAGAGCAGAGATAGGCAACAACCTTCTTCATACGGAACAATATTTAAGTTGTTTAACTAAGGAATGCAGGTTTTAGGCCACCTTAAAAACTCGTACAAGCCCCTTTTGGACAAACACAGCTTAACTAGATGCAAGAAGGGAGGGGTTAGAGAACAGGGATTGGTTTTATCATTTCAATGCAGGGAAATTTTTCAATATTGCAATTCTAAAATATTTTTTCCATTAACCATTTTTTGCCACTGTTTTGTGCATTTTTATAGTTGTAGCTATACACATTTTATGCACTAGGATAGGGCTTAGATTTTTATATAATTCATAAAACATATTCCAAATGCATATTCTTGAGTGTTCCTATTCATGGTGAAAAGAGATTAACTGATGTGTCACTAACAACAAATAATCATGTGAGTTTCTCAGGAATGACCGTTACCCAGAACCCAGGCAAACACCAGCCCTGGTTGCACACCAGTCCTTTGTGTACTCTGCAGAGTACTCCTTTCCCTGGTCATAAAGGAACTGGAAGAAGATCAGGTGGTTTGGGTCCCATCTTTATACATAACGTCTAGATGGAGGAGGTGGATCCACTGCCTTAAACTGCAGAAGCAGTTTGAGGTGGTTCTTCTTTCAAGTGTCTTTCTTAGGCTGCTCTCCAGACACAGCCTTTGTATAGAATGATGCTCATCTTAGCAGGTAGAACTGGGTAATTCTCCAGCTTGGAGCAACTACAACACAGATACATTGAAATGTGAGGTTTCTGCACCTGGCTGTTATCAGCCTAACTGAAGGAGTAATCTGAGACAAACAAAAGGGCTAGCCTTACCTGGAAGGTTTCTAATTTCAGAAAACTGAGACTGCTGTCTAATCCCTCACCCCTACCATCCACCAAATGGCAGTGATCAGGAAGACTAATCAGGAGTTTCTTGCTAACAAAAGTCTGACAGGGACACACTAAAGTGCTCCAACTACATACCTATTTCTCTTAGAAGTAAAGATATGAAAATCTTAGCAAAGGTCCTGGTAAATAGACTCACATTTCTCATCCAGCTCCTGGTTCATCTTACCCAGATCGGGTTTGTAGAGGGACGCTTGACCAGTAATCATCTGTGGAACTTATTTGGCAAGTGGTAACAAAGATGAGAAAGCAATAGTGTTGGAAGCCAAAAAGGCTTTCAATTGTGTTGAATAGGATTGATTGTTCTGCATAATGTATAAGCTGGGGTCGAGGAAGGGGTTCATTATCAAGATCTGGAGGCTGTCCACCAACCCCATGACTGTGGTGAATTGCAGAGGGTTTCCTGTCCCAAAACGTCCAGGTACAAAGAGGCACTAAGCAAAATTGCTCCCTCACCTCTCCTGTCCTGGAGCCACTGGCCATGTCTATTCGTAAACATCACAGTATAAGCAGCATCCACACGACAGTGAGCAAGCACATGGACCTGTACTATGCGAATTATATTTTGGTGACTCTTTCAGAACCTAGATCCTTGTCCTGACTCTTATGTCCTTAATAGCCCCCTTCTCAAGGTTCTCTGAATACAGGATCAATTGACAAATGTGAAGTGTTGCCACTCGAGGTGGTGCAAGCTACAACTGTCCATGCGGAGCTGGATCCAAATAAATCATTAAGATGAAAATTTGCCTTAGGTTTCATTATGTCTTTGGGATGCTTCGCATGAAACTACCCCCCACCTACTGCGATGAGTTAAAAATGATATCAACTGCTTTTATGTGGTGGGCAAGGCCCAGACTAAAATCTCAGATGTTACAAACAGCTGCCTCTGCTGGGAACCTTTGCTTCCGCACAAGGAATTTTACTGGTTTTAAAAATCAATTAGCCCCAACCATCTACATGCTACCAAACCATAGAAAAATACCAGCATGGGTGGACATGGAAAAGGACATCCTTAAATTGGTGGGGGGTTTGGACTTGTTTTATACAGGATGCTTACTTTTAAAGGCAAGGGGCACCCAGATAGTGTACTCTTCAGCATACACTTAAAATAGAGCACATAAAAAGCTTGCCATTGTGGGAAGCCTACATTTAAATGCAACCATCTCGTAGGGAAGGCAGTGGTCCATGTCTCTGGCATTGAAGTCCTATCAATCAGTAGGGAGCACATGCAGTCCTCACCCAGGACCTCGTCTTAGGCCCAAACATTGACGTCATTTAGGGGTTGCCAGGGGTCGCAGCTGCGACCCCTGTCTTGCCCCTTGTTACTCCTGGCACTGCCTCTGCAACCCCTTGCTCCCTGTGGTTGTCAAGACAGTGACAAAAAGTAGATTTTGTTATTTTCCGTTTAGCTCCTTTAAAAGGAAGCTGCCTGTGGCTGAGTTGGATTCAACATAAACACTTGCAGTTGGAAACTGCAACAATTTAGAAGATCACCTAGCACCCCACATCCATAGCCCCCTCAGGCCCCAAGCATGATCATTCATTTTTTTCATTGCGCTGTTATAGTGGTTATTTTGTGCAACATTTGATACAGTGTTTCACATCCAGATTTTAGAGAATAGGTGTGGGCGTGTTTAACCCCTTCGCTGCTAGGCCGTTTCCCCCCCTGTGCTAAGCCTTTTTTTGGCTATTTGGGGTAGTGCGCGCTTAGGCCCCTGTAACTTTTTGACCACATAAGGTATCCACGCCAAATTTGCGTCCTTTTCTTCCAACATCATAGGGATTCTAAAGGTACCCAGGGTTTGTGGATTCCCCTGGAGGGGTCCCAGAAATTAGTCAAAATACAGCTACATTTTGTTTTTTTTGGGACAAATGGGAAAAAAGGGCTGCAAATGAAAGCGTCTGGGTTTTTCCCTGCAAATGGTATCCAAAAAGCGTTTGTGGGGCTGAAATCACCATTTTCCCAGCTTTTAGGGAATGGCAGACTTTTGTCAGAAAACCAACATTTTTTACACAGTTTTGGCATTTTTCTGGGACATAGCCTATTTTTGCTATTTTTTGTGCTTTCAACCTCCTTCCACTTAATGATAGAAAGGGGTATGAAAGCAATAATGAATCCTGGAAAGCTATACATTTTTGAAAAGTAGACAAACTTCTGAATTCAGCAAGGGGTCATTTGTGTAGATCCATCAAGGTTTCTTTATAGAAACGTACAGTTAAATATAGGAAAAATTGAAAATTAGTTGAAAAAAACAGCCTTTTGTGTCAACGTTTTCACCTGTAACTTCTTCTAATTATGACAGCTCTTTGAAAGCAATATACCGTTACATCCGCTGGACCTTACTGGTTGTGGGGATATATAGGACTTGTAGGTTCACCAAGAACTCGACGAACCCAGAGTAAAAAACTGAGCAGCAATTTGCAATGGCTTTTTATTATGTACCGGGTATATAGCAATTATTGTGGGAAAATGTATACATGGAAAAATTGGTATGAACGACACCTATGTATTTCTGAAATGGGAACAAGTTATAGAGTTTAGAAACAGTAGATATTTGCACATTTTTGAAATTGGGAATACTCATACTAGCATGAGAATTATCGGTCATTTTTCAAAATGACTTTTTTTTACACAATGTCTTTCATTTGGAAGGCAGAAATGCATCGAAAGTCAATAGGTAATAACAGTTGCTTTACAAATCTGAATTACCCTAAGTCTCCCGATAAAAATGGTACCTCACTTGTGTGGGTAGGCATAGTGCCCACGACAGGAAATGGCTCAAAACCCAACGTGAACACACCACATTTTCTCAATGAAAAATTACCCTTTTTTTGCAAAGTGCCTAGCTGTAGTTTTTGAACCCTAGCTCTCCCGGCACCTGGGGAAACCTAGCAAACCTATACATTTTTGAAAACTAGAAACCCAGGGGAATCCAGGATGGGGAGACTTGACTGCCTCCCACCAGGTTCTGTTACCCTGAATCCCTTGCAAACCTAAAAAATTGACAAAAAATACACATTTTCCCCACATTTCTGTGCTGGAAAGTTCTGGAATCTGCGTGGATCCACAAATTTCCACCCACCCCGCATTCCCCAAAGTGTTCCGAGAAAAATGGTACCTCACTTGTGTGGGTCGGCCTAGTGCCCGCGGCAGGAAACGGCGCAAAACGCAATGTGGACATACCTCAATTTCGCAGTGAAAAATGACCCTTTTTTGGCAAAGTGCCTAGCTGTAGTTTTTGAACCCTAGCTCTGCCGGCACCTAGGGAAACCTAGCAACCCTATACATTTTTGAAAACTAGACACCCAGGGGAATCCAGGATGGGGTGACTTGACTGCCTCCCACCAGGTTCTGTTACCCAGAATCCCTTGCAAACCTAACAAATTGTCAAAAAAACCACATTTCCCCACATTTCTGTGCTGGAAAGTTCTGAAATGTGCGTGGATCCACAAATTTCCACCCACCCGCATTCCCCCAGGTCTCCCGATAAAAATGGTACCTCACTTGCGTGGGTTTGCCTAGTGCCTGCGACAGGAAACGGCGCAAAACGCAACGTGGACAAACCTCAATTTCGCAGTGAAAAATGACCCTTTTTTGGCAAAGTGCCTAGCTGTAGTTTTTGAACCCTAGCTCTGCCGGCACCTAGGGAAACCTAGCAACGCTATACATTTTTGAAAACTAGACACCCAGGGGAATCCAGGATGGGGTGACTTGACTGCCTCCCACCAGGTTCTGTTACCCAGAATCCCTTGCAAACCTAACAAATTGTCAAAAAAACACATTTTCCCCACATTTCTGTGCTGGAAAGTTCTGGAATCTGCGTGGATCCACAAATTTCCACCCACCCCGCGTTCCCCCAGGTCTCCCGATAAAAATGGTACCTCACTTGCGTGGGTTGGCCTAGTGCCCGCGACAGGAAACGGCGCAAAACGCAATGTGGACATACCTCAATTTCGCAGTGAAAAATGACCCTTTTTTGGCAAAGTGCCTAGCTGTAGTTTTTAAACCCTAGCTCTGCCGGCACCTAGGAAAACCTAGCAAACCTATACATTTTTGAAAACTAGACACCCAGGGGAATCCAGGATGGGGTGACTTGACTGCCTCCCACCAGGTTCTGTTACCCAGAATCCCTTGCAAACCTAAAAAATTGTCAAAAAAAACAAATTTTCCCCACATTTCTGTGCTGGAAAGCTCTGGAATCTGCGTGGATCCACAAATTTCCACCCACCCCGCGTTCCCCCAGGTCTCCCGATATAAATGGTACCTCACTTGCGTGGGTTGGCCTAGTGCCCGCGACAGGAAACGGCGCAAAACGCAATGTGGACATACCTCAATTTCGCAGTGAAAAATGACCCTTTTTTGGCAAAGTGCCTAGCTGTAGTTTTTGAACCCTAGCTCTGCCGGCACCTAGGGAAACCTAGCAAACCTATACATTTTTGAAAACTAGACACCCAGGGGAATCCAGGATGGGGTGACTTGACTGCCTCCCACCAGGTTCTGTTACCCAGAATCCCTTGCAAACCTAAAAAATTGTCAAAAAAACACATTTCCCCCACATTTCTGTGCTGGAAAGGTCTGGAATCTGCGTGGAGCCACAAATTTCCACCCACCCCGCGTTCCCCCAGGTCTCCCGATAAAAATGGTACCTCACTTGCGTGGGTTGGCCTAGTGCCCGCGACAGGAAACGGCGCAAAACGCAATGTGGACATACCTCAATTTCGCAGTGAAAAATGACCCGTTTTTGGCAAAGTGCCTAGCTGTAGTTTTTTAACCCTAGCTCTGCCGGAACCTAGGGAAACCTAGCAAACCTATACATTTTTCAAAACTAGACACCCAGGGGAATCCAGGATGGGGTGACTTGACTGCCTCCAACCAGGTTCTGTTACCCAGAATCCCTTGCAAACCTAAAAAATTGTCAAAAAAAACACATTTTCCCCACATTTCTGTGCTGGAAAGTTCTGGAATCTGCGTGGAACCACAAATTTCCACCCACCCCGCGTTCCCCCAGGTCTCCCGATAAAAATGGTACCTCACTTGCGTGGGTTGGCCTAGTGCCCGCGACAGGAAACGGCGCAAAACGCAATGTGGATATACCTCAATTTCGCAGTGAAAAATGACCCTTTTTTGGCAAAGTGCCTAGCTGTAGTTTTTGAACCCTAGCTCTGCCGGCACCTAGGGAAACCTAGCAAACCTATACATTTTTGAAAACTAGACACCCAGGGGAATCCAGGATGGGGTGACTTGACTGCCTCCCACCAGGTTCTGTTACCCAGAATCCCTTGCAAACCTAAAAAAGTGTCCAAAAAAACACATTTTCCCCACATTTCTGTGCTGGAAAGTTCTGGAATCTGCGTTGATCCACAAATTTCCACCCACCCCGCGTTCCCCCAGGTCTCCCGATAAAAATGGTACCTCACTTGCGACAGGCAAGGGCCCAAAAGCTATTGAGGTGACATCAAAATTACATATCACAAACCAGCCTGGTTTTGCATGGGGGTCCCATGAGTTTTTGGTTCGGGGCTCGGCGGCCATCTGGCGAAACCTACCTAACCCACACATTTCTGGAAACTAGACACCCGGGGGAGTCCAGCGAGGTATGGCTTGCGTGGGTCCCCCATCATTCTCCTACCCATAGTCCCCTGCAAACCTCAAATTTCGCGAAAAATCCACTTTTTTCTCACATTTTTGTGTGGGAAATTTCTGGAATCTGCGTGGATCCACAAATTTCCTCCCACCCAGCGTTCCCCCAGGTCTCCCGATAAAAATGGTACCTTTCTTGCGTGGGTGGGTGAAGGACCCGCGACAGGCAAGGCCCCAAAAGCTATTGAGGCGACATCAAAATTACATATCACAAACCAACCTGGTTTTGCATGGGGGGTCCCATGAGTTTTTGGCCCGGGGCTCGGCATCCATGTAGGGAAACGCTGGGTGGGAGGAAATTTGTGGATCCACGCAGATTCCAGAAATTTCCCACACAAAAATGGGAGAAAAAAGTGGATTTTTCGCGAAATTTGAGGTTTGCAGGGGACTATGGGTAGGAGAATGATGGGGGACCCACGCAAGCCATACCTCGCTGGACTCCCGGGTGTCTAGTTTCCAGAAATATATGGGTTAGCCCATATATTTCTGGAAACTAGACACCCGGGGAGTCCAGCGAGGTATGGCTTGCGTGGGTCCCCCATCATTCTCCTACCCATAGTCCCCTGCAAACCTCAAATTTCGCGAAAAATCCACTTTTTCTCCCATTTTTGTGTGGGAAATTTCTGGAATCTGCGTGGATCCACAAATTTCCTCCCACCCAGCGTTCCCCAGGTCTCCCGATAAAAATGGTACCTTTCTTGCGTGGGTGGGTGAAGGACCCGCGACAGGCAAGGCCCCAAAAGCTATTGAGGCGACATCAAAATTACATATCACAAACCAACCTGGTTTTGCATGGGGGGTCCCATGAGTTTTTGGCCCGGGGCTCGGCATCCATGTAGGGAAACCTACCTAACCCATATTTTTCTGGAAACTAGACACCCGGGGGAGTCCAGCAAGGTATGGCTTGCGTGGGTCCCCCATCATTCTCCTACCCAGAATCCCCTGCAAACCTCAAATTTCGCCGGAAAATTAACTTTTTTGTCAAATTTCTGTGTGGGAAAGTTCTGGAATCTGCGTGGATCCACAAATTTCCTCCCACCCAGCGTTCCCCCAGGTCTCCCTATAAAAATGGTACCTCACTTGCGTGGGTGGGTGAAGGACCCGCGACAGGCAAGGCCCCAAAAGCTATTGAGGTATCATTTTTATCGGGAGACCTGGGGGAACGCTGGGTGGGAGGAAATTTGTGGATCCACGCAGATTCCAGCCTCTGACTCACTGGTTCTCCCACTGGGGAACACATCCCCCTCTCACCCCTCACTCTGGACTTCTGCACCCTCCCAACTGGAGCGGTACTGCCAGACACCAGAACCACTGGAGCTCTGTTTACAGAGGCTCCAGGTTCTCCTGTTAGTAGGAGATCTCCCTCAACGGACGGCCTACCAGTACAGTCTAGGCTCCCCACCTGGGGTTCCCTCCTGGAACCACCCAGGCTCCGGGACCGGGTTTTGGGCACCTTGGGCCGCAGCCCATTCTCACTCCTTCTCCGCAGAGACAGGACGTGAGTCCCTACACCCTTCCCATGACACCGGGACCTATCTGGGCTATTACAAACCTTTCCCACCACTCTTGGTTGGGAAATACCTAAGCCACTTCCTCCAGGATCACCCCCAGATGCTTCTCCAGACCCTCTGGAATCCACCAAAAGGTCTGCCTCCAGTGCAAGCTCCCTGGGGTCAGAGAACTCACACTCCACTGGGTGTTGGCATAGCTCTGGAAAACAGGGACTTAAAATATGCTCTCCAACAATTGAATCACACAGCCCCACACAGGTGTTAACCAAACTACCCTTCACCCAACCATCCAGTGCCTCAGAAAAGTATCGCACAACATTCTAACAAGACTGGCGAGACAGTGTCTGACTGTTGCTGTCCCTCAACCCATACTCTTCTGGCTGGTCTTCATACTCACTTACCAGAGCTTCTACCATGGGGGAACCCCTCTCCCTGCACCTCTCATCTAGAGTCAGTAGAGTGTCCCTCCCACTACCAGGAATATGATCCCCTGTGCCAGTTCCCCAATCCACCTCAGGGACACTGAGCACCACTGGAGTTACCTCACAATCCTGAACCCCTTGGTGTATGTCAACCCCCTCCTTGAAGTAGGGCCCCAAATCTGTGTGTGTGTCTACCTCATCCTCAGTACTGGACACTACACCTTTGCTGCCACCATCTGGGCTGGACAAAGCCCTACCGGCTCCCCAATCCAGCTCCAGCTCTCTCATTTTAAGCTCATGATCCAAGATCATCCTCCTTTCCTCCATTGCTATTCTTTTGTCTTCCCTCTCACTTTCCAGCCTGAGCTTCTGCAGCTCAAACTGCCTTGCCTCCCGCCTGTCCTCCAGCTTCTCTGGGGACAGACTGCTGCTGCCTGACCTGGCGGGTTCCCCCTCACCCAAAAGCACATCCACCCTGGAAATAGGCTCCTCCACCTCCTCACTGAGATTACCAGGCTGCCCACTGGCATGTCTGGCTGCTACCCAGGCCCTCAGCGCCTTCTGTAGCTCCTCCTTCCTTGTGAGGCCTTTAATTTGGACTTTCAGGTTTTTACAAATCGCTCGTAGCTCCTTTACGGCGTAGGATTCCAACCTATCCTCCTCAAAGATAACTTCCAGAGATGCAACGGATGATGCAGTTGATTCAGGCATGACAAAAGTAGTGAGTTGAAAACTGGCAAGATCAAAAATAGGCCAAAAGAAAAAGAACCAGTATGTGGTACGTAATGGTCTGCGATATGGTAGTAGTGCACACCAATCACTGTAAGTCAAGTGCAAACTCAAGTCCTATCCTCACCGCTGACAACCAATGTTAGAAATGGGATCTCTAGTTGGCAAGGGCTTGCACCTTTGTCCAAGTAGGGACCCTTCTTCCTAGTCAGGGTAAGGGTGTTACACTCGTGAAGTAACCCCTGCTCACCCTCGTGGTAGCTTGGCACGAGCAGTCAGGCTTAATTCAGAGGCAGTGTGTAAAGCATTTGCACATAACCAACAGTAATACAGTGTAAGCACTACAAACGGACACCACACCAGTTTAGAAAAATAACCAATTTTTATATACTCAAGACAAGACCAATTACGACAAAAGTCCACAATACTATACTTTAAAAACGAATACTTGATAAGGTAACTTCTTTTTTGCAGGAATAGTTCAAAAACAAAGTTCGTACGAGTCGCTAGCTCCGTCCGAGCCTACCGCGATGCTGAAAACCACAGAGTCTAACAGTTCCAGCCGGCCGCGTTGATACGGGCCAGCAGAGTCGTGAACAGACTCGGTCACAGTACCTTTCTCGTTGTGGCTGGTACGGAGTGTACGAGCCGGTCGGCGTTCGTCGCGGTTGCGGTGCAAGACGGAGCGATGCAAGGTGCGGTGTCCCTCGATGCGGTGCAGGCAGCGGCTCGATGAGCGACGTGCAGACGGAGTCGGTGAGTCCAAGGCGTGCGATGCAGGGTGAGACGATGCTCGATGCGGTGCTGACAGGTTGCGATGCAGGCGACCTAGCCGGAGTGTGGGAGCTGGCGTCGGACAGCGGTGCGAGTCGGAGCGGTGCGTCGCAGACGTGCGAGCGGTGCCCCAAATGCGATGCGGTCACGACTCTTGAGCCAGTTGCAGCGACCGCGTCGGTCGGGTCCGGCTGGTTCAGTGAAGCGATGCGATGCGAACTGCGGTGCCCACAGGTCACGGTGCAAGCAGCGGCTCGATGTTGATGGCGTCGGACGTCGCCTACGGTGAGACCAGGGTTGCGATGCGAAGCGGGGCGATGCGGTCTGCGGTGCAAACAGGTCACCGGTCAGGGATGGATTTGGTGGACGGAGTCGGTTGCAGTTCCCTTCCTCTGTGGCAACTGAAACAGCGTTCCAGAAGCGGTACCCAGAGGCTTGTGAAGTCTTTGTAGTCCCTGAGACTTCTTAACAGGAGGCCAGCTCGGTTCCAGGCCCTTGGAGATACTCAGCACAAGTTTGTAGAAAGTTCCTTCCTTTCCCTGCCCAAGGCAGAAGCAGCAGCTGCAGGCCAACCCAACAAAGCAACACACAGCAAAGGGGCAATACTCCTCCTGGCAGCTCTTCCAGCTCTTCGTCTTGGCAGGTTCCTTGATTCCAGCGAGATCTAAATTCATGGGGTCAGGGCCCCAATATTTATATCCCAAATTCCTTTGTTCTCTGAAGGCAGAGAGGCCTTTGCCTAGTCCAAACCAGTTCTGGAGCACTTTGTTGACAAGTCTCCGTCCCTTCTTTCAGTGAGTAGGCCAGGGACATCAGACGCACCACAGGAGGTGGAGCCAGCATTGTGGAGGGAAGGCACTGTCCTATTCAGGGCCCAGGTGCAACTCCTCCCACCCATCTACATGTAGATCTTGCTATTCAGCCCTGTGCTGACTCACCCTGTCTCCTGGCATCCCCCAGCCCCTGTCACTCACACTCCAGACAAGGAATACACAACCTCGCAGAGGCAGGCTTGGATGGTTAGACAAGAAAATACCCACTTTCTAAAAGTGGTATTTTCAAACACAGAATGTTAAAACCAACTTCACTAAAAGATGCATTTTACCATTCTGAGTCCAGGCATACTAAACTCGAATTTCTACCATGTTCCCTGGGTCAGTTAGGATTATAAGCTGTAATAATCAAAACTGCCCATTCTGGCCTATGGGGAACAGGTAGCCTTGCAATAGTGAAAAACGAAATAGGCTGTAATTCACTATCAGGACATGCCACACACCAGGGCATGTCCTACCTTTCACATACAATGCACCCTGCCCACAGGGGTACCTTGGGCCTACCTTAGGGGTGACTAACATGTAGAAAAGGGAAGGTTTAGGGACTTGCAAGTGTGTGCACTTGCCAAGTCGACATGGCAGCCCCAGGCTGCGCACAGGCTCTGCAATGGCAGGCCAGAGTTACACTTTACGGGCTGTTTGCGTGGGTGGCACAATCCAGTGCTGCAGCCCACCAACAGCATTTGATCTATAGGCCCTAGCACTCTCAGTGCACTTTACAAGGGACTGACACATAAATCAAATAGGCCAATCATGGAAACACCAATCCATAACACAATTTACACAGAGAGCATATGCACTTTAGCACTGATTAGCAGTGGTAAAGTGCCCAGAGTCCTAAAACCAACACACACAGGGTCAAAAACAGGAGGCCAAAAAGCAAAAAGTCTGGGGGTAAACCCGCTGAAAAAGCCAAGTCTAACACCCACCCACGCAAGTGAGGTACCATTTTTATCGGGAGACCTGGGGGAATGCTGGGTGGGAGGAAATTTGTCCATCCACGCAGATTCCAGAAATTTCCCACACAGAAATGTGAGAAAAAAGTGGATTTTTCAGCGAAATTTGAGGTTTGCAGGGGATTATGGGTAGGAGAATGATGGGGGACCCACGCAAGCCATACCTCGCTGGACTCCCCCGGGTGTCTAGTTTCCAGAAATGTATGGGTTAGGTAGGTTTCCCTACATGGATGCCGAGCCCCGGGCCAAAAAGTCATGGGACCCCCCATGCAAAACCAGGTTGGTTTGTGATAGGTAATTCTGATGTCGCCTCAATAGCTTTTGGGGCCTTGCCTGTCGCGGGTCCTTCACCCACCCACGCAAGTGAGGTACCATTTTTATCGGGAGACCTGGGGGAATGCTGGGTGGGAGGAAATTTGTCCATCCACGCAGATTCCAGAAATTTCCCACACAGAAATGTGAGAAAAAAGTGGATTTTTCAGCGAAATTTGAGGTTTGCAGGGGATTATGGGTAGGAGAATGATGGGGGACCCACGCAAGCCATACCTCGCTGGACTCCCCCGAGTGTCTAGTTTCCAGAAATGTATGGGTTAGGTAGGTTTCCCTACATGGATGCCGAGCCCCGGGCCAAAAAGTCATGGGACCCCCATGCAAAACCAGGTTGGTTTGTGATAGGTAATTTTGATGTCACATCAATAGGTTTTGGGCCATTCCCTGCCGCAGGTACTTGGCCCACCCATACAAGTGAGGTACCATTTCTATTGGGATACTTGGAGAAATGCTGGGGGGTTGGAAATTTGTTGTTACTTTCTGCAGTGTGAAAATTTGGGCACAAAAATGCAAGGACAATGTCAGTCACATTTTGAGGTTTGCAGGACATTGTGGGTAAGATAACTTGTTGGGATCCACAAGAGAGACATCACCATGCACTCCCATGGGTGTTTAGTTTACAACAAAAACTACAGTTGTTAGGTTATTCTTAAATGAAATGTACAGCTTGGCAGAGAGACAAAACAGACAAAGATTACTGCACCGCCATCTATTCCTCAAACATACACACATACTGGTTGGATTTGGCACGAGGGCGAGTGATGGTTCAGTATATAAAATTGTATTAACAAGAGATTTCACAAAAATGAAATGCACTGTCAATAATTGAATGGACAAAAAAACTGAACCAGTGACTCGCAGCTCGTGAGCTGTAAAGCCACTTCAAGGCACCAACCACTTTACAGGCCATTCACACACCTTTCATACATGATACACACAAGACCATTCACACCACCAGGCACAAAACCAACACATTACATTGACAAAAACAGAAAAGACACATTTTTATGCACAACCACCTATTCCTCAAGCACACATACATACTGGTTGGATTTGGCACGAGGGTGAGTGATGGTTCAGTATATACAGTTGTATTAACCAGAGATTTCACAAAAATGAAATGCACTGTTACTTGAAAGGACAAGAAACTGAACCATTGACTCACAGCTCGTGAGCTGTAAAGCCACGACAAGGCACCAACCTCTTTACAGGCCATTCATACACCTTTCATACGTGTGACACATACAAAACCATTCACGCCAGCCGCGGGCCCAGCACATTACAACACTCACACCAGCAGACAGCGCCATTCAAGGGCCCATCACTTTCACACGCCCACATTCCTGACACAGCAACCACACCAGCTCACGGATTGCGTTGAGTGGCGTTTGGCTAGCAGTGTGTGTAGTGACCAGCAGCTAGTCACTACTCGCACACCGCCAGCCGAGCGCCAGTCCACGCACACCGCCAGCCAAGCGCCAGTCCATGCACACCGCCAGCCACGCGCCAGTCCACGCACACCGCCAGCCAAGCGCCAGTCCACGCACACTGCCAGCCAAGCGCCAGTCCACGCACACTGCCAGCCAAGCGCCCGTCCACGTACACCGCCAGCCAAGCGCCAATCAAAACACACCGCCAGCCAAGCACCAATCAAAACACACCGCCACTCCACGCACACCGCCAGCCAAGCGCCAGTGCAAACACACCGCCAGACAAGCGCCAGTACAAACACACCGCCAGCCAAGCGCCAGTCCACGCACACCGCCAGCCAAGCGCCAGTACAAACACACCGCCAGCCAAGCGCCAGTCCACGCACACCACCAGCCAAGCGCCAATCCAAACACACCGCCAGCCAAACGCCAGACTACGCACACCGCCACACAAGCGCCACTCCACGCACACCGCCATCACATTTAGGATTTTTTTAATAAAAATAAGAAAACACAAACAAATTGCAAATAGATACAAATCTACTAACACAACATCTGAAACTCAATACACTACACAAATGCCAACCTTGAAACTGAACCAAAAATATTAAACAATAGAGGCCAGGCAGTTCACTTTACCACTCATGGATGCTCCCAAAAATTCTTTTGCGTGTGGTACATTCTAAAACAAGTAGGCACACACAGCCCAGGGTTAGAAGGACGCTCGGGGCAGTACATGCGAGTCTCCTTCCGCATACCTCTTCGCCAACAGACTCTACATCTCCTACTGGGAAAGTCTTTTGAGGGTGTGGGAGGAATGTGATCAGGAAAGTGGCGATCTTTCAATCTAGCAACATCCTCCACCAATCCAACTCTAGGAACACTTGCCTGTTCCACTAAAACAAGGCTGCCTATTACAGACTCTTGAAACTTAGCAAAAGTCATCTTTGACTCAGGACAAGAATCCTGGAACACAACAAAAGCATTAAAGGTTGCCAAGTGGAAAAGATGGATAGCCAACTTCTTGTACCAAATGTAAGCCTTACGAAGAGCAGCGTAAGGTTCCAACCTCTGATCTACTCTGTCAACACCACCCATGTGCTTATTATAGTCTAAAATGCACACAGGTTTGCGCGCTTCAGCAACCTGACCCCAAACAGTCACAGGTGCAGTGCTTTCATCATGGATGGTAGACAGCATGTAGACATCTCTCCTGTCTGAAAACTTCACAGCTAGAAGCTCCTCGCAACGCAACGCACTGCACTGTCCCCGCACAAGCTTTTTACAAACAAGTTCTTTTGGGAAACCTTTACGGTTAGAGCGGATTGTGCCACAAGCAACAGTGTCCACTTTGGCCAATTCCCTGAACAACCGCACACCAGTGTAGAAGTTATCTACATATAAATGGTGGCCTTTGTTAAAAAATCCTCTTCCAAGTTCCCACACAATTTTCTCAGTCACTCCAAAAGTGGACGGACAACCAGGGGGTTAATACTGGAATCCTTACCGGTGTACACTCTGAAATTAGAGACATATCCAGTCCTACTGTCACACAGCATATACAGCTTAATTCCATAGCGTGCCCTCTTACTAGGAATGTATTGCCTAAAAACCAAGTGGCCCTTGAACAACACCAAAGACTCATCCACTGCAATTTCTTTCCCTGGAGCATAGATCTCAGAAAATCGATCAACAAAGTGATCAATGACAGGCCGAATCTTAAAAAGATGGTCACATTCAGGGTGATCTCGTGGCAACGCTAAACCATTATCGACAAAATGCATCATCCGAAGCAGAAGCAAATACCTATCACGACTCATGACTGCCGGAAAAATAGCAGTTGCCATCAAGGGACTAGTAGACCAATATGAAGACATTGATGGCTTCCTTAGCAAGCCCATCAAAAAAGTTAAACCCAAGAACTTCTTCATCTCTTCCAGATTTGTGGGAGTCCACCGGGTAGCTCTAGAGTGGGGCTTAAGACTGGCACTGTTGTCCCTCAAAAACTGTTCGGCATTCAAATTAGTCTGCTCAACAATCTCTGCCAAAAACACATCGTCCATAAACAACTGAAAAAAATGTATCGGCAAAAAGTTTTCAGTATTCACTCTACACCCTGGAACACCAGTAAAGTCTGGCAATGCCGGCTGCACCATGCCTGGGGCAACCCAGAGGTCAGCACTTTTAACGGGAAGCCTTGCAGCCCCATGCTGCAGCCCAGGTGCCTCTTGCCGCACTATACCAACGGGAAGCCTTGCTGCCCCAGATGCCTCTTGCCGCACTATATCAACGGGAAGCCTTGCAGCCGCAGGCTGCAGCCCAGATGCCTCTTGCTGCACTACACCAACGGAAAGCCTTGCAGCCCCAGGCTGCAGCCCAGATGCCTCTTGCCGCACTATCGGCACATCAATGTCCTCCTCTAACACAGGCACTTCATCCGCACTAAGAGTATCTTCAGTATCCGATGATTCCATGTGGAGAGAAAACTCACTGCCTGAATCGTCCCCTGCCTCCTCTGCCTCAGATGCAGAGTCAGTCTCTGACCCATGGTCAGAGGAAGACTCAAAAAGCACACCAACAACCTGCTGAGCAGTAATCCTCCGGCTAGCCATTATCCTTACTAAGAAAGGAGACTGCACAAACAAGTCAACAACAACCAACACTGTGCAAAGCAAGTAAGTAAAAAATGTGTGCCTTTATCACAAAGATCTATATACTCAAAAACTATACAATTCACTTACAAGAGACAGCTACACTCACCAGCACCTACTCTGCAGAGACACAGCAAAAACGATATCCCACTAGAAAGAAAAAAAACAAAACCAATTACTCACAAGACAACAAAATACACATCGAACACAAATGCAAAATGTTTTTGACACTCAAAAAACAGAAGCCAAACATACTGCTATTATTACACCATTTGCAAAAAACAAATTCATGCAGAGAAATGAAACTCATTTACATTGTACAAAAAAACTCTCTTACCAAACACATGCAACTACACAAACAGCAGAGCCACCAGTAACGAAACCGCAACCTGGAACAGTCTAAAGAGCAAAAGCCTTCAACTAGAACAAAAAGGAGAAATAAAGCATTACAATTGCAATTCACAAAAAATAAAACAATTAACATTATAACATGCTATGTTACTACCCAAATGGTCAATCGGCCAGATGGGCCTTCAAATAGGGCTGAGAAAAATAGGGGGTGATCTTGCCCAAGGGATCGGGTGAGGTTGTCTGCCAGGCCAATCTGCCCCCCAGGTGGGGCAGAAAACAGCAGACAGAAATTTGCCCCCTTGCAAAAGTAATAAATCCCTGGTGCCTAGTGGGGTTTTCTGCCCCCCCTGGGGGCAGACAGGGCAAAAAACTAGGCTGATCTGCCCCCGGGGGGGGGCAGAATACACACATAAAAAAATCTGCCCCCTGGAAGCGACCCTTGCCCAAGGGGTCGCTTCCATTTTTATTTAAACTACTTCCCTGGTGTCTAGTGGGGGGTTTCTGCCCCCCCCGGGGGCAGAAAGGCAAAAAAACAGGCCGATCTGCCCCCAGGGGGGGCAGAATTCCCATGACAAAATAAAATGGCCCCCTGGAAGTGACCCTTGCCCAAGGGGTCACTCCCATCACATTTTAAAGAAACTCCCTGGTGTCTAGTGGGGGTTTCTGTACCCCCTGGGGGCAGAAAGGCCAAAAAAAGGGGCAATCTGCCCCAGGGGGGGGGGGCGGAATGTCCAAACAAAGAAAAATGCCCCCTGGAAGCGACCCTTGCCCAAGGGGTCGCTTCCATTTCATTTAAAAAATGAATCCCTGGATCTAGTGGGCTTTTCTGCCCCCCCTGGATCCAAAAACGGCCGAAAAAACGGTTGATCTGTCCCCTGGGGGGGCAGAAAAGTCTTTATATAACATTTTGGCCCCCTAGGAAGCGACCCTTGCCCAAGGGGTCGCTTCCATTTTTAAAAAAATGAATCCCTGGATCTAGTGGGCTTTTCTGCCCCCCCTGGATCCAAAAACGGCCGAAAAAACGGTCGATCTGTCCCCAGGGGGCAGAAAAGTCTTTATAACATTTTGGCCCCTAGGAAGCGACCCTTGCCCAAGGGGTCGCTTCCTTTATTTTAAAAAACATCCCTGGTGTCTAGTGGGGCATTCCTGCTCCACGATCGCGATTGTGAAGCAGGAATGCCCTGCATTGAGACATCAGGGGAGAGGAAATACTCTTTCCTCTCCCCCGATGCCTCAAGGCATCCTGTTACGGCCCCCCCGCCCCACCGCACCAACAAACACTCACCCTCCCTCTGGACGCGCTGGAAAGAAATGATTTCCAGCGCGTCCAGCGCTTCCTGATGACGTCGGCGCGCGCTGTGCGCGCTGACGTCATGGGGAAGCGTGGGGGGGGCCGGGGGTGGCAGCGGAAACTCTTCCGCTGCCACCCCCTCTGTGGGGGCAAGATCGATGCCCCAGGGGGGGAGCGCCAGCGCTTCCCCCAGGGGCTGTGCTCATGACGGAGCGGTTCCGTCATAAGCACAGCCCAACCGATGCTCATGACGGAACCGCTCCGTCATGAGCATCGAAGGGGTTAAAGATGGTGGGAAAACATTGTCTAGAAATGTGCTTGAGTCTTTGCCAGCTTTTACCTTTATTCTGCTAATTAACTACATGAATTGTGATATTTAATTGCAGTAATTCACTTCCCAGTACAACCCCATGGGAAACGGACTATAGCCATGTTTCACTTCCAAGTTGCAGCTATCCCAGTGCACAGCATCTGAGGGTGGACAACCAAATGATACAATGTTGTGGCTAAAGGATGGACTAACTTGAGTTTTTGTGAACAGATATTAGCAGAATTCCAATATGGTTTGCGGTCTTCTATGGGGATGGAGAAATATCTGCTGCTGCCACCTGCAGCTACTTGTAGCTCACTAAAGACATGAAATGAAATGAAATGAAATGTGATATTTATAAAGCGCAATCTGTCACTCCGAAAGGAGCCTCCAGGCGCTGTACAGATAACAGACTTAGCAATGGAGAATGGAGACCTAGATGAGGGTAAAGAGGTGAGTTGAGTTGTAGTGGCTGTCACTTCTTTAGCTATTCACTTATGTTTGAGGTAGGGTTGGGGCAGCAGTATTGGGGATACAGATCTGACGCTGCACAAAGAGGACTGTGAATTGGTTGCAGCCTTTTCTGTGTAGGTTATGTATGCACAGAACAAAATGGGGTCTGCTGACTTTGCACAGCCAAGTCCAGAGATGATTTTGCATAGCCCAGTATTGGGCTACAGATGGCATAACACCTGGTATTGCAACAGTACACAGAGCAGTGCTTAATTTGTAAAAGAAAATAAGTCCTGGGCCACGTCAGGAGGCCACCGCAGTTTCCACCACACATTGCCACCGTACATACACAACTACTAACCATCATACTTCTACAAGTGTGACAATACAGACTGTTCGAGGCCACTAAAGCTTTAACAATTGCTTGGGTAGCAGGCATTAGTTGTTTTTAATGTATATTGAACAAACAAACAACTGTTTTTCTACTCATCTTTAAATTACACAAACAGCGCCAGCATGTGGCAGCTGTCATAAGTGCATGCTCCGGCAATTAAGTTACGGGGCAGGCAATCAAGTGCCGGTGCCGAGCACCGGAAAACACTGGCTCAAATTAAGCACTGACACAGAGCTCAGAATAAGAACTGCATAGAATGTCTGATGGAGAGTGACTATAGAAGAAGAGCCTTGCCTTTTTGAAAATTCACACCCAGTGGACAATTAGGTACTTCTCCTTCTTTTGGCCGTTATTACCTGGTATTCCTATACATTAAAAAATGTCTAGGGCTTGCTAGATCCTTTCATGATGGTAGGACACCTCTTTTCCAGTCCTGGACTTTAATATAACTAAGTGCATTCTGGTAGTTGTAGTCTTGGCATGCTTTAATGAGCCTATTGCACAAGCACACCCAATGATTTGGCAAAGAAAAGATAGGTCTGGAAAAGTGCTGTTGTGACGTCCTGCCAATTACCACTAAATTCCCCAGATTTTGCTCCTGGTGAGATTGCTCTGGGCATTAGAGCCCCAACTTGTGCATGAAGATGCTGCACTGGTCATTAGAAGCTGTAATATTGCACGGAGAAGCTACAATGAGCATTGAAGGCTAAACTTTAACATGAGGAGGCTGTACTGTATGATATCTGCACATGGAGAGGATGCACTCAGCAGTTGAGTGCACACTTATTCATGGCAAGTACAGGACATTTGAGCCTGTACCGAACCATAATGAGCCTGTGAAGGGAGGGAGTATGTGCCTGTATTGTAGCTCTTAATGTGCAATGAAGCTACTAGGGGGCCTACCGCCTTCCATATCTTTATGGACGTTGTTTCCAGTCCCAGACTTTCATGTGATCACCTGTTCTGAGTGTTGTAATTTTGCTTTCATTTAACTAATTAGACTGGCACACATGAAAGCAATGAGGTGAAAAGTTCAGGCTGGAGAAAGTGTTCATAATGACCTGGAGTAAGGTGGTCATACTACAGGCTTTACATGGCATATGCAGCTAAACCAGACATTATGATGGATTGGGGCCACAATTCGGCCCGGGCGGCCACATTAAAGTGGCCCTCATTCGCAGTTCGCAACCTTTCTCAATACACTGCTTAGTTAGGATAATGGAGCTAAATGATGACAAACAATTGCGGTAAAAAAGTATTTTAAAGCTTAGAGGACCAGTACTTAAATAGGAAATTAACATTCCAATGAAAAAGTATATAATTTAGAAGCACAGAATTATCGCAAATACTAGGAACTCACTTTTAATTGGGTTTTTTATATCCATACATTTGCTGTGGATGTTTTGAATAATGTTCACTGAAGAACATATTACACAAACCTAAACTGCCTTTTACACTCACCATGGGTTTTTATGATATTCATTTTATTTTTTGCAGTACTTAAGAGAGGCCCTTCAATGTTCAGAAACTGGTGAAAGGTGCATCTGTATTTTTTGTTTTACTTGTGGCTAGCATCACGTGTATGTTCTGAGAAAGAGAATGATGCTAGTGTATAAATGCGAAAATAAACAAAAATATTGTCCCTAAATAGTGAACTAGGCACAGAGGCATTGGAGCACTTTACGAGAGCACCATATAACATTACAGAGGGTCATTTTTTTTAGGTTCATGTAGATTAAGTGATTTGCCCAGAATCCTAGGATGTCGAACTGACACTGGGATTTGAACCTGGTTTCCCAGTTTCAAAGTCAACTAAGGCCACAACCTGTCCCTGATGACTTCAGTAATTGTTAGCTGGCAGACAAAGGAGAAGAGCTGAGACTCATTTATCTCTGCTGCTTGCATGGAGTGGAGGAGAACAGAAATAAACCGAGGCGCTCCCTCGCTGGCCCTTACCAACTCCCACCACCTGATGCTCCAGACCTCTCCACTGCTGCAGTCCCCTGAAAAGTAAGTGCTAACAGCTTCCCATCAGCAACTCCTTGCAGACTCTGTCACACCTGGAGGGAGGCAGGCACACCGCATGCTGTGTGTGACAGTCGGAGCGGAGCAGCCCATTGTCATTCTGCCTCTGACATCAGCCTGCTGGCCTGAGTTCATGTGCAAGGGGTCATGTCTGTGAAGGTTGTAACAACAGCTTTTCACGCTGTTCACCAGGGGTGGGGTCCTTAGTAGACCAAAAAAATGGCCCACCAACTGGCCTCAGCCAAAGGCCCATCGGCCAATGCCCGATTGCCAGCCTTGCCAATCCGAGGCTGATGATAGCTGCACCCTGGCATATCAAGTCTGCGCTCCTAGCATGTCATGGCAGTTCACTAGTTAATATGTGGTTTGTAGCAAAAATAGTCATCTGCTTTAGTGGTGCTTTTGATTTGAATTGATTTTTGGATTTATATAGCGCTCGAATGCCTGGAGGCGTCTTGGCGCTGGAGTGGACAGGTGTGACGTAGCCTGGAAAGGATAGTAGATACTAATTATCGGCGTGTGAACAGCCAGGTTTTGACTTGCTTCCGAAAACTCAGGAAGTCGGAACACTTTTTAATAGGCAAGGGTAGGGCGTTCCAAAGTGTGGCCGCCTTCAGAGAGAAACTGCTACCACCCCAACCCATAAGCTTTGCTCTGGGGGTGGATAGTAGCCTCACATCAGAGGATCTGAGCTTTCTGCTTGGGGAGTACCAGGCCAACTTTCCACGAAAATAGCTAGGTCCAGAGTTATGCAATGCTTTAAAGGTTATGCACAGTGTCTTAAACTCTAGACATTTTTCCAATGGGTAACCAGTGCAAATTGACCAAAGTTTGGGCTGCTGACTTATGTCTGGGGATTCCGGCAAGAAGTCTGGCTGCCGCGTTTTGTAATGTTTGTAATTTTTGTAGTGACTTTTTCCGGATACCAATGAAGAGAGCATTTCCATAGTCCAGCTTGGTCAAGATAAGGGAGGTAACGACCGTTTTTTGGAGTTCATTCGGGATGAAAGGTCTAATTATCTTTATCAGTTTTAGTGTATAAAATACAGAAGAGGATAGCACTTTTACTTGATGATCAAAGTGGAGCTTATCAACCAATCAATCAATCAATCATGTCACTTATAAAGTGCACTACATACCCGCGAGGGTCTCAAGGCGCTGGGGGAAGAGGGGGGTGGTGCTGCTACTGATCGAAGAGCCAGGTCTTGAGGAGTCTTCTGAAGGCCAGTAGGTCTTGGGTCTGTCGGAGGTTGGTGGGGAGGGTGTTCCAGGTCTTGGCGGCGAGGTGGGAGAAGGATCTGCCGCCGGCGGTCGTTTTCCGGATGCGGGGGACTGTGGCGAGGGCGAGGCTGGGCGAGCGGAGCTGGCGGGTGGGGGTGTAGAAGCTGAGTCGTCTGTTGAGGTAGGCTGGTCCGGAGTTGTGGAGTGCTTTGTGTGCGTGGGTGAGGAGCTTGAAGGTTATCCTCTTGTTGACAGGGAGCCAGTGCAGGTCTCTCAGGTGGGGTGTGATGTGGCTGCGTCGGGGGATGTCGAGGATAAGACGTGCAGAGGCGTTCTGGATGCGTTGCAGCCGTCTCAGGAGCTTAGCCGTCGTTCCTGCGTAGAGGGCGTTTCCGTAGTCCAGCCTGCTGGTGACGAGGGCCTGGGTGACTGTTTTTCTTGTTTCGGTGGGGATCCACTTGAAGATCCTGCGGAGCATTCGGAGGATGTTGAAGCAGGATGAGGAAACGGCGTTGACCTGCTTAGTCATGGAGAGGGTGGGGTCGAGGATGACCCCTAGGTTGCATACGTGGTCGGTGGGTGGCGGGGCTGTTCCCAGTGATGTTGGCCACCAGGAGTCGTCCCAGGCTGAAGGGTTGGAACCAAGAATGAGGACCTCCGTCTTGTCCGAGTTCAGCTTCAGGCGGCTGGTCCTCATCCATTCGGCGACGGCCTTCATTCCTTCGTGGAGGTGGGCTTTGGCGGTGTGAGGGTCTTTGGTGAGGGAGAGGATCAGCTGGGTGTCGTCGGCGTAGGAGATGATGTTGAGGTTGTGCTGTCGGGCGACGTGGGCGAGGGGTGCCATGTAGATGTTGAACAGCGTTGGGCTGAGGGAGGAGCCTTGGGGTACGCCGCAGATGATCTTGGTGGCCTTGGATCGGAAGGGGCGAGGCGGACGCTTTGTGTTCTGCCGGAAAGGAAGGATGTGGTCCAGTCCAGGGCCTTCTCTTGGATCCCGGCGTCGTGAAGGCGTGTTCGTAGTGTGTGGTGGCAGACCGTGTCGAAGGCGGCTGATAGGTCCAGGAGGATGAGGGCTGCTGTTTCTCCGTTGTCTAGCAGGGTCCTGATGTCATCGGTGGCGGCGATGAGGGCGGTTTCGGTGCTGTGGTTGCTGCGGAAGCCGGACTGGGAAGGGTCCAGGATGTTGTTCTCCTCGAGGTAGCGGGTCAGTTGTTTGTTGACGATTTTCTCGGTGACCTTCGCGGGGAACGGGAGCAGAGAGATGGGTCGGAAGTTCTTGAGGTCCTTGGGGTCTGCCTTGGGTTTCTTGAGTAAGGCGGTGATCTCGGCGTGCTTCCAGCTTTCCGGGAAGGTTGCTGTCTCGAAGGAGATGTTGATTATTTTCCGGAGATGGGGCGCGATGGCTGTATTGGCTTTGTTGAAGATGTGGTGAGGGCACGGGTCTAGCGGTGAACCGGAGTGGATGGTGTTCATGATCTCGCTGGTGTCCTCGTCGTTGATGTTGGTCCAGGAGAGCAGGCGGTTGGTGGTTGTGGGGGCAGTGGTCTCGGTGGTTGCCGGGGCGGTCGTGGTGTTGAAGCTGTCATGGATGTCGGCGATTTTGCGGTGGAAGAAGGTGGCCAGTGAGTCGCACAGGTCTCGCGACGGCTGGATGTCGTTGGTGTTGGAGCTGGGGTTGGAGAGTTCCTTCACGATGTTGAAGAGCTCTTTGCTGTTGTGTGCGTTGTTGTCTAGGCGGTCTTTGAGTGAGGCCCTTTTGGCGGATCTGATGAGGTGATGGTGACTGCGGGTGGCGCTCTTGTGGGCGGCGTAGCTGTCCGCTGTCCGTTCGTGGAGCCAGATCTTCTCCAGTTTTCGGCATGTTCGTTTGGAGGCCTGGAGGTCTTCGGTGAACCAGGTGGCTTTCTTGCTGGTGTGGCTGTTGGGCGGATTCTTGAGCGGGGCGAGGGTGTTGGCGCAGTCGTCGATCCACTGTCTGAGGTTGCGGGCGGCGGTGTCGGGGTCGGAGGGTTCGGCGGGTGGGCTCAGGGCGAGGGTTGTGGTTAGCTGGTCTTCCGTGACACTGCTCCAGCAGCGGCGAGGCATTTGTTCGGTGCGGTGGTGCGTGGTGGGCTTCCTGTAGGTGAAGTGGATGCAGTGGTGGTCAGTCCAGTGGGGTTCGGAGGTGTGGTTGAAGGAGACGTGTGGGCTTGCGGAAAAGATGGAGTCGAGCGTGTGGCCGGCGGCGTGGGTGGGTGTAGTCACGAGCTGTCTGAGTCCGAGGGTGGCGAGGTTGTCGATCAGGGTGGTGGAGTTGGTGTCCTTGTTGTTCTCGAGGTGGAAGTTCAGGTCCCCGAGGAGGATGTAGTCCGTGGAGGCGATGGCGTGTGTGCTGACGAAGTCAGCGATGGAATCGCTGAACTGTGGTCGGGGTCCGGGGGTCTGTAGATGAGGGTTCCTCTGAGGGTGGTGTTGGGATCGGTGTGGATCTGGAAGTGCATGTGTTCGGCGGTGCTGAGGGTGTCGTCGGTGTTGGTTGAGACTCTGAGGGTGTTCCTGTGGACGATGGCGATGCCTCCTCCGACTCCGTTGGTGCGGTCCCTGCGGGTGATCTTGTATCCGTCCGGGATGGCAATGGCGATGTCGGGGGCTGAAGCGGGATTCAGCCAGGTCTCCGTCAGGAATGCGACGTCTGTGGAGGTTGAGTCGAGAAGGTCCCAGAGTTCGATGGCGTGTTTGCGGGCGGAGCGGGTGTTGAGGAGGATGCATCTGAGGTAGTTGGGTTCTTTCCTGGGCGGTGGTTTGGCGGGGCGGGTGCTGGCGAAGCTGCAGTTCCGGCAGGTGAAGGGCCCTTGGGTGCGCTTCGGGGTGGCCTGGTAGCAGGCGTGATCTTTTCCGGGGTTGAGTGCGTGGAGGGTGCTGGCGTCGTATCGGCGTCTGTTGATGTGGCGGGCGTGGGGGATGCCCGGACCAGGGGTCTGGCGCTGGGTGCGGTCACGGCGCGGACGGGCGCAGACGGGCTTGCCTTAGGCGCGCCTTCGGCGCGCCAGCGGCCGCCATAAATGGGGAGGTGGGAGGGAGGAGCAGGGAATGGGGCAGCGAATGGGCAGTGAGGGGCGGGGCGCAGCGGCGGGAAACAGGCACAGAAGGGAAAACGAGCACAATCAGGGCATCAAGGGGGCACAGAAAGGAAAAAAAACGAGCACAATGAGGGGCAGCAAGGGGGCACAGAAAGGAAAAAACTAGCACAATGAGGGGCAGCAAGGGGGCACAGAAAGGAAAAACGAGCACAATCAGGGGCAGCAAGGGGGCACAGAAAGGGGAAAAAAACGAGCACAATCAGGGGCAGCAGGGGGGCACAGAAAGGAAAAAACTAGCACAATGAGGGGCAGCAAGGGGGCACAGAAAGGAAAAACGAGCACAATCAGGGGCAGCAAGGGGGGCACAGAAAGGAAAAAACGAGCACAATCAGGGGCAGCAAGGGGGCACAGAAAGGAAAAACGAGCACAATCAGGGCCAGCAAGGGGGGCACAGAAAGGAAAAAACGAGCACAATCAGGGGCAGCAAGGGGGCACAGAAAGGAAAAACGAGCACAATCAGGGGCAGCAAGGGGGGCACAGAAAGGAAAAAACGAGCACAATCAGGGGCAGCAAGGGGGCACAGAAAGGAAAAACGAGCACAATCAGGGGCAGCAGCAGGGCACACAGACGGAGCTGTGTGGTGGGGGAGCGACCTACCAGTCAAGGTCAGGGGTCGCAACAAAGATAACTCCCAAGTTCCTTCCTTTTTGAGCCAGTGTCGGCTGGGGTCCGATGTTCTGGGGCCACCAAATTGGTGACCAAGCAGATTGGTTGTTTCCAAAAAGTAGGACCTCTGTTTTGCCAGAGTTTAATTTTAGGCAGTTTGTTTTCATCCAATGATCAAATTGCGTCATACAAGAGCTGAATCTATGGCCCACCTCTTTCTGATCTTTGGGGATAGACACCACAATTTGTGTGTCATCGGCGTAGGACACAACCGACAACCCCAGGGACTTTATCAGTTTGACCAGGGGTGCGACGTACAAATTGAAAAGGGTGGGGCTTAGTGAAGAGCCTTGCGGCACCCCACATGGCAAACTGAATTGCTGAGATGTAAAGTTGCCCAAGGCAACATGGTTTCTTCTGTTTGTTAGGAAATCTTTCAGTAGGGTCAAGGCTGCGCCTCTTATTCCCATCTCCCTTAGTCGGTTAATTAGGATGGTGTGGTTAACCATGTCAAATGCCGCCGAGAGATCGAGTAAAATCAGGACGGCTTGACCACCTCTATCCATTGTCCATCTGATCTCTTCAGAGGCGGCGAGCAAAGCGGTTTCTGTGTTATGCGCCTTTCTGAAACCGTATTGGGAGGGGTCCAGCAGATTATTATTGTCAATACAGGCCATCAATTCGTTATTTAATGCTTTTTCAAGTAATTTGGCTGGGAAGGGAAGTCTGGAAATGGGTCTATAGCTACTAGATTCGTGGGGGTCCAGGTTACTTTTTTTCAGTATTGGGAGTATAGATGCCACCTTCCATTCCGTGGGAATGTGTCCTGTGCAAAGCACTTTGTTGAGTATTTGAGTGAGTAGTTCCTCGAACATCCTTGGAGCTAAATGTATGATTTCAGGGGGACAGGGGTCTAATATAGACCCTGATTTGCAAGCTGTTATAAGTTTCATAACCTGCACTCTGTCAAGGGGAGAGAACCTCTCAAGAATTGTGGGAGAGTTGTTCTCAAGAGGAATGGATTCTTCCTTGTGGTTTCGTTCAAAGGAATCAAAGACCTCAGTGACTTTACCTTGAAAGAAGCTAGAGAGGGTGTCACAAAAAGTTTTATTTGATGTACTATCCTTTTTTGTTTCCATTTTTGATAATTTAGTTATCGTCTTAAAGAGTTTCTTGGCCGAGTTTTCAGCCAACAGAATTTTTTCTGTAAAATATTTTGTTTTCTCCCTATGTATCAGAGTTTTATATTTGGCAGTGGTTTTTTTGTAGGTCACTCTATCTGATCATATTTGGAGCTCCAGTTTCGTTCTAGTCTTCTACATGTTTGTTTCTGTGACCTTAGGGTCTCAGAGAACCAAGGTTCAGACGGGGTGCTGCGCCGGTATTTCTGCACTTTTTCGGGTGCTAGGAAGTCCATAGCCTCTTTTATCCAGATAGTGTATTTATGAGCAGCTATCTCCACATCGTCATCCACTATACTTATTGAAGGAAGTGTACCTACCAGGGTTCTTTCAAGTTCATGTGAGTTTATCTTGCTCCATGATCTGAAATTAAGGGTCCCTGATGGTGACACTCTGGCCACCTTTAGTAACTGGGGAGGGCTGATAGAGAAAAATACAGCCTTGTGATCAGACCATAGTAGGGGAAGAATGTCTGTGACTGCTAGGTAAGTATTATTTGAGAAAATCCCGTCCAGTGTATTGCCCGCTAACTGGGTAGGAGCTGTAATTCTTTGGTCAAAGCCTAGAGTCTCCATGAGTTCTAACAAATGGATAGTGTCCCGGTCGTTATCGTTTTCTAGGTGAAAGTTAAAGTCACCTAGTACTAGATAATCAGAACTGGTGACACTGTGCTCTATTAAGGTGCCCATATTTGCGAGAAATGGTTCTCTTGGCCCCGGGGGAGGGGAGGGGCGGTATAATAGTATTCCGTTCAGTGAATAGTTTTTCGTTAATTCAATTTGAAAAAATACATTTTCGCAGCTTGCAACATTAGTGCCTGCAGTGTACTTTATGTTAATAGAATCTCTAATAATGATAGCTAGTCCCCTCCTCTCTTTAGTTTTCTGTCCACATGCACCATTTTGTATCCTGCAGGTATGGCTTCAATCAGGTCTGGGCCTGATGCTTCATTTGCCCATGTTTCAGTAATAAATATTATATCAGTGTTATAGGTATCAACATGGAGCGCAAGTTCGTGTCTGTTCTTAACAAGAGACCTTGCATTTATTAATGAACATTTGGAGAGCTTGTTTTCATGTCTATATTCTTGTATCTTAGATGACCTATTCTTATAGTACCTGATTGGAACCTTTGTGAGGGATAACTTGCAGTAAGGGCAAGTAGAAAGATTTAGGTCATGGTCAGGTTCTAGTAGGGAGCAATTTCGGTGCTTACCTATTGTTCCAAATGCCCGAAGCTCATCGTTTGAGTAAGATAATGGATGCATTCTTCCTGGGATATAAAGGGCAGGTGTTCCGGCCCAGTTATGACAAGAACACCCTCTCCGCTCAAACGGGAGCCGCCCCCCCCCTCCCGGCGACTGGAGAGTGGGACGACCACAGTAAGGTAGGTAGGTTAAAAAGATGACAATGCACGCAATTGTAAGAACACACTAAAATTGTACCAATTATAAAAGCAGGTTAAAAATCACTATCAAGGATATTTTTAAAATCAGGCAGTAACAAGTAAAAGCAGTTCAGCACCTCACTCGCACCCCTGTGTTTTACTGTGTTTTATTAATCCTTTATGTGTGATTTTTACTTCAATAACTTCACTTACCGTGACACTTTTTTTTTAATCTGAGGTCATCTGGGCCAAAGTTCATTTGATGTCACTTCTTGTCATGTGATGCACAAATGATGTCACTTGCGCTACCCCTACCGTTTTGGTGAACCAACGTCCATGGGCCCAAATCCTTCACTTCCAACAGGTTTGCTCCATGGACTGCATGACTCAAGTGCAGGGGACAACAACTCCTTGTTCCATCAGGCAGAGGTAGTGGCACAGTTCTCTGAAGGGCTCCGGTGCACACTCAGTTCACGTCTACACCAACATCTGCGGTCAACAGTCACAGTGGAGTTCTCGTGCACAGTTTCAACAGTTGCCTCATTGCCCCTTGAATGTGTTATCTCTCGCCCACACTCAGGCATCCTTTTCTCATGGTCACACCATGTCTAGAGGCGCATCCTCACCTCCTGTCAATACCATTTTCACAGGTGTTTTCTGCCACAGTGATATACCTTCAGCTGGTGCATTGACCAGGGGTACAAGACCCGGTGTCAAACTCTCAAAATGAGTACACTGTGGCTACTTGTCCTAATGCCCACTTTATTATCCTAGTGGATGGTCCTGACTGTGGTGCAGCTCCAGGAGCTTGGTGCCACATCTCAGCATCCCACCTTATGGCCACCATATTGCCAGGGAGGCCCAGATTCAGTGCAGTTGAAATCTCCCTGATAGTGCCTGTCACAGCACTTGCTATTGAATCCCAACAGTGATCTAACCTAAATACATGGACTGTGGGGCAGGTCAGCGCAGATTGTGCAGATGAAGTAAGGATAAAGGGGGCTCTAGATGGATTGCATGGGGCTAACATCTCGTCGGACAGCCTGTCGGCCACACTCGACCCCCAAAAAAATGACCCATCTGGCTTGATAGCATTGAAGATACACTGAATATTTCAGATGCAGATTCTAATGATCATTTCAGATTTCAAATGGTTCTTTGGTTAACGTCAACACGTCTCAGACAGTGCAAGCGATCTTCAAAGCTAAGATTTCTCAAGATACTTCCTTTCAGAGTTGGATGAAACATGGGACAAATGGAAGACAGGATGTTATTTGCCATCATCTTCTTTTGCTTTCAACAAGGCAGCCCCAGCTTTTCTTTCAGAAGATGCATTTCCACATAAACTTCTTTAAAGTGTCAGGGTGGCTTCAAATCGGTGCTTATGTAAACATATGATTAAGCATATTAGCCTTTTCAGCTTGATGATCCCAGCAAAAACCTTTATAAGCTTTTTCAAAAAAAATGTGTGTGTCCTTGACAATCATAGGTTCAGGCCAATCCAAAATAGTTAACACTGTATTAGGATCAATTGAGAGACCAGAGGCATTCTTTCTAAATCCAAGGTACTCAGTTTATTCCTTTTCAAATTTACACTGTGAAAGCATGGAGACTTGCTGACACTTAAGGTATTTCAAAAAACAGTTTCCCAAAGGGAAAAAAATAGCCTTACTAATGTCTTCCTTGTGGTTAGAGTTTTCTCGCTGTATTTGCGGGGCCTTTTTGGGCATTTCCTCTCCTGGGCCTCCATGGTGATCACACAGCGGCCAATGATAGAATTAATGCTGGTGGGAAGGGTGTCGGAGGGACAGCAACGTAAGGTTCCTCTTTTGTGCCATTCCTGCTGGTGTTGGGTTTGTGCAAAAGATTTCTTCAAGGTAGAGCATGCGGTAGAGCAGGCAGATGCTCTGCAGTTGGGATTTTTTATTGAAGCCCCTGGAATCTGACAACCTACACAGATATATATATATATCACTTTCATCCCTCATTTCCTTCAGGAGGGCCCTGAGAATTTTCCTATTTACCTGAAAAGCGGACAGTAACTGTCACAGGCAAAGACATACTATGTATCAATACGTTCATAGAGTGTGCTGGCCTCTAGGATTTAAATTTAAGCTAATTCAGAGCAATAGACCGCACCAAATATAACTAACACCCAGCTGATTGCACAAAATCTAAACCTCAACACCCAAAACGCACAAGAAGGAAGAACACGAATTCCGACTTGATACATATGTTTGAAACCTGTCCCTGCATGCAACATAACTGGGGAGACATGCTCACTAGCCCCAAAATCTGCCTGTTATGGTTACTGGTGAAGACTTAATGGAACAAAATAGCACCTAAAGGCACTGACTGAGTAAGACGTGAGAAACCAAAGCTCCGCTCCAGCCCAGCCAAATAAGCAGTCATCAGTGGTCAATAGTCCAGCAGGATGCTTCAAAAGCCCTGGAGCTCGAAAAGGGAGGCAGAGGACCTGACGGTTGATCCAGCGATCAGGGATCGATAATTTTCACTAATATAGGCCCATTTACACTACCCAACTAATCCCTTCACGCTGGGGTTCAGTGTGATGCAAGTTTATTCCCAACTCACTAAATACACTTTAGAACCTGCATTTCTCCTTACAAATAAATGCGGTGATGAACCTATAGTTGAAGAGTTGATGACAATAATAAGTACTAAATCTATGCTACTAAATAATAACAGACTCAATGTGTAGTTTATGTTGTTTATCGTAAAATAATGTGAGGAATAAAAAATAAATGCTCATCAAGTACAGTTACACAAAATGCAAATCATAGATTATCACAGAGAGAGAACATTAGCAATGTATAAAACAAACTCATTTCAAATGAACAATGCATTGAAGGAGTGGATAGGCGAAGAGAGAAAAGTTTCAGAGACAAAATACATTTGCAAATGAATATGCAAATTAAGAAGATTATCTATACTAACCCAAGTATGAATCAGGGAAATCTACCCCACTGGCCAGTCAGGGCAGCAAGGCCACTCAAGTAGAGTTGAGTGACAAAGATTAGGTCAGGAGTCAGGAAACAGGTAGGCTTGTATCTGGAAACAGCAAACCGATGACACCGACGATCTCCCGCTAGCTAAACACCAGCCAACCCTAAACCACACCCCCCGGGGACTTTCAATTATACCCTAAAACCTAAATGTCCAACCCACATATGTTTCAATCTGAGTACAATATTCATCTCCCATTGGCTAATATTGGGGGTGTTCTGTCACACCACTCTCGTCATGTCCATTTTATTAGACATCTCTTTGTTTAAACATTAAATATTACAACAGAATCATCCCAGGAAACAACTTTGAAAACAATGATAGTAAACATTTCCTGCAGTTCCTTGAATGTTGCAAATCTCCACGCCTCTATTATTCGCCTCTGCCATCTCGTGAAGGAAACTGTTCACTTCCATTTGTAATCTAATTTTTCTTTTCCGCAACTTGGCAGACATTCAGCACTCCATGAAGGTCGCATTTTTTCATGCCTTTGTACTCTCCTTTCATTCAAATCTTTCTTTTGGGACATTTAATGATTTTCAGTCAATTAAACCCTCAAACAGACGTGCAGAAGTGTAGGCCCATGCTTGCCTTTTCTACAAAAATAAATACAAACATTTATTATTTTCATGAAATGTAATTTCATTTTACATACCATCCCAGCATTGCACAACCCATGTTATTCCTAGCGAAATATTATTAACGTGCACAAAAGCAGCATTAGTTTTTTTATCAAAGCAGTTTGCGGCCTAGTTCCATGCATTAATACACGCATTAGTTTTTGCACAATCGCAAAAGCATTTCCCCTTATTTTAGCATTTTTAATAATATTTTTCACAGCACACTGTTAATAAATGTTACTGAGGGTTTCAATCCCAGCAGGTTTTATTTTCTCAAAACCCTGCTCCATCAATCCCCCCTTTGATGGCGTTTTTGAGTCATCATCAAAATACCCATCACATACAAGTTTCCACTTATTTAAAATACTGTACTTCTTTCTCGTTTTATCATTCTTCCATCTAAGTCTTTCATAATCTCATAATAATTCCCTCTCATATCCTCTAATTCTATCTCTTCTCTCTTGCTCTTTCTAGCTCTACGTTTAAGATCTGATGTCTCTTTCTTTTTACACTTGCATTTGCAACATTTATAAATCATAATAATCATTATTATTACTGCAACTACTGAAGTAACAGGAATTAATATTTTTCCTAACAAACTACTTCCTAAAGTAGAAAACCAATTTCCCATTGAGGAAAACTCTTACCAAGTTTCTCCCAAGCACCGTCAACTTTCAGTTCAGTCAAATCTTCATGAAGTTCTGTAATATTTTTAATATACCCCTCAAGATTTTTACTTTTGTCAGGAATATAAGTACAGCATTGTTGTATTTTCAACATGCTACAGACTCCACCCTCTTTTGCCAATACTATATCAAGGGCAAGTTGATTTTGCAAAACCATTGATCTAATTGCAACCATTTCAGTATCAATCATCAAGAAGCCACCAGCAGTATCTGTTGATAAACAATCAACCACTGTGGACAATTTTCTAATTTAAAGGTGAATTCAGAATAACTCCAACTGAAGGTATCAGTGCTCCAAAAATATCCCCAATTATTTCAGAATAACTCGCTCCTCTCTTATTACATGTTAGTCCTTGTTTCATTTCATTAACTCTATTATTCTTATCTACGTAATATACCTTCGGGAATACTATGCCTAAATAACAACATCTGTACCAACCTGTAGGTAATCTATAATAAGCATTCTTACCACACACATAATAAATTCCCGGGAAAACAGGATCAGTCCCTCCTTTCAGTCCCCAATTTCCTTTTATCAAGAAAGTATGCTCACATTCACTAGAACCAACGAAGTAACTATTATGTGCAGTCTTTTCTCTAAACACACAAAGCTTTCCTCTATGTTGAAAATCTAGAGTCATGGCAGCGTAAGTCTCACCCTTTTTGTAATCACCCTCTCTAAAAGCCCATGGAGGTACATGAGACTTTTGCTCAGCAGCTTTCTTTTTGAAATCTCGTCTTCTATCTTCTACCATATTCATAAATTCTACTTCTTCCCACCGTAGTTTACAGGTTAAGTTATTTCTATGTGCATCTATTGTATCTATCGGTTTGTTACTAATTAAAAAATCTCCCATGTAAGCTGCATAAACAGGACCATAAACAATTTTTAAATCTCTCCTAATAGGAATTTCTGAAAATATTAAATCAAAATTAGAGTAATAATATTCTAATCCTTCCCTCTCATAGAATAAACTGGTTAAAACACTACAAGACACACCATATGTTAAAGGTAGGTGATGGCAAGTCACCCCCTCTGAGACAGACGACGGTAATTGCATGCACATATAACAATCTCTCGCATTCAATGTATTTACATATTCGTATAACAATTTAGTAAAAACATTTAACGAAAAATCATTAATTGATTTATCATGATGATAAATACTATCATCTTCTATTTTTTCTATATTAGTATTTATATTTTCCTTAGTACCAGTATCCATTCTCTCACTTCCCACGTTATTAGTATTATTTTTATAATTAGTCACCATTAAGACGGGAACAATAACAATCAATGTTAACCATACCAATGTTAGTAGTAAGACACTACATAAGCAAGCATTAATACATTTACGTTTAAAACTATGATTTTGATATCCAGTCTGTTACTTTTGCCATTTTAGACACTATATAAAAAAATTATAAATCTAAGAAAAAAACCTAAAAAATTAAAAATCTTTAAAACTTTTGAAAAAACTTATCCAAAAACCATCTAGAGTAGTGTATCCTTACACTTTATGCCTCTCTTCTTTAGCCCCTCTTTTTCTTTTTTTTTTTTTTATATCTTATTCTTCAAATCTTTTGGAATTTTCAGAATATTCTTCATTGAAATTGTTGCACCTTTATTTTCACAGTTCTTTTTTAAGGTGGTTTCAGTTTGCTTTGATCACTTTGATCAGTACCAGCTTCTTCTTCTTTTTGATTTGTGTTCTCAATCTCTTCCAACACCACATATGTCCATTCTGGAGCTGTGTATTTCTTACTCGGAATTCTTATTCTTCTTGTTTTTCGTACCAATTGTTCTTCTGAATCACTTTGTCCAGTTTGACTTGATATTTCATTTATTTGATCTGGCCTTTTCTTTTCTATAGTGTACTTCATTCTTTTCACTCCTTTTGGCCACACATCATCCTTTCTTGCTTTCTTAACTCGAACTGCTTCTTCACCTTCGTTGTCAAGTTCGCAAGTTCTTTTATTCAGTTCTTTTCTTTGTTGTACTTGCTCTTGATTTTCATCAGTCACTTTCTCTTTTTCTTTCTCAACAGCAGTCTCTTGAGACCCAGTAGCTGGTGCCCACTTTATTCGACTTGTACTTGGTTCTTCCTCTTGCTCCGCTTTTTCAGAATCTGTAACACTAGATTCTATAGCTTCATGCTCTTCAGCTTCCGGTTCTTTTCTTTGCTTTACCAGTTGCTGCTCTTCTCCTTGTCTTTCAAGTGGACTTGGGACTCTTCTTGTATGACTTGCATGAATCCAGTTTGGCAAGCCACCACACTTCACTGCTGTCGTTGTCACCAATATGATCTGATATGGTCCATTCCACCTGGGTTCTAAACACAACTTCCTCACGTGTTTCTTGACAAGAACCCACTCTCCTGGACTCAAATCATGTGCTTGATCCGGTTGTGTTGTGGTTGCAATTTCTCCAACCTGATGAGACACAGAACGCACCAGATCAGCCAATCCTTTGCAATAATCAAGCACTAGATCATCAGTAATAATCATCAGTTTGTTTGCTGGTACAATTGCTTGTCTCATGGCTCTCCCCATCAAAATTTCGTGAGGACTCAATCCAGTCTTTTTATCAGGAATGCTTCTAAGACTCATCAATACCAGGGGTAAAGCGTCTGGCCATTTCAGTGTTGTAGACGCACACACTTTTGATAGTCTGGATTTAATAGTGCCGTTAATTTGTTCGACCACTCCAGATGCTTCTGGTCCATAGGCACATTGCAGCTTTTGCTCAATTTGTAATGCTGCGCAAATCATCCGAATTATTTCATTATTAAAATGTGTTCCTCTATCTGTTTCTATAGAGACTGGAAATCCAAATCTTGGGATTATCTCTCTCAAAAGTAATTTAGCAACAGTTAGGCTGTCATTTCTTCTTGTTGGATAAGCTTTTACCCAGCGAGAAAACAAACAAACAACCACCAACACATATTTCAGTCCATTACAAGGGGAAGTTCTATAAAATCTAACTGTAGTCGGGTAAATGGTCCTGCTGCTTTCCCAATTCGACCCCAACAACTGTCTTTCTACCTGGATTTTGCTGCTGGCACACTATACACCTCTGACAAAGACTCTCTGCAATGACCCTAAACTTTGGGTTGAACCATGACTGCTTGAAGAGCCTAATCATAGCATCTCTTCCAACAGGTGCAATTCCATGGTACATCCTTGCCATCTGAGACAGTAAACTATCTGGCATTACTGGTCTTCCATCAACATACACCCACACTTCATCTTCTGCTCTCTTTTTACAATCTGATTTTATCCAAATTTCTTTTTCTTCCTCACTTGCTTCTTCCTGAAGCTGCCTAATTTCTTCCCATGTTTCCAAAGAAGAAAACATCAAGTGGCAATTTGTATGTTTTTTCTCCATCCCTCTGTTAATTGAAATTGAATTTTGTGCACAGAAACGCGCCACTTGGTCTGCGTATCTGTTTCCATTTGTCACAAAGTCATTTCCTGACTTGTGTGCTGAACATTTTACCACAGCAATCTTTTTGGGCATTTGTAAGGCATTCAATAGATCCTTCACATTTTTTCTGTTCCGGATCGGTGATCTTGAAGAAGTTAGAAATCCTCTTTGCATCCACAACTGACCAAAATCATGCACCACCCCAAAACCATATTGACTATCAGTGAATATGGTTACTCTCAGATTTTTGCCAATTATACATGCTCTAATCAGAGCTATCAGTTCAGAAATTTGAGCAGAATGTATCCCTTTTAGACAGGATGCTTCAAGAACCATAGACACTGTACATACTGCATAGGCAGCACTCAATGCACCTTTTTCATCTCTCAGACAAGATCCATCCACGAACATCACACTATCTGACTCTTCTAGTGGAGTATCTTTAATGTCAGGTCTTGGTTTCGTGCAAAATTCTGTCACATCCAAACAATCATGATCTGCGTCATCTTTCACTTCTTCACAACTTAAACTTGGCAACAAGGTTGCTGGGTTCAATATTGTACATCTTGTCGCTGTCACATTTTCAGCACCCAAAATCACTCTTTCATACCTAGTCAGCCGACTATACGTCATATGCTGAGTCCAAGTCCTTGTTAATAGGATCTCAACAGAATGTGGCACATATTCTTTCACTGGATGTCCCATAACAATTGTTTCGCTTTGCTCAAGACTCACACAAGTAGTAGCCACTGCTTTTAAACAACCTGGTAATGCGGCAGTCACTGAATCCAAAGTAGCAGAAATATATGCCACTGGACGACGTGCCAGTCCATGTTTTTGTGTTAAGACTGAAAGTGCACACCCATCTCTCTCACAACAGAATAATGCAAAATCTTTTGTGTAATCTGGCATTCCCAATGCAGGTGCTCGACAAATACTATCTCGCAATTCAATAAAAACTTTCATACACTCTTCATCTAATTCAATCGGATCAACCACATCTTTATGTGTCAACCTCTGTAAAGGTTTTGCAATCAGTGAAAACCCACTGATCCACTGTCTACAGTATCCAACCATTCCCAAAAACATTCGAACTTCTTTTTGAGTCTTAGGAGGACCCATTTGCAAAATCACATTGATTCATTCTTGCGTTACTTTTCTAACTCCTTTCTAAATTTTGTGTCCCAAATACTGAACCTCTTTTTGACAAAACTGTAATTTTGCTGGTGACACTTTATGCCCACCTTCTGCCAAATGATTCAGTAAGGCAATTGTATCTGTCACACAGGCTTCTCGTGTTTTTGATGCCACCAGTAGGTCATCAATATACTGCACTAACACTGATTAAAAATTGAAGGACTCTCTGTATACCCTTGAGAAACTCGGCACCATGCCAAAACACGGTTTCCGAACAAGAAAGCAAAAAGATATTGGCTATCCGGATGCAAAGGTATCGAGAAAAATGCTTGACACAAATAAATCACTGTGTACCATTCTGCATCACAAGGAATTTGTTAAAGAATCACTGCTGGATTTGGCACTATTGGACAGCAAGGTACTACGATCTTATTTATTTTTCACAAATGCTGAACTATTCTATATTTTCCACTTGGTTTCTTAATCCCCATAATAGGTGAGTTACAAGGACTACTTAGTATTTCTTTTAGAATACCTTGCTCAATCATTTGATCAATTACAGGAATTACTCCTGCTGTTATTTCAGGACTCATCTTGTACTGAGGAGTGTTTGGATATATTGCACCTTGTTTAACTGTAACCTGAATAGGATCCACACCTTTCATCAACCCAATGTCTTTTCCTGTAAAATCCCATACATCAGGTCTTACTGCATTTCTCAACTCTGCAGGTAAATCTTCTTCTGTAAGCAATGAATATAAATCATTCACTTCTGTCCCTTGTTTTGCTAACATCGTTTTAAAAGCAACATCCTCATCTGGTGTTTGAAAGGCAATACCATCTGGCGTACAATAGATGGTGCAATTCATTTTACAGAGCAAATCCCTACCTAAAAGGTTCACCGGACTTGTATCACATACCACAACCCGATGCATGTCTCTGAATCTTCCAATATGAACTTCTATTGGTCTTGTTATTGGAGTCTTAATATATTTATTTGAAACTCACACAACTTGGATAGTTTCTCCCGAGAGGGGTAGGTTTGGGATTTCTGCTGCTCTCTCAGTAGAACGGGTAGCACCAGTGTCCACTAGGAATGCAACATTATTACCTTCCACTTTTCCATCAACAAAAGGACCTGATTGATCTACCTCTAGAGATGGGCTAAGCACGCACTCTTCCTCCCCCCTCAGGCACCTTCATTGAGATGAGTCTGAGTCACTCTCTGAACATTGCAATAAATACTGTGAAACCACTTGTACATTTTGATTCTTACCAACTTGTTCACCTGCGTGAAATCCAGAATTCGCACAGTATCTCTGTACTTGAGCATTCACATTATTTGGCATAAGAGCTTGAAGTACCTGTACTTGTGTCTGTGGTGTAACTACCTGCTGCTGTTGTTGCTGTTGTTGATTCACAACCACTTCATTCTGCATCTGCGGATTGAAATTTTGATTCATTCCATTATTCTTCAGTAAAGATCTACACTCATTCCTCCAATGTCCAAACTTTCCGCACGCATGACAAGGAAATTTCTTTTTAAATTCTTCCCTACTCATCTTACCTCTACCTCTACCTCCATTTGGAACCTGACCATTTTGATTTTGTCCTTTCATTTGAAATTCTGTTTGAGAACCATTGTTTCCATCATTCTGTTCTGCCACCTTCACCTGTGCCCACATAATTTTCTCTTTCAGCTTTTTATGCCTTGACTCAATATCATCACTACAATATTTAGCATAACTCAGAATCTCATCAACTGTTTTACTCTGCCAACAAATCAAATGTTGCTGAATCATGTTACTAATTTTGGGTTTTAATCCAAAAACAAACCTATACACAAAGTGTCCCATATCTTTGTCACCTATACTTTCAAAACCACTATACTGTTTGAACACCTGTAACAGCCTTTCATAATAAGCATGTACCGATTCTTTAGGTTCCTGGGTTGTCCTGTCAATTTTAACCCAATCTGTTTCTTTTGGAGAAATTTTACTTTTCAAGAAAGTAATTACTTGATTATATTTTTTCATCACTTCTTCTGAAGGTGCTCCTGTCTTCACATCTCTAGGATATTCTTCTTTTGGCCAGTCAACAGTAATTTTACACTCGTTCCTTAAGTCAGCTGGAACTACAATCTCAAACAAACCATCTAGATCTTTTAACAAAACTTTTGAAACTTTTACAAACCTCTCTACCTGTTTGTACCACTCAACAGGTTTCTCTCTCAACCTAGGAAAATCATTCGTAAAGGATAATATATCCTTTTTTGACCAGGGAACGTGAACATATCCACCACCTGGAACTTCTCTCATTGGGCATACCATTTCAGCCTGTCCTGTTTCTCTTAATGGAAATAAAGACGCATTTTTACTTGCAAGCATTTCTTCCTTTTTTTCACCCATCTACCTTTCCACCGTTCTAAATCTCCCCATTTCTTCAAGGTATTCATCAGTTCTTTTATTTGCAATCGTTTACCAGAAGTATTCAAACTTTCCAAATCCTTATCAGTAAAATCCAGTCTGTACGTTTCTTGCAAAACTTTAGACTTTTCTATGTTTACTCCATATTCTTGTGCAGCTTCTGCCAATCTCTCATGTAAATTCCTTGCTTTCTATGTAATATTCTTACACAAAAATAACAACTCTTCATCTCGGTACTTACTCAATCTTTCTGGACTTATTGTACCAATAATAATTTCTTCCAGATCCACTCTCAATCTAGCTACATCTATACTCGATTGTGACTTATTCTTTTCCATTCCTCTTATCCAGTCATCTAACTCCTCTGGCGAAGGACCCACCGAACTCCCTGATACTGGAGCTGTTCCACTGACATTCTGCACTATTTTTCTAGGATCCATCTGTACACTTCTCTTTGGTGTTTCAGTTACGTTTTCATTCACTGGAAGATCAGTCAATGAAGTACTCATCTCAACTTGTTCTGATCCACTAACATTCCTGGCATTATTCACGGGAATTGTCAATGCATGTACTCTTGATATATTCTGACTCTCACCATACAATGTAACTATAGGACCAATCGTTACTGGTACCGATAATGCTTTTGCATTCAGACTCATCTGACTAATTCTTTGAGTTAACTCATCTTTCGCCTTATTCAACATGTCAATCTCATTTTCCTGCAACACTCGAGTGTGTGAAGCTACCGGAACTTGTGTAACCTGTGAAACTTCTGTAGGTTGTGGAGCTTGTGGAACCTGAGGAACTTGTATTTCAATTAGTGGTGCATTTGGAACTGTTTCCCCTGAACTTTCCTGATATGGTGGAGGTTTCTTTAATAATATTTCATCCAACAACTCATCATCAATCTCATCTGAATCATTATCTATTTCTGAAGTCTCTAAATTATTCTTTTTCTCTTTACTTTTGCCTCCAGTCTGATCCTCTGCAACTATTACTGGATATTATCCATCTGCAATTACATCTCTCCTCCATCTTTTCTTTTGATCATCCCATCTAGCCTCAGAATATCTCGTTATTATATTCCTGTATTTAATTCCATTCCTGTCTCTCTCCCTTTTATAAGCCTCATGTTCCCATTCCTCAAGTGCTTCATACTGCGTAGGTCTAGGACTTGGCTTTAATAAATTCATTTGTCCTCTCAAGTTCTCCAAAATCCTTACATTAAATGTACCATGCTCTGGAAAAGCTAAAACTCCATCATCTTCAGTATAACTCATCCAGTTCTCTAACCATGTACATGTATGATATCCACGTTCTAACTTCATAAAAGAAGCAGGCGTTCTCGGAGGAGGTATAGGAAGTCCCTCTCTAATAACTATCAACTTGTATTTTTCGAAGAAATCTTTTATTCTTTTTACCAATTTCATTTTTAAACACTCTTATTGTCACTAAATAAACCAAAAACAAACAAGAGAAAACTTCCGTAAACCCTCCCACTCTATTCACTAAATCACAACCAATACCAGCGCCACTCACAGCAACCAACCAATCACAGCTCACTACGTATCCGCTATCTCAACCACTGCTAGCGCGGCTCACAGCAACCAACCAATCACAGCTCACTACACGCCCGCTGCCTGACCAATGCCAGCGCTGCTTTTTGTGACGTCAGTATTACTCCTGCTACTGACCATCCCTTTACAAAATAATACGGCAATGTGTTTTCTACGTTTTCTCAACTATTTCTTGTTAGAAAAAACACAAAACAATGCTACTTTGTCTGCTCCACTAATAAAGAGATAGTTTCATTTATTCAAAAAGAAATTCTTTCGCTTCTAGTAAAATAACGACCGGCGCTACTCTACTCTCAATCAAGTTAAAGGAGGTCTTGGTACTCCTCTGGGGATACTAGCCAAAGTTTCGGAAGAGGACTTTCCATTCAGAAAGAGGTCTTGGTACTCCTTTGGGGATGTAAGGCCAGAGTTTCGGAAGCGGACCTTTCACTATTTCATGCAATCTTCTTTCAATCGAATATGTCCCTAAAATAACATCGACAACCTTTCGCTGTTCGATATTACAACAACAGACAAAGTACTTCAGCAGTGTGATACCTTTCCCACACTATTCCTCTGCCACTTAGGCTAAAATAACATCATCCTAGGATCTTAGGTAACTCCGTACCCGTATTTCCAAACAACACAATACAAAGATACTAACTTTTCATGTTAATAATCAATAATAAATAATTATTGCCAAACTAATCAATAATTAACCATCCTCTGCTATCAAAAACTGATCCAGCGATCAGGGATCGATAATTTTCACTAATATAGGCCCATTTACACTACCCAACTAATCCCTTCACGCTGGGGTTCAGTGTGATGCAAGTTTATTCCCAACTCACTAAATACACTTTAGAACCTGCATTTCTCCTTACAAATAAATGTGGCGATGAACCTATAGTTGAAGAGTTGATGACAATAATAAGTACTAAATCTATGCTACTAAATAATAACATACTCAATGTGTAGTTTATGTTGTTTATCGTAAAATAAATAAATAATGTGAGGAATAAAAAATAAATGCTCATCAAGTACAGTTACACAAAATGCAAATCATAGATTATCACAGAGAGAGAACATTAGCAGAGTTAGTTTTGGTCTTATGATGAATTCCATAAGGCTAACGATTTGTGCTATGAAGTCGCCCCTGTATACATGGTATGTGTTTGACGCTGTTTGTCTCTGCCCTGTGTAAATCTTTATTTTTCGTGAATTTATTGGTGTTATGACAAGGAATAGCCTGTTAATTGTGTTGTAAACCGTCTTTTTGCTTTCTTCTGTATGTTTGCTCATATATGTTAAAATAAAGAGAAAAATGGTTAAAAAAAACAAACTGACATGCAGAAGTGTAGGCCCATGCTTGCCTTTTCTACTAAAATAAATACAAACATTTATTATTTTCATGAAATGTAATTTCATTTTACACACCATCCCAGCATTGCACTAACCCATGCACAACCCATGTTATTCCTAGCGAAATATTATTAACGTGCACAAAAGCAGCATGTTTTTTTTAATCAAAGCAGTTTGCGGCCTAGTTCCATGCATTAATACACGCATTAGTTTTTGCACATGCGCAAAAGCATTTCCCCTTATTTTAGCGTTTTTAATAATATTTTTCACAGCACACTGTTAATAAATGTTACTGAAGGTTTCAATCCGAGCAGGTTTTATATTCTCAAAACCCTGCTCCATCATGGTGGAATAGCTGGGCACCAGACAGGGCTGCCCCGGGGCGTGCTTCCTCCAACGTGCTGCCATCTTGATAGGAGCCACGTCTGGGCCGGTCCAGTGCCTTCGCCAGGTGTGCCCCCTCGGTGGAGAAGAGTCAGTGCAAAATGGTTACCCCGTCTGAAGCTACGCAGCAAGACAAAAGCAAAAACATCACTTCGGGTTCAGGAGTTTTGGTGCGGGCGATGTGGGCTCCCATGGGGGCAGGCCTGCTACTGGTGAGATGCATTGTGGACCTGCTGTTGCAGAGTCCCCCAAGCTGCATTCGGCAGGGAGGACTAGCCCGGCGGGAGATCAGGAGTCTGCGGCATCATGAGGGTGAAGGACCACCTGGACGAAAGACATTGTGCCCAGGCCTAGCAGGCAAGTCTACAAAGCCTAGAAAGCACTAGTCAGGCCTCTCACCTCGAGAGCAGGCCCATCCACCAGAAGACAATTGAAAGGTGAGCCTACGGGCAAGGTGGCCCATAAGTGTCAGCGTGCACCTCAGGGGTGCCACAGGGTCTGAGGGGGAGATTTGACAATTAAAGCTGAGTGGCTTGGGGTCTGTGACCATGTGGAAGGGTAGTAGTCAGCCAGAGGAGAGGCTGATGGCCTGGTCTGTCCCCAAGTACTACAAGGGAGGTAAAAAAAAAGCATGAGGCCCTTTTCAGCCAGGGTGCCGGTGGTTGGTCCGCCAAGAGGGAGGCTTGTTCTGGCCAATCCTGATCATGCTTTCGTTGCTGCCAGCTCCATTAGATGAGAGAAAGGAGTCCAAGGAGAGGTGAACCATCAGGACCTTAAAATGACAACCGTGAATTAGGGCCCTGGGGTGCGGGGACAGATCCACAAGGAACACTTACTCGCATACATGTGGTTCCATATGACTGACTTGTTGGTCTTAACGAAACCTACTGGAGTCACTATGAAGAGTGAATGGATAATCATGCCTTTACCCCTTTGTAGCCACCATTCTGAACCCATGCCTGACCATTGATGGTAGACCAGTACATTGGCAACTGTTGACATTTCGGTATTTGGGTGTACACATCTACAGAGACCCGACAGACCTCCACGACGGTAATCTATTGCGCGCCATCACTGCGGTGCGAGCGCAGATGGCCTTTTGGAGCACACTGCCATTAACAGTTATGGGCCGAATTGCACTGATAAAGATGGTGGTGCTCCCGCGCCTTTTGTATTATTTTGTAAACCTGCCGTCCTGTCTTAGGCCGGCGCTGTCCAAAAATCTAGAAACAGACCTGAGGAAGTTTATCTGAGGCACATCGCGCAGTAGAGTGGCCATGGCTAAAATGTACCCCTCAACAACTTGCGGAGGCCTTTCACTGCCACATATGGAGCAATACTACCTTGCTGCTCAACTCCAATGGGTGGCGCGATGGTTAAGCGCACGCCAACCGGAGGACTTGGTGACTCAAGCACCGACTCTCACTCATTCGCAGGTGGTTGAGTTATTCCACCCCAGAAAGAAGGGCAGGCCGCCAGCCCTGCTAATGCTTGAGGTGGCCCATTATTGCTATCGACGTATCCTGCAGCTCACGCACAGCGTGATCTCAAATGCACCGTCTCTTCCCATAGTGGGCACACCCAGGAGGCACCGCGCTGTTGCGGGAGTGGAGTTGGGGCAATGGGAGGAGGCTGGCGTTCTGACAGTCGGGAACATATTCAATGAGGGTCAACTATTACCTTTTGCGGTACTAGCGGAGGACTCGGGTTTGCCGCAGGGCCAATTTTTACTGCATGCAGCAGTGGTACGCATGCTGCAACTTACATGGGGCAACATAGCGCAGGAACCACCCACGGACCTAGTTGTACAATATTTGCACAAATTGGGTACAGGCCGACACCTTGTCAAGTGGTTTGCGGGGGCGCTGAGAACGCACACGGTGCCACAATTGAGCTCATTACGTGCTCACTGGGAGGCAGACTTGCAGCGTCCCTGCACTGAACGTGACTGGTTGGCCATCCTCGAGGGTCCCACCCGAATCCCCCGTAACGCAAGATTCCGGCTCATCCAGTACTACATAGTACACAGAGCCTACCTAACACCAGCCAAAATCAATAAATATTTTAATCGTGCTGATGCAAGCTGTCCGAGATGTGGTGAAGTAGGGGTTAACTTGCTTCATATGGTCTGGTCCTGCCCGATCTTACAGCGGTATTGGAGAACGGTCACTGTGACCCTGACGCAGTGCACGGAGCGTGCACTGAGTTGAACCTGGGAGGTATGCATATTGGGATTATACCTCAGATCTAGGAAGCACAAAGTGAGGTCCTGTTATATAGATCTGGGTCTCATAGTGGCCAAGCGGCTGATCACGCGACGCTGGAAGTCACCTGACCCCCCTGCAGAGAGGGCCTGGTTCCAATCGCTATTCTGCTGGGCACAGGCCGAGAGCATAGCATTGCGTCATGAGGATGCGATAGGCATTCGTAAACAGCCACTCGCAGGGTGCTGGGATGCGATCCTGGCGGATTTTCGCACTATATGGCAGAACCAGGCTGACGAGCCGACTCATTCACCTCACAGGAATGGGGACCAGACCCGGGAGGCATAGCTAGGTCGCAAGACCCATGTCGCTAACCTGTCCACAAACGAGTGTACGGAGCCGGATTCATAACCCTTCACTGACTATTGTCCAAGCCAGTCAACGCAGTACATAACATGCAATTATGGCATAGTAGGCATATTGTAGGATAGGGTGCAGTACGATCAAAACATGCCCAAGCGCTGCGTGCAAGCGAGCAAATAGAACTTGCAGTTACTAGATATTGGAAGTGCATTGTGGTATTATGTTTAAAAATTATAATTTCAAACACAGGAGTCAATGTGAGGTTACAGTTGGTTATATTGATGTTGTGTTGCAAACAGTCTAATTCTCTATCCCTTAGGATGAAACATTTGTACTAAGAGAAAACACCAGTTACGTTTATGATGTATTGATGTCTAATCTAGATGCGCTTTATTAGAAAACTGATACAGGGGAAATACTGGTATCAAATTACGAATGTTTTGTAATAGTATCGCCTGAAGTGTACTGATATAATGCAAAATTGAAAATCAATAAAAACACATTTAAACAAAAAAAATAAAAAAAATGAAGAGTGAATGGATAGATCTCAACAAAGTGGATGAAAAACACCGTCCCCCAATTACCCACGACTATTTGACACACTTTTTGTCCAAAATATACTTGAGTTCGGCTCAATCAAAAGAGATCTAAAAACCTGCATTCCAGAGCACGGAGATGTATTTTACCCGGGAGATAGGGTGAATGATCTGGAGTGCCTAACAGGTGACAGAGCAGAGGACCACAATCTTTTATTGTACAAAATACATCTAACTGAAGAAAAAAACATTGAAATATAGGCTAGACAAGAAGATTTGAAGAACCACAGGCACTAAATCAATATCCTTATCAGGGGTTTCTAGGGGAGAGGATTTCAGGGTTTTGGGAGTGTGACCTCCTGGAGGCACCCCCAGTCACCCTCAATCACCCTCATAGTGTCTTCATAAATCAAAAGACTCCCCTACAGACATTCTCACCAGGGTTCCCTTCTTTGAGGATAAAGAACTAATCATGAGAAAAGCAAGGGAGAAAGAAACCCTTGACTTCAAGGGACACAAACTTCACCTTTACCCAGTCAACAGAGCTGCAACAGTCCAGGCTTCCCGAGATTTTTTCACTCTTAACGCAGACGATGAGGTTTCTCCAGACATAGTGTGGGATGCCTCCATAGGAGGACTGATTAAAGGCATCAAAATAGAAAGTGCCTCAGAAAGATGATAAGTTGAAGAGAAATTAATGAAAGACATCCCCTCCCTAGAGCAGTAGGATAAGATTCGTTCAGCTAAAAGAACACAGCATCAGCTATCAACCTTGAGAGGTCAGCTGAGAGCTCTCAGAATGAATAAGGTGGAAAAGACCCTACTTAAAAATTGCACTATGATAAAAGAGATAAAGTGGAAACACTTCTGGCACAGACATTATAACAGTAGCAAGCAAAAACGCACATCAACAGATTTAAACGAGCAGGTGGCCCATGGACCATTAGGGAGAGGGATAAACATGCAGCATTTACATAATATTTCTGGCATATCTGTTCTAGAAGAGAGGGAGGAAAAGGACACAGATTTAGAAGAATAAGAGCCTGATTTAGATCTTGGCGGAGGGGAATACTCCGTCAGAAACGTGACGGATATCCTGTCTGCCGTATTATGATCCCAGTCTATCCTTTGGAGATTGTAATATGGCGGACAGGATATCCGTCACATTTGTGATGGAGTATTCCCCTCCACCAAGATCTAAATCAGGCCCTAAATCTGTGTCTGCACACTACACGGTTCTACGCGAGGTCAAAAGGAGGAACTGGAGAACTTGACAGAGATAGATGAAATAGTTAGGGCATGCAACACCATGCCGGTGGGAAAGGCCCCAGGGCCAGATGGCTTTTCAATCATGTTTTACAAGACTTTACTCCCACATCTAGGAATGCACCTATCAGCCTTGTTCATCTCATTCTCAGTCTTCAAGGCTCACTTTCTCTTTGTGAGAGGCCAAAATCCTCTTCTTCATAAAGTATGCCCTTCACTGAATGGATAATATAGTCTGGTCAAACTATTAAACACCAGGGCGAAACTCTTCACCAAAGTCTTTGCAAACTGCTTGGTAGTTCTGATGCCCCACTTGATAGGCCCTTATTGAATAGGTTTCATCAAACACAGACAGGGCAGTTACAATATGTGAATGCTAGCGCATCTAATAGAGAAAACGCGTAAGAAACATATCCCTGCTCTCTTTTTTTCTAATGATACAGAGAAAGTCTTCAACCAGGTCAGTTGGAGCTTTGCTGGTGACAGTCTTGCACAAGCTAGACATGGGGGTGCATGTAAAGCTGAAAAAATGGCTGGATATGGATCCCCAGTGACCTCAGTCTGTGAACTGCTCTGGTTCTACTACTTTCTCGTTACACAGAGGTGCCATCTCTCACCCCTCCTATTTGCACTGGTGGCCGAAGGCTTCTCCTTTGGATGCATAGAATATAGGATTTGCCTTCTTGCTGATTATGTCCTCCTAACACCTCATATCCGTACAAGAGAAAGAGGTACGGATTCCGCCATACATGACAGCTGTTGCAGCAAATCCACATAACCTTCTGAGCTAAGGTATATATGTATTTCTACACATGCTGGATACCACCACCCACTTAAGCACACATGCCAAATGTTGGCATGTATGCTTAAGACAAGCACAAACTATAATCCCCTGGCTGCAATGCCCCGAGTTGAGATTTAGGAAGGGAGCAAGAAGCGAGTTCAATTGGTCATGGTGTGGAAGAGTGATGTAACTCCGCATACAGAGCAAGGAACTATCTTGAGGGGCTTTCACAAGTCCACAAAGGAGTCTTGCTCCCTAGACATTATGGGCCCCTAGATAATGAATGACACTTTTGCCCAGGCCTATTTGAAAGGAGCCCTAAGCCCAAGCAGCCTTGGGCACGTTGATCTGCAAGACAATCATTCCTGAAAAAAGTTGTGCCAGGAGATGCTGTGGTCGCCAACATTGTGCCCTAACAGGAAATTGATGGGTTAAGCTGTGCCATCTTGGCAGCCATCATGGATCTCGCGGAGGTGTGGAAATCTTGCGAGACTTCAGTGAACAGTAGCGCAGCGCTCAATAAAAGCCAGCTATGGGCAGGAGATAATAGATGGTGTGCGCGGTTCTTCTGGGAGTGATCAGGTGTTTAAACGTCTGGAGAAAAGCAAAAGACCTGGGGGTAGATTTACAAACATTTTGCTCTGGGTTAGCATCACCAAAGTGACGCTAACCAGCACAAAATATTTTTTTCTTAATTTACTTTCCAGTGCAAAACTTGTTTTGGGCTGTAAAGTACCCTGAAAGTAACACAAAGCAGCGCAAAGCAATGATTTGCATTACTTAGCACCAAGGGTCGTTACATGGGAGGTACAAGGGCTTTCTCATGCTACCACCCATGCCTTTTGACACAAAACCCTATCTACAAACAATAGCAGACAGGGTTTAGCTCCAAAAGTTAACACCATTTGAAAGGAGGCATTAAAAGGAGAACTGTTATTTCTCCTTTCTTTTCTGACTTTGCAAGCGTGCTGCACTGTGCACCACACATGCAAAGTCAGAAACGTTTTAAATTCTGTCTGCATATAGTATTTTGTACTGGAAGGGTACTCTTCCAGTACAAACCCTATGGTAGACTCAGGCACACACCCTTGCACCAGGGCGCAGAGGTGTGTGCCTGGCTCACGGCAGCTGTAATCAGCGCTGGCGCTAGGGAGAGGGGAGGAGAAAGCCATATCTCTGTAGATATTGTGCTCTCCTTCTCTCTCTCTGTCTCTCCCGATTTGTAGAGCAAAAAATGGCTTTATTTTAGTTGTCTCCTGCCGAAATTGCCTCTGCCTCAATAGAAGTCAATGGGGAAAATACATTCTCCCGATTTTTTTCCAATGTTCCCACTTCCCTACATGGACGTCATTTAGGGGTCGCCAGGGACCTCTGCTGAGACCCCTGGCATGCCCCTTGTGACCCCTGGCACTGCCTTTGCGACCCTTAGTGTCAGCAGTGGCAGGAACAGAAGCCACTCGTCCTTGTGGACGTTGGTGGGGACTTCACTCACCTCGTTTTCTCTCAATTTTTTATTATACTAATAGTGAATAAAATTACATTATTCGCTATTAGTTTAATAAAAAATGGAGTACAAATAGCTGGAATATGACTTTCCCTGACAGTTGAGGTAAGTTAAAAAAAAATGCTTTTCAATGTATGTATGTTGTGTGCGTGCTTGCAGTTTTAAGTGTGTTTATGTAAGAGTGTGAATGTGTGTGCATGTGTAGGCAGAGTGTGTGTATGTGTGAGTGTGTGTGTATGTGTGAATGCGTGTGCATGTATAAGCATTTGTATGTGTTAGTGAAAGTGAAGGTCAAGGGGCATGTGAAGTCGCTACCACAGGCATTTTGGTGAATTGACGTCCATGCTTTCCTATCATGAAATGTTGGCGTGTATGAATTGATATACATCCCACCCCCCCCCCCCCCTTATCATTATGGCATGGACAAAAGCAGGATCAAAAGACACAGCTCTGAAGTGAGGACAACGGGCAACACACCGCTGGCGACAGAGCAGGAGGGTGGAGAGCACGGATAGCCGCTGCTCATTGTCTAACCATTTCTGACAGCAGAGGCGCAACTAGAGCCAAATTTCGGGGGGGGGGGGCTACCAAAAATTTCGGGGGGGCTGATTCTCCCAGCAATATGCAGAGTGGAGCTGCAGGGGCTCTAAGAAGGGGTGAAAACACAACAAAGCCTCGTTAGCAAGTAAATGGTCTTTAAAAGACCTGTGAAGTACTCGGGTGCGGCTGTGTGTGGGGGGGGCTGAAGCCCTTTGAGCCCAATGGGTGATGCGCGCATGTCTGACAGTGACATAGCAAATGTGTGCATCAGAAATGCCAGGCTTGAAACATATTTGGAACACCAGTGCCGTCTTTCAAAACGTTAATCTGCATGAATTGGAAGGAATGCAATTTTATTTTTCTCTTATTCTTTCTTTAAGTGTGTATTCTCCTGGGTAAAATTTGCCTAAGTCTGGAGTACACACGTTCCAGATCCAGATCGTCCCTCGTCATGGTTATACCCGCCCTTTTCAATAAAATGTTAATGCATTTTTTTAATAGTTCATAACTTGCGAGCTAAGAATCACATAAAATACATGGGGGCATATTTACAAGCACCTTGCGCCACTTTTGCGCCGCCGTTGCGTCACGCATGTGACGCAGCAGCGACGCAAACCATGCGCTGCGTTGCGCTATATTTACAACGTGACGCATCTAGGGAGATGCGTCACGTAGTAAACCCCTGCGCCACATGAAACCTGCGTCAGGTTTCATGTGGGCGTACCGGCGCAGGGGGGGGCGTTCCGGCGCAGGAACGCCTCGGCAAAGTGACGTAGTGAAATCTACAAGATTTCACGCAGTCACTTTCTCGACGCTGGTGCGTCAAATCCTTACGCCTGCTTCAAGCAGGCGTAAGGATTGACGCACCATGTTAGGGATAGGGAAGGTTGGAACAGTGCTGGAGTTGCGTCGCGCTTGCGACACAACTTCAGCACTGCGCCAACCTTCCGCCGGCAGATGCGTCACGCATCTGCTTATCTCTGCGCCACGATGTGCCGCATTGTAAATGCGGCGCATCGGACGTGGCGCAAGGGTAAACTTGCGTGACGCATTTTCCCTGGCGCATCCCTGCTGATATGCAGGGATGCGCCAGGGAACGTAAATATGCCCCATAGGTAAAATTCTCTTGTTTTGGGAATCAACAGTGGGCCAGAAGCATTATTTTTCAGTAGCAGTACATAAAATCCCTTCACAGCAAAACACATCAGGGCAGCCTGCACAATGCCCCATGTCATGCACACAAACACGTACCGTAAAAAACCATTCTTTCGGTGCCTGCCCCATATTCTTTACAGTGTCTCGTAGGGAGAGATTCCCTTTTCCTCGCCGGAGCTCCTTTCGATTTGCTCCTGTGCTGGCTGTTTGCGCTGCGCACCATCACTCTCACTGCTCGCAACTATTTATTCTATTGGGTACTTGGTTGTTTTCTACAGCTTTCAAAAACTGGGAAATTCATTTTCATCAACTTTTAGGTTGTGATGTGTCCGAATGCCACACGGTGGCACCATTTGATTTTACATAAAATATTACCGGTTTCCGATATTTTTTTTCTAGATCGTGTACTTGTGAAACTGAAATTCATACAAACCTACTAAGTTTCAATGTATACAAATACCATAAGATAGCAGCATTTGATCCGAAGCATATTACCTTGTCATATTTTATTTTGTATTTATTTTTAGTTCTAGACCAGTGGTTCTTAACCTTTTGACTTCAGTGGAACCCTACTTCATCATTATTGGAATCCGGGGACCCCACTGAATCATTATTGGAATCCAGGGACCCCAGCCTATGCAATTTCAGTTATTTGAACTGCAAAACAATAAATAAACAATCATTCATAATACAAATGATGAAACATTTAATTTAACTCACAAACATATATGAAAAAAATCTAAATGTTAGTTGTCATTGGAAGTTTGGAGCTTTTCTAAATGCATTTGAGGTCACCCAATGTCCATATTATATTCTGTTTGATACACTTGAACTGCCCCCAACTTCATTTTTAGCCTTCGCTTTCAAATTCCTTCACATTTACAGAATGTTTTAAAATTTCAAATTTTGTATTTTACTTCTTTATTTATATACACCTTATGAATCTTTATTTTTTTCATTTTCTAAACAGTCGCGGACAACCCGAGTAGGCGTAGCAGGCTCCCTGGTTTCCAGGACCACAAGTTAAGAAGCCCTGGACTAGACTGACAGCGCAGCTGTCTGCTTGGCCTATTGTAACTATTTCTTTAAATGTGTATAGAATGGGCTTTGGCTCCACCCAGAAGAATATTGCTCTCTCACTTCATTAGCAGTTGGATGCATCATTGTGTCGCCTCAAAAGCTCTTGTATTTGAATGCAACTCGAAAGTACACATTAAATTACATAGCTCATAAATGCACTGTAATTGCAATTGTAAATGCCTAGAGCACTCATTTTTCCCCCCACTGCAACAGGCTTTTTTAATGTTTAGCCAGGATTGAAAATGCAAGTCAGACCTATTGGCTTTACTAATACTTGTTTTCTGTTTGCTAGCTCTTGTACACAAATGTTGCTTGCATGAAATTGTGACAGGCAGAGATGAATAAACACTTTGGCACTGATTCATTAAGCTGAAGAAAAACAGTAGTATTCTGCATGCAAAGTAATGTAGATGTTAAAATGTTGTGCTGATTTCTGTATGTGCTGATTCGTGCACATGCCAATGTTAGTATGACTCATACACAATTTTAGGTATTTTCTATAGTGCAGCCATGGCTCTAAGGAGCAGCAGAGCACTTAATAGCTAACAATTTTGGTGGAAAAGAGCACCTTTATTATGAAGTGTTGTACATGTAACAGTATGGTGTGTGGAGCAGAGATATCAATAGTACAGCAGGTGCAGAGGCACCGGGGCCCAATAGTCTATGGACTCTGAATCCCAATTGTGGCAGTATTTTAGTAACTACCCATTGGTATGGGGGGCAATGTTCCTTGTTTGCACCAGGGTCACTGAAATGAAATGAAATTTGTACTTGTAAAGCGCACCCATACCCCCAAAGGGGTGTCCAGGCGCTGTACGCATACCGCTGTGGAACCCTTCCTGGCTTTTCCCTGTGAAATGTCCACTCCTGGGCACCCCCAGGGTGAAGCCAGGCATCCCAGCGCTGTTGGGGCCGTTGTGGAGATTAAGCAAGCTATTGCCCAGAGTTGCAGAGTGGGACCCATGATTAGAATAGGCACCGAGGCGAGAATTATCAGGTCCGAGGAAATTGAGCCCAAGACCCGCCGAGGCGGGAATTGAACCCTGGTCCCGGGCCAGATCTCTGCATCAGGGTCTGCCGCTCTAACCATTGAGCCACACTTCTCCACTTCTCACTGGCATCTTTGCTAGGCCACAGGCATGGAGTGAGTCGAGAATGTATTTCTGCCGCTAGCAGAATTGCATATTAGCCCTTCACTCTGCCGAATATGTCACACTGGCACTGCCAGAGGAGCCTGCTTGCAAGGACCAGTGGGTAGGTCTGTTTCATTTTGTCCCATGCTTTGTGATGTAGTTAAAAATAAAATCCACACAATGGCTCTTTCAAGCCTGCTCACTTGGCAGTGAGAGTGCCCGACAGGCCAATCCAACACTGCCTGACACACATCATAATCAAAACCCAACTTGGAAGTGTGAAAAAATACACATTTCTAGTTTCATTTTTCCCCTTAATGTGGCTAATAGTAATGATCATCAAGAGTGCAGAAACTACTGTAATTATACCATAACATCCCATTTTTATTTACAGCCCAGTGTAGGAATTTGGGAGAAGGAAGGTCACTGCATAATTCGAAAAAAGTGTTGCTTTTAAGAGCAGTTTCATTATCCACCATCACGCTGTCAAGGAACCCTGGGCGCGTTGAAGCAGGTGAGCTTTTCCTCTGGGGTGTTTTGGCCGTGTCATAACACAGAGCATAACACAGCGCATACAGCTCTTTTGCTTGTTTTGAGGCATGCGTGTGGAAGTGACTCAAGTACCAGTGCAGCCGCAGTTGCAACAGTTGGCAGAACTTCCCTTATTGATCAGCACACTCATCTGCCCTCTGACTTATGTTTTTTTGTGGTCAGCAGATATTGGGCATTTCTGTGAAAGGAATAGACATTCTTAGGCCTGCCGTTAGCCCAGACCTTTTGATCTTACTAACATTATATATATAATAAAATTACATCTTTTTTTAGTAAGCCCTATTTATCTATTGGTCTGTTGTTATGTCATTCACATATTTCTTTCATCCAGTGCTACATGGAGCAGTGGGTCAGCCCTCTTTAGCCATTGGCTAACCCTTTTGTCTAACCCCATTATGAGTGGCAGAATTCTGCTCCTTCACAAGGAGCACATCTGCACACAAAGTAGTACCGATCAGTGCCAGGGAGTATGTTATTTGTGGCCAATGTTTATTTTTATGTTGATGGGGGCTCAACACATCTCTCAAGAATAACTCTTCACAAAACTATTGCAAAAACAACAAGCTGCCACTGCCAGACCTACTGGCTTTGCCAGTGCCTGCTGATAATATATTGGAGTGAGTTTTTCATGGATGTTTACATTTATGAACATTATTTTTGTAACAGTCTGAGTGGAGGAAGGCAAGTGATATGAGTCACCAGGATTTAGTTGTTAAATGATTATGTTTTGTTAAGGAGATAATGACATTAGATGAGGAGTATCTAGCCATGTGGCAGTGCAGCGGAGGCAACTGTCTTTCTTTACACTCCCAAATAAAAGAAATTCAGCACTCCCAAGAAGAGGGACTCGACAAAGCAAGAAGAAACACTTGGAAAGGAGACCCAGCACTCACAAAATGAGGCAAATCAAAAGGCAGTTTCAAAATAAAGCATGGAATTTTATTACTATGACACTCTCTAACAGAAAGACTTTCCCAGATGTCAAATAAAACTGGCAAAACAACATGCAAATGTATATATATATATATATATTTTAAATAGGATTATCCCATCAACAAATAACCATCCGGCACTCCAAAAGGTATATATATGAAGAAACCACAGTCCTGGTTCACCACAGCTACGGCGAAAATCAGGTACGAACCACAACGTGTTAGTTTAGAAGAATTTGCAGTGCTTTATTGCAGAAACAAAAAGTCAGCATCCATTATTAGACGGCAAGTGCCCAGAAATATATATATATGCACAAGCAAGTAATAATAAAACACTCACAAGCAATCAAATGCATAAGATAAAACACAATCAGATAATAATAATGGAACATGCACAAGTCAAATGCAAGAAAGTAAAACACAAGCAAATAGTAATAATGGACGTCTAATGAAAGAAACATACACTGTCAAATGCCAGGAAAAAACACTGTCAAATGCAAGAACCAAATATAAGGAGCATGTATACACAACATGAAAACATCCCAGAGCAATGAAACTTATAGGTTATACATCACCATTTAAGTTGAACACAACGTTCTGGTCAGCTTGACTGGGAAGCTCTTTCAGTCATCCTGACGTCCCAATGAGTCAGCAAAAACGTCCCTGTGACAGTGCGTCTACCCCACAAGTGAACTTCTGTAGGAGCACCAAAACTTCCTGTCTTTAATACCTTTACTAACAAGGAGATAAACTTCTAGAAATTCCACCTCCCTCCGTCTATTGCAAAAGCAAAGCTGACCGTACCGGTCTGTTTCGAGGTCAAGACAGAAGCTGGCCAGCCCTCTATGTTTTGACTCCGAGACAGAGAAGTACATTCCTCTCTCATGCTTTCAAACACACATCCCACGCATTCTCTTCGAGCAAGGCTGTTTTGCTTTGTGCAGAAAGAAAAACATCCAACTTTGAAGCTGCAAGACGGCACAAAATGATATTGTACATTCAAAATGGAGTCAGTTAAAACACATAGAGTTAAAGGTCACCACAATTTCACAATGCACATAAATGCATATAGCACAATAGCAACCTTCGTTAGGTGAGGATGGATTGGAGTTCGGAAACTCAGATGTCAGTAGGGGTGAGGAGTCTGTTGGTTGCCACACTTGAAGAAGTGAGTAAATGCATAGGGAGGGTCGATCTGGGGGCATGGTTGTAGTTGAAATTACCCAGAACTAGAATTATGGTTTCTTCTTAGTATAGAGCAAGAGTTAGTACTTTAATATTATATTTCTAATACAGCAGTTTTGGGTATAATTTTTAAGTGCTTTTAGTTTGAAATAACAAGTTTTTCGACTGAAGCACGCTTTCGTGTCCTTATAAGTCAATACCAGGTAATTCTAGGGTGGGTTGTTGTTCTCCGTTTACCACTTCCTCATTAAGGTTTGGCAACCTTTTATTGTATGCAAAAGAAACAATTGATGGACGGAATGCTGGACAATGCAAACATTCACCCCCAGTCACAAGGATCTGGGTTTAATCAATCATTCTTTTGCTCACCACACCACCCCAGTTTGGACCCAGCCATATGCAAATCAGTTTTGACCCATTTTCCTTGTGGGAACAGTCCAGCCCGAACTGCCAAGTCAGGTTCCACCCTGGACCGGAAACAAGCATCCTGGGACCGGTTTCAGGGTATCACCCTTCATCAGCCAGGCTAGCTTGAATTCAGTGGTGTAGTGAGCACGGGACCCACGTCTGGGCATACCCTTCCCACTTAGGGCGACATATGCAAAAGAAACAATTGATGAACGGAATGCTGGACAATGCAAACATTCACCCCCAGTCACAAGGATCTGGGTTTAATCCATCATTCTTTTGCTGTCCACACCACCCCAGTTTGGACCCAGCCATATGCAAATCAGCCTTGACCCTGTTCCTTGTGGGAACAGTCCAGCCCGAACTGCCAAGCCAGGTCCGCCCTGGACTGAAAACAAGCATCCTGGGGTCCGCCCTAAGTTGACAGGGTATGCCCAGACATGGGTCCCTTGCTCACTTTGCCACTGGATTCAAGCTAGCCTGGCTGAAGAGGGCTGTTAGCCCGAAACCGGTCCCAGGATGCTTGTTTCCGGTCCAGGGAAGACATGGCTCGGCAGTTCGGGCTGGACTGTTCCCGTAATGCACAGGCTCAAGACTGATTTGCATATAGCTGTGTCTGAACTGGGGTGGTGAAGTGAGCTAAAGAACGATGATGGATTCAACCCAGATCTGTGACTGGGGTTGAGTGTCTGAAAAGTTTCAGCGCTCCGTCCATCCTCTCCTTGTGTTTGCTTTGTTCGCCCTAAGTTGGCAGGGTATGCCCAGATGTGGGTCCCTTGCTCACTTTGCCATTGGATTCAAGCTAGCCTGGCTGATGAGGGCTGTTAGCCCGAAACCGGTCCCAGGATGCTTGTTTCCTGTCCAGGGAAGACATGGCTTGGCAGTTCGGGCTGGACTGTTCCCATAAGGCACAGGGTCAAGACTGATTTGCATATAGCTGTGTCTGAACTGGGGTGGCGAAGTGAGCTAAAGAACGATGATGGATTCAACCTAGATCTGTGACTGGGGGTGAGGGTCTGAAAAGTTTCAGCGCTCTGTCCATCATCTCCTTGTGTTTGCTTTGTTCACCCTAAGTTGGCAGGGTATGCCCAGACGTGGGTCCCTTGCTCACTATGCCACTGGATTCAAGCTAGCCTGGCTGATGAGGGCTGTTAGCCCGAAACCGGTCCCAGGATGCATGTTTCCGGTCCAGGGAAGACATGGCTTGGCAGTTCGGACTGGACTGTTCCCATAAGGCACAGGGTCAAGACTGATTTGCATATAGCTGTGTCTGAACTGGGGTGGCGAAGAGAGCTAAAGAACAATGTTGGATTCAACCCAGATCTGTGACTGGGGGTGAGTGTCTGAAAAGGTTCAGCGCTCCGTCCATCATCTCCTTGTGTTTGTAACCTTTTATTGTAGACATCAAGCATCCACAATTTTTTTTTGGGGCTATAATTGTTTCCAAGAGCTTTGTATCAAAACTATTTAGTAAAAACATGTTTTAAACTTTCCTAATTGAAGACTATGTTTTGCATTTTCCATTTCGTTCCAATTATATGTTTCTATAGCTCAGATCTTTTGGTGGTCTCATGTATTGAGTTATTTCACAATAACTAAAATAAGTCCACAAGTTGTAATTTCCAATGCTTTCCAGAGACTTTGTAGCATCTTTATTAGTTAGACCTATTAGGTAGACCTTTCACTGTGTTAATTGTAAAACTTCTCCTAATACAATATTGTGCTTTCCACCAAGTAGATTACCAGATTCAGTTTGTAAAATGTCTTATATTCTTAAATGAATAAGCCAGTATTAAAACACTATACTAACTTAATCAGTGTTGGAACAAGCACTTTCTGGTTAGGTGAAGGGATGCCCCCAGCCAGGTAGAACCTACTGCTCCCATCAAGGGCGGGTGATTACACTCGCTGCATACCCTTTGCTCACCCTTGGGTAGCTTGGCACTGAGCAGTCAGGCTTATCTCCAAAGTAATGTGTAAAGCAAAGGCCCAACAGTCACTCGTGATAAATACACTGAGTGTCACAGAAGAGACTTCACACAGATAACGTTTGTATTCAACACACATATTCAATCATTATAACATGAACATCAGGTACGTTTGGGCATATATTACATTTGGAAATATTACTAGCAGTACGAGGACAATTTCTAATCAAACCTCTGCCCCCCAGAGAGAGAGAGCACCCTTATGGGGTGCAACACGCTGTCCACCCCAGGCACACCCCAGCAATTCTGATAATACAATCCCACAAAGTTATAAGGTACACCCCGGGTCACAGCAATATCAAAGAATTGTACATACACGAAATTACAACACTTTTTAGCAGCACCGCGAGCCGGAGCCACGAGGGTAAACCCAATGTCAAATGTTTCGTGCTATTGGCATGAAATCCACATATAAAATGACACTACCGGCCAGTGTTGGGAATCAGAGGCGGGCCACAGACTACCTCTCACACTTTCTCTGCACCGCTACATAGTGCAACAGGTATCAGCCCAGTCTGTAAGGAACTGCACACATACGCACTTAGCACCCTAATGCGGTGCTACTGGTACCCAGCAGGTCAATGGATTACACCATGCAGACTCTGTGGCCCCAGCCTCCCTCCACCCTCTAGTTCACCCGACTGTCCTATTCCCCCGGATGGAAGATAACCAGCCCCTCCTCCCAGATACTAGGCTGCAAGCGGCTGAAATCACACTTAGTCTGGGTCCTCAGGAAGCAGGTGGGGATATGTAGCATGTTTTAATTAGGAGGTAGAAGTAAACAGGGGGAGTTTAGCAGTCAATCGGGAAGTTCACCCACAGGTCTCAAAACACAATGGAGTCACGCAGTCCCTTGACCTGCTTCCGAACTGTCTCAGCAGCGTTCCTTCAACCTAGTCAATGTCTCGCGCTACTACCTGGTGTCAAGATGTCATCAGGAGGGGCTAGGTGTGGAGAGGGCAGTTGGTTCGCTGCAATGAGGGTCAAAGGGGAACAACCAATGAATAGGGAGTAATACAGGGGAGCCTCTCGGTAGGAGTAGGCACCCCGACCTGTGCACGTTGAACAGGGTCGTGCCCAGGCAATCCGGACAAAGTGCCGGGGTGCGTTAGTATGGGTCGCACCAGAAATTCAGGTCTCAAACACGAACTTGAAAATTCTGTACCTTCCTGGAAATGAGGCACAATGACCGATGCACACTGAGATAGGTTGCACCAGGCCATTCAGGTCACACACAGCGAAGAGTTGCAAATTCCGTACCTCCCTGGAAATGAGGCACAACGTCTGGTGCACGATGATACAGGTTGCACCAGACCAGTCCGGTCAAACACACAGGCGCTAGTTCAGCAGAGCCACATGAGATAGAATGAGGCACTACTACGGGTACACCCCACCTCAGAGGGTTGTGTCCTGTGAATCGGACACTGCACGCAATGAGCATGCAGTCGGCGTGACACACAAGAGAGATGCGACACAATCAACCAAACTGGCCACACAGGGTCCTGCAACCACTGAATCCGCACACCACCAACTAAACGCTCATGAATGTCAATGTCCCTGTGGTACAGGAACCACACGCCTTAGATGCAGGCAAGATTTCTGGAGCTCCGCACTAGACAATCTGGTTTCCAGGCACAAGTCTTAGATCCACACTCACACCGCGCTACCCGTTGGGATTTAGTAGCCGATGTGGGCACTTAAGAGGGCACCGCTCTCCAGATGTCGCAGGTAGATGGTATAGGTCCCTCGCTGGAGATCTTTGATGTCCCTGGGATCTCTGGGAGAACAGGGGGCCCGCCAAAGGGCCCTTGGAGAGCACACTTCAGGGCGCCACACTTCAGCAGGTCTTCAGCCCAGGCCAGCCACTATGAAGTAAGGGCACGCGGTCCCCTTCAATGGCAGTAATCCTCCATGTGCAAAACAGAGTCCTCTGGCAGTGTACACCACGCAGTCCGGGTTCTCCGGTCCCGCGTCCCCACAAGCGTATCTCCCCTAATGAAGGATGGCACCAGTAGTTATACAGTTGCGTGTCTATGAAGTTAGGTGTGGTTTAAGAGGTTTCCCTTTGAACCACAGATGTCTCCCCTAAATTTTAGGCCTGTCTGCCAAGGGGCTGTGGAATGTAGATCTTAATCTTTAGTGGGGCCATGATCTGGCCTCTAGAGGCCAAGTGTCTAAACCTCTCCCCCCAATCTATCCCATTCGGCACTGAAATGGCAGAGGTCTGTCTTTCTTGTGGTATGTCCATGGTTTATAACTTTCGCTGGGGAATGCACAGATGTGCTCCCCTGACCCCTGGTGTCCACTGGAGCCAGGCACCATTGCACGCAAGACTCTTAGAGCATAGAAATATCCATATTCTATAAGTGGCATTTCTAAGCGAGCTATGCCAAAACCCCCTACATCACTGGAAAGGGTTTGGCTGGGTGAATCCATTGATAAGAAACATGATGAGCCTGCTTCACTACAATCAGTTATTGCAGTCTGAAGTTATGTGAACCACTTCCCCATTTTAACCTATGGGAAGAGCTAGCCTCATAGGAAGTGAATACACACACCGGTATTCCTCACTACTTGGGTGCACGTGCGCTAGTGCGTACACAGACCTGCAAGTATTGAATTGATTTTCATAAATAACATTTTTAATTGTGTTTTCTTTCTCTCTCTCTCTCTTCTGCATATGTATTATGTTTGATGAAAAATACAATATTGATTATTATTATATATCCTAGCCTATAGGACATATTGCTTTTCATATTGGTTTGTCCCCAGGTCCTTTGGCCGTTTGGGTTACCCCATTAGCTTGTAATGTGATGGTATACTAGTCTACTGGAAACATAAGGAGATAATGTAAAGTGCATCTCCCATATTTAGATGTTGACAGTCCTGAAAGTGCAGTTACTGTGCATGAGAGTACTGCACCACTTACTTCATAGCTAAGAATTGATAAGAAGACCTCATCCTTTCTCAGCGTTGGAGCTCCTATACACTTGTGATTGTTTATAATCATTTTTGTTCATGTTGTCGTCCATGTACTATGTAACCCTTAATTTCATTATACATTGAGAATTGGCTTACATTTAATTGTATAACCAGGCTACCCATATGATTAATTGTGCATAAAATTCATCATGGCAAATTCCAATTTTTCCCATTGCTATTTCGTGTATAACAAGCTTTTCTAATGATCCAGGAATTGTTCATTTTTCCTGATTGTTGGTCTGATGGGTTAATTTATGTATCTCAGTTCCTATTAGTTTGCCTTATTATATTTAATTTCTTAACATTTTAAATATGTGGGACAGAGCAGTGTTTTGTTCACAGCTTCAAATGATAGTTCATAGGTTTAAAGGTTGCCCACTGACTGTTCTTCTTGGAATCAATGTTTAAATGGATGCAGTGAGCAAAAATAATAATTGTATATTGCCAGCATATTTTTCAGTAAGTAGTGGTGTTAAGTTTATCATGCTTTAGTATGCTGCTTTTGCAGCCTTCAACGTCATACTTCTGATTGTTTTTCTATGGTCCTCTGATCTTTGATATTAGCAATCAATGAGGCTGCTTCAAAATGTCACAATTGTTTGCATTATGCTCAGCTAAGCTTTCAGGTTTTTTTCCCAAAAGAACTCTTGCCGCATTGTGGTTAGATCCGGATCAAAAATTTACTATGTAAGTGTGTTCTATAAAGGATATCCTGTAAGAATAACCAAGATTTCATAGGCACCCTATTCCCCGTGTATTAGCATCCATAAACCTAAACTATTTTCCAAATTCCTATTCTGCAAATAGATCATCTCACATATCTTTTTGCTCATTTTTTTCCAGACTTTTTAGTATAGGCCGTTGCATAAGGTTCTACAGCTGTACAATAATCAGCTTCACCCTTAGCCTCTTGTGTTTGGAAAATTTCAATAGCCTCTCCCGCAACATTTTTTGATGCAAAAGCATGTATGGTGTAGCGTTCTAGTTCTTCTCTTTGTCCTTTTGGAAATGTTATTCCAATTCATGTAATTTCTTTTGCAATGTAAGATGATTTTTTCATTGGTTTAAAATTGATTGTGTTGTTAAAAAAATCTTCATCTTACTTAAATCTTCTAGTATTTGCTGGACTTTCATATTTATTTAGGTACTTCACTGATCCAAATCCAAAATTTATCAGAAATACTTGCATACACTCCTAATGATTACCTATTATTGTTAATATATAGGCATATATGTGTACAAGGGTGTAGCCAGAAAATTAAAATGCCCCCCACTTTGAACGAAAGCTCCGATGGCATCAAGTAAGTGCAAAAAGGGCGCTCGAACCCTCGAGCGCTTCCTTGTCTCTTCTATCCAAGCATCTATTCATCCATTCATTCTTTCACCCTTCCATCCACCGTCTGATAACCTCCATTTCACCTTTACGTTCTGTCATCCACTCATTCCTTATTCAATTTTTCACCATTCCATCCATTCACACATCCGCCAACTATGCATTCATCCATCCATATATCCATCCACCCATACATTCATCCTTTGACTTACACGTCCATCAGTAAAGGCTTTCATCCATCAATTGCTCCTTTTTGCCAATTCATCCACTCAGATTTCCATTTACTCTACCTTTTTTCACCAGTCCATCCATCACCATCTCAGACTTCTATTTACTCTTCCATCCTTTCATCCGTCCATCCACCTCTACATTCACCTATCCATCAACCTACTCATTTATCCACCCTCTCATTCATCCAACCGCTCATCCGTTCTATGACTCGTCTTACTTTCTTTCATCCTCTCACCTTTCCTTCCTTTCATTCATCTTTCCCTTTTCCAGTAACACTTGTTTCTTCACGTTAATTGTGAGCGATTTTCTGCCGATTTGCAGTCATAAGAGACACATAAAGATCCCCACCCCCGCTGTAGCTGCTAAAGCGGGGGTTCACGACGCCCCTGTATGTGTAAAACATTTTGTCTTCGCCCTTGTACAAATTCTTTTCAAGGTAAGGTACATCTCTTACTTTGTGAGGGGATTAAACGCCTCCAAGTTGTATCCCCTATGCATTAGTTTCAACTTCAAGTTAAATAACTATAGTCCGCTGTATCATTCATTCCGCATGAGTATTCTGAATCCAAATAGTTATCCATTAACACTCATTTTTTCATATTGCCCCACAGTTCAGCTTCTCACTATTTTGCAGATCTGAAATTTAATTTATGCAACATTATGTTCAAATTAAATGAAATATTCCTTAAATTTCAATAAATAGTCCCTGTACTCATTTTCAATTCTTTGACGTCTGTCCAGAATAAGCTTTGCCACCCGGATATTTGATCAAATAAGTCATGTTGTATATATCACATGTGCAAAGTAGTTTGCTTGTATATTTTCTTTTATTACAAGGTAAGTTCACTTCCTCAATTCACATTGCTGCACCTACTGCAAGACAAACCAGGATATGGGATATGTCCTTATTTAGGATTATTGTGCTCCGTGTCTACTTTGGTTTAACAGTGCCCACTTTAATTGATATTTCCCTTATATTTATCTTTCTGGTGTATTCTTGACAATGTTGTTTCTTTGCAACATCAATAATCAATATATTTCAATTCCATATTATTATCTGAAAATCTGATGTGATTAGGTAGTGAACTGTGATATCAATTTTGTCCAATCCTTCATAGTTTTATTTGTAGACAATGCCAATGTTTCTTAGCAGCACACTTTATCAATTTTCAAAGATACCTCATGCAGTTATGATGTTGAGTACTTCTTCCTTTCAAATTCCAATAAATTACCACCTACTGCCAGCCTGCATTGTTCAAAATGATAAGTTATCTCTTTAGCCCTCAAAAGGTAAATGTTACCTTTAAATGGTAATTTACTTAAAGTTGACTTCAGATGAAAGCGTGGGAATAATAGTAAACCATTTTTGCAGTCTTTTTTTCTACAAATAAATCAGTTTCCAGTTCTCCGTCCTGAATCATCATGGTCATGAGAAGGAAGTTTTGGTTTAACTGCCTTATTTCTATTGTTAGTTTGACTCTATAATGAAGGTCTGCACATATCAAAAAAGGCTCAAATTCCTCTACTAATCCCTTCTATACTTTTTTTTTAACTTTATTTTTCCATTTTATCTTAATGAGTAAAACCAACATTACAGCATACAGTAGTGCGTAGGCACCTTGAGCACAGTTCTGTGTAGCCAACATCGGCATGGGAAGTCTTAAAATCAATGACATGGTTAACTAATAGGAGCACATCATACAGCACATCATAATGGACAGTTTACATTGGGGCAAGCACTCGTTACATCCATCCGCGCTTGCCCACCCTCCCCTGACTTTCATATTAGCCTGTTTCACTCCCGCTGCTCGCAGTGTCACTTAGCTCAGTCCCTCCCTCCCCAGCCACCCGCACAGAGCTGCACAGTTCTCTCCATTCTGTGAGGTCTGCCTGTAGCCCTTCATCTTTACGTGTTAGTTTCATGTGTGTTTCCTCGGCTAATGCCCATTTCCTGACATCTCTAAGCCAAGTTGCAATTTCTGGGCTTCTCTGCCCCATCCACGTTATGGCCACTCTGCGTCTGGCCAGGACCAGCATCAGCTAAAGGAGTTTATATGGTAATTTCCGTTTTTTGGGTCTGCATATGTGGGCACCCAGGCATTACAGTGGCTTATCTTGTACCATAAGACCTGTCGTTGTACGCACCTTTTCAACAACCAGTGTCCAAAACTGTCTCAGATCAGGGCATTCCCACGCCAGGTGTATAAAATCCACATCCTCAGATGCACACCTGGGGCACTTGCCATCATTGTTGTGAGAGATGCATCTCAACTTTGCTGGAGTGAGGTAGGTGCAATGTAAAAAATTGTAATGGATCAATTTAAACCTTGCATTACAGGACAGTGTATGTGTGAGTTCGCTAATGGACGCCCAGACCTTATCGTCTAGCTGTGTGTTAAGGTCCCTTTCCCAAGCAGCCCTTGACCGTGGTGGCTAGGCAGTAGAGTCCTGCATCGTGGCTTTATACAGGAGAGATATCATCCTGCAGCTGGATCTACACGTCAGCAGTATATCTAAGGTGTGTGTCGGTTGGGGGATATCCGGATATTGTGGCCAGGTGGCTTAAGGGCTGGCTTTAGCACTGATGGCGCCCTGTGTGACAATGTTTGTTGGCGCCCCCCCCCCCCCAATGACCACCTTCGCCACGGATTCCTTCACTACCACCATTTGACAGTGCCCCTCAAGTCTCCATAACCACTGTCTCTTAGATTCATTTAGTTTTATGGCGCCACTCAAACCAGTTTAAGATGTCAGAACACTTTACATCACACACGCATTGCGCAGAGACAATCAATCATCGCTGTGTAAATCAGTGTATAGGAAATGTTACATAAGACAGAGGCCTACAAGGAGTAGGAGTCACATTTCATCCATACTGGTAGGCAGTATAGTTTAAGGGTCCTTGGACTGGAAAAGCACAAATTCAAAATTTAAAATGTAAAAACATTGTTAGGGGTTTCCTTTAATTATAAGAATTGGTTTCTACCCAAATGAACCGGTTTTGCAAAATTAGGACAACGAAAGGCTAGGCAATAAATATATAGCTCTAATATTTTCCTTGCAGTTTGCATGCAGCTGTTTGATGGCAGTTAATAGCTCACTGCTCTATATTAGGATTTTAACTTATAAACTGCAACAAAAGGATCTCTGACAAAAGCGGTAACCCATTGACCTATCTATATTATATGCACTTTGTGATGTGAATGGAACACTTTCTTTGCAGCAGGCATATTAACCCTCTGATGAGTCAAAACTTTCACTAGACAAAACTCGGGTCTCTCTCCAGGAAGAACATTAATCACCGGAGTTGTCATTTTAATTGATGCCGGAAAATTGCTGGCATCAGGTGCTTTTAAAATGATGAACATGGCGCCCCCACCCCAAGTCAGCGCCCAGTGCGGTGGCACCGATCGCACCGCCCTAGAGCCGGCCCTGGGTGGCTTTAACTACCTCCTGAATTCCCCTGTACTGAAGGTAATGACCCTGTCTGAGAGCGAAACTATCACTTACTTGTTCATAAGTTATAAAGGTCTCATTCGGGTAAAGGTCTGCGAGGACCTCACATCCACCGTCCCTCTAAGCCTGGAAGGACATGTGTGTTACCATATCTCTGATAGGGGCCAGTATCTAAATAGGAAGCTCTCTGTGGAATGGCGCCCGGCGCAGCACCTTTTCCACAAACTGCTGCTATATGCTCGCCATTTGATGCACTTTATATGATAGGTCCCTCTCTGCTCCTCTACCCTTCATCAGAGCTATTGGGAGAGCTTCAGGGCCTACCCTTCCAGCCAACAGTCGTTTTTCCCAATTGTCCCCCTCTGCCATCCAACGAGCCGCAGGCTGCAGCTGGGCGGCATAATAGTACAGGTCAAAGCGTGGGGCCTCCAGTCCTCCCTCCTCATATCTATGTGTCAGGGTATTGAGGGCTACTCTACTCCGCTTCCCCGCCCAGAGTAGTGAGATCAGGATTGTGTTCAATTGCTTGAATATTCGAGTTGGGATCGGGCAGAGTGAGTTTTGAAGTGCGTAAAGACACCTTGGGAGCATTACCATCTTAAAGACAGCAAATCTGCCCATTTAGGACAACGGAAGAGTGTTCCAGAAGTTCACCTCATGCTGCAGGGCCTCAAGGGTCCTGTCCAAATTTAGGGCTATTGACTGGGCATTGGTTAGCGCGATCTGGACTCCCAGGTATCTGAAATGTGCTAGTTCCCATCTGAGTTCCAAATCTGGGAGGCTCCCAAGGGCATAGCAGTCATGCCCGCCAGAGGGAAGATCAGAGATTTGTGACAGTTGAGTTTCAGGCCAGACACCTCCCCGAATCTGTCCAGGTGGTGCAAAAAACTAAGTACGGCTACTCGGGGGTATGCTAGGTAAAACAGCGCATCATCTGCGTATAGAGAAATGATGCGGGTCGTGCCCCCCACCCGGATACCCCACTTGGCCAACTCATCTCTCATCCGCACTGCCAGTGGCTCTATGGCCAGGGCAAAGAGTAGGGGCGAGAGCGGGCACCCCTGTAGGGTGCTCCACCCCAGTACCCACTCCTCAGATCGAGCCCTCCCCCCCCAGTCTCACCTGAGCCGAGGCTCAGTGTATAGTATTTTAACGCACTTGCAGAATCTGGGGCCCAGCCCCACAGCCCTGAGGACTTCCATAAGGTAGACCCAGTCGACCGTGTCAAATGCCTTAGCTAGGTCTATAGACACAAGTACCATTTCCTCCTCCCGGTATCTCACTTCCTGCATAATGTGGGTTGAGCGGCGCAGGTTCATTGCGGTATTGCGGCCCGGAATGAAGCCGCATTGGTCCTCGTGTACGAGGTGAGGCATGTGTGGTCCCAAGCGGGAGGCCAATAGTTTGCATAGTATTTTTGTGTCAGCATTAATCATGGTGATTGGGCAATAAGAAGAGAGTTTGCTACTGTCCCCTCCCGGCTTCAGGATCACACATATCTCGCCCTGTCTCATAGTGGGAAGGAGGATTCCCTTATCGAAGGCCTCCTCATACACCTGCAGGAGGGCTCGGGTCAACGTGTCAGCATAAGCCTGATAGAACTCAGGAGGGAACCCGTCGCTACCTGGGGACTTTGCACCTGGGAGCAGTTGTAATGCAGACTGTACTTCCTCAATGGATAGCGGCGCCTCTAGTTCCTCCCTAGCCTGGTCAGGGAGTTTCGTCAGGGTCAGGGTCTGTAAATATGGGAGATAAGCTTCTTCCCTCACTGTCGGGTCCGCCCTGTAAACGATCTGGAGGTGACACTGGAGTACCTGTAGTATTGTGGCCCTGGCAGTTCGGGCTGGACTGTTCCCATGAGGCACAGGGTCAAGACTGATTTGCATATGGCCAGGTCTAAACTGGGGTGGCATGGTGAGCAAAAGAATGATGGATTTAACCCAGATCTCTTGACTGGGGGTGAATGTTTTGATTTGTTCTGCATTCCGTCCATCAATTGTGTGTCTTTTGCTTTCTCGCCCTAAATGTGCCAGGTATGCCCAGACGTGGGTCCTGGGCTCCTGTGCCACTGGAATCAAGCTATCCTGGCTGAAGAGGGGTGAAACACCGAAACCGGTCCTAGGATGCTTGTTTCCGGTCCAGGGAGGACCTGGTTTGGCAGTTCGGGCTGGACTGTTCCCATGAGGCACAGGGTCAAGACTGATTTGCATATGACCAGGTCTAAACTGGGGTGGCATGGTGAGCAAAAGAATGATGGATTTAATCCAGATCTCTTGACTGGGGGTGAATGTTTTTATTTGTTCTGCATTCCGTCCATCAATTGTGTGTCTTTTGCTTTCTCGCACTAAGTGTGCCAGGTATGCCCAGACGTGGGTCTTGGGCTCACTGTGCCACTGGAATCAAGCTATCCTGGCTGAAGAGGGGTGAAACCCCGAAACCGGTCCTAGGATGCTTGTTTCCGGTCCAGGGAGGACGTGGCTTGGCAGTTCGGGCTGGACTGTTCCCATGAGGCACAGGGTCAAGACTGATTTGCATATGGCCAAGTCTAAACTGGGGTGGCATGGTGAGCAAAAGAATGATGGATTTAACCCAGATCTCTTGACTGGGGGTGAATGTTTTTATTTGTTCTGCATTCCGTCCATCAATTGTGTGTCTTTTGCTTTCTCGCCCTAAGTGTGCCAGGTATGCCCAGACGTGGGTCCTGGGCTCACTGTGCCACTGGAATCAAGCTATCCTGGCTGAAGAGGGGTGAAACCCCGAAACCGGTCCTAGGATGCTGTGATGATGCGGAGCCTTAATCTTGATTTAAGGTATTTATTATATGGACACAGAGCAGTCCATTTGCTTCCAGCATCCCAGTCTCCAGCAACTGACTAAACTAGAACCCCTGCAGATTCTATGTGGCCATGGCTACACAACCACAGTTCTAACCATGACATCACTACATCTTCTCCCTTCTTAACAACAAAAGATATTACAAATAGCAAATGACAAATAATAAAAGAAATAAATCATTAATAAGAGAAATAAATCATTAACATTGTTCAATCAGTCTTTGAGGTTTTTTTTGTATCCTTTCTGTTCTTCTAAGAGGAACACAAACGTTAACACCATGCTCTTCTGTATGAATTTCATTTGAGGGGCTTATAAACTTTTTAAAATGTGCCTTATTTCTTATTATCACTTTATTCTCACTCCGAGCAGTGACAGCTGAACCTTTCACCTTAGTCACTTCCACAGGAGATGGGTGAAATCTGCTCATAGATTTTCTTGTCTGATTTTGCCTTACCAACACCAGATCTCCTATTTCATAGTTTCCTCTGCGAACATACTTTCTTTGTTCCACATACCTGCTTCATTTTTTGTTTCATTGTCTCATCTCTCTTTGCAATTTGTGTATGTTCTTTAGGAGGTCTCAAAGGCATTTGTGGCAAACGCGTTTGTCTAGACTGGCCAAACATTAGCTCTGCAGGAGTCTTTCCAGTCGAACCATGAGGTGTATTCCTGTAATCACGTAATACTTGACACACAGCTTGATTTACAGAAATGTCTGTTAGTTTTGCTCTCTGCACACTTTTTTTAACGTGGCCATCAGTCTTTCCACTATAGCATTTGCTTGTGGCCAAAGTGGGGTAATCTTCCTATGTCTCACACCCATATACTCAAGAAATTTCGTAAATTCTTTTCCATTAAAAGGTGGGCCATTGTCTGTTTTCAAAACATTGGGTATACCCCAAGCTGAAAAAATGTCATCAAGAATAGGCAAAATCACAGATGCAGAAGTAGATGACACTGTTTTTACGATTGGAAATCTAGAATATTCATCAATCAGAACAAACAAATAACGCCCAGAATCCAGAGGTCCATAAAAATCACATGCCAGATCAGACCAAACAGCATCTGGCAATTTAGACATTTGCAATTCTTCAACAGTTCTTTCTCTTGTAGTGCACTGACAGAAATGACAAGATTGCAATTCTACTTGACTATCAAGCCTTGGAAACCACACTTTTTCTCTTAAAAGACTTTTTGGTGCTGATATTCCTCTATGACTTTCATGTGCAAGGTTAATAACACGTCTTTGCAGACTGCTTGGAATAACTATCCTGTTCCCTCTTATAAGAACTGGTCTGATAACATTTTTTATAATTTCTTGAAAAATCTCTGCAGCTGAGCATATTCCAAATTGAGTCTTTTATAACTAAATAAACCCATATGTGTTGAAAAAGTCATAATATATCTTGATTTCTCATCGATTTCCAATTGATGATATCCTTTACAGAGATCCAATTTCGAGAAAATTGTCGCCCCATTCAAAATACTAATCATGTCATTCAAATGGGGCCCAGGATGTCTCTCTCTCTCTATTGCAGTATTCGGTATCCTCATATCAACACAGATTCTAATCTGGTTAGTGTCCTTTTTGGCACTACAACAATCGGAGACACCCAAGGTGTTGGACCTGTAGCAGGTTCAATTATGTCTTGTTTGAGTAGAGAATTTATTTCTTCTTCAACTTTACTCTGCATGTGAATTGGAACTCTCCTGTGCATTTGTGCTACTGGTTTCACTTTCTCATTTATGTGCAACGAAATGGTCTTCCCCTTCAACTTTCCAAGACCTTTTGTCAGAACAGGAAACTCTTTTAAAATATGTTGTTCCGTTGTCATATGAAATGTCATAGCCAACAGTCCCATTAACTGAGCTGTGACATTGCTTAACAAACATGGCCCATCAGTTTCTCCTTTCAACACATGTATTTCTTCTTTCAGAGATACCTCTCCATACAACAGATTTTCTTCAAATTTCCCTAAACATGTTACAGGTTTTTTTGCACCCCATTGGAAAACTTTTACATTTGATGAAATAAGAGGAGGTTTGTTTTCCATTTTGTCATATTCAGTCGTACACATGATATTACACGTTGCTCCACTGTCTAGCACAAAAGGAACTTTTTGGGACCCTACTAATATGTCAACAGAAGCTGTTTTTTCAATATCTTCTTTTCTTAACAAATGAATTTTTTCACCCTCATTTCCTTCTGACATTAGATACAGACGTTCTTGTTCAAATTCATCAGCAGAAGAATCTTCAAAGCTTTCCATTTGTCTGACATATCTCGTATTTCCTTTCCGTTTCCACATTTTCCCACTATCCTTTCTTTTGAATCTACATACAGCAGAGAAGTGATTCATCCTTCCACACTCTTTGCACTGTTGTCCGAAGGCTGGACATGTATTCATATGTGGAAATGGTTGTCCACATCTGTAACATATTCTTTTTTCCTTTCTAAAACTTGTTGGCTTTTCCACTTCCTTTCTGAAGTTTGTTGGCTTTTCCACTCTGTTATTAGTTTTTTCATCCTTTTTTTTATCTTTTTCTTCACTTTTGTTGTCTTTTTTTGTCATTTGGTGAACTTGTTCTTATGCTTTAACTCTTCCTTGTTCCATGTTATTTGCATGTTTTTTCGCTTGAGCATCAGTACGTGCCATACGTAAAATTGTTTTCAAATCGTAGGTTTTTTTCAAGAAGTTTTTTCCTGAACTCTATTGAATTACATCCTTGAATGACCCTTAACCTGACAGCTTCTTCATTATTAAATTTATCAAATTCACAAAACATGACTAATTTTTTTAATTTGGTCACAAATTCATCAATGGTTTCATTATCTTGTTGACACGTCATGTTAAAAGTGTATTTTTCAAAGTCTACGTTTCTTTGTGGGTCAAATCTTTCATTCAAACTTTTCATGATACCTTCATACGTGTTTTTATATGCATCTGGGAATGTAACAATAATATCTTCTACTTCATCACCCACTAAATTGAGTAGTAGATCTTTTGCTTGCTCATCAGTATACTTTTTGCATGTTGCCTTAAGAAAATGTTCAAATCGTCTTGTCCATTTTTCCCATCTTTGAGCAATTGTTTGCTCATCTGTAACATCAAATGGTAATGGTCTTCTATAAATAGTACTAGACACACTTTCCTCTTCTTGTTCATCCATGTGTCTGTGTGTTGACACACTGTTTGAATTTTCACCTTCTTCTACTAATATGGTATCCATTTTATGTTGTTTAATTGTTTATTCCTGTTTGATTTGCTTAAAACTGAGTTAAACTGATTTTTGCCTGACCTTAATATGGAGTCATATAGTATTTAATTACAATGTCCCAAAACTTGCCTGACTTCAAGATGGCCGCTGAGATTTCTAAAGTCTCACGTTATTTCCTTTTTGCCTGAATCCAAGATGGCCGCCGATTATGACACATCAGGCGAAATCGGTTTGCTCCTCGCGCTTTACCGGTAAGCAGTCCTCTTTCATTAAATTTATTTCAAAGCGCGATTGCGCGACATTTACTCAGCGCTTTACACAGGCATATCACAGGCATATCATTGACCACACCGATTTCCTATTTTAAACAATTTCAGCAAGCGCTCTTACCGTCATCATAAGAGCGAGATGCCAAGATGAGGCAGACGTGGGTTAGCATCAGCTCGTCGCCAATCTGTGATGATGCGGAGCCTTAATCTTGATTTAAGGTATTTATTATATGGACACAGAGCAGTCCATTTGCTTCCAGCATCCCAGTCTCCAGCAACTGACTAAACTAGAACCCCTGCAGATTCTATGTGGCCATGGCTACACAACCACAGTTCTAACCATGACATCACTACATCTGCTTGTTTCCGGTCCAGGGAGGACCTGGCTTGGCAGTTCGGGCTGGACTGTTCCCATGAGGCACAGGGTCAAGACTGATTTGCATATGGCCAGGTCTAAACTGGGGTGGCATGGTGAGCAAAAGAATGATGGATTTAACCCAGATCTCTTGACTGGGGGTGAATGTTTTGATTTGTTCTGCATTCCGTCCATCAATTGTGTGTCTTTTGCTTTCTCGCCCTAAGTGTGCCAGGTATGCCCAGACGTGGGTCCTGGGCTCACTGTGCCACTGGAATCAAGCTATCCTGGCTGAAGAGGGTGAAACCCCGAAACCGGTCCTAGGATGCTTGTTTCCGGTCCAGGGAGGACCTGGCTTGGCAGTTCGGGCTGGACTGTTCCTATGAGGCACAGGGTCAAGACTGATTTGCATATGGCCAGGTCTAAACTGGGGTGGCATGGTGAGCAAAAGAATGATGGATTTAACCCAGATCTCTTGACTGGGGGTGAATGTTTTGATTTGTTCTGCATTCCGTCCATCAATTGTGTGTCTTTTGCTTTCTCGCACTAAGTGTGCCAGGTATGCCCAGACTTGGGTCCTGGGCTCACTGTGCCACTGGAATCAAGCTATCCTGGCTGAAGAGGGGTGAAACCCCGAAACCGGTCCTAGGATGCTTGTTTCCGGTCCAGGGAGGACCTGGCTTGGCAGTTCGGGCTGGACTGTTCCCATGAGGCACAGGGTCAAGACTGATTTGCATATGGCCAAGTCTAAACTGGGGTGGCATGGTGAGCAAAAGAATGATGGATTTAACCCAGATCTCTTGACTGGGGGTGAATGTTTTGATTTGTTCTGCATTCCGTCCATCAATTGTGTGTCTTTTGCTTTCTCGCCCTAAGTGTGCCAGGTATGCCTAGACGTGGGTCCTGGGCTCACTGTGCCACTGGAATCAAGCTATCCTGGCTGAAGCGGGGTGAAACCCCGAAACCGGTCCTAGGATGCTTGTTTCCGGTCCAGGGAGGACCTGGCTTGGCAGTTCGGGCTGGACTGTTCCCATGAGGCACAGGGTCAAGACTGATTTGCATATGGCCAGGTCTAAACTGGGGTGGCATGATGAGCAAAAGAATTATGGATTTAACCCAGATCTCTGGACTGGGGGTGAATGTTTTGATTTGTTCTGCATTCCGTCCATCAATTGTGTGTCTTTTGCTGGTGTGTGCCACTGCACCTGTGGGCGAGCACAGTGCCACTATTGGGGTGGGGGTTTGTTCCCTTCGGAGGATCCAGGCTAGTAGATGTCCTGACTTGTCCCCCTCCCTGTGCAGGCGATGTCGGTATTGACTGAGAGTGTACTTATCTAGCATGTCCCATATATCACTTATGCGTGTCCGTATGTCCCATTCCCTGGTCTCCGTTGCTGGGTCCGAAGGGTCCCGGGTTTGCGCCTCCACCAAGGCAGTCTCCTCTGCCCCCAATTCCCTTTGCAACTGCCTGCGGCCCCACACGTCAAGCTAAGACATGCCCCTCTCACCCCGCCTACAAGGCCTCCCACTTTGTGGCCCTAGATATGTCAGCGCCTTCCCAGTTCAGTGTCATGTAGTCTGCCAATGCTCCCTCTATGTGCTGTTTACCCACCGGGTCATCCAGCACATCAGACTGCACTTGCCAGACCCTCGGATGTTGGACGGGGGATCCCCAGCTAACCATGCAAATGATCGGGGAGTGATCGGAGACCTGGTGGGTCACCTCGATGGACAGATCGGGATCTGAGTTTGCTACCAGCACTCTGTCTAACCTGCTGTGTGTATTGTGAGTAGGGGAATAGCAGGTGTATATCTTCTGGGTGGGATGTCTCTGCCGTAAAATATCTTGCAACTCTAGGTTCCGCATTACCTCTCTGAGTTTCTCGGTCATACGGGGTTTTGTACCCCTTTGAGGTGGGCACTTATCAAGTTCAGGGTCCAACTCACAATTGAAATCACCCACCCAAACAAGCGGCACCTCCAGGTCTGAAACTAAAACTTCTTGAAGGGAGTGGTAGAAATCCGGGTCATCTACATTTTGGGCGTATATGTTCAGTATAACCAGTTCCCTGCCGTCTATCTTTGCTCGTAGAAGGATGTATCTGCCATTGATGTCCGCCTCCATGTATTGCAGAGCGAACGATGTTCCCGGGTCAACCCACATGAGCACCCCTCTAGTGTAAGTAGAATATGATGAGTGAAAGACCTGCCCCCTCCATTTTTACGTGAGCCTCTGGGCTCCTGCCTCATCTAAGTGGGTTTCCTGTAGGCATGCCACCGACACGTGGTGCCTCCGGAAGAATTAGAGGACCCTGTAACACTTGGTGCATGTGCCTAGCCCTCTTACATTCCAGCTCATGATCTTAGTCCCCTTTGTCACGGTGGAGTACTGTCTTGCTGAGCCCCTGCCCCACCCCACGCCCAATTGACCTGTCCACTGTATGCTGCCTAACAAACATATGACCATGTAGTGTGAACAACCCTCTAGAACTCCTCCCCCCCACCCACAGGCAAATGACCAGCAACAGTGCATGCGGTTAAGCCCCCTCTTGCATGTGCCAGGACGTGCACAGCCACCCCATCAGCCCAAACAAGGCCTTAAAATGTCCCCCAAACATTTTGGCCTCCCGGCCTAGCCCAACCAGTGGAGTAAGGAGACCAATCCCTCAGGCGTCCTCCTGAATGAGGCCTACCTGCCTCGGGGCAGTAGCCGCCAAAAGCAAATGTTTGTGCTGGCAGGCTGCACACTCATCCTCGTGCCGCTACTCCCATCCCTCCACCCCCAGGTGACCCCCCCCAGTCCCCACACCCCCCGCTTCCGAAACCCCCCTGACCACACACTGCATGCGGGCTGGGTATCCCTTGGGGAGACTGTTAGTGCCCTCCCACCAGCATTGAGTCCTACTTTAACTGAGGCTAACTGTTCACCCAAGGTCAATGATGGTCTCCGGAATCACTTCATCCGTCTGGAGTAGGGTGGCAGGGACAGGTTCCGCAATGGAGCTCCCCTCCGACATCTGTGGGGAAGAGCCACCCGGGCCCAGGGCCTCCACCTGCATGGTTCCGTCGTCTCCCACCTTGATTCTCTGCCGTCCCGCCGGGTCACTATTCATAGAGTGGTTCCTGCGCCGGCCCCCAAGAGCCCTCGCAGGCCTGGTTCCCCAAACTTTCCATTGTCCTTTCCGCTCCTGTGGGGGGAGAGCGTCTCCTCGGATCTCCAGCCACTCCCAAGCATCCTCAGGGGACTCGAAGAAGTGGGCCTTCCCCTGCGCAATCACCTTCAGCTTGGCGGGGTACAGCAGCATATACTGTAGGTGCAACTCACGGAGCTTCTGCTTTACTCCGAGGAACGTTTTTCTTTGCTCCTGGACCTGTCTGGTATAATCAGGATATACAGAAACTGGAGAGTTCTCATAGCAGAGGTCCGGGGCCTCCTGTGCTGCTCAGAGGATGCAGTCTCTGTCCCAGTAGTTCAGTATTTTGGCGATTATTGCCCAGAGGGGGGCCCCCAGCGGTGGAGGAGGGACCAAGGCCCAATGAGCCCTCTCTACGACAAACACCTCCAATAGCCTACTGGAACATAACTTGGTACGTATCCAGCGTTCTAGAAAGAGTACAGTCTTGCCCTCCTCGGCTCGTTCCGGTATCCCCACGACTCTAATATTGCTGCGTCGCACTCGGCCCTCCGCCTCTTCAGCACGGCGCTCCAGCGCGTCCGTGCAGTTGGTCAGCAGTGTCACCTTCTGTTTTAGCGCAGCCACCTTGCCTTGGTGCTGTACGATGTCGCCCTCCGCCGTTGAGACTTTGCGTAGATCTGCTCTGAGCAAGTTTACATCTATTGAGACAGTCTCGATCTGCTTCTCCAAGGCGGTTCTGGACCCCTGAATGACCGCCAGAATCTCTGCTCGGTAGGGCTCGCCAGCACCATTGCTGTCCCCGTTGGGACCCATCTGCCTGGTGATGCGCTGCACGGGGAGGCGCTAGGTAGTGTACTGGGTGATCATATTAGGAGCAGAAGAGCGAACAGATTTGTCCTTTCCCATCTCACCGGGCCCCCAGTACGTCCAGTGACCGTGCACAATATGGTGGCCCAATTAGTCTGGTTCTTAGTCTAGGGCCCTTGCTCCGCCTTCTAAGTGCCCAAGGGAGTGGGTGGGGCAGACGAGACCCCCTTCTCTCAATCGGGCCTTCTTAGATCTCTGGGGTCCCCCCGGACCAATCGCTGGATGGGATAATACTGGCCCCAAAGCCCCGGGGTCCTGGCGAAACACTCATCGGTCCACTCTCCACTGCGCATTCTTGGTGGTTGCCCCTCTTCAGTATTGAAGTCTCCTACTGCCTGCTTAGGAGGCCAGGGCAGGCCCACAGATGGGTGGGGGCATCGAAGGGTGGTCACTCCGTGTTGTCCTGCCTTCACAGTGCCTCCAGGAGTCGCGCCGTTCCAGCAGGGGCCTCTTTGTCCGATTGCCAGGGCACTGCCGCCGCAGAGCAAGGGTTCAGGTGCAGCTAGGAGTCAGGCGCGTCAGCGGGTCGGCTCCCAGAGGACCTCCTCTGCCGCATGCCCACAGACGGGGGCTGCCAGCAGCCTCAGCCCAGGGCTCAGATCATCCCCCTCCGCCTCGGCTGCCCACGCCGGGTGTAGGTGCAGCAGGTAATCAGGTACACTGGCGGGAGGACCCCCAGGGGCTTCCACTTCGTCCTCGTAGCCCCACTGCGCTCTCTAACTGTTTTCAGCCCAAGGCCCAACAACTCACCTCAGGTCTCCTCCCCGGCGTCACGTCCGCAGACCAAGGCCGCTGGCAGTCACAGCTCAGGATTCCCGGGGGCAAAGCAGGCCCCTCCGCACCGGCTGCTCCGCAAATCCTCTGCAGCCGGTCCCTCGTGTAGCCACAGGCCTCAGTGGGTCTCCACCCGGTCGTCGCTCCAGGAGCGGGTCCAGGGCAACCCCAGGAGCGGAAGGGCCCAGTCCCGTTGCTCAGCGAATCTCCTCCACGCCCATCAGTGCAGCGCAGCCACCACTCAGGATAAGGATGGGAGGCTTCTGCCTCCCCGATCTCCAGGCCGGGACGCGCCGGCTGTCTCCAGGTGGTTCCTCAGTGTCCTCGGCCAGTGCCCGAGGTCCGGGCAGCACCGGAGGACACTCGTCGCTCAGGTGAGGGTCCCCCTCTGCGCTAGGCCCCCCCCCCACAGCCAGGGATCGCCAGCAAGCTCCAGTCGGGACGCACGGACCTTGTGCGGGCCGACCCAGGCCCCGGTCTAGGCTTATTCCGTCAACGTGGCATCCCCGGGCGACCTACCCCTCCGACAGGGACCCCAGAGGAAGGGGAGCCCCTCCAGCCGCCATATGGCACCCAGGGGTGCCCGCTTGTAGGATTCTATCAGGATTATATTGTTATATGGCCATTAGGGTCATTGTCGACATTGCTAAGTTAGCATGAGCTCTGCTGCCATGATGCTGCTTTTGCGCACGTTACTAGATGACTGTTTTGCAAGACTCTGTTTGTGCCTTTCACATGAGAACTGTCTGCTTTCTGCGTTCTCTGCTTATTCCTGGAGTTTAGTCTGAACACGGTGTGCAAGGTTGATAAACAATGCCCCTTGTTATTCTGTTCTGGTCAGTCCCTAGCATCTAGACAAAACATGCTAACACAGCTGCGCTGCTGGAAGCTCGTGCTTTGATATTACGGGGATGCATGTTGTTCTGACACACACTTGGAGAGGGTCCTTTCCAGGGAGAAGAGCTATGCTGTTCCTATGATGTAAAACTTCCATCTAGGCACTAAGTTATGGGGTCTGCTGACAAAGCCCAGAGATCTTCTTTTATATAATAAACATCATTTTACCAAGGGGAGGGTGGTTAGACCTTATAGTCCTTTTTCCACTGTCTGTATATGATGACATCCCCCTTTATATTCTATGGAATTGTAATAATGCTAATTGTTCCAGGTTTATGCATTTCGCTGCTGGTAGTGGCTTGTATACTGCATTATAGAGCACGATAGTTAAAATAAACATTTTGAACTATAACAGTGACTCTGACCATTCTTATTGTGGACAAGTACGAGTGAGCGAGCGAAAGGGTATGTCTTGCTACCGCGATTCCTGAGAGAGTCGGGAGTGTTGTGTTCTGGGTTGTCTAATCATTTGTAGCTTCGTGATTTTGGAGGAGAACAAATGAGACACAATAGCTAGTTGGTTTTGGGATTTTGGGTACTAAGGTGGTAGGTTGTTACACCCCTATACACAGAGGTCCTGTTTTCCTGCACATAGTTCTTTGTAGGTGCAGAATCCCCGCAACATGGCGCCGCCACACTTGGTCTGGTTCTAATCTGCGAGACTCCTGAGTAGTGCTTGTGCTTGTCCACAATCCCCTCACATCTATTTACGGAGATGGTTGTGACGGTGTAGCCTCCTATATTGATGTTTTATAGGTTTTTCAAGCTTGAATTTTAAAATGTATTTCTCTTTCTTATTAACCCGTTATTGCGCTGCCAGACATAGGTTGTTATTCTCTGCTATTGATTATGGCGGTTGTCATTGCACCGCCTAACCGGGCTGCAGTCACAGCTTATTTGACTCAACATGGGGTCCCTAATGCTGGTGTTGCGCTCATTTTTGTTGTGGAAGCGGATGCAGCTTACCGCTTCAAGGTGTTTTATTCTTGGGTCACCTTTCCGGCGGTAGATGGAACGGATAATTTGTTTCTCGAATATACTGCCACGGCCCTTCCTCAGAATTATCGGCCTTATAGGTCTCTTGAAGTTCCACTAACGGCTTGGCAACACCAAATATGGTTTAATGGCGCCCTTCCTCACCCAATAACGCCGGTCCGTTTAGGCCCTTTATCAATAGATGGGGCCACATGGCCCGTTTCGGCTGGGTATACCCTGCACCCAAATTATCTCAATGCTACAGTCAAAGAGCTCCGCGTATTACATACTTCACTGATACGTATACATAGAGCTGTTATACAGTTCATGTCACGCAACTTCCAGATGGGACCACCTGGCATTGCTGCGCAACCAGCTGGACCTGGTGGTGTAACCATCAGTCCTGTTATGGCTAATTCAGTGATGGGCAAGCGTCCGCAGAATAAGGATGAATTCCCTTATTGGCTTGCTGAAAAATTTGGACAACTCAAAGCTGTTTTTCCAAATACCACTCCTGTGGAGAAACACAGGATCCTAACCATAAGTTTACCTAAAGGCTTAGTTCCCGAATTAGCTGATTGTAACACTTGGGGTAGAGTGTTTGCAGCGGTATATTCAATGTGTTTCGGCACCCCCTCAATGACCGTGCTCCCTTCCGTGATAAAGCGTGTTCAGGATGAACACGGAGCCGAGGCAGCTCTGGAGTTAAGGATGAGACTGGTGGGGGTGTTCGACATTATTTCCGATATAATCCTTGCTAACGTTAAGGGTGATGCTGTAAGCTTGCAAGTGGCTAACCACTTGGAGGCTGTGGCTGACGCAGACAAGCAGCGCGAATTGCCAAAGATTATTTCTAAAGCTTATAAAACCTTAGGCCGCAATAGTCTGGGAGTTAAGCCTTTTTCTCAAACGCAAACGCAATCTCAAACTCAACAAAAAGCCCAGACTGATAAAGATGGGCGCCCGTTCTTTCCTAAAAGGAACTGGAGAAATAAAAAACAGGGGCAGCAGAAGCAAGGTTTGCGTGCTGGTTCACCGGCACCTGAGTCTTCTGAGCGTACTTATGACTTGCACGACCGCACAAAAATTAAGACTCCTGATAGATTTCAAGTCCCCGATCAGCGCTCTCCTCGTTCTTAACGGACTCTCAAGTCGGTGGTGGGGAGCGCCAGGATCGTGGAAAAGGTCCGAATAAACAACAGGGACGAGATCAACCTCGACAGTTTGACATCAAAGCCAAACAAGAGGATCTGCCTCGTTTTTGACCCCCATATCAGAAGAAAAAAGTTGCCGCCTTAACGGCCAAGTATGCCTCAGACGGTGAGAACGCGACTCCTAGACTGGACATGGGCAGTGACTTTGCTCGACAGCGCAGCGGAGGTTACCATAGTGCGGGAGGCACTGCGTCCCTGCCTGGCGGCGAGAGCAACTGATACATTTATTATGGTAGAAACAGCAGATACCCGGGTTGCCCCCCGGATAGACTCTATGATATTGTCTTCCAAATTGAAGGTGATATACAGCGTACAATCAAGGCGGTTTTCTGGGAAAATCTTACCTCCTCATATGACATTTTATTGGTGGAGGCAGATTGGCCTCCACCATTTGTGCTAGCCGCTTCTAGAGGGGAGGACGTATTACTTCCGAGTTATTCGCGTTACGTGCCTGAGGAACATGCAAAGGCTTACGCAGCTGAGTGGGCTTTGGCCCTTGCCCCAGCGGTGTATCATAATCAGGTGGGCTGGGATATTGATTCCCCAGGACATGAGATACCATTACGGTCTATGCCACAGCCACAACCGCAGTATCCAATCAGACGTGAGGCTAAGACTCCCGTTTGTGACATCCTAACTCAGTTGGAGTATCAAGGAGTGATTGAATCCTGTGTATCACCGATGAATAATCCTCTTTTTCCGGTATCAAAACCTGACGGTTCATATCGCATTGTATTGGATTATCGAAATTTGAATAGTCATTGTCGTACTTTTGCGGTACAGAACACACACAGCTCTGCGCTGGTGAACAACCTTGTTCGTAAAAAAGACAAAACTACACTAGATATAGCCAATGGTTTCTACAGTCATAATCTGGCTCCTGAGAGCCGTGACTTGATAGCATTCACCGCCGTCGGAAATCAGAAAAAATTTACGCATTTGCCTATGGGGTATAAGAACAGCCCCAGGACTTTTGCAGCGCGTGTTGTGTCTTTGTTGCATGACATAGATCCAGATGCGTTTTCGTACGTTGATGATATTTATCTGACGGACGACGAACTAATGCTGCATCTTGTCTGAGTCGACAGCATCATTTTATCGTTTGACGACTATGGATACAAATTCAATTTTGCTAAATCACACATCGCTCATTTTGCGGTGCTTTTTTTAGGCTATGAGCTCAATAATGAAGGTAGGGGGTTAGCTCCCCACTTTCTGGAGAAATGTGCACAATTGCAACCTCCCTCTACGCTGAAGAAACTTCAGTCTTTGCTGTGATTTTTAAATTTCGGGAGGACATACATCCCCGATTATGCCCAGCGTATCAAACCGCTTTATGCGTTGATACAACCAACATATTCTTCTGCCAGCTGGCTTCCGGAACATACCACTATTTTACAATCTTTGCAATCTGATATGCTTGCAACTAACTACTTGTTGACGTGTGATAATACCACGAACCTGGTGATACGTATAGTGCCGGGGACGGTGGGTTTCACCTACTTGACGTTCAGTGAGGGGGACACAGTACCTATTGCATACAAATCACATTTGTACACTGCGGCAGAAATGCATTTTTCGAATGTTGAAAAAGTTTTGACGCGGTCCAAATGGCGATTCTGAAAGAACGCTCGCTGGCGCAAGGAAAACGCATTCTTATGGTCACGCCTTTCCCTGCCTTAGAAGCAGTGACTAAGGCAAGTGTACCCAACTCTAAGGCACTACATCCCCGTTGGATACAATGGGCTACTTCTTTGACATCGTCTGATGTCACGTTTATCTTTGTTCATGCACTTCAGACACAGGAGTTTTTACAGTATGAACACGTTCATCCTCCTCCGTTGTCGTTGCTTCCTTTAGATGAGTACAAATGTATCATTTATACCGATTGCTCGGCTCAACCGGCCACCGGTTCCAAACACGCTTATTCAGCGGCTTGCGCTATTGTGGATGGTTCAATTGTTAATGGAGAATTTAAGTCTTCCATAGTGCATACTCAGGCACTTGGAGACTGTACAGCACAATTGGCTGAGCTGCGTGCTCTAGTCCTGGCCCTTGAGTTTGCCGATCCTAATGTGAATACTCTTATTGTATGCGATTCTTACTACTGTGTTCAATCTTTTAATGACAACTTATTCTTTTGGTCTGAGAATGACTATTGAGACTCTAAAGGCAGCGCAATCAAGCATAAAACGCTTTGGGTTCGAGTGGCAGACCTCAAACAACATCTGCCCCTCACGCAAGTTATACATACTCTTGGCCATCAGTGTGTGGGAGCACATGCTCTTGGTAATTCTTTGGCTGATGAAGCGGCCAAATCTGCAGTAGCTACGTGTTCCGTAGCAGCAGTTACAAGGTCCATGACTAAAATAGATAATGACATTATGGCAGCAGTAGCTGCTATGAAGGAGGGAACTACTTATCCACAGCGTTTCCCTTCAAAGTACTCTTATCATTTATCTCCCGAATACGTTCCCTATGCTAAAATTCCATCAGGCGGGGATCAGCTGATTCCCAACATGGACCGCAGACTTGCTTTGATCATAGCCACACACGAGGGCATGGCTTCTGCACATGCCGGGGTGTCTGCGACAGTCTCTGTTTTACAGCAACGTTATTGGTGGCGTGGTTTATATAAACAAACCCGTAATTATGTGCTTTCTTGTGACATTTGTCAGCAAATCAAACCATCTACGGTCTCACGCCCACCACAAACACAGCTATGTATTTCTAATAGGCCATTTGGCTGTGTATATCTTGATCACTGCGGTCCTTTCTCTTCTGATACTGCGTATAAATACATTTTTGTTGCAGTTGATTCGTGCACTAGATTCCTTTGGGTTTGGCCACAACGCAGTGCTGACGCTCGAAATGTCATCAGGGATTTGCGTGTCTTTGTCGGGATGTTTGCCTATGGCACCTTCCATTAAGACCAAGGTCCAGCGTTCGCCTCTAAGGCGTACAAGGACGCAATGAAGTCGATGGGGGTGCTGGTGCAGTTTTCGTCTCCATACAGGCCTGAGGGCAATTCTATAGTGGAGCGAATGAACCGTGACTTAAAGCAATCTTTGACAGCTAGAGTCTTAGGTACTAGCAGGAACTGGCTGGCCCATTTGTATGGAGTTCAACGTGCACTTAATAATCTCCCTAGAAGATCTCTGGGTGGGCAGACCCCATACGAAATGCTCTTTGGCATTAAAATGTTTGTGCCAGACCTTGAGCCGGTCTCGTGGCTGAGTGGACTAATGCGTCCACTGCAGGGGCCTGTGTTCGACCTCATGGTCACAGATTCAAATCCCGGTGGGTCCTCTCACCCTTTCATCCATCTGAGGTCAATAAAATGAGTACCATTGAGTTGGGTAATAAGAAACATCTGTTATTCAGCGCCAAGATACCTACGGGTGAACGTGCGCTTTACAAATACACATGTTATATTATGTTATGTTGATGGTCTAGACGTTGTGGCGGCTGCCACAACCTTTGACGTAGATAATCATTCTACTATGTTACAGGACCTACAAAAGACCCGTGACAGCTACGCAACTGAACATTTGCCCTCTTCCAATGACACAGCGATGCTGATTCCGGTCGCCGGCTGGCTTCCTAAGATTGGGGATCTGGTACGAGAAAAGTTGGAGAACAAGAAAGAATTTGGTCCCTCTTATCGTGCACCGGTCCCGGTTCTTGGATTGAAGGGTACTCGTACAGTGATTCTACCACCTTTACCTGGTCGCAAAGACAACAGATATATTTCAGTGGACAATGTCAAGTTACACCGTCTGGCCGATTCTGAATAGTGTAACTCCTTGTCAGGACTCACGGGAGGTTTCCTCCTTCTAACTGTATGCTGGCTACCATTTTCCCCCTACAAACTTACCAAAAGTCAGATAATCCCTCAAGCTGGAGTGCTTGTTGGCACCGATGGAACTCCAAGATGGCTGCCAACATGCACATACTGCGACAGCACACCACTGTTAGCAGTCTAGTCTTTTAGGCTTCATGACATCAGGTGAAGTGTGCTTCAACATTCCACTGTGCACTTCACTGAAGAAATAATTTGAAGAGCACCTGTTTTCCCAGCGTCGTGGAAGTCAGTTAGGGTAGTTGCGATAAAATCGGGGTTAGCTTCGTCGGAACTACATTCCCTCACTAATCAGGTTAGTGTTAAACTTGTAGCTAATATAAAACATTCTGTGAGAAAAGGTTATTGTGTCAGAGGTAAATTTCTATTTAAAGAGAAAAAAGGAAACAAGTCAGAATATATTTTCCTTCATTTGAAAACTGGAAATACTTTTTTTAGTAATTGCTTTCCTTAGCTGAGAAGATTAAATAAAAGCTTTTTGAATCAGCTGTCTTTTTCAGCTGTTCCAGAATCTGTCAGACGCAGGCGTGACCTTTCAACACACAGTGTCTTCTTAGACTGAAACTTGTTCACTCTTCTGAGAATTAATTAAAAGGTGAAGTCAGGGTCAAAGGCCCGGCATGTTTCTTTCTCATGCCATGTGTTAGAGAACTCCAGTAATGTTCTCCTCACGTATGGCAGTGCTTCCAGCAAACATTAAAAACCAAAGGCCTGAATAAAAGGAACGCTTCCTTTTAACATTTAACCTAAGTTCTGAAGCATTGTTTAAAAACTAATTAAAGACAGAAAACCAGTCATCCTACTACAGAAACCCCAGTTCAAGGCCCACTCCAGTCTCTTAACAGTGAGTTAATAGAAAGAAAGAGAAACCCAAATAATACATAAATTAGGAATACAGAAATAAATACTTACCTTATCTTTCTTACATTAAGGAATAGCAGGATCAAGTGCAGATTGTACCTGAGAACGAAAAGGAAAGAGATCTGAGTGAAGACTTCTCATACAACCTAGCAAACAATACATGAGAAGTAGAAGAGAAGTAAGCTTCAGTAAACATTCTGGTAAGATAAGTTATTTATACACCATAGAAAAAACAGTAAGTTAAAAGGCACAATAAATAAAGGTTTTTTACATGTTAATGTTGCAGTCCAGTAAGAAGAAGAAGACGTAGCTGAACAGGCAGAATATTGGAGCAGTCTCTTCTCTGTCCCCAACCCCTTTTCCCCCTTAGAACTTACCTGCAATGGAATACTAAAAGACCTAGCAGGGTTGGTTCTGAGAAGGGTATTGGGACCTAGCGTCATTCTGCTCCTGTGTGGTTCAGACAGCAAAAGGGATTTAGACCCTGACACTCCTGCAGTTTCATGCAACGCTATCTCAATGAATCCGGTGCATCGTCCGCTTCGACTCATCCTCATATCGCGGAGGGTGAGACGGAAACTACCATTGATCTTTTACCTGTCCTGAACCCCTCCTGTTCCACTGCCGAAGTCGAGTATACTTATCCTGCAGAAGAGTCCCAGAGTGAAGTGCCGAACAGTCCACGTCAACATCAAACTGATGCCGCCCTGCCGCCTTTGATGAATATGGGTGCAAGCGGTTATTTTGGGGACCGTGCGAGCTTCTCCTATGACTCTTCCTCCTCGTCTTCCACGTTGGCACTTGCACTGACAAAAATAAGTATTTTCTTGGTCCCACCCTGGACATACATCTGGTTGGTACTTATCCTGATTTTCCTCTTCATGTCAATCGGATTTGTGGCTGTATTTTTCTTACTCATCAATGGTCATTATTTGCCAGAAAGCTCTGCTGTAAAATTGGTCGATGGAATTCTGGCCCCTCATACATCGTCCCTTATAATGAAACGTGATCAAGCCCTCGTGAACATTTCGGCTTTCCCAGTTGCAGATGCCATCATTTGGGATAAAGTAGCATTCGAAATCCATGGTCCGACGGAAGTCCTCAACATACCATAAGTGTTTTGTGTTTCTTTAGGAGACGTGGTAACATCGGACATACATTCCGATGATTGGGATATACAAGCAGTACGTTAATTGTTTTCAGATTTAAAGTATTATGCTGCTTTTGATGCTGAAGATTTATATTTAAATTCTGCCAATTATGCTGATTTATTCTGCTATCAACATTATGGGCATCATTACTTACACAAAACAAACACGTTAAGACTGGTTTTTAATTACACGCAATGGGAACATTGTCCCACTCCCTTAAAGGGGAGTTCTAAAACGCTTAGGGATAAATTCACCTACTTCACAGATTATGACACGTCCAATCCTGAATCCTATTTCTTTAAATTACAATTGAAGTCGCAATCGAAATTTATTCTGATCCATACTAAATTAATCTATTCCAATTCCTATAGATCTGAATTGGCCACACAGGGTTATGATCACTGGAGTGCTACCATTGATTTAAAAACAATATGGGGCACTAAGGCTTGACAGGTTCAGGGAACTGAGTCTTTACATTGTGCCTGCCTAATACCAGCACAAATGTTGTTTTTAAATGATACGATATATCAAACTACTTGCATTGGCCTCGCAACTGCAAAGAATTTAAATAATCCGTCCATTCCATCTTTGGCTGAGTATGTTAATTGGCGCACACACACAAATTATTCAATCGATGTTTTGCAAACTCTCTTTCGGAATGGCACTTTCAATGTTTCTGGTGTTGACCCTAACGGTTGGTTGCTGTGGCAAACCAGTTCAAATTCTTGCCAACTGTGTTTTTATAATATAACGCCTGGTTTCACACAGACTAGACCGGATCCACATTTTCCGCATTCACATTCAGTCACCACATACTCTGTGGGTAAATTGTGCCAACAATGGTTGGAACACTCCATGTTATCGTCAGTTAAACAACACTTGTCACTCTTGTCGAGTGACATCAATTTGGCTGATTTTCTTCTAGGTCCTAGGACCCCGAGAACAAAAAGATTTTTCTATGCTGCTTACAATGAAATATGGAAACTTTCGCAGATTGTGGCAGCGCTTCGTCTGCGCCAAATTGACAAAGCAAATTTAGAAAAAGTCCTTGCAGTGGTCGATAATAGCATTAATACACTGTCTTCACGCATTTATACCTTGGATAATATTGTTTCATCTGTTATTGATATTGTTCAGAATGATGTATCTGTGTTATATCATGGTCAAAATCAGTTACGATCTGTAATGCAGTTTGCATGGACGTTACAGACTCTTAAAATGGGAAAAGTACCTTGGGATTATTTAAATGCTTCCGCTTTGTTTTTGCCATTTAATCTGACTGATAAACAGAGATTTATGTCCATGAAAGACGCTACATACACACTATTACACATTGAACAATTAGAACACTTGCCATTCTCTGTGGCGGAGACAGATTCAGCTGTATGGTTAATTCATAGGGTTATCTCACTCCCTTTTTCGCTGTTTCAATTTAAATCCTGCATGAAACATTTCCCAATTGGCCGCTTTGAACCCCTGGGAAGTACATTTCTTCATGAATTGTGATCCCTACCTTTCACTTACAGATGTCATCAGGAGGATAAGGAGGTTTTCCTAACAGGGGAGGACTGCGATTCCACAGTGGAACACTCCCTAGTTTGCAAACACGTTAAGTTGCACGGCACTTGTAATGTTTCGGCACCTAATCTTGCTTGTTTTTTTAAAGGGAGTCTCGTCCCAGCAATAATTCCTGCTTTTACATTGCTTACTAACAGCAGTTATCTTATTTTGAATAACCACGACTGATGTGGTTTTCGGGCAGGAATCCTGTATATAGTAACAGTTTCACAACGTGTTACTTGTTGTAGCAATGTGCTTTTTCCGCCCCCGCATGAGTAAGTAGATATTTCTATTTGGCTTTCCATTCCGACTTTGAAAACTGATTTCAACAAATTAAGCAGGCTCAAAACGCAATTGTTTCAACAAGAAGTGGCTCTCACTTCAGCTCGAGAGACCTTCGAATTGCAGGTGGCTAGAATTTCTAGCGAGATTCAGTCACTTATGAACACGAATCTCCCACTACATTTTGGTGAACTGATACATCAAATATTTAATGCGTCTGACACCGAAGGCCTTGCTCATTTTTTTAAAGCGATACCAAAGGGGATGATGGACGGAGCGTTAGAGCAAATCAAACACTCACCCCCAGTCAAGTGATCTGGGTTTAATCCATCATCATTCTTTAGCTCACTCCACCACCCCAGTTCAGACATGGCCATATGCAAATCAGTCTGACCCTGTGCCTCATGGGAACAGTCCAGCCCGAACTGCCAAGCCATGTCTTCCCTGGACCGGAAACAAGCATCCTGGGACCGGTTTCGGGTTCAAAACCCTCATCAGCCAGGCTATCTTGAATCCAGTGGCAAAATGAGCAAGGGACCCACGTCTGGGCATACCCTGCCAACTTAGGGCGAACAAAGCGATACCAAAGGGGATGATGGACGGAGCGTTAGAGCAAATCAAACACTCACCCCCAGTCAACTGATCTGGGCTTAATCCATCATCATTCTTTAGCTCACTCCACCACCCCAGTTCAGACATGGCCATATGCAAATCAGTCTGACCCTGTGCCTCATGGGAACAGTCCAGCCCGAACTGCCAAGCCATGTCTTCCCTGGACCGGAAACAAGCATCCTGGGACCGGTTTCGGGTTCAAAACCCTCATCAGCCAGGCTATCTTGAATCCAGTGGCAAAGTGAGCAAGGGACTCACGTCTGGGCATACCCTGCCAACTTAGGGCGAACTAAGCGATACCAAAGGGGATGATGGACGGAGCGTTAGAGCAAATCAAACACTCACCCCCAGTCAACTGATCTGGGTTTAATCCATCATCATTCTTTAGCTCACTCCACCACCCCAGTTCAGACATGGCCATATGCAAATGAGTCTGACCCTGTACCTCATGGGAACAGTCCAGCCCGAACTGCCATGCCATGTCTTCCCTGGACCGGAAACAAGCATCCTGGGACCAGTTTCGGGTTCAAAACCCTCATCAGCCAGGCTATCTTGAATCCAGTGGCAAAGTGAGCAAGGGACCCAAGTCTGGGCATACCCTGCCAACTTAGGGCGAACAAAGCGATACCAAAGGGGATGATGGACGGAGCGTTAGAGCAAATCAAACACTCACCCCCAGTCAACTGATCTGGGTTTAATCCATCATCATTCTTTAGCTCACTCCACCACCCCAGTTCAGACATGGCCATGTGCAAATCAGTCTGACCCTGTGCCTCATGGGAACAGTCCAGCCCGAACTGCCAAGCCATGTCTTCCCTGGACCGGAAACAAGCATCCTGGGACCGGTTTCGGGTTCAAAACCCTCATCAGCCAGGCTATCTTGAATCCAGTGGCAAAGTGAGCAAGGGACCCACGTCTGGGCATACCCTGCCAACTTAGGGCGAACAAAGCGATACCAAAGGGGATGATGGACGGAGCGTTAGAGCAAATCAAACACTCACCCCCAGTCAACTGATCTGGGTTTAATCCATCATCATTCTTTAGCTCACTCCACCACCCCAGTTCAGACATGGCCATATGCAAATCAGTCTGACCCTGTGCCTCATGGGAACAGTCCAGCCCGAACTGCCAAGCCATGTCTTCCCTGGACCAGAAACAAGCATCCTGGGACCGGTTTCGGGTTCAATACCCTCATCAGCCAGGCTATCTTGAATCCAGTGGCAAAGTGAGCAAGGGACCCACGTCTGGGCATACCCTGCCAACTTAGGGCGAACAAAGCGATACCAAAGGGGATGATGGACGGAGCGTTAGAGCAAATCAAACACTCACCCCCAGTCAACTGATCTGGGTTTAATCCATCATCATTCTTTAGCTCACTCCACCACCCCAGTTCAGACATGGCCATATGCAAATGAGTCTGACCCTGTACCTCATGGGAACAGTCCAGCCCGAACTGCCAAGCCATGTCTTCCCTGGACCGGAAACAAGCATCCTGGGACCGGTTTCGGGTTCAAATCCCTCATCAGCCAGGCTATCTTGAATCCAGTGGCAAAGTGAGCAAGGGACCCACGTCTGGGCATACCCTGCCAACTTAGGGCGAACAAAGCGATACCAAAGGGGATGATGGACGGAGCGTTAGAGCAAACAAACACTCACCCCCAGGCAACTGATCTGGGTTTAATCCATCATCATTCTTTAGCTCACTCCACCACCCCAGTTCAGACATGGCCATATGCAAATCAGTCTGACCCTTTGCCTCATGGGAACAGTCCAGCCCGAACTGCCAAGCCATGTCTTCCCTGGACCGGAAACAAGCATCCTGGGACCGGTTTCGGGTTCAAAACCCTCATCAGCCAGGCTATCTTGAATCCAGTGGCAAAGTGAGCAAGGGACCCACGTCTCGGCATACCCTGCCAACTTAGGGCGAACAAAGCGATACCAAAGGGGATGATGGACGGAGCGTTAGAGCAAATCAAACACTCACCCCCAGTCAACTGATCTGGGTTTAATCCATCATCATTCTTTAGCTCACTCCACCACCCCAGTTCAGACATGGCCATATGCAAATCAGTCTGACCCTGTGCCTCATGGGAACAGTCCAGCCCGAACTGCCAAGCCATGTCTTCCCTGGACCGGAAACAAGCATCCTGGGACCGGTTTCGGGTTCAAAACCCTCATCAGCCAGGCTATCTTGAATCCAGTGGCAAAGTGAGCAAGGGACCCATGTCTGGGCATACCCTGCCAACTTAGGGCGAACAAAGCGATACCAAAGGGGATGATGGACGGAGCGTTAGAGCAAATCAAACACTCACCCCCAGTCAACTGATCTGGGTTTAATCCATCATCATTCTTTAGCTCACTCCACCACCCCAGTTCAGACATGGCCATATGCAAATCAGTCTGACCCTGTGCCTCATGGGAACAGTCCAGCCTGAACTGCCAAGCCATGTCTTCCTGGAACGGAAACAAGCATCCTGGGACCGGTTTCGGGTTCAAAACCCTCATCAGCCAGGCTATCTTGAATCCAGTGGCAAAGTGAGCAAGGGACCCACGTCTGGGCATACCCTGCCAACTTAGGGCGAACAAAGCGATACCAAAGGGGATGATGGACGGAGCGTTAGAGCAAATCAAACACTCACCCCCAGTCAACTGATCTGGGTTTAATCCATCATCATTCTTTAGCTCACTCCACCACCCCAGTTCAGACATGGCCATATGCAAATCAGTCTGACCCTGTGCCTCATGGGAACAGTCCAGCCCGAACTGCCAAGCCATGTCTTCCCTGGAACGGAAACAAGCATCCTGGGACCGGTTTCGGGTTCAAAACCCTCATCAGCCAGGCTATCTTGAATCCAGTGGCAAAGTGAGCAAGGGACCCATGTCTGGGCATACCCTGCCAACTTAGGGCGAACAAAGCGATACCAAAGGGGATGATGGACGGAGCGTTAGAGCAAATCAAACACTCACCCCCAGTCAACTGATCTGGGTTTAATCCATCATCATTCTTTAGCTCACTCCACCACCCCAGTTCAGACATGGCCATATGCAAATCAGTCTGACCCTGTGCCTCATGGGAACAGTCCAGCCCGAACTGCCAAGCCATGTCTTCCCTGGAACGGAAAAAAGCATCCTGGGACTGGTTTCGGGTTCAAAACCCTCATCAGCCAGGCTATCTTGAATCCAGTGGCAAAGTGAGCAAGGGACCCATGTCTGGGCATACCCTGCCAACTTAGGGCGAACAAAGCGATACCAAAGGGGATGATGGACGGAGCGTTAGAGCAAATCAAACACTCACCCCCAGTCAACTGATCTGGGTTTAATCCATCATCATTCTTTAGCTCACTCCACCACCACAGTTCAGACATGGCCATATGCAAATCAGTCTGACCCTGTGCCTCATGGGAACAGTCCAGCCCGAACTGCCAAGCCATGTCTTCCCTGGAACGGAAACAAGCATCCTGGGACCGGTTTCGGGTTCAAAACCCTCATCAGCCAGGCTATCTTGAATCCAGTGGCAAAGTGAGCAAGGGACCCATGTCTGGGCATACCCTGCCAACTTAGGGCGAACAAAGCGATACCAAAGGGGATGATGGACGGAGCGTTAGAGCAAATCAAACACTCACCCCCAGTCAACTGATCTGGGTTTAATCCATCATCATTCTTTAGCTCACTCCACCACCCCAGTTCAGACATGGCCATATGCAAATGAGTCTGACCCTGTGTCTCATGGGAACAGTCCAGCCCGAACTGCCAAGCCATGTCTTCCCTGGACCGGAAACAAGCATCCTGGGACCGGTTTCGGGTTCAAAACCCTCATCAGCCAGGCTATCTTGAATCCAGTGGCAAAGTGAGCAAGGGACCCACGTCTGGGCATACCCTGCCAACTTAGGGCGAACAAAGCGATACCAAAGGGGATGATGGACGGAGCGTTAGAGCAAATCAAACACTCACCCCCAGTCAACTGATCTGGGTTTAATCCATCATCATTCTTTAGCTCACTCCACCACCCCAGTTCAGACATGGCCATATGCAAATCAGTCTGACCCTTTGCCTCATGGGAACAGTCCAGCCCGAACTGCCAAGCCATGTCTTCCCTGGACCGGAAAAAAGCATCCTGGGACCGGTTTCGGGTTCAAAACCCTCATCAGCCAGGCTATCTTGAATCCAGTGGCAAAGTGAGCAAGGGACCCACGTCTCGGCATACCCTGACAACTTAGGGCGAACAAAGCGATACCAAAGGGGATGATGGACGGAGCGTTAGAGCAAATCAAACACTCACCCCCAGTCAACTGATCTGGGTTTAATCCATCATCATTGTTTAGCTCACTCCACCACCCCAGTTCAGACATGGCCATATGCAAATCAGTCTGACCCTGTGCCTCATGGGAACAGTCCAGCCCGAACTGCCAAGCCATGTCTTCCCTGGACCGGAAACAGCATCCTGGGACCGGTTTCGGGTTCAAAACCCGCATCAGCCAGGCTATCTTGAATCCAGTGGCAAAGTGAGCAAGGGACCCATGTCTGGGCATACCCTGCCAACTTAGGGCGAACAAAGCGATACCAAAGGGGATGATGGACGGAGCGTTAGAGCAAATCAAACACTCACCCCCAGTCAACTGATCTGGGTTTAATCCATCATCATTCTTTAGCTCACTCCACCACCCCAGTTCAGACATGGCCATATGCAAATCAGTCTGACGCTGTGCCTCATGGGAACAGTCCAGCCCGAACTGCCAAGCCATGTCTTCCCTGGACCGGAAACAAGCATCCTGGGACCGGTTTCGGGTTCAAAACCCTCATCAGCCAGGCTATCTTGAATCCAGTGGCAAAGTGAGCAAGGGACCCACGTCTGGGCATACCCTGCCAACTTAGGGCGAACAAAGCGATACCAAAGGGGATGATGGACGGAGCGTTAAAGCAAATCAAACACTCACCCCCAGTCAACTGATCTGGGTTTAATCCATCATCATTCTTTAGCTCACTCCACCACCCCAGTTCAGACATGGCCATATGCAAATCAGTCTGACCCTGTGCCTCATGGGAACAGTCCAGCCCGAACTGACAAGCCATGTCTTCCCTGGACCGGAAACAAGCATCCTGGGACCGGGTTCGGGTTCAAAACCCTCATCAGCCAGGCTATCTTGAATCCAGTGGCAAAGTGAGCAAGGGACCCACGTCTGGGCATACCCTGCCAACTTAGGGCGAACAAAGCGATACCAAAGGGGATGATGGACGGAGCGTTAGAGCAAATCAAACACTCACCCCCAGTCAACTGATCTGGGTTTAATCCATCATCATTCTTTAGCTCACTCCACCACCCCAGTTCAGACATGGCCATATGCAAATCAGTCTGACCCTGTGCCTCATGGGAACAGTCCAGCCCGAACTGCCATGCCATGTCTTCCCTGGACCGGAAACAAGCATCCTGGGACTGGTTTCGGGTTCAAAACCCTCATCAGCCAGGCTATCTTGAATCCAGTGGCAAAGTGAGCAAGTGACCCACGTCTGGGCATACCCTGCCAACTTAGGGCGAACAAAGCGATACCAAAGGGGATGATGGACGGAGCGTTAGAGCAAATCAAACACTCACCCCCAGTCAACTGATCTGGGTTTAATCCATCATCATTGTTTAGCTCACTCCACCACCCCAGTTCAGACATGGCCATATGCAAATCAGTCTGACCCTGTGCCTCATGGGAACAGTCCAGCCCGAACTGCCAAGCCATGTCTTCCCTGGACCGGAAACAAGCATCCTGGGACCGGTTTCGAGTTCAAACCCTCATCAGCCAGGCTATCTTGAATCCAGTGGCAAAGTGAGCAAGGGACCCACGTCTGGGCATACCCTGCCAACTTAGGGCGAACAAAGCGATACCAAAGGGGATGATGGACGGAGCGTTAGAGCAAATCAAACACTCAATCCCAGTCAACTGATCTGGGTTTAATCCATCATCATTCTTTAGCTCACTCCACCACCCCAGTTCAGGCATGGCCATATGCAAATCAGTCTGACCCTGTGCCTCATGGGAACAGTCCAGCCCGAACTGCCAAGCCATGTCTTCCCTGGACCGGAAACAAGCATCCTGGGACCGGTTTCGGGTTCAAAACCCTCATCAGCCAGGCTATCTTGAATCCAGTGGCAAAGTGAGCAAGGGACCCACGTCTGGGCATACCCTGCCAACTTAGGGCGAACAAAGCGATACCAAAGGGGATGATGGACGGAGCGTTAGAGCAAATCAAACACTCACCCCCAGTCAACTGATCTGGGTTTAATCCATCATCATTCTTTAGCTCACTCCACCACCCCAGTTCAGACATGGCCATATGCAAATCAGTCTGACCCTGTGCCTCATGGGAACAGTCCAGCCCGAACTGCCAAGCCATGTCTTCCCTGGACCGGAAACAAGCATCCTGGGACCGGTTTCGGGTTCAAAACCCTCATCAGCCAGGCTATCTTGAATCCAGTGGCAAAGTGAGCAAGGGACCCACGTCTGGGCATACCCTGCCAACTTAGGGCGAACAAAGCGATACCAAAGGGGATGATGGACGGAGCGTTAGAGCAAACAAACACTCACCCCCAGTCAACTGATCTGGGTTTAATCCATCATCATTCTTTAGCTCACTCCACCACCCCAGTTCAGACATGGCCATGTGCAAATCAGTCTGACCCTGTGTCTCATGGGAACAGTCCAGCCCGAACTGCCAAGCCATGTCTTCCCTGGACCGGAAACAAGCATCCTGGGACCGGTTTCGGGTTCAAAACCCTCATCAGCCAGGCTATCTTGAATCCAGTGGAAAAGTGAGCAAGGGACCCACGTCTGGGCATACCCTGCCAACTTAGGGCGAACAAAGCGATACCAAAGGGGATGATGGACGGAACGTTAGAGCAAACAAACACTCACCCCCAGTCAACTGATCTGGGTTTAATCCATCATCATTCTTTAGCTCACTCCACCACCCCAGTTCAGACATGGCCATATGCAAATCAGTCTGACCCTTTGCCTCATGGGAACAGTCCAGCCCGAACTGCCAAGCCATGTCTTCCCTGGACCGGAAACAAGCATCCTGGGACCGGTTTCGGGTTCAAAACCCTCATCAGCCAGGCTATCTTGAATCCAGTGGCAAAGTGAGCAAGGGACCCACGTCTCGGCATACCCTGCCAACTTAGGGCGAACAAAGCGATACCAAAGGGGATGATGGACGGAGCGTTAGAGCAAATCAAACACTCACCCCCAGTCAACTGATCTGGGTTTAATCCATCATCATTCTTTAGCTCACTCCACCACCCCAGTTCAGACATGGCCATATGCAAATCAGTCTGACCCTGTGCCTCATGGGAACAGTCCAGCCCGAACTGCCAAGCCATGTCTTCCCTGGAACGGAAACAAGCATCCTGGGACCGGTTTCGGGTTCAAAACCCTCATCAGCCAGGCTATCTTGAATCCAGTGGCAAAGTGAGCAAGGGACCCATGTCTGGGCATACCCTGCCAACTTAGGGCGAACAAAGCGATACCAAAGGGGATGATGGACGGAGCGTTAGAGCAAATCAAACACTCACCCCCAGTCAACTGATCTGGGTTTAATCCATCATCATTCTTTAGCTCACTCCACCACCCCAGTTCAGACATGGCCATATGCAAATCAGTCTGACCCTGTGCCTCATGGGAACAGTCCAGCCCGAACTGCCAAGCCATGTCTTCCCTGGAACGGAAACAAGCATCCTGGGACCGGTTTCGGGTTCAAAACCCTCATCAGCCAGGCTATCTTGAATCCAGTGGCAAAGTGAGCAAGGGACCCACGTCTGGGCATACCCTGCCAACTTAGGGCGAACAAAGCGATACCAAAGGGGATGATGGACGGAGCGTTAAAGCAAATCAAACACTCACCCCCAGTCAACTGATCTGGGTTTAATCCATCATCATTCTTTAGCTCACTCCACCACCCCAGTTCAGACATGGCCATATGCAAATGAGTCTGACCCTGTACCTCATGGGAACAGTCCAGCCCAAACTGCCAAGCCATGTCTTCCCTGGACCGGAAACAAGCATCCTGGGACCGGTTTCGGGTTCAAAACCCTCATCAGCCAGGCTATCTTGAATCCAGTGGCAAAGGGAGCAAGGGACCCACGTCTGGGCATACCCTGCCAACTTAGGGCGAACAAAGCGATACCAAAGGGGATGATGGACGGAGCGTTAGAGCAAACAAACACTCACCCCCAGTCAACTGATCTGGGTTTAATCCATCATCATTCTTTAGCTCACTCCACCACCCCAGTTCAGACATGGCCATGTGCAAATCAGTCTGACCCTGTGTCTCATGGGAACAGTCCAGCCCGAACTGCCAAGCCATGTCTTCCCTGGACCGGAAACAAGCATCCTGGGACCGGTTTCGGGGTCAAAACCCTCATCAGCCAGGCTATCTTGAATCCAGTGGCAAAGTGAGCAAGGGACCCACGTCTGGGCATACCCTGCCAACTTAGGGCGAACAAAGCGATACCAAAGGGGATGATGGACGGAGCGTTAGAGCAAACAAACACTCACCCCCAGTCAACTGATCTGGGTTTAATCCATCATCATTCTTTAGCTCACTCCACCACCCCAGTTCAGACATGGCCATATGGAAATCAGTCTGACCCTGTGCCTCATGGGAACAGTCCAGCCCGAACTGCCAAGCCATGTCTTCCCTGGAACGGAAACAAGCATCCTGGGACCGGTTTCATCAGCCAGGCTATCTTGAATCCAGTGGCAAAGTGAGCAAGGGACCCACGTCTGGGCATACCCTGCCAACTTAGGGCGAACAAAGCGATACCAAAGGGGATGATGGACGGAGCGTTAAAGCAAATCAAACACTCACCCCCAGTCAACTGATCTGGGTTTAATCCATCATCATTCTTTAGCTCACTCCACCACCCCAGTTCAGACATGGCCATATGCAAATCAGTCTGACCCTGTGCCTCATGGGAACAGTCCAGGCCGAACTGCCAAGCCATGTCTTCCCTGGACCAGAAACAAGCATCCTGGGACCGGTTTCAGGTTCAAAACCCTCATCAGCCAGGCTATCTTGAATCCAGTGGCAAAGTGAGCAAGGGACCCACGTCTGGGCATACCCTGCCAACTTAGGGCGAACAAAGCGATACCAAAGGGGATGATGGACGGAGCGTTAGAGCAATCAAACACTCACCCCCAGTCAACTGATCTGGGTTTAATCCATTATCATTCTTTAGCTCACTCCACCACCCCAGTTCAGACATGGCCATATGCAAATCAGTCTGACCCTGTGCCTATGTGAACAGTCCAGCCCGAACTGCCAAGCCATGTCTTCCCTGGACCGGAAACAAGCATCCTGGGACCGGTTTCGGGTTCAAAACCCTCGTTAGCCAGGCTATCTTGAATCCAGTGGCAAAGTGAGCAAGGGACCCACGTCTGGGCATACCCTGCCAACTTAGGGCGAACAAAGCGATACCAAAGGGGATGATGGATGGAGCGTTAGAGCAAATCAAACACTCACCCTCAGTCAACTGATCTGGGTTTAATCCATCATCATTCTTTAGCTCACTCCACCACCCCAGTTCAGACATGGCCATATGCAAATCAGTCTGACCCTGTGCCTCATGGGAACAGTCCAGCCCGAACTGCCAAGCCATGTCTTCCCTGGACCGGAAACAAGCATCCTGGGACCGGTCCCAGGCTGATTTGCATATGGCCATGTCTGAACTGTGGTGGTGGAGTGAGCTAAAGAATGATGATGGATTAATCCCAGATCAGTTGACTGGGGGTGAGTGTTTGATTTGCTCAAGCGCCCCGTCCATCATCCCCTTTGGTATCATTTTTTTAAACTGGTGGGATCTGGCCTTGTGACTTCTTTTCAGACGATATTTGGAGTAATACCAGCCTTTATTCATTCTATTTTTTCCAGCGTCTTCAGAGGATTCCCATTAATACTGGCGCTAGCTGGTGGAATTCTGCTGCTTCTGTTCCTGCTGCACAATGGCTGCTCATCTTGTGGTACTGCACAATGGCTGCTCATCTTGTGGTACTGCACAGGCCAGGCCAATTGCAACTGTACCATGACCGAATGCAACAACTTTTTGGATGCTTGCCATAAGCGACACTTAGTGTGAGTTATGGACTAACTTTTCGCTTTGCCTACTTTACTTGCGTGCAACCTGTGTTCTACTGTCAACGGTGCCCCTTCTACTGGGCTTTGGATTTATGCCTCTCCAATACGTCATGTTCGGACCCAGATTATGACCAGTTAATGGGTCCCTTAGTGGCCCATGACTGGGCCTGTTCTAGGGATGGACGTATGGCACGTGCGGCTGCACTTGGAGTCTTGGCTGAATGGGCTAGCGGTGCGGCTGCGCAGAACCTATTGCGACGGAGCTTCATCGAATATCACGCAAGTTGCCCGGTTATGCTTTTGGAAGCATCTGGTTATGAGGAACACGTCTGTTCCTTTGGTCTACTTGATTGGATGGCATCCCTTTCTTCTACTAACGATAACGATGGTCTTTTGAAACGACTTACATTGTTAAGTTCACGTACTTTGATGGATACACCGGCTCCATGTTAGTCACGTTTTTTAGTGCAACGAAAAATATTTTTTATCAACATCACAATTTTTTTTATTTTTTCCAATCTGGTTTTTTCGTGCGTATTTGAACGCTGCTTACCCTTGAAATCTGTTTTGGTCTTTTGTCCGTATACTATGACCTTACCAAGGGGAGGGTGTTATATGGCCATCAGGGTCATTGCCGACATTGCTAAGTTAGCATGAGCTCTGCTGCCATGATGCTACTTTTGCGCACGTTACTACATGACTTTGTTTTGCAAGACTCTGTTTGTTTCTTTCACATGAGAACTGTCTGCTTTTTGCGTTCTCTGCTTGTTCCTGGAGTTTAGTCTGAACACGGTGTGCAAGGTCGATAAACAATGCCCCTTGTTATTCTGTTCTGGTCAGTCCCTAGCATCTAGACAAAACATGCTAACACAGCTGCGCTGCTGGAAGCTCGTGCTTTGATATTACGGCGATGCATGTTGTTCTGACACACACTTGGAGAGGGTCCTTTCCAGGGAGAAGAGCTATGCTGTTCCTATGATGTAAAACTTCCATCTAGGCACTAAGTTATGGGGTCTGCTGACAAAGCCCAGAGATCTTCTTTTATATAATAAACATCATTTTACCAAGGGGAGGGTGGTTAGGCCTTATAGTCCTTTTTCCATCTCCGACCCTCGGTCTAGGTCCACTCTCTCCCCGCTGCTCCGCTGTGTCGTCTCTTGCCTCCAGACCCCGACCTCCTCCTTGGGAGGTTCGAGGCTGCTGCCCGCTCCTGCTGCCCGCTCCAACTGGGACCAGACTGCCTCCAACCACCGTAACCTTTCTCAGCCGTTTTTTTCTTAATTTTTTCCCTGTTGTGCCACTGTTATTGTGCCCATCTGTGTCTTGCTCTAATTCCACTACTGTTTTTATTTTCTCGTGCCTGCCTGTTCCTTTTGCCTTTTGCCGCTGCTGCCCCTGCGGCCCCTCCCCCCCGGAATTCCCCCCCGGAATTCCCCCCCGGAATTCCCCCCCGGAATTTCCCCCCGGAATTCCCCTGCTCCCGCCTCCCAGCCTCTCCTCCCTCCCACCTCCCCTACTTTATGGCGGCTGCTGCGCGGTCGCGCAGCGGATGCGCGCAGCGGGCGCGCCGCCGGCACGCCGAAGGCGCACCAAAGGCAAGCCCGTCTGCGCCCGTCCGCGACCCAACCGCGGCCAGCGCCAGGAACCCTGGACCTCCCACTACCCATCGCTACGACACCACCACCCTCCTCGCACTCAACCCTGGAAGACTTAGAGAATGCCAACAGGCCTCGCCGAACATGACCCATGGCCAGTTTACCTGCCTCCACTGCCGCCAGACCCTCACCGCCACCCCGGCCTCCAACACCGCCAACGCCAGCACCGGCGACACCCTAAAATGCATCCTCCTCAACGTACGCTCCGTACACAAACACGCCATGGAAATCTGGAACCTACTCGACTCTCTTTCGCCCGACATCGCCTTCTTCACAGAGACCTGGACCAACGAATCCTCCGCCCCCGACATCAGCATCGCCATCCCAGACGGATACAAGATCCAGAGGAAAGACCACCCAACCACCCAGGAGGGGGCCTCACCATCGCCCACAAGAGCACCCTTCGCCTCACCACCTCCAGCGAAACCTTCCCCCCCGCCGAACACCAGCACTTCCAGATCCAGACCACCCCAAAAGCCACACTCCGAGGAACCCTCATCTACAGACCCCTGGCCCCCGAACACCCTTCGCCACCACCATCACCGACTTCATCGCACCCCACGCCATCGCCTCAACAAACTACATACTCATTGGAGACCTGAACTTCCACCTCGACAACCCCAGCGACCCCAACTACACTATCCTTCGTGACAACCTCGCCAGCATCGGACTGAAACAACTCGTCAACACACCGACCCACAGAGCAGGACACACCCTCGACCCCATCTTCGCGGCAGGAAACAGCGTCCATTTCAGCCACACAACGCAGCCGCCATGGACCGACCACCACTGCGTACACTTCGCCATCAACAAACCCAAGGCACCCAAACCAGCCCCACGCCCACCACGAAGGAACTGGAGCAAGGTTACCGACGAGCAACTTAACTCCACCCTCACCCGAGACAACCTCACCTGGGCACCCGACGCAAACGGCGCAAAGGACGCAGCCAGAGAACTCCACACCTGGATCTCCAACTGCGCAGACGAGCTCGCCCCGCTACGCAACCCCGACAGACAACGCCCCAGGAAAGCTGCCTGGTTCACAACCGCTCTCCAAGAAGCCAGACGCACCTGCAGACGCCTGGAGAAGAACTGGAGAAACACCAAGACAACCGAAAACCACACCACCTACAAGGACGCCATGACGGACTACCACAACCAGATCAGAGCCACCAAGAGGAACTTCATCCACAACAAAATCCTGGCCAACTCCACCAACTCCAAGGAACTTTTCAGTGTCATTCAAGAATTCACCAACCCACGCAGCGAAGCCACAGACATCACCCCATCCCAAGACCTCTGCGACAAGCTTGGAACCTATTTCCACCTCAAGATCAAAAACCTCTACGACAACTTCATCGACCTTCCACCAGGCGCCACAGACGGCCCCCCGCCCCCCAGAAACACCAGCCAGCCCACCATCTCCAACTGGACACCGATCATGGCCGAAGACACCGCCTCGACCATGAAAAGCATCCACTCGGGGGCCCCCACCGACCCTGCCCCCCTCACATCTACCACAGAGCCGTGGCCGCCATCGCACCCGAACTACAACGCACCATCAACACCACCTTTAAAACAGGCACCTTCCCAGACGACTGGAAGCGCGCAGAAGTCAGACCCCTGCTCAAGAAGCCCACAGCTGACCCCACCGACCTCAAGAACTATCGGCCCATCTCGCTCCTCCCCTTCGCAGCCAAAGTTGCAGAGAAAACAGTCAACAGGAAACTGACACGATTTATTGAAGAGAACGCCGTCCTCGACCCGTCCCAATCCGGATTCCGAAGCAACCACAGCACAGAGACCACCCTACTCGCCGCCACAGATGACATCCGCACCCTCCTGGACCAAGGCCACTCGGCAGCCCTCATCCTACTCGACCTATCAGCGGCCTTCGACACCGTCTCCCATCGCACACTAGTCGCCAGACTACACGACGCAGGCATACAAGGAACAGCCCTGGACTGGATCCGATCATTCCTCACCGGAAGAAGCCAAAGGATCAGACTCCCACCCTTCCTCTCCGACCCCATGAAAATCACCTGCGGAGTTCCACAGGGTTCATCACTGAGCCCCACCCTCTTCAACATTTACATGGCCCCCCTCGCAGCCATCGTCCGACAACACGGCCTCAACATCATATCCTACGCCGACGACACCCAGCTCATCCTCTCCCTCACCAAAGACCCCACCACTGCCAAACTCAACTTCCAGAAAGGAATGCAAGACGTCGCAGTCTGGATGACCAACAGCTGCCTGAAGCTCAACGCCGAGAAGACAGAAGTCCTCGTCCTCGGTACCACCCCTTCTGCATGGGACAGCACCTGGTGACCGACCGCCCTCGGAAGCCCACCTACCCCCTCAGACCACGCCAAGAACCTCGGCATTGTACTCGACTCATCACTCACCATGAACCGACAGGTCAACGCCGTCACCTCCAGCTGCTTCAACACCCACCACATCCTCGGCAAGACCTTCAAGTGGATCCCCCCTGAGTCAAGGAAGACAGTCACCCACGCACTCATCACCAGCAGAATGAACTATGGAAACGCACTCTACGCCGGCATCAACAAGTCCCTACTCCGCAAACTCCAGACAGTACAGAACACCGCCGCCAGACTCGTCCTCGGCATCCCCCGACACGAACACATCAGCCAACACCTACGAAGTCTCCACTGGCTCCCCGTGGAGAAAAGAATCACTTTCAAAATCCTCACTCACGCCTACAAATGCCTACACAACAACGGACCCAAATACCTCAACGACAGAATCAACTTCCACGTACCCAAAAGAAACCTCCGATCTTCCAACCTCGCACTGGCCGAAACCACGCGCATCCACAGAGCCAGAGCAGGCGGAAGATCCTTCTCTCACATTGCAGCCAAGACCTGGAACGAGCTACCGGCAGACATCAGACGCGCCCCTCCCTGAACTTCTTCAGGAAGACCCTCAAGACCTGGCTCTTCGGCTAAACAGATCTGCGGACCCCCCCCTCAGCGCCTTGAGACCCTCACGGGTGAGTAGCACGCTTACAATTCCCTGATTGATTGATTGACTGTCTGTATATGATGACATCCCCCTTTATATTCTATGGAATTGTAACAATGCTAATTGTTCTAGGTTTATGCATTTCGCTGCTGGTAGTGGCTCGTATACTGCATTATAGAGCATGATAGTTAAAATAAACATTTTGAACTATAGCAGTGACTCTGACCATTTTTATTGTGAACAAGTACGAGTGAGCGAGCGAAAGGGTATGTCTTGCTACCGCGATTCCTGAGCGAGTCGTGAGTGTTGTGTTCTGGGTTGTCTAATCATTTGTAGCTTCGTGATTTTGGAGGAGAACGAATGAGACACTATAGCTAGTCGGTTTTGGGATTTTGGGTACTAAGGTGGTAGGTTGGTACACCCCTATACACCGAGGCCCTGTTTTCCTGCGCATAGTTCTGTGTAGGTGCAGAATCCCCTCAACAATATGGTGGGCCGGCCAGGAGCCTTAGGAGCTCACGTCCTGTCGGCCATGTTGCTTGGCCACGCCCCCCATCCCTTCTATACTTAAGAGACGTTTCCATTGAAAAGCAATCGCCTGAGAGCTCTCCAATTTTATCAGGTCCATCCATAAGTATCTTTTTCAGTCTAGATTTAAAATATAATTCTGGCACTCATAGTCCTGACTTTATGATGGGATAAAAATTACAGCAAGTACTAGAATGATCCTGGGCTGGACGTCCTATTTTCAGTACAGTGAGGTTACCAGTTGTCTCCACGTCACTGAGGATGCAATTATCACATCCTGGGCATTAGTCTTACAAATTATTGTTTTCATGTGTCTCTGTATTATTTAGATCAACTTATTTGAACCAGGACCACAACTCCCAGAATTCACAGGGCCCTTAAGCTAAAATCCAGAACTAGAGTGTGTGCTCAGTGGGATAGTGTCAGCTGGTAAATTTATAGTCCAGAATGGAACTGTGAAATTTGATCTCTCTGAATCTGTATGGAATAACTATTCTGTATGAAATGCTCACATTTTAACGTGGGGCAACCAGATATTATTTATGAACTGTCTGTAAGCATGGTTGTAAAAAAAAACAATGCCGGACATTGCTGATTAATAAATACCATAAATAACCATCTTTGTGGTCAGGGCTTTAAGTGGGACCAGTCCCACCAGTGCTGAGTGTCGCTGTTTACGCTTCTTTGGCCATGCTTCATTTAGAGATCCCTTCCCCAACCTTTTCATCCCAGATAAAGCATCAATACTTGTGGGAAAAGTCCTGAGAAAGGAGAAAGAAGAGACGGAGGCAGGATGGGCTCTTCAAGCGTGTTTAATGATACAAGACACGTCTGCCCAGTTCCTCAGTACAGCATCGAATGGAAGTTATCGTGTTCTCTCCCCACAGCCAACCTTCCATCCATTCAAAACATAACAAGGGAAGCTTTAGTCGCGAGACAGACACGAGCCATGACACGCAGTGCCATGTTCGTGTCTGTCACGCAACCACCAGAAATACAATGATGCACCCGATACACCTTCCCCCCTTAAAGGAAAAGAAAAAAAAAAGTTAATTCATAACATAGTCTCTGAACCTCGCAGGGAGGCGATGAACTCTCACATTTTTGGGAGAAACATTTGCATAATCAGTAGAAGAGACCTGACAGCCAACATCCTCATGTAGTTTGACATCCAAAAACACATTGCTGTTAGAGTCTTCCCATGAAGTTTTCACACCTTTAAACAAGGAAACCCTATTTAGATTCCATACGCTGCCACCATCAACTTTGACAGCAATTCTGAAAACATCCACAACTCTTTTGGGTGGAGACCAGACAGGTAAACCTTTGGTAACACCCTCTTTTCTCTTTATGCGAACCAAATCACCAATTGCAATTCCCTGTTTGCTTACAGATCCCTGTTTCTTTTTCATGACTTGTTTCATTTTTTCCTTATATGCTTTGACTCTATGTTGAACCATTTCATAGTCTACATTAGAGAAATTATTGCTCTCATCCAAATTCTTCTTTAACCACCAAGATGCCAGTTTGGTACTAGGTTTACGTCCTCTCAAAAGTTCAAACGGACTGACTAAGGTCACAGAGTTGGGAGATGTTCTGTACGCCAATAACATGGATTGCAACGCATTGCGCCAATTCAAACCTCCTTTCACCGAAAGTTGAATGGCCTCTTTCACAACACGGTTAAATCGCTCAACTTGGCCATTGGCCTCAGGGTGGAAAACAGCGATTTTCTTGTGTGTAATGCCACATTTTTCAAAGAAACATTCCATTTCTTTACTGCCAAATTGGGGACCATTATCGGTAACAACCTCTTTGGGAATCCCTTCTCTACAAAAGATATCGTCTAAGAACTCTATAATATTCTGTGAAGTGACATCCTTAACCATCTTAACTTCTGGCCACTTCGAATAGTAATCGATTAAGACAATGCCAAAAGCTTCATGTTTGGGTAGAACACCAAATGGCCCAATAATGTCTAAACCAAGCTTAAACCATGGAGCTGATGGAAAATCTACAGGATGGGGTTCAGGGCGTAAAGCTGTGGCCGACTTGTCACGATTAGCGCATTTTGTGCACGTACGCACAAAATGTTCAACACAAATGTCGATACCAGGCCACCAGAAGGATTCCCTAATGCGTCTTCTCGTGAAGGAGATGCCTAAATGACCTTCGTGAGCAATTGCAACAATAATGTTTCTTAATGAGTGGGTAGGGATACATTTGTCACCTCTTATAACTAGGTCATTCTCAACAGCCAACTCATCATGTACTTTAAAGTAACTCATCATGTCACCTGATAATTTCCCTTTCCTCCGGCCAACCTTGTAATATGTATTTTTTGACGTTATTTAACTCTACATCTTTTCCCATTTCTTGTAACCAAACATCTTCACGTAAGTTTGCTTGCTCGCCACACACCAGATTAACATCACGTGGAGTGAAAGCCACCTCACATTCTTCTTCCTCTTTCAAAGTAGTTAGAGGAGAAGGCAATCTAGACATGCAATCAGCATGTATGTTTGCCTTACCTTGAACATATTCTATTTGGTACTGAAACGATTGCAACCTAGAGGCTAATCTTGCCAGGCGTGCGGACATAGTACGTCCTCCACCCGGTGCCATCATGTACACAAGGGGTTTGTGATCCGTTTTGATGGTGAACTTGGTGCCCCATAGAAATGATCTGAAATGTTCTGCCCCCTAAACGCAAGCTAATAGTTCCCTCTTGATAACTGAGTAGTGTTTCTCTGCGTCCCTTAATGCTCTGGATGCATAAGCTACTATCCATTCTTTCCCATTGTCCTTTTGTATGTGCACACCACCCAATCCGGTGTTGCTGGCATCCACCAACACAACACACTTCTTGCCACACACAAAAGGCTTTAGACATGGAGCATTCACTATGAATTCCTTCAAACTCTCGAAAGCTTTTGACATATCATTAGACCATGAGAAATTAGCATTTTTCTTGAGAAGGCACCTGAAAGGGTCCACTCTGGAAGCAAAGTTAGGTATGAACTTAGCATAAAATTCAATCAGTCCAAGAAAAGCTACTAATTGTTCCTTGGAAGTAGGAATGGGGGCATTGACAATGCTTTCAACGTGGTTGCGTTTGGGTTTGATCCCCATACCACTAATAGTGTGTCCAAAGTATTCTACTTCCGTTGCCTTAATTTTGCACTTATCAAGGCGAAGTGTGAGGCCCTTAACAGATAACGCAGCAATGACTTTTTTAAGATTCTCATCATGTTCATCACCATTTTTGCCATATACAAGTATATCATCTTGAAAAGCAATCGCGCCAGCTAAACCTTCAAGAGTGTCTTTCATTAGCCTTTGAAAAACTGAGGCAGCACTGGCAAGACCAAAAGGCATGCGGCGGTACCTGAAAAGACCTTCTGGAGTAACAAAGGCTGTCAAATCTTTTGATTCCCCATCTAGAACTACTTGGTGGTATGCACTAGCTAAGTCAATGCATGAAAATACCTGCGCACCAGCCAATGTTGACACCATCTCATGCAAATTGGGTAAGGGGTGGGCATCCACCCAAATGGCATTATTTAGGCTGCGTAGATCCACACATAGCCTGAGCTCACCAGAGGATTTGACCGAAATAACAATCGGAGAAACCCACGGTGACGACTCAATAGGTTCTATGATGTTTTTTTCACATAGATCTTTAAGCATGTCTCTGAGTTTGGTCCTGTAGGTGAGAGGAACATTTCTCACTTTGTGGCGGACAGGTACTGCATCGTTGTGTAATTTGATAACATGTTTAAAACCTTGGTATTCTCCTAGTTTCCCACTGAAAACACTTGGAAACTGTTCTTTTAATTCATGAACTAGACTAGTGTTGTCCTCATGAATGGTTTTGGCTGATTCAACAACATAAACAGGGGGATCCGCTCTGGGGTCGAGCCTAATTCCCAATTGCTCTTCGTGTGGCCACCCCAGAAGAGATTGCCCTGATCTTGCCACATACACTTTTCCGAATGTGTGACCCCCTGAAAACATAAAATCAGCCCAGAAAAATCCAACCAAATCAATTTTGTGTCCAGTGTAGCCTCCTGGTGTGACATCAGGAGAAGATAAAACCTTATTGGGCCACTTGTCTTTGACAATGTCTAGGGCAATGATGGCATACCATGCACAAGAATCTACAAGGAATTTCAATTTAACATCATCAATAGCAATATCACAGGAAGGAAACTTGCTGATTCCTTCACTTCCACAAACATTAATGACAGTATTAATGTTGTTCTCATTACTATCATAATGACTATCATAGTCATCCATATTTTGTACAATGTTTACCCTTTTTGGAGTTGACTTGCATACTTTGCTAAAATGACCTTTTTGTTACATTTCGAACAAATCCTATCAATAGCTGGGCATGTTTTCGAATTAGCCAAATGCCCGGCACTTCCACATCTATAGCACAGAAATTGAGTATTTCTTCTTTCATTTATCACACTTTTAAATTTCCCTTCAGCTCTTGCAAAATTTTCACTCCTTTTTTGGGAAAGATTTTTTTTGTTTATCTACTTCTTTGGGAATATTAAATACATCACCTTTATCATTACCTCTTATTTCTTTAACAAATTTCTCAGAATGTTCTATAGATCTGGCTATGTCAATGGCAGCATTTAAAGACATATCTGACGTGGTCCATAACCTTTCCTGCACTTTTTTGTTATTAGTTCTCATTAGGATTTGATCCCTAAGTACTTGTTCATATGAGATGTGTTCGAAATCACATGTGACAGCAAGAGATCTAAGCGCCGATACAAAATCTTCAATAGATTCATCAGCTTGTTGTTTTCGGGAATAAAATATAAACCTTTCCATGACAATATTTTTCTTTTTACCATACCTTTGTTTAAGTTGTAAGGAAGCATATTCATAAACATTAATATTGCCAGGATTAGATAATGCAGGTAATGTTTTGAACTCTTTTAGACCAATTCCACCTAAACAATGCTTCAACAAAGAAAGTTTCCTTTCAGGTTCACATTCCCCCCCTCTAGTACTTCAACGTATGCTACAAATACTGGTTCCCAAACTTCCCAATCCATGGGAGGTTCACCAACATTAGATAAAAAAGAAGGAGGTGGAACAATTCCTGACAGGGTGAAAGTAAAAGAAGAAAGAAAGAAAAAGAAAAGTAAATGAATGGGAAAAAAACAGTGTAATAAGGAAAATATGAGGAGAAGAAAAAAAAACTAGATAAATGAAGAAGAGAAAATAAACAGAGAATGTACAAGACAATGTAACAAGATATTTGCAATTATAACTCTTGACGAATCAGTGTGGCAAGAATAAAGTGTATGTACTTGTAAAAAGGTCCTTGAAAAAAAATGCAACTGCTTGTAAATAGTGTCTTATATGACACGCGGTGTGCGTGTCACCGTGAAGAGAACACAAAGTACCTTAATGGTGTGCGTATCACCGAAATCAGAATGCCTTGAAATGCACGATGAGTGCGTTGCCGTAGAAATTGGGAGAAACGTTGCCAAGACAAAGTAACGTTAAATAGGAAAGCACTTCCTTTCCGACGAAAATCTCCACAAGTAATGCAGAAACCAAGATGGCCGCACGTAAGGTCAACAGCGTGACCCTGCGTTGCTCCGTAGACGCGAATAGTTGCTATGGAAATACTACGTTCCTCCGTAGCATACGTTGTAGTTCCTAGGACGTTGAAGGAACACTGCGGCGCGAAGACAGAACAAAGCCCCAAGTCGAATGATGCAGCGAACAACTGCTCCTCAAATTCAATGCTTGAACACCGCACCTCCAGGTAACAATTTTTTTTTTTTTTTTTTAAATAAAAATAAGAAGTCACAAATTGTGTAAATCTTGTATGGTAATGGAGTTCCTGGCAAGACGATTGCTGCGGCAATGTAGATGGAGACGACACAGTCCGCGGTAACTTGGCTGCCTTAAAACAATGAGTAATTGTAGATTGGCAAAACACCATGAATACCACGTAAAACGTCGTGGAAGTATTCTTCTTGAGAGATGAAACAATTCCAGAAAATTGGCAATCCAAAAATGAAAATCATTGGAAGTTTATGATGACAGGCAATAAATCCTCAGAATCAAAACGTAGCAGTAGCAGATCCGTTCCCGCTCGTCGCCAGTGTGGGAAAAGTCCAGAGTAAGGAGAAAGAAGAGACGGAGGCAGGATGGGCTCTTGAAGCGTGTTTAATGATACAAGACACGTCTGCCCAGTTCCTCAGTACAGCATTGAATGGAAGTTACCGTGTTCTCCACCCACAGCCAACCGTCTATCCATTCAAAACATAACAAGGGAAGCTTTAGTCGTGAGACAGACACGAGCCATGACACGCAGTGCCATGTTCGTGTCTGTCACGCAACCACCAGAAATACAACGATGCACTCGACACAACTATTAGGCAGTGCTTTAAATGGGCCGGTACTGTCCGGTACGGAGTACCAGCACTTTTTTATTTTGAGACGGAGAGTACCTGCACTTCTCAAGAGAGACGTAATACTTTTAATTGGAGAGTACTGGCACTTCTCAGAAACAAGCAGGTACTCTGGTACAGAGTACCTGCACTTCTATTATTTCCATTTCAAGTACTGCTAGTAGGTACTCTAAAACGCTGTAAAAAAAATATCTGCCAACTCACTCGGTGCCCTCGTGAGACACGCGATATGGGCTCCCTTCACACAGTCACCCGGTGGGGAGCTGATATTACATGGTGACAGGAAAGCGAGCTAAAACCACTGAAAGTAGTACTTTCCCAGCTCGTTTTCCGAGGCTTTGAACTGCAGACGTCCATTAAGGGGTGTGAAAACACCCCAGGACATCGGCACTAGCCTCAGCAAGCTTTTTAGGTCTTGCGTAGCGTTGAAGCACCGCGCTGCTTTGCGAGGCATGCTGTATTAGAGTATATTTTAGAAGTGGGGTGGAAACCCCGCCCCTATTTGTCATTGGCTGGCATCATCGTCTATGGTAAACGCTGGCTTCCGATTGATAATGAGGCTTCTTAGTCCCTCCTTGTTACCGCCCTGACTCCTTTTGGGACCGCCCATCAGGACTGGATCTTTTACTTGCGGCGTTACACTGTCTCCTTCTATTAATCGGTGAGCACTTTTTTTTAATTGCAGCCCGGTCGCTTTATTCTTAATGAGGGGTATCTGGCACTCACCCTCTTGCTTCCACATGCTTAGCCGCTCTCGGCATGCCGGCAGAACCCAAGCGCCCACGGCAGGACGACGCCATGCAGAGCCGCATTGGCACTCATGCTTTAAAATAAAATAAAAAGTGTGCTCGCGTTTGAAATACATACCGCATCAAAAGTGTGCACGTTTAAAATATACACTGCAATGTAGTAGAGCAACTGCGTTGTTCTTTTAGATGCTCTGCTTCGTTGAAGTATGTATTTTAAATGTGCACACTTTTGTTGCAATATCTATTTTAAACGTGCGGAAGCAGTCGCGCCGGACCGGAAGTGGCTGTGTTTATTGTTTTTTTCAGGGAGGGGGGCAGGAGGAGGAGGAAGTTGTCTGTGTTTCCCAGGGACTCTGCAGGACCGAAAAAAGGAAGGCTTGACACAGAGAGCGAGCAGGTTGAAATCCGGTGAGGTTTTGCACATGTAGTATTTATTTTTATCATTCGTTGATCTGGAGTGTTTTTGAGGGCAGGGGGTCCTGTGTGCGCGCTTGGTATAGGGGATCCGTGTCCCCCTAGTTACAATGTGCAAGCGTGGGCCGCTCGAGACGTGTTTAAAGTTTGTATTGGTATTAACTACAGTGGCGCCCTGCAGAGCGAGGGCACGAAGGAGCCCTGCTCAGAACCGCTGGGGAAAGCTATGGTCTGCACTGGAACCTCCAATACACAAAACCTGGGTTCAGCAGCTTTTACTCCATGGGACCAAGGTGTGTCGGGCTTTTAGGTGCCGTCTCGCGAGGCTAAGGGAGTTACTGCCTGCGAGTTAAACGGATTACAGACCTTGAGCCTTATAATATGTGCAAGTGGCAGCGACACTTAGTATTTCGGGTCTGCAGCCGGCCCCCACATGGACGACACCGACGTGCTGGCTTCGTTAGGTCACTAGTATTAATAGTGGTTGGGTTGTAGACGCTTCTTTGGCACCAATGCCAGATCTCGGGCAACACAAATGCCTGGAAACTTTAGAATGTGCTGGGGTTAGCTGACCTCCGAGGCGGCAGGGCAGCTCATTAACTATTCGACGGCGAGGTGTGCAATAGGTCTCGCATTTACGCGAGTTTGAGCTATTGACATTGCAAATAACAATGCCTTTTATTTTTGCTTTCGTTTTTAAAACATCAATGAAAGGCATTGTCATTTACAATGCCAATAGCTTAAACATGCGTAAATGCGAGACCTACTGCATTGCAAATGCTTGTTTTTTTGTGAGGAGGGGACTTGGGGACGGAGTGGGATTCAAAAGTGCCTCTTCTTCAGCCCTGCCAAGTGTCACACATCCTGTGTGACACTAACGCATTTTAAGTTACATTACCGCATTCCCGCATGTGAAAATGATTGTCACGCAAATCCGCGTACTTCAAAGCTGAGTGTATTACCGGTATTTGAGGTTCGTAGAGTCTGATATTTCGTTAGGTTACAGAAACACAAAACAGACGGGGCACAGTAGCCTATGCGAGTTCTGCTATGTTTGGATGGTTCATCCTGATTGGATGGTGTTTTGCTTGTATTATGTAGTAGGTAGGCTGACCTGCCAACCTCCCCCGGCACTAATTGGTCCTTATAGCACGCACGTGCATGCAGCCGTATGGCCTGCTGAACACAGCGTAGTTTGTTAGAGCCAGGCAGTACATGCAGTGTTAGTGCTGCTAAAGGACGAAGTTTCGCTTGTGTCAGGGACTGAAAGGCTCCAGTAGGCGCAGGGAGAATATTTTCAATTTCAAAATCTTATTGCAACCAGCCCGGGCCACCAGGAATTTCTGCAACCAGAATTAAATTGAAGGACAAGGGAGTCCTCCTTGACACGTGCCCCCTTCCCCTGCTGGAAGGGGAAAGGGGGAGGGGGGAAGGGAGTGTTCTCCAGGGGCAATCACGGTAAGAGAATGTGCCGAGGGCCTGAAGGCTCTGAAGACTGCGTGCCAGCCACGCCATGCCCTCTTCAAATGTGGTGAGTATTTCACATTTGATTTCTGATCACTTTTTAAGATAAAAGCGCCAAAACTTAGCGCTATAATACAGTGCTTCCCCATATCACTTGTAAATGTTGTCTAAAAAAAGAGAAACATTCGAAGATTAAATTGTCGATCCTGCATTGATTTGTTTCAGTGTGTGCTAAAATGGAATTCCAGTTTAAACGAAGAACTATCAATAAGAGATTCTCGTAAAGGATCAGAACATACATTGTTCACACTTTCGCTCCCACTGTTGCAGAGGCCTAAAGGAGCTGAGGTCAGCTACTATAGTTATTACAAAAGGAGATCGGGTTGACTGAGATTCGAGGTTGTTCTGTTACGCAGATATAAAAAAAATGTTAAACAGTAGAAGAGACAAACAGCTGACATGGGGCAACATAAGCTGCGAGGCAGGGTACCATTCTCCCTAATTAATCCGTTCCGAAGAGTAATGCTTAACCGTGAATGAACTACGCATTTAAACAGATGTAGAAAATTCAGACCCTTCTCTGAAAAAAAGCATGCTGTTCCTGCCTTAAAAAAAATCACAAACTACTGCTGTAGATTAGATGCAACGCAGAACTCTATGGTATGCGGAGAGGAGCGTCAGAATCATCTAGGTCACTGTGCTGGCCTGCTCTCTTCGGACTGGCAACTGTCTCTAGCACATCACAGCACTGCCCACAGTCTAAGCAGCTGTCTGCAGTGAGAGTACCCCACAGGCTGCAGCTACAGTGTACAGGCCGAGCAGCAGAAGTTATTTTCCCAGCACTGACTCCATTCTTAAGTCAAAGAGAATGTGGGGTTTAATGTTCCTCCTGGGAGAGATCAGAGATTTGCCCAGTGCAAGTTGACTCACCAGTAGCGTAAAGGGTTAGTGTGCCTGCTGCAAAGAACGTGCTTCATGCATATCACAGAACCTAATGTTGCTAAAAGGGATTAATTTGGTTAGAAATGTATTCTTATTAGCAAACCGAACCCAAACTACTGTGGTACGTTTTCAATCCTCAGTTTGTGCCCCTCCAGATCAAACACTTAAAATATACTGCACAGTTACACAATTATTTTACTGTACGATCAGCTCACAAGGATACTAGATGAGTGCCCTTCCATATATGTTCCCCTCGTCTTCATTGCTTGATTTTGCTTGCGAGAAAGTGTCACTCATAGTCGTTGAATGTCACTCATAATTACACTGAAATTACGAAAATGTCACACGTAGCAATCTGGAACCTTGGCAGCTATGCTTCTTAGTTACTTCTCGGCAGAGGCCTCGCCCCCTCTAAGGCCCCGCCCCCTCCTCACACGGTGAGATAGTTCTTCAAGTTGGCAAGTATGAATTTAGGAAAAGCCTTAACTGTTTTACAGAAGTAAAACTATCCCATTGTAAAATGGCCATCACGCCCCAGTGGGCCCCCCCCCCACCCGGCTCAGGTTCTCTTGTCCTGCTTTAGTTTCTCGCAGCGCGCAGCTTTTTTTGCACATGTGCTGAAGAATTCCGCCAATAGCTGTGCAGTAAAGTTGGACATGATGCAATTGAGACAGCCAATGGTTAGGGTGCTTGCTGTTGCCCCGCGGAAGTTAAACAACGTGTGTGGTTGCTGTGCTTTTTTTTTTTTGCAGCGCCTGCACCACCGTCTCCTCTGCGACATAGAACATGTTGGGCGCTCATACTAGCTCCTACCAGTCCGATCGTAGGCGTGTGGGAGCAGACACTAACAAGCTTACCGAGGTGTGTACCGAGAGATGGCGCAGAAGAGAATACATGGCACAGACTGGCAGACCCAGTAAACGTGCTTGCGAATCTTTGAGAATAAGGCATGCTGAGGAAATGGTGGGAGGAGGGCGGTTAACTTAAATGCTTGTCCTTGGCAGGTTGCTCCTCGGTGGGCAGACGGGGTAGGGGAGGGTCCTGCAAGACTAGGTTTTTATAACTTCACTTGTAGGGAAAGCAAAATTACGCTGGAAGATAAGTCAGGATCTTGTCAGGAATAACTGGGGTTAGGTTCACAGAGGCACTTGAAAGTGCTTGCAACGGTAATCATTACAAGTGGGGCAACGAGACGAACGACGTGCGAGAGGGGTGTTAAAAACGTAGCGATTGAGGAGATGGCTCTAAACAATTTGTGTCCTGACAGGGCGCCGAAAAACGTGCACGCAGAAGCATCCAGGCCCAACCAATAACAAGGAAGTAGAACTACGAGTAAGTTCCCCCCCCCCCCGGGTAAAATGACGTTTGGCTGAAAGTGGCACGTTTGACATGGGGCTGTCACCAAACAGGGATGCATACCTGCCAACTGGTAAGAACAATCTCACCGTGTGAGGAGGGGGCGGGGCCTTGAAGGGGGCGGGGCCTCGTGCCGAGAGGTAGGTACCTATGGGGCACTTTTGAACCTCATTCCGCCCCAGCCACCTCCTCACAAATAAAAACTTGCTGAGGCTGGTTCCCAAGTCCTAGGGTATTTTTACACCCCTTAATGGGCATCGGCAGTTCAAAGCCTCAGAAAACGAGCTGGAAAACTATTTACAGTGGTTTTCAGCTTGTTTTCCTGCCACCGTGTGATGGGAGCCGGTATAGTGTGTCACACAGTGGCGTCATGTGAGTTGGCAGATAGTGGGATGGACCGCAACAGTTAACATGCAGGATGTATTGGAGGAAACAGAAGATTTATAGAGAAGGGGGTACTGGACAACTCGGGGTCAACGGATATAGTTGATTGTGTCGGCGCTAGTAACAACTGCCAAGTGGTATTGGCATTGAACGTCAGGGCATTCACTAATGTGTCGTTTAGACGACGAGAGTATGCACAGCACTTGAAAATATTTGTAAACTGCGTAATTGACAAGCAACATTGCGCTCTCATTTCTTTTTTTGTGCTTAATCCTTACGTTTGAGGTCACCCCATCTCCCAGACAGGGCATTTATGTGATTTTAATTTCACGCTTTTCATCGCAATCTCATTTCATTGTACTCGTGCAACTGTTTTATGAATTGTCATCTAAAACTACACTTAATAGTGTATGCAAATATCGCAGTGTAGTTTTTATGTAATTTAAATTGAACTAGAATTCGAGTCTTAATTTTGTTATAAAACTTAGCGCTTCAAACATTTGCCAGAACACGCTGTGGCATTGATTTCGATAATAGAACTTATATGATATCCCTTTAAGGTGTCTTATTGCTGTATGGCTTACAATGCTGATTAGCATCCGATTTTCATGTAATGCTTACAATTGTAAGTAGGACCAAATGTATGATTCTCACAAAAATGTGCCCCACACTATATTCGTCATAGCTATCCAGTAACTAATGTTAATTTTGAGAGCAATAAACTGCTCTGTACTTTTGAATATTAATGTGTTTTAATACCTTCAAAATTGTGCTTCCTCCAGAAATGTCTCCCTTCTAACCCGCTGTACCTCTCCCACATCAACCTACTGTGCCCCATCTACATCAACTTTTTTCGCAGGTTCCCACCTAATCATGTGCTTTATTTAGTGCCATATTCTGCATTTTTGTGAACGATGTTTCGTCATTTTATAACGCTCCAATTGGTGGTTTTTTTTTTTGACGAGTTTGCATTTAAACCACTTCCATGCAATGAATCTGAAGTATATTTGAAACGATCGCAGCCCCCATATTTAAAACCCCACGCCTGCTTGGCCTCTTAAAACAATACCCAGAACACTGCCTGTTCTAGTGGTGTCTCTGCATTTACCATGGCTCAGCAGTTGTAGTACCGAAGGCTGTAGTTCTTTTATCAGGCACTAGAGGAGTTTGCACGGCATAAACATCTGTGGTGTCTAGTGTAGGATAAAAAATTAGCTAGCATTCGCGCCAAGAATTTTCAATTCTATTAAGGACACGGAGGCTTCGTATTATGCTTCTCTTTCTATTTATTGCCACTCACAGCAGCCAATGAAAACTTGTATTTTATGTAAATAAACTACATTTCCCATGATACCCATGGTACACCTCACATCCTGTAGAGCCCCATAAGAGCCACCATCACCGGAAATCGTCCTCTTTCTTTGCTTCGAACAATAAAAGTCCAACATAATAACTTAAGTCCAACACAATCCTCCAACGTGGAAGAACCAGGCCAGCTGGGAAGAACGTCTTCTTAACCAGGATTACGCTTAATCCATCTTCTTTTCAGATCCTGAAAGAATGAGAGACAGAACAACCCGTAACTTCTGCATAACCAGAATATAAATACAAACGGTTGGGTAACAATTACCATACTGTAATGTAATCGGGTGGGATAATCCTCGCCTCCGTGTCCTTAATAGAATTGAAAATTCTTGGCGCGAATGCTAGCTAATTTTTTATTCTATTACAGGACCGGCGGCTTCGTATTATGCTAGTTTAACGCTGATTAAAGACCACAGAGGATATATCACCCACCGGTTTATAATAAAACTGTTTAAATGTTGATTCAGAGGACCAATCTGCAGAATGCATGATATCTTGTACAGTAGAACCCAACATGAACGTCTTAGAGGCCATGGCGTCTCGGACAGAGTGTGCCCCAAACACTTGAGTATTAATACCTGCTTCTTGCATAACAGATTTTAACCATCTGGCTATAGTAGCCGCAGTGACAGGTTTGTAGGGCTTCTGCAAAGCAATTAATAATTGCACCACACCATCAGGCCGAAGAGACCTGGTACATACTTTGTACGCTTTAAGGCAGTGAACAACACAGAGCTTGGGATTGCTAGGAAAAGCATGATATTCTACATTACGTGACATTGTCTTTGTCCTGGAAGTAATGTTAAAAGAAACTCCTTCAGGAGTAAATACTCTACCTGTAATATCTAGAGCTTTGATATCCGATGAACGTCTACACGCTGCCAAACATAACAGCATGGCCAATTTGGATGAGAGTTGTTTCCTTGTCAACATATCGTTGCTGGACCATTTGTTGAACAAGGAAAGAACTAGCGAGACATCCCACAAAGAAGAATACTTTGGCTTGGGCGGATTAGCTACTCTAATACCTTTCAAGAGTTTGCAAACTAATGGATGCATCCCTATTGGTTTGCCCTCCACCTGAGAATGACCCGCCGAGATGGCTGAACGGAAATTATTGATGGAACGATATGCCAAACCATCAGAAGCTTTTTTGGACAAAAAATGTACAACATAGGATAAGTCTGCCCCCACGGGATCCACGTGTTGTTCGACGCACCGAACGAACCCAGCATTTCCAGGCTGAAGAGTACCTTTTCCTGGTGGAAGGGGCTCAAGCTTGGTTGATAAAGTCTGAAGCTTGTTCCGAAAATCCTGGCATGTGCCAACGTTGCCGGAAAGTCTCCAGGCCATCAGGGACAACTGCCCGATGTTACCATCGGGTGCATCTCTCCGTGAGGGCCCTGGAGCATCGTTGAGGACCAGGGAATCCTCCTGGGAAAGTCGCAACTCGCCTCCAATAATATTGGGAACCAAGGCTGCGACTTCCACAGGGGAGTCACCAAAATCACTCCCGCCTTCTGGCGCATTACTTGTGTGAACACTCGGGGAATCAGGATGAAGGGAGGAAAGGCATAATTCAGATTCGGTGTCCAATCCTGTGAAAAGGCATCCGTCGCCAGAGCCAACGGATCCGGCCTCCAGCTGAAAAACTTGGTCATTTGACGATTCAGTCTGGAGGCAAACAGGTCTATCTCGCAATGTCCCCAGATTGCCTGTAGCCATTGCACTATCTGGGGTTGGAGTTGCCAATCGCTGTAGTCCTTGAGATGTCGGGAGTTCCAATCTGCCACTACATTCGATTTGCCCGGAATGTACTCGGCTATGACCGAGATCTGATGACTCAGGCAATAATGCCAAAAATCCTTCGCTATTTCCACTAACAGGGAAGACCTCGTGCCTCCCAATTTGTTGATGTATTGAACCGCCGAGATGTTGTCCATCCGCAAGAGGATGCAACACGAGACTTGTTTGGGTGACAGAGTCCGGATCGCGAACGACCCTGCAAGGAGTTCTAGGCAATTGATGTGGAGGTCCAGCTCGCCTAGGGACCAACGCCCTCCTGTGGAAATATTTCCGCAGCGCGCTCCCCAGCCCCAACGGCTGGCGTCGGACTCTATGATGACCTCTGGCAGAGAGCCGAAAATGGCCCTGCCGTTCCATGCCTCTACGTGGGCAAGCCACCACTGGATCTCTTCCCGTACTTCTTGGGAAAGGGGGACTAGGTCTGTGTAAGAGAGGCCTTTCTGCAGGTGCTGAATCTTGAGCCTCTGAAGGGCCCGATAATGTAAGGGCCCTGGAAAGATCGCTTGAATGGAGGACGCTAGAAGGCCCACTATCCTGGCAATCACTCTGAGTGAGACCATCTGTTTGGATAACAGGGAGCATAGCTCCTTTTTGATATCCCAAAGTTTGGAGCGTGGAAGACTCAACTGAGCCCTTTGAGAGTTTATGACACAGCCCAGGAAATCTATCGTCTGGGTAGGACACAGAACTGACTTGGGTTCGTTGATCACGAAACCCAGGTTTTGTAAGGTAGCAATGGTCATGCGTAATTGCTGAACTGCCAGAATTGGAGATTGCGCCATGATAAGAATGTCGTCTAGATAAACTATCATGCGAACTCCTTGTTCCCTGAGATAAGCTATCACCGGCTTCAGCACCTTGGTGAAGCCCCACGGAGCCGAGGAAAGTCCGAAAGGAAGGACCAAATATTCGTACCATCGGTCCCGCCATTGAAATTGCAGGAATCGGCGATGGGGAGGAAAGATGGGAATAGACAGATGGGCGTCCTTCAGGTCCAGACGGACCAGCCAGTCCCCTTGTTTGAGGAGATCCGCCAAAAGATGGATGCCCTCCATCTTGAAGTGTTTGTAGGTCAGATAATGATTGAAGTCTTTTAAATTGAGTACCAACCTGTAACCTCCGCCTTTCTTCTGTACCAGAAAAATATTGCTGCAGAAACCGCGAGGGCCCTCGTTGCAATACGCTATCGCGTGTTTCTGCAGCAATTCTTCGAGTTTGGAATCTATAAAATCGCACTCTAGTCGGGGGAAAAGAAAGCTGTCTGGGTTGTCTGACCTGAAAGGGGGTCTGAAAGAAATCGAGATGAAAACCCTGAATTGTCTGCAATATCCAAGCATCCTGAGACAGTTGAACCCAATTGTGATAAAAAAAATTGAGTACGTCCCCCCAGGGGTAGTACGAAATTGTCCGGAGCACTTACCTGAAGATTCAGTGTTTTGGAAGCCTCCACGGTAGGATCCTCTGTTGAAACGCCTTTTGTTGAAGCGCTGCCTGGTGGGGTAAAAAGTTCCGCCACGGGTGGAGTCCCACTCTCCCCTGCCTCGACCGAAGTCTCCTCTCTGAGGACCTTGGGAGAACTGTCGGCCAAACGAGCGTCCTCGGCCTCGTCCGGCCCTGTTGAAAACACCAGCCTGAAAAACTCTTTTTATGCCTGACTGCGCCTTATCCAGAGTTGTGAAGGTGCCCACATATTTGGCTACGTCCTTGACGAAATGGTCCCCGAACAGGTTTCCGTCCGCCAGAGGACCAGGCTCTGCTGCGGCTAATTCCGTGAGATTGGAGTCCATGCGCATGAGGATAGATTTGCGCCTCTCCGTGGAGATGGCGCAGTTAGCATTACCCAAAAGGCATATAGCTCGTTGGGTCCAGCCTGCTAGGATGTGGGGATCTGCTGCAGTCCCAGATTCTTGCGCCTCTAAAGCCATCTCTAGGATCTTTGCCAGTGGGCCAACAACATCTAAGAGCTTGTCCTGGCACCCACGCCAGGCACGATCGATACCTTTCTTGGGGTCCTTTGCGAACTTCTTTAGGAAGGTCAAAAGGCTGGAGTCTATATCCGGGGTTTCAGCCACCTTGTCTGAAATATCCGGGCGAGGACACTCTGACCGGAGCCTGTTGCGCACCTCCTTGTCAAAGCTTTTGCGAAGGTTTTCGTGCAAGTATGCTGCAACCTGAGGAGTGGGCAACCAATCCGACGACCTGGGGTGGATTATATCCGTTGGGTTAAATGTGAAGGGGGTGGAAATAGCCTGAGGCGTTTCCATATTCTTAGATTTCTTCGATCTTTTCTTAGGGGGAGACTCGTCTGGGGTGTCAGTACCAGTGGTATCTGTATCTGTGTCGGTGTCTGGAGCCTTGGCTTTCCCGGTATCAGGTTGAGGGAGCGAAGAATACGAGGCAGAGTGAGGCCAGGGTTTAGGCTGAGGGTCGTCAGTGGGAGTGCTTACCGGTGCAGTGAAACCATGACGTTTCGCAAACTTTTCAAGCTGTTTGGTGATTGGCTTTAGAGCAGAAGCTAGCGCCTGCTGCACAGTTCCCGGAACTGCTTTTTCTAGGGCCTTGTTGACGGACTCCTAGACCGAGGCGTCCAGGGCCTCAACAATGTTGTCTTCTAAGGAAGGATTTGGCACTTCCTCTTCATATAGGGTATCATCCTCTTCATAGTGGACCCACTCCTCCATTGTGGGGCCAAATTTGTAAATGTAATTGCTAATACAGCAAAATATATAGAGGAGTAAAGGGGGGAGCCAACCCCCAGCACAGAAATCAATGAAAAGGAGGGGTACCTGGCTTCTCAGCAAAGCTGTAGCAAAATTGTTGCAGCCCCAGGGCGTAATTTGAGCCAACAGAGCAATATTAGTATACAGGAGGTGTGCTCCCTCCAAGCCCAGATCGTTATTTCAGCCTGCCAGGCGTAGGGTGTTGCTCAGTGAATATGTGCAGGGTGAATGCGGGCGAAAAACGAAAGAAAACGGGCAGTAGCGACGTGCGTAGCCCATATCCTACCAAAATAGCCCAATTGGGCTACGCACGTCGAAACCAATGAAAGGGAAAGGCTCCTGGCGCACTCGGCCGATGAGGGAAGCCTCCGCGCCCAAGATGATAAATTTTCAACTCACCGCCGAAGACGGTGCGGTACCACAAGATGCCAGGAGGAAGGTGAGCACAGCGCTCGCAATGCGTATTGTCTCGCAGAGCGGGAAATTCAAAGATGCTCTACTCCTGCGAGGGAACCACCGGCATGGGCGCGCACTTCCCGATGACAGCGGAAGTGCCGCGGTCGCCGTGGAACCAAGCGTGAGGCTCGCGTGTTGACGGCAACAGAATGCCACAATGATTGTAGGGATACAAAGCCCAAAACCCCAGCGCTACAAATACGCGCAATCCACATCAAGCGGCGTTAGCTTAATAAACCAAATTTGGCCAATACAATTAGCAGTATGCATAAGCACAGATATCACACTTAACTGTCTGCGTGAGCAGCAAAGAAAGAGGACGATTTCCGGTGATGGTGGCTCTTATGGGGCTCTACAGGATGTGAGGTGTACCATGGGTATCATGGGAAATGTAGTTTATTTACATAAAATACAAGTTTTCATTGGCTGCTGTGAGTGGCAATAAATAGAAAGAGAAGCATAATAGGAAGTCTCCGGTCCTGTAATAGAATTCACCACTTTGGGTGTTTTCTGAGCATGTCTATGGAGGAGGGGTGAGAAAAATTAATGCTTGAAGAGAGGTTAACTATACATCCACAATAACTAGAATATTTACATGCAACAAAGTACAGTCCACCTAGTTATCGGTGTTGGGACCCTACCATTATGTTAAGGTGGGACAGTAGCCACCAGGATGATTGACACTCGCCCACCTAATGTAGCTTTCTTCGTCATTGTGTTCTCTGTTTAGCACTGGGAATCATCCTGTATGTGTCCTAATGAGTACTGGGCTGTAATTGCTATGTTTATTAGTTGGAATAATGAGGTTTGAGTGAAAAACTATTATGGGTGAATGAAATCTTCGTGTACTAAATTTGTATAAGGCGTGGGGTACGTTTTTGGTAGTGTTAATGCCCACCATCCACATAATAATAATAATAATAATATTAATAATAAAGAAAAAAAAGATAAGTGGTCTGTCTTTCTGGCCTGGGTTATCTATGTAGTAGACATGTTGCAGTGTTGATCTTATTAAGACCCTATCATCGGGGCTAGTTCTTCACCTTCACATACTATGCTCCTAAAGACCAAGCAAATTGACACACTATATTTGCATTGTCAATGCTTAATCCCAAAACGTTTACTTTAAGAATAAGAAGATATTGGATCACCTCTAAGTATTGCGTGAAAGGTGGGTGGTACACTTGGAGGGCTGGAGCCTATACTTTAGTAAACTTTGCTTACCATCCAGGCTAAGAAAGGAGGTCCCTCGTGGTGGAGAGCCGGGACGATTGGAACAAAAATTACAGTGAAGTAAGCTCCTAGAATCTGGGGAGATAGGTGACTCTTATTTTGCTTACCTTCTGGTCAGCTGCTCTTCTTGTACAATTGGGGACTTCCAGTCAGGCAGTCTAGTACTCAGTACGACGTACCTGGGATGCTTCCCAGTGGTCGTTGGGAGTACCAGACAATTAAGGCTTCGTCATTAAGTGGGTGAGGGTCCTTCATGCTGGTGGGGATTGCCCCAACTTGATTTAATGGTTTAGTATCTCATCAATGATTTCGAGGTAGACTGAATTTTAATACTAAACAAGACCTGTCACAGCCATGATGATGCCATACCCACTGCAGGATGTATTCCGTCATATTTCACTTGGCTAGCATTTCTGAGGAGTAACTGATGGCCCATATTTGAATCAGAGTATGCCTTCGAGATGAGAAATGCCAGTAATGGCTGTGATGAAGGCAAGTGAATTAACTGGACTCCTTAGAGAGGGATACTGTGAATATGTTGTTGGAGAAGAGCTGCATTGTGATTGTTGGAGTCATGAAGAGTCCTACCCCCAGGTTTAAAACCCTAGGTACCCTTCTCCAGATTACGAAGATGATCAGAGACTGGAATCAAGACACACTGCTTCCTCTGAGGTATGCATCCTACCAGTATCAGAGGCCATATTATGTGAGATGATCGAAGCTGTGGCCTAACTGCTGAAGAAACAGATGGGCACCCCTAACGACTTCATGATCATCACCATAATCCTTCATCATGTCTTCCCTAGAATATGGAGGATGAAGAGCCTATGGGGCACATGCATCAAGGTATTATTTTGCGAGTCCTTAATTGCGATTATTAAGGAATCGCAATTAAGGACTCGCAAAAGTCTATGCATGTAGGAATCGCTATAAAAATAGCGATTCCTAAACATTCCTTAATTGCGACTCGCAAATTGCGAGTGGCAATTAAGGAATGGCTCCCCATTCATTCCTATGGGCCTACAGGCCCATAGGAATGAATGGGAAATTGCGCTTGCAATTCCAAGGGTGCAAGGGTGTCAAAAGGACACCCTGTTGCACCCCTGGAATTGTGATGTGCACCCATGTTGCGCGCACACATGCCCCAAGGGCATGTGTGTGTGCAACATGAAACTTTGAAAAATGCACTTTAGTGCATTTTTCAAAGTTTTAGCAAATTACCGACCAGTTTAATTGCTCTGTAATTTGCGGCCCCAAATAGCGAAATCGCTATTTAAAAGTGGTTATTGCATAGCATTTAAGGAATCGCAAATTGCGATTCCTTAAATGCAATCGCAATTTAAGAAATCGCAGTAAATTGCGATTTCTTAAATTGCGGGTGCCTTACACCTTGATGCATCGCAATAGCCCTTTTTGCGGGCGCAAACGGCCGATTTTTGCGAATCGCACCGTTTGCGCTCGCAAAAAACGTTGATGCATGTGCCTGTATGTTACCTAACCCATTCAGGAATATCACTTGCTAAAGAGGGTTTTTTTAATTGTTCTAGGGAATTTGAAGGAGAATTTGGAGATTTTTTTCAAATGTTTCCAGAGACCTACCACTAAGAAGCTGCACCTGTTTAAAAAGATGAAAGACTTAATTATGTAGGAATGGTGGGATTTAGAGAGATCCTCATAAAATTTAGTCCACTAAAAGGTAAAAATCTGCACCAGTGAACAGATGCGCCTCATTGTATGTCTTGCCTAATCGGTCGCTCTGAGGTAAAGGTAAAGGATGCAACCATCAGTAGCTCAGGAGACAAGCGATTGATACCTACATAAATCATACACAAACCTGAAACTGTCTCTGCCTGCAAGGATCTATGCAAACCGTGCAGAACAATTCTCTGCAAAGGATTTTCTGGCACTATCTTTGACCATGCTGGCCAGGGAGGACGTGGAGAACTGCTGCTTCACTTGCAACTTAAGGCCCAATGTCTATTAGATGCTTTTATTGAAGACTTTTGTGCCTTGTCCCCTATCATGGGTGCATCGATATTAACGGGGCGGCACAATAGAGGTAGTGAAGAAGAAGAAAATATTTATTAGCAGGCAGATTTCGACACTCTCGGAACCAGTGGAAAGTGTTCTTCTCAGACCAATTAGTGCTAATTTTCATTCATAAATTATGCTGCATCAAGTCTGCTGCAATGCCTCCCAATCCTACGATATGTTCCATCCATGGCTAGTCAATCCATGAAAGAGTAAAGTCTTGTGGAAGGCACCATGGACCTCATGGGGAAGAACGCTGTGACCATGGGGCCTTTTAAGGAAAAAGGCTTGGTTGTGCTTTATTCAGAAGTCCATTGGAGGATTCAGCATGGTAAATAACTGAGTAAACCCCTTTATGGAAATCTTGCACTGGAAGATGGGTACTGTCTCAAAGGCTGTCCCTTGAATATCCCGGGATACTACTTAACAGCTTTGCATTTAGAGAAATGCATTTCTCTACATCCCAATTTGGACTATGCCTCTCATAATCATAAGGTTTGCAATGTTGCCCTTTCAATTTCAGTTTTAACTCCGATGTGGCCTCAAATGTGCACTAATGGTATTCTCCAAAATGCTGTCAACCGGGCTTGTACATCTTCTTAATCATATTATCAATAGCCATTCTTCTCTTAACAACAGACTGGTTCATGCGTGCCCCAGGCGAAAACTGAATCTGACAACCAGCCGGTTTGTTGGACTTTGGAAAGACTAACTCAGAGAAATCCAAGGTCGATCCGTGCCATAACCCAGAGAATACTGGCAACCAGTTTCAGACCATTGTATGGAATGTGTCAGTGTTAGTAGTCGGGCCGATAACTTGAGGCACGTGAGATTACCTTTCTTGGAAGACATTAGGTCTGTGAGGTATGGCACGCATGTCCACTGAGATATGTTACACCTCCGAAACTGACATATGGCACACCTCCAAAACATCCTGCAGGAAGGAAAAATCTTTTCATTGAGCTCCCATGTGAATAATGCATTTCTTCTCTTTCATATCTCGTTATCTTGCACTCCTTTCCTTCTTCTTTTCTTGGCGTTGTCCAACTCATGCCTGTACAATTCTTCCTTTTCGAGTTAGTCTTCTTCAGTGGTGAAAACCAGCATACCTGGATTATGGCAAACATCTTGCAGTGACATCAGTACTAATGTACAGTGGTAAAAAGAATGCAGGAAATTCCCCCTCATGCTGAGAGGAAAACTCCTTACTCACCAGGGGCATTTCTTTATTGTGGTATTTTTGTGTTAATGAGGCTCCGCTTTGGAATTCCTTTTCTGAAAAACAAAACCAATGCTATGATGGTTGGAACACTTGTGACAGACATTGAGGAACTTGAAATATACTGGGCCAAGATCTAAATGACCCATCTATCATCATTCTGGGAGTTGCATTCTTGCTTCACCTGATTTGAGCAAATATTTAGTAAGTGCCACATAATACTCGGCACTGGAAACATGAACATCTGGTAACCCAGAGTTCTTAAGACCACCCTATTGCATGAACCAAAAGCTAGCCAAATTTGCTGTGTGCATTGTATTGAGAGCCATTATTGAAACCTTTGTGCTTCAACCTAGAACAAAGATGCTCAGTGCTGAAGTGGGCGTGCGAGCTAGGTGAAGGTGACTGAATTAGAGTAACATGATGAGCGGGTACAAATCCATCTTATCAGGAAGAAGTAAGGCTATCAATACAGATCAATGGCTGAACCTTGGCTCATAAAGTCTACCTCACTTCTTCATACACTGAACAAGGTCCTTTGCCTGCGTTCCACCCGTGCCCCCTAATGAGGGAAGTGCACCTAGCATGTGGATATAGTTCTCTAAAAGTTAGTTGAAGTCTTAATGTTTGTGATATAAATGATTTATGGCTAGACTGTGCACACATTTCTAGGCATGTCTGGTCTGTGCAGATTTTCTAACGAGAACAGCAATAACTGTAATAAATGTTCTTGTTCCTTAGGTGTTTCATATTTGTGATGAAGATAAGAAGGGCTTTTTAAGCAGAGAAGATCTTAAAGTCGCTGTGGTAATGCTGTTTGGCTATAAACCTTCAAAGGTATTTTTTTTCTTTGTGAAACGAGTTTTAATCTATGTTGTTAGTGAATGCTTGACAGATGGGACCAATGTTTCTTCCACATAACCGAGCAAGGCAGTTTTTTTTTTAAAATTGATTTTTCGCTTTTAGTGCTACTGATTGTTTGTAAAAATAAAAATTATTAAACAAATTGAAGGCTTGTCAAGGCTAGACCTGTTGCTTTGCCAATGCTTTTTTTTTTTTACCGAGATGAGTGCTTAGATGTTTGGAAGACTGCATTGGATGCTTGTTCCAAAGTCATCCTGTGCCCTGGGCACCCCCCAACGTTTTGCTGAATGGTACTGGTGGTAACTGACTCTGACTGACCCTGGGCTTTACCTAACCAGGCCCAGGGCTATGCTGAAAACACTTAGATACAGTTAAAACACCTACCTCCCCTAATGTACACTATGGGTTGGGGTACCCCTGTGATTGGCATGACCTACCCTATAAGCCCCTAGTATATAATAGGGCAGGGGAATTGAAACTACCTATCAGTCCCTAGTTTGTAGTAGGGCATGGCAGTCTAGAGGCCAGCAGCTTTCTGCACTTGCATGTGTGCACTGCTGAGGCCTGAGGTCAGTTTTAAAAGCAGCCCTGGGTACCAGGACTGCTTTTAAAAAGTAAATTGTGCCCAAACTCGACTTTGGTGTTTGGGGCACTTAAAAATGGATAACCTACAATGTTATGGCATATTAGGGACCCCCAGGGTCTCCCCTAGGTGTCCCAGGGGTGGGGGGTCAGGTATCTATAAGGTAGACCTTTATAAAATGAGTTTTATATGCCCTGGGTTAAGTGAAATTTCCCATTTCACTCCCCACATTGTGGTAAAGTGCTGCCCAAATTCGACTTTGATGCTAGGAGCACTGTGAAGTGAGGATCTGCAATATTTTTACAGATTCCGAACCCCTAAAGTCTCCCCTAGTTGTCCCATGGGGTGGGGGTCCTGTAGATATAAGCAAAGTACTTACAAAAACATATTTTATAAGTCCTGGTGCTGGAAAAATGGCCCAAGTCATTTTTCCCATTGCAAATCCCCTGTTACATAGGTTAACATGGTAGAACGTTATTAACTAATAACTCTTGATAGGAGAGGGCTAGAAGTGCCATTCAAAGACTTCCCTGAATGGTATTAATAAATGCAACAATATGATATTGTTGACATTCTCCTAAAGTGTACATACAAGAAGTTATAAGACTTTCTTGTTTGTAAGTCCAGATTCAGCCTTCCAGTGGTCTGCCCTGATTGGTCAGAGTTAAGTGGATTAGCCAGGCTGCCTTGAAGAGGTGATAAAGAGCCCCTGGGGTCAACCAGCTCTGCTGGCATGGCAGTGTGCTGTTCCAAAGGAATGCCAGGCCAGGGTGAGTCGTAAACTATGTTCTTCAAAGAGAAGAGCAGAGACCAGTGTCATTTACAACTCTGAACTTTCCACCTTAGGCAGATGGTAGGATTAAGGAAGGTATGAGCAGATGCAGGGGGGAGAGTCTAAGTAAATTAGCAATCCTAGGGGTGTGTTTAGCCAGCTCTTGCCTCCTTGCTGGAAATTCTGCCATTATGGATTTGGAAGATTTGATGCACTCTGGGACAAAATAAGGCCACACTCTACAGGGAGTGGTCATATGTTTGAGGAGTTACCCTGCTCCCATTGGTCAGGAGTGACCTCCTGTCTGACCCAGAGAACATGGAATAAGTATCTGAGAGGGTCAGAGCCCTCCAGATCTGCTGCTTGAAACTTATTGAAGCAAGACATTGCCAAGCTGAGAAGTTTTGCTGTGCACAGATTTCTAAGGCCTGACCTCTGAAGACTGAACCATCTGAAACTACAGCCCTGTGGATTATCTTGCTGAAAGGGAACTAAAGAGTGGACTCCCTGAAAGCTACAGGTTAAAAGAGCTCATCTGGAACATCACCAACTAAATCTGCACCTTGGAGAACTACCAGTGGATTTGTAAGGGTGACGTCCAAGTGGATTGTGGGAACTAAAGTCCTCAACTTTCAAGGATCATCTTGGAGCTTCCAGACCCTTGGAGTGAGTTTGAGACACTTTGGGACCCTTTGAGGAACTTCAGGAAGAAGTTCAAGAAGTTTGGAGAACTTTGGAGGAACTTTGAAAAAAAGCTCCATAGAGGGACCGACTCAACCTGGTCAGCCAAGCCGCCTGCCTTCAACCGCGAGCCGGCCAAGCCACCCAGGTTCGTCCCGCTAAAAGCTCCGTCGGTCCAACTTCCAGAGTTTCACCGGGACTAGAAGAAATCTGAAGCCGGCGAACCCTCACCGGATCCGGCTACATGAAGAGCATCGAGAGACCCCGCGAGAAAAAGCTCCAGAAAAGTTTCTAAGTCCACTCGTAGAAAAGGTGACCGGGCGCAACCGCGAGAGCCAAGCCGCCTGCCATCCATCGCGTGTCGGCCTGGGCTCCTGGGTTGCCCCGCTGAAGCGCTAAAGAAAAAGTTTCTAAGTCCGCTCCAGGGAAGTTGACTGGGAGCTCGTCGAAAGGCAATCCGGCGAACCCTCACCGGATCCGGATAGGCTGGGAGCTTCGAGGGACCTCGGGGAGAAAAGCTCCAGAATAGTTTCTAAGTGTAAAGGTAGAAACTGAGACCGGGACCTGCCGCGAGCTGTAGCCGCCCAGGGCTCCATCGCTGTCGGCCTGAAACTTTGACTTTGACCCGGTCTATCGCGAGCAGGTATCCCAATATGGTGCTATAATCTTCTAAGTGCTATATTTTGCTAAATCTTTGAAAATTCATATCTCCGGTTCCCTACATTTATTTTTTGTCGTTTTGGTGTCATTTTAAAGATAAAAATATTTCCTATTTTAATAAATTGGTGTTAGATTTTTATTATGTGTTGTCTTAATTATTTACTGAATTGGTGTTTTTAAATGCTTTACATACCTGTCTTTGAAGTTAAGCCTGTCTGCTCGCAGCCACGTTACCAAGGGTTGAGCATAGGAATAATTTTCTAAGACCTATGCTGAGTCCTATCATGTGTTAGTGGCCTTATTGCCAGTGGCAGACCTACATTTGCCCCTACCAATAATCCACTTTCCAGCATTTGGTGCTCAGCGGTCTGGATGAGGACTAGTGTTTAAAAGTACACCTTTCAGTAAAGTAAATTAAGATTATAAAAATCCTCTAAATTGCCTTAGAACAAAACTTTTGAGTTTGATTTTTGGAATTTGGACTAAACTGTTTTTAATCCGTTGTTTTGATTTTTCCAAATTGTTCTAAGTCTGTTGTGCCTAGTTTTTGTGACCCAAAACTAGGGAACCATGGAGCTGGACCTGGCTAAACTGTCCCAGTTCAAGATAGCTGATCTTAGGGTACTGTGTAGGCGTAGGGGGCTGCCTGCTTCCAACAGGATTAGGAAGGCAGGGTTACTTAAGTCCCTACAGGCCTGGGCTGGGGTAGCTGAGGAGATTCAAGGGGGGATGGAGGGTGTTCCCCCCAACCTCACCCAAGAGGAGGGTGAGGATGGTGCCTCTTCCATTATCTCTAATGTTAGCCCTATGATTACAGGTGGTGGGAGTGGGGAAGGGTCCCTTACTCAGGAACCACCACCGTCCCTTGCAGAGAGACAGCTTCAGGCTCAGTTAGCTTTGATAGCTTTGGAGCAGAGGAAACTGGAATTGGCTGAGAAGAGATGGGAGAGGGAGGAGGTGTTGAAAAGAAATGGTGGCAGTGAAAATGATGAAGATTTTGAAATGTCCAGGGGTGGTGCATTTGATCACAAACTTCCCAAGGGTATAGAACCCAAGTACACTGAGTGGGATGACATTGACAAATGGCTAGCAGCTTTTGAGAGGGCCCTTAGAATGAGTAGGGTCCACTCTAAGTATTGGGGTGCACTCCTGTGGGAGTTGATTCCAGTAGCTGGGAGGGATAGGCTCCTGACCCTGAAGGGAGAGGATGCAGAATCATACCAGCAGATGAAGGCATGCTTGGGTAAGAGATTTGGTCTGACTCCAGAGCAGTACAGGGTGAAGTTTAGAGGCACCCAGAAATTGAGTTCAAAGTCTTGGGTAGACTTTGTGGACATTTCAGTGAAGGCACTGGAAGGCTGGATTGTTGGTAACAAAGTTGACACATATGAGGGATTGTATAATTTGTTTTTGAAAGAACATATTTTGACTCATTGTGCAGAAGAGAAGTTACGCCAGTATCTAGTGGACTCTAAGCTGACAGACCCCAGAGAGCTGGGTGAAGCAGCTAATGAGTGGGTGAGAACCCGGGCTTCCATACAGCACCAGGGGTGGGACCAGAAGAAAGGAGGACAGGTCCCTCCCCAGGGGAAAGCCCAAGGGAAAGAAGGTCAAAACAAGAAGGAGTCCTCCTAAGACCCACAAAAACCTGCACAAGGAGGGGGGGCCCCGAGCCAACCCAAATCCAAAGGGAGGTGGAATCTGGGAAAGAATGGTAGGTTCTTTGATCCCTCAAAAGTGGGTAAGTGCTTTGACTGTAACCAGCCAGGGCACAAACAAGGAGATGCTGTCTGCGCCAAGAAGCTCCCCCCTAAGGGGCCATCCACAGGGATTGCCAGTGTAGGGGTGGAGAGTGGTGCCCCAGTGAGGAGTAGTCAGGTGGTGGAAGCAACCTTAGTGTCCCTGGGTGGGGTGAATATTGCAACCCTTGCTGCCTTACCTCCAAACATGGACAAGTACAGGCAGAGGCCTAAAGTGAATGGGACTGAGGTTGAGGCTATCAGAGACACTGGGGCGAGTGTAACTATGGTCCTGGATGAGCTGGTGCCTCCAGAAAGGTTGATACCTGGTGAGTTTCACCAGGTGACTTATGCAGACAGCACTACCAAACTCCATCCTATGGCTGTGGTGGATTTGGAATGGGGAGGTGTGACAGGCCCTATGAAGGTAGCTGTGTCAAAGGTGCTCCCAGCCCAGTGTTTACTGGGCAATGATCTTGAAGCCTCTGTGTGGTCAGAGGTGGAGAGAGGACTCCATATGAAAATATTGGAGCTCCCTGAGTGGGTATGTACTGTGACTAGGTCACAGACTAGCCAGAAGGGAGGGGCTGGACACTTGGACCCTGGAACAAAGGGCCAAGCATCCAAGGACAAGGGCACTGGGCCTGGTGAGCCAGCCCAGGGAACTCCAGAGGTGCAGGAAGAATCTAACCCTGATGGGGAGGATCTGGCCTCTAAGGGAGGGACTCCATCCCTGCCAGAGCTGTCAGATTTGGCAGAACTGACAGAAGCAGGTGGACCCTTCAGAGAGGAGTTCAGTAAGGGACAGCGTGACTGTCCCACCCTTGAGAGCTTGAGGCGTATTGCTTCTAGGGGGGGGGATGACAGTGGGTTTCACAAACTCTACTGGGAAGATGGACTGCTTTATACTGAGGCCAGAAACCTCAAGGAGGGGGCCACCAGGAGGTTGGTGGTGCACCAGAAGTACAGAGAGTTCATCCTGACTTTGGGTCATGATATCCCCTTGGCAGGACATTTGGGGCACACAAAGACATGGAACCGATTGGTGAACCATTTCTACTGGCCCCATATGTCTGAAAAGGTAAAGGAGTTTTGCAGCTCCTGTGTCACCTTTCAGGCCAGTGGCAAGGCAGGGGGCAAGACAAAGGCTCCCCTAATACCACTGCCAGGGGCTGGGGGTTCCTTTTGAAAGGGTGGGGATGGACATTGTTGGTCCCCTGGACCCACCTACTGCATCAGGGAATAGGTATATCTTAGTGGTAGTTGACCATGCAACTAGGTACCCTGAAGCCATACCTCTTAGAACCATTGATGCTCCTGCGGTGGCTAGAGCACTGCTTGGTGTGTTCACCAGAGTGGGTTTTCCAAAAGAGGTGGTGTCAGGGGGCACGAACTTCCTGTCCAGCTATATGACTGCTATGTGGGATAAGTGTGGTGTCAACTACAAGTTCACCACCCCCTATCACCCACAAGCAAATGGTCTTGTTGAGAGATTCAACAAAACCCTGAAGGGCATGATAAATGGGTTGTCAGAGAAACTCAGGAGGAGATGGGATGTTCTCCTCCCATGCTTACTGTTTGCCTACAGGGAGGTGCCACAGAAAGGGGTTGGTTTCAGTCCCTTTGAGTTGTTGTTTGGACACCCTGTGAGGGGGCCATTGAGCCTGCTAAGAGAGTCTTTAGAGAAGCCTCTTAAAGAAGCTAAGGACAATGTGCTTGACTATGTGCTAGGCCTGAGATCTAGAATGGCAGAGTACATGTACAAGGCAAACAGGAAACTGGAGGCCAGCCAGGAGCTCATGAAGCACTGGTATGATCAAAAGGCTACTATGCCTGAGTATACTCCAGGACAATTGGTGTGGGTGTTGGAGCCTGTGGCTCCCAGGGCCCACCATGATAAGTGGAGTGGGCCCTATCCAATCTTAGAAAAGAAGGGTGAGGTTACCTATTTGGCTGACCTTGGCACCCCCAGGACCCCTCATAGGGTCCTGCATGTGAATAGATTGAAACCCCACCATGACAGGGCAGACATGACCATGTTACTGGTCACTGAGGAGGGTGTGGAGGAGAAAACTGAGCCTGTGCCCGACCTCCTCTCCACTAATGTGCAAGATGGGTCAGTGGAGGGGGTGATATTCTCTCCCAAGTTGACAGACCAGCAGCACAGAGACTGTAAGCAAGTGCTGGAGCAGTTTGCTGGCCTGTTCTCTTTGACCCCAGGCATCACTGAGTGGTGTGTGCACCACATTGACACTGGTGACAGTCTACCTGTCAAAAATAAACTGTACAGGTTGTCTGACCATGTCAGAGCCAGCATTAAAGCGGAGGTTGCTAAGATGCTGGAATTGGGGGTAATTGAACCGTCTGAGAGTCCATGGGCCAGTCCAGTGGTGCTGGTACTTAAACCTAATCCTCAGGGGGGACCCAAGGAGTTAAGGTTCTGTGTGGACTACAGAGGATTGAATGCAGTCACAAAGACTGACGCTCACCCTATACCTAGAGCTGATGAGCTCATTGATAGGTTAGGGGCTGCTAAGTACCTGAGTACTTTTGATTTGACTTCAGGTTACTGGCAGATTGCCCTCACTGATGGAGCAAAGAAGAGGTCCGCATTCTCCACCCCAGAGGGACATTATCAGTTCAAGGTAATGCCCTTTGGATTAAAGAATGCACCTGCCACCTTCCAAATGTTGGTGAACAGGGTCTTGTCTGGGTTGGAACAGTTCAGTGCAGCTCACCTGGATGATATAGCTGTATACAGTTCTACCTGGGGGGATCACTTAAACCACCTAAGGGAAGTGCTTCAGGCCATGCAGCAAGCAGGCCTGACTATTAAGGCCAGTAAGTGCCAAATAGGGCAGAGTTCTGTGGTGTACCTGAGCCACCTGGTAGGTGGGGGCCATGTACAGCCTCTCCAAGCTAAAATCCAAACTATTTTGGATTGGACAGCCCCTGTTACCCAGACTCAGGTCAGGGCATTCCTTGGACTGACAGGGTACTATAGAAGGTTTGTTCAAAATTATGGGACCATTGTGGGGCCCCTAACAGAACTCACTTCTAAAAAGAGACCCAAGAAGGTGGATTGGACCCCAGAGTGTCAGAAGGCTTTTGACACTCTGAAAGCTGCTATGTGTTTAGCACTAGTGCTACTAGCCCCTGACTACACAAAAGAATTTGTGGTTCAGACAGATGCTTCAGAGCAAGGGATTGGGTCAGTGTTGTCACGGCTAAATGAAGAGGGCCTTGATCAGCCAGTTGCCTTTATTAGCAGGTGGCTTCTTCCCAGAGAGCAGAGGTGGAGTGCCATTGAGAGAGAGGCTTTTGCTGTGGTTTGGTCCCTGAAAAAGTTGAGACCATATTTGTTTGGGACTCACTTTCGTGTTCAAACTGACCACAGGCCTCTCGGATGGCTCATGCAGATGAGAGGGGAGAATCCCAAGCTGTTAAGGTGGTCCATTTCCCTACAGGGAATGGACTTTACAGTGGAACACAGACCTGGGGTTGCCCATGCAAATGCAGATGGACTTTCCAGGTTTTTCCACTTAGCTGATGAGGACTACCAGGGTGGAGGTTAGTAACCCATCACCTTTCGTTTGGGGGGGAGGGCTATGTTGCAAAGTCATCCTGTGCCCTGGGCACCCCCCAACCTTTTGCTGAATGGTACTGGTGGTAACTGACTCTAACTGACCCCGGGCTTTGCCTAACCAGGCCCAGGGCCAGTGCTATGCTGAAAACACTTAGATACAGTTAAAACACCTACATACACTCTGGTACACTATGGGTTGGGGTACCCCTGTGATTGGCATGACCTACCCTATAAGCCCCTAGTATATAATAGGGCAGGTGAATTGAAACTACCTATCAGTCCCTAGTATGTAGTAGGGCATGGCAGTTTAGAGGCCAGCAGCTTTCTGCACTTGCATGTGTGCACTGCTGAGGCCTGAGGTCCGTTTTAAAAGCAGCCCTGGGTACCAGGACTGCTTTTAAAAAGTAAATTGTGCCCAAACTCGACTTTGGTGTTTGGGGCACTTAAAAATAGATAACCTACAATGTTATGGCATATTAGGGACCCCCAGGGTCTTCCCTAGTTGTCCCAGGGGTGGGGGTCAGGTATCTATAAGGTAGACCCTTATAAAATGAGTTTTATATGCCCTGGGTTAAGTGAAATTTCCCATTTCACTCCCCACATTGTGGTAAAGTGCTGCCCAAATTCGACTTTGATGCTAGGAGCACTGTGAAGTGAGGATCTGCAATATTTTTACAGATTCCGAACCCCTAAAGTCTCCCCTAGTTGTCCCATGGGGTGGGGGTCCTGTAGATATAAGCAAAGTACTTATAAAATATGTTTTTGTAAGTCCTGGTGCTGGAAAAATGGCCCAAGTCATTTTTCCCATTGCAAATCCCCTGTTACATAGGTTAACATGGTAGAAAGTTATTAACTAATAACTCTTGATAGGAGAGGGCTAGAAGTGCCATTCAAAGACTTCCCTGAATGGTATTAATAAATGCAACAATATGATATTGTTGAAATTCTCCTAAAGTGTACATACAAGAAATTATAAGACTTTCTTGTTTGTAAGTCCAGATTCAGCCTTCCAGTGGTCTGCTCTGATTGGTCAGAGTTAAGTGGATTAGCCAGGTTGCCTTGAAGAGGTGATAAAGAGCCCCTGGGGTCAACCAGCTCTGCTGGCAGGGCAGTGTGCTGTTCCAAAGGAATGCCAGGCCAGGGGGAGGAGTCGTAAACTATGTTCTTCAAAGAGAAGAGCAGAGACCAGTGTCATTTACAACTCTGAACTTTCCACCTTAGGCAGATGGTAGGATTAAGGAAGGTATGAGCAGATGCATTGGGGAGAGTCTATGTAAATTAGCCATCCTAGGGGTGTGTTTAGCCAGCTCTTGCCTCCTTGCTGGAAAATCTGCCATTATGGATTTGGAAGATTTGATGCACTCTGGGACAAAATAAGGCCACACTCTACAGGGAGTGGTCATATGTTTGAGGAGTTACCCTGCTCCCATTGGTCAGGAGTGACCTTCTGTCTGACCCAGAGAACATGGAATAAGTATCTGAGAGGGGCAGAGCCCTCCAGATCTGCTGCTTGAAACTTACTGAAGCAAGACATTGCCAAGCTGAGAAGTTTTGCTGTGCAAAGATTTCTAAGGCCTGACCTCTGAAGACTGCACCATCTGAAACTACAGCCCTGTGGATTATCTTGCTGAAAAGGAACTAAAGAGTGAACTCCCTGAAAGCTACAGGTTAAAAGAGCTCATCTGGAACATCACCAACTAAATCTGCACCTTGGAGAACTACCAGTGGATTTGTAAGGGTGACGTCCAAGTGGATTGTGGGAACTGAAGACCTCCACTTTCAAGGACCATCTTGGAGCTTCCAGACCCTTGGGGTGAGTTTGAGACACTTTGGGACCCTTTGAGGAACTTCAGGAAGAAGTTCAAGAAGTTTGGAGAACTTTGGAGGAACTTTGAAAAAAAGCTCCATAAAGGGACCAACTCAACCTGGTCAGCCAAGCCGCCTGCCTTCAAACGCGAGCCGGCCAAGCCACCCAGGTTCGTCCCGCTAAAAGCTCCGTCGGTCCAACTTCCAGAGTTTGACTGGGACTAGAAGAAATCTGAAGCCGGCGAACCGTCACCGGATCCGGCTACATGAAGAGCATCGAGAGACCCCACGAGAAAAAGCTCCAGAAAAGTTTCTAAGTCCGCTCGTAGAAAAGGTGACTGGGAACAACCGCGAGAGCCAAACCGCCTGCCTTCCATCGCGTGTCGGCCTGGGCTCCTGGGTTGCCCCGCTGAAGCGCTAAAGAAAAAGTTTCTAAGTCCGCTCCAGGGAAGTTGACCGGGAGCTCGTCGAAAGGCAATCCAGCGAACCCTCACCGGATCCGGACTGGCTGGGAGCTTTGAGGGACCTCGGGGAGAAAAGCTCCAGAAAAGTTTCTAAGTGTGAAGGTAGAAACTGAGACCGGGACCTGCCGCGAGCTGTAGCCGCCCAGGGCTCCATCGCAATCGGCCTGAAACTTTGACTTTGACCCGGTCTATCGCGAGCAGGTATCCCAATATGGTGCTATATCTTCTAAGTGCTATATTTTGCTAAATCTTTGAAAATTCATATCTCCGGTTCCCTACATTTATTTTTTGTCGTTTTGGTGTCATTTTAAAGATAAAAATATTTCCTATTTTTATAAATTGGTGTTAGATTTTTATTATGTGTTGTGTCTTAATTATTTACTGAATTGGTGTTTTTAAATGCTTTACATACCTGTCTTTGAAGTTAAGCCTGTCTGCTTGCAGCCACGTTACCAAGGGTTGAGCATAGGAATAATTTTCTAAGACCTATGCTGAGTCCTATCATGTGTTAGTGGCCTTATTGCCAGTGGCAGACCTACATTTGCCCCTACCAATAATCCACTTTCCAACAATGGTACTGTGACTGAGCGACACAACAGTAGAACATATTGAATCAGGAAACTTACAAACATAGCTGATATGCCCCAATACTTGAGGGATACCAGGCTACATTAGCCCAAGGGGGAGAGGGTGTTCCGTTACCACAGGCAATGCAGATTATCCACTAGATTTATAGATCTTAATTCACCAAAATGCCAGGGGTAGCTAAAGTGACATGACACACACCACTTGTGCCACACACTCACACTCTCTCAAAGAGATTACAGACTTGACTTCTGACCTCAGGCCTAATGTATACCTCAGCAGTCTTCTAGTTCCCATTGAAGGTATATAGGAAGAAAATGGAGTTAAAAATACAAAAAGTAAACAGTGTTCGTTGACTGAGTGACTAATGCCCGGACACCATTTTTCCTGAGCAACTTTCAGTACATTTAACACGTCTCCGTTTTCAGAGAAAACTGAGTGCTCGGTGGATGCTTCAAATTTGTAGTCCTACCTCTGTTTGAGGAATGTCCCAGTTTTGTTTTTCTAAGTCTGGTCACCTTATCTTAGAGCCTTCTTAAGTCTTCATGACCTCTTTAGGCCGGAGTTTGCAATGCAAATGCCAATGATATCATAAAGGTGATGGTCAAGGCTACCCCAAATTGAAGTCTGTTGTTTGGCTTGGTCCTGGCCAAATATTGTAGGCCTCCTGTCCTGATAGGTAAATAAACAGAAGCACAGCTTTACAAATAACTAGCTTCCACTCCGGCTGGAAACACAGCTCAATCTACTAATACTTCTAATGCAAAGACCTTTGTACATTATGAAAATCTCTGGTTTAAATCTAGGCACACAATCTCAGCCTTGAAAGCATCCATCAAAGGTTGACAAAATGTGCAGCATCGAGCTCGGTAATAACTCCTGTTATCCGTGCCTTGTGACGATTAATTTGCATAGCTCTGAACCCATGATTAGGTGCTTTTTTAAAAATGTGAATGGCCCCTTCTTATCTTACAATTTCTTATCTCTTTATCCTGGAGCCTGTGGCCTTCTGTGAAAGCCCCTTGTGCCCTGGCCAAGTACTTTCAGACTGAGTGCACCTGTGTCAGCTGCTTGTGCTGTGCAAATAACTGAATTCAGATGTATCCAAACACACACTTGTGTCATGATTCCCAAAACGTGGCCATGGGTCTCTCCCAGATACTGGCACTAGTGCAGCTTCCGATGGTGCCTGTTCCCTATGTTGCCTGTTCCCCATATTTTGCCATATTTTTTGGGGCATTCATTTGCCGTATAAATTCTATCCTCCTCTGCAGTGCAGAAGTCCATAGTTCTGATCCAGTACTGCATCGCTGGGGGAGTCGACTATCGCCATATACTGGCAATTTACCTTTTAATAATAATTAATCCCACTGTGACCAATTTCTGTCTTGCCCAAGCCCCGTCCCACTCAGACGTTGTACCCCAGAATGCCATCTTGGTTCCCTCAGGATCTGACCCCCAACCAATTGAGCAAGAGCATCACGTATCCTGTGCCAGTAAATATGAAATACTGGGCGCTCCCACACCACATGAAGGAATGTCCCAGTATCCGTTTCACATCAAACACATAGCAGGGTTTGGCTTCTGCCCATTCTATGGAGGTGTTACTGAGTGAAATAAATTCTATGAAAGTATTTGAACTGGATGAGACTGAGTCTGACCAGAATAACCAAATCTCTTGTGGCATCTTTGCCTCCATCCCCTCTTCCTCCTCCAGAGTGCCTAGATCTATTTCCCATTTCACATTAAGATTCGGCACCACTCGGGCTCCATTTAATCTAGATATATATTTTTTCCTCATCTGCTTGCCTGCTTGAGGACAAGCTTCGACTCGGAGGGATTGTATTCCAGAATGGCATTAAGGTGTATTTTGGCGGCTTCAAGGGCATGACGAATCTGTTCTGTCAGTATTCAAAGAATTGCAATTTGTGTAACCCAGATTCCTCCCGTAATTGACTGAATATTTTGATGCATGAAGTTTCCCAAATATGTTCCACCTTGGATATTCTGATGGTGTCCCAACCGTGAAAAACGGTCAATGGGGGCACCACCGGGAGCCATTTACCATGTCACAAGCCAGTCTCTCCAGTTGTCCTGCAGTGCTATTTAATATCTTTTATGGCCTGATGCCAGCAGTCAATGGCGATCTTAGTGATTGAAGGCAAAGCCCTTGACTCCCTGTAGCCATACAGTTGAGAAAGGAGGCACATTAGTCCCCCTGCTCATCATTGAGATGGCAAAGTACCCTGTCTAACCAATTGCTGTTACAATCGGGCAATTAGGGAGGTTATGTTCATCTCCCAGCATCTCTTTGTGCCTAATGAAATGTATATACCCAAATATTTAAAGGCGAAGGCAATTGGTATTGAGTATTTGCTTCTTAGTGCCTGTAGATTATCAGTATCTGTCAGTGGCATTAGTAGGGATTTCTTCCATTTCACCCTTGGACCCGCTTCCTCTCCATAAACCTTCAATATGTGCACGAGGCGAGGGATTGAAAATGGGGGCGTTGCAGATATAGCAGACGTCATCACTGTTTAAGGCTACATGATCTTATTGGTCCCTAGTTCCACGCAAACCCATATCGGAGCATCACCCTCTCCCATTCAGCCAAGGGGTTCCATCACTATGGCAAATAAAAGGGGGGAGAGTGGACAACCCTGCCTCGTGCCTCACTGTTCCCTAGATCAATGTGGCCCCGCTAACACTTACTGTTGCCCATGGAGAGTTGCATAGCAATCACATGTAAGCTTTAAACAGTGGGATGAGATTAATTTTGTTGAGAACCCTATGCAAAAAGAACCATTCCACTGAGTCCAGTGCTTTCTCAAACTCATTCGAGAGCAGCACCTTTGTGTCTGTGGATTGTTCCTCATAGGCCAGCGTCACTTGCAAATCTCTAATGCAGTGCTTTGTTCCCCTGCCGAGCATAAATCTGCTTTGGTCCCAGTGTACCTGCGATCTATTCACCCCCACAAATCGGTTGGCCAATAGCTTTGCTAATATTGTTCTTCAGTATTGATCAGTGAAATGGGCCTGTAGGAAGCGCAATCTGCCAGTGACTTACCCTTTTTGTAAATTGCAACCACCGTAGCTCTCCTCAGATCCTAGGACAGAGCCCCCTGATTGGAGGGCCTCCTCAATCATCGCCCTGTGGGATTACCCTAGAGTCATACCATTTATAGAACTTCGATGGCAATCTGTTTGGACCCTGGTGTTTTTGCCCGCGGGCGTATCGGTGATGACTCCCGCAATCTCTTCCTGTGTTAAGGTAAGTCCAGGGCGACCTTTTCTTCAGGTAAAAATCCAGGAACAGGGAGATCACGTATAATTGTTTTTGGGGTCAAAAGGGGTGTGTTGTCTCACTAAGCATTTAATTTTGTGTAGTATTTAGCAAACGCATTTGCAATTCCCTGCAAGTTGGAGACTCCCAATCAGGGGCTGTTGCCAATGCCACAAACTTAGACTCCGCATCCCTGTTAGCCAAAGAATAAATCAATTTGGCTGCTTTATCTCTGACCTTGTAAATTCTATAGTTTGGGTCCTTTGCGCTATCCCACATTTTTGACTCTTTGCCTCTAGCTGTCTAAGGATATCTCTCTAGGATAGCAAGTTCAGCTATCTTGTGCTCTAGAGTAAGACAATCTGTTAGGTTTTCATTTTTTTGTTTGGTTGTGTATGTTATAACCCCCCACCCTCACCCCATGACTGTCTTCATGGATTTCGGTAGGGTTGTCTCAGATGAGACCAAATCTTTGTTTATGGCCAGGAAGTGATCCATTTCTTCTCTGAGGACGTCGTCTAATTTTTCATCAGAGCTGCCAAGCATGTAATTTCGATTGTGACCAGTGCCTCCCCATCTCCGTCGCTCAATCATTATTTAAACAGGGGAGTAATTCGAGAGATATCTCAGGAGTATCTGAGAGTAAGCAATGTCAGTGAGCATAATTGCGGGAACAAGAATACAATCTAATCTGGACTGAGTATACTGCACATATGAATAATAAGTATGTTGTCTGTCAAGAGAGTGCATGATGTGCCAAACATCACTCTGACTCCGTGAACGTGTCCATTCAGTAAGAGGTGTACTTCTGGCCCGGATTGGAGAGCCAGTGGAATCATGGTAGGCCCCCATACTCGAGTTAGTCTCCCCAAGGAGAATCCGGCCTGGATGGGCTTTACCTAATATCTTTTAGACAGCCCCTTCAACATGTCTTGTATCAGAGTGGGCAAGGCATTATCACTAGCATTTGTCCAGGGTGTGCCCACTAAGGACCCTAATATCATGACCCTCCTTCCTAAAGGATCCAGGTAACTATTTTTAATTTCAAAGAGGAATGATTTGTGAAGGAATATGGCAACTTCCCTGGAGCCTTTAGTGAAATCAGAGTGATAACTTAAATACCCATAGCGACCTAGGAACGGACAGGTGGTTCCCAGTAAGTGTGTTTTTTTGAATTTGTAGTACCATTGGAACCCATTTTTGACTTTCTGGAAACTTGCACCTAGTTTCACCATATTATTAAGCCCATTCAAGTTCCAAGAAATTATTGTATATGTTAAATGATTTGCATCTGGTGGATCAAGTCCTTGCATGGAGTGCAATATGGATACAAACACTGACAATGTCAATAGGTCGTGTAGGTGACTATTGGCTTTGCCAGTGCTTCTTTTTTCTGGCAGGACAGGAGGGTGGGATGGGGAAAGAAACAATGCAGGTGGGAGGGGGTAAGCAATGGGACCGACCAAGCAGGATGGGAGGGCACAAACAACAACACATAGGCAGTGGGAGGGGCAAGCAGCAACTCGGAGGTGGAAAGGATGGTGAGAGAGGGAAAGCAATAATTCAGACTGGACAGGATGGGCAATCAACAACGCAGAGCAGGACAGGATGGTGGGAGGGGGGCAAGCAACAGCATGGAGTAGGACAGGAGGATGGAAGGGGGCAAGCAACTATAAAGAGAAGGAAAGCCACAACATGGAGAGGAACAGGAGGGTGGGCACAGCAAGCAACAATGCAGAGAGGGTGGAAAGAGGCAAACAACAAAACTTAGCGGGACGGGGGAAGAAGCTCATGAGCAAGACTGCCTGCAAATACATGCATTCTTATGGAGTGTTTCAACTAAAAGAAAATAGTAGCTACAAAAGAGTGAGCAGTGGAAGGTCACAAGTACTTGGGACATGCTTCACGGGTGGGACAAGCACATAAAGAGAAAGTGAAGCCGGCATGAGCTTACCAAAGGGAGCAAGGAAATGAGAATGATGATGAATCCAACCTATCGTAAGCAGTAGGTGGGCTCTAAGCCTACTGTAAGCTAACAAAATATCTCGCAAGCAACAGAGCGTGCACTGGCTTTGGTGAGATGATGATAATAAAAGCGACTTGTATTGCGCACAGCTACTCTGCAGAGTGTCCCGGCGCACTGCACAGGGCGAAAAGAAAGTATGTTTTGTCATTTTAGACCTATCTAAAAAGGCAGTTTTCCTATCTTTTTTAAACATTTCTGAATTACTAACAGCATGGAGTTCTAGAGGGAGTTTGTTCCATGCTGTAGATCCCAGATAAGCCAGAGATCTGCTTCCCGCTGTAGCCTGCCAAATTCTTGGGGGGTCACTGCCAATAATTTATTGGCAGACCTCTGGTTTCTTGCTGGAACATGAACATTGAACCTTGTTCTAAGATATTCCACACCGGACAGATATAATGCTCCATGCACTAGCACTAAAGCCTTAAACAGGATTCTCTTCCTGATTGAAAGCCAGTGCAGGGCGCGCAAATGAGGGGATACATGTGCTCTATCTCGAAGTTTCAAGAGGAAACGAGCTGCTGCGTTCTGAACCACCTGTAGCTTCTCCAACAGGCCAAAATAAAGAGTGTTATCATAATCCAGCCTTGATGTTTCCAGGGCCTGCACGACTGTTCTTTTTTTTTTTTCTCTTCAGAAAAGGACAAAAAAAATGTAAACTTTTTCAAAGTGCACAATATCCCAAAACAGGTACACACCACTGACTTAATTTGTGGCCTAAATGGCATGCAGTCATCAAATTTGACCCCTAAGTTCTTAGCAATGCCTTTCTGAGGACCTGGAGGTGGAGCATTTTCGGGCCAAAAAGTCTGCCAAATATCTGAAGGGGTGTTGCCAAAAAATAAGAATCGCCGTCTTTTCTGCATTACATTTAAGCTGGTGTATAGCCAACCAATAAAAAACAGCTGCCGGGCAAGTTTTAATCAAACTCCCTGGAAACTCTTCTCGCTTGCCACATGAGAACAACAGCGGAGTATCATCAGTGTAAGATATTCCTTTTGCACCCAGGACCTCTGTAAACTGAGCAAGAGGAGTGAGGTATACATTAAATAATGTACGGCCCTAAGGAGAGCCCTGAGACACTCCCACTGTCAGCTATTGTGGCTCAGAGGAGAAGGGAGGAAGCCATACCTGTTGTCTCTTTCCTTCCAAAAAGGAGGAGAGCCAGATCAGGGCTTGACCCATGTTCCAATTATTTGTAGACACCCCAGGGACTAGAGCGGGGGACCATATCAAAGGCTGCTGATAGGTCTAACATTATCAGTGCAACCTTTCCTCAGCATCTAAAGTGCCTTTGATGTATTCACTAACCTCCATAAGTGCTGTCTCTGTGCTAAAGGTGTGTCTAAACCCAGACTGACTGGAGTGAAGCAGGTTATTGGATTCCAGATATATGGTGAGCTGATGGTTCACATGCTTCTCCAGTATCTTGGAAAATATTGGGAACAGGGATATGGGTCTACAATTAGACAGTACCCCTGGATCCACATGTGGTTTCTTCAGCAAGGGCAGAATTTTAGCCTGCTTCCAGGAGCTTGTTACCATAGCTGCTACAAGTGACGTATTAAGCACCTTATTTACTAAAGGGTTAATTATGTGAGCCCCTGAGTTAGGCGGGCATGGGTCAGATGGAGAGCTAGATTTCAGATTCCTTAGGGCTGTCCGAGAGCTTTCCATCGAAATTGGAGGGCGAGGCATTGGTTACAGAAACCATGATAGTCAGTATTGTGTCCAGTATCTCATCATTCAGCTGAGACCCGGAAGACAGACTGGCCTGGATGGTCAAAATCTTAGTCTGAAAATAAGTTGCTAACTTTTCATACCAACCTATCAAGATCTAAAAATGAGTAGTGTTTGAGCTACAAGTATTAGCTGAAAACCCCCTAAATTATGAGCATATTTCTTTTTTTGACTTCATTAACTTACTGAGTATGCTCCCTTTAGCCAAAACAGTGGCACCTAACTTCACCAAGGTGAAATTTACAATTTACGTTGCAGTGCAAAGGCAGTGGTAATCACTGTGCGTATGAAGTAAGACTGCCTTCAGTATGATTTCCAGACTGCCACACGTTCCTTAAAACATGTCACAGTACCTGGCAAAACTTTACAAAGTTTGTTGACACCTTATATGAACTTAAGGAAGGCACTTATCATTGCACTCTGCATTGTTTTCCATAAGCACTTTAAGGTCTGTAAGCAGAAATATTTGCCAATGGCATGGGTTTATCCTGCAAAGCAATTGTACACTAGGCATGAGATCATGAAATTGAGCCCTTTCCATTATTAGGAGTCTATTGAATTCATTTAGGGTCAGAGATGCAGGATCCGTCATTTTTTAGCCCACTGATTTGAGTGCTGTGTTACAGAGTTTTGCTGTCTTGGTTTTCTGGAAACTCAAGTAGAGGCTGTGATTTTGTCTCGTTAGGCATTGACAATGGGCCAGCCAATGATTGATGGAAAAGTTGAATATGGGAAGCTCTGTCTATTCTCTAAGTTGCAGACTGGCTTTTTTGTTAAAGCATATAAATTGTGGGAAATGGTGGATTCAAAGGATCTTTACATAGTTTCCATATGTTATTGGGTGGTTCAACATTGAGGGCGTGTGAGCATTAGGGGGAAGAGGGGCATGTTTTGGGGACCATTGAGAAGGACCTTTGATGATCCAGCCACCGAGTTTGAGGTCCTTTTTCGCACCTACCTTGGTAAGAGCCACAAGTGTTCAAGTTCTGTGTAGAATTGGTCTTAAAGTACAGTCAGAAATCTAGGGATATTTGCTATGTTTAGATTCCAGGACACATCTTGCCTTTACGAGGCTGCTACATGTGCTTATCTGGGTTGGTACATTTATTGGGATGCCACAGTACAGGTGATTACAGAGCAAGCATTCAACATGCAGTGGTAAGGGAAACTGGTGTAAAGCTGTCCCACATCCCTTCTGTTGCTGAAAAGTACTTGGTGGCTGCATTTCTTACCTAAATATCTAATCGGTAATTAAGCAGTTTGAAAACATATTCAGATAGTTCAAAGGCAATTGATAGCTTGCCTAAAATTATCTTCCTAGGTTGCCACAAATTTGGAGTATAAGACAGAAGAGAAACTTTTAAAATAAAATATTGAACATGTAGGAAACTTTCCGTTGTCTCATTAGTAGGTCTTATGTCTGGACATCTCTCTTCTTGTTTTTTGATGGAGCAGAGTCTGGCCAGTTATATGCTAGGAGAGCAACGTGTTTAGTTTGAGTGTTACGGGTTATGTGACACATTTGCACAATGTGAAGAACACATCATTTGCAATTTGGAACATGTTGGGGCACTATTTCCTCTGAGTAGTATGCTGCCAATGTATCATGCTGTGACAGATCACTTTCAAAATATTGGAATATTATTTCATTTGATGTTGATTATCCAAGCATTCCTCCAGTTTTCTGACTTTGCCAGGACCAGAAAGACAATAATTATCTATCTTCTCATTGAATTCTTGAGCAAGTTTTCATTTTTACTTAACGAACACCTGGTATGCTCATTCATAAGGGATGATGGATTACAAGTCGACCTATAAAAAATCACAGCAGCATATAACAAATGTGTTAGATGTCTCAGGTCTGCCCTGGTGCAAGTAGAAAGATCTTAAACCTTATCCAAAATTGTTGGAGTTTTCTTGTACTGCAACTGTTTTTGTATTAACTATGTCCTGAAGAAAGTGGTAAAAATTAACTTGAATTCATCAAAACTTGTATCTCTGTTCATAGCTGGATTTACTGGACAGTAACCATGGTATACTTCTATCTTCTAACTGTGACCTAGTTATGTACCAGAAATCTGTGTTTTAATGTTTTTGTGAGTGTATGAATGAGAGGTATTGGACATGAGGGTTTGCTTTTGATGATTTCTCTTTGATGATTTATTTTTGTTGGTTTTCCATTGGGTGATTTTTCTCATATATTTGCTCAATTTTATTTGCAATTCCGTATAGTTTCTACCAAACCCACCAGGGTAAACAAGTGTTTCACAATGTAATCTGATTAAAATATGCACATTAGAATAATATAACAGTGTTGCTAAATCATGGTTAATGTTGGATAATAGTAATCCAAAGAAGGGTCACATTAAGTACATGTTCGAAAGCAGAAATAGGTCAGACAGAAATAATAAGGGAGCATAATCTATCGATTGTAGCACCGAAATCAGTTGTTTACTATCAGCAGCTCATTTGGTGAGTAGACCGTTTTCATCCGAGCATAGGTCTTATGTTTATATTTCAACTTGGAGTCGTTGGAATATGAGCACTTAGACTTCTCTTTTGAAAATGCTGAAGTGGGAAATGGTTTTGATGGAAGGCTCCAGACTCAAGTACTATTTCCTTTCAAGGATTGTCTTAAGGTCTTTGATGTTTTGAAGACTGGTTTTGTAGAAGGAAAGTGTCTGAAAGTTGGAGCAAGTATGAGCCACCCTGTATGATCAGCTTACCAGATAAACAGTTTAACGAGTGTTTGTGCATGACTTTATGGACTATACACGCCAGCTTGAGCACGCCTCTAGCTTCCATGGATAGGCAGTTCAGGTCACACAGTACAGGAGTTATATGGTTGAATTTTCAGCCTACTGTAATCAGGTGTGCAGCTGCATTGAGGGTTGATTTTAAAGGAGCAAGGTTATCTTACGAATGTCTGTTAAAAGGGAGTTGCAGTAAATTGGTAAATACATAATTTCCCATCTTGGAGTCTGCCTTTGTGAGGGTATACGACAAATTTGAAATTGCTATTAGCAATAGGTGTTAATAGTTAGGCTAGCACAGATGCAAAAGTGTTAAAGGGGTCACAGGATTGCCTCGGTAGAAGAATGTTAAAATACTGACAGGGTTGCTCTCCTTAGTATGCATTTACAATTCCAAAACAGGAAAGATTAGCAATGCACAAAGGGGTCTAATGTAGGTAAGCTGGCCATGTGACGAGTATGGCCTCATTCATTGTAGTTATTGATGCCCTTTGTTGAGTTTAGTTTATAAATGCATTCACTCTTTGCTGTGGAATTGAATGGTATTTCTTTAATAATACTAATAATTCTCATTTCTCAAGTCACCATTTAAAACAACATAGCCATGTAAAGGCACTCTTGGAAGGGAATGGCTTAAAAGTGAGGTTTATGTCAGGAAATTCTTACAAATGTAGAGAGAAAAAGTCACAATTCAGACTGGTGTCTTCTAATTTTTTTCCAACATTAAAAATACAGAAACCCTTGAAGATATTAACACAGTTTGCATTTCATTGAGGGAAGAGTTATTTCATACTTCCAACATGGCCACCAAAAGGAATGTGAGGAAGCAGGACAGTGTGGGTAAGTAGACTAGCGTTTAAGCTTACTTTCAACTGTAAGCATGGCTGCCTATCTTGGATGAGCTAAGAGTGGGGAAGAGTGTATGTTTCCTGGGATTTTCACAGTTGTCATTATTCCAGGAAACCAGGAGCTCACATTGGAGCTACCTCTTCATTTGACCAACCTGAGGGGAAAAAAAACCAAATCCAATATTAGACATCCGACCTGTTCGTTATACAGTATATATTTAATATGAACATTAAAAAATAATGTTAGAGGAAAGCAGTCTGCCATAGTGCAGGAAACCATTTATATATGGACTCATGACTGGGTAATAAGTGTATGGCAGGCAAGGTTTGTTTGTTGTGTTAATGCTATGATAGCAGGCCACAGTCCCACCACTGCTGACTTTTTTGACAATGTTTCATCTATATTTTGTTGATTTCTTTGGGGCAGCTCAGGCATGGCTTCTTATGTGGCTCTATCCTGCATTTTTGTGGTCAGGCAAAGACAATTTCTTTGGCTCAGCCCCCTTCAAACCATTGGCTTGCTTGGTGAGCCCTATTCAGCGATTGGTTTGAACCTTGTCAATCATATCTTGGATTCTATGTCAGGACCGGAGGCTCAGATTATGCCATCCTTCCTTCGCTTTATTTTCAGCAGCCATTTTTTCCAAACAAACAAACTACTACTCCCATGAACCACAGGGAGTAGGAAACAGAAAAGTCCCAACAGGAGTCCTTCCTCTCTGTTCTCCGTCCAGCTTTCACTTGGTCCCTTCACTGTGTTTCCTCTTCCTCTTTCTTCGCTGCTCAGTAGCAAGTTAAGTTTGTTTTCTGCTTTTCTCCTGGTTTGGGGGTTATAAATTGTAATTATTGCGGTGATTGTTGCGGCGCATTTAATTTCATCTGCTTCCACAGATTCCCAGTAGTTATGGAACGCATTTGCATACCTTACGCGACTTTTGCCCTGACTGAGTGCGGTGAGGTCCTCCCGCCGCCAGGGGGAATTGCGCCCTCTCTATGGGCAGCACGAGTCAGTCACCTAGGATAGAGTGCTAACGAACGCTGCCCCTCAGAGAGCCAGCCTTGCCCCCTGCCACCTGAGTGACGCCCGAAAGTCGGTCTGTACTGCCCCTCTCTCTTTTACGCCCTCTGGGGTCTGTATATTTTTCTGTGCTTTCAACGCACTGCAGGGTAGTATTTGTGGATGCATTGCTGCGGGGGACACTTTCTCGGGTGGTCAGAGCCCTCCACATTCCTCAGGGTTTTCAGAGTCCCCAGGGCTCCGCCCGGGAAATTGTGTGCCTCTGGTACACCCACATCTGTCTGGGCCCCCTCCCAGCTTGGAATTGCCACGCTCTGTGTGCCTTAGTTGACTGTGGTGCTTTTGGAACTCAAGGGACTGCCTACTGGCCAACATTGAGTACTTACCTGACATGCAGGGCCAGGAACAAAATCAGCATGAGGACGCTTGGTCCTTCCTGCCTTGGGATGATGATTTCTACCAGGCAGTGGATGATTCCATCTACAGAGCTGTGAACCAGGCGATGGAATCCTTAGAACAGCGCCTTTCGGTGCAGATTGCGTGGGAGTGTGCCAAATGGGTCAAACCCCCCCCGAAGCCCTGCAGGGAAAGGGGCCCCCTCCCGCAAAGAAGCAGTACAACCCTGGGGTAGATGCTGATGCTTTTGCACGCCTGAAGGAAGCCTTTCTAGCGCAAGCCCCTCCCTTGCAGTCAGTGCCTGCCGCCCCCCTTGATAGCTTCTCAAACCCCCTCGCACTGCTACCCCGGACCCCCAGGATGCCGGGGACTCCCCGGGGGACACTGATGACGACGTGGGCCCCTCGAGGCCTTGGCTTCCCACCCCCTCTCCGGCCCCCGAGGGCCTCTCAGATATGCTGGACCCGGCCGATATTGTCCATCCTAGGTCTACAGACTGGGTCCCAGCAGACAAGGTAGCCAAGTATGTGGCGAGCCGTCTTCGTAAGCCGATGGAGAAGGACGCTCGTAACCGCCTACGGGCGGAATGCCCCCGTCCCTGCCTGGAGGACAAGGTCGCCCTTACCCCGGACATCGACCCCAAAATGGCGACGTTCCTGGCCAAATTCGTCAAGGACCCTAAGAAGGGTATTGACCGGTCCTGGCGTTCTTGCCAGGACAAGCTCCTCGATGCTGTAGGGCCCGTCACTAAAATCCTAGACATGGCTGAGGAGGCAAAGGCATCGGGTTCCCTCATCTCGCCAAGGTCCTGTCAGGATAGGCACAGCGCGCTGTTGTGTTCCTGGGGAACGCCAGCTGCGCGCTCTCCACGGAGAGGTGCAGGTCACTTTTAATAAAGGTGGACCCTAAGTTGGGGGACCTCGCCTCTTCGGAGGACGGCGCTGTGGCCCAGGGGGGGTTGTTTGGAGACCCTTTCGTAAAGGAACTGAGCAAGTTCGTAGAGACTTTCACGTCGCTGGACAAGGCTCAGTCCAACATCTGTAGGGTTTTTTCCCCCCCCGGGTTTTCCAAGGGGCTGGTCGTGGCAGGGGCCGCTCGACCGGCCGCCCCAACTACAACCCTGACAGGGGCAAGGCTCCGGGCGTGGTCAGTACCAAGACGGCACACGCTACAACACGTTCTACCCCACCAGAGAGCAGAAGTTCAGAGGTCGTGGAGGATTCAAGGGACAATCCAATAATCCTGGAAAAGGTGAGTGTGCTGCCAGTGGTGCGCCTGCGAGTGGGGGGTCGTTTGGCAGATTTCCTCCCGGCTTGGGCCTCTCAGTCGGTGAAGGGTTTTCAGATAGAATTTCATGGCCACCCCTTCCAAGCGTCCCGCCTCATCTCTTTCTCACAACAGGACGCGTTGTTGGTAAGCGAGGAGGTTTCTGCCCTCTTTCGCAAAGGGGCGATCTGTCGTTCCACGGAACACCCCAACGGCTTTATCAGCAATATCTTTCTGGTCGACAAGGCGGACGGGGGCCGGAGACCTGTCATCAACTTGAAGGAGTTCAACAAGTGGGTGGTTTATTGCCACTTCAAAATGGAAGGGATCCACCTGCTCAGGGACGTGTTGAGGCCTCTCGACTGGATGGTTCGGCTGGACCTGAAGGACGCGTACCTCACCGTTCCGATTTTTCCCCTGCACCGCCCGTTCCTGCAGTTCAGGTGGGATGGTCAGGTTTTCGAGTTCCTCACTCTGCCTTTCGGTCTATCCTCAGCGCCCTGGTGCTTCTGGAAGGTTCTCCGACCGTCTGTGGAGTTGTCAGGGCGCAGGGTATCCGGATGATCGTTTACCTCGACGACTGCTGCTTATGGCCCAATGTCCCAAGACCCTGACTGGTCAGTTGCAGATGGCGGTCAACCTCCTGCAGGGGCTTGGTTTTGTCATAAACAAGAAGAAATCTCTCCTGACCCCGGTCTGAAGCGCTACCTTCTTGGGGCTTACAATAGATTCCACCTCTATGACCTTAAGCCTGCCAGCCCGGAAAATGGCAAAGATCAGGCACGAGCTCCGCCAAACCTTGGCCAAGTCACACACCTCTCTGCAGGAGCTGGCTCGTCTAGTGGGCCTCCTCTCCTCCTCGATTCAGGCCATCTTTCCCGGGCCTTTACATTACCGCGCGCTGCAGCGGCTCAAGGCACACCACCTCCGGGAAGGGGCTGACTTATTCACAATCCGTCCCCCTTACGGCGAAAGCGAAGGAGGAGATGGCTTGGTGGCTCTCCCACATAGAGGTGTGGAATGGAAGAGCAATCTTTGGCTCCGCCCCAGACATTGTGATCGAGTCAGACTCCAGCCGTTCCGGCTGTGGGGCCAGGTGCAGGGATTTCCCCACCGGTGGAGCCTGGTCTGCACAAGAACAGTCGCTGCACATCAACTGTCTAGAGTTGCTGGCGGGCTCGTTCACGGTGCAGTGCTGGACGAAGGACAGGGTGCAGTCCTGTGTCCTCCTCAAGATGGACAATATCTCTGCTGTCAGGTACATCAACCATTTGGGCGGCACCAGGTCCTGAGCGCTGGCGAACCTTGCCAAGGAATTTTGGACCTTTTGCCTGGACAACCAGGTTTCAGTGACGGCGGAGTACCTCCCAGGCTGAGTGAACGAGGTAGCCGACTGGCACTCCCGTCATCTCCTGGACGCTAGTGTTTTTGGAAATTGGATCCCCAGGTTTTCCCCCATCTGATGGGAAGGTGGGGTCCTTGTTCAGTCGACCTGTTTGCGTCTCGTCTGGACCATCAGTTACCACAATTCTTCAGCTGGAGACCAGATCCTTTAGCGGAGGCGACGGATGCGTTCCTCCAGGACTGGCAGCGGAAGCAGGGTTATGCGTCCCCCCCCCCCCCTTCTCCATGATCACGAGACTGTCGGCTCATGTTCGCCGCCAGAAGGTCATCAGATCTCAAGTGTGGTTTCCGTATCTTGTGGAACTTTCCTGGGATTTTCCAATCCGACTCCCCTCTTTCTTCACATTCTGCTGGATCCGGATCTCAATCTCCACCGCCTGGTAGTGGAAGGGATGCTCCAGCTGATAGCCTGGCGGATCTTAGGCGACGCTGGTCGCTCCCAGGCCTTTTGGGACATGCTGAGTCCTTATTATCCAAGGCATGGGCAGATAGCACGACTAAAAGATACCACTCTGCCTGGAACAGATGGCGTCGTTGGTGTTTGCAATGGAGTGTCGATCCCGTGGGCGCAGATGTAAGTCCATGTTCTCAATTTTCTGGCGAGCCTTGCGGAGGAAGGGCTGGCTTACCGCTCTATCAACACCTTTCGTTCCGCGATCTCAGCGGGGCATGCTCCCATTCAGGGATCTCCCGTGGGAGAACAACCGTTTGTGTGTAGGCTCCTTAGGGGCATTCGGCTTTCTCTCCCACCGGAACCACACTACTCTGCGTTGTGGGATGTAAACGTAGTATTGAATCTTTTCCTGTCCTGGCAGCCGAATAGATTTCTGTCTCGCAAGGAACTCTCGGCAAAGCTGGCGACTCTCTTATGCCTAGTATCTTGCAGGCGCGTGTCTGACGTACGAGCCCTAGACATTTCGGCCAGAGTTTTCTCTCCAGACGGGAATTCTTTCACAGTCAGTAGAAGGACCAAATGCCATACTAGGGTAATCTCCGACCTAGCATTTCGAGAATCCCCAAAATTGTGTGTGGTACAGTGCCTCCGAGCATATGAAGAATTAACAGAGGAGGTCCGTCCTCCGGGTGAACGACAGCTCTTGATCGCACTAAGAAAACCGTACAAAGCGGTTTCCTCACCAACCATAGCCAGATGGGTACGGTGGGTGATGCAGGAGGCGGGGATTGACACCAAGAGGTTTGGAGCCCACTTAGCAAGGGGGGCCATGGCCTCTAAGGCATTTTCACTCAGAGCGCGGCTGGAAGATCTTATGCGCGCGGTCGACTGGTCCTAGGACTCGACCTTTAAGAGGTTCTACTTTAAGCCAGTGTTAGAGATTGCTCAACTGGTGGTGGATAAGCTTTGAACTGGCATAATCTGAGCCTCCAGCCCTGACATAGAATGAAAATTTGCCTAGCTTTAGTACAGGTAAGTTTCAATATTGTTAAGTATAAACAAACAACAATGTCTCAACCGGTATTATTGAAAGGACTGATAATTAAGTATGCACAAAACATTGCAAGAAAAGAAGGTAGGGAGACTCATAATTCATTTGAATGTGCCCAAGGCATCATATATTTGGATGAATACACGCAATTTGCAGGACAAGATAAGAGATGGGTACGGAAAAATTGGGAACAGTTGTAACAGCACTGTAAGCAATTAATACGTGAGTAACCCGAAAAGCTTTGTACACACAAGTGCTCGTGACACACAAAGGTGGACGGCGCAGGTGACAAGTGAAAACAGCGACGGCGAAAACGTGATAATTATATACAAATGGACTTATGGTTCACAGGTAATTATTTACAATAATTTTTACAGATATAAGGCTTTTTAGTGAACCATGGTTAGGGGCGCCGGAAGTTGCGCTGGTATGTCGCTGGCGTTTCGATCCTAGCGATTAAGGATCATCATCAAGACCAGGTTACTGAATGAAGGTGCTGTACAAGAAAGTGGATGAGGAAAATGAGGTCTGGAAAGGAAGGGGGTAAACAAGATGGGGGTGGGACGGTAAGGAATTACCTAAATGCAGTGAGAATGAGAAGAGGGAGAAGAAGACTGGGAACAGCGGATCAGCCAGGCTTCAATCCACCGCGGAGGATGCCAATCATGCAAGGAAGAAAGCTGTGAGGAAAAGGGGGAGCACCGGTTAAAAAAGTGGCTAGGCGTGGACACAGGTACGGAATTGTGTACCTATCTGTGCACTTACCAAGAGGGCTAGGCAAAAGGGGGAGGGGATGAAGTAAGGGGGTCCAGATGGTAACACGTAGGTAGTTATGGGTAGAGTCCTATGCAGCAAGTGACCACTAGGAAAGCAATGACCCGGTCAATGGGTGGAGACAGGGACGCTAAGGAGCCTCGTGAGGTGGTAAAAGGGGATATAGAGGCTTACCCGGTACAGGTGGAATTTTGAAGAGGCGGAGGCAAAAAGCAAGGAAAAGTGACGGGGGTCTGGCGGCAGGCAGAGTCTTGTCGTGACAGCCTGTGTCGGGGCCCCGATTCACAGCAGGTCGTCAGGAAGAGCGGCTGGTGAGGGACGGTGGAGGGCCGAAACTGAAAAAAAAGTGGAGGACTGGTATCAGGGGAATCAGAGTCCGTGAGTATCTGGGTGTATCCATGGGGGCTTGCTTCGCCCCCCCACTTTGCAATCCTTTTTGTACACAACCTCGAAAAAACTCATATCCTGACTCCTAACAACCTGTTCCAGGATCGCATTCTGTTGTGGCGACGTTACATAGACGATATTCTCCTACTATGGAAAGGCCCAACCGACAGCTTGGACGCCTTTATGATTTGGCTTAACCAGTCTCAACCACATCTGAGATTTACCTCTGACTGTAGGTCCAACGACCTCCCATTCCTTGACATCACTCTTCATGCCGAAGATGGTAAAATTGGGACCGCCCTCTATAGAAAACCCACGGAACGCAACACCCTTTTGCACTACTCTAGCTACCATCCTGCAGTCTCCGGGATGGGCTCCCTTATGGACAATTTCTACGCATCAGAAGGAATTGCAAGTGGCGCAAAGATTACTTTCGTGAAGCAGCCATCCTTACTAACAAACTTCTACAGAGAGGTTCCCCACCCCGTTTGGTGTCCCGAGCACGCAAGAGAGCCTGGTACTGCCACCGGGAACATCTCCTCTCCCCCAAGGATAGACACCAAAACACCCGAATTCCTTTTGTCACCACATTTAGTCCCTGCAGCAACCGGGTCAGCAAGATCATCAAGCAGAATTGGCCCATACTTCGCACTCTTGAACCCTTCCAGGAACCACCCTTGTTTTCATTCAAAAGAGGCGACAATCTGTCTAACCATCTAGTCCATGCCATCACATGGCCCACAAAACCCAACCTCCAGGAATCCATTACATCTGCGTGGGGGCTCCCACCAATCATTGGACACTATAGATGTCAAAATTGTGTTGTTTGCTGCCTCACAGTGAACACGAAAGAATTCACAACCAACAACATGACCCATAAATTGAAGACTTTCACCAACTGCCGATCATCCAACGTGATTTATGCCATGCAGTGCCCATGCGACCTTGTCTACATTGGCCAAACTACACAAATGGTGAACCAGCGGATAATCCAACATAAAAGCTGCATCCACTGCAAGGTCATGACTGCCCCTTTGGTGGCCCATTATGTAGAGAAACAACACAGTGAACTAGATATGACATGGCAGGTCACAGACCAACCTATTCAAACGACCAGGGGTGGTAATCTTCAACTTCTACTTAATAGAAGTGAAGGCAAATGGATCACCAGATCAACTCTGTCAATCATGGGTTGAACACTATTGATGAATGGAACAACACCATACAACTATAACTCGCGTACATGTACCTCCTGTGAGCTACCACCCTTTCTGACCCTCTGGTTCCTGTCTGTTGTGATGTTCACGACCATATTAATTAACTCTATGTGGGCCTTAAATATGTTTACAACCATGCCGACCCTAGGGCTTTAGATATGGCCCTCCTGTTTTACTTTGCCCACCTGCACACCTGTATATACCTATATTGTTTAAAACATGCGTTTTTTGCTCTCGAATTGTTGTATTTAATGCAGCCTTCGTAATCACATGATTAATCCACCTAACTGTCTTGTACTTCATTGCTCTGTAAGAATGCCTATTACCATGCTCTTGAATCAATGTCTTTTTAGAGGCACTATCTGTCCCTTACCCTCCTTCTGTTCCCTCCTTTCCCCTTCCGCTCTGCCAATACTGTCTCAGTCCGGCCACCCGCCGGCTGTTCACCAAGCTCGGCCTCTCGCCGGCTGTGGATCCGCCCTCTGGCCACGCCCCCTCCCCTCCGTCACGACATAGACGCACTGATCTCAGCGCGCGCCGTCTTCTTTTCAACTCCCTGGCGCCGCCACGGTAACATCGCTTGAATCTAAGCCGATCACCTTGTGACGGTTTCCTGAGGATCGGCGACCCGACCCAGGCTCCACGTACAAGGACCCCTGCCTTGCTACAGGCCCCTGCTGAACTCAGCCGCATCTGGTAAGTCCTGCTCAAATAGAACTATTTAGTTGCCATCTTCTTGCCTCGCTCCAGGGCTGCCCTCGGACCCGTATTTACCCTGATACCGGTCCTTCTCTTTTAGTTTCGGCACTCCAGCCGTCCCGCACCAGCCGCTCCTTCTGATGGCTTCCTGACGATCGGGGATCCGACCTAGTTTGCCATAACAGGTCACTGCTTGCCTTCAGGCCCCAGCTGTAATCACCCGTAATTGGTAAGTCTGCTCTGCTTTGATTTTTTGTCGCTCTTATCCCTCGCCCCAGGGCTACTCACTGGCTCAGATTCCCCTGATACCGGTCCTCCCCTTTTGTTCAGTTTCGGCCCTCCGGCCATCCCTCACCAGCCGCTCTTTCTGACAGCCTGCTGTGGATCGAGGCCCCGACCCAGGCTGTCACGACAGGACTCTGCCTGCCGCCAGACCCCTGTCACTTCTCCTTGCTTTTTGCCTCCACCTCGTCAAAATTCCACCTCTACCGGGTAAGCCTTTATATCCCCTTTTACCACCTCTAGAGGCTCCTTAGTGTCCCGGTCTCCACCCATTGACCGGGTCATTGCTTTCCTAGGGGTCACTTCCTGCATAGGACTCTACCCATAACTACCTACGGGTTTCCATCTGGACCCCCTTACTTCATCCCCTCCCCCTTTTGCCTAGCCCTCTTGGTAAGTGCACGACTAGGTACACAATTCCGTACCTGTGTCCACGCCTAGCCACTTTTTTAACCGGCGCTCCCCCTTTTCCTCACAGCTTCATTCCTTGCACGATTGGCATCCTCCGCGGTGGATTCAAGCCTGGCTGATCCGCCGTTCCCCGTCTTCTTATCCCTCTTCTCATTCTCACCGCATTCAGGTAATTCCTTACCGTCCCACCCCCATCTTGTTTACCCTCTTCCTTTCCAGACCTCATTTTCCTTATCCCTTTTCTTGTACAGCACCTTCATTCAGTAGCCTGGTCCTGATGATGATCCTTAATCCCTAGGATCGAAATGCCGGCAACATACCAGCGCAACTTACGGCGCCCCTAACCATGGTTCACTAAAAATCCTTATATCTGTAAACATTATTGTAAATAATTACCTGTGAACGATAAGTCCATTTGTATATAATTATCACGTTTTCACTTTGCGCCGTCGCTGTTTTCACTTGTCACCTACGCCGTCCACCTTTGAGTGTCACGAGCACATGTGTGCACAAAGATTTTCGTGTTTGTGGCGCTTAGAGACTGTAATGACAGCGAGAGGTAGCGTTTTAAAGGGTTTTTATTCTTTGGTAACAGTTAGTCAGAGGAAGGGGGGGGATACGGGGCGTCCGCTCCGGTATCTGTCAGTGTCCGGGGGCCCAGGAGTCGTTGCGTCCTCTTCGGATCTCCACGCTCCGTGATCCAGGATATAAACAATAAAAAAAGGAAAGAGAAGGAAAAGTAAGGCGGGGCCCCGTGGAGGCAATTCCTGGCAAATGGGAAGGGAGTGGGGGACGTAAGACCCAAGTACCGCCACCAGTGAATCGCGTGCCCAGCTGTGTCAACACGTCTTATTTTATGGCTTCTGGGTGCCAGTTACGGTCCCGCCTCCCCTATCCTTAACCCAAAAGGCCGAGACACGATCACGTACCTTTTTAAGCCACGCTCCCCCTGGAACGTGGCTGGCGTGGTCGCAGTGCCGAATTGGGTTCGGCTCGCTCTTTCCGCTGTAGACAGCCCGCTGCAGGACATCCAGGTCATCGGTTTCCACCTCGGTAGCTTCTGGCAGGCGACCACTTGACTCGGGAGCTTCCTTCGTAGTGCCGGCGTTGGTCGCTTTCACTTCCGTCTCTGAGCGCCTCCCGACGTTGATAGGTGCATGTGACCAGGTCACATGTGGCGGTCCAGGAGGTTGAAGATCCACGTCCTTAAAGGCACAGTGCGGTTCCCGGCACTCGAGAGCAGCAGAAGACTGGAAACAGAGGAGAGGGGAAACATAAGGGGGGAACACGTCCGGATCGTCTCCTGTCTGCGGGTCATGGGCAGACACCTCGTCACACACCCCTATCCCAGACTGTTCCCGATCGGGGGACAGGGGAATCCGAGAGAGGAAGTCCGCAATCCCGTTAGCTGCACCCCGACGGTGTCGAACCTCAAATGAGAAGGGCTGTAACGAGAGGAACCACCTAAGCACCCTGGGGTTATTCCCCTTATTACGGCTCATCCAGAGCAAAGGAGCATGGTCAGTGTACAGAAGGAAACGAGAGCCCTCCAGATAGTATTGCAGCTTCTCCACGGCCCACTTGATGGCAAGACACTCCTTCTCGATAACTGGGTACCGGTGTTCCCGAGGAAACAGTTTACGGCTGATATACAGCACCGGATGTTCAATCCCATCGTCCGACTCCTGGGACAACACCGCACCCAGACCGTTGTCAGAGGCATCCGTCTGGAGAATGAAACCCTTAGAGAAGTTCGGGGATCTCAGGACAGGACCTGATGTGATGGCGGTCTTCAGCTCCACAAAAGCACGCTCAGCCAAAGGGGAAGGGTTCAGGAGTCTCTGGGTTTCACCTGGTTTCTAAGGAGGTCTGTCAAGGGGCTAGCAATCTCTGAATACCTGGGGATGAATCTCCTATAATAGCCTAGCAAGCCAAGGAAGGCCCTGACCTCTTTTTTTGTGGAAGGGAAGGGTGTATTGACTATTGCTCTGATCTTTTCGCTTTGCGGCTCAATAACCCCATTACCCAAGAGATAGCCCAGGTACCTAACTTTCTGAAAGCCTACTCTAGACTTTTTGGCATTGATATGAAGTCCTGCCTGCTGTAATGCACGGAACACCTGTTGACAATGCTGTACGTGAAGGTCCCAACAGGGGCTATAGATGACAATATCATCCAGGTAAGCGGATGAATACTCTTGATGGTCAGCTAGTACTTTGTTCATGAGTCTTTGGAAGGTAGCAGGTGCCCCATGGAGGCCAAAGGGTAAAACGGTAAATTCGTAGAGACCTGTAGGCGTAGAGAAAGCCGTTTTCTCTTGGTCTTGGGATTTGAGGGGCACCTGCCAATATCCTTTTGTGAGGTCGAGGGTAGTTATGTATCGGGCATCCCCAAGCTTTTCAATCAGTTCGTCAACGCGTGGCAAAGGGTAGGAGTCGAACTTAGAGATGCTGTTAACTGCCCGAAAGTCCATGCAAAACCGGACAGAGCCATCCGGTTTCGGCACCAGGACTATCGGAGATGACCATTCACTCCGGGAAGGTTTTATCACCCCCATCTCCAGCATGTTTTCGACCTCCCTTTTAATGGCCTCTCTCCGTGCGGCGGGTATGCGATAGGGTCTTTGTTTGACGGTCTTCCCGGGGAGGGTGGGAATAGTGTGTTCTACCAATGTTGTTCTCCCGGGCAGATCGGAAAACAAAGAAGCGAATGGCAACAAGGCTGTCCGTAAGGCTTCTTTTTGTGTACCTGATAAGGAGTCGTTCACAATTAACTGCTCTAAGGTGCAGTTGTTCTTTTCAGAGGGGATTGTGATCTGTACATTCTGAGGTATGGGACCCAACCATTTTTTATAAGATTGATATGATACATCTGGGACCTTTTTTGGTGATTTGTATTACATAGGTGGTCAACCCGACTTTTTTGTAATGCGAAAAGGACCCTTCCATTCGGATCGGACTTTAGACAGGCTGGAGGGTAGGAGGATAAGTACCCAGTCGCCTACGGCGAGCTGCCGCCATTTCTTTCCGTGGTTATACAGTGTTTGTTGTTTGGTCTGCGCTTTTTCTAGGTTCGCCTCAGCGAAGTCCCTTAGTTTATGTATGCGGGTGCGTAACGCCATGGTGTAATCCAGGAAAGACCGGGTTTCCTCTTGTTTTTCCTGTTCCCAGGCCTCCTTGGTGATTTCCAACAAGTCTCGAGGTCGTCTCCCATACAGCAATTCGAATGGTGAACAGCCTAAGCTAGACTGCACCTGGCTTCTCACCACAAAAAGAGCCAGAGGAAGGAGCATGTCCCATTCGCGACCCTCAACACTAAGCATCTTTTTAAGGGACAGCTTCAGCGTGGCATTGTAACGCTCACAGAGACCGTCAGTCTGGGGGTGATATACTGAGGTCCTGATGTGAGAGATGTTGAGCGATTTACAAATCTGGCTCATCAAGCGTGACACGAAAGGGGTCCCTTGGTCGGTCAAGATTTCCTTAGGGAACCCCACACGTGAGAACAACTCTATCAATCGGTCACTGATGTTGGCGGTTGTGGGGGCGCGCAAAGGGAAGGCCTCGGGGTAACGGGTGGCATAATCAACTACGACCAGCGCATACTGATTGCCTTTCCTAGTGCGAGGGAAGGGGCCTATAAGGTCCATTCCCACGCGTTCAAACGGCCTTCCGATAATCGGAAGAGGCTGAAGGGGAGCTGCAGGAGGTCTGTAGGGGTTCTTACGTTGACAGACTTCACACTCCTGACAGAATTTCGTGATATTGTTATAAATGCCTGGCCAATAGAAATGTTGTAGGACCATTTCTGTAGTTTTTTGTGCCCCCCTGTGTCCCGCAAGCAAGTGTGTGTGGGCAAAAAATAAGATCTGCGCCCTGAAGGCCTGGGGCACCAGGAGTTGGGGTGAATCTCCGGGACTCCCGGTCCTATATAGGAGATCATTCTCAATGTGGAAAAGAGGAAACACTGGCTGGGGTGACAAGGCTGACTGGCGGGCATGATCCCAAGCAGCTTGGAGGGTTGGATCGTGCTCTTGGTTGTATTTAAAACTACGATCAGAAAGCCAGGGGGCCTGGGTTAGGAAAGACGGCTGTTCTGGCAGGAATGGTCTAGGAGGACGTACAGTCACCCTCAGGAGGTGTAAGAACAGAGGATTGTCTAATCCCAGGATTAGCTGTTCTGGCAAGTTGGATAACACCCCTAGTCTGGTCTGGATGGTTCTACCGTTCGGGAGAGAGATGGGGAGGCATACTACTGGATATGTACGGACATCCCCATGAACGCACCGTATGGGTATCCGTTCATCTGTCAGGGGAACAGAAGGGCTTATCAGGGACTCACGAACAACAGATTGCCGGCAACCAGAATCCAACAATGCTCTGACCTCCCTCCCCTCTATCTTGACACTTACGTAGAAGCAAGGTCCCATCTCTTCAGTGTAGTACACAGTAGACGGGATACAGCTAACGTCCATTGGCTCATCGGGTGGTTTTTTGTGGGGACAGAAGCGAGCGATGTGGCCCCACTCTCCACAATCATAACACTGGGGTCCTTTGTGGGGGAGAGGATCGGAGCGAAAACGAGTGCGTGGAGGTTCGGACAGGGGTTTTACTGGCTTTCTTTCGAACTTGTGCGGAGATACGGTGGTCCTGTTTAGAGTGTTATCTCCCTGTACAACACGGGGCTGGGCTCTTGCGAACGTTGTGGCCATGTTCACGGCCTCCTCGACAGACAGGTGTGGATGCTGCCTCAACCAGCGTTGCGTGGGATAGGGTAATGCCTCTAGATACTGTTCGAGGTATATGGACTCCATTATCTCCTCTTTGGTATGTTCTAGGGGCTTGAGCCACTTATCTGCAGCGGCTTTTAATCGGAAGTACAGGGTTTTTGGGTTTTCCCCTGGTGCTCCTCTTTCTTTTCTGAAGCGTATCCGATACGCCTCTGGATCCATTCCAAGATGATCTAGTATAACACGTTTTATAACGGCATAGGGAGTGTTCCCTGTGGGGTTGGCCACCTGATATGCAGCCTGCGCTTCACCGCTTAGGAGTGGGGCCAAGAAGAAAGGCCACTTGGCTTCCGGCCAAGCACAGGCCCTTGCAGCCCTTTCAAAGTTCATCAGGAAGGCATCCGGGTCATCACCAGGAAGAAGTTTTTGCAACACTATGTTAGGGCCACTGGTGTGGGCCCCGGGGTTCGGCGATGGCTGGTCGGTCGCCACCTTCTGAATGCAGTCGACCTGCTGGCTTATGGTGTCCCTAAACAAGTCCCTGTCGGCTTGGGCCGATGACATCTGTTTCTCCAGCGCCCATTCCAGCTTCTGCTGTCCTACCACCAGCTGTTGGATAAGGTTCTCCATGTCTGTCCTATGGAGCTAGTTTGCCCGCATTCTCCACCATGTGTGGCGCTTAGAGACGGTAATGACAGCGAGAGGTAGCGTTTTAAAGGGTTTTTATTCTTTGGTAACAGTTAGTCAGAGGAAGGGGGGGGATACGGGGCGTCCGCTCCGGTATCTGTCAGTGTCCGGGGGCCCAGGAGTCGTTGCGTCCTCTTCGGATCTCCACGCTCCGTGATCCAGGATATAAACAATAAAAAAAGGAAAGAGAAGGAAAAGTAAGGCGGGGCCCCGTGGAGGCAATTCCTGGCAAATGGGAAGGGAGTGGGGGACGTAAGACCCAAGTACCGCCACCAGTGAATCGCGTGCCCAGCTGTGTCAACACGTCTTATTTTATGGCTTCTGGGTGCCAGTTACGGTCCCGCCTCCCCTATCCTTAACCCAAAAGGCCGAGACACGATCACGTACCTCTTTAAGCCACGCTCCTCCTGGAACGTGGCTGGCGTGGTCACAGTGCCGAATTGGGTTCGGCTCCCTCTTTCCGCTGTAGACAGCCCGCTGCAGGACATCCAGGTCATCGGTTTCCACCTCGGTAGCTTCTGGCAGGCGACCACTTGACTCGGGAGCTTCCTTCGTAGTGCCGGCGTTGGTCGCTTTCACTTACGTCTCTGAGCGCCTCCCGACGTTGATAGGTGCATGTGACCAGGTCACATGTGGCGGTCCAGGAGGTTGAAGATCCACGTCCTTAAAGGCACAGTGCGGTTCCCGGCACTCGAGAGCAGCAGAAGACTGGAAACAGAGGAGAGGGGAAACATAAGGGGGGAACACGTCCGGATCGTCTCCTGTCTGCGGGTCATGGGCAGACACCTCGTCACAGTGTTACTCGCGTATTAATTGCTTACGGTGCTGTTACAACTGTTCCCAATTTTTCAGTACCCTTCTCTTATCTTGTCCTGCAAATTGCTTGTATTCATCCAAATATATGATGCCTTGGGCACATTCAAATGAATTATGAGTCTCCCTACCTTATTTTCTTGCAATGTTTTGTGCAGGCTTAATTATCAGTCCTTTCAATATTCACGGTTGAGACATTGTTGTTTGTTTATACTACTTCACCCAGATCTCAACCAGGTCTATGGGTTTACTCCTGTTGCTTTTACCTCAATTCTATTAAGGACACTGAGGCGAGGATTATCCCGCCCGTCGATCAGTGAAGATGCGGACCCTCCCTGTTCTGCAGTAGGTATTTGCTTTTCTATGTTGGGTATACCGCTAATCAGTTTATTGTAATTGCATGTTGGTATCTGCCTATGACCTGATGTTGCTTAAACATGGTTTGGTTCTTGTGTTGCTCTGCTGACCTGTTTTATATTGGGCCAGGTTCTGATGCTGCCTGTTGTTGCAGGAAATGATAGGTCCAAACAGGATGGGTGAAGTTCGTAATGGAGCTGTTCGCGCAAAGAAAGAGGAAGAGGAAACACAGCGAAGGGACCAAGTGAAGGCTGGACGGTGAACAGAGAGGAAGGACTCCTGTTGGGACTTTTCTGTTTGGGAGTAGTATTTTGTTTGTTTGGAAAAAATGGCTGCTGAAAATAAAGCGAAGGAAGAATGGCATAATCCTCGCCTCCGTGTCCTTAATAGAATTGAAACTTAGCTGTACTAAAGCTAGGCAAATTTTCATTAGTTCACAGAAATATTTTTGTCTCACCCTTATGCTAGTGGATCTTTTGTATACATTCACCTTCTAATATACTCTCAACCATTATACTTTCTGGCGGAATCAGTTCTTTATCATCATGCATTGTACAAGAAGGCTATCCCTTTTTTGGATATTTTTTCTGCTACAGGACACATTACCTCATTTATGATAAACATGAATTGCTAGGGATGCCAACGGAACGTTACTCAAATGGGTTCCGTTACAGGAAAGATCTTTTGCGTTTCTTCCAACTACATTTAGTCACAAGCTGTTGATCTAGTGTATCCAGCAGCTACTCTGCTGGCGGGCTACTGCTGGAATAAAAATACAGCTCGGCTGGCAACTTTAGAAAAGCCAATAGGTTGGGCTCATGGTTAAAAATGCAAGTCAGACCTCTTGGCTTTGACTGTGATTATTCGTTTCGCACCTAACATTGCGCAGATTTCCGGGTCCACCTGGTGTTTTGTGTGTGACCCATTACTGTTTTGAAAAGTGTTTTTTACCAGAAACTACTGAAAAGGCGAGCGGTGGATAAGCTTAACCATGTTCTTCAGTATGCTTAACAGAGGAATCTGTCTTCTGGAATAAATAAGCTCTTGTTGAATCTGACTGGTGTGGCGATAGCAGTTGGTTCTTGTTTCCTGTGTTCCTGCTGCACATCTTTAGACTTTGTAGTTATTGTAAAAGTGTTTAGAAACCTAGCATTACTGACCTGGTTAATGAGGGTTTGTCGACTTGTTGTTCGGGCAGACTAAGGCAATGTTGACTCCGTGAGTGCAGTACAGTAAGAAATAATGTGCAATAAATAAGCAGTGTTGAACAAATGCAAAATAAACATCCAAACAATAGTACAAGCAAAAAGTAAATGCTAATAAACTACTTGAATCTCTTCCTTCTCTATTGGATTCAAGATTTGAGAAAGACCAGTGTATTTTATCAGAAGATAGTGTTCTGCTGCCATATGGAATACTTTAAAGCAAGTCATCCTCTATATATAGTACCCTCCTGCCCAGCTCACTCCATTGAACTCCAACAAATAAAATGTTTTTGGTGTCTCAAACTCACGAAATATCAGCAAATTCGCTTACCATTTTACATATATTTAATATGAAGTCCCTAATGATGGTCAATTGAATTGAAACTACGAATACAGGAAAGTTATTAAGATGAAATGTTAGAATATATTTTTTCCAAAAAAGCCTTACAAAGTCTCTTGTTTTATACGGCAGTTTATTACTATCAGTACATATTGGTTGTCAACTAAAATGCTCATACAAGTTCTTATGGGGGATTAGTGGTAGACGTGCAGAGAATCCAGGGGAAACCTCCCGATTTTAATCCAAGAAAATTAGGCACCTGGGACAGCTAGAATTTTCTTGTGCTTAGTAGGGATAATGTTTTGGTGAGTGTGAGTCTTTGTGTATAAGGGTATCTTAAGAATGTGTTTATGGTTCAAAGAAACCAAGTGTGAGGGACTGATTGCTGAAATTTACTAACTTAGCTTCACTGAAAAGCACCAAGAGGCCATGTATATAGGTTTTGTAATACATGGAATAATTACATTGAATTATATGCCTCCGGTGTAATTCTTTGACATAGTTAGATGACGCTTTTTGGGTGTTTATATTCCTCCTCCCCAGACTGTTTTGATTCCTTTTGTTGTTTACAATTCATGCATTTTACCAATCAAAGCATTGGATTAGATTGTGTTTTTGGAGGGGGCGTTGTTTTAATTGGCATAGGGTTGTGTCTTGCTTTAACACCCTAGGGTGTGCTGTTTGTTAAAATATTTGGTCATGTGGCGCGCCTGCACCGTTTACTTCTAAGTTTAGCTTAAAAAACGTATTTGTTGCGCTTATGTCTTGGCAAAAATTAAATTAGAAGAATTGCTGCTGCTTCTACTAAAGATCCAACATCCAGTTTCAGCGGTGTCCTTGTATTTTTGTTTTCTACTTGAGTTGTCCAAAAACACATGAAGTGTCGTTGGCGTCAATGTGTGCTCCATGTGGCCTGAGATTACCAGAATTTCATAGTCAATTTTACTTTCCCAATTGTTCTTTCATATTCACTGTCCCACTATCTCTAATTTCTGACCCATTTAGGGGGTTGGCGTTGTTGAGCCAGGGTCTGCAAACATTTTCGTCCGTTGCCCGCAGCGGTGTGAGTGGGAGATTGGAGTACAACTCCCACCTTCAGTTTGTTGTTTCCTTCATTTACTGTTTTTTGGAGCCCTTAAAATGAATTGGAAAAATAATCTGTGATTAAGTGTGTATTTACAGCTATAACCAGGAGAGGGCAGATCATTGCAAGATATAGTGAGGTTTGGATTCTTTCATGTAAAGGAAGCCTAACACTTTGAGGTACGCATTACACACCGTGCTGTGGTAGGAAACTAAAATGTATACCATTGTAGTAAATGCATTGTTTCCCCTTCTGCCGGTTTACAGCTGCGTGGTTTGAAATTCTATGCTATCTATAGGCTAAGTGCGTTATCGCCGACTCCCATGTGTGCTTTAATTAACTTCTCCACAGATAATTGAATTTTGACGCTTTTATCCTTATTCGGTTAAATTTGCTTTGCAAAATACAGTAGACTATTTGAAATTCCAGGTATGGGTCCTTACATTGCTTTAATGAAATGAGTCATATCAATCTTTATTAGTGTTGTGGTTTGACGAAAAGAAGAGGCACAGCGAAGAGGACAAGTCTTCTATTTATTGTGGTACAGCGAACAGCACGCGGGTGAGCCTGGTGACGTGAGCATGGTAACAGTTCCAGACCTCCACATCAACTGCCAAGTTCTGGAACATCCGCCACGGAACACGAACCCTTGAACGTTCTACGTATTACCTCAGCGCATGTCGAGGGAGCGCGCTCTATAGACACAACGTAAAACATAACACATCTTCCCCCTTGACAAAAACAAGTTTAAATCCCAACCTGAACAATAAATGCGAACATACAATATAAGAACTAAAAAATTAATGATAAGAATACATTTGAAAGGTGACATACTTTACAGTAAGTTAAAATGTATAAATACACTTCACTAGTAACAAGCTTCACAGTAAATTTCTGAAATTACCTGGGTTTTAGTCTAACACACAATCCTGCTGCTAACTGGGATAATGTGAGGTCCTCCTCCTGCCTCGTACTGTAGAAGCATTGACCACCTAACCAACCCCTGTAGACCGACTAACATCACTGTTATCTCCACTTCCATCTTGGACAGCGGGTGTGCCCACATGTGTGTTTGGAATCGTGACAACCACCTATGTATCCCCCCCTTCGGATGGTAGTTCCAAACTAGGGACATGAACACAACTCGAGCTTTCTACAGCTGCTCCATATTTTAGCCCCCATCCTTCCTCCACAGAATATTGATTGATCCCACTTTCAGGGACTCACCAATCACTTGTGGCTGTGAACCGTCCTTCTTTTTGACAATTACAGCACTGTGCTTGCTCCACCACTTCCCATTTTCCAACAAGAGTGCATGTTTGGAAATATTTACTAACTGTGCAGCTGCAAAAAACTTAGATCTGTTACATTTTTCACTTGAAGGCTTTTTAATTTTAACCAGACCCCCCACTTGGAAATGTACATCTCTCACACAGATCAAAGTTAATATTTATCTTTGCTTTTTTCTTGAATTCCTTTCACTCTGCGAGGCACATACGTCACCTCTGGTAATCTACTATCCGCAGCAGTTTTTTCTAACACCCAGTCGGGTGACCATTTGGAGGAGGGATGCCTACCCTTCAGCAATACAAACGGGGACACCCCTGTGGTGACATGTGAGTATTGCAATAACTCCAAAGCCTTTCTTGCACTGCATTGATTACATCAACCCCGGATGACACAGCAATCTGAATACTCTCCTTCAACATTCTGTTCACTCTTTCAACCATACTGTTGCCTTGGGGCTGTACAATGCCACAGATAAGTGTCTGATACGGAATGACTTCAGGAATGTCTGCATGAGATGGGATTTAAACTGAACCTCATTATCAGTAACCAATTCCGGAGGGACTCCTCTTCTGAACAAACAGGATAAGATTTCAATAACTGCCTGCATGTTAGGTTCCCTCATAAATCTGCACTCTCCCTCCATCTGGAAAAGTAATCCACTACCACCAAAGCGTGCCTCATATTTGCTGGCAAAGTGTACGTTGGACCGATGAAATCCATTCCAAGTTTTCCCCAGGGACCCTTGGGAAGTTCAACGGGGCACAACAGTCTTGAATACACGTAATGACTTATCAGCCTCACTACAGTCAGTGCAATTTCTTTGAATTACCTACATTTCATTGTCTAGTCCAGGCCACCAGTAATACATCCACACCCTCTTCTCGCTGCCTGTCGACCCAACATCAACCTTGATGAGCCAAGTACACCAGTCTTGTCCTCAATTCTGCCGGAGGTACCAACAAACCTCCATGCAATACTAAACTACCATCCACTGAAAGTTTGTCTTAAATCTTTAAATAAGGTTTGAATTCTTCTGTAACATTTCTCTCATGAGACCAACCATTGGTGATGTACTTCCTGAGATTTGACACACATCCTTTTCAGAAACAAGAATTCCATTCCTGCAACGAAATTGCAAGAGGTTCAATCTCTAAACCATCAACCCTTCCTACCACACATTCTGAATCTTAATCAGTGGAATCGTTGTTGCTAATGTCTACTGGAACACCTGGAAAGGAAATCCGCTCCAGTGTTTATTTGCACCGGGAATGTGAATAACTTCAAAACTGAATTAATACGTTCTGACCAGCAATCTGACTAACCCTGGACTTGCTCGATTTAAATTATTTTCTGATAACAAATATACTAATGGTTTGTGATCAGTTAGCAGCGAAAATGTCCTTCCCCACAAGTATGTGGTGAAATGTTTGGTGGCCCGCTCACATGCCAAGGCTTTGCATGACAGACATCTAGACGCGAACTCTATAGTCTTTTCTTTGCCCTCAACTAACTGGGTGAGAACGCCACCCATCCTATGCCACTAGCCTTAACCGTTACCACAGACACTACATTATCTCTGAACGCAGTAAGCATAGGAGCCTCTGCTATCCATTTTCAATCAATTGATCAGGATTTATAAAGCGCTGCTAATTACCAGATAGGGTATCCATGCGCTTGCAGGCCCCGGAGGCTTATTAGAACAGCCAGGTCTTGAGGGCCGTTCAGAATTCCAAAAGTGATTAGATGGTCCAGAGGTGCGTGGGGAGGCTGTTCCAAGTCTTTGCTGCAATGTGGGAGAAGGAGCGTCCTCCACTTCTGCTTCAGTAGATGCGGGGAGTATGGGCAAGTAAAAGGGAGGCAGAGCGTGGTCTTCTCAATGGTTGGTGGAAGTTCAGCCGGTGGTAAATGTAGGTGGGACCATGGTTGTGTAGAGCCTTGTGTGCGTGGGTCAGCAATTTGAATTGGCATCTCTTCTGTAATGGGAGCCAGTGGAGTTTCCTGAGGTGGGGTGTGATGTGGGTTCGTCAGGGAAGGCCGAGGATGAGTTGGGCTGCGGCATTCTGTATGGTCTGAAGTCTCTGTAGAAGGTGTGCGGCGATTCCTATGTAGAGGGCATTATCGTAGTCCAGTCGACTGGTGATGAGGGCTTTTGCCACGGTGTGTCTCGTGTGTAGGGGTAGCCACTTGAAGATCTTACGTAGCATGCGCAGAGTGAGGAAGCAGGCAGGGGAGACAGCGTTGATCTGTGATTTAATGGTGAGCTTGTTGTCAATGATGATTCAGAGGTTTCTGGCATGTTTGGAGGGTGTGGGTCCTAGGTCTGATGCCCACCAGGAATCGTTCCATGTGTTGCTGCTGTTGCCAAAGAGCAGTACACAGTGTTCAGCTGCAGGCAGTTGTTCTTCATCTAGTCAGCGATGTTTGTCATGCATCTTCAGAAGCTGGCTCTGGTGATGGTGGGGTCGTCGGTGAGTGTGAGGATGAGTTTGGTGTCGTCTGCATAGGAAATTATGTTGAGACCGTGGGATCTGACAATATTGGCCAGCGGCGTCATATGCTTTGAAGAGTGTGGGGCTGAAAGATGAGCCCTGGGGGACACCGAAGGTGATCTCCTTGGGTTCAAAGGTGGAAGGTGGATCCTCTGGGTTCTTCCGGTGAGGAAAGAGGTGATCCATTTGAGCGCGTCCTCTTGGATGCTGATGTGGTGGAGTATTTTGATCAGTGTGTGGTAGGATACGGTGTTGAAGGCTGCCGAGAGGTTGAGGAGAATCAAAGCTGCTGTTTCTCCTCGGTTGAGGAGGGTTCAGATGTTGTTGGTGGCTGCGATCAGGACGGTTTTGATGCTGTGATTGCTGCAGAAGCCTAATTGGGAGGCGTCGAGTAGCTGGTTCTGCTCCAGGTGTGTCATGAGTTGATTGTTGATGATCTGTTCCAGTACCTTCACTGGCAATGGGAGATTGGCTGGTAGTTTTTGAGTTTGCTGTTGTCGGCAGAGAGATTTTTGAGTAGTGGTCTGACTTCAGTGTTTTTCCAGGCGTTGGGAAATGTTGCAGTGGTGATAGAGGTGTTGAGTAGGGTGGTGAGTTTCTGGCCGAGATGTGGTGTGGGCATGGGTCTGTGGGAGCTCCAGAGTGTATGGATTTCATGGTAGAGGTGGTGTCCTGGGTGGAGAGGATGTTCCATGTGGTCAGTGTGTGATTCGTGTCGGTTACGGTGGTGACATATCTGTCGAGGAAGTCCACAGGTGTGGGTTGGGGTTTGAAGTTTCTGTATATGGTTGCGATCTTGTCGTGGAAGAAGTGGGCGGGATTGTCATACAGCTCCTGTGAGGGTGTGATGTTGTTTTCGATGACAGCCGGGTTCGAGAATTCCTTAACAATGTTGAAAAGTTCCTTGGTGTTGTTGGCGCTGGCTTCAATGCGTGCAGCAAGGGCTGTCTTCTTTGTTGCCCTGAAGGCTGCCCTGTCGAAGGTGTCCTTGCTGGCGCGCCATCTCCTCTACAACTGTTTGCTGTCTCGTTTCGCTGTTCGGAGTTCTTGGGTGTACCAGCTGGCCTTTTTGGAGGATTTTCTCTGGTTGTTTCTCTTGATGTGGACGATGCTGTCTGCACAATTAGTGATCCAGGCGTTGAAGTATTTCACTCCCTGTTCGAGGTTGGTGGTGGTAGGTGGTTTGGAGGTGTTGAGTGCGTTCTCCCAGCTGGTCTCTGACATTGCCAAAAAGAAAAAAATACGCTTGTTTGCCAATGTTCTACAGCATCAGCAAAAAAAAGAACAACGTTTGCAATGTCTACCCATGCCTGTGTCATGACACGGGCACATGTATGCTGCATGCATGACTCTACAGTGACCCAGTATCATGACATAAAAGTTCGCAAGCATCATCATGCCTGGACGTGCATACAGAATGATGCGGCTACAACCTTTTTCTTGTATGTTGATTATTAACCATTCAAAGATGGCGAACATCCATCATGAACAGGTAAAAGTTTGAAAAATGAACACAGTGTGGGCGGAAGCACATTTTAAGAAAGGAGTAGCCTTGTAGTGAATTGCAGCCACCAGGACCTTCCCAAAAAAATATTTTAAAAATTATACCACCAGGAGGGGTAGAGGAGCAATAGTAGAGTGGGCAGAGGAGCAGAAGTAGAGCTGATAATGGGAAATGTAAATGCTGCCATGCAGTGAGAGCAAGGGAGAGCAACGTATTAGCTGGGAAGTTAATGTATATTTAAAAGCCGAGCTGGAAGGTGATGGGTGAGAGGAGCGTGGGCGGGGGGGGGCATTGAAATATACATTTAAAAATTGCAGCCTGGGATGGGTGGTGGAATCAATGACTGAGCTAGGGGGAGAGGTGGTGCTAAAAAAAAAAAAAACTAGTCCATTGAATGGGAACAGTGGAAAGATACAAGTTAAGAAATCAAGAGTGGTAAAGAAGCTAATGCTCCACAGGAGAGCTCAAAAGAAGAAGAGGAATAGTGATTAAATAAGAAGCAAGCAAATGAGTTACCGGAAAGCCGACCAGTGGTAATCAACGAGCTTGGTTCCAGATTTCTCACTGAACAAGGAGGAGGTGGTATTCTACAAACTGCCAGAGTACTTGTTGAGATCCATGAGTGGTGTCACGTACAGCCAGTTTCACACAGATGAGGGGACATCTGGAAAGTCTGCAAGGGGCTGCTGAAAAAGCTGTGGGACTGCCTTGGTACTGGAGCCTTCCTGGCCTAGTGAGAGAAGGGGAGGGTGTGCTATTGCATATTGGCATACACTGTCATGTGTAATTTAGCAGTAATGTAATGGGTCTTTATGAGGTACAATTTGGTTGATCTTTGCCTGTTTTGGGGATCACTATTTCAGCTTCCAGCATCGAAGAGATTATGTTCTTTGAGTTTGCAAAGTATTGAATCATACTTGTGAGCAGTGGAGCCAACTTGAGTGCAAACAAATGTTTACATTTTGCCTTTGAACCCATCCAGAGCTGCAGCATTTCCAGGTTTGACACATCTAATAGCAGCCGCCACCACCTCCGAAACTAATATGGGGCCTATAATTCAGTTCTTTGTGCTATCGATAAACATTAACTTCTCCAAGAAATCATCTTGGGGTTGGGTACATTCACCTCCTTCATGGTAAAAGGAGTGGCGAAAGTCTTGGAACATCCCTGCTATACATCTGTCATCTAACATTGCTATCCCTGAGATCTGTCAACCCATGTAGTATGTGTTTATTCACATTGGCCTTCAGCCTTTTAGCCAGCATGCCATGTGCTTTTTTGCCATTTGATATATCTGTTGTTTGAGCTTCAAAAGGCCTATTCACCAACAGCATATGCAGTTGACACTTCACTTTGGATAACGTCCTCCAGAATGTTCTAGAGCTAGTAACTTTCTGTCCACCCCCTTATGCTTAGTCTTCAGAAGTGCCTTATCCTTTTATAACTAGAGGCTAGCGCTATAGGTGAAACTGCTTTCAGTGCATTACAGACAGAGGAACAGGCAATAGGAGGGGTATTTTTCATTTGTAACTAGTTGGTAACTGTATTAGAGCTCACCTGAGTCTTTGAGCAAGTACCTTCCCAGTCTCCATCTCTAATTTTCAAGTGTGTTCCCAGTCCTTGATACAGTTGCCACGATTGGTGGATGGTTTGACAGTGTAATAAACCCCACATGTCCTTTATCATCACCAAGGCAAATAGCAAAATCTGGCCAGTTCTCAAATATGAGCCACAGGCTTGTGAATAGAATGAATAATACCTTTCCATATGGTGCCATTACCTCCATAAATACTCATACACAATTTTAATGGTGAAGATAGGTTCTTCAATCTATCCAGTGCAGGGTGCATCGTCTGATTAAAGCCACCTGGCAGGATGAATGGGCCTTCGGCAAAACATCTCACTGTATGCATCAATTTCAACAAAAAGCGATCCTGACCCTGATTGAGGTGTAGACACCGATATCACTGTAAACAGCTCATATTACCCACTTAACCAAATGTACCTCCTCTTCTTATTGAGAATTTATTCCTGAAGTATAAAGCCAAGAAATTATGGAATGTAACAATGACTGCACATGTTTTAGTACTAGCCAATTCCTGCCTGGGTGCCGTATAAAAAGTATTTAAATCGCCTCGCAATCGCCTACTTCAAATGGAGCTCCTCAAGTATCGTTATCTGCCCTATGAGAAGCCAGATGGTTATGCATTCTTGACAGGGAAATGACCCCCCTTCACAGTAAGTAAAAGAACTCTAAATTTATGTAATATTTAGGCTCACCCTCTCTGAAAGTGAAACACATGTTCATCAGCCAAAGAAAGGATAACTATCAAATAAAGCATTGGTCCCACATCCAACAACAAAATCAAAGGAAAAAAAGATATCACAAACCTCTACACTGTGATCTTGCAACAACATGCTGTGGCCAACTCTACAGACAGACTCTACAGACAGGTGTAATCCAGACCGGAGTTTCCATTGCACCACCAGAGCAGAGCAGCCTTGGAGTGCGGTGCGGCGGGCTGCAGCTTTTTTGACTTGCGGGCCTGAGCCCCCCCGCCACCTGCGGAGGCAGCTTTGGAATAGCCCCCGGAGCAACGGAGTGCGGTGGGGCTGTGAAGTTGGACCGACGGCGGTCCCTATTTTGCTTGTCCCGCGGGCCTGAGCCCGCCACCTCGCGGAGCGCGGGGGTGCCGCGAATTTGGATCAGCGGCGGCTCCCAGCTTGCCTGACCCGCAGGCTCGAGCCCGCCACTCCGCGGAAGCGGCCCGGAGACCTCTGGAATGGGAGCGGCTGGCGGTGTGTGACGCGGACCGCCGTGTTGGCTCACCCGCCGTGCCCGCCTGGAACTTCCGCCCTTAGGTCCCTACTGCCATCAAAAACGGGAAAGAAGGCTTGACAGTTAGTGCCATATTCCTGAGTTCCCGGGCCCTTTTCTCTTCATCCTGCTTCGCCTCTGCCCCCTCCCAGCCGCCGTGTGGACTGCCGCCACCATCTTCAGCAGGCTGGTTAGGAGTATTCGGTCCCTGGTGGTCTGATGTGACTCAAGGGCAGCAGTGGGAGAGACAGCATCAGCATTAACAGCGAGTGGGGCAGATGAGTGAGCCCCTCCACCGGAGAGTGTACCATCGTCAGCTTGTGGTAGCAGGCCAGCTAGGTCTGTGAATTCTGTAATTTGAACTATGAGATCGGGGAAGGTCAGGGGCAAACCAGTAACATCGGGAAAAAAGAATAAGTCAGCCACTGGAAAAAAAGCTATGGGCACGAAGGGGAAGGAAGCCAAAGCCACTAAACGTCAAGGAAAATTAAAATCTCAGCCTAACGAAGGCCCATTAATTGATCTCTCAAACCAAGCGGACCCAACCGGAAGGAAGGGATCACAGGTAAATCTTTCGGACTCTAGGCAAACAACTTGCTCTATTCAATCTAAAATCTATACCAAATTTGCCTTCCTAAAAGATGCAGGAGCAGTGTTGTTCTCAACAAATGACAATCTTACGGGCCTGCAAACACCATTATTGTCTACTACACCAACTAAGTGTGAATTGTCTCCCGAATCTACTCGCTGCAATCTCCAGTATCCTACTACACAAGCTTCACCTTCAAATTTGCATACGAAGGGGGAAATCAGGGTTTTAACAAATCCTTCTCAATACTTAAATCCGTCAGAATCCAAGACCGAGCCTCTGCAACCAGGTCCCGTGGACTTAAATGAGAGCATTCCTTGCTCCAAGGCAAGTAGCGGCATGCAGGGCATTATTTAGCAAAATAAACCGATTGTGAGAAGTCCTACACCCTCCAGTAACATAGGGATTCCTAATAGCACGCCAAAATCAAATCTCCGGCAAGATAATACTTTACTGTCAGTATCTTCAGAGTCCCAAGAAGAAAAAGATAGCAAGCCACTCTCGTATTTAAAGACCCCAGAATGGGACGAGATTCTTGCAGCCTACATGCAGGATCCTCACAAGTCACCAATCCGCACTTGTGAACTTGACAAGAGGGTAACCAATCCAACTGAAGCACAAAAGATGCCTACTTTTCTCGCCTGGCAATCCCTCCTGAGTATGGTCCAGCTATCAGCCGACGCATTACAACTGCAGTCTAACAAGATGGATATCCAACTCTCGTTATTGAATACTATGGCAGTGTACATAGCAGGGATCGATGGTAAGCTTGGAGAGTTGAACTCCCTTATAAAAAGGGTGCAGGACAATACCTCCTTTGCTCAAACAGAGTGTTCTTGCTCTAAAATTGTCGACAAACTGGCATCGCTCCCGTTAATGTTAAATGATCTATTAACAAATGTGAAACAATGCACACAACCTGGGAGGCCGGCCAATTGGACAACAAGATTAGAAGACTCTTCTTGTCTCAACCGCATGGTGGATGACACCTTTGGTTCTAGCAATCAAATGAACAACTTAAGCGTGCAACTAATATCTAACACGGGCCTCCCAAAGGAAAACAGCATTAAAGAAGGGCAGCCAACATGTGGACCCCCCCAATACGGGGGAAGGTGGGCGAGACCCCAATAAAGGAAATGCCAAATATAGACGCGCACAAAAAAGAAAGGGACGGAATAAAAAAGCTACGGGCCTGGTGCAACTCTATCCCCTATTTGAGACCATACAACGACCAGATGCCAAAGTGGCGCAAAAAGTAACTGAGTCTATACAGGGAGAAGAGGAAAAGGGATCATCGTGCCATTTAAACCCGAATTGTGCAAAGCCAGGTAAACAACCTACTGTGATCACTAAAATTCAAACAGTAGCTAGTATCCATAAGGCACCCCATGATACTCTTCTAGCACAGCAAGTAACCGCCTCCAAGCTCACGACAACTGAAACTGAGGTAACTTCCGATAAAAGAATTCTATCGCCAACAGATAGAGCTTTAAGGGATAGAAATAGCTTATGGGATGAAGTACTCGCCATAAAAATCAGAAACGTCTCTACACAGACAGAAAAATCATCTACAAATCCAATTGTGGATCTAGTTCCGACGTCTTCCATTGGTGTTCAACCTATTATTTCCTTTGGAGACTCTACGAACGTTACAGCATGAGCCCGCAAGAATATATTCCCAAGGTACCAGACCACGTCAAAACAATTTCCAGTCCTATCTCTACGAACATTATGGCATCTAGCTTGAGCCCGCAAGTAAACATTCCCAAGGTACTAGACCACATCAAAATAAGTTCCAACTTAGAAAATTTTCGAACCGAAGCAAAAATTGATTTGACCAAAGCCCCAGTCCTAATCCTGATCCCGGAATACGTATCTAGAGGCAGACATGATATCCTAAACAGGGGAAATATTCTAAGACTGTTGGCAGCTATTCCAAATCTAAGCAATATTACAACTAAAGACCTGGCCGCAATACACTTTGAGAACTCTGATGCGGTGCCTGGGGGTGAAGTAACCAAGGCCACGTGGTCTTCAAGTGACATTGCAAAAAGAATTCTTGTGGAAGGCCCAGCACTCATAAAATGGGGAATAAAGGTTATCCCCGGACAAACAGGATACCCTCTGGCCCTGCTACCACAAGGACAAAAAGGGCTAATAGATACGAGGAAGGAACAAACCACCTCTGTACTAAAGGGAGCAAAGGGCTTCACAGACACAGTGTGTTTTTCAAACAAATCCCATGGAGTTTTAGAACGTGCTGCCCAGGTAAAACCGCAAGATGGCATTAGAGATATAGCAAGGACAGTAACACTCACTCGTATTTCACCATGACAAAATTCAGGCCGAATGAATCAAAAAAGGCTCAACACCAGACCGCTGCATATGTGCTCCTGGAATATAAATGGCTTAAATTCCAAATGAGCTGATCCGGAGTTGCATACTTATTTAGCGTCCTTCGATATTATTTTCCTCCAGGAAACTTGGTTAGTGGAACCCGTCTTTATACAAGGATATATAGGCTTCTTCACACCTGCTATAAAACACGCAAAACATGGGCATCCCTCAGGTGGGCTGGCCACTTTTATCACGATAGCTAGTGGAGTCCTAGGAACAACTTTAGACAAAAAGGCCACGGGAATGAATGCGACCAAATGTACTATAAACATCAAAGATGTTGCGACAGAAGTTATTTTGATCAATACTTACATCCACCCTAAAAACAAACTTAATGGTAGTAAAAAGTTAGTGCATGAACTAACAAGATTGTTGGAGACGGAGAGTACGACCCACTTTATAGTATCTGGGGACTTCAACCTATACTTAATGGGCTCTTCGGCGAGTGATCTATTAACCTCCCAATCTGCGTTTGGGAAATACCGGACCAGGGCAGCAACACACTGGGGAAATGGTCAAAAACTGATCGCCAACTTCTGGATGATCTTGAACATCTATCTCTTAGGGCCTTAAACGGTAGGTTTCAAACAGATAACCCGCCTAATGCTACATATCATTCTAACAATACTAGTTTGTGTTTGGACTATACATTTGTCTCCCTGACTATTTCAACATATTTGCTCATTTCAAATTAAGGATAGAACTGGTAGTGACCATCTCCCACAAGAAGTTATATTTTCCCCATACATTACTCGTTCAACGCATATAAGGGAGATAACAGACAAAACATATTTAATAAATTGTAGACGTATTAAGAGCTCAACGGTCGGGCTTGACCAATTGCACAAAACTGTAATGGATACGCTCCAGGAAATCTCAAGCAACGACAGTACAGCAGTAAACACGTGGGAACGACTCATATGTATACTTCATGAAAAGCATTCTAAACCAGTAAAACCCAAAGGTAACAACAAAATTATACAAAGAAGCCGCCACTGCAAACCATGAAATCAGATTTCGGAAATATAAATCTCGAATTAACAAAGCATTGAGAACGCTTAGGAGAAAGCCGGGTGACTTAACTGCCTTTGTAGCACTGAAGCCAAACAAAGAACAAATCAAAAAGCTAAAATGGAGAATTCAAAAAGACAAGGACAACGAACTATGGGCCAAATTACTCTTCAATACAAAATGTAAAAACGGCACTAGATTCTGGTCCGCAGTAAATCAACTCCTCAATCCAGACAATAGAGGAATACATTCTCATATTACAGAGGCTACGTGGGTCCATTATTTAAGAACCTACTTCAATGATCCAACAGAAGAATATTTACAGACGAATCTTCCGGTAATTCCATCAAACATGCAGTACACGGGCTTGTCGGAGTCAAATATAGAAATTATTAAAAAACAGGTAATGAAAGGACGGAAAGAGGGGGCCCGGGCCCAAATTGCGTATCTCCTGCGGTCTTCAAATACAAGCCAGCCCTTTGGACTGAAATTCTGGCACCAGTTTTTATTGAGATAAGGAGCACAGAAATTATTCCTGAGTCCTGGAGGGGGTCGATTATATCTCCCATATTTAAAGGGGGGAATAGATCGCTCCCAGGAAATTATCGGCTTATAACATTAATGGATGTTGAGGCCAAGTACTTCGCCGGAACTGTCGTGGAGGAGTTGACATCATGGTCTTCTAATAACATAATTCCGTACAATCAGACTGGGGTTATAAAATCTACCGGCACGATCACAAATATCTTGTCAATTTCTTTACTTATGGATGCGGCCCGCGCATCAAAATCTCCATTATACTTCTGTTATATTGACTTTAAATCAGCCTTCGACTGTGTAGATCGGGGGAAATTGTGGCGAAAGTTAGCAGATTGGGGTACATCACAGAATCCCTTGCACACGTTGATAATGCTTCATAGTGACACATGGGTTCAAGTTAAAATAGGAGCTGGCACGCATCTCTCTCGGAAAATTCAAACTACCCGAGGCCTCAAACAAGGCTGTGTTTTGGCACCAACCTTATTTAACCTTTTCTTGGCAGACCTGATGATAGTGTTGCAAGTATGCAACCCTCATGCCCCGAAACTAGGGGCGAATCTGATATCATCCTTCCTATATGCCGATGATGTAGTACTGGTGAGTCGCACTCGGGTGGGGCTCCAACGACTCCTTGATACAATATCAACTTATTCACAAACCAACGGCCTGCAGATTAATTACGGGAAAACGAAAACCATGTGTTTATAACGTCAAGAAAACACAAATACAGGCTTGGTTCATGGGTAAAGAGCAGTTGAAAAACACAGCTGAATACAAATACCTCGGAGTAATTATCGATAATAAAGGGAACTTTCTTGCGCAGAAGGAGGCAATCAAAAAGAAAGGCCTGGTTTTAGCTGCAGCTTTCAAAAACTTGAAGAAAAGGGTAGCTGGACCGGTTTTGACCCCACTACTGGAAGTTGTAAGAGCAAAATTCCTTCCAACAATTTCATATAGAAGTGAGGCTTTAAGAGGACAGGATGCAACCACGTTGGATAATGTAGTCTCCCAAGCTTATAGAATTATATTCTCCATGCCAAGTTACACCTCCCTGGCTCAGATAAGGCTAGAATTCAGACTGGTTAAGCAATCACTAGCCAGGCGCTGCTCATATATAACATGCTGGAACAAAATTAGGAAAGCTGAATTGAATACATTGAATCATATGCTGTGGGACGAGTTACAGCATCGTCATACATCACCAGGCAGAGAGTATCTGCAAGAGTCTCTCGAACATACAGGTCTTGTCCAGCTTTGAGAAATGTCAATTGACCAACAGGCCTTTAAACGTTTAGTAAAGAAGTCTCTTAAAATTCAATCAGCTACAGAAGATAAAGCTACACTAGCACAAAGGGCACATGGGTGGATGACATTAAACAATTATAAGTCCATCTCACCACAAGATTACTTTGCCACTGGTTATCCAGTTTTTATTAAGCAGCAGTTCTTAAGATACCGGCTGGGGTTACTACCAGCCAAAGAACACATGGCACCTTGGCAACGCGGTAACCTACCCGTCACTTGTTGCCTTTGTGGGAGCTGCAAGGAGGATATGTTGCATTTGGTTTGCTCCTGTAATACCGTAAGGGAAGAAAGGAAACAACTGTTAACGAAGGCCTTTAACCAAAGAGGAATACGTACAGGAAGACAGGCTATCTTAGCCTGCTTCGACCCAGGGGACACTCAATTAAATTGCCGTTTTGTCAAATTTCTACTAAAAGTGGAGCAAAGACTTAAAGAACACGAAAATCATCCAGTACTTTTGACATAAGAAGCAATTTAACCGTCATACTAAACCTTTAGAAGCAATATAGAGTCCCCATAATATTATTAGGGGCTGAACCATCAACTCTTATTGAATCCCCCTAAGGACAACCAATGAACTAGAATACTTTCCTTGAATGCTCCTTTTGCCTAAATTACGACCTACGCTTGCCTCCTACCATTAGAAATATTTTGATACTAAAGATTTTATATTCAAATTTTGCCTCACCATGAATTTTAGGTTTTATTATGTATATATATGTTACTATCAAATGATTACATTAATTGGTAGGCCATTAGGGGCGGATTGGTCATCCATTGGCATATATATGAATTGAAATGTTTCTGTGTAACAGCATTGTGAGAAGTTGGCCTGGTATATGCTGTCCACTAATTATAGTGGGCACCTTGCACCAGTCCAAACAACCCCTTATTGGAGATAGGTTAAAGACAACCTTTATTGAAAGCTATCCTAGTGGTAGCTATGGAGAGCAGCCTTCAGGCTAAGTCTTGAAGGAATGTAAAGCAGCTTGTTTTACCAGTCTATAATCTCTTGAGTGACCAAATGAAAGAGGACCACACCAGGTATATATTTAAAATATATGTATTTAGTCTTAAACACACCCCTCTAGTCTCTTTATGATGCTAGAGTTCGAAGTACATAAGTTACAAGTCGAATATCAACAGTAATAGCACAAATACACGTTTGAGCCCTAGGGGCGTACCAAACCATATACCAATAAAGTGGTATAAGAACCACGACTGAGCTAGACACAAGGCCTAGAGCCTGTAGAAGTGCTTGGCCCTCAAGGAACCAGCCAAGGTAGTGACACAGGGGACCCACGGGGGACGCGTGCAGTGTGAGAACACAGCCGCGAGCCGCCGTTGACTTCTATGGGGAATGTCGCGGTTGGAGTTTTAAAGCAAAAGGACACTTAGAGGAGGACTTGGAGCAAACCCCTTTAGAACTAGGTTGTTCTAGAGTCTATACCCACGGGAGCACCGGAGTACTCGAGTTACCTCACCCAGGGAAGCCGGGTGCATAGGTGTCTTTCGGGGTCGGGTTTCGTCGTCGTTTTCAATGGCGATCTGCTGCAAAGTGCTGCTGGCGACCAAGTCGAAAGTGTTCGGGTGGATCCAAAGGTGGATCGAAGATCTGAAGAACCTGAAAGCAGAGGGGACAGAGTCTGGGTCACTAGCCAGTGACCAGGAAGGCGATGAGCAGATGCCCACCGATGTCGGGTGCTTCAGGTAGGTTGACGGTCGTCTTGACTCTTCAGCCACGAGGTCCAGGAGGCGTCGACAACCAGGAGCTGGATTCGAGCTGTCCCACGACGTTTGTCGATTGCTGCGGTGTCGGCGACTGGATTGGACCCAACAAGCCTTGGCAACGGCAAGTCTCGTAGAAATAGAAGAAGGACGGTGGTACAGACCAGCAAGGTCTGAGGGACTCACCCAGCGAGGGTAAGTCAGGGCACGTCTGGAGCAACCAGGGAAGCCCAAGCAGAAGAAGAGTTGCCTTCGGGAGGGCCCACTAGCCAACGGACTAGCGACCGTGAAGGAGCCTCGAGTGGACGCACTTGGAGCTGGCTTGCAGGACACTCATGGAGTGGAGGCCAGTGATCTTCGGTGCAGTCGGTGCTGGAGGCGGGGGCTACTCGGAGCCCAAAGCACAACTTCGTGGGAGACCAGGAAGAGGATGCACTTGCAAATGTGCTCGGTGTCCAGGGGTCACGGTTCCACGTTACCCACGACAGCTACGGGCCTCAGCTTTGCTGGGGACTCAGGGCAGCCTCGGGGAAGTCTGGAAATCCACCTCTGGTGATGCAAAGACTTCGGTGTCCGGCGGGAGCTTCAGTGATGCAGACCGGACAATTGCTTCTTAGGTGCCTGCCAAGCAGGGGAGTCACTCCTTGACCCCAAGGGAGATTCTTCAGTCCTCTAATCTTCAGGTAGAGCGTCGAAGGTCCAGGATTCAGTGTCAGAGTTTCGTCCAGGGTAATCTAAAGTCCTAAGGACTGGGGTCCCATACTTATACAAAGTTAGGGGGTTGGACATACTCTGGGGACCCACCTATGGGAGGGTCAGGGAAGAGGGGTGGTTACACCCATTCCCTTTGTCCAGTTTCGCGCCAGAGCAGGGGCAGGTAGCCCCTGCAACCGGTTTGAACTGGCATATGCACAGGGACACCAAATGTGCCCCCAGTGCAGGACTTCAAAGCACCAGAGGGTGCTCCCGCCCAGCCCCAATACACATTATCCTGTCTGGGGAGGTGGTTACACCTCCTTGGGACAGGAAACCTATTGTCCAGGCCTCCCCTGCCGGAGTTTCAGTCAGCAGCAGGAGGCCAGACCCGTGTCTGTGGCAGCGGCATCCATTTTGTGATGCCAGGGCTCTGGAAAGAAGTTACCGGGTAGCCCGGTGTGTACATATCTCTCCCTCTAGAAGGGTGGAATGCTACCCCCGCCGCCAGGACTGGCGGGGGGTAGTATTCCAAGATGTTTGACACCAAACATGACATGTTTTGGTGCAGCCAGTCCAAAGTTAGCATTGTACCGCGAGGATATAATGCACAAGAGTATATGGTCAGGCTGTACCACAAACCGCATCAGAGGAGGGACTCCGAACGCTGTAGAGGGGCTCTGCTCGTGCAGGGGCACCCTCTCACATAAAAACCAAGCACTCTGCCTTCAGGATTGGTAAGGCCTGCCATAGGAGTGACTTATAGGTTTATATGTGTGTGCAATGGTAGTGATATAGGTAGCCTATACCACTGTAAGGGGTGCATGCACCACCTTACCCAGGCTGCAGTAGCAGACCTGTAGTGTCATTTTGGATGGCCTTCCAGGGGTGGCACAATACATGCTGCAGCCCCTGGTAGGCCTCTGAGGTACCTATGCCCTGGGTACATAGTATACCATATACTAGGGACTTATAAGGGCACTCCAGATTCCAATCAGAGATGTGCCTAAGGCACATGGAAACCATTTTAGAGAGGAAGCAGCTAGGCTGGGGTTCTGATTAGCAGGGCCCCAGCCAGACTAAAGTCGAAAAACAGTGAAGCATCAGCAAAAAGTGGGGGTACCCATGAGAAGCAGATCCTACTCTCCTACAAGCATCTTCAATTTTGTAAGATGAAACTACCAGATTTCCTTTTTTAATCTGTTATATTTGAAAAACTGAATCGGAAGATTTTACTAATGATTTTTAATTCATAATGTAAATATATATTTTGTATATTTACTCCAAGGGTTTTAAGTAACCAAGCAATTGTTTAAAATAAACTCAAACTGAAACCCCAAAAAACTCTACAGACAGACCATCAGTTATTCCCCCTGCTCCCACTGTCCAAGATATACTCCTCCTTTGCGAGAGAGGATTAGAGCAAATGAAAGGTGTACAAACTTAAAGATATTGGATCCCTCAGCCTCTTCTGTAACTTTGCATACTTTTACATTGTCGCGCCAATCCCGGTCTTCATGCTCTTCACATTTCATTAGCAAGGCATCCATGTTATTCTAAACTTTCCTGAGTTTTTTTCAATGGATTCACGGTTACCCCGGATTTCTTTTTTCTCTTTTTACATTCTTTAATCTGTTGCCTATTTGATCAATATTTTTTTTCAATGTTGACAGCGATTCAGATAAAAAAACTATTCTTACCTAGCACTCTCCAGTTTCAAATCAGACCTCCATCAGACCTCCATTTTATTGTAAATTCCTGGAGTCAAAATAAAGGGTTGAGAGGAGCATTGTAGCATTTAGACTCACCACAGTCCGCATTAAGGCAGTGAGAACACTGGCTGTGGTTTCAAGAAGTGACAATCTCCGAGGTCTACTGATTTTATTTACCATATCTTTTGCTACTCGCTCATTCTGGTAGGCTCCTTCTTCCAAACTTGTGTGAAAATGGTGTTGTCTTTACAGCATCCATTTTAGGATTTCCTCACTCCTCATTCCGACTTCTCATCCCTCCTTCTCTTCCATCATCCCTACTTCTCATCCATCATCCCTACTTCTCATCCATCATCCCTGCTTCTCATCCATCATCCCTGCTTCTCATCCATCATCCCTACTTTTCATCTGTGCTTCTCATCCATCATCCCTACTTTTCATCCATCATCCCTGCTTTTCATCCATCATCCCTGCTTCTCATCCATCATCCCTGCTTCTCATCCCTACTTCTCTTCCATCATCCCTACTTCTCATCCCTGCTTCTTATTCCTACTTCTCATCCATCATCCCTACGTCTCATCCATCATCTCTACTTCTCATCCCTCCTTCTCGTCCATCATCCCTCCTTCTCGTCCATCCCTCCTTCTCGTCCATCATCCCTCCTTCTCGTCCATCATCCCTCCTTCTCGTCCATCATCCCTCCTTCTCGTCCATCATCCCTCCTTTTCGTCCATCATCCCAACTTCTCGTCCATTATCCCTATGTCTCGTCCATCATCATCTACTTCTCATCCAGCAGGGATGAAGGATAAGAAGCAGGGAAGAGGGATGAGAAGCAGGGATGAATGATGAGAAGTAGGGATGAGAAACAGGGATAGGATGAGAAGGAGGCAGGCCTTAGAAAATCATAAAAATTTTACTAATTATCTACTTGACCTCATTGTAATGTACTTGACCCCTTCACTGGTCTCATTATGTCATCCTAGGCAAATATATTTTGTACAGCCACCTTTTTCTTCATTATCACATACGAGAGCACCTTCCAGTATGTTGGGCAAGAATGTTTCTCAGTTCATCTTTAAAAACTCACTTTTAATAAATATATTACTAAAGCATGAGGTGGTAGTGCACTGTCATTTACAGACAGCACATTTTCCATTGAAATGGCCAAAAACGGTCCCACTAACATGCAGTTTTACGTATAAAACTATATAGTGTATAAACAATCTGTGGAAATTGGGTTTCAGCAAACATTTATCATTTGCACATCACAAAGTAAAGTGTTCTGATTTGTTTTCATCCTGTTGAAATATTTTTATTCGTCACACAGAATTACAAAACAGGGGCTTTCATAACTACTGAAATGTATTGTGAAATGTTTGTACAGTTCACTTTTTAGCTATTTATATGTGTGTTAGAACACAATATGACATCCTACAGCCTTTTATTTCACACTTTTTGGACAGCACAGTTGTCAGACAGGTCACTATACAAAATCCACCTTTGCAGTCAGAGAAAGAAAAGTAATTGTTGATGTAAACTGACTTATGACCTCTGTCCCTGAACACAGAATAAATGTGACAAGATAAAAACAAGATTTAAAGGCATCTATATATTTTTTTTTTTTTTAGTCCTCATATAACCTCCATGGAATAAGCATCCTTTCGGTCTTAACCATCCCAACTGCTTATATCTTGGGGTCTGATCTCAGCTGATGTTCTTACGAGATCCAGCCCGCGCTGTACATCATGAGCTGACCAAGAGGTGTAATCATTGGACACATTATTCCAACAACATCCAGCTATTCAAAGTCTAAAAACTTCCAGAATAATCCAAGCTCGTTTTTTTTCCTATAGCAGTTGACCTTTTGGTTTAAGTCTCTGAAGTATCTTACAGATTTCAACCTGCCTCTCCATGTAGGAGGTGCCGCCTGGCGCCAGTTCTTACATATTTCCCTTCTTGCTAAGAGAATCAAGTAAAATACAAGTTTGCTCTGCAGCCCCGAGAGGCCATCCACCCCCTCAGGCGACAGCACAATACCAAACAGGATTACAGAGGGGCTTACCTCCCCTTCTTTGCCCAGTGCTACTGACAAGGTCTTACCCACATTGTCCCAGAACTCCTTCAGCAGCGGACAGGTAGAAAACATATGTATATCATCTGCCTCCTGGGAGCCACATCTTGTGCATCTGGCTTCTCCACTACCTCTTATTTTGGACAGCTTGAGTGGGGACCAATATATTCTGTGGAGTGTGAAAAAGTGGTTCCTCCTTAGTGCAGCAGAATTAATCAATGGGTAAAGCATATCTAAAGATACTTGCCATAGGTTTTTCAGCTCCTCGTCAAGCAAGCATTTCTCCCAGACCAGATGAGGGCAGTCCAGCTTCCTGTCTGCTGCGGTGAGGAGATAATTATACCAAAGCGCTACTTCCTTTTTCTTTGGATTTTGGTCTTGCAGGTCATCCTTGATTGAATTATCTAACGGGAAATGCCACTGCTGGTTTTTGCACCACGTTGAAATTTGGTAGTATTTAAATATAGATAGCATGCCGTTAGTCAAATTTCTCCAGGTGTCCCAGGGCAAACAGTTATTTCCTTCCACTAAGTCCCTCCAACGTGTAACTCCCGCTGCTTTCAGTGGCTGAGCTGAGGCGTCCAAGCGGCACTCAGGTGTTCCCGGGGAGTCTCACACGGGGGCCCATTCGCTATAATAGGGAATACCTAGACTTGAACGACAGTCAAACCATAATTTAGCAGCAGCATATAAGACCTTCAGGCAAACTTTTTTTTAAACATTGGGGGCGCCAAATTTATACATAAAACCCTCATCTGGGCTGCCTATCAGCATGGCCTTTAACATGCAACCGGTCAAAGTATCGTCTGGCCTGAGAAGGAGCATCCTGCAGTTCTTTAATTGATATGCCCAACAATATAATTGCAAGTCTGGTAGGCCCAGGCCACCGTGTGAGAACTTGCGTCTTAACTTTTTCCAGGATAACCTGATCCCCTTGCCAGCCCATATAAAAGCAGAGATCATTCCCTGAATTTTAACAAGAAGGCTTTTGTCAAACACCAGCAGAATATTATTAAATAGATAGGCAAACTTAGGCAGAACGCACATTTTGACCAAATTTGTATGCCCATAGTGTGTAAGAGGCAGACTCTGCCATCTTTTCAGGAGTATGTTAACTTCCTTGGAGACTCTCGCTGAATTTATTTTGGGCACTTCTTTTAGCTCCTGTGTTATAGTTACTCCTAGATATCTTATCTCCTTTGATAACCTTACCCCCTGCACTGCCAAGTTCCAGGCCATAACTTCGGTCTTATCATTACTAACCTCATATCCAGACATTTTCCCAAAAGCCTGTACTTCGGTGAATAGTTCTGGTAGGGCTTGGTTGGCATTAGATGAAAACATAATCAAATCATCGGCATACAGGGCTAGCTTCCTTGCAAAACCGTTTACGATAAAAGGGAGTATTTCTTTATTTTGCCTTAAACTTTGGGCCAGGGGCTCAATATAGAAATCAAAAAGAATAGGTGACAACGGGCACCCTTGTCTTGTGCCACGCCCTATTGATACAGGAGCTGTAAGATTGCCATTAACTACAATCTGAGCCCGAGGGGTTTTATAGATTTTCTTAAGAACCTCTCTGAAAGTCTCATCAAAACCAAAAGCCTACAATGCTCTACTCAAGTAGTGCAGGTTAACCCAATCGAAGGCTTTTGCTGCGTCTGGAGTGATGATTGATAGCGGGACACTGTGCGTCATTGCCAAGTATATTGAACCAATTCGAGTAAGGACCAGATCTTTCATCTCCCTCCCAGGGAGGAAGCCCTTCTGGTCTTCATGGATTATTGACCCCACGATTTTACATAGTCGAGTATTTAATACTCCAGTGAAGATCTTATAATCACAGTTTAATAGTGATATTGGCCGATAAGACTGGCATTGCATTGGATCCTTCCCGGGCTTTAAAATTAGTGTAATAACAGGCTCATTCCATGAGTCTGGTAAAGGGGAGGAACCTCTCAGTATTTTGTTGAACAACCTGATCCAGATAGGAATTACTTCTTCTGCCAATAAAACATAGATCTCGTTCGGGATCAAATCCGGACCTGTAGCTTTCCCTTTCTTAATTTTATTAAGAGTGGTCAGGATTTCACTCCCTGTTATACCTGGTTAAGTGACATTAGGCTGTCCGCACTCAGCCTTGGGACCTGTTTCCCAGCAAGCCACTGATCCAGGGCGACCTCATCTACTACTAAATCCTCCTGGTACAAGTCCTGAAAAAATATAGTAAAAGCCAACTCAATGTCTTCTTTATCCTCGACATACTGGCCACCATTTTCCAGTTTAATCTTACTAATGTAGTTGTGGGACCTATCCATTCTACTCTTCATTGCCAGTAATTTCCCACAATTCTCTCCCTCATCGAAATCCCTCATTTTGCTAACTTCCCACTTCTGTAGCATAATCCCTTCCATCTTGAGTCTAAATTCCCGCTGTAGGTCTTCAACCTTCCCCACTAAGCTTTCTTTTTACGCCCCCAGAACATGCCCGGCCTTTAAGGTTACTTCGGCTGTTATTAACCGCTCCTTTAACGAAGCAATCTCTCTTTTTTCTGATCTAACCCAGGCCGCCGCCGCGCCCTTCAAGACCCCTCTCAGCCAGGCCTTAAAAGAATCCCACACGACGTATCGAGGAGCAGAGTCTAGATTCTGGTTAAAAAAAAACAGCTGTCTCCCTCTTTATCTTATCTACAATATGTGTTTGCAGAAGTAGCCTTCTATTCAAGGTCCACGTTCTAGGAGAGGGTCTTGAAGGGAGATCAACATTTAATCTTATTGCTCCATGATCGGATAGATGGATGGGTAGATACTCTATTTTTCTAACCTTTCCCACTTCTGGGAGCTCCATATAAATGTAGTCAATCCTTGAATAGTGGCCATTCTTCTTACTGAAAAAGGAATAGTCCCTAGCATCACCCTTTTTCTTCCGCCATACATCACACAGATTTAAATTGTCTAGCATAGCGAGAAGATAAGCTTTAACTCGTGGTGCGGCAATTTGGGTACGGGGAGAGGATCTATCAAGTCTATTATTTAAAAGGATGTTAAAGTCCCCTCCAATTATCAAAGGGGCTTCAAAAACAAGCAGGGAAGAGCAAAGGTTATTCAGGAGTGTGGTATCATCTTCATTCGGGCCATAATAGCTGGCTAGCGTATAGAAAGTGGCACAGCTTTTAATTTCCGCTATTACCCATCGCCCTTTCTCATCTGCTTGTGATTTGCTTAGCTCTATTCCGGAATTTGCTTTGATTATTATGGCAACTCCTTTAGAGCAGCATTGTTGGTCTGTGGCTACGACCTTGTCTACCCACCTTTGCCTGTTAAACAATGCTAGACATTCAGTCCGTAAAAGGTGCGTCTACTGGAGCATAAGAATCCTAGCTGCACTGTCCTTCAGATATTGAAGGACCAATCGCTGTCTCCTTTTGACCCTTAAGCCGTTCACATTCCAACACAATATCTCCAGGCATTCTCCTCCCGTAGGACCCGCCCTATCCCCCATCATCGCTATTCCAGATCAGACTACATCCATTATTATCGGTTATATGGTAAAAATACATCTTTAATGCTCCTTCACTTTGTGAGTGAACAGAACACCTGTTTGTCAGCTTGCCAGAAGGGTTGAGTAGGCCCTAAATATAGCTCAACCTGATAAAATCTGACTCACCATAGTGAGTGGGCAGGTAGAATTTGTTGAGGCCCGGGAGGGATGATGGGAGAGAAGTAGGTATGATAGTTGAGAAGGGTAGGGGAGAAGTAGGAATGATGGATGAGAAGTAGGGATGAAGAGCAGAGATGAGGAATGAGGATGTCCTAAAATGGATGCTGTAGTCTGTAAAGGTCAGTTGCCATGGCATGGCTGGCTAGGACATTTGAGAGAACTGATGAGGATCTGGTCTGAGCAGAGTATGTACCCCTGTTCCTGGTGTGTGTTGAAATATGAGGGCAGGGTTTTCATGCAAGAGTCTGGAGCCATTCAGTTGCAGAGTAAGTTCTTTATTTCATATTTAGCCCTTGGCCTACAGCAACAGCATGTATGTCCTGCCAGAGCTCAATCCTCTTTCCATCTGTCCTTGTCTTTTAGGATCCACTCCACTCACCAGCAGGGAGTGGAAATACGCAGAATACTACACACCTCCCATTCTTACAAAAAACAAAACAAAAACAGCTATTCCCTTGCATATAAAGTATAGTGACAATCATTCACAAATTACTCAATCTCTAACATGCCTAGCTTACACAGTCACCCAACCACAACTTGTTAAACTCTCTAGTACCTACACTGACACACAAAGACAACAAATAGAAGTCACAGAAACTCTGTGATGGGTCAAGACATGAGTATCCACAACCCTCCTGTGAAACAAAGAAATGAGACAACAACTATGTTGTGACTGCCGTTGTACAATGGTTCAAGATGCCCAGGTCTTACAATCTCCTCAGATATGAGACCCAATGATGCATATTTGCTCACTCACAGTGACACCAGACTGCATTTATGCATGCAGGACATTTAGTCATGGATGCTCAGTTACACCCCGCCAGGGTACACAAACTACCGGCTTCCTTCGTCAAAGGGTTTAGCCGTCATCCCCAAGTCTACACATTCAAGGCACAAACAACACAAAAACTAAACGTTTAAACATACATCACAGTTACTAAGAACTCAATTGACCAGACTTCATCCCAACACCTGTCATCACAACTACACTTGAAGTACACAGCCCAACAAACTCTCGCACCTTCTCTATCTTCCACCAACAATACTCACTTTTCCAAAAGGATAACAAGCTTGCACAATAAGTGCAGCCCAGCAAAACCCTAACCATCCACCAGTCACACGAGCTGCTCAAACTAACCTGACCAGGTGCCAGGCTGAAGAAAGCACCTAATCGGCACCCAGTACTTGCCCACAAAAAACTGCACCAGTCTGGATATCTTCCAAACACAATGGTGACAGCCTTCAGTAGACTGAAAAATTGTTGATGTAAAAACAAACACTAGAGCAATGCAACCATGGACAGCAGACCACATCATCAGGTAAAGAAGTACTCACCTACAACACAGTAGAACTATATCAATCACTACTATTCAAATACAACACTGAATGACTCCATTAGACACAAACTGAGTAAAAATCTCCACAAGACAAGTACAAACGTAATCTGCCTTCTGTACCACACTCATGACAAATCTTCCTGTTTGTACAGAAAGATGACTAGTCCAAGAGCACGCTCAGGTGAAACTTGTGGCTATCACCCACAACACCACAGGTTACGACTTCCTGACATTTTCGCTTGATCAAATGCTTCCCCTTGCAATTCTCAAGGCATGGTACTATTTCCAAACTTTGCACACCATGGCGCATACCCCATGCAACTTCTCGCATCGGGGTACTACTCTTCCCCAACATAGCACGTGGCAGGTACTCGCCCATGCAACTTCTCACGACAGGGTCTTCATACAGGGGAAGTGTCTTCATACAAAAGTCTGGAGCCACTCTGGTATGAGGTAATTTCTCTATTTTAGACGCCCAGTTTAAAACAGTAGGTAGGTCCTGTCAGGACACCAACCTTCCTTCATCTGACCCTATCTTCTAGCTGCCACTACACTCCAACATTCTGTTACCTTATTCACTCTCACTTTATGAGACATACAGATAATGGGAACACAGAGGATATGATAGTGTTGCTTTATGTTACCTTCTACTTCTTCATCTACTATTAAAAGTGTTACCTTTTTATTAGGTCTCGCCTGAGCCAGCCGCATCCGCTGCTCTGCGAGACTTTAAGTAAGGGCTTTTCAACTCTAAACACACGCTCGTGCGTGTGCTTTTTTTTTTTTCACCCGCTATTGGCCTTTGCATGCGTCTTTCTTAGAAAGACAGCACGCAATTGGCCCAAGGCGGGTGCATGTCCCGCCTTCTGTGTACTGTGGCCTAGAGTGCTCGGGAGCGAGCAGTAGCGCCATCTGTTTCCAATTATCGCAATTGTATTGTATTGTATATAGCATTTATAGAGCGCGACAAACACCCTGCGGGTACCCTGGCGCTAAAGATACATGAGCACATACCAACGTGGAGCGAGAAAGACAGAACCTAAAGAGCATTACTCGAAAACGACAGAATCAGTTTCTGTGGAACAGCCACGTTTTGATCCTTTTCCTGAACAGGGACAGGGTACTACATTGTCTGATTTCAAGTGGAAGTGCATTCCAAAGTTTCGCGGCGGCAATACTAAAAGATCTTCCTCCCAGTCTGGGCCTGTTGAACCTAGGTACTTTTGCCAGGCAGGCAGAAGAGGAATGAGGCTCCGGGTAGGAGTATACCAAACCAATTTCTTCTGTAGCGGCTTAGGACCGAGTCCATGCAGAGCCCTAAACCCTATGCAAAGGGATTTGAAATGAATTCTTTGCTGCACAGGGAGCCAGTGTAGCTCAGCTAGGCACATTGAGGCAGAGAAGCCTCGTGGTCTAGACAGGGCCAGTTTCGCAGCCATATTCTGAACACGTTGCAGTCTCTGAATCAGATACTTGGGGGACTCCAACAATAAGGCATTGCAATAGTCAAGTCTGCTTAAGATAGCGCCTCGCACAACCAAGGCTCTGACCGAGATTGGAAGCAACGGAAGGATCTTTCTCAAAGCTCTAATAAGGCCGAAGCAGCACCCCACCATCTTATTCACTTGCGTCTCCAATGACAGGTTGGCATTGAACATGACTCCCAAGTTTTGCACCGTCTTAGACGGCGCCAAGGGAGTAGATGTATCAAGAGGCCAAAAATTGTGAGGAAGAGGCAAATGAACCTTCCCAACTGAGCAGTGTAGAATTTCGGTCTTATCCGAATTAAATTGTAAAGAGTTATTACGTAACCACTGCGCAGTGTCGTGCATGCACGCATGAAAATCCTCCAGGGCATTAGGTAGGGTTCCATCAAGAGATAGAATAATCTGGGTGTCATCAGCATAATTTACCAATTTCACATTATGAGCCCGAATGGTATTAATCAATGGGCTCAAATAGATGTTAAATAAAATTGGGCTGATGGCAGATCCTTGTGGAACCCCATGACAGATGTTAGTGAAGGCTGACTGGAACGGTGGAAGAGCCACTGCCTGACACCTGCCAGATAAATAGGATCTAAACCAATCCAGGGCAGTGCCCACTACTCCTACCTCCTCTAGACGGGTTAGCAAAATATCATGGTTGACCGTGTCGAAAGCGGCAGACAGGTCAAGCAAAATAAGTATTGCTGATTGTCCCCTGTCTGCCAACAGACGCAAATCGTCCATCACGGTCACCAAGGCAGACTCAGTTCCGTGTTCTGGGCGGAAACCAAATTGTACATCCGCCAGACAGTTGTTACGTTCTAAAAAAGCTGACAGAGATTTGCTAACCAAACGTTCGAGAATCTTCACTGGGTAGGGGAGGAGAGAGATGGGCCGATAGTTACCCGGGCAGGTTGGGTCAAGAGTGGCCTTCTTCAGAAGTGGCGTAACTACAGCCTGTTTCCAGCCAGATGGTACAACTCCACTAGATAGTGATTGATTACAGATCTGTCGGAGCCTGGGAAAAAGTTCTGAGGCCAATTCCTTCCAGATTTTGTGTGGAAGGGGGTCCAGTGGAGAGCCCGAGGAGACACCCAGAGCGAGTCTACTAAATTCCTCCTCCGAAAGGGGCTCAAAATGGTCCAAGAGACTCAATTTACCAGCCCCTTCACCAGTCTGTGTTCCTACACCGGGCACCCCTCCCACAACATCAATCGAGGTGGCTATCCCATGAGTCATAACTTCTACCCCCCCAGAGAGGTTGGTTTTAAGCCCAGAGATGGAAACAGATGGCGGTCAGCGCTGGTCGCGCTGGTTTTCCCTTGTAGCGCGCGTGCACACCACTCGCGGGTAGTTTTCTAGTGCTTGTTTGTTTTCCAGTGTTAGAGACACCGTGGGGACTGAGATTGTACCTCTGTATCCCGCAGTGTTTTGTGACCTGTTTTCCAGTGTAAGTGATTGTCAGGAACACTAGAGCGTGCGCGTGTGCCTACAGTCTGCCCGTGATGAGTTTCCCGTGTTAATATTAAGCAGGGCCTTACATTGTACCCATGTCATTGCAGCACCTTTGTGATGTGTTTTCCAGCTGCAGTGATTCACCAGCTCTCGGTATCCCGCCGCAGCCTGTTTCTCGTGTCTTTCAGTGATAATGATAACGCAGGCGCTTGTCGTTTCACTGCAGTCTGTTTGCGTCTGGTGTTTTTCAGCGCTCGACATAACCAGGCACTTTGGATTTCCGCCACACTCCGCCAGAGCAGCTTCGACATCAGCGGAGCCGTCATCCACCAGCAGGAAACGGACTTACTCTGCGGCAATTTTCGCATTATTTAATTATGCTTTAACAATGACGATGTATATCTGGCAGCCTGTCATTGAAAGAGCCGTGGAAGGAGGACTGCAGTATATACGTCGCAAGATAAACTGAAGTGTTAATTAAAAACAGCAAAAAACATACAGTGCAAGCATATCATTTGAGCAGATTTGCATTCAAAGCAAACTAGCACTTAACGGCCCTCGTTGCATTGCTGTTAGAGCGTGATTTATGCCAGTGTGCTGGTGAAGCGCCACTACCAATCACTGCACTCAGCGGAGGGGTGACGGGATAGTGCGCTGCCCGGACCCCCCCCCCACCGGGATCCACGTGACACCGCCCACGCACTGCTGAGGTCTCCTTCCTCCATTCTCCTCCTTTCTTATCTCCTCCAAGACGATGTGGCCTAACGGCTAGAGCGCTCGACCTCGAAGCTGGAGAATAGGGCTGAGTCTCGGCAGGGACGCTCAACATCCTGTGATTCTGGGCAAATCACTTCATCTCCGGTGCCTAAAATGAATGTGTCCCTCTCTAACGCAACCGGTGCTCATGTAAAGCGCTCTGACACCTTCGGGTCGAGTTCGCGCCACATAAAATTCCCAAACAAAAAAATAAAATCTAAGAACCTGTTCGGGACCATGCAGGCCTTATGAGAAACTGACAGTAGTGCAGCAGGTGCAGTGGCACTGAGGGAGGACCAGGGCTGTGAGTGACGTTGGCTGTCCTTTCCTTCTTAGTCGGAGGCAGGAGTTCTATTTTTAAGTCTTGCCTATAGATAGCTTTAGCTGTGTCACACATACAGGGGCTTCCTCTAGCGGCCCTCGTTATTCAATGGTCTGTTCAAGTGCCAATAACATTTTACTTCCCCTGATCACAGCATGCATCATGGGGACAGTGGTCCAATCCACTTCAGCCATTGGCTCTCTTCACTAACAGCATGTTGCTTGTGCACTTGCCCCATCTGCCTTAAAAGTAGCTCACTTCGGTAGATGCCTTGGGGTTGTGATTGTTTTTGCCATGTTTATTGCTTTTTATTCAACATGATGCACAGCAGCCACAATGCTCTACAACATAGCCAAAAGTTCTGGCTAAACACATAAAGTCCCAAAGGCGAGACCTATTGGCTATGCCAATGATTGTCTAATAAGGAGCCTACAAAGAACTTGCCGTCCCCATACTGTTTTTAAAACTTGCAGCTCTCTATATGGATTACAACACTCGTGCCTTGTGGTATGGGTACAGACTTAGCACGCTCTCTCATAGAGCTATTCTTTTGCTGACGCTCTCTTGGGCCTGTAGGTATAAAAAACATAATCAGTTCTTTGAGATGTCTTTCACTGCAGAATGTTCCTTATCTGTTTTTCTGGATTTTAGTTTTGCCCTGATGCCCTGAAGGGAGCCCTCTACAGGTTGGTTACTGTCTATGAAGGTGATTGTATTTGCCTGTCCCTGTGAACTATTTCAATAGAATGTTCTCGGCACCTGCATGGATAGGCGGTTGAAGGATGTTTTACAAGGATTTAGGCACTTATCACCTTGATATCTGTTGTATATTGTAACCTCTCATGATATGGTCGCTACGTATTCCTTTGCCTTTCTCTATGTCTCCCCTTACTCACCCTTCCAGAATACCTGCGTGTATTCTCCATTCTATGTGTGTGTGTTCTAGGAACAGCAGTTGGTGATTTGGTCAGCAGGCGTTGTGTTGCCTCTAGCTGTGCTCCTGAATAAACTCCTGTCTACAACTACTTAAGTATCCGTAGTTACTTACTACAATTTGGCGACGAGGGTGGGATGATTGCAGCTGACCGGATCGCAGGAGGGTGCTGTTTTCCATCGTTTCCCAACCACGGCTAGCAGGCGACACTTCACCAAAACTAATCCACGAAAATCAAAGGATCTTCGTCCAACGAGACAAGGCGGACACACAGCCGTAGCGACACGGGACAGATGGTCCCAAAACGAAGAAGGAGAAGTTTACTGACGTCATCCAGCAACCGTGAGTCTGTATGCGCGCATACCTTTGAGCGCGTCTCCATACTCCAGCGCGTCTCCATGGTTACCGCCCACCGCTCCATCAATCAAAACCAGCGTCAGCAAGCGTAAGGGAAATTGCACGCTGCGTTTCAAGCCTCGCTTCCTTTCTTCTCTCAACGCATCGCGTCGGCACGCAAAGCGGCCATTTTGGAGCTCAAAGTGCACAACCAGACGCGTTGCTAGGGAACCAACCATCTCTCGAGAAAAGCCGTCGGAAGTGTTAGATTAGTCAAATCAACACTTTGCAGCGCGTCGTAGGGTGTACCTGCGGGGATACGCACACATGTCCTGTACTTTCGGGACCCAGGTATGTTTATAGTGCTTATCGTGCAATGATACGCACATCCTGACTTAAAAAAAAAACCATCAATTTTTGTGTTTTTTCTGTGCATGCAATAACAGTGGAGGGGTTTGCAATCAATACACATTCAGTGTCTGGTAGCTTTCCTTCAGACTTAATAACAGTGTAGGTTAGCTCACCACCAGACCTACGTTGGAGTTTGTGTATCTCACATCATCACAATGTCTCATCAAATAGCAGTCACCCTTCCACCACCATTCTTAAGTGAACCTGGTACTCCCTCCACTCCCTGGGAGGATTGGATTATCATCTTTGAGAACTACCTTGATGCTCTAGATGGTCAGGAATTTTCAGGGAAACGCAAAAAGCATTACTCCTCAGCACACTCGGTAAGGAAGGACAACGCATCTTCAGATTTCTTCCTCAGGCACTCCAAGCCAATGGGCAGCCCGTACCAGACGAGTACAAAGAGGCAATTTGCAGGCTAGAGGTTAGATTTTCCAAAGAGGAAAACTTGGTTATGAACCGCTACAAATTCTATACTCATCGCCAACGGAGTGATGAATCGATTGATGATTTTGTGGCTCGATTAAGAGAATTATCCGTAAAGTGTAAATTTGGGCCCTTGAACGACGAACTTATTAGAGATCAGTTAATAGTTCAATGCAATAACAAAAAGATTCAGGAAAGATTATGGGCTGCGAAAAATCCCACTTTGAAAGTAGCCATCGACTTGGCCAAAGTAATTGAGGAATTGGAAAATTGCATGAAGGAAATACAAAGGAAAAACTGTTCTCAGCAAGAAGTGTCGGAAGTTTCAGACAAAAATCCGAGTGATGAATGTGATTTAGGCGATGATGAATCTGTTGCTTTGGTAAGAAGCAAAAATAGGCCAAGCAACAAAAAGTTTGCACCCAATAAATTTCCATCCAAGTTTTGTTCACGTTGCGGCAGCAATGGACACACGTCTGAATCCAGGTTCTGCTTTGCATCTAACAAAGAATGCTTAAAATGTGGGAGGCTTGGACATTTTTCAAAGATGTGCAAAACTAAGAATCGGCCGAAAGTAGCAGTCATCCAAGATTCCACAGAAGGATTCAGAACAGAGAAGGAAAGGTTGCTAGTTGTCAGTGACATTGATGTAGTTGGTGATGATGATAAGAGACAAAATAGACCTAAAGCTCTTTTTAACATCGATAGTCGTGAAGTTTCCCTCATGGTTGATACAGGCTCCAGATATACCATAATCCCAGAATCCTTACTTAAATGTCATTGGGAAAACAAACCACTATATAAAAGCGATATATCTCCCACAGGATACCAAGGGGACACGATTGATATTTTAGGGTATTTCGAATCTCATATTTCCTTTAAGAATAGATCCATCAGAGGAAAAGTCTATGTCTCTGTTGATGGTCCTCCTATACTGGGTTGGGTCCATCAATACGATCTCCATATCATTATCAACCCTAGGGCACCTTCTCAAGTCATGGTGGTCGATGACTACTCTTTAGATGACATATTACAGGGTGCCAATGCCATATTCAAAGATGAGCTGGGTGAATTGAAGGGTTACTCTCATCTTATCCGATTAAAAAAAGATAGCATTCCCATCCAACACAAATTAAGGAAAATTCCTCTATCAGTTAGGGATGAAGTCAAATCCTTGTTGAATGAAATGTTGCAAAATGGTGTTATTGAGCCAGTAGAGGCATCCTCATGGGTGTCTCCGGTTGTTATTACAAAGAAATCGGACGGAAAATTGAGGTTCTGTGTGGACTTAAGGTCACTGAATAAATGTGTTGTTGCAGACACTTTTCCCCTGCCAAATATTGGAGAGTTAGTATCTACCTTGCAGGGAGCGAAGTTCTTCTCCAAATTAGACCTTAAGAGCGCATACCATCAGATAAGACTTCACGATGATTCTAAACATCTGACCGCATTTATAACTACTAAGGGAACATTCCAGTTCACACGGCTCCCGTTTGGTCTAATTTCAGCGGCCAGCGTTTTTCAGCGCATGGTCACGGAGATCTTCAAAGGTGTTCAAAAAGCAGTCTTCTTCCAAGATGATATTCTTGTCTTTGGAGACTCTATTGCTGACCACAATCTTGTACTCAAGGATGTCTTGCACAGAATTATGGAAGCCGGCCTTACTCTTCGGAAAGAGAAATGCTCCTTTCTTGTGCAACAGATAGAGTATCTTGGTTATGAAATATCTTCTCTAGGAGTCAAACCCAAGAAAAATCTGTTGGAAGCGATTCAGTCTGCCCCATGTCCATCTGACAAAGATCAGCTCAGATCCTTCATGGGGTTGATTGAATACTATTCTAAATTTGTGAAAAACTTCTCAGACAAGACATTGCCGTTGAGACTTTTACTCAAAAAAGGTGTAAAATTTGGATGGGGGAACGACCAGAATACATGTTTCAGCCTCATCAAAAAAGAAATTTGTGAAGCCAATGTTTTAGCCCCTTTTGACACGAACCGTACCTCCGTAGTCATGGTTGATGCAAGTGCCACTGGTTTAGGTGCTATTTTATTACAGAAGTATTCTGAAGGGGAGAGAGCAATTGCTTTTGCCTCTCGCACCCTCACTCCTTCAGAACAAAACTACTCTGTTATTGAAAAGGAGGCACTCGCTGCTGCTTGGGGTGTGCAGTATTTCCGTACTTATCTGTGGGGTACCAAATTCCTCCTCAAAACTGATCACAAACCTTTAGTTTGCATACTGTCTCCCGGTGGGGCGGGCAAGGGTTCTCCAAGGCTAGCTAGGTTGGCTGCTAAACTCCAAGAATATCAATACGACATTTCACATGTCCCGGGTTGGCGCAACTTTCAAGCTGATTGTTTATCTAGAATGTCTATCAAGTGGGAAGATCTTGATGATGCATCTCTCAATGTTGAGAATGAAGAGTGGGCTGTTGCGTCAGTTCAAGATGTCCTTGCTGTCAGTGAAGGCACCTTCACACACGAGGAATGGTGTAAAGCAATGGCTAATGACCATGTTCTTAAACAGGTCATTCTTCTTATAAGGTTGGGTTCCAGACGGGAGAGTTGTGTACACATCTCGGCTCGTCCTTTCCTCAAGGTATTAGATGAGTTATCAACTTGCGGAGATAACATTCTCATGCGAGGTGACAGATTCGTTCCACCTTCAAGCTTAAGATCAAAACTACTTGATATTGCCCATGAAGGACACTTGGGACAAACTTTGACCCAGCGCAGACTGAAAGCCAATTTTTGGTGGCCGGGCATGGATTCTCAAGTGTCTTCATGGATTGAAAAATGTTCAACATGCAAAGAGGGTGAGAAGCGACTTAAAGTTGCTGTTGGTTCATCTATGGGTCAGCTAGTAAGTTCTAGTCGTCCGTGGCACAGCATTTGCCTAGATTTTATTGGACCAATGGAGGAGCTACCTTTGTGTCAACGTTTCGCCATTGTGTCCATTGATGTCTTCTCCAAATGGCTTACAGTTAGATTTGTAAAAGACATTACCACAGACAGCACTATTACTTTTCTGAAAACACTCTTTCAAGAAGAGGGCTACCCTAATATTCTCATCACAGATAATGGTACACAATTTGTCTCCCACAATATGTGTTCTTTTTTATCTAAGTGTGGCATCACACATCATCGCACATCCTTGTATAACCCACAGGGTAATGGTTTGTGCGAAAGGGCCAACAGACTTGTCAAAGGCATTATTCAGATGGCTTGCTCCAGTGGCGTTTTTGCTCATGACATGGTCCAAGATATGGTATGGGCCTATCGCACTACTATTCATGGCTTAAATGAAAAGTCACCTTTTGAACTAATGCGAGGCAGAGTTCCCAGTACGAAACTTACTCCGTCCTGGATTAAAGAAGGAGTTTCTAAAGGTGGCCACCCTGTATCCACTCCCATCTTTTGTTCCGAAAGGAATTCCTCTCCTCATATTTCAAAAGGGGATCTTGTCAAAGTAAAACCTGGTAGAATTTCAAAAGGGTTAACCAAGTTTAAAGGTCCATTCAGTGTTAAAGAGGTGTTTCCCCATTACGTAGTCTTGACCAATGGGGAAAAATGGAATCTCCGCAGAGTTGCGTTATATCAAAAAAAGGTCCTGCACCTAACGATACCACTGTCCAAGACACCCATGCCTCTACAGGTAACAGTGGTTACATGTTGTCAACAATGGAGGATGTTCCCTTGTCTCCTGTTTCTATTAGTAGAAGGAGTGTGGGCGGAGGTGATGCTGGTGATTCGGGAAGTACTGCCAACTACTCTCCTGGCAACTCCCCTAATCTTCACATCATTCCTTCGTCTGTGAACAACAGAATCACAAGGTGTCGCAGACCTCCAGCTTATCTCAATGATTATTGCTGTTAATTGTACATACAGGATGGTTGTTTTACATTCTTATAGTATCTGTTTTTCTTTCCCCATAAAGGAGGAAGGTGTGTTGTATATTGTAACCTCTCATGATATGGTCGCTACGTATTCCTTTGCCTTTCTCTATGTCTCCCCTTACTCACCCTTCCAGAATACCTGCGTGTATTCTCCATTCTATGTGTGTGTGTTCTAGGAACAGCAGTTGGTGATTTGGTCAGCAGGCGTTGTGTTGCCTCTAGCTGTGCTCCTGAATAAACTCCTGTCTACAACTACTTAAGTATCCGTAGTTACTTACTACAATATCATGTTCTGTATGGGAATGCTTGAGTGGTTGTGCCCCAGACTTTCACTAAGAAGCGGTTCTTATTTTGTTATTTGGAAAGCTGCTGTAGAAGAAGGGTAAGACCTGAACAACTGTCGGCTATTTTTCTTTTGTGCCCTCTTTAGAAGGATCGATTTAGACCTGATGCTGGTGTGTCAAATCCTCAAACTGATAAGAGGTGATTTTTAGTTAAAGCCAAAATCTTTCTCTGGTCAGTAATTCAAGATGTCAGGCTGATGAGTTGATTAGGACGTAGTTATCATCAGCTCAGATGCAAATGTTCTTTGTAGGCAGCAGCACAACCAACTCCTGCCGCCAGTGGACCACTGAAACCCTAATCTGCAGTGTTTGTCAAAATGTAAATCCAGGTTATTCCTTTGCAACTCTGTCCTTTTCTTTCGGCGCTTTCGAAGAGACTCTCCCCTATTGCAGCAGAAACTATGGCTCACCGGAGATGCAGAAACTATGGATCAGCGGAGAAGCACAGTGTGGAGTTAATACTACTACACCTACTCCTCCCTCCTCGTAACCCCTTACATACCTTTCAAAAGTGTTTAAAAGCATGGGGTGAAGGGGCTTTCCATTCAACTATGCCAAAAAAGTATCGGAGGGCTTAAAACCATTATAACAAAGGTAATTGGTCTGTAGTACATTAGATGGATCTCTACTCCGGCACAAGTGACAAGATACAGTGACGCACTGCTTGCATGTAACAGTGCCATTACCCCATAGCGTCTTGGTAGTTGTAGTTCAGTTTTTCACACAAAGTTCATATTTTTCAGCTAATGCCGTCTTTCGAAATCGTATCTCTAGACACCAGTGTTTCGGGATTTCCTACCCACTTTTACTGATAAAAGGCTCCCGTGAGCCGCCCCCAAGCTGACGAGCTTTGGAACGCCTGCACCCAAATCACTTATGTCTAGAGATACGATTTCGAAAGACGGCATTGGCTGAAAAATAAGAACTTTGTTTACCAAGATGCTACGGGGTAATGGTGCTGTTACATTCAAGCAGTGCGTTCCTACCCACTTTCACTGATCAAAGGCTCGCGTGAGCTGCCACCAAGCTGACGAGCTTTGGAACGCCTACACGCTATGAGTGGGACTATACCTGAGAAAATTAGCAGCATGTCTAGCAACCCGTAAATGTTCTCTACTGATGAGGGAGGAATCCCGAAACACTGGTGTCTAGAGATACGATTTCGAAAGTCGGCATTAGCTGAAAAATAATATGAACTTTGTGTGAAAAACTGAGCCACAACTACCAAGACGCTATGGGGTAATGGCACTGTTGCATGCAAGCAGTGTGTTCCTACTCACTTTCACTGATAAAAGGCTCCAGTGAGCTGCCCCCATACTGACCAGCTTTGGGACACCTGCACGCTTTGAGTGGGATTATACCTGAGAAAATTGGCAGCATGTTCAGCAACCCCTTAAATATTCTCTACTGATGATGGAGGAATCCTGAAACACTGGTGTCTAGAGATACGATTTCGAAAGACGGCATTAGCTGAAAATTAATATGAACTGTGTGAAAAAAACTGAACTACAGCTACCAAGATGCTATGGGATAATAGCGCTGTTACATGCAAGCAATTGCGTTCCTACCCACTTTCACGAGTAAAAAGATATGCATGCAGAAATACTTCCACCAAGAGCTGCTTCCTACTACAGGGCACACAGAAAATGCATGCACACCACATTGTACATCACAACTCACTCTGTCATCACTCACGGGCATACGGGATACAGCACTGTGCCCTCCTTACACAAGCACAATGTGGATGCACAGTTTCAAGCACAAGGTACAGTACACATCTGTGAATAACACAAATATATTATGGCGACAGTCTCGGAAACCACAAGATGAAAATACTCTTGATGGAGCATATCTGTATATCAACAATATATCTCCTAAGCTTCCTCTCAGCAGCCTTTGACACTGTGTTCCACCACACCCAGATCAAGAGGCTTCATCGGATCAGAATCCAAAATGACGCAATCAAATGGATCGTAGCCTTCCTCACCAGAAGAACACAGAGGATCGGCCTTCCGCCATTCACCTCAAAGCCCAAGAACATCATCTGCGGCCTCCCCCAAGGTGCATCCCTCAACCGTACTCTGTTCCACACCTACATGACCCCCACCCCCCCCCGGCCAAAATCGTCAGAAACTACGGACTGAACATTATCTCCTATGCAGACGACACCCAGCTCATCCTCTCTCGATCCGAAGACCCATCCACCACAAGGGCAAACTTCCACCTGTGCATGCCAGCGTTGCCGCCTGGATGCCAAACAACTGTCTCAAGCTCAACACAGATAAGACTGAAGTACTGATCTTTGTGAACAACATCTCCCCGTGGAACGACTCCTGGTAGCCTGCTGACCTGGGACCCTCTCCCACCCCCACGGACCATACCCAGAACCTCTGCATCATCTTGGACAGCAAACTCACCATTAAAAATCAGATCAACGCAGTCTTCTCCACCTTCTTTCTCACTCTGCGCATGCTCCGAAAGATCTTCAGATCTCCACCAGAAGCACCGTCACTCAAGCCCTCCTCACCAGCCGCTTGTACTACTCCTGAAGAGACTGCAGACAATTCAGAACTCAGTGGCCAGACTCATCCTCCCCAGACGGACCCACATCACCCCTCACCTGAAGCAACTCCACTGGCTCCCTGTCCACAAGAGATGCCAATTCAAGATTCTTACGCCTAAAAAAAGCCCTGCACAACCAAGGACCTGAATACACTAACCACTGCCTGAGCTTCCACCAACCCTCCAGACTCCTGTGATCTGCCTTCCCTCGTCCTCACTCACCCCCCTATCCACCCGAGCAACAGTGCAGGACGCTCCTTCTACCTTGCCACGAAGTCCTGGAACAGCCTACTTCATCCTCTCTCAAGGAGTTCAGTGGGGGACTGAGGACCTGACTATTCAACTGATGTCCCCGAGCAGCTAGGATTTCAGTACCTGGATACCCTTGCGGATGATTAGTCGCGCTTTAGAAATCTTGATTGAGTGATAAGGAAATTAAACAACCTATAGAACTGTAGTAATGCCACATATGCAGGTTGTCAATAGATATTTGGAACTCGTCCATAAATCCACTGGACAAATTCATGTGATTTCTCATTAGTATTTTACAAGGCAGCCATCTCATCACCAAACAAGGTACAACACAAAGCGACTCTCAGACGCTCTGAATCCAAAGCAGGGAAGCAAGCAGCATAAGGAAACTACAGGATGTGTCTCATATCATACAGCACAAGGAACTGGAGGGTGCCTCACAACCTAGGTTTTCTCTCCACCCACACATGCCAAACGTATCTTTCAGTCATTGGAATTCCAAGGTATTTTTCACCTAGGGTTCCATTCAGCTCATGAAGATTAAGTAGGAAAAACCTCTTGTGTGCGAGCAAGAAAGATCAAGCGGGCAGGAAAATGCTGCCAACACGCAAGATAATAAAAGCAACAGGAGTATAACCCATAGACCAGGTTGAGATCTGGGTAGGTACGTGAAGATTAACAACAATGTCTCAACCGGTGTTATTGAGAAAGACAATTTAACAAGTATGTACAAGACATTACCAGGACAGGAAGAAGGGAGACTCGTAGTTCGTTGTAAAATGTGCACAAGGCATCATATATTTGAAAATGGGGAATTAAATCATACAAACAATATGGTACAGTTGTATCAGCACTGTAGGCAAAATTGCAAAGGCAACCCAAAACCTTGTGCACTAATGTGCTCGTGACACACAAGGTGACGGCGCATGTGACAAGTGCAAGAAAACAGCGGACGGCGCAACGTGAAAAAGGTGACTATTATGTACACGAATATATGGTTCATCAAAGGTTATTCACAATCATTAATCATGTATTTTAGTCATTTGGGATGAGCCATAGTTGACCAGGCACTGCGATTTGCGCTGAATTGTCGACGGCGTTTCGATCCTAGTTGTTTAGGATCTTCTTCAGGACCGGGTTGTTGGGTCGAGGGTGCTGAAGAGGTAGCAGGGGGCCAGCGAGCAGGGGCAGCAAAGCTTGCCCGGGTGAGGTGGCGATCAGGTCCACGGTGAAATGGGGTCCGTGGCAGGTGCGCGAAGGGGATGGCGTCACCAATAGAGATGGAGTCCGGTTGGCGCGGTAGACCAGTTCTGGGGTGAGTGGAACTGGAGCCGGTGGAGGCGATCCAGAAACGCTGGAGCTACTGAGGGCCCAGCAGTCGTGGTGGAAGATCTGCAATGGGTCCAGGGGACAGGGTCGGAGCCCCGATCCACTGTCACTGAAGGTGTGGAGGAGTCGGTCCGGAGTTCTGTCCGATATGGAGGAGCAGCTTGAAGTGGGGATGGATCCGCAATCAGGAATTAATCCGTTCCTTATTTGCGGAAGAAGATCCTAAAAACTAGGATCGAAACGCCGTCGACAATTCAGCGCAAATCGCGGCGCCTGGTCAACTATGGCTCATCCCAAATGACTAAAATACATGATTAATGTAAATAAAAAAAATGTAAATCCAGTATTTGTAAAGCGCGAACAGCTACCCGAAGGCATCCCGGCGCTGGGGGCCGTCGGGAAGATTAAGCAAGCTATTGCCCAGAGTCACATGGTGCTGGGCTGACCTGCCGCTGGTGCCGGGGATCGAACCGTGAGCCCCAGATTCCAGCGTCAGTCGCCCTGGCCGCGACGCCACACCTCTTCCTTGATGTGAATAACCTTTGATGAACCATATATTCGTGTACATAATAGTCACCTTTTTCACTTTGAGCCGTCCGCTGTTTTCTTGCACTTGTCACATGCGCCGTCACCTTGTGTGTCACGAGCACATTAGTGCAAAAGTTTTTGGGTTGCCTTTACAATTTTGCCTACAGTGCTGATACAACTGTACCATATTGTTTGTATGATTTAATTCCCCATTTTCAAATATATGATGCCTTGTGCACATTTTACAACGAACTACGAGTCTCCCTTCTTCCTGCCTGGTAATGTCTTGTACATACTTGTTAAATTGTCTTTCTCAATAACACCGGTTGAGACATTGTTGTTAATCTTCGCCAACACGCAAGAACACTCCTCTTACAACCAGAGTTGGTTAAACTCACCTGGAAACAAAAAGGCGACTCCAAATACCTATCAACGTCCAGCCCTTCCTCCTCTGGGCGAGTGTTTTGTTTAGGTTTCACCAGTAGTGCAAGAAGAGTGCCAAGGGTCCAAGTGCAAGCAAGGAAAATCGGCTGAACGATTAGTAAAATACAAGAATAAACCGGTTTGAGTGTGCCCCTATGCCCTCGTAGCCAGGTACCACTGCACCTGCTGCACCATTGATGGCTAAGTCCCTGGATTTCACAAGGGGCACATTGGAAGCAGGAGAGAGCAGAGATATCCGGAGAGCAAATGCGGCCTGGCAATTTTATCAGTTCAGATTTCTACCGAATCCTGTACCCAGTGAAGGTGTTATAGAGGGAATTTGAAGGAGAAGCCTCGTGTCTTGTTTTGCATGCAGTAAAGATTCAGACATGGGTCTGTCTAATCTACACAGCAGTCACCACTTCCTTGGAGGAAGAAATATGCTTACTAGAGGACAGTTCATTTAGCATTTCACCGCCGAGCTTTCTAAGGCATGTACATTGTTTCTCTCCAGCGCTGAGAAGCCCTCCGAGACTGCGCTGTTGAAGTATGCTATTTTATTTAATGAATGCACAGCGCTTTCGACGCTCCCTCGCAGTCCTTGCCAGCTGCCATTAGCGTATCTTCCATTAACGTGCTCCCTGCACCAGAAGGATGGGTTCGCCTTCAGGTGAGGCCGCAGCAGACAATCCGGCGTCAGTCACCTTGACTGGTTGACGCAGCTAGTAAACACGGGAAGAACTCCACTCTATATTTTTACCACAAGAGAGCGAGCGCGCCCTCGCAGCGGCTCTCTGAGCGCAAACTGCGCAGTGAGTGATGCGAATAGCACTTTGGCCGCGAGAGCGCGGGCTACGATTCGATTAGACCAAAACAAATGTCTTCTGAGAATGGGCAACTAATAAAGGGAGAGCGGGGGACTCCTTGAGCAGCCTGTTAGCCCATGATCTGGAAAGTGAACCCAAAGGGAACACTTTGAGATTGATATTTCGTAGTTAAATAATTGACCGGAGTTGTGGCATTAATCAAAATCACAGTTGGGGCTGGTCCCCTCAGGCGGCAAGTCTGCCTCACATTGTCAGGCTTTGTCACCTTGGAAACGCGCATCTTCCTGCTACATGGAAAAGCCTTTTTCTATAATTTGGTCTCTTTACCATCAGGTGTCACCAGAGTGATTGCCACGAAAACATTTCATTGAAACCACACTATTAAACAGTGTTGTTGGGCGGCAGTTTATCTGTCTGTCGGCATACAAAGGGGGGTGGTGAGGGGGCAGGGGATGATGTACCGATAGGAAAAAGGCGCAGTGGTAACACAGTATACTTGATATATATATATTTTTTTAAACGTATTTGTTTGAAATTTGTGTGTGTACTAGCGCCTGCCCCTGCCTCTTTCACTTTCAGGAACGGATTGAAGGGGCTCTTAGAAAGCAGCGGAACATATTCTACCTACCAGGCCTCTTCATCGAGTCACAAGCCCCAGTAAAGATTACGAATGTGCCAAATTTGTGTGGTGGATTTTCGTGATAGAGGTATATTAATAGCAACAACAGGCATAGACCATCAAGCTAATTTCACACCTTTACAAGTGAAAAACATTTTCTTCCAGTCCTGACATCACAGATGAATCTACCGGTTCACTTTCTGGGCGGTGGCTACCAGAGCCTCCAAGGGTTACCCAGTACTCCCTCTGTTTTCCTGACTCCCCAGTGATGGCTGTGCTCGAACATTCAAGGCTTGCTTAGAGGAGATGGCCTTAATGTTGGTTTCAGACACAAGCTATCACTCTTAATAAAGGCCAGCATCCAGTTAGTTATTTCTGGACCTTGTTTGCAACTCAATGAATAACCCCAGCTGCTGTTCCACCACAGCATGTAGGCTTGACTCATCGCACTGCAGTCGCCTTATTCCTGCTTCATACCTTTTCGATACTCTGAGGTCTACCAAATGAACGTCACTGGGAGAAGCATGTCCTTCTGGTGGGCTCCTGGGCATCCAGTGCTCCCAGACCGCTAACTCCGTAAAAGAGCAACCTGCCCTGCCACAGAGAACACACAATGAGGACAATGGGTGGTGGGGCTTCCATGGCACTAAAGTACTGGAAGGGCCTCCTAAGGTCTATGCTGTTTTATCAGTCCTGGGAGGTGGAGTTGGCGACACAAGATGGCCGATGTCACTTAGTGGCCCAGAAGACAGACGCAATGACCAACAGAAAGCAGCACTGGGCAAATAAAGGGAAGGCCTCAACCATTATTTGATGAGTGGGGTTGACCAATATGGCAAAAGCAGCTGGCTGGAGGCCACACTGACAGGAGTAGGTTAGACGCCTCCTGAATAATGGCACAGGGTGCAAGATTAGTTTCTCCTGGTCTGCCAGGTGGTTTGGGAGACAACCTTAGTGTGTGTGTGCTGAGTGCTGGCAGCGTCTATGAAGAGTCCGAGGAACTGAGGCATTGATATTTTCAGCTCCCAGTTCAGTGCGATTGGTTGACTGACTGTGCAGCCGATGGTTTCCAGAAAAATGAGTGAGGATGTGATTCTACACTGTGAGCAAACTAAATTGAGTCGGATGAGTGCCTTCTTGTACATAGGCTGACTTGGCTGAGCAAATAATGTAACCCTGTTAGAACAAGCTATTGGAAAGAGTCCAACTTGATATATCGAAGCACCATCATCTCTGCAAATTCAAGCATAAAGTGTTTGACATACATACATGAAGGTGCTGAGTCAGCCAAATTTTCAAGTAATAGAATGAACCAGGAACACATGTACTTTGGCTGCAACAGTGAGCGTCCATCCTGGATAAAAGGTGGTCGATGATGAAGATGGCTGAACATGAGTGCCAGTAAGGAAAGGTACAAGTCCACGTCCATTGGTTGGTAAGTGCAAACCAATTCTGCATGGACCAAAATGCTGCTGTATGCTATGCTTGAGCTGTGATTGGTCTTCAGGCACACCTGCACACTTGCCCAAGTGGCTCGAGTGTGCTATACACATTAACATAACAAGACAGAAGGTGGGGTCTCGAGCATGAAGAAGCCCAAAGAATGTTGTAATCTGTATTTCGTGCTGCCTATATTATGTTATTTGTATTAGCTCTGTTATTGCTATATGTACAGTGTGTGTGTGTGTCTGTCTGTCTCTGGCATTTTTCCATTACATAAAGAATTCTGCTAGGTTGTTCAGGTTTCCAACATGAGGACACAATGCTGGGCGTTGTTTAGAAAGTGCCTCTCTGACATGAGAGCACCATGTGTTGGTTTGTGGCGAATCAGTAAAATACAGTTCAAGGAAAATGAAATTGTCAATCGAAGATACATTTACCTGCTTATTATTCTGGAAGAACCCCCAAGCCTCTCCAAGTAAGAAACCCCTATCTGAGGTCCCCACATGTAGACATTCATCAGAAGTGTAAAAAGAGGAGCCTCGGTTTCTTACAGGTATTCACCATTAATCATAGGAGACTAGATCTCTTATCTGATCAGTGAGCAGCAGTGACATTTTCACTCACCATGGAATCAGTCTTTGAATTAGGCCTAGGTCAGACAATTGGAGGTGTGCATGAGCTGGCTTAGGAGTAACCAGCGTGTGGAGTACAGGCTTGAGCCCAGCCGGTAGGAAAACAAATGCATTGATCACAAGCGCAAGCTGAACTTGTCATCAGGCGCGATATCTGAATGCAAGCCCCGTCCTTCTTATCTGGGTGTGAGACTGAGTGGCCACTGCAGCCATGTTTCTACTGCATGGTGGTGAAGGAGATGGGACCCAGGAGACTGGTTAAGGAGACACTTGCAACTGGTGTTGTGCACTGAGGGCTGATCTGTGGAGTCAGCAGAAGAAGCTTGTGTTTGGTTCACCCACTTTGGGTGGTGTTGTAGTACCAGCAGGCGTGTCCATGTATGCATTAAAGACACGCTACAAAAGTGAACTATTTCTGCCAAGTGAGGATTTGATATAATAATGAATTCTCTCTTCCAAGGGAGGATCTGTTTGGTAGTGCTTTCCAGCGTCTCCTGCATGGTATTGTATATACTTGCTGTTATTTATAAATAAGTTCTGTTTGTTTTAAGTCTTTTGGGTAGACAATAGTCTATAGTGGAAACAGCTCTTTGTTTTTTCCACAATTTTGTACATTATTGAATATGGAGGTAATGTCTTTTCACGGAGAAACGGGGCTCCTCGCCTTTTAGCCTCACTCGGGGATCCTCCAGTAGTGTGGGAAGAGTGAATTCATGTTTTTTTATAACTAAATTTGATATATATATATATATATATATATATATATATATATATATATATCCTCCAAAGCAAGCTCACTTCGTCGGGTTGCTCGGCGCTCTATTACTAGTGCGGAATCCTCGCGGTCGAGCCAGACCGCTACTTAAAACACACAACTCCTCCCAAACAGAAGGAACAGGGTCGCACTCCGTAAATGCAATGCAATTCTTCTTTTATTTTCTTGAATATTCATCTCATTAATTGTAATAATGAGCTGAATATTCAAGAAAATAAAAGAAGAATTGCATTGCATTTACGGAGTGCGACCCTGTTCCTTCTGTTTGGGAGGAGTTGTGTGATAGATATATATTCCGTGACTGCCTTCACTCGTATTGCGCCGCCATCATGGAAGAACACGGAAAGGTAGCACTTGGAACAGCGAGCTCACACCAAGTAGTAAGTTGCAGAAGTCTTTTTATTTTTACATTTTCATTGATGCAAAGTGCAAATAGTGCAAAAATAGAGACAAAAACGACCTACGCGTTTCGGCCTACGGCATTCGTCTGGGTCAAAGTGTAGAAGTGAAGGTAGTGCTTTATAGGAGGTTGGTAGGACCCTCCCCCCTTTACAAAAAATCCAATGCTTTTCAGCTATTTAAAGGAACATTACACATTTTTAGCCAAACCAGTACTTTTCTTTTTCTATTTTCAATTGCCAGCTTTATGCGTTGCTGTTACTGACAATTTGCTGAAGACTTTTGACAATATAACAGTTGGAGAGAGGTAATTATTTGTAACCAATGTGTGCAGGCGTGTCCATGTATGCATTAAGGACACGCTACAAAAGTGAACTATTTCTGCCAAGTGAGGATTTGATATAATAATGAATTCTCTCTGCCAAGGGAGGATCTGTTTGGTAGTGCTTTTCCAGCGTCTCCTGCATGGTATTGTATATACTTGCTGTTATTTATAAATAAGTTCTGTTTGTTTTAAGTCTTTTGGATAGACAATGGTGTATAGGAGAAACAGCTCTTTGTTTTTTTCACAATTTTGTACATTATTATTATTATTGAATATGGAGATATATATATATATTTTTACCACAAAAGTTACCCACAAAGGAAAGGCCCACATCAAGATGATCCTGCTCAAATATTTATTGGAGACTGCCGTGTGAGTCCTGAATGGATGCCCAACCACAAATGAAATCTTCAGCCCAGACGCGTTTCGTGCTCCTGCACTTTCTCAATGGGCGCAAACAAAGCAGACACACACACACACACACACACACACATATTCTAGAAACCCACAGAGGTGGCAAACACTTGTTATGACCAGGGACGTTTTAAAGATTTTGGGGGCCTTGGGCCAAATGTATTTTCTTCTTCTAATTGACCATTAGTTGAAGAGTTGATGGTGACTATGATTAACTAAACAGTTTAACATTTAACTAAATAACCACAGAGTCACTTCTTCGATTTAATGATTTTATATTATTAAATGCTCTTAAATTGATCATCAGTGCACACACAAGATTGCATATAAGAGAACAAATTATCAAGCAATGTAATTAAAATGAATCATTTGCATCGATATCAAAGCGTGCATAGGAATGGGGAAGAGAAGGTACAGCATAAATACTTGCAGAAATATACTTGCAAATTAAAGCAATCAAGGAGGGTGATACCCACCAAAGAATCAGGAAAACCACTTCCTTGGCCGAGGTTGTGGCAAGAGGTCCCCAGAGATAGGCTCAGAGGGCAAAGTTAACAACACAGATGCAACTAAGCTTGCCATAAACTAACTACTAAATTAATCTCCCAATTAATCTACCTTAATCTAGTTCTCCTCGGACGCAATCTCCTCACAAGCACTCCTGCAACGTTCTCGTGTTCTCTGGCTTTGTGCTGGTCTGCTCTCTCTGTCTTGGATCTGCCACTCCGGCCTGCACTGTTATACCGGACCGCACTGCCTCAGGTTCGTCTGATCTCTCTCCGACCCTTCTCTCTCCCTCTCGTCCGATCTGCGTCTCGTCTCTTCTGCTCTCCGTCTGCTCTCTCATCTGCGTCTGACACACCCCTAATTGGGATATCAATTATACTCTTCTGTCTAGCTTACTATCTTACAATGTTGCAGTATCGGTAAAAACTCTGTCTGTGATTGGTTGTCATAAATTATACTAGGGTCACCCCATCCAGTTCTCCTCACAGATCCATCCTATACCGGTTCTAACAAAGGAAGGATTTAAGACCAATACATTCGTATACCACTAGCATTCATAATTATAAATTTTGTCACATTGTTCAATATGATATCCGTTTCACATTCGAATTGCACGTAGTGATGGCTGTTCCCACAGTCACTGTCACGTCTTGGCACACAAGCAATAGGACACAGGTCAATATGGCCTTCACACGAGTTACATCAGCTGGTACACTCTGTAGTCTGCGAGCATGCAACCCATCCCGGCGCATGCGCACTTCGCACCGACCAGGCCAGCCACATGCTGGTTTAAATGAGAGGCCATTTTCATGCAGGCCCAATCCCGTACTAAAGTAAACAAACACAAAAGAATATTATTTCGTAAAATAAAACCCATTATGTTTACCTCCCACCATACTAATGCCCTGTGTTAATTAAATTCTAGCAAAAGCTATTAATTTAAAGCAACCTTTTCGTTACTTGTGCACTACATGCAAAATGTGCAATGTACAACATAGCATAAACATGCAGTAGTATGGTTTTTCAATGCGCAAATAATTAATACGCACTCATGCCAACATGGTTTAGTATATTATGTAAAATGCGTTTGCCCCTTATGTAAATGTGTGCATTCAGAGTTGATTAATTCATGCAGTCGATACATTATTATGGGGTTACTTAATTTAATGAGGATGTATTTTATAAACCTCACTCCATCAATCCCCCCTTTGATGGTTTTCCCATCATAAAATCCCAAAACATACGGATTTTCAAGTTATATAGTTATTTTGTCTTTTGACCCTTGCTCCTTACATTTTTCATACAATTTTTCTTTAAAACCTTCCATCTCTATCTCCTCTATCTCTCTTTCCCTTTCTTGATGTTCCTTACTTAATTTCCTTTCTTTCTTTCCTTTGCAACTTTTCTTCACACAAACATAGGTCATTCGTATCATGAGTATCATGGTAACTACAAAAACTGTTGGCACTATTATTTTTCCTACTAAGGAACTACCTATAGAAGAAAACCAATTGCTTATAGTAGAGAAACTCTTACTTAGTCTCTCCCAAACACCGTGAACCTCTAGTTGAGTTACTTCCTTATGCAAATCAGTGATATTCTGAATGTATCCTTCCAAATTCTTACTTTTGTCTGGAATGTAAGTACAACAATGTTGAACTTTCAGCATTCCACAGACTCCACCCTCTTTTGCCAACAATATATCAAGGGCAAGTCGATTTTGCATAACCATAGATCTCATGGCAATCATTTCACTGTCCATCATCAAGAATGCTCCAGCAGTATCCATTGATAAACGATCAACCACTGTGGACAATTGTCGAATTTTGTATGTATTCAGTGTAACTCCAACTCCAGGTATCAATGCTCCAAATATATCGCCTACGATTTCTGAAAAACTTTCTCTTTTTACACGGTTTAGTCCTTGCCTTACTTCATCGATTTCATTTGTACTTTTGTCTACATGATAGACTTTTGGAAAGACAATCCCAAGATAACAAGTTCCATACCAGTGATCTGGCAGCCGATAATAGGCTTTCCTCCCACAGACATAATATATACCAGGCAAGACAGGGTCAGTTCCTCCCTTTAATCCCCAACCCCCAATAATTTTATAGGTATCTTCACATTCACTGAAACCGATGAAATAGTGGTTGTAGTTAGTCTTCTCCCTACGTAAGCATAATTTTCCCTTCTGCGACCAATCCAGAGCCATTGCAGCATAAGTCTCGCTTTTGTCATAGTTGCCTTCTCTGAAAACCCAAGGGGGTGTTTTCAATTTCTCTTCAACAGCTTTTCTTTGAAACTTAGCCCTTCTTTCTTCTACCATCTCCAAAAAGATTTTCTCTTCCTTTTCCAATCTACATGTTAAGTTATTTTTATTAACGTATGCTATATCTAAATGCTTTTTTGTCAGGAAAAAATCTCCCATGACATTTGCATGTGCTATCTTATTCAACTCGGGTACTACAGGGACTTTAGAAAAGATTGTATCTACATTGGAATAATAATAATCTAGTTTACCTGTTTTATACAATAAACTTGATAAGAAACTGCAGGTCACACCATAAGTCAAAGGAAGGCGATGATAAGTCACACCTTCGGAAACAGACAATGGTAACTGTATATGTACATAGCAATCCCTCACATCCATTGTTTCCACATATTTGTAGAGTAGTTTGTGAAAACATTTGAGGAAAAATTAGTAACTGATCTAGCATGATGCAAACTACTAGCGTCTACCTGTTTCAAGTGAGTAATAGGAATTTGCTTACTGTCAGTGTCTACCCTTGGACCTGTCAAGTTGTTAGGACGAGATGTATCTTCTTTAATCAAATGTAAAGGTATTATAATTGTTAATATTATCCAAAATACTATCAGTATACAAAATAAACATAAACAAGCTTTATAACACCTACGCATAAAACTACATCTAGATCTTGTTTCTTGTGTATCTGCCATAGTAATGTTAACCCTATAAAATTCTAAATGGATTTTCTAAATCTATCAAAAATTATGTTCTGCAAAAATTTAAAATAAAAATGTAGTGTGATCCCACACTTCAAAAACCTTCTTCTTTACCCCTTCTTTTATTTTAACTAATCCAAATTTCCAGGACGTCTTCAGAAACCTTTCTTCAGTTGTTAACGTGACACCTTAATTTGTTTACAGTCTCTTAAGGTGGATCTAAATCACTCTTTTCTTCTCGCTCTCTGTCAGTGCTGTTTCTTTCTTTGTTTAAATCTTCTTCAATCTCTTCCAACACTATGTAAATCCAGTCAGGTGACTTGAACTTTTTGTTTGGTTTTCTCACTCTCTTTGGTCGCAGCACTGATTCGTCATCGGACTCTTCTTGCTCTATTTTACCTGAAACTTCCTTTATCTGTTCTAGCTTGCTCTCGGGTCTTCCTTTTACCGCTCTGTATTTCAGTCTTTTAACGCCACTTGGCCAATGATCATCTGTCTTTGCCCTTTTTGGTTGTACTTCTCCTTCTTCCTTGTTCAATTCGTACCTTCGTTTCTTTGCACCTACTTTAAGTTTCCTTTCTCCTTCTTTTTCTTCTTCTGTATTTCTTTCACTTATTTCTTCTCCATACTTTTCCTCTTTATCGAGAAGTTGTCTTTCTTCTTGTTCAACAGCAGTTTCTTCAGTCCCAGTAGCTGGTACCCACTTTACTTGACTTGTGCTAAGCAATTCTTCATCAAGCTGCTCTTCAGAGTCCTTTGGTTTAGGTTCACCAGTTTCAGAGTCTATTGCTCTAACCTCACCAATTTCTTGTGCTTCAGCCTCTGATTCAGAGCTTGTACTTGAGATCTCCAGATGCCGCTCTACTCGTGGTTCAAGTGGATTTGGGACTCGCTGAGTGTGACTGGCATGGATCCAATTTGGTAGGCCAGCACACTTTACTGCTGTGGTCGTCACCAATATGACCTGATAAGGTCCTTCCCAGCGGGGCTCTAGGCAAGTTTTTCTTCTATGCCTTTTCACGTGAACCCACTCACCAGGGCTCAGATCATGCGCTTGAGTCTGTTGTGTTGTGGTTGCGTCTGCTCCAACCCAGGGGCGACTGGTGACATTTGAAGGTGGTGGGGCGTGGAGGTCCGAGTTGAATGCCCGGTGGTGGGAGGGGGCGGACTGCAAGGAGGGTGCGGGGAAACTGCAAGCCCCGCACAGCCGAGGTGTGTGACCGAGAAAGGCAGAAAGCAGCATTACAGCAAATAGCCATCCGAGGCAGCAGAGCTGTCTACACAAGGAACCCGAACCCGGGGAACACACGGAAACAAGCAGCGCTGACAAGAGTGGCAATGAATACAGTTACACCCACTCAATTCGGTGCTGTAACACCGGCGCAGCCGCGCAACTAAATCCTATGGGAGCCATCTCAACGGTGCCACCCACAGACCGACCACCCACAGCCGGGAGCTTCATCACCAGTTCATTCATTTGTGACAAAACCGAGCAGGACTCGAGGATGAATGAACAGAACTACCCCGTGTACCTGAGGCGGTGCACTGAACAGCACCGAGGCGTCCTCGCTTTATGTGCGGAGGGCGAGTGGGGTAAGGGTCGCACCGGTCTCATGTTACCCATTATGCACTTTAACCGCGGCCCCTAGGTCATCCCCCCTCCCCTGACACAGAAGAAGCGCACACCCGGGTGAAGTCATGAGTTAGAGAGTTACACGAGTCCACGGGGAGCGAACGAATTAAGATTCCGAGTTAGAAGACATTATGAGAAGTGAAACACAGCCAGGCCCGGGGGATGGGACCCGGACACAAAGTAGATGGGCTCCACCTGAGCATGTCGGAGACACCAAAATGGAATTTATTGCACTTGCCTGTTGTCGCACGGTCGCACCCCAGCCTGTCGGTAGTCTGCAGTGCTGTACTGTGACTGCGGCCGGTGCCGGTGTCCGTCCCGAGCAATGCACCTGCTGCGTGTCGATCAGTCCTGGTGGTGCCGGAGTCAGAACTGCGCGGCGGCCGGCGGGCTCTTCCGCAGCCCACTCCCTCAGCTCCCATTGTCCAATCAGGAGGCCTGGGACTAGCGCGAAGGCAAGGGGAGTGCTCCGGTAGTTGCCATCCCCTGCTCTGTCTTGAGGGGGGCCGGCCCTGCCCCTTGCCATTCATTTCAGTGGCGCGCTGCTGAAGTCGCCTGGGCCGCAGCATAGGGGCCCCATTTGAAACCAGCCATTTTCCGCTTTCTTTGGCCACTCCCTTCAGGATGACATCACTCTTTCCGCATGTGCTTCGAGGGCGAGCAATAGTCCTCGCCCCGGCCAGCACATGCGCAGGAGGTCTCTGACCTGTGACCTCGTCCCCCTTCTAGAAAAAAAGAAAACATTAAACAAAACAGAATTTCACACGGGGCAGTGACGTGAGCACTTCCACTTCATTTGAGGCTGCTGCATTGCGTGTGGTGTCTCTGTCTCCTCCCCGATCCTCGTCCTGAGGCTAGTGGGGCAACGCCCCTTTCGCCCCTATGCACCAGCCGCCACTGCTCCAACCTGATGAAACACAGAACGTACTTCATCAGCCAATCCTTTGCAATAGTCAAGGATGAGATCATCAGATATATTTATTAATTTGTTCGCAGGTACAAAAGCTTGTCTCATTGCTCTTCCCATCAATATTTCATGCGGACTCAGTCCTGTCTTTTTGTCAGGAATGCTTCTGAGACTCATCAAAACTAGGGGTAAAGCATCAGGACAATTCAGTGCTGTGGATACACACTTTCCCTAACCTGCTCTTGATTGTGCCATTTATCTGCTCTACTATTCCAGAAGCCTCTGGACGATAAGCACAATGAAGTTTTGGTTGAATGCTCAATGCCTCACAAATCCGTTTGATTGTTTCACTAGTGAAGTGTGTTCCTCTATCTGTTTCCATCGTGACCGGAAAACCATATCTAGGAATGTATTCCCTCAACAAAAGCTTTGCCACTGTCAGGCTGTCATTCCTCCTTGTGGGATAAGCTTCTACCCATCGAGAAAACAAATACACAATCACTAACACATATTTGAGCTTGTTACATGGAGGCAACTCAATAAAATCTAGTTGTAGTCTGGTAAAAGGACCTCCTGCCCTGCCTATTGTTCCCGGACTAACTATTGACTTTCTTCCTGGGTTTTGCTGTTGGCACGTCAGGCATCTCTGACAAAGGCTCTCTGCTATAGTCCTGAACTTAGTATTAAACCACATTTGTTTGAATGATCTGACGATGGCGTCTCGGCCAACATGTGTCACTCCATGGTACATCCTTGTCATATGAGAAAGTAAACTATCTGGCATGACTGGTCTTCCATCAATGTATACCCATACATCATCATCTTCTCGTCTCTTACATCCTGCCTTTTCCTATTCCTGTCTCTCTTCATCACCTGCCTCTTCCTGCAATTGTCTCACTTCATCCCATGTTTCAATGGTGTTAGTAAACATAAGTTGACAAACCGTATGTTCTTTTGCTTTTCCCGATTTATGGAAGTCTCATTCTTTGCACAATATTGTGCTACTTGATCAGCAAATCTGTTGCCTTGAGTCACATAATCATCTTCTGACTTATGTGCGGCACATTTGACCACTGCAATTCGTTTGGCAATTGTAATGCTTCCAGCAATTCCTTTACAAATTGACTATTCCTGATGGGGGACCCGAAGAGGTCAGGAATCCCCTCTGCATCCATAATTCTCCAAAATCATGCACAATGCCAAAGCCATATTGACTATCAGTAATTATAGTCACTTTCTGACTTTTTCCCAATTTACAGGCTTGAATTAGAGCTATCAATTCAGCAACTTGTGCAGATTTTACCCCTTTTAGACAGGATGTTTCCAGGATTTCCGCTACAGTACAGACAGCATAAGCAGAACTCAATACACCTGTTCCAGTTCGCAAACAAGAACCATCAACAAACATCACACGATCAGATTCCTCAAGAGGAACATCTTTGATGTCAGGACGGGGCTTGGTACAAAATTCAGTCACATCTAAACAATCATGTTCAACTTCATCCTTTACTTCTTCCTCCCAAACATCTGGCAATAGAGTAGAAGGATTCACATTTGTGCATCTCACTATTGTCACATTTTCTGCTCCCAGAATCACTCTCATACCTAGTCAGCCGACTATAGGTGAGGTGCTGAGTCCGTGTTCTTGTTAAAAGGATCTCAACTGAATGTGGCACATACACTCTCACAGGATGACCCATTATGATCCCTTCACTCTGTTCCAGGCTCACACAAGTAGCAGCTACTGCTTTCAAACATCCAGGTAATGCGGCAGCCACTGAATCTAGAGTAGCTGAAAAGTATGCCACAGGTCGTCTTGACATTCCATGCCTTTGAGTTAAAACTGCAAGTACACATCCATCTCTTTCACTGCAATACAATGCAAAATCCTTTGAATAATCAGGCATTCCCAATGCCGGAGCCTTACACCGACTGTCTTTCAGTTTAACAAAAGCATCCATACTTTCTTCATCCAATTTAACTGGATCTTTCACATCGTTCCTCGTCAACCTTTGTAGAGGTTTTGCCATCAGTGAAAATCCACTGATCCACTGTCTGCAATATCCAACCACTCCCAAAAACATTCGCACTTCCCTTTGTGTCGTTGGCGGTTTCATGTCCCTAATCACTCGAATACGCTCTGATGTTACCTTTCTGACCCCCTTCTCAATCTTGTGACCTAAGTATTGGACTTCTCGTTGGCAGAATTGTAATTTCGCAGGGGACACTTTATGTCCACCTTCTGCCAAATGGTTCAGTAAAGCAACTGTGTCTGCAACACAGGCTTCTCGAGTCTTTGATGCCACCAGTAGGTCATCAATGTACTGAACCAAAACAGACCTTTCAGACATTCTCAAATCCTCCAAACACTTTTTCAATATCTGATTAAAAATTGAAGAACTCTCAGTATATCCTTGAGGAACTCGGCACCATGCCAAAACATGATCTCCAAACCGGAAAGCAAATAAATACTGGCTATCTGGATGCAGGGGAATCGAAAAGAATGCATGACACAAATCAATCACTGTATACCACTCCGCATCATGTGGGATTTGGTATAGAATCACTGCTGGGTTTGGCACAACTGGACAACAAGGCACAACAATTTTGTTTACCTTTCTCAAATCTTGTACTATTCTATAAGTTCCATTTGGCTTTTTCAATCCCATAATAGGTGAATTACAAGGACTACTCATTAATTCTTTTAAAATTCTTTGTTCAATCATTTGATTAATTACAGGAGTTATTCCTGCTATAACTTCTGGCTTCATTTTATACTGTGGCGTATTTGGATAGTCAGTACCATCTTTCACTGTGATTCTAATCGGATCCACTTTCTTCATCAACCCAATCTCCTGTCCTGTGAAATCCCATACCTCTGAATTCACTACCTTCATCAATTCTTCAGGCACACTTTTGTCTGTAAGAAGCGAATATAACTCATTCACTTCTGTTCCTTGCTTTGCTAGCACCATTTTAAACGCGACATCCTCATCAGGTGTCTGAAATGCAATACCATCCGGTGTGCAATAAATTGTGCAATTCATCTTGCACAGCAAATCCCTTCCTAACAAATTCACTGGACTCGAGTCACAAACTACAAACCGATGCATGTCTTTAAAGGGACCAATATGTACTTCAATTGGTTTAGTAACTGGAGTATTTATCTGTTTATTTGAGACTCCTACTACCTGGATAGTTTCTCCCGAGAGGGGTAGGTTTGGAATTTCTGCTGCTCTCACAGTAGAACAGGTAGCACCAGTGTCCACAAGAAAGGTGATATCATTACCTACCACTTTTCCATCAACAAATGGACCTGACTGATCTACCTCTAGAGTAGCGCAAAGCACACACTCTTCCTCCCCCCTCAGGCACCGTCATTGATTCGATTCAACATCACTTCCATCACATTGCATCCAAAATTGGGGAATCACATTTGTGTTAGTATTTTTACCAACCTGGTCTCCTCCGTGAAACCCTGTATCCGCACTGTATCTTTGAGCATTTACACTATGTGGTAACGGTGGTTGCGGGGCCTGATATTGGGTAGTAACTACCTGATGTTGCGGTGTCTGTTGCACAACTATCTCACTCTGCACCTGTGGGGTTGAAATTTGATTTCCTCCATTAGTCCTCTGCACTGATCTACACTCATTCTTTCCGCACCCATGACAAGGAAATTTCTTTTTCGCCTCTTCTCTGCTCATTTGTCCTCTACCTCTACCTCCACTGGATTTTTGAGCATTCTGACTAACTCCTCCCATTTGGTTTATAGCCTGAGAATTCAACTGAGTTTCCTGCTGCTCTGCTACCTTTACTTGTGCCCACATCATCTTTTCTTTTAATTTGCGATGGCGGGACTCAATGTCATCACTACAATACTTCGCATACCTCAAGATCTCATCGATCGTTTTGGCTTGCCAACACAACATATGCTGCTGTATCATCTGATTAATCCATACACAAACCTATACACAAAATGATCCATATCTTTGTCTCCAATATTCTCAAAACCACTATACTGCTTAAAAACTTGTAATAACCTCTCATAATAGGCATGCACAGATTCTTTCGGCTCTTGGGTTGTTCCATCAATCTTTACCCAATCAGTTTCCTTAGGGGAAATTTTGCTTTTCAAGAAAGTAATCACTTGATGATACTTTTTCATCACCTCATCAGAAGGTGCTCCTGTTTTGGCATCTCTAGGATATTAATCTTTTGGCCAATCAACTGTAATCTTACATTCAGTCCATAAATCTGCAGGGACAACAATTTCAAATAATCCATCTAAATCCTTTAACAATACTTTCGATACTTTCACGAACCTCTCAACTTGTTTATACCATTCCACAGGTTTTTCTCTCAACCTGGGAAACTCATTGGTGAAAGACAATATATCCTGTCTAGTCCACGGAACATGCACATAACCGCCTCCTGGAACTTCTCTCATGGGGCATTCCAGAGCTACATTTTCTACTTCTCATACTGGATGCAAATGTATTTCTTTAGCAGCTAATTCTTCTTTCTTCCTCATCCATCTACCCTTCCATCTTTCCACGTCTCCCCATTTTCTCAAAACAACCATTAATTCTTTTATCTGCAATCGTCTACCAGATGTATTCATATTTTCTATATCCTTTTCAGTAAAATCCACTCTATATGTCTTCTGCAACACCTTTGATCTTCCTATATCCATTCCCAACTCCTCTGCAGTTTCCACTAACCTTTCATGTAGATTTTTTGCTTTCCAAGTAATACTCTTACACAGATACATCAATTCATCATCTTGATCAGTCTTTACCCTGTCTGGACTTATGGTCCCAATGATCATTTCTTCCAGATCTACTCTCAACGTACATACATCTGTAGGCTGTGGTTGTGTTTTTCTCCTTCGTAACCCTTTCACCTAATCATCTAATTCTTCAGTGGTTGGACCTATTGAAACCTCACTTCTGGGAATCTCATCCATCTCTATCCTTTTGGGCTGTAACTGCATTATTTCCCTAGGTGTTTCAATTATTGTTAAATTAGTCGGAGGTGTTGATCTGGTAACTGTAGTGGGCTGTTCACTTTGAACACTTACAGCCTTAATTCTACTACTAGCTGATGTTATGGCAGAATTTAATGGGACAGTTAAGGAAGGTTCATGGATAAGTCTATTTTCGAATACAGGTATTGCTGGTCCTATAGTTACTGGCACAGTTATTGCATCTATTTTCATATTCCTCCGATTCAATTTTTCAACTAATTCTTTAGTTTGTATGGCAACTCCTTCCTCCTTCTCCTTCCTGCTCTACATCGCTTACAGTTGGAACTGGTGTCGTTTGAGGTGTCATTGGGGCTTCCATTGACAGTGCATTTGGTGTCATCATCGCTGAATTCTCCTGATAAGGTGGTGGTCGTTTAACTAATATGTCATCCAGCAGCTCATCATCAGTTTCATTCGGGTTATACCCATAACCAAATTGCTCTAAATGTCTCTTTTTCTCCTAACATTTATTTCCTGCAGTCTCTCCTACCATTAAAACTGGATACAATCCTTCAGTTATCTCTCCATTTCTCCACCTCTTCATTCTATCTTCATGTCTTTCATCATGAAATCTTCCAAACATAAATCTATGAACTCTACCACCTCTGTATCTTTCTCTTTCATACATTTCATCTTCCCATTCTACTAGTGCTTCAAACTGTGTAGGTCTAGGTCTTGGGTCTAATGCCATCATCTTTTCTCTCAAGTTACGTAATACTGCCAAATTAAAAGAACCATGCTCTGGAAAAGCTAGTATACCATCATTCTTCGTATATCCTACCCAATTGTATAGCCAAATACATGTGTGATAACCATATTTTAACATCATATAAGACGCTGGTGTCTTTGGTGGAGGGATAGGAACTCCTTCTCTCGTTATTACTGGTTTGTCCTTTTTAAAGAATCTTTTAATTTTGCCAAACAAAGTCAATTTCTCCTGTTTCGGTTGTTCGAAATACTTTTTCGTTGCTAGTCAACAACTTTACTCGATACAAATCTTTGTCAACACAATCCACTATAATTCACCAATCGAACTCCTTTGCTTCCCTAAACACCTGACCAATGTCAGCGCGACACACTCTAACTCTTCCAATCGGAACTTTCTACGTCTCCACTATCTTGTCCAATACCAGCGCGGCTCACACCAACCAGCCAATCTGAGCTCTCTCTGTCTTTACAGACTGACCAATGCCAGCGCGGTTTTCTGTGACGTCAGCCTCTCCTCCTGCTGCTGACCCTCCTTTACAAAAATTATCGGCACTTTTCTAAGTCCGTTTTCTTTACAATAACTTATTAGTGACAACATAAAACAATACCACACTGTCTGTTTACTAAATAGAGAGAGAGTTTTTCACTCTCAACATTCCTTCCAATACGGGCAAGTATAACAATTCCGCTATCCTTCCCTTCACCCAAGCTAGGAGAGGACCTGTTACTTCTTTAGGGATAAGGCCAAAATTTCACAAGAGGACCTTTTGTTGAAAAGGAGGTCTCGCTACTCTTCCGGGGATAAGGCCAAAGTTTCACAGGTGGACCCTTCGCTACCTCACTCTTCCTTTACATACACACTAAATAGTATCACTAATTTAAACAGACAATGCACCTATTCCCCTGTGATTTCACTTCTCACACTTTTCTTCTGCCTTATTTCAGGCTAACTTTTACTTTGCCGGCTTCCCAGATACCCTTCTGTACCTGTGTTCCAAAGACTACATAAAAACACAATACTAATTCACTTTACATAGAATGTTAAACATTTAATCAATAATCAATAAATCACCAAACTAATCAATAATAACCATCATTCTGCTACCAGAAAAACTGATCCAGCGCAACCCCTAAATTCATGAGTCAGGGACCAAAGGAAATCTCGTCATACATAAATTGCTTTACCAAACAACGGGGCCCATCACACATTACCCATAAATGATCCCTGAAGACGGGCGCTGGATTTGGGGGGTTTAATTTGTCAGTTTTATTAAGTACTATGCATCTTCATTAATAACATTTATATATGATTCTAACTATTCGGAATTTCAACTTCTTCTTCTTTTGGTCGATGGACCATTAGTTGAAGAGTTGATGGTGACTATGATTAGCTAAACAGTTTAACATTTAACTAAATAACCACAGAGTCACTTCTTCGATTAATAATTTTATATTATTAAATGCTCTTAAATTGATCATCCGTGCACACACAAGATTGCATATAAGAGAACAAATTATCAAGCAATGTAATTAAAATGAATCATTTGCATCGATATAAACGTGTGCATAGGAATGGGGAAGAGAAGGTACAGCATAAATACTTGCAGAAATATACTTGCAAATTAAAGCAATCAAGGAGGGTGATACCCACCAAAGAATCCGGAAAACCACTTCCTTGGCCGAGGTTGTGACAAGAGGTCCCCAGAGATAGGCTCAGAGGACAAAGTTAACAGGACAGATGCAACTAAGCTTGCCATAAACTAACTACTAAATTAATCTCCCAATTAATCTACCTTAATCTAGTTCTCCTCGGACGCAATCTCCTCCCAAGCACTCCCGCAACGTTCTCGTGTTCTCTGGCTTTGTGCTGGTCTGCTCTCTCTGTCTTGGAGCTGCCACTCCGGCCTGCACTGTTATACCGGACCGCACTGCCTCAGGTTTGTCTGATCTCTCTCCGACCCTTCTCTCTCCCTCTCGTCAGATCTGCGTCTCGTCTCTTCTGCGTCTGCTCTCCGTCTGCTCTCTCATCTGCGTCTGACACACCCCTAATTGGGATATCAATTATACTCTTCTGTCTAGCTTACTATCTTACAATGTTGCAGTATCGGTAAAAACTCGGTCTGTGATTGGTTGTCATAAATTATACTAGGGTCGCCCCATCCAGTTCTCCTCACAGATCCATCCTATACCAGTTCTAACAAAGGAAGGATTTAAGACCAATACATTCGTATACCACTAGCATTCATAATTATACATTTTGTCACATTGTTCAATATGATATCCGTTTCACATTCGAATTGCACGTAGTGATGGCTGTTCCCACAGTCGCTGTCGCGTCTTGGCACACAAACAATAGGACACAGCTCAATATGGCCTTCACACGAGTTACATCAGCTGTTACACTCTGTAGTCTGCGAGCATGCAACCCATCCCGGCGCATGCGCACTTCACACCGACCAGGTCAGCCACATGCTGGTTTAAACGAGAGGCCATTTTCATGCAGGCCCAATATTGTACTAAAGTAAACAAACACAAAAGAATATTAATTCGTAAAATAAGACCCATTATGTTTACCTCCCACCATACTAATGCCCTGTGTTAATTAAATTCTAGCAAAAGCTATTAATTTAAAGCAACCTTTTCGTTACTTGTGCACAACATGCAAAATGTGCAATGTACAACATAGCATAAACATGCAGTAGTACGGTTTTTCATTACGAAAACAATTAATACACACTAATGCCAACATGGTTTAGTATATTATGTAAAATGCGTTTGCCCCTTATGTAAATGTGTGCATTCAGAGTTGATTAATTCATGCAGTCAATACATTATTATGGGGTTACTTAATTTCATGAGGATGTATTTTACAAACCTCACTCCATCACCTTAAAACATCTCTGCTTATGACATCAACATAAACAGGACGCTAAATCATGAGCGCATCAGTAATACAGACCCATGGTTGCTGATTCATGCATGACATTATTTTTCATCCACATAGACAGGGGTTTAGATAGCGTGGGGCGAGACAATGCGATCCAGCACAGTCGTATCTTGGGTGAATTTATGTTTTTGAATATTAGGTAGAAGGTTTAGATGGTGTGGGTTTTCGTAGTAGGACAGCATGTGTTCAAATGTTCACACTTGGTAGTAGAATTCTATGATAACTGATGTGCATGCTGAAGGGAAAAAAGTTACTATGAAAACATTATACAGTTAATATCGTCTCAGTAACACAAACCTTTTATACACAACCATAAAAAGGTTTCATGTCCATCATTTTTTGCAGTGTTTTCGATAATTTGCTTTTAATTTCGAGTTTAGTGACAAAGCAGAACTGTTGTTTAGGGAGTACATGATGGTGGTGCAATAGGATACAAAATGAAGAGGGGACTCTGGTGGACAAAAAAGTGTTGGTCAATAAAGCTTAGAAAGCCGGAGATGGGGCAAGTTCAGGGAATATGTATTTGAACGTTGGAAACAAAAATTAAAGGGATATTTCCAATGTGCAAGCATGTTTCACTGTGCTGATTCTGAAGTCTGTTTTTCCATTACTAAGGGTTATCTCAGATTTGGCAAGCGGGGCACTATGCTAGATGGCGATGGGTAAAGTTTTCTTTTGTAGAGAGGGAAGGCAGCTTTGATGGAGGTGATGAGGTTTTGTGTGTGAATGAGAAGGGAGAACAGGACATTAGACAACATTCTCAGGATTGTTTTGCACAAATGAGAGAGAAGTCGATTTGATGGTGGTGGATCCATGTACTTAGTTATAACCAAGGTCTTATTTGAGGAAAGATGGTCAAATTAATTGTTACAACCTGTGGCTTTTTGCTTTGGTGGTTATGAGGGAAGAGAAATTAGTATTCTAGGAAATATGATGTTTAAGATCCTGTTGTGTGCCATTTTGAGGGTAAGGTGTATGTAACTAGAGACGGATGGGTTTGGTCTACCAGCACGACTTGCATATTGCCTAGATCCACATGCACTGGAGCAAGTGCTTGTAGTGTAAGAAGGTAGTTAAGGAGCGATTTTGTGAGAACGCAAAGATGTTTTTGGAAATAGTGTGGGAAGTCATGGAAAGGTTATGCCCACAAAACAATGTTAAAAGAAAGGGCAATACCCGAGAATCTTAGGATGGGGAGAGTTCTGGTGTTCGCGAGTAGGGGGTGGAGGAAACGGAAGAGATGGTGAAGGAAGGATAAATTAAACATTTGAAGGCCTCTGATTGGCTTTCCCTAATGGCTATCAGATGTCCAGAGAAGGTTATGTGTAGTCTTCATTAGCTTTACCCGAAACATTGTGATGGACAGTTTTGCCCTGCCTAATTTAAATAAAATGATTATTTCTACTTAGTGTGTTCTCTAAGTTTAACCCAAATTCTGCTTGTCCACTGTGCTTATTCATCCTTCTTTGAAAAAGCAAACTGCATTCATAACCATGAGGAGATATTGTGGTTTTATAGATTTCCTTTTGCTCTGCCTTCTTTTGTGTTTTTCAGATAACGATGACCAATCTATTTCAAAACTAGTTGCATGTTTTATTGGTTTAACCAAATATTTTGGCATTTGGGTGGATGGTGATAGAAAATAGATTATGGAAGATATATATATATTTTTTTGTGTGGAATGCATTTGGTGGCCCAGGATGGGTGGGAATGTCTCTCTGTGGGGACAAGAAATGTGTGGATTGCAGAGATAGCCGTGAGCATGACATTTGTTGATTGAAACATTTATACCATCACATTGTTGTTTTTGCACTCTTTGTACCTAAAGACCAAGTTAATGGGCTGACTTGTAAAAACATGAACATCAAACTCACTTATCTGAAAGAAACACGTTAGTTATAGATTCCTTACCTTAGAATTACCCCCAGGTGTCAGACTGGATCTGGAAAGTTTTTTCGTCAGCAGTACCTCTGCGTGTCGGAAGGTGGCGTTGGTCGGCTCCGTGTCCGTCGTTGGCATCGTGGTCGCTGGGATGACGTCGCGGCAGCTACTTAGACGCCGCCCTCGCGCGCTGACTTCAGTTCTTTCTTTTTCCGCGCCAGCCAGCGCAGATCCGGAGAGTACCTCCAGTCACTTTTTGACTGACTTTTTTGAGCGACTTTTGTCGACGTCTTTTTTGAGTCTACGACTCCTGGTGCACGAGGGATGCCCGGTTTCAAGGCCTGCGGTTCCTGTACCCGACTGATGTCGGTTACGGATCTGCACCGGGTGTGCCTCTTTTGCCTGGAGCGCGACCACGACCCCAAGTCGTGCTCCGACTGCCGGTCGATGGCTCCGAAGGCTTTGCGGGAGCGGTCCCGAAAGCTGCTTGAGCGCCGGCAGTCGGCTCCACGCCGTTCCAGGTCGCGAGGGAGGGAGGTCGAGGGACCGGTCGCGGAGCCATCAACACTCGTCCAAGTCATCGAAGTCTTCGCACTCGGGGTCGGGTAAGTCGAAGCACAAAAAGAAGTCGAAGAAGCATCGTTGCTCTTCGACTTCTCCCCGTCGGTCTGCTGACGCGACGAGGGATGTGGGCGGTGCCCCTCCCGCGGCTCCGCGCGCGAGCCCGAAGAGTCAACTTCGGCCTTCCCTCCCTTTCCGGAGCGACTCCTGCCCAACTTCGTAATTTTTACGAGGCGATGCATCGCATCTTTGGGCGGCCCGAACCCGCAGGCGCGCCTTTGAACCCCGCGGACTCGGTTGGGGGGCCCCGCGGATTCGGTTGGGGGGCCCAGGCCTCTCTCCGCCGTCGGCTCCGGCCACGGCGCCGCTGGTCCCCCGTGGATCCAGGCCTGGATCCGGATCGGCGCCGTTTGACCTCATTACACCTCCACCGGCGCCGCTTCCTCCGGCACCGCAGCCACAACCAACGCCGGTCGTGTCCCCGGCCGGCGTCGACCCCGACCTCCATCCCGATGTGGACCCGGAGCCAGACCGGCGTCGCCCGACGCCGGATCCGACGCCGAGTGGGGTTTTTGTGCCCCTGTTCACTCCTGGGTTCCCTTTTTGGCCAGATTGGCAACCTGAGGAGGAGGGGGAGGACTGGGAGGGGTCAGGTGACCCTTTAACTGATCAGCTGGAGTCTGAGCAGGACTGGAGAGAGGAACTGGGGGATGCCAGTGGTCTTGACACCTCTCCTGACCTTGGCATGTTGTCTCCTCCTAGTGATGTCGTGATGGCGTGGCTATGGAGGAGGGAGCGTCATACGCAGTGGTGTTGCGTAGGGCGGCCGAGGCCCTCAACCTCGAGCTTCCTACGGTGGCGGTCAGGACTAACCTCCTGACGGAGGTGCTTCAACCGGCTGCAAGCTTTTCGGAGCCTCTGCTGCAGTTTAATGAGGCCCTCACCGATGTCCTTTTGGGCACATGGTCCAGGCCAAACACGGGGGCTCCCGTGGACAGGGTGATTGCCCGACGCCACAGCCTGGCTCCGGGTGACCCCACTTTCCTCTCCCAACACCCCACCCCGGAGAGCTTGGTGGTTCAAGCCTCCACTTCCAAGAGCGCATTCCCTACTGCTCCACCGGAAAGGGAATCCAAGAAGCTGGACCATCTTGGGAAGAAAATTTTCTCTTCCTCCAGCTTAGGACTGCGGTCGGTAAACACTGCATGTCTCTTGGGCCGTTATTCCCACTCTGTGTGGGATACGGTTGCGCAGGTGCTGCCTCAGTGTCCGGAGGAGGCCTGGACAGTGCTCTCCCAGGCTGTCGCCACCGGGAGGGATGCGGCGAAGTTTACCATCCTTTGTGTGCTGGATACCGCCGACTCTCCGGGCAGCACAATTTCAACGTCAGCACTTCGTCGCTACGCCTGGAAGAGATCGACTGGCTTTTCGGGGGATGTCCAGAACACCTTGATGGACATGCCCTTTGATGGCCGTCGCCTTTTTGGCGACAAGGCGGACAACGCTCTAGAGCGTTGCAAGGACTCACGGGCTACGGCCAAGTCCTTGGGCCTCTCCAGCCGCCCAGCGCAGTCTGCTTTTCGCCCCTTTCGTGGCTAAGGAAGGGGTGCCCCATTACGTCCCGCCCAGAGCCACAGGCTGCAGCAAGCTTCCCAAACTTCGTGCGGCCGGGGACGTGGGAACCAACGCCGTGGTTCAGGGGGCCAGCGGGCGGGCCAGTCCACCAACCCCCCCCCCTCTGCAGCAGCCTCCAAATCTTCCAAGTCCGACCTTTCAGGCCCATCAAATGCAAGTGGGCGTCAGGCTCCGCCATCACCTCCCCCATTGGCGCACCATCACGTCGGACAGGTGGGTTTTGCAAATAGTCCGAAGGGGCTACTCCCTCCCCTTCGAGACTACCCCTCCAGCCATGCCACCTCAATACCACTGCATGTCGGAGGATCACCTGGGCATTCTCCAACAGGAAGTTTTGGCTCTCTTGGCCAAGGGAGCCATCGAGCGCGTTCCTGCCCCAGAAGTAGGTCGTGGTTGGTATACCCACTACTTTCTGGTACCCAAGAAGGACAAGGGCCTGCATCCTATCTTGGATCTCAGGAACGTCAACCGCTTCCTCCGGAAGGAGAAGTTCAAAATGTTGACGCTCGCTCAGGTCTTGTCTGCCCTCGACCCTGGAGACTGGATGGTAGCGTTGGACTTGCAGGACGCTTACTTTCACATCCCTGTCCTGCCGGCCCACCGGCGTTACCTGCGGTTCACGGTAGGCCACGAGCACTTTCAGTTTACCGTTCTCCCCTTCGGCCTTACCAGCGCCCCTCGGGTGTTCACGAAAGTGATGGCGGTGGTCGCAGCTCCAGTCTTCCCCTACCTCGACGACTGGCTGTTGAAGGCGGGCTCGCCCCAGGCTGTCGTCTCCCACCTCCAGACTACGGCCGACCTCCTGCATTCGCTGGGGTTCTCCATCAATGTGCTGAAGTCGCACCCGATTCCCTCTCAGAAACTCCTCTTCATCGGAGCGGTTCTGGACACAACGCGGTTTCGGGTTTATCCTCCCGAGCAGCGAGTCCGGGATATTCGGGCTATGATTCCGATCTTCCAGCCTCTATCCCGTGTTTCGGTCCGGATGACCGTGAGGCTGCTGGGCCTCATGGCCTCCTGCATCCTGCTGGTCGATTATGCCAGGTGGCATATGCGGCCTCTGCAGTGGGACCTGAAGTTCCAGTGGGAGCAGCATCAGGGGAATCAGTCCGATTGCGTTCAGATCTCGGAGGGCACTGCTCGACAGTTGCAGTGGTGGCTTACGAACCAGGATTGGGTCGACGGCAGATCCCTCTCCTTTCCCCAACCAGAGTTCACAGTGGTGACGGACGCACCCCTTCTGGGATGGGGCGGCCACATGGGAGAGGCGGAGATCAGAGGACTCTGGTCTCCGGCGGAGTCCGGGCTCCATATCAACCTTCTGGAGCTCAGGGCGATTCGTCTTGCACTCAAAGCATTCCTTCCCTCTGTCCGGGGAAGAGTAGTGCCGGTGTTCACGGACAACACCACCGCCATGTGGTACTGCAACAAACAGGGCGGGGTGGAGTCGTGGACCCTATGTCAGGAGGCCCTTCGCCTCTGGACATGGCTGGAACATCAGGGCATATCCCTGGTGGTTCAACACCTGGCAGGTTCCCTGAACGCCAGGGCGGACGAACTCAGATGCAGGTGCATGATGGATCACGAATGGCGTCTTCACTCGGAGGTGGTGCAAGGTCTCTTTCGACAGTGGGGAGAGCCTCGGTTAGATCTATTCGCCATCAAAGAGAACGCGCAATGTCAGCAATTCTGCGCGTTGGAGTTTCCAATACAGCACTCGCTAGGCGACGCCTTTCGTCGCGAGTGGAGTTGCGGTCTGTTGTACGCCTTTCCGCCTATACCACTTCTGCCCAGAGTGCTGAAGAAGATCAGGCGCGACCAGGCCCAAGTCATCCTTGTGGCTCCGGATTGGGCACGAAGAGTTTGGTATCCCGAGCTGCTCAACATGGCCATCGATCCTCCGACCAGACTGCCCCTTCGGGAGGATCTTCTGTTGCAGCAACAGGGGACGGTCCTCCACCCGAACCTGTCCAGCCTCCACCTCCTTGCGTGGAGATTGAGCGGTGGCAGTTGACGTCGTTTGACCTGCCTCCTGAAGTTTGTGATGTAATCTTGGCAGCCAGGCGTCTCTCCACTAAGACGGTATACGCCTGCCGGTGGAACAAGCTTGTGGCATGGTGCACAGCAAAGGCTGTGGATCCCCTTTCTGCCACTCTTTCTGAGGTTCTCTTGTTTCTTCTTTCCTTAGCCCAGCAGGGCTCTGCTCTGGGCACTATCAAGGGCTATCTTTCGGCCATCTCTGCCTTTCTTCGGCTTCCAGATCAGCCTTCTCTTTTCAAGTCCCCGGTTGTTAATAGTTTCTTAAAAGGCATAACTCCTCTCTTTCCACCTATTCCCTTTGTTATTCCTCCGTGGGACTTGAATCAAGTCTTAATTTTTCTAATGTGTACTCCCTTTGAGCCGCTTCACAACTGTCCTTTGCGGCTTTTGACGCTGAAGATTGCATTCCTGGTAGCCATCACATCTGCCAGAAGAGTGAGTGAGCTCCAGGCCCTTTCTTCCAAGCCTCCTTTCCTGTCTGTCCATCCGGAAAAGGTGGTTCTCAGGACTCGTCCATCCTTCCTTCTGTCACAATTCACTCCCTGTGCTCTCGTTCTCACCACCAGGGGGCCGAATTGTGGGGCTTTCCAGTATTCTAATATGCTTCCAGACACTCCCCTGTATGCATATCCTGACTTCCAGGAATTTGGACATCATTTAGGAATTGACATCCATTCCCAATCCATGCCGGGTTTTGTGAAAGCCAGTCTGCTCATGCTGGAAACTCCATTACCTATAATCCCCTGCTCACTGCTTTGTCTCCACCCTTGCAGGCCAAGGATGGGTGGAGGAATTCAGTTCACCTGTGGCTGGCTGCTGCTAGCCTGCTCACACCTGATGCATGTGATTACTGTGAGCTCTTTTAAGCCCCAGCTCCCTTCAGCTGAGGGTTGGTCATTGTAGCTGTATACCGGTGAGGCCGATACTTGTTTCCAGTGTTTCCTGAGCTTTTGATAACCTTGTTTCCAGTGTTTCCTGAGCTATAGCTATTCCTTGTGCCTGAATTAGCACTGCCTGCAGTGCTACCTTGTTTCCTGAGTTCCTGAGCTATAGCTATTCCTTGTACCTGAATTAGCACTGCCTGCAGTGCTACCTTGTTTCCTGAGTTCCTGAGCTATAGTTATTCTTTGTTCCTGTTCCTGGGCTTCAGCTATTTCTTGTCCCTGGTTTGCACTGCTTGCAGTGCTCTCTTGACTCCTTGTTTCCTGAGCGGTAGCTATTTCCTGTTTCCTTGAACCAGTACTGCCTGCAGTGCTACCTTGACTCCTGAGCCTTAGCATTCCTTGTTCCTGAACTGCAACAGTTTCCCTTGTTCCTGAACTAGCACTGCCTGCAGTGCTACCTTGACTCCTGAGCCTTAGCATTCCTTGTTCCTGACCTGCAGCAGTTTCCCTTCTCCTGAACTAGCACTGCTTGCAGTGCTACCTTGACTCCTGCGCCTTAGCATTCCTTGTTCCTGACCTGCAGCAGTTTCCCTTCTCCTGAACTAGCACTGCCTGCAGTGCTACCTTGACTCCTGAGCCTTAGCATTCCTTGTTCCTGACCTGCAGCAGTGTCCCTTCTCCTGAACTAGCACTACCTGCAGTGCTACTTTGACTCCTGAGCTTTTGCTCAATTCTTGTTCCTGCCCCAGCACTGCCTTCTATGCTACTTTTGTTTTCTTGATTCCTGAACCTGCACTATTCTAGTATACCCTTGTAGCCTCCCCTTCTGTATATCCTTTTCCAGTCCCTGCCTTTCTTCCCATTTCCTTGGTTCCAGTTCCTAGCTTGCTGTCTTTCTATTCTGCTGTCTTGCTTCTGTTACCTTGTATGTTTGTTACCTGCTTTCTGCCAAGTGTGCCCTGTGATTTCCTTCCTTTCCTGTTAAGCACTCCTCCTTGCTAGCTCCTTGTCTATTGTGCTTGTGTTTAGTTCTACCCCTTGGCTGTTACTGCCTTGTGTGTTCCTGTTTGATCGCCAGGATCCGTGGGCACAGCTGACTACCTAGGTGGTGTTTCTTGTTCACTGTGAGTATTGTCTTTGAGTTACAGTTAGAACATCACCATAGGTATAAGCTCCACAGACCCTGCCTTTGCATGCATATCCTATTTGTGGGTATTTTCAGTCAGTATCTGTAACAGCAATTGTGGGTGAAGAACTTACTGAGCTTCAGTCTTACCGTGTGGAGCTCCTGAGTGCTTTACCCCACATTCCCTTTATTGTTAATGTTGTATTATATATATGTCTTGCAGGTCCGTCCTGGGTGTAGTTAGTCTGAATGCTTAATTGCCTTGTGAGTGCCCTTCCTTTCTGAGTCTTAGCCATCTTGTACAGGCTTCCCCTTTGGATCCCTTTTTCTCCTCTGACTCCTTGTGTGATCCTGGGCAGCGCTGTACTACTCTTTCTGTGCACAGTACGTTTTCTACCCAGTCCCCAGTCCTTGCTCAAGTCCCTGACTGTGTTCCCGACATAGTCCCGGACAGTCCCTGACACCTTCCCAAGGTTGTCACTGCCTTTCACATCGGGCAGACCATCACTTTGCCCACCTTCTTTCCACCTCTGCATCCTTCGAAAGAGGAGGAGAGGCTCCACCGTCTGGACCCAAAACGTGCGCTTTCTTTCTATCTGGATCGCACAAAACAGTTCCGGGTGGATGACCAACTCTTTGTTGGCTACATGGGCGCCAAGAAAGGTCGGGCCGTACACAAGCCCACCATTTCTCGATGGGTCGTTTTGTGTATTAAGGCATGCTATTCTCTGGCTAAGAAGGAGCCTCCAGTGGGGTTACGCGCCCATTCCACCAGGGCGACAGCAGCCACTACTGCCTTAGGACGAGGCGTTCCTCTACATGACATCTGTCAGGCAGCAACGTGGGCATCACAACACATGTTTACAAAACACTACTGTCTGGACAGCCAGGTCCGGAGAGACGGCTTCTTTGGCCGTTCTGTTCTCCAGGACCTGCTGGTGTGATATTGGTTCACAGACCCACCTCCGGGGTTGGTATTGCTGGGGTATCTATTCTAAGGTAAGGAATCTATAACTAACGTGTTTCTTTCAGATGAACAAGTTACTTACCTTCAGTAACAATATATCTGTAAGGAACATTAGTTAGTTATAGATTCCTTACCGCCTCACCCATCCTCCCCGTTCTGCGAACTGATTTCTAGGGATAAGGTTATTCTTTCAGGGCCCTAGTTTTGTGCACCAGTGGTCAGTGTCTTGCATGGCTCTGCGTTTCTGGCGCGGAAAGTTGTGTACAGAACTGACGTCCGCGAGCGAGGGCGGCGTCTAAGTAGCTGCCGCGACGTCATCCCGGCAACCACGACGCCAACGACGGATGCGGAGCCGACCGACGCCACCTTCCGACGCGCAGAGGTACTGTTGACGAAAAAACATTCCGGATCCAGCCTGACGCCTGGGGTAATTCTAAGGTAAGGAATCTATAACTAACTAATGTTTCTTACAGATATATCGTTACCGAAGGTAAGTAACTTGTTCATTAGTGTCTGTTGTTTGCCAATGAAGCCAGTACTTCTAATTTATTAGGCTGGAATGCACACAGGAGAGCTACTTGCAGATAGCTCAAGATCTACCTGTAGGTGACAAACTACTCGTTGAAGAACCCTGCCGCATATTAAAGGGGATTAGTGCAAACAGCACTTCCTGCTAATGTCAAGCAAAAGACCAAGATAACAAACTAAACTCCACCAGGAAGTGTGGGTGGTTTGTAAATACTGGGACGAGCATGAAGAAGACGAGGAAGGAAGAATCGGAGTAATGAAGATTTCGAGTAAATAATCTAAACATTACAACACATCTCTTTCCTCATCCCATTCCTAACGCAATGAAGATATACCCTTAGATGTATGCTTTCGTTGCGATCAACCAGCCTGAGAAAAGACATTTCATGTCATTTCTAGAGTCATCAGTTAAATCTGATCTGTAGTGGAAAATTGAACATAGAGGGAGAGCCTAAATACTAACCCCTTGAATATCTAAAATGGAGGCAGCACCAAAACCTGAAGGCTGCCATCCTGCCTGTAAAATGGCAGAGTAAACTACGTTCAAGTGTCAGCTGAGAGATAACAGCCTTCATGCAGTGAGCCAAAAAATGGAAAGAGGGATTTGAAGAAAATAAACCTCCACGAAACATTGGGTTAAAAGTGAATTTATTCTACTGCTTGAACTTAGTTGACAACCTGGATAGGAATAGCCAACTCGCACCATATCCTGGAGGAACAAGTCGATTCCATCTCCTAGGAAAGAGTTAGAGCCTAGATCAGGGGTCTCCAATCTATTCGGTAACGAGCTACTTGTGTTCAATAAAAATCATCCTGAACTCCTATTAGTGTTGTAATGATGATCACGTCGGACAAGATTACATTAGTGGCCCCACATGCAAGAAGGGCAGCCGTGATCACCTCAGTGCAGCAGGCAGGGTTACTAACACTGATGTAAATCAGATACATTTTGGAAATCTATTTTTCTCCAAGCATCAGCTTATGAGTTCTGAAAATACACCATTTTCTTTTTTTTACTTTTTATTTAACATTTGCATCATTACATTGGAGAGGAAAAAAGGAAGGACATTACATCGTAGGTGGTTTCACATACTTTGCAATTTTCAGAATTTATACATAGAAACAGTCAACAATTCTCATTGTTCACATGGTTCAATCAACTACCTGTGGGATACACTGCCCCGCCCCCCCGCTCAAGTCCCTACACTATGATTGGGTTTTCAAGTGCCTCTAAAGGCTTTCCATGGCCCCCATACCTTTCCCCACTTCTGCGGGCAACCCCGGCTTTTGTATATCACCTGTTCAGCATTTTGGCACCAATCTAAGTCTGCCCCCCACTGTTGTATCCCCGGAGGGTCCACACCTCCCCATGCTCTGGCTATGTTTCTCTTGGCGACTCCCAGAGCAAGGGTCACCCAAATTTGATGATACTTCGATCGGGGGGTATCTCCAGATATATATTCAAAAATATTTCTTTTGGGTCCAGTGGGACTGTACCCTCAATAACTTGAGTTATGGTGTCGGTAACCTCCTTCCAGAAGGTTTGAATCAGTGGGCATTCCCATAGTATATGATAAAAGGTGGCTTCTTGACCACCGCCTCGGAGGCACAGGGGCGTGGGTGTTTTCCCTATTTTGAAGAGAAGGGTACGGGAATAATAAGAGCGGTGGAGAATTCGCAGTTGGATAAGCCTAAACCTGGATCTAATCGCTATTTCTCTCGGGCCCTGCAACGCTTCAGTCCACTCTTCATCCTCGATATTTCCTACGTTTTCTACCCATTTCTGTCTTAGGGAGGTCAGTACATCAGGGGAGTTATTTAACAATTTCTTATATGTCAAAGGAAATACCTTTTGTCGTCATGGGGTCTGCTATCAATCTATCGTCTAGGGGAGAGAGGTCTGGCACCTCTTCCCCTTCTTTAATGTGTTTTCGTAATGCGTGTTACAGCAAACAAATGAAGGACGGAATGCTGACAATGCAAACATTCTCCCCCAGTCAAAAGATCTGGGTTAAATCCATCGTTCTTTTGCCCACTACGCCACCCCAGTTTGGACCTAGCCATATGCAAATCAGTCTTGACCCTGTGCCCCATGGGAACAGTCCAGACCGAACTGCCAGGCCAGGTCCTCCCTGGACCGGAAACAAGCATCCTGTGACCGGTTTCAGGCTATGTCACCCTTCTTCAGCCAGGCTAGCTTGAATCCAGAGGCACAGTGAGCAAGGGACCCACGTCTGGGCAAACCCATCCCACTTAGGGCGAAAAGGGTTACAGCAAACAAATGATGGACGGAATGCTGACAATGCAAACATTCTCCCCCAGTCAAAAGATCTGGGTTAAATCCATCGTTCTTTTGCCCACTACGCCACCCCAGTTTGGACCCAGCCATATGCAAATCAGTCTTGACCCTGTGCCCCATGGGAACAGTCCAGACCGAACTGCCAGGCCAGGTCCTCCCTGGACCGGAAACAAGCATCCTGGGACCGGTTTCAGGGTATGTCACCCTTCTTCAGCCAGGCTAGCTTGAATCCAGAGGCACAGTGAGCAAGGGACCCACGTCTGGGCCTAACTGTAAGTATTTGTATTGCTCTGTCTCAGACAAGTCATACTCTCTTGCTAGGTCGGTGAAGGTTATTATCGCCGGCCCTCTCCAAATGTCTTCTAGGTGCTCAATTCCTAGTGTCTCCCATTGCTGAAAGCCCCTAAGCCCTCTAATCTCCTTCAGAGCGTACCTACGCCACAGGGGGGTCCTTCCTGTCAGTTTGTCACTCCATCCAAGATAGCGATTGGCCTCCTGCCATACCCACACCACCAACTGCATATGTTCCGGGAGGTTAGTTTCTCCCTTCTTCTGATACAGGATCTGCTTGTAATTTCCGGAACCCATTGCATCTCTGTCCACTTTATAGACCGGCTCCTGCTGATCTGCCTATACCCAATCTTTGATTACGACTAACTGCGCCGCCCAATAGTATAGTCGCGCGTCAAGGATTCCCAGGCCACCATCATACACCCCCCTCTGTAGTTTCCGTAGGGCTATTCTGGGGGCCACTCCCTGCCATAATAGGGTCCGCACCTCGTGTTCTATCTTACGGAACACCTCCGGGGGCACTCTGTATGGCGTACTCCGCCAGACGTAAAGTAGGTGCGGGAGGGACATCATTTTATAGAGCGCGGCTCTTCCCGCCAGGGTGAGCGGTAGCGTGCGCCAGTGAGCCACATCATTATGTAATCTTTCTAGCTGTGGGTCAAGGTTCAATCTCAGAAATTTCTGCGGGTCTCGAGTGATGCGGATCCCCAAATACCTAAATCCTTCCTCCACCACCGGGGCCTCACAATCTGATGGGAGCCGGGGATCCCCCGATAAGGGAAAGACCAGTGACTTAGACCAGTTGATCCTGTATCCAGAGTGGTTTCCAAATACCCCAAAGATTTCCAACAGCCTGCTCACCGATCGGTATGGGTTAGTAACGTAAAGCAGGATATCATCCGCGTATAAAGAAATACGCTCTACCCATCCCCCCGGCATCAGGATCCCCTGAACCAACTGGTCTCCTCGTATCCATGCCACTAGTGGTTCTAGCACTAATGCAAAAATTAAGGGCGAGAGGGGACATCCTTGACGCGTCCCCCCTTCCCAGCTGGAATGTGCGGGAGGTGGTGCCATTTACTCGTACCTGAGCCAATGGTTCCTGGTATAGGACCAGAACCCAATTACAGAATTTTGGCCCAAATCCCATCCTGGGTAGCACAGCGAATATGTATTTCCAATGGAAGCTATCGAACGCCATAGCTGCATCTAGAGCCATCAGCGCTGCCCTGTCTGTGAACGGAGGCTCTGTTTGGCTCAGTACTCCATACAGCCGTCGGAGATTGAGTAGGGTGCTGCGGTGCGGCATAAACCCAGACTGATCCGGGTGGATTATTTTTGTAACAACCCCCCCTCAACCGCGTCGCCAGAATTTTGGCGAGCACTTTGGGTTCCACATTCAGGAGGGATATTGGGCGATACGAGCTGCACCGAGAGGGGGGGTTTCCCCGTTTTATGAATAGTGACTATTGTGGCAAGTCTCTGATCCCTTGGTAATTTCCCTAACTCCTGGGCTTGCAAAAACATGGCCAGCATCGGCTTTGCAACTCCAGTTGCACTTATTTTAATGAACTCAGGAGGAAGTCCATTTGGTCCCGCTGCTTTCCCTGACTGCAGTCCTCTTATTGCCCCCGCTACTTCTTCCACCGTTAAGTCCGAGTCAAGTTCCTCCCTGTCCTCCTGAGTTAAAGTCAGGAGGTCTAGGGACCTGAGGAGCTCTGTGCTGTCTAGCACCGATGCTGGGTCTGAGGGGGCATACAGTGTCTCATAGTATGAGGCAAAGGCCTCCGCTATATCCGCGTTTGCAGTATAGGATGCCCCGTCGTCATCTGTTATTTCCAGTACCCATGTTTCCTCCCTGTCTCGGCGCTCCAGCCATGCCAGGAGCTTGCCAGCTTTATCGCCGACATCATATATCCGGTGCTGTAGTGCCTGGGCATATAGCCTCGCTCTGTTTTCTGCCAGGGCACGGAGCGCATCTTGCTTTAGCTGGTGAGACAATACACTTGATGCTTCCTGCCCCACCCGTTGCTCTAGCGTTTGGACGTCACGTTCAAGGTCCTCAATTTCTCGTTTTTCCTCCTTTTGTTTCCCCCCTATTAGGGCCAGTACTTGACCCTGTAGCACTGCTTTATATGCCTCCCAGAGTGTGCAGGGGGAGTCGACTGTGCCTTGATTGTCCTCAAAATATTGGGTAGTGGCCTCGCTAATTTTCTCCTTTATTTCCCTCTCTTGGATACTCCACACATCTATTCTAGGGATCTGTGGCCAGTGCCTTTGGGGACCCTAGAAGTGCACTCCCACCGGTGAATGGTCTGAGATGCCCCTTGCGTGGATCATTGCATCTCGGAATCGATTATCAGAGGACGTATGTGTCAGGATGTAGTCAAGCCGAGTGTGGCAGTTATGTGCCGTGAGAAGTGCGTGTACTGCCTGGTTGCTGGTTTATGCTGCCTCCATATATCCGTCAGTCCCATAGCTTCTACAAAGGATGTGAATGGTCCTCGCCTCCCCGTCGGGCCCACCCCACTTAATCTGTCCAAGGATGCCTCCATTACTTCGTTTACACCCCCCCATTATCAGAGTGCCTGTTGGCAGGGCCAGAAGGGTGGCGCCCAAATCTGGTAGGGTTCCCGCATGCAGTCTGGGTGGGATGTAGAGAGAGCATAGGTTCAGTGTCTCCCCCTCCCAAGTGCCAGTCACAATCACAAATCTACCCTGCGGATCGGTCCAAGTGCGGTGCAGTGTGAAGGGAATTGTTTTCTTGAGGAGTATGCCTACCCCTCGTGAGTCCGTCGTGAACCCTGAGTGAGCCAACAAGGTGTATCCAAACCGATCTAGGGCTTTATAGCTGGTGCCTCTAAGATGTGTCTGCTGGAGTAACACAACGTCGGGGCCCGTCGCCGAATATGCTGCAGGACTAGAGTGCGCTTGATCTTATGGCCTAGTCCATTTACATTCCACGACCATATGTGAAGTTTTTTATTTTGTGTGAGAGCCATTCCTATTTGAGGAGTGTCTGTGTTGCATCAAACTGCATGCAACAGTATTGCTCCAGCTTTCCAACCCCGAGTCTGGGGGCTGGCTTAGTGTCCCTCCTACCCGCAAATCCTCCATATCGACATGATGCTTTAACAACAAGAGCATAAAACTTAAACGAACAAACCCCTTTGAGATTCCACTCCCCAAACCCCCTCCCTGCTACCCTGCTTAATGAGCTACAACATGCCCATCCCCCCCCAACCTGCAGAGTGCCTGTCGCCCAACATAAACTTCGATACTTCTAACTGTAGAGGCGGGCCGGTCGTCAGCCCAAGATTTATCTTCCTTATTCTGTCAACATTTAGTGCTCCTAAAAGTTATGCACAGCGGGCAGCCTTATTTAACATTTCCCAGTCGGGGGTCATCCCCCCCCTCCAATAGTCCCCAGCTGCGGGATCAATACCTGTTTATTAACAGAGTGGCCATTCCCATACCTTGAGATAACAGTGGGGTGTTACCCCTCCTACAATATCGGGCTCAGAGTCCCTCTACTCCAGATCTTCCGTCAATGGCTGGCTATGCCCACGTCGCACCTCATTATGAGCAGCCCCGCGCACCTCTATTCCCCGGGCCTCTTTATTACCCGATCCCTGTCGATGGGCAGGCCTCCAACCCTCCACCCACTCCCAAGCCGCATCCGGGGTGTCAAAAAAACATATTTTGCCCTCACTTAATATCTCTAGTTTCGCTGGGTAAAGCATCATATATTTAATGTCTTTGTCCCGGAGGGCTCTTTTCACTGCATCGAAGCTTCGCCTCTGCTGTTGAACTTGCAACATAAAGTCAGGAAAAAGTCTTATCACTGCATTGTCAATTTTGAGGTCACCAAATGCACGTGCCGCCTGGAGGATCACATCCCGGTCCCTGTAGTTGAATATTCTTGCTACAATTATTCGCGGCGGGCCCCCTGGTTTTGGACGGGGTCCCGGCACTCTATGTGCACGTTCTATTGCGAAAAATTTAGAGAGCCTCTTCGGACACAGTTTCTTTAGAATCAAGTCCTCCAGAAACAGATTGACACTAGGACCCTCCATACCTTCCGGAACACCAACAAATCTAATATTGCGTCTTGACCTTCCTTCTTGGTCAGCCACTTTTGCTGCAATGGCCACATTGTCCTTATAAAGAGTTTGTACTTGCTCCTCCAGGCGCTTAGTTTTGGATTGGAGGCCGTTTATCTGGGACTCTGTAGTTTTAACTCTCTCCGCAATACCCCTGACATCTGCTCGCAGGAGATTGAGGTCAATTGCCACTGTATTTATTTTAGGTTCCAGTGTCCCACGGAGTTCTTTAATTGCTGCCATTATCTCACTCAGGGTGGGCTCCCCTGTATGCGGCGCAAGGCGACCCCCCTCCGTCGTTCCCGATGGGGAGACTTCTTTCCGCGTGGCCATTGATATTTGTCAAGTTTGTTCTTTTGCAGTGGTGTAGCGCCTTGATTCCTGACCATCTCCCTTCCACCACTGCGTGTTTTACCTTGGAGGTCGGCCGGTCCGTCTGTGATCAGCCCCAGGGCCAGCGAGGGAGTTTCAGCCTAGTGCTATCAGGTACACCGTTTGTGGGGACTGCTGACCGTCTCTTGCCCTTCTCCAGTGCGGGCCTGTCTCCAATTGCTCCTCCAAGGCGACTCCGGATGAAAAGGTGAGAGCCCAGGCGCTGCCTTAGCGCCAAAGGTATCGTGTGTATTCAGGGCGTCCAGACGTGGTCTTCCCCACTTCTACCCATCACCAGTATGGCTGTTATTAACAAGGAGGGAGGGGGGAAAGGATAGGTCCCCCACCTCGCACACGCTGTGGTCTACTCCCGGGGGCCCAGCTCTGACGTTCTATGCGGCAGTCCAAACATATAGCCCACTACTGCAATGGGCTGTGTTGCTGCGTACCATCCAGGCCGCTGCTTAGGCAGGTCTCGGGGCCTCTGTCAGGCCTCAAAATGCGGCGCCAGCAGAGTCCTCTGGCTGTCCTCTTCTCCCCACCCCCGGGCCCCGGACCCGGATACCTCCTATGGGGGGGAGGGGTCAATATGGCGGTGCGGCGGAGTCTTCAGTGAACTTCACCCGCGGAGGCAGGCTGAGGCCGCTAGCGAGCTGTGTGGCCGCCCTCACGTCCCGTAGATGGAGGGGAGGGCGAGGGAGGGGGGTGTGGAAAGGGATGCCTACCTTCCCTCCCAACGCCAGCAATTCCGCGGCCAGGCCTCTCTCGTCTCCCACGGCGGCCCGCCCGCCTCTCACCTCGCCTCAGCACTCCGGGACTCCTCCTCAGCGTCGCTCCGCTTCTGGGCCGGTCTTTGGATCCGACGCTCGCACCCGCAATCCGCTGCTCCTCCCGCCTCGGACACTCACGGCAGGCGTCTCGATCGGGTGCCCTCCTCCGGGTGCCGCCGCAGGTTCGATCCGGCCGCAGCACTTATTTCCCGCTTCGTGGCCGCCGTGCCTTCGATCTTTCACGTTGGCCGCCGATCTTCCTCACCGCTGCTCTGCGCCCAGCCAAAGTTGGACCGTCACTCTCCTCATAAAGTCAGGGTCATGCTGCACCGCTGTTCCGTGCGGATTATGCCGGATTTTAGGGATTACTACTCGGGTGGCCGCAGAGCTCTCTTAGTGTGCTGCCATCTTGGCTGGCGGTTAGCCACGCCCCCAAAAATACACAAATTTTAATCTCTAATACACCCTTTTAAAGTTTGGGAATGCATATATGAAATCAACCAAGCAAAATTTTCTGATTTGTAGACTGAGCTGCACACAGTAGAGCTACTTCCAGGTAGCTGGAGAGCTACCAGTAGCTCCCGAGCTACTTGTTGGAGAAGCCTGGCCTAGATCAATAATACTTTGAAGGCAAGGTCACAATGAGAACTCTACAAGACCCAAAACAATCAATTAAAAGCAGGTCAAAGGGGCAGATATATTCCAACCACTAAGACACAGTAAGGAAAACCTCATAAGAGCAAGACACCATTGCAGTGTTGTGTTGATATTGATAGAACAACATAAAAATAACATAAAAATTGCCCCATAAAAAAAATGTATCACTAAGTCAAACACATAGTGAAGGGGCGACAAAAAACAAGGAAGGCCTCATTCTAAGGAGACCCGCTTAAGCCACTCTTGTGTAAGGCCATTGTGAAACATGAATAGACCTGATTATAAGTAGAGATGAAATCAAAAGCATTCTTTTCTAAACATTCACACCAAGAGCCACAGGTACTAAGAACAAGCTTCATAAGAGAGTCCATAGGAGATTTCCTTCAAGGCAAATTAATTCTACTGTTCCTCAGGACAAGGGGTCCGAAAAATCATAAAATCAGGAGGAAAAGTTGAGAAATGGCTGGCATACCCTTTCCCGACCAGGACCAAACAGCAGGCATCTAGTATAAACCGCCACCAGATGTAAAGGTAAACAAGCATTGGCATAGCCAATAGGTCTCACCTTTGGGACCTTATAAGTGTTTAGCCATGCAACAGTTGTTGTTGCACCAAGGATATTTATAAGATGTGCATTTCCATTTACTTAACATAGGGAATCAAAGAGTGTTCGAAGTCATTGCAAGGAGAACATTACTTACAGCATCCGTTCTGCTAAAAAAACATAGAAGCCTAGAAGAGGCTGGGCATGGGGCCAAATAGTAAATTGTTGTAGTGAAAGACCAGGCCCTCTATTGCAATATTGTCATAGAAGAGCTGAACCGGATTTCCTGTCCTGTTTACCAGTTGGTCAACAAATAATGCAGGCATATAGACATTGAGTTTTAGGCTGATTGGTAAATAAGTGCACAGGCGACATAAACCATAGCAAGCACTAGAATGTGAGTGCAGTGGCCACCCACCAAAGCAGCCTGTGTCGGGCACCAAGCTGAAATAATAATAATAACAAGCTTATAAAGCGCTTGGTTACACTAACCAGTGTGTCCCCGCGCTGCAGCACAGATCAGGTTGCGGGCAAAGGAAACAGCGATTAAACAAGAGAACTCAAAGAAGGAAAGAGACAGGTTTTTAGTTTTTTAATAAAGAAAAATGCTACAGAACCATGCACTGCCACTATCACTCTGCATGCTGCCTCACCTTTGCTAAAAGTCCACAAAACAGTTGCTCACCTGATGCAGACTTAGTGAACACGAAGCCAAAACAGGTCAACAGAAAATAAGGTGGGCACCTGGAAAGACCAGGCTTAACACCTGTGTGCCAGGAGGGAATAAGTAAACAAACGTTATCTCAGCCTCTACTATCCAAAAGGAGGATGTGAGCAAAACATTATTTATCAAGGAAGAAAAAAGACTTCCCAAAAAATGGGGGAAAAGGAAATGATGATTCATCCTTGAATACAGAAATACCTTCGCATCTTAGCTGGAAAGTAGGTATATGTCATGTGTTGACTTGGACAGCACTGCCATAAAATAAATTGTGATGACAATAGTTTGTTTGAATTTGATAGATAAAATACAGAACTATCCTAACTTTTAGGATGTCAAGAGATCCGTCTACCGAATGCCCCAGAACACTTTTAAGTAAATGTCTCTGCTCCTTGACTGTTTCACTCACGCATGCCCTATGCCCCTTACCATGATACATACCTTTTCGTGGCAGGTATTTTTTGTCAAAAGCAAAGTGTAGACAACATTTATCCTTGCTACAGGCGTGGGTGGGTGTAGGGTTGAAGAAAGCTGGTCGTGTAGCTCTGTGGCCTAAGGCACCCCATGCAGGAGATTGATTTTCAAAAATGTGCCAATGACTGGGAACCCAGTGGGTTCACTGTACTTTCATCATTTTGTGGTCGATAAAATGAAGGCCATTGAAATGGGTAACAATAAATGTCTGTTCTAAGAAGCACTGTCCAAAATAGACATATATCGTATATGTTATAAAAAGAGAAGCTGCTTCCTGACAGATGTGTACCATTGGACTCTGACTGAAAAAGATATAGTCCATCATTGTTAGTGCCTGGAAATTTATGACAGTGAGTTTTGTGTGGTTTTGGATGACATAACGGCGGGGCTAATGTACTTTTGCCACAAGCCAGTGCCGTATAAAGGAGTGGTCGGGAGGGGGAACTGGCCGTACCGAGCGGCATGAGTTTTGGGGGCGGCGCATTACTTTTACCCTCGACCTCAACATCATCTGTTGACTGGCCACTAGCCCCTTGCCTCATCCCTGTCCCCCTCCACCCCCAAAGTCTGCTGCGCCCAGTAGCATGGGGTATAAAAATGGAGTCAAGATCACAGTGATGTCAGAACTTCGTGTACTGCACTCACAGGGCGATTCGGCACCCCTCGATACCTGAGGGAGAACTTATGGTGAGGATGGATTTGTTGTTTGTTGAGGAGTCAGGTTAACAACAGTGGCATACAAAGGCCTTTACAGGTACCCCTTTGCACGCTGCCCCCAATGCCTCTTCAGTTACTAAGATGAGTGAGAAATGTATTTCAGGTCCAAACACCAGTAATCCTCCTTATTAGACACATTCAGTACTTTATGCTTAGAGACAGTTTGGCTTTTAGTGTACATGTCTGGATGGGTCTATGTTTAGTTTAGCGCCAGGATGCAGTTTTTAGGTGAAAGTTTTGCGCTCTACAAATAACATTAATAACCGCGCTTGAAATGGAAAAAGAGAAGTGCAGGTACTCCGTGCCAGAGTACTTGCTTGTTTCTGGGAAGTACCGGTACTCTCCAATTAAAAGTATTATGTTTTTCTGGACAAGTGCAGGTACTCTCCCTCTAAGCACTGGCAAAATAAATAGGTTGGAAGCTTGGGCAGCATGCTACTGGCTTTGCCAATGCTTGTTTATGTGCAGGAGAGACAGCGCAGACAAAAGCCTCTAAACATTTGACACTACAGAAAAATGGCTGCTTTATTTTCTACAGCATTTATTTTCAGATACTTTCGTCAGGATATATTGCTGAGTGCTGCCGTGGTACTCACCGACTCTAAAATAGCCCCTCGTGCATTTCAGGGAGACGGAAAGACCCACCTAAGCAGCTGAGAGAAATACGGTGAAAGCAAAATGTTATCACTGTTGTGAGCTGATCCAAGATGTGATTGACAACGCCACAGACCAATGGCTGAACGTTCCAAGGCAAAACAAACCAATGCCTGAAGGGAGCTGACCCAAAGCACTTTAAAGTATAGAATACAGTGCCTGCCATGGATGTCGCGCGCTCGATACAAGGCAAAACTAGAAATGTAGGTATTGCACAGCTCCATAAGTCACACCATGAAGCAGGACCTGAAACAAAACTGACCTCTTGCTCGCAGAAACAGGCCTCTGCCTCCTCCCGTTATTCCAACTGACCAGAGGCTTTGTTTAAAATAAAAAGACAAAAACTTGCACGCCCCAAACCATTGAGCAGGTTACTGGGCGATCTCTTAAGTATGCCCACCATTACCCTGGCAACCAAGGAGAGAGACAGTGAATGGCGCGCGGTAGAGCTGCCGTAAAACTGCCGATTACTCTTACAACCTAAGAGCTGTGGGTTCCAGCCACGGGGGCGCCATTTAGAGCTTGCAATCTGAAAATTGCTATTTTAAAACTTCTTGTTTGTGTCTGCTGGTTTTAATTGCTGTTTGTTTGCTTAGGCTTGTTTTCAGTCAGAGAGAGAGAGGGGGGAGCAGGAGGTGAGCCCGCGAGTGGTGCGCGCGCTTGGGAGAGCAGTCTTCACTTTTCAAGCACTGCACTCGTGCTTGTGGCGCGCCGCTGCTCGCTCCCGCAAGGTGGATGCCGCCACAAGCACGAGTGCAGTGCTTGAAAAGTGAAGACCGATGGCTAAAGGCCCTCCTAGAGCTGCGCATGCGTGCTGCCTAGGCGAGACCTAAAAAGGAATAACCTAGACTGCCCCTTAAATGACTTTGAGAGGGAAAAGCAAATACAGAAATGCTATTGAATGCTGGGATGCTTAAGAAATGCCTTATAAACCCACCTCTAAAGAGAGCCCTGTTATGAGTCTGCTCAGATCTTTCGTATTGAGGATGTTACAAGCAATACAATCTTCTTTTCTTTTTTGGAAAAAACCAAAGCCCTAGTCGGAGGAGGTTGGACATAACCCTTGACACTGAATACAGAGTATTATGGTGGAGAGTGGAGTGAGTGCTGCAGAGTGCAGTGGTGTAGACTACAGTGGTGCAGAGTAGAGTGGAGTGGTGCAGTGGCATAGAATAGATTGTTTCAGAGCAGAATGGAGTGGTGTAGAGTAATGGCGTAAAGTGCATTGTAGATTAGAGTGGTGTATAGTAGATTAGAGTGGCGTATAGTGGATTGGCATAGAGTGCAGGGGTGTAGAGTGAAGTGGTACAGAGTAGAGCGCATTGGCATAGAGTGTATTGGCATAGAGTGTATTGGCATAATGTGAAGTGTTGCAGCGTGGCTTTGAATGGAGTGACGTAGAGTGTAGTTGTGCAGAGTAGAGTAGAGTGGCCTAGACTGGAGTGATGAAGAGTGAACTGGCGTAGTGGTGTAGAGAGCAGTGGTTTAGACTACAGTGGCGTAAAGCGCAGTGGCTTAGAGTGGAGTGGCGTAGAGTGCAGTTGCGTAGAGTAGATTGTTTCAGAGTAGAGTGAAGTGGCGCAGAGTTGAGTTGTGCAGAGTAGACTGGAGTGGCCTAGACTGGAGTGGTGAAGAGTGCAGTGGTGTGGTGTAGAGTGCATTGGCATAGAGTAGAGTGGTGCAGTGTTGAGAGGCGTAGAGGGAAGTTGTGTACAACCCACCACCTCTGCTATTTAGAGTAGGCCCGGGTGAAATGTTTATTAATCCGGTAATTTCGCATTACAAAATGTATGCAAAATTGCCGAAACGACACCATTGCATCACGTTGCGTGATTTTGTGGAGAAATTTTAACGTGAAATGCACTGTTCAGGTATTTTTCTTTTAACGTAAGCGGCATTTCAGGTAGGTGTTTTTTTTTTTTTTTTTTTTTTAATCCAAGCAGACTATTCAAGTAATTTATGAGTGCAAAACTACAAACCCAAAAGCGAGCTGCAGTGTTTTTTACCTGAGTTACTGGAAACCAACTCAAAATTAGATTTTTGTGTTACATCGTTATCCAAACGAAACATTCAGGTAGTTTTTTGAGTACGAGATGCATTTTGTGATAATTTCATGTAATTATGCCACAGTTTATGATACAAGTTTCACACACCCCTAATTTGGAGTCAGATGAGCCCAAGCATTGAGTCTGTTCCTTGTATGAGAAGAGAAATGTCCAGTCCTGCTGTAGTATGGGGAACCCATCAGCAGACTGGCACCTAAACAAACGGGAAGTGCTGTTGGTACCAGTCCCCTTTTGTATCTTAGGTGGCACACAGGCATACTAAGTAATGGTGGTAAGATCTCTTTTCAAGGATTTTTTTTTTTTTTTTTAAACTTTTTTTAATTCAGGGCCTGTCCGGTGGAGGTGCGGCCTCCCCTCATCACATAAAATATGGAACAAGGAAAGAGATGAGGTAATCACCTGTGTGTGCTATAAAATACCAATGAATACATGTATAAATGAACTGTTTTTGTCTACTGGGCAATTGAGAAAAGAATTCTTTCTTTGGTATGTTGTCTCAAGTACCATGCAGTGCTGTTCTGTTTGGGCAACTGCCTCTCTAGAGATCAGAAAACGTTATTATGATCCCAATATCTTCTTCCTCTTGAAATTCTCTGCTAAGCGGCCACGTCTGTCTTTACTCACTTTTTAGGTCTCGGCCTGCACCAGCGCTTGCGCTGGTCTGGCCGAGAGTTTTAGTAAGCGGGTTTTGGAAGTGCAAACCCACTGGCTTTCGGCTGGCGACCAGCTTGCGTTCACAATGGCGTGCACGCGCGCAGCTGCCATCTGGGTTTCCTATCTCTTCCTCATTTCCTCGTCATGGCTCATTAACTCTCTGGACTCTGATGTTTCAATCACAGCAGCAGCTCACATTACCAACTGACGGCCCTGGACTACAGTCACATGAAAAACAACAGCGATTAGCATTGAAATGCAAGCTTTTGTTTGTCTACTTAGAAATATTGCTTCGGTGGGTTGATTTCACCTCATATCGCTATTTGTTTTATATTGGGAGTCACAGCCTAATTACCAGTATTTTTGTCTCACTCTTTTTTTTAAAATATTTATTCGCGCAAAGCACAAAGCTATATTTAAGGTTACTTTTTCCACGTCACTTCTTCGCTCCATTTAAACTCCACACCCCCACTCTTATTGTCTCTCTCCTTCTCTCTCTCTCCCTCTCTAATTCTCTCTCTACTTAATTAACTCTCCCTCTCTATCTTTTTTTAGCCTTTCATTCTCTCTCACCCCTTTATCTGTTTCTCTTTCAAACTCCTTCATTCACTCTCTCTCCCCTTCTTTTCTCTCTCTCTATCCCGCTCCACTCTTTATTCTATGTACACCCTTTCTCTCTCTTTCTCTCTCACCACCCTCTCTAATTTGGCATTATATCTTCACTCTAACTCTCACTCGGCAACACCACAGCATCACTCAGCATCACCACAGCATCACTCAGCGCAACCACAGCATCAATCAGAGCCAGCACAGCATCAATCAGAGCCAGCACAGCATCAATCAGAGCCAGCACAGCATCAATCAGAGCCAGCACAGCATCACTCAGCACCAACACATCTCTCAACGCCATCACAGCATCACTCAACGCCATCACAGCATCACTCAGCACAACCACAGCATCACTTAGCACCACAACAGCATCACTCGGCGCCACCACAGCATTTCTCAGCAGCACCACATCACTTCGCGCCACCACAGCATCACTCAGCACCACCATAGCTTCACTCAGCGACACCACATCATCACTCAGCGCCAACACTGCATCACTCAGCGCCAACACTGCATCACTCAGCACCACCACAGGATCACTCAACACCACCACAGGATGACTCAGCACCACCACAGGATGACTCAGCACCACCACAGCATCGCTCAGCGCCACCACAGCATCGCTCAGCGCCACCACAGCATCGCTCAGCGCCGCCACAGCATCGCCGGGCGCCGCCACAGCATCGCCGGCGCCGCCACAGCATCGCTCGGGCGCCGCCACAGCATCGCTCGGGGCCGCCACAGCATCGCTCGGCGCCGCCACAGCATCGCTGGGGCCGCCACAGCACGCCGGCGCCGCCACAGCATCGCTCGGGCCGCCACAGCATCGCCGGGCCGCCACAGCATCGCCGGGCCGCCACAGCATCGCCGGGCCGCCACAGCATCGCTCGGGCCGCCACAGCATCGCCGGGCCGCCACAGCATCGCTCGGGCCCGCCACAGCATCGCTCGGGCCACCACAGCATCGCTCGGCCACCACAGCATCGCTCGGGCCACCACAGCATCGCTCGGGCCACCACAGCATCGCTCGGGCCACCACAGCATCGCTCGGGGCCACCACAGCATCTCTCGGGGTCACCACAGCATCACTCGGGGCCACCACAGCATCACTCGGGCCGCCACAGCATCGCTCGGGGCCGCCACAGCATCGCTCGGGCCCGCCACAGCATCGCTCGGGGCCACCACAGCATCGCTCGGGGCCACCACAGCATCGCTCGGGCCACCACAGCATCGCTCGGGGCCACCACAGCATCTCTCGGGGTCACCACAGCATCACTGGGCCACCACAGCATCACTCGGGCCACCACAGCATCACTCGGGCCACCACAGCATCACTCGGGGCCACCACAGCATCACTCGGGCCACCACAGCATCACTCGGGGCCAAGACAATATCACTCAGCACCACCACAGCATCACTCAGCGCCAAGACAATATCACTCAGCACCACCACAGCATCACTCAGCACCACAGCAGTATCACTCAGCAAGACCTGAGTATCATTCAGCATCACCTCAGCATCGTCTCCGCAACAGTCACCACCACCACCACTACCACCTCAGCATCACTCAGCACCACCTCAGCCTGCTCTCGGAATCTGGCATCTGTTGATTCTCCCCTAGCGTCTGGCCGCTGCTAGTGTTATAATACAGGTACTAGTTCCCAACCTTCACCCTCCGATTGTTTATGCCCCCTCAAAAAAAAAGCTTTAACAAACAACCATTGCAATAGGCAGAAACAAGTTGCCAGCATTGCAAGAACAAAAGAAAACTGAGAATTTTTTATTGTAAATACTTTTTTTAATATGGTCGTTCAGTTTTACATAATGCCTTCTTGGTCATATATAAAGTAACAAAAATGCTTCTGACACTTTTTTATTATAACTTTTCAGCATGCTGCACAGCAGCCACACTTCTCTACAGCACAGCTTGAAGACATTGGCAAAGTCAATAGCTCTGGCTAAACACTTATAAGGCCCCAAAGGCGAGACCTATTGGCTATGCCAATGCTTGTTTGTAAAAGCTGCACACTTTAGAGCCAATTAGCTGTCTATACTGGGGAATGTCTTTAGCTAAATTGACAGAGGATTTTGACAGGGTTTTGGATCCCCCAGGGCATTCAGATCTTGAAAAGCCTCCCATCGGTTTTCATGTGGTGGGGGCCTACCCTGCTTTTTCCTGGGCGTGGCTTGTAATCCATGTTCTACAACTCGCCCATCAACTTCACTCTTTAGTCTTCACATGTATAACGTTGGGATAGACCGGGAGCAAAGTAATTGATGTGACGTGAAGCTTAGTAGGATTTTTGGTTCTGAAAAGCCTTTTTTCGTTACTTTTTTGACATGCAAACTCCTACGCTATTCCGGTGAGTTTAGAGGTAGGGAAGCTGTTCGTTAAAGAAAACAAGTCACTGTGGTATTTTGTATAGAATTCTTTGTATCTCAGTATCCCTTTTCTTTGTCTAGTACCCTCTGAACTCACAGATTTATTGAATTGGCCGGGGTAAAGTTGTTTTGGGGGAGACGTAAAGCCTCAATTGTGAAGTGATGGCCTTGACCGAGGGCTGCACTTTTTCTTCAATCTGCTGATCAGATACATACATTGAAAAGCCTAGGTGCTTTGTTTTCAGTTCTGACAAAGCCGTGACAGACAATCGGACATGCTGCTGTTGCCGTCGTAATGCGAGTTTGATGAAAGCCCGTGATATTGTGCATGTCTAGCAAATTTTCCTGCAGTCTGCTGCTATTTGCAAACCACTCAAGGTGTACTCCCACGGCGTTTGCTATAATTAGAAGCGGGTCCGTGTTCATTTGAGCTCTGTCTATAATCTTCATGGTAACACGTTAGAAAATGCTTCTATTTTTGTTCCTTTCAGACGGAGGTGGATTCAATGATATCAACGGGGCGGACAAACGCTGAAGGTAATTCACAGACGTTGATCGCAGCAGCTCTCACATTTCTGCCGGTCATGCTGGCAATGTTTGTCTGTAGAACTGAATGACTGCCCTGCTCTGCTACTGATTTAAGAATTTAAAACAAGTGTGGACTGAGCCAAGAGGTCTGGCCCTTGCTGTCAGCCTTTTTTTTTTTGTCAATGCTTGTTATGTTTGTCATATTGTTTTGTAAAACTTTACTGTTGGGGAACTTCTGCTCCCTTGACAATATAAAAAAAAAAGAAAATATGGCTAAAAGCAGCAATATTTATGGTCTAAAAAAGCACACATTGCTTTAGTAGTCTTTGGCACTGAAGGGAACCACTTTGTGTGCAGATGTGCTCCTTGTCAAAGAGCAGAATGCCATCACTCACAGTGAAATTAGCCAATGTCTAAAGTGGGCTGACCCTTTGTCCCTTGCTGTATGCTGTATTGGGCAGAACAAATATCTGAATGACACTACCACAGACAAATAGATGAAGAAGGCTGACTGAAAGCCCCTATAAGTAAAGTGTATTGTGTATCATTTTAGTAAAATCATAAGGTCTTGGCTAACACCAGATGTAAAAATATTTAATTCAACAAGTACGAGTCGTCAATAGAAACTCCTCGGCCACTCTGAGATACAATTGCCTACAAAGGCATGTTTCATTGTGGATCAAGAGCTGAAGAAGGTATGGTAACCCCTGGAGCTCCTTCGAACCATGGCAGCTTCCTGCTGAACTTTCTGCAGCGGCCATGGAATTGCCTTTGAATCTACTGGGAAGGTGAGAGACCCTCTGGTAGCTTCTAACAATTTACTAGAACAGTGGTTATTAACCTGTGGTCTGAGGACAACTGGGGGTCGGCGAGGCGCACTTGGGGAGTCCGCAAACGTTTGTTTTACAAAATTAAATATAATTAAAAATTAAAATTACTAAAGTATATACAATTGGAGAAACCACATCGAAAATGTGAAAACTTATATTTGATTGCATATTAAAGAAAATATTTCCATATTTTAACATTTGTTTCATGTGTACTTGTTTTTATATTGTTTAGAGGTTAAAATCCTAGAAATCGCTTAGGCAACCAATCTAAACTACTGACTTTGCACTACATGGGGGCCTTTATCTGTTCATCTGGCTGCGGTGTAGCCTGGCATGGAACATTGGAGCTGAGCCCAAAACGCTGCATAAACCAATACAGTCTTATGTTCCCTAACCTAGGCCTAAGTAGCAAAGCGACCTTTTACCTACATTTGTCCTACCTTGCTCTGCATAATGGTTCTAGCAATGACCTTTTACCCAGTTATGTGCTGAATAAATGTCGATTGGTTTCCTTGAAACTACCATCATTTATTATGCATAAGGATTCTCAGCATCATATCTTAATCTCCTGCACAATACGTTCATAACAGGATTAACATACTCTGTAGAAAAGTAATCGCTATCTTCATCTTTGGGCGACAGGGCTACTTTGCATGATTACAATTATTGATTTAGGCTCATTTACATAATCATACTCACAGCATATCGATTGTGGTAGAAACCCCGGGGCAACCTTTTTGGTATAAAAGAACCGCACCTTCACTAGGTAACTAGAGGAGATGCTTCTACGTTGACACTGACACAGAGGTCCCTGCATGCTGAAGCTTCAACACGCAGCGGTCTGACATCCCTTGTGGGGTGTCCAACTTGTGACCAAGACTGGGTCCTTCATTCTCTCCCATCAGGTAATGGGGTTGGCCCTTTCTTAGGGGAACCTTGGCTTCACACCCACATACATGCTAGGTACACTTAGGTAGGGTCCGCATTGTAGGAGTACGCTTGATTACTGTCATATCTGAAAGAGACACGTTAGTGACAGATTCCTTACCTTAGAATATCCCCAGGCGTCAGGCTGGATCCGGAAAGTTTTTTGCGTAGCAGTACCCTTGCGCGTCGGTAGGCAACGTCGTGCGGCTCCGCGTCCGTCGTCGGCGTCGTGATCGCCGGGATGACGTCGCGGGCAGTACTTAGACGCCGCCCTGCGCGCTGACGTCAGTTCTTCTTTTCCGCGCCAGTAAGCGCAGATCCGGGAAGAGCAGTGCCCTAGTCACTTTTTGACTACCCTTTTTGTGAATTTTTTCACTGTTTCTTCAACGAGTCTTCACGACTCCTAAGGTGTCGTAGGGATGCCCGGCTTTAAGCCCTGCGAGGAATGTGGTCGCATGATGTCGATCACGGACCCGCATCTCGAGTGTCTCTTCTGTCTCGGCCGAGACCACGACACGAAGTCGTGCCCTGACTGCCGGAAACTTCATCCGAAGGCTTTGCGAGAGCGGTCTCGAAAGCTCCTCGAGGTCCGGCAGTCGGCTCCGCGCCGCACCAAGCCCCGGTCCCGGGAGAGGTCGAGGGGCCGGATGCGGAGTTCCCGCCGTTCGTCGGAATCCAAGTCTTCGCGCTCCTCCGGTAAGTCGAAGCACAAGAAGTCTAAGCGGCGTCATCGCTCTAAGACTTCGCCTCGCCGGTCTCGCGACTCGGCTGAGGTCCCTGTCGGCACCGTCCCCGCCCCCGCGGCCCCGGACGTGCCTGTCGAGTCACCCCCGCATTACCCGTCCTTCCCGGGTTCGGGGGCGACTCCGGCCCAAATACAGGAGTTCCTGTCGGCCATGGCCCGCCTCTTCGGGCCTCAAGGTCCCTCCGGTGCGCCTCGGGCCCCGCGGGCCCTGATGGGGTTGCTCCGGCGCCGCCGTCGACTCCGGTCCCGGCGTCGCCTGTCCCACCAGCCTTCATCCCGGCCTCGGCTCCGGCCCCGGCCTCGATCCCGGCTCCGGTGGTGCCGCGACCCCCATCGACGCCGGTTGACCTAACCACGCCTCCGCCAACGCCGATGTCCCCGGTGCCGTTACTGACGCCGTCCGGGGCTCCGGACGGCGTCGTTCCCCGGCTTTCTCCGGCGCCCGGACATGGAGCCGGACCGACGTCGCCCGACGCCGGTTCCGGCGCCGCTGAGACCTTGGGTCCCTAATGTCCCTCCTCCTCCATATTATGAACCTGAGGAGGACCAGGAGAGCTGGGAGGGGTCTGAGGACCCTCTCACACAACAGTGCGAGTTTGACCCGGACTGGGTTGAGGAACTTGGGGATGCCAGTGGTCTGGACACCTCCCCTGACTCTGGCATGCTGTCTCCTCCCGTGGCTACGGAGGAGGGGGCTAATTTTGCAACGGTGTTGCGTAGAGCTGCTGGAGCCTTGAATCTCCAGTTGCCTACAGTGGCCGTCAGGACTAACCTCCTGACAGAAGTGCTTCAGCCGGCGGCCTCCTCTTCGGAGACTGTGCTGCCGTTCAATGATGCACTCACTGACGTTCTTTTGGGTGCCTGGTCCAAGCCCACCACAGGGGCTCCTGTGGATAGGAACGTGGCCCGACGCCATCGCCCTGCTCCGGGCGACCCCCTGTTTCTTTCCCAACACCCCACCCCTGAGAGCTTGGTTGTCCAAGCCTCTGCCTCCCAAACCGCCTTCCCTACTGCCCCTCCGGATAGGGAATCCAAGCTCCTGGATCACTTTGGGAAGAAGGCTTTCTCTTCCTCCAGTGCTGGCTTGCGGTCCGTTAACACCGCTTGCCTCTTGGGCAGATATACCCACTCCCTGTGGGATTCGGTGGCGACTGTTTTGCCGCAGTGTTCTGAGGAGGTCCAGACACTGCTTACCCGCGCCATTGCGGAAGGGCGAGATGCGGCTAAATACACCATACGTTGTGGCCTTGATACCGCCGACTCGCTGGGCAGATCGCTTGCAACGACGGTGGCGCTGCGTCGCCACGCCTGGCTGAGGACCACTGGTTTTTCGGGTGATGTCCAGAATACACTCATGGACATGCCCTTTGATGGAGTCGGTCTTTTGGTTCAAAAGCAGACCATGCGCTGGAGCGTTTCAAGGACTCGCGGGCTACTGCAAAGTCCCTGGGCCTTGCTGTTGTGCGCCCTCCGCTCACATCTGCTTTTCGCCCTTTCGTGGCCACGGGAGGGGCGCCCAGTCACGCCAGCAGCCCGGCCAACGGCCCGCGCAACAAGCGCCTTCGCGTGGCCGAGGACGTGGATACCGCCGTGGCGGTTCGGGCAACCAGCGTGCGGGTCAGGCCACCACCTCCAACCCGTCCGCGGCCTCCAAGCCCTCCTAGTCCCTCCTTTCAGGCGTCCCATCACCTCGGACAGGTGGGTCTTGGACATTGTCCGAAGGGGCTACTCCCTCCCCTTCGAGACCACCCCCCCAGCCATGCCACCTCAATTCCACCGCATGTCAGGGGATCACTTGGTGCTTCTGCAGAAGGAAGTCACGGCCCTCTTGGCCAAGAGGGCCGTCGAACATGTTTCGACCCCAGAAGTAGGACGTGGTTGCTACTCCCACTACTTTCTGGTGCCCAAAAGGACAAGGAGGACATGCGTCCTATCTTGGACCTCCGGAACGTCAATCGCTTCCTCCGGAAGGAGAAGTTCAAGATGCTCACCCTAGCTCAGGTCTTGACTGCCCTCGACCCTGGAGACTGGTTGGTAGCGTTGGACTTGCAGGACGCTTATTTCCACATCCTCGTCCTGCCGGCCCACCGGCGTTACCTACGGTTCACGGTAGGCCTCGAGCATTTTCAGTTCACCGTGCTCCCTTTGGCCTTACCAGTGCCCCTCGGGTGTTCACGAAAGTGATGGCGGTGGTCGCAGCTCATCTGCGCCGAGCTGGGGTTTCAGTCTTCCCCTACCTCGACGACTGGCTGCTGAAGGCGGGCTTGTCCCAGGCAGTCGTCTCCCACCTCCAGACTACGGCCGAACTCCTGCACTTGCTGGGGTTCTCCATCAATGTGCCGAAGTCGCAACTGATTCCTTCTCCACAGCTCCTTTTCATCGGAGCAGTTCTGGACACGACGCAGTTTCGGGCCTATCCTCCCGAACGGCGAGTCCGGGATATTCAGGCTATGATTCCGATCTTTCAGCCTTTATCCTGGGTTTCGGTACGGATGACCCTGAGGCTGCTGGGCCTCATGGCCTCCTGCATCCTGCTGGTCAATCATGCCAGATGGCATATGCGGGCTCTGCAGTGGGACCTGAAGTTCCAGTGGGCGCAGCACCAGGGCAACCTGTCCGATCACGTCCAGATCTCGGAGGGGACTGCAAAACAGTTGCAGTGGTGGCTCACGGACCGGCAATGGGTCATGGGCAGATCCCTCTCCCTTCCCCAGCCAGAGCACACAGTTGTGACGGACGCGTCCCTTCTGGGATGGGGCGGTCACATGGGAGAGGCGGAGATCAGAGGCCTCTGGTCTCCGGCGGAGTCCCGGCTCCATATCAACCTTCTGGAGCTCCGGGCGATCCGACTTGCACTCAAGGCATTCCTTCCCTCTGTCAAAGGGAAGGTAGTGCAGGTGTTCACAGACAACACCACCGCCATGTGGTACTGCAACAAACAAGGCGGGGTGGGGTCGTGGACCCTTTGTCAGGAGGCTCTGCGCCTCTGGACATGGCTGGAACATCAGGGCATGTTCCTGATGGTTCAACACCTGGCAGGTTCCCTGAACGCCAGGGCGGACGAACCTGCAGCCGCAGGTGCATGATGGATCACGAATGGCGTCTTCACTCGGACGTGGCGCAAGGACTCTTTCTTCAGTGGGGAGAGCCTTGGTTAGATCTATTCGCCACCGAAGAGAACGCGCAATGTCATCAGTTCTGCGCGTTGGAATTTCCAAGGCGGCACTCGCTCGGCGACGCTTTTCGTCGCGAGTGGAGTTGCGGTCTGTTGTACGCCTTTCCGCCTATACCACTTCTACCCAGAGTGTTGAAGAAGATTCGGCACGACCGGGCCCAAGTCATTCTTGTGGCTCCGGACTGGGCTCGAAGAGTTTGATATCCCGAGCTACTCAGTATGAGCGTAGATCCCCCGATCCGTCTGCCTCTTCGGGAGGATCTTCTGTCGCAGCAGCAGGGGACGGTCCTCCACCCGAACCTGTCCAGCCTCCACCTGCTTGCGTGGAGATTGAGCGGCGGCAGTTGATTCCTTTCGACTTGCCTCCCGAAGTTTGTGATGTGATTCTGGCAGCCAGGCGTCCCTCCACTAAGGTGGTATACGCCTGCAGGTGGAACAAATTTGTGGCATGGTGCACAGCAAAGGCTGTGAACCCCCTTTTGCCCCTCTTTCTGAGGTCCTTCTGTTCCTTCTTTCTCTGGCCCAACAGGGTTCTGCCCTGGGTACCATCAAGGGTTATCTCTGTGCTATCTCGGCCTTCCTCAGGCTCCCTGATCAGCCCTCCCTTTTCAAGTCCCCTGTTGTTAACAGGTTCTTAAAAGGCATTACACACCTCTTCCCTCCTGTTCCGTTTGTGATGCCTCAGTGGGACTTGAACTTGGTTCTTACCTTTTTAATGTGCGCTCCCTTTGAGCCTCTACATAACTGTCCTCTTCGTCTTCTGACTCTGAAGACAGCCTTTCTGGTGGCCATCACCTCCACTCGGCGGGTGAGTGAGCTCCAGGCTCTATCATGCAAACCTCCCTTTCTGTCTGTCCATCCAGACAAGGTTGTTCTTAGGACGCGTCCGTCCTTCTTGCCAAAGGTGGTTACTGCCTTCCACATTGGGCAGACCATCACTTTGCCTACCTTCTTTCCGCCTCCGCATCCTTCCAGAGAGGAAGAGAGGCTCCACCGTCTGGACCCAAAACGTGCACTCTCCTTCTATATCGACCGCACAAAACACTTCCGGGTGGATGACCAGCTCTTTGTTGGCTACGTGGGCGCCAAAAAAGGTCGGGCGGTGCACAAACGAACCATCTCCCGCTGGGTTACCTTGTGCATCAAGGCCTGCTATTCTTTGGCTAAGAAGGAGCCTCCTGTTGGGCTGCGTGCCCATTCCACCAGGGCAACGGCTGCTACCACGGCTTTGGGCCGCGGAGTTCCGCTGCAGGATATCTGTCAGGCAGCTACGTGGGCCTCGCTGCACACGTCTACAAAGCATTACTGCCTTGACAGCCAAGTCCGGAGGGACGGCTTCTTTGGCCGTTCTGTTCTTCGAGACTTCCTTGTCTGATCTTTGTTCGCAGACCCACCACCGGGGTTGGTATTGCTGGGGTATCTATTCTAAGGTAAGGAATCTGTCACTAACGTGTCTCTTTCAGATGCACAAGTTACTAACTTGTGTAACGATATATCTGTAAGAGACAGTAGTTAGTGACAGATTCCTTACCGCCCCACCCATCCTCCCTGTTCTGCGAACTGATTTCTAGGGTTAAGGACATCCATTTCAGGGCCCTAGTATTTTTCAGACACCTATGTCAGCTTCTTGCATGGCTCTGCGTTCCTGGCGCGGAAAGTCGTGTACAGAACTGACGTCAGCGCGTAGGGGCGGCGTCTAAGTACTGCCCGCGACGTCATCCCGGCGATCACGACGCCGACGACGGACGCGGAGCCGCACGACGCCGCCTACTGACGCGCAAGGGTACTGCTACGCAAAAAACTTTCCGGATCCAGCCTGACGCCTGGGGATATTCTAAGGTAAGGAATCTGTCACTAACTACTGTCTCTTACAGATATATCGTTACACAAGTTAGTAACTTGTGCGTTTATATGCCTGCATATATTCACTGTTTTAGCGCCATGATAGAATTCTACCTTCTGTTTACGATTTTGGTGCTTGTAATCTCTTACATTTGCTTCTGTCTATTGATTGTCGCAGCAAACATGTTTTATACTAGAATGAAGCTGGTTCAATAAATTCCTATTGAACGTTTATTCTGTGTATCTCTCTGAGACTAAGTGAGCACGATTGACTGAGCGAAAAGTACTGTACTGTTTCCACGATCCCTGAAGGGTCAAGGGTTGTCATGTTCAATGGTTGCCAGAAACTATTTGTTACTTGGTAAGGTTCAAGGGCTTATGGTGGCACTGTGAGCTAGCTGGTCTATAGGCCGACATATCCTGTGGGGGTGTCCGGAATCAGTCTAGACACCAATCCCTTAGTTTATGTTGTCCAACAAACGCGCTGATCCTATTATGTATTATTAGGAACTACACGACAGTCTCTGCTGCTAGATCCCAGGCTCGGACTGATAATAAAGAGCTCTTTTAATTGTGACATCGGTGCCAGGGGAGAACAGCGGGCCCATACTTATGCTCCTGAGGTGGCCTTTTTGCATACCTAGACAAATCCCAGTCGAAATGGTGGACGCAAGCAAAGACGCTGGCGGAACAGCTCAGCCTTCCCCCATGGCCATGACACACTCCAACACTGAGCTAACTGAGAGCCTCTGCACCTTCAAGACTGAGCTATGGGACAAAATTTACCAAGACCTGTAAAAGACTATCACAGACCTCTGCTTAGATCTAGGGCTAAAATTCAAGAGCTAAGGTCAGATATTGACTCTGTTGGTCAGAGGATGTTGAAGGCGGAAGCCAAGATAGAGGGGATTGAAACACAATAGGGTGTTACCTTTTCTCGTCAATCCAATCTAGAACAACAACTAGAAGGAGCCTTGGTTAAATTAGAAAATCTAGAGAATTGTTCGAGACAGGAGAACCTCAGACTCTGTGGCCTAAGTGAAGACTTAGTGGACAATGAACTTCCAACGTTTGTGACTTTCACCATTACACAGAGAAGGAGGCGGTTCTCCGCAGTGCAAGAGACCTAGGCACGGGTTCTTTCTAAAATTACTCCTGCACGATATACCAAAATATCCCCTAAACCACTCTTCAATGCCACGCAAAACTGCCACCTGCCACCAAAAAGCTATGAGATGATGGCATTAGGTCTAGATGAAAATTCCCCTTTGGCCTCTACTTTGAGCTTGAGGGTAAGATGCAGGTGGCGTCTAATGGAGCAGAGGGTTTTCGGCAGGTTGAGCTTCCCATCCAGCGACTGAGTCAGACGGACAACTACTCTGCACCATCAAAATCAACAGAGATCCTATGATGTACTCCAATGGTTGGAATCGTCGGAGAATCTGGGTCTCTCCCCATCGGGGCACGTGGGTTTAGAAATGCCTTAAGTGACTGACCTCCTGGCTATTGGTAGACCCTTAGTGTCCAGGGCTGCCCAAAGAACCACACTTCAACCCTGCGTGGTTTAGGGGATCCAGAACGGCTCTGGCCAGAGATGGGCTGACTTGATGAACCTGATGAATATGGCTGCTCTTTTTGCGGTGTCTCACCATCTTTCAATTACATCCTGGTGTCTGGCACTGCCCTTTGCCAGGATTGGTATCTGGGTTATGGGACAAACCCACTCTGGAGATAATTAATTGTTGAAGACACTCAGACCTTGTCTCGCGACTCGAATTTTAATGGTGGAGTGTTTTCTGCACTTGGCTGGATGAGGGACGAAGAGAACCCTTGTGGCATCTTTTGGCCGTTGGGCAGAACTGTTAGCCATCCGCCATGCAGAGGAGGTGGTCAGTGGAAAAGATGTTTCCTGCCCCATTCCAGGGACAACTGTTCTTTTCTGGTTGTTGTTGTTGTGAGGGGAACAGTGTCCCCTCCTATTTGTTGGGCCTTATTTTAGTTACAGATATGGGTGACTTGTTTTTGGTATGGAGGAAGGTTCTCACCGTTAGACACCTTGCATATATCATTTACCAACAGTAGACAGACCTCATTCTTTTCCATAATTTTTGATGGTTAGTTTCATTAGCCTCAACGTAAAAGGCTTAAACTCGCCACATAAAATGGGAGCGATTTGGAAAAGTCTAAAAAATGCATCCCCGAATGTGGTATGTATGCAGGAAACACACTTGTTGGAAAAAAAAACCTGGAAAAATTGAGACATCGGAATTATCCTACGATACTAACCTGATGTACTACTGTTCTGCATTCATTGAACAATGTGGAATGGCGACAGTCATTAGGCAACATTTTCCCTTTAGAATCACAGATATTAAGGTAGATAGAGGCTGTAGATACCTTATTTCAGGTGGTGTACTGCAGGTACAACCATTCACTCTGTCTTGCGCTGTGTTGGGCACGTATACTGTAGCTACTTTACCTATCCATTTTTTGGGTACATTGTGGGAGATGGCCCAGGGCAAGATAGTACTTACCCAAGATTTGAGTGCTGTTTGGGATAGAGGGACCAACTGTGTGGGATAGGCCGGTGTGTTTTCCACACAATTACAGAGATCTGGGCGTAAGAGACATACGGAGGGAGATTCACTCTACATATAGGAAATACACATTCTATTCCCATGTGTAGGAAGCTGGCTCTGTATATACTATACCACAGTGAGGGATAGTGTGCATAGAGTCCAGTGGATCTCCGAAGGTAGGCAGAGGCTAAAGTAGATAATACCTTACTCTCTATTTGTGTTAATGTGGGCAAGCAATAAGGCCTTATCAGAGGTTAGTGTTCAGCATTTATTGTACACACTCAGGCAAGAAATGATTTCACACACTCAAAGACTAAACTCTGACCAATTTGTTTTGTATAAAAATATTATTTAGTTGTATCTTATTTCTAATACCAAGCCAAGCCTGGTAGAGGTAAGTGTAATAGTACTTTGGAAGAATAATGCAGTTAAATACAGTTTGAATGCAGTTGAATGCAATTGGATTGGTTACAGGTAAGTCACTTGTTCATAAAACAGTTGAAATTACTTTCAGTTACTGTTGAGATTACTTTGTAAGTTACTTTTTCTACTCAGTGTGATATGCCTAGATATCACACTGGGACATTTCCTAGATAAAAGGTGAGTAAATCAGTTTCTTATGTTTCATACAATTCTCCAACTCCACACTTGGAATATTTTTCACCGAAAAGCAGTCAATGCAATCCTATGGGAGGAAATGAAGTTATCGGTTTAACGGTAAGTACTTCGTTTTGGGAGTTTGTTTTCTGGGGTTAGAACAAGGGTTCCCCCAGGGTCAAGGATGCACTCTCATAGCACCCTCAACGGCACTAGGGCGGCCGGGTGCAGAGTGCTGACGCCCTATGTTATCCAATGGGGGATAGGGGGCCTCCGATTGGTGGCTGCTCACGGGCAGGCCACAAGGTTGAGGGAGCCAAGCTCCTGGACTTAAGCTCAGGGCAAAAGGGGGTTCTAAGAGTGGGCTTAGACACTGTAGGGGTACATGGCTCATGCACCTGTACCTTCACCAGTGGCATAGTGCACCCAGCTAGAGGGGTGGCTGACCTATGCTATAGGCAGTGGGTTGTTGGCCTGGCACACAGGGATGTGTGCCATGTCGACTCATCACTTTGTTCTGCACCAAAACACCCAGCCTGCAATGGCAGTGTGTGTTTCTGTGTGTGTGTGTGTAAAGGTACAGGCCTCTAAGGGTGGCACAATAAGTGCTGCAGCTCTTAGAGGCCTTCCCTGGTCACAGTGCCCTTGGTACCTATGGTACCATTTACAAGGGACTTACATGTGGCCAGAGAGTTGCCAATTTGAGTGTGCAACAGTACAGATTTAGGGAAAGAACATATGCCCTGGGTACCTGGTTGGCAGGAACCCAGGGCACACTTAGTCATAGAGCATCAAGATCAGGCAAAAAGTCAAGATCAGGCAAAAAGTGAGGGGCAACCATGCAAAAAGGGGCACTTTCCTACACCCCACCCCCAAAAGAAAGAGTATTAAACTATCCTTTCCCTAGAGAGTCTTTATTGTCTAAGTGGAAGAACCTGGAAAGTCCATCAGCATTGGCATGGGAAGTCCCAAGTCTATGTTCCACTGTAAAGTCCATTCCCTGTAGGGAGATGGGCCACCTCAAAAGTTTTAGATTTTCACCTTTCATTTGCATTAGCCATTTGAGAAGTCTGTGGTCAGTTTGAACTGTGAAGTGAGTACCAAACGAGTATGGTCTCAACTTTTTCAGGGACCAAAGCACAGCAAAGACTTCCCTCTCAATGGCACTCTAACGCTGCTCCCTGGGGAGTAACCTCCTGCTTATAAAAGCAACAGGCTGGTCTTGGCCATCATCATTGGTCTGGGATAGGACCGCTCCTATCACTAGCTCAGAGGCATCAGTCTGCACAATGAACTGCTTGGTGTAGTCTGGAGCTTTGAGAATTGGTGCTGAGCACATTGCCCCTTTCAGGGTGGCAAAAGCCTTTTGACAACTAACAGTCCAGTTTACCTTTTTGGGCATCTTCTTGGAGGTGAATTCTGTGAGGGGTGTCACAATGGAGCCATACCCTTTCACAAACCTTCTGTAGTCCCCAGTCAAGCTAAGGAATTCCCTGACTTGGGTCTAGGTTGTTGGAGCCTCTCAGTCCAGGATCTTGGGTTGTAGGGGTTGCACTTGGCCTCCACCAACAAAGTATACAACTGTACCCTGCCCTATCCGGCATTTGATGCCTTGATAGTTAGGCCTGCAGTTTGCAGAGCTTTTAAAACCTTCCCCAGGTGGATCAGGTGATCCTGCCAGGTGGAGCTAAAGACAGCAATATCATCAAGATATACAGACCCTCCAGGATTTCGCGATTTCGCGGTTTGCCTCGAAATCGGCACTTTTGTAAAAATGCCGCGATTTTTACAAAAGTGTCCGCGAAATCAGCACTTTTGTAAAAATGCCGCGATTTTTACATAAGTGCCCGCGAAAATGAAGGAATGCAGGGAAAAGGTTTTTACATTTCTATGATAATTGACGTTTTTCAGGGCTGAGAAAAATACATACGGGTTGTACAATAAATTCTGTGTTGACTTTTGAATGAGCATATGCATACTGTTGATACTTCCATCACCAAAAGCACAATAATTCCTATATTAATTCAAATGAGTAACCGCCTCAGCTCACCTTTGTGCCAAAATTGATATTTACATTTGTGTTCCAGATCATAAACATAATATAGAGACCCCTAAAGTAATCTATAGTCTGTATTATGCTATGTGTCAATTTAAGAACCTTATTAGATGTGGAGAAGTGTCACAAATGAGTTAAAGTGTGTGACTAAAAGTGAAAAGGACTACTCCCTTTGTTGTAAATCTTCCCCGTGTTTAAAATTGTGCAAAAAAGGTCTTATTATCGGTATATTGGTGTATTTACTAAGTTGTTATATGTCTCTCCTTCTGCCTTATTCTGGATGCTGTTTAATTCGGAAATTTGAATCCTGTACTAAAGAGTCTTTAAAAGCATTCTGTCTGGGAAATATTTATCCCCGCTAGCGAGTGCGGCTGCGCACACTATCCAAGCACAGTATCACGGGCATTCGAAGGGGGTTCAGGGGTGCTGAAGCAAGGTAACCTTCCTGAAGAGAAAGGAAGAGAGCAGGTGGTGGAGTCACCGAGATGGAGACACATAATAAACATTGTGGGAGACACATAATAAACATTGTGGGTGCCAGCAGCCGATCTCTCATCCCTAAGCAGGGAGATAACACGTACACCATCAATCCATGCATCACTAAACTTCTACAGCAGTTATAAGATGAACTCAAGAGATTTATGAGCTCCTAACATGGGCCAAGCAAACATTCAACGTCAGCCCATATACTCAAACTTCATGTTATAGCAAAGTTGTACTGCAATAAATCACGGAAATAGGCTGTTTTATTTTTTTCAAGTATATTTGTTTCTTGCTAGCAATATACGTAAAAGCTAAAATAGAAAGCCCTTTTTAATAAACCTTTCAAATTCAGAAGTTGCTTTAATATATGAAAGTATGGGTTGTCTCAACGCATCATGATATATTTTAAATACAGGCACATTGGACATGGAAGGTGAGGGGGTAACATGGGCAACTAGAGCATGGACGTCAATTCACTAAAATGCTAGGGGTAGTGGAAGGGACATCACAGGAAATGACATCACATCAGGGCCTATTTCAAAGTGGAATACTCTGCTAAAACAGTTTCCCTTGTTTTAAAGCTGAAAATGAATGATTATGAGTAAAATAAAGGGCCACAAAAATGCAGCTAAATTTCCATATTTGTGCCGCTAAATTTCCATATTTGTGCCGCTAAATTTGCTAATCCATGCCGCAATATCCTGGGGGGTCTGGATATACTGCACTAAAGGCCTCCAATCTAGCAAGGACTTCACCAACATTTGGAAGGTGGCGGGGGCATTCTTTAAACAAAAGGGCATAACAGAAAACTGATAATGCCCATCAGGTGTGGAGAATGCTGTTTTCTCTTTGGCTCCTGGGGCCATGCCAATCTGCCAGTACCCTGCAGTTAAGTCCTAAAGGTACTAAGAAATTTGGCTGCACCTAGTTTATCTATCAACTTATCAGCTCTTGGTATGGGGTGAGCATCTGTCTTGGTGACAGAGTTGAGACCTCTGTAGTCCACACAGAATCTAATTTCTCTCTTTCCACCCTGTGGATAAGGTTTGGGGACTAAGACCACTGGGCTGGCCCAGGGGCTTTCAGTGTTCAATCACCCCTAACTCCAGCATCTTGCTGACCACAGCTTTGATGCTCTGCTTAACTTGATCAGACTGTCGATAGATTTTATTTTTCACAGGCACACTGTCTCCAGTGTCCACATTATGGGTACACCAGTGGGTCTGACTGACCAGGGGTCAAGAAGAAGAGTTTAGCATACTGCTGTAAGACTTGCTCACAGTCAGCCTGTGGTTGGGTAGTGAGGGTGTCTGAATAGACAACTCCATCCACTGACCCATCTTTGGGGCTGTAAGAGAGGAGGTCAGGCAGAGGTTCACTGTCTGTCTCCTGATCCTCATCAGTAACCATGAACATGGTCATGTCAGCCCTGCCATGGAAAAGCTTTAGGTGGTTCACATGGATCACCCTTTTGGGGGTCCGCTTGTGCTGAGGTCTACCAAGTAGGTGACCTCACTTTTCTTCCCTAAGATGGGGGAAGGGCCTTTCCATTTGGCCTGGTGGGCCTTTGGTGCCACAAGCTCCAAACCCACACCTTTTGCCTTGGTTGGAATACCACCAGTGCAGCTTTTTGGTCATACCAGTGCTTCTGGAGCTCCTGGCTGGCCTCAAGATTTTTGGAAGCTTTTTCCATGTACTATGCCATTCTGAACCTTAGGCCTAGTACATTGTCTGCAATATCCTGTTTGGGTTCTTGGAGAGGCTTCTCCCACCCCTCTTTAACAAGACAGGTGGCCTAACATAAGTTCAAAGGGGAAAAACCCTACTCCCTTCTGAGGCACCTCCCTGTAGGTGAAAAGCCAGCATGGCAGGAGGACATCCCATCTCCTTTTGAGTTTTTCAGGGAGCCCCATGATCATGCCCTTCAAGGTCTTGTTAAACCTTTCAACAAGACCATTGGTTTGTGGGTGATGGGGTGTAGTAAACTTGTACTGCACTCCATACTCATTCCACATGTGTTTGAGGTATGCAGACATGAAGTTTGACCCTCTGTCTGACACCACCTCCTTAGGAAACCCTACCCTGGTGAAGACACAAGTGAGGGCCTTGGCTACTGCAGGAGTTGTAGTATTCCTAAGGGGAATTGCTTCAGGGTACCTGGTGGCATGATTCACTACCATCAGTATAAATGTGTTCCCTGAGGTTGTGGGAGGGTTAAGTGGACCCACTATGTCCACATTTACCCTTTCAAAGGGAACCCCAACCACTTGTAGTGGAATTAAGGGGGCCTTTGGGTGTCCACCTGTTTCGCCACTGGCTTGACAGGTGACACAGGAGCTGACAAATTCCTTTACTTTCTGGGACATCTGGGGCCAGTAAAAGTGGCTAACTAGCCTGTCCCAAGTCTTGGTCTGGCCAAGATGCCCAGCTAGGGGGATGTCATGAGCTAAAGTGAGTAAAAACTCTTTGTACATCTGAAGTACTACCACTCTCCTATTGGCACCAGGGTTGGGGTCTCTGGCCTCAGTATACAGGAGTCCCTCCTCCCAATAGGCTCTGTGGGTACCACTAACATCTCCCTTTTCCTGTGCAGCAGCTTGCTGCCTCAGGCTTTCAAGAGTTGGACAGGTCTGCTGTCCAAGGCACAGCTGTTCCCTAGTGGGTCCCCCCTGGGCCTAAGAGCTCAACCTGGTAAGGGTCAAGTTCCATGGGCTCAGTTCTCTCTGGGGCTGCCAAGTCCTCTCCCTGAGGAGAGGGGTCCTGAATCTTTTGCTGTCCAGAAACTGGTTTCCCATCCTTCTTACTTTTTCTCTTGGAAGGTTGGACCATTCTTTCAGGCTCCAACATTTCTTTTTCACCCTGTTTTCCGCTCTGTGCTCTAGTTTTGACACATACAATCTCAGGGATGTCCAGCATTGCTGAATGGGTTTTCAATTCTACCTCAGCCCATGCTGAGGTCTCTAGGTCGTTTCCAAGCAGAAAGGCAGATGGAAGTTTTGGAGAGACCACTACCTGTTTCAGGACCGTAACCCCCCAGTCTAATGTTACCGTAGACATGGCATGGTTAGTAGTAACACTGTCAGCGTTGGTGACTGGATAAGACTTACCAATCCCCGGGTATTGCTCTGGGGAAACCAGTGCGTCTCTCACCATGGTGACACTGGTACCTGTATCCCTCAGGGCTTCTATCCTAGTCCCGTTTATCCAGGGGTATTGCAAATACTTCTTCAAGTTGGGAGGCCACACAGCTAAGTGGCAAACTCAACTTCACCCTCAGTGACTAGATCTGCTTCGGTGTGAACCCTGATTAGCTCTGGGCACACTGTTGATCCCATCTGGAGATTGGCTACACCAGTACTAACTGAAGGAGCACTAGGGGGCTTCTTGTTAGGACAAGTAGCATCTCCAGTTAAGTGTCCCAACTGCTTACAGTTGAAACACCAGGCATTCTGGTGATCAAAGTTCTTCCCTTTGTACCTACCATTGGACTTAGCAGGTTTTGGTGCCCTTTAGAAGACTCTTGTTTTTTTGTCTTTGGAGTTGTCACCCCCTTTCCCCTGGGGAGGTTTGTTAACCCCTTTCTTTTGGTGAGGGCGGGGCCAAGCCGCGGACCAAAATGGCCGCGCGGCATTGAAGCTCCGTATGGCTGCCCAGCACGATCCTGGCAGTCTCTGTTTTTACGGCCCATCGAGCCGCTGAAATGCCTGGCGCGAGCTCCGCATATGCTGGTGTATCGATGGCTCGGTTTCCAGCTCCGCAAATCGCCCGCAACTAGCTCAACCATCCTGTCAGGCCTTGGGGAGACGGAGTCGGCGGCGGCCTGCGACGCGCCCTTCCGGGGCGGTCGACTCGGCGGCGCGCCCGAATCCTGTGCAGCGGGCTGTGGGCGCTTACCGGACTGCTGCCCTTACAGCGGTGAGTGTGCTGACGGCCCCCCCTTCCGCCTCCCCGTGAATAGTGGCCGCCGCGGGCCCCCCCTCCGGTTACCCGATCTTGCGGGGGCCGTGTAGTCCATTGAAGGCGCTCCCGGAGGCCTCAGAGGTGATAGGGTCCTCATGAGTGCCAGGGAGGCGGCCATCCGGCTGCGCTCGCTAGCGGAGGGGGGGTGAGCAAATTGGAGCGCCACGAGCCCGCCCTCCTCTACATGGTGGCCAGTTTGGGTGCAACTGAGCCCGTCCCCGCCTCCGGCCCTACGGATTTGCCGCCCTGCCGATCCTTCCATCCTCGCCTGGAGCCTGCGGCCTAGAGTTGCATCACGGCCTTCACACTCCTCAGTTTCACATCCCGCAGTCCCTAAGGGCCAACCTGCCTGCTTCTCTTGTCTGGTCCCTGGCCGGTGCACTGCGGAGTGACGCACCCTCCAAATCTTTTCCATTGGACGTATGGGCCAACCAAATCTGACCACTGGGGCACTTGAACATCGCCACAGCTCTCTTAACGACTCTATACTGGTGCTCCTCGTCTGCCACGTGGCTACTTGCGGTGCGCCCAGAAGCTCCCTCTTGACGCCGTCACGCAGCGCCCTCGCCCTGCGCTGCACCTGCTGGAGCCGTCGGTGGTACGGTATTCACCAATCCTGGGTCACTTAGATATGGGCAAGAAGGACCCCAAGCAGAGAATACTCACGTTCCCTGTGGCCACGGAGGGTGTACAAGATCGCGGCGCTGCTATGGCGGAGGGTGGCCAAATATCAACCGGGGCTCCGGCCCCGACAACATCCAACCCTGATCTACTTGCGGAACCCAGGGCTGGGTTTAAGGCCCTGGACAACAGGTTTGACAAGCTGGAGACTCGCTTGGATACACTTGGTGCCAAACTAGACATCCACGACCGACGTTTGGACACAGCAGAAGGCCGGATTTCAGATCTGGAAGACGGATCCGCGCAATCGACGAAGAGGTTGGAGCGCATGGAAAAAATCCTGAAAGACATTGCAATTAAAAATGAGGACTTGGAAGCGCGTGGCCGCCGCAACAACCTCCGTATTATTGGGGTTCCGGAGACGACGAACACGGGAAGAATGGACACGTTTGTGGAATCCTTGCTGATAGATTTATTTGGAAAAGAGGAGTTCACCCCCGGATTTGTTGTAGAGAGGGCACATCGATCACTGGGTCCTCGGCCCAACCCTGGCTGCCCTCCTAGGCCTATAATAGCTCGCGTCATGAACTTTGGGGGGCAGGGACACTGCACTGAGGCTTGCCAGGGAACGGGGTACACTGATGTGGCAGGGGTCAACGGTCTCATTATATCCCGACTTCACCCTCATGGTTCAGGAGGCTCGTCGCAAGTTTACAGGAGTCAAGGCGACGCTACGAAACCTGGGCCTTAGATATGGAATGTTGTATCCGGCCCGTCTACGGGTCGATGTCAACGGGCGCTGCCGAATATTTGACAATCCTGCTGACGCACAAGCTTTTTGCAAGTCCTATAAGAACTCAGATGGCCGCCGGGGGGAGGTTGGACAAGCCCCTTCACCCCCACATAGCGGGTCTGTTGCCAGTGTTGAGCTCTTTTCGGATGAATGACCGACAGGCCTGAACAGTTGTGATAATTGTCTCTAATCTTTGCTCGCTGTGTTTTTTCTATGGCTCTATTTTTGCTATTATAATAATTGGGGCAGTTTACTTAGTTCATCATTGTTATCCTGCACTAGCTGGGCGCCATCGAAGCGTTGCCTCCCCCCTAGGTGCGTAGCACATTGTTGTTCTCACAGATTGTAATGCATCAGTCCTGGTCTTTGACTTTCAATATTGGTTGTTTACAGGATGCATTCGATGCTCGGTTATTTGGTTCTTTACCTTGCGAGTTGGGTTGCGAGGTTGGGTGGTTGGTGGGGAAATTACTCACAACGTTCAATGTTATCACAATTCCGGCTCCAAACATGACATTAGCCTATTACCAGCCACCATAACTTTCTTTCCTATTCTGCCACATGACGCACATGGCTGCTGCCCCTGACATATCCGACCACTCGCTACTTTCGCTAATCACTTGGAACGTGCGTGGACTTAATAACCCTAAAAAATGCAAACACGTGATACATTATCTGCAGCGACATAGCGTCGACATAGCCTTCTTACAGGAGACTCATTTGCCCAAGGCGGACTCTACTCACTTTGCAATGGGATGGGGGGCTCACCGTTTTTTCTCTAACTATAGTAACTATGCCCGGGGTACTGCAATCCTCATCCACAAACGTCTCCCTTTCTCCTTGACATGCTGCCTGACTGACCAAGAAGGCGATACACTGTTGTGTTTGGTAGGCTGATGGGCCACATAGTCACTCTTGTGTGTGTGTATGCCCCAAATGTTGACAGCCCTGACTTTTTCCACGAACTAGATGCCAAACTAGTACGGGTATGCATGGGTGGTTTGATACTGGGTGGGGACTTCAATCTGCTCCTAGACAGCTCCATTGATAGTTCATCCAGTTCGGCTGCCCCCAAGCCTCGGGCACGGCAGATTTTGCTGGACACCTGCGAGGCCTTTCAGCTCTCGGATGCATGGAGAACTCACAATCAGGCGAATCCGGGGTTTACACACTACTCTGCCCAACACAACACCTGGACCAGACTAGACTTTTGGTTAGTCTCCCCCACCCCCATCACTTGGTACACTACAATTGACATACTCCCACGGACTTACTCCGACCATTCCCCGGTATTGCTTAAGCTTCGTCTCCCTAGACCCGAGGGACACGAACGTCAATGGAGGTTTCCGGGTAGAGCGTTAAATGACGACTTATTTGTTTCTGAAATTGGGGATGCCATTGAGGAATACTTCGAATTGAACACGGGGTCGGTGGACACGTGGGCGACTCTCTGGGAGGCCTTTAAGGCGTACATTCGCGGCGTTGCCATCGCAAAGCATGCCGGGGTCCTGAAGGACCTGCGGAAGACATTAGCGAATATCGAGCGCCAGCTCATAGCTGCCGAAGCCTCTATACTTTGCTCCCCTGACTCTGCCGAGGGTGAGCAGCGTCGCCTGGCCTTACTAGTAGAGTTCCGGGAGGTAGCGGAGCGAGAAACTCACTTCCTCAGTAAATATGCTGTAGCACGCAGATATGGCGAGGGCGAACGTCCGGGGCGCACTTTGGCGCAGCTGCTGAGGCCCCCGTATTCCAAGTCCTGCATTACAGAACTCCGCTCTGATGAAGGGGCTATACTGACAGACACGTCCGATATCAGAGACACATTATTAACCTATTATGAACGCCTGTACACCTCCAAACTAACACACACCTCCTCTGAGCGCGACAAATACTTTGCTGAAATTGCGTTAGTATACATGGAGAAATATATGCAGGACTTCCTCGCAGAGCCATTCTCAAAAGATGAAATAATAGGTGCTATAGAGACGCTAGGCGGCTCGTCTGCCCCCGGCCTTGATGGCTTCACAGGGGATTTTTATAAGCAATATAAAGACATCCTAGCCCCAAAACTTATAGAAGTATATCATGAATATTTAGAACGAAACCAGCTACCGCCAACTTTGCGAGAAGCAGTGATAATATTGCTACCCAAACCCGGCAAGGATCCATTGCTCTGTGGGTCATACAGGCCGTTATCCCTCCTGAACTTTGATTATAAAGTATTGGCGAAAACAATCTCGACGCGCCTGGCCCTGCTGATGGACAAAATCATATCCCCTGCACAATCGGGGTTTGTCCCACGCAGATCTGCTTCACTAAATCTCCGCACGCTTTTCGTGGTTCTGCATAGAATTAATCCGGCTACTCCGGCTACGGCAGTACTGCTAGAAGCTGAAAAGGCATTTGATTCCCTTGAGTGGCCTTTTCTCTGGACGGTCATGCGAAGGCTGGGCATGCCCTTCGGGTTCATTAACCTTACGATGCTCCTTTACTCGGCCCCAACTGCCAGACTACGCTGAAATGGCACGCTTTCCCGGTCCTTCGCCCTATCCCGCGGTACTAGACAAGGCTGCCCCCTGTCCCCGCTGCTCTTCATACTAGCAATGGACCCCCTCATCCGTCACTTTCAGGAGCGGCACCTTCATAGGGGGCTCCAGTTTCACACAGGGCCACTGCTTGCTTCCTTATATGCGGATGATATCATTCTATACGTTCGGAACCCCCAAGAAAACTTAGATCCTCTCATACGAGAGATCATTAGATTTGGCGGCTTTTCTGGCCTTGGTATAAACTGGCATAAGTCTGTAATTTTTCCCCTCACGGCGGGCACGACCCGCTGGGAGTGTGAATATCCACTAACTTGGTGTTTGGACTCCGTTCGATATTTGGGCAATAACATACATTTACATATCAATGAAATCATATTATCAAATTATGGTACGGCGATACATACACTGGAGAAGCAGGTGGACAGGTGGATCAAACTGCCACTCTCCATTGCTGGGCGCATCGCACTGATCAAAATGATTGTCCTGCCCAAATTCTTGTATTTTTTCAATAATATTCCTATCCCGTTACCGAATCGTTTTTTTGAATCGATACGCACCCACCTTATTAGGCTGACTTGGGGGGGCAGACGCCCCAGAGTCCGTTGGGAGATCATGACACTCCCGTATCACAAGGGCGGCTTTGGCGTTCCTAATTTCCAGATATATTACTAGGTCGCTCAAAGCAGCTACGCTCATGCCTGGTTCCATCCTGATGCCAGACTCCCCTACTTACGACCTGAGGCAGATCTAGTCCTTCCGGATACACTACGTACAGTCCTGCCCCTGGGTTACCCGCGTGACCCACTCGACATTCAGACGGTCTCCACAACCAGCAGGGCTTGGCTAAAACTGGTCCGGATATTGGGATCCCCTCCACTATACTCCCCGAGCCTACCGCTCCCGAATCAACGGTGGATACCCATCACAGGTGAGGGAATAGTGCAGCGCACCCTTTCTAGATTCGACATGGCTTCCGTTGGGGCCAAGTTTTTTCTGTTTCTGACGGAGACAAATTTGCGGGGGTGTCGTTTATGGACAAGTTTATACTTACTCGACTTGGAGCCGCAGTTAAGGCCAAGATTCCTGGTAACCCGGTCGAACCCGACCCCCCCTTGTCCATAGTTATAGACAGTGACACTGGGGAACATTTGATTTCCAAACTATATAGATCCTGTATGGAGATAGTCCCAGTACACGATGCTAAGGTTTGGGCCGCCTGGGAGGAGGATCTGGGTCACCCAATTACTGACAACCAATGGGCTGCGTGCTGTCTGCAAACCAAGGCGATATCTCTAAATAGCCGCCACAAACTCATTCACTTCAAATTCCTGCATCGTATTTACATTACCCCGGCGATGTCCCATAAACTAGACCCTGACAGATCACACTGCTGCCTAAAATGCAAATCCCCGCAAGCAGACTTTGCACATCTTACCTGGACCTGCAGCAAAATCAGCGCATACTGGTCAGACATACACCACATACTTGGGACAATGACGGGCTTAGTCCTATCCCCAACCCCAGAAGTGGCCCTCTTGGGATATGTGAACAATATCCCAAAGACGGTTCGGAAATTCACTGCCATTGGGCTACTATTGGCGAAAAGGGAAATAGCGCTGAAATGGGGGAGGAGGGTGGCTCCGACGAGTAAAGACTGGCTGAATAGTATGGCATATTGTAACCTAAATATGACTTGTACGCTTCCACACTGCCCAGCTCATCCCGCCCACGGGCCATTTGGGGCCCTCTCAAACAGTATACGGCGACACCACAGCCTCAACCAGACGCACGGATGGATGCTGGCCTGGTTCCTGCAGGTATCGGTTAATATAGGTCTTCCCACAAAGGAGACATGAACATGCGATTAATGACATTAACGATAGGACTGTTACTCACATACAGTCTTGCTTGCAGCGCGGATACAGGCGTGGCAGATGTGATGAGTGGGGTAGCACACTGTGCAAATGTAATTTTGTTTGAACACATTGTCAATCTTGATGTGGTTTCGAATATCATACGTTAGACAACTTATGTAACAGGCATTTGTTTGTATTTATTGTCACGAAACTGGAGCTGGAACAGTATTTTGTTGTCACTTTGAAACTGATAAATAAATTTTAAAAAAAAACAACTTTCTTTTGGTCACCCCAGTGGCTGTTTTTGTTACCCTAGTCTTGACCCAGTGGTCTGCCTTCTTTCCCAATTCTTTGGGAAAAATTAGACCAAGGTCTACCAGATGTTGATGCAACTTCTCCTTAGTGCAATTACTCAAAATATGTTCTTTCATAAAAAGATTGTGAAATCATGCACATTATTTCCAGTTAACCATCCATCTGGTCTCTTAAATGAGTAGTCTACGGAGTCAATCCAGGACTGGTTTTGGGTTTTGTGAGCCCCCTGAATCAAATCTTATAGTCCTCAGTTGTGAGCCCAAAGCCCTCAATGAGAGTGTTCTTCATGAGGTCATAAGACCCAGCATCTGCCCCAGTAAGGGTCAGGAGTCTGTCCCTGCAGTTACCAGTGAACAGTTCCCAAAGGAGTGCCCCCCCAGTGTGACTTCCTCACTTTTCTCATTTCACAAGCTCTCTCGAAAGCTGTGAACCATTTGGTGCCTCTAAGGGTGGCACAATAAGTGCTGCAGCTCTTAGAGGCCTTTCCTGGTCACAGTGCCCTTGGTACCTATGGTACCTTTTACAAGGGACTTACATGTGGCCAGAGAGTCGCCAATTTGGGTGTTCAATAGTACAGATTTAGGGAAAGAACATAGGCCCTGGGTACCTGGTTGGCAGGAACCCAGGGCACACTTAGTCAAAGAGCATCAACATCAGGCAAAAAGTGGGGGGCAACCATGCAAAAAGGGGCACTTTCCTACATCATGTACACCAGACCCACTCCCATATTGATTATGCCCTGGTTAGTAATTCACTCATGGCGGCAGTGCACTCAGCTGGCATTGGTGTTATCTTGGTCTTAGACCACACATCGATTTCCAAGACCTTAGCACAAGGGCCTGTGAACTGCTATAGAGGCTGGCGCCTCCATGCATCTCTACTGATAGATCCATATATATATGAGCAGATGGGTCGTCTTATAGACAGATATTTCACCTTTAATGGGGGGTTTCGGTCAGTGGAATCTGAGATGCCTTCAGGGTGGAGATTAGAGGTAGGTTCATAGCTGTTGCAGCGGAGCACCACCGTCAGCACAAACTAGAAATCCAGAAACTAGAGCAGGACATCCGAGACATGGAAAGGGAAAGAGCCATTGCACCATCACAACAAATTGACAGCGACTAGAGGCCAGCTCTGACTTCACTACACAAGCAAGGCTGAAATGGCCCTTTGGCACATCAAAAAACCTTGTTATGTATGGGGTGATACGATGGGAACCCAGCTTGCTAGGCTGCTCTATGGTAAGCGGGAGAGAGAATTTCTTCAAGTCCTCTTGAATTCAAGAAGTGAATAGTTACTAGATGTCTCGGACAAAGCAGATGAATCTCACTGCCTTTACGTCAGTCTATGTGCTAGGGATCTATGCTCACCAACACACCAGATAGAGTTTCTTGATACGGTCTGCCTCCCCAAGCTTAAGGCCCTACAGAGGGATCAGTAGGAGCATCCGATCCAAATAGAGGACGTCAAACAGGCCCCTAAACCTTTAAATCCCAATAAGTCTCTGGGCCCGGATGGCTATACTCCACAATTTTATAACACATTTGCTTCCAAGCTGGGCCCCAAACTCACATCCCTATTCAATTCTTGTTCTAGCAAAGTAGCCACATCAACTTCAATGGGCAAAGCGATCATCTCGGTCCTACCTAAGTCTGATAAGGATCCCCAACGGTGCAGCTCTTACTGACCAATAGCCTTGCTGATGCAAAGCTTAACACTAAGATTTTGGCCACTCGACTGAAGTCCTTCTTGTCCTGATCCTTCCCGATCAGAATGGTTTTCATTCAGGTTTGGCAGACACATGATAATGTTAGATCCATTATCCACCTGGTTGAAAAGGTCACACTTAAGAAGATCCCCACTGCACTCCTTTCATTGGATGCAGAGAAAGCATTTGACCGGGTAGATTGGTCTTTGCTGCGACTCACTCTTCAGAAGATGGCCATAGGTTTTCACTTCTTAGAGATGATCTTTATAAATTATGCTTCTCCGACTGCTAGGGTAGCTTCTAACAGTCAAACCTCACAGGCTTTTTGGTTGGGCATGGGCACCAGACAGGGGTGCCCATTGTAGCCCCTGCTCTTCTCCCTCTTTATCGAACCACCGGTTAGCCTGGTTCGGCTAACTGATGTGGTTAGGGGGATCATATTTGGAGCAGATGAGTATTACATTACTCTGTATGCAAATGACCTTCTCCTTACGCTGGGTGCCCCTCTATCTTCCATTCCCACAGTCTTGGATGTTCTTCGATCTTTCAAATCCATATTGAGCTATAACATTAACTTCAATAAATCAGAGGCACTGAATCTGACCCTTGTAGAGAATTAAATGACTGAGTTGAGCCGAACGCTTCCATTCCTCTGGACCAGAATGTCCATCAAATATCTTGGCATGAATATCCCCAAGAACCATGGGGACATTTTTGATACTAGCTACCCCCTTTGATGACATCTATTAAATGGGGATTGGGAGTTGTGGAATAACCTTTTCATCTTAGGGATGGGTAGGATCAAGGCCATTAAAATGTGTGTTCTCCCATGTCTTCTTTACTTGTTTTCGGTGCTCCCAGTCTGACCCAATATATAAATCAAATCTAACGACAACTGATGCTCTTTGTATGGAAGGGCTTACTTGTAGCTTGCTAATCCAACCTAGTGGGGGGGTAACCTAGCGTTTCCCAATAGTATGCTGCTGCACAACTGTGGACTGCGTTGGAATGTTCCATTCTAGAATCAGAAAAGAACTGGAGACAGATGAAACATGTCATAGTCCGCAGACCGCTATTGGACCTATTTTGTTTGTAGAAAAAACTTAGACCCCCCACAGTGCACATTTGAATACATCTGTGGGCACAACACTGAGTGTTTGGGACTCCTTTCTGGCGGTCAGACAGTTGGTGATGTATCCCTCTCCTCCTACATCCATACATTGTAATGATGCCTTCACCCCAGGACAGCTTTGAGAAAGTGGCGCTGCGGATGGTGTTGGATATGTTTAGCACCTCCTCTCACAAATCATTCTTACAGTGCAAACGGACTTCTGCTTATCTGAGAATAAACACCTACGTTACACTGAAATCAGTCATTGTGTTCTGAATCCAGAGGTCCAACAAGCGGCCACACGAGATAAAACCCTGTTCAAAATACTCTTCTCTAAACTCATCAGCACTTTAGAATAGAGACTTCTAGCCACAGATTCTTCACCTTTTGAATACTCCCCAGTCTGGGTCCAGAAACTTTTCAGCAGTACCTCTTAGTGCCAGAAGGTGGCGCTGTGCGGCTCTGCACTGACACCACCCTGCTGCGGCAATGACATGCCGGGCCTATATATATGCGTCACTCCTGTGCTCTGATGTCAGTTCCTTTCTTTCCGCACTACCAAACGTGGATCTTGAGCTCCCTTCTCGTCTCTCAGAGACACCACAATATTTTCCACAATTTATTTTCAGTGTGCAAGGCATGTTACCCTCTAAAACAACAGGTTTTAAGCCCTATTATGACTGTCACAAACAAATGTCTGTGACAAATCCCTATCAGGTGTGCTTGTGGTGCCTGGAGTTGAGCCGAGACTTTAAGGGCTATGACGATGCGCGTCGATGAACCCGAAGGCCTTCATGGAAAGCAAGGTAAAACTTTGTCGCAAAGCATAGAAAAAGTCCTTGCCGAGACCATTCCAAGTCACACTCTGTGTGTAATGTTGATCTCTGGCCCATTCCGGGAGTCGTCTGAGCAGCTTCAGAGTTCAGTCTTCTCCCCTCTCCAGGTCCTCAGATAAGCGTAAGAAACACAATAAATCGAAGCGAGATTGTGCTCCCTCACGCCACTTGCGTTTGCATGAACAAGAGGGCAGGCACAGCCACCTTCATCAATCTCGCTCCCGAAGTTGGCAACTTCAGAGCCCATCCCGCAGCTGGTTCCAGCACAACCTGAGTTTCTGGGACCGTTTGCCATGCTGCGTCAAATTGAAAAGTTCTGTACAGCCATGCTCTGGCTCTTTGGATCCCTGCCCGACTCCCTCTGGCTCACCTTTGGGCCCTAAGGAGCCGAGAGGCATTCCACCTGGGATACCGCCGATAGGTTCGCCCTCAGTGCCAGCATACCCTCTAAGCCTATCTTACCTCTGGCTCTTGTTCCGACCCTGTTTCTGGTGCCATGACCCATACTGGCCCAGATACGTTGACGCCAATTTTGCCGCAGGAGGAAGTGGCCCAGATTGTTCTCTCCGACACAGAGTGAATGCCAGTCCGACCTCGACCAATGTCATGCTGGAATCCTCCCAAAGCGCCACTTCCCCCACTTGAATGACCACAAAGTCAACAACACTCTCTGCATTCCCTTTTTAGGACCGTTTCGGCTCAGCCCTACCAGGATGACAGTTGGTACGAGGACTTGCAGGAGGATAGTGGCCTCGATACCTCCGGTATTTGGACAAAATATCGAGTTATAAATATCGGAAAAAAATATTGTGATACAAAAATATCGTGATGCAGAAATATCGTTGTCAAGAATATCGTTTTTTCAGGTAAGTAGTATAGCTGTCAAAGATTTTGTTATTAATATCATTTTCAATAATATAGTTGTAAAAAATATTGTTTTTTAATTATCTTTGTTTTTTAGTTAATATATTATTTTTTTTGTTATTGTTTGTATAATTGTTTATTAATGTTTTTAAACCTAGTTGGCCATTTTAAGTTATTTATTGTTTTAATTCAATTGTTAATAGTCATTTATAGTGTCGTAGTGGGTTGCTAGGTTTGTAGGGCTTTGTAGGGTGGAAAGTTAATTAAGTGTAATTATTTAACATTTATTAATTATGTAATTTGTGTGATTATATTTGTTTTGGTATATATTAGGTGCGGGCTGCTGGGTTTGTAGGGATATGGAGTGGAAAGTTAATTAAGTAATTCATTTATTAATAATTATTTAATGTATTAATTGTTAATTGTGATATACTTATTTATTTTAGTTATATTTTTAGTGTGGGCTGCTAGGTTTGTGGGGGTATAGTGTGGGAAGTTAAGTAATAATTTTTTTTTTAATTAATAATTATTAAAACGTTTAATAATCATGTACATTGTTTAATAGTTTGTTATATATTTATTTTTATTTTTTTGGGTCAACTAATAATGTTCATATTAAGAGTTTTATATTTGTTGTGACTTAATAGGGTTATTCAAATATGTTATGTGTTCTCTACTGTTGCACAGACTGGGGTGCGAATAGTAAATGTAACCATCCGAACTCCAACACTTTCCCTACTGTTGCACAGACTGGAGTGAGAATAGTAAATTTTACCCCAGAAAGCAACATTTTTGAAAATTGGTGTAAATCCGTTCAGTCCTTTGGGAGATATTAAAGAAAAAACAAATTTATATATCTAGGGATGCGAAGGCTCAGTGAACCCTCCCGATCTCATGCTGAGATCTGATTGGCTGCCAATACTTCAGCCAGGAAGTGTTGGCAGCCATCTTGGGACTCGACTTCAACCGAGTCCCTGAAAAAACGTTTTTTAAAAAAGAAAAGGGGACAGGGAAGGAATACCCTGACCCTTAAGCTCTCGTCCTGGGGTCCCAGAGGGAGCCCGCCAGGGCAAAAAAGCAGTCTCCTGTGCTTGTTTGAAAAGGGCCCAGGGTAGGCCAGGTCCCCAGGGGCATTTTATAAAAAAAGGAGGGGGATGCAGGGACCCCCCTCCTTAGGCTCTTTGAACCCCGGGGACCACCACCTCCTCGGGGCTTTATTTTAAATAATGGAGGGGGGCCGCGCGGCTCCCCCGGGCTTCCTAGAAGCCCTGAAGGCCACCCCGGGGCTTTCCTTTTAATAATGGAGGGAGGCCGCGCGAACCCCCCACTGGGCCCCATGGACCACAACCTTCTCGGTGCAAAAATTACGATTTTAAAATGGGAAGGGAGGTGCTCAGCCCCCCTCTCGGGCCATATACGACCCCGGGGACCCCCACCACCCCAGGGCCAGCCATGCAACACAGAAGGAGGGGGACCACGTGGCCCCCATTCCTGTATTCCATATATGGCCCTGGAGACCACCTCCCCCCTGCCGGCTCCTGCTATGTCCTGGGGTGCCCACCCCCGGGACATTGCTGTTTGCTCTGACTTGTCAAGTCAGAGCAAATACGAACTTTGCTAGTGGGAGCTTTGCAAGTGCTCCTGCTTGCTGGGAGCTGAGTTTTCATCTGTTTCGCTGCCTGCTGTCAAGCTGGAAGGGAAACAGACAAAGCAATTGCTCTCACACAGAGGGAGCTGCATGTTTAGCAGCTCCCTGTGTGTGTAAGAGCGATGTCGGCTCCTGCAGGAGGCGGGGTGCCGGCAGGGACCGCAGGGGCTTGTGGCTCCCCCGCAGTCACCAACGGTGCTGACTGGGTGCCATGGGTGGGCTCTAGGGCACCCAGCATTTTAAGACTGGGTCCCAGGGGATGGGGTCCACAGGGCCAAAATCAGCCCATGCAAGGGGACTGCTCAGCCCCCCCTGCCACATTAACTTGTGGCCAGCCCCAGGGGATGGGGTCCCTGGGCCGTTCTGGCCCTGATGCTCATTTCATAAAAATTAAACCTCAATAGTAATCACTTAGACATATAAACATAGCAGGTGCCCCCTTTGAAGCTCCACTTCTGTAAAATACTTATGATCCTAACTCCTGTGCTTGGCGAAGGCAAAGCAAGTGTGTTTTCTCGACAATTCCATATTGAAAAATGACCTGAAATCCTTTGTGGAGGTGACTGCATTGTTGATCTATTGGAGCGCTATCTGTCTTTTTGTCCTCTTCTGGTAAGAGCAGAGTCCATCAATCAATCAATCAATCACGGGTTTGTATAGTGTGACTACTCACCCGTAAGGGTCTCAAGGCGCTGGGGAGGAGGGGAGGTGCAGGTTCCAGTCCATCAAGGAGGGGGCCTGTCGAAGAGCCAAGTTTTGAGGTTTCTCGTGAAGATGGGGAGTGATGTAGTCTGTCTGAGGTGGAGCGGTAGGGCATTCCAGGCTCTGGTCGCGAGGAAGGAGCAGCCTCCTGATCTGGTCTTTCTGGCGCGGGGAACCACGGCGTAGGAGAGCTGGGCTGATCGTAGGGTTTTTTGGGGTGCGTGGAAGTTGAGTCGGCTGTTGAGGTATGCTGGTCCGGTGTTGTGGAGGGCTTTGTGTGCGTGGGTGAGGATCTTGAAGGTGATTCTAGCCTCAATGGGGAGCCAGTGGAGTGTGCGCAGGTGCTGGGCAGTGTTTGGGTAGGTTGTGGACCAGTCTTGCGGCGACGTTCTGGATGTTTTGTAGCTTGCGGGTGAGGTTTTTGTTTATTCCGGCATAGAGTGCGTTGCCGTAGTCCAGTCTGCCGGTGACGAGGGCGTGGGTGGCGGTTTTTCTGTGCATGAGGGGGACCCATTTGAAGGTCTTACGTAGGAGGCGGAGGGTGTGGAAGCAGAAGGATGCGACGGAGTTGATCTGGCGGTTCATTTTGAGCACGGAGTCTAGGATGATTCCAAGGTTGCGTGCGTGGTCCGTGGGGGTGGGTGGGCTTCCGAAGGCGGGGGGCCACCAGGTGTCATTCCAGGCCTCGGAGTGTGGGCCCATGATGAATACTTCTGTTTTGTCGGTGTTGAGTTGTAGGCAGCTGCTTTTCATCCATTTGGCGACAGCTTCCATGCCTTCTTGGAAGTTGTTTGGCTGCGTTGGCTTCATTGGATAGGGAGAGGATTAGTTGGGTATGCGTATGAAACAATGTTGAGTCCGTAGGTTCTGACGATTGGGGCGAGTGGAGTCATGTAGACGTTGAAGAGCGTTAGGCTGAGGGAGGACCCCTGGGGGACTCCGCACGTGGTTGGTGTAGGGTCCGAGAGGAAAGGGGGGAGTCTGACCCGCTGCGTTCTGCCGGAGAGGAAAGAGTAGATCCAATCGAGGGCCTTGTCCCGGATCCCTGCATCTTGGAGTCTGCGTATTAGGGTGCGGTGGGATACCGCGTCGAAGGCCGCTGAGAGCTACTGTTTCTCCTTTGTACAGTAGGGAGTGGATGTCGTCTGTTGCGGCGAGGAGGGCGGTTTCTGTGCTGTGGTTTTTTCTGAAACCGGATTGGGACGGGTCGCGGATGTTGTGCTCTTCGATGAAGGTGGCGAGTTGGCTGTTGATGGCTTTCTCGATTACTTTCGCTGGGAACGGGAGCAGGGAGATTGGTCTGTTGTTTTTGAGGTCGGTGGGGTCCCTTTAAATTGCTAGGAGTATGCAAATGTGGAAACCACTTGGATGCTTTTCCATTTGGCCCTGCCCACCTTAGTAGTATCCAAAGGACTTCCCGCCTTTGGCAAGGATGATGGACAGCTTAACAAGCACCCCCTATTCCCCCAGTGCGTTTCCTGACCATCTGAGAGGAGGTCTTGATGACGAGGAATATAAGGACATCTCCACCAAGCACTTATTTCATATAGTTAAGAGGAAGGACCCTTGTTTGGTGGAGATTTACCTCTTTGTAGTCTTGTCATCTTCTCCATAGGAGGATTCATGTTATCATATAATTCTAGATAAAGATGCACCAGGAACAATCACATTGCCAAAACGCACACAAGGTCACTGGTGACATTTCCTTGTGCTCCATTGCACAGCTGTAGTGTAGAATATGTCCTGGACATTTACCCAAAGAGGTTGCACTTAGTAATTAACCAGTAGAAAGAACTCCACTTGGGTAGATATTTTGTGCAAAACTGTGGAATCTGTTGAATAAAAGTGCAGGTGTGGTTCCTTTGTGACTGAGTCACTCACACAGCTACGGACAAACCCATACAGACATTTAGACACCCACTCACACACCCACTGCCAGACCCTCTCAGACACTCACTGCCCGACCCACTCGGACACTCACACATCCACTCACCTATGCACTCAGACACACACTTAGACACTCATGCATCTACTCTCAGACCTATACAGCTACTCACATACCCATTTAGACACTCATGCACCCAATAACAGACCCACTCAGACACATACACCCACAGACCCAGACACTCATGCACTCACTCACAGACCGATACATCCACTCACACAGCCACTCACAGACTTACACACCCACTCACAGACCCACTCAAAGACTAACGCACCCACTCACAGACCGACAAGATTGGGAGGGTTCACGGAGTATTTATGCAGTGTGTTTTCAAGTGGCCCCCTTCTTCGTAGCGCCCTAGCTACCAGTGACCTCAGCACCTTGTTCCCGGCTGAATCGGGGACGCTCCAGAGAATCTGCTGGTGGAACATTGGGCCTAACCGTGCTACTTACCTAAATCTAGAAGGTGAACCTTGAGAGCCAACTATATGATGTTAAAACATCATATTCTCTTATTTCTTCCCTTTGATTTCAATGGTGCGTAACTGCGCACAAAAGTCATTCAATTTGCAAACTTTGAAAATTGCTATCTTAAACAGTACTTACTGTAGAACGAAGTTCTTGGTCTCAAATTATATAAAAAATTTATTTTTGCAAATTGGTCTCGGATTCATTCTTGAGCATGTGTCTCACTTATTGCATCTGTGAGTACAACAAATGCTTAGCACTACCCTCTGATAAGCATAACTGTTCGCCCACACCACCACTAATAGAGCGTTAGTATTATCTACTTTTGCCTCTGTATACTAATCTGGGTCTCCCTGGACTCTCCACATGGTGTACTTAATTTTAGTACACGATATAGAGAGCCAGCTTCCTACACAACCCCCCAGTGGGTCGCGACCCACAGTTTGGGAAACACTGAGCTAAAAAGCTGTGTCTCCTGGAAGCTGCAGCAGTTCGGGCTAAGACACTCATGCGGGAAGGGTCTGAACCCCTTTAGCCCAATGGGCGTTGCCACTGCTGGGTTCCTCAGAGAAACTTTGGCCCTGGCACTTTATTATTTTCAGATGAAGCACTGGAGCTCCCCTCACTTGCTTCTGTGAGGCAGTCGTGCCACTGAGGAGATTGGAAGTAGCAATGAAAGTATTGTGGCTCATGCACTCTTCTGTCTCTGCATCCTGCCTCCTCTTCTGCTCCGGGTGACCTTTTTCCTGGATGTCTATAAGGCAGGTCTGTTACTAGAAGTGAGCACACAGCCACCCCCCTGAACTGCTCAGTTATGGCTTTTGAAGAGACAAACCCTACACGTGTCTGGACTTGTTCAAATATACACTGCGAATGTGCGTCACAATTTTACTTTTTGCTCTCTCCTTAGTTAATTCAGTGGTGCCATTTTGTACTGTTGACTATACATGAAGGGAAAGCAGCAGGAACCGACTACTCATTCCTTTCGAAAACCAGACGAACTAAACCAGTGAAGGGAAGACCAGGGATGCGCCAGGGAACCTCCAATCAGGGGATTTGCTTTTTTTTTTTTTTAAAGAAAGAAATGCAAAACACTGGTCTTTCCGCCAAACTTGGCTCTTCTTACAGCTACTGTCTAGACATGTTGCAGAAGGCCTCCTAAGTCGTTTTTTCTCACAGCAATTGTATTTATAACGTCCATTCTTTTTTTTTTAATTTCATTTGTATTCTGTTGTTTATACTGTTTCAGTGGCCAAAATGTTTTATTAAAGACCTAACACTGTTTATAAAATCTTGACATACATAAGCTGTGCCAGAAACGAGCGAACAGCTGCTTTAGCTCCCAACCAGCGTAGACTAGATTGAACCCGACACAAGTGACAAGGTCCTCTGATGAACCCTTATGGAGCCTAGCGCGAACCATTGTTCCCTTACATAATGATGGCAGGGGCGTATCAATAAACCCCCGCAGCCCCCGTGCGGGGGGGGGCGAGCTCGAGGGGGCTCCCTCCGGCTCTGTGCACGGGCAGGCCTGAGAGGTCCTGACTGGGTCGAGAGCATGACCCAGCCCTGCAAAGCATCATGGGTTAGCCTAATGCATTTGAAGGCATGTCCCTGAATCACTGCAATAAAAAACAAGCATTGGCATAGCCAATAGGTCTTGCCTTTGGGACCTTTTAAATGTTTAGCCATGCAGCACATGCATACACAGGAGGAAGGACACTGACAGCGATAGGGGTGGAGGGAGGGAGAGAGTAGGAGGCAGAGAAAAATAAGGCGAGACAGAGGAAGAAAGAGGAGAGGAAAAGAAAGGGACCGAGTGACGGAAATGGATACAGACAGAAGAGTACAAGAGAACAGAGAGAACGAAGGCTAGCGAAAGAAGACATACGAAGGAATAAAAGGCAAACGAGAAATGGAGAAACAAAGTAAGCAAAGTGAGTAGAAGTAAATATAGGGCGGCGAAAAGAAACGAGGATAAAAAATACACAGCGCGAAAGGGAGAGACAAAGAAATAAGAACTGTGGAAGAGAAGGGGGAATGAATGAATGAACACATAAACAACTGAAAGAAAGGCAAAATGAAGGATTTGTGCTGAGGATAAAAAGGAAGGAAAGAATGACGTAAATATGAATAGTCCGAGGGACAAAAAAGAAGGAATGAGAGACGAAAAGCTGGAATAGTGTGGGGATAAAGATGAAGGAAGGAAATAAAGAAAGGCGAAAAGAAGGAATAGAATGGGGGGAAAAAGGAAGTCGAAAGGAAGGAATAGTGCAGGGAATAAGAAGGAAGGAGGCAGGGATATAAGTAGAGTATACGGGGAGATGGTTGAGTGAAAAGGAGTGATGAGCAGGCACAAAGGAAAGGAGACAGGTGTATTAAATGGGAAACATTACGAGCGGCGATAAAATGGACAGATGAACAGATTAATAGTGTGAGAGCGAAGGTGGTAACGAATGTGGAAAATGAGGAAAAAATGCTAAAGAAAAAATGACCAAACTACATTAAATGGTATAAAAGAACGAGTGAAGGAAGGAGAAGATGTGTAGGGGCAAATCAGAGACGGGTAGGGCTAAGGAAGGTTAGGAATGGAGGCGGCGGTCAGAGAAAGAAGTCTAAAAGAAAAAAAACAAGACGGATGCAGGACGGGGTAAGACGAAAACAGAGGCAAATTAAAATGGAGCTAGAAAAGGGGCAAAATGAAGACATAACATAAGCTGGATTCCTTGTACAAAAGGGAGACAAGGCTAGAGAGAGAGAGAGAGATTGGAGGGTAACTAGGCCAGAGAGAGAAACAAAGTGAGAGCGTGAAAAACGGATTTACCCAAAATGGTAGAATTGATACGTGTCTGGAAATGCAACAAGTGCGGCCACGAAAGTGAAAGCGACCCTCGGAAACATGATACAGAACAGATGGCACCCTGCGCGCCCCTGCTCGCTCCCGCAAGCTGGAGGCCGCCACACGCACGAGTTGAAAGTCTGGAGTGAAATGGTAGAATTGATATGTGTCTGGAAATGCAACAAGCGCAGCCACGCGGCTGCGAAAGTGAAAGCGACCCTCGGAAACATGATACAGAACAGATGGCACCCTGCGCGCCCCTGCTCGCTCCCGCAAGCTGGCGGCCGCCACACGCACGAGTTGAAAGTCTGGAGTGATTCCAAGAGGCCCTCTCCTAGAGCAGCGCCTGCGCGCTGCGCTAGGCTCGACCTAAACATTATAGCGCATATTGAGCACCTCTCCATTTGTCAAGGCGCTCTAGAGTGAATTTGGCAAGTGCGCAGTCAGTGCTCGTCTGTTTACTTATTTGAATGTGTCCCAGGCAGTACAAGCCAGGCCCTGAGACGAGGTGACTAAGGTTGCCATGGAAATTGCCTCTGGGCCCAGATTGGTACAATTTTATTTCTAGCATGCATGCCTTTTGTTACATTTCGTCCGGACCCTGGAACTCCTGTACTGCTGTGATTGAATCGCGCTCTCTTTACGGGATGTAATGGGTGGTGCCTTGAGAGACCAGAAATGTAACAGCAGGGTCACTGCCACACCCGGGCTGCACCATGTTTACCAGATGCACAGACGGCCCTCTCAGCAGCATGTTGAGAGCCAGCTTTTAAGTGAGATGGTAAGCGTTTCACACAAGACCAGCGCCCAGAGCTCTGCTCAGCCCTTTCTCCAGGGTCGGGTGAACTCTAAGCAGAGGGCACACATTGGCAGCCTGACCTGCACACTCAGACAGCATCAGGAACTAGCCAGCTCGGCCCTCGCGGCCCCGGAGCATGTACACCATGGGCTCTGCTCAAAAGCGACAGAAGAACAGACACTGTAAAATTGCAAGGATATCAATAGACAAGGATATCAATCATTCTCTAAAACTTCACGAGTGTATGATTAAATTAAGTAGCTGGATGAGCAATCACTGCTTGAAATTGAATTCAAGCAAGACGGAAGTGATCATGTTTGGTAATCTTTCTCCACCTTGGTCCCCTGAGTGGTGGCCAGACAATCTTGGCCCCCCACCTTCACCTGTAATTAAGGCTAAAAATCTTGACGTTATTATAGATGACAAACTGAGCCTGAAACCCCAAGTGTCCACAGTGGTGTCTTCCACATACTTCATGATTAAAACCTTAAAAAAAATACTTCCTTTTATTCCTAAAGAATCTAGAAAGACAGTTGTGACCTCTCTAGTCTTATCAAAACTTGACTATTGCAATGGCCTTTATATTAACATTCAATCCTCTCTCCTTAGAAAATTGCAAATGGTACAAAATGCTGCAGCAAGACTCATATTGGACATCCCCAAGTATCAGTCAGTGACAAAAGGGATTCAGGACCTGCACTGGCTGCCAGTCGGTCAGCGGGTAAAATTTAAGGCGCTTTGTATCGCTCACAAGGCCCTTTACAAAGAAGGTCCGAAATTTCTATGGGACCTCTTCAGATGGTATTCCCCCAATAGATCTCTACGATCGGCAAATTTAAATTTGATGCCTACTGTTAGAATTAAAAAACGAATTGGGGTGGGAGGAGTTTTAGTTACAATACCATAAAGGAATGGAACTCTCTCCCACTTTATCTTAGGAAAATTCCCTCCCTCCTGGAGTTCAGAAAGCAGCTAAAGACATGGCTCTTTTAGGATCAGTGGTTTGTAATGTAATTTGAAGACCGGAAGCGCCAAGACACCTAAGGGTATACGCGCGCTATACAAGTCATAATAACATAACATAACAAGTAAGCCAATGCCAGAAACTAAATTGTCTTGTATGCAGACAGAGTATTGGATAACAGAATTTGCTGATGTTTTAATCAGGCACATCAGAGCAGAGGTAGCGCATTTTTTATTACATGAGCAAAGTCTTACATAGATTCAGATTATTGGCCTACATGCCCTTCTAAAAGGTTCTTGTTTTCATTAACGTTTAGTGGTGTCATTTTTATCCACAAACTGGAAGCATTTCTTTGAAAGTAGTAGTTGGAACTGAAAATGAAGGTGAATTGCGTGTGGATAAATTTTCCCTTAAGCAACTTAATTGGTGGACAAAATGTCTGATTTTAACTTGAAAACCGACATACAAATACAATTGGTGCTAACAGTAATAATTATAGTTTTCTCAGGAATTAAGAGTAATTTGCAAAAGAAGCACTTCACAGCTTCTCACCCCCATCCAAAACAGCCACCCCTACAATATTACACAACTTTTTATAATTTAACATTTTTTGTTTTCATATGTGAAACGTTCCTGAAAAGGTAACTGGCATATATTCATGGGATGGCCAATAATTTGTGTTCGGTGAAAAGTTAAAGGTCATTTATCTGCCCATAAAAAAGACTATCACCCTTAAAAATCTGGAAAAGGCTGTCAGATGAACGAAGGTCACCCAGCACTAGCAGAACAACCAATCGAGTTTGGGAACTTGGGACTTTGAGAAAACAAAAAGATTCTGCAAAATGTATCCGTAAACTTCAATTTGGTGTTTGTGGGGTAGCGGGAGTGTGAGGATGCAGGGCCTCGCGTGCCTTCTGTGGATATTTTTGATCAAATGCACAAGACACAGGCTCAAATGTCGGCAGGGCTGTCTCTGCCACTCTACCTCATCGGGCCGATAACACCGGGACTGCTCAGTATTCGTGGCGTGTGTTAGATGCATCCTGTAAAGTACTGCAGGTGTGGCAGAGAGGGACACCACAAAATACATTCATGTAATAAACCATGTCACAAGCACAACAAACAATTCTGGGCTATCTAGTTTTGAGGTAGACTCCTAGTTGTTTTGCTGAATCTTTCAATTTATTTATTGCATATGAGGGTGAGTCAAAGAGAGTGCCTGTGAAATGGACAGGAATTAAGTGATATCTGGACTGGAGGGGGTTAAGGTTTCCAAGATCAGGGGGTGCGGGTTCTCTTGGTATTGCCAAATATAACTTGTATCGCGCACAACCAGGCCACGGGCCAGTACCATTGGGTTCTGCAGGAGGGACCGGGTGTATCGATAATCAATCAATCGGGGTTGGTAAAGCGCAGCTACTCACCTGTGAGGGTCTCAAGGCGCTGGGGAGGAGCGAGGCAGCTAAGTTGAGTGCTGGGGTCATCTGAAGAGCCAGGTCTTGAGGTCCTTCCTGGACTGGGGCAATGTGGGAGCTTGCCGGAGGTGGAGGGGGAGTGCAGCAGGTGCAGTGGCACTGGGACAAAAGCCTGTGATGGGACCACTGTACCCCAATTATTGCTAGATTTTGATCACCATTTTGTTGAATGTGTTCATTGAGGCGACAAGAAACGATAGAAAAAGGATCAGGCATAGAAATGACTCACAAGGTAGGATCTGTAGTCCCCCGTGGAGTGCTTCTTCTCTTTTTTTCTGTCCCACTGGCTATGTCTCCCCCAATCAACTTTGTAGAGGCAAGATTCGACAGTTTATTCACTTTGTTTAATGGGACAAAAGCACGGACTCCCACACCAAAGCACCAGGTCTGAACGGCAGACACACTGGGCATGATGATACAGACTCGCTGGAGGAGAAAGGGGATGGGGAGCCCAGATGTGGATGGTGGTGGATGACATCCAGTATATGGTGGGAAAGGAGTCAGAATGTGGAAAGGCAGTTATAGGGCTAGCCTTATATATTTGACTGCATTGCCTGAAAAAAGTCTTCATTATTAACACAACCAGTTTGTTTGTAAATGAGAGATGCTAGTAGGTGGATACAAAAAAGGAAGCACTGGTTTAAAGCCTAATGTCCTGGTCGTACCATCCCTTAGCTGTTACATGCTCAGCCTTGCTGTGTTTTCTTTACTGCAGCTACGTATGGCTGAACTCAGCACATGGTGACACCAGTGCTTGCTACAGACAGCTGTACCCTGGCAAAATCCCAGTGTAGCCAGCCTGCTATTTGGGTTATTTTCTTATATTTTTATAAGTTAGCCTTAAACGCATGCAACACTCGCCATGCTATGTCCCTTTTGCAAGAAACAAGCACATGCCTACCTAAATTCACCTTCACTCCACTTTTTTCAGGGTTGCTCAGGACATTCTGAAATGAACATTATTACACAGGCACAGCAACTTTGATTTGCAATAAAGTGTCACTCAAGTGTCACACATAAGGCAATGCAATGTCACACATACGCACACTTCCGCCATTGAACTGTCACACATAAGCAACTTTGAACTGTAGCAACGATGTGCAGGGGTGGGAGGGGGTGCGGCCTCAAGTTTCGTTACGCCACTGATGACCGCGTACAAGAAGAATGTGCGTGGCGACGGGACGGCAGGTGATCCACGCGCAGAGTTGATGTTTTTTGCGGTTGAAGGTGCGCTTGTTCCGATAATTGTGAAGAGAAGCGCTGCCTTTTGGAAAATGATATTTCTGTAAATGAAATGAATATACTTGGTGCCTTTTGTACCCCAGGGAAATTACTTTGCCTGCCTGCTCGTAAGCTGTCCTGTCATAATTTTGAAGGTACACGCTGATGTGCTTGACATTTTGAGCAAGTACACTTTCCAGTCTGCGGTGTGAAGTAGTAACACAAAGCACTTAATTGCTAGATCCCCAGTTCTTGTGTGGTTGCTAAATAACCAGGTAGCTTTTCTTTCGGTAGAGGCCTCGAGGAAGGCAGCACCATTAATGTAACAGTGCCAACTCATGATTGTTGCGCCCCCGGCCTTTGGCCGACTTCTCAAGCTGCCGGCCTCCTAAAAGGCACTGGCACCTTCTGATATGAATAAGGCGAGAAAGAATTGGTCGTGCTCCAACATAGGCGGGTGACTATATTTACTTTTTTTCAGAAGATTATAACGTAGGATAAACTTCATCTCTCAATGCGCGTCTGTGCTGTGGACATTGAGTTTGCCGTCGTAGCATTGCTGCCTGCCCTGTGGTGAGTGTGCAGAGGAAGATGTTCCCTGCCTCCAGAAAGAGATGAGTTTATTGGAAGGCAGAGGTAGTTCCACTGTTTGGCACTGGGATGGAAAAAAAACACTCCTCTCCCGATCCAACGTAGGTGGAATATATACATTTGTCTGAACGCAAAACTATCATGATGTTGCTGTAGAGATAAAAGTAACGTCATTTTTATGTGAAGCAGAAAACTTTATCCTTTCACTTTTAGGTAATCAGTGCAGCTGTTTGCGGATAAGAGTTGCCCTGCAGTTTCTTGGGTCGTGTACCACTTTAGTAACTGTTTTACATATTTAATGTCTCTCAAAGTAGTCACGATGCCGAGGTGCAGTGGAGTTTAGTAGTCCTTGATTTGGGCACCCTTATCCTAAAACTGGTGAAATCTCCTTTTCTTCCAGACCACCACAATTTGGAACTCAGAGCCTGATCTAATAAATAGTATTGACATCTCCAGTTCCGGAAAGTATTAAAGAGGTGTCTCTAACCATCCTTATAAATGCAAGATGAACATTATGATCTTTACTAAGAAGTTATTAGGTATTTACAGCAGCACCTGTGGTCATTCTCTCTGCAATACTTCTTTCTTTTATATGCTATGACACAGGCTGCTCACCATGTTCAAGACATGTCTTTGACCCTTATGCACCTCAACCAGCCTTTCCCACGTACGACATACTACATCCAACACCTTTCTAACCACACACCTCCTAAAGGAACCTAGAGAACCCATAGAAATCTGTGTGCTTCACAACCTCATCCGGTATGTGAAACGCTATACAAATGCTCTAATACAGTAAAATACTGTGAAAGCAGGCAATGAAAAATTCTAGATTTAGAACATTTTGGTTGCATAGTGTGGGAGTTTGTTGGTTTGGGCCTCGTGGGAAGCAAAGAATGCCCAATAGCTTGATATTAAATGCAAGTATGGGTCAGAGGTATGTATGTAAGTGGTATTTGTATAGCATGATGATTCGAATTCCGTAATGGCGTAAAAACATGGAAAGTAAAGGGACTCCATGGTGGGAAGAAGAAGAAAACATTAGCTACAGGATGACCAATGAAAGAGTGAACGGAATCATGCTCAGGAGGCCAGAATAATGCCCAGGAGGCCAGAATCATGCTCAGGAGGCCAGCTTATTGATACTGTGGGGCTATGCTAGATCTGTTCCTATAAAGCACACTGTACAGAGGTTTGTACCTTGGTTCACTCTCTGTAACCTTTCTGGTGCAGCCAGTGATAGAAAACCCGAGTGGCAGGTTCATTATAGTAAGCAGGCAGATGTATTGACTGGACAACGCTCTAATTAAAATATACACCCCACATATCGACGACACGTGATTACTTGGCAGAGTTTTCTCTAGAACGCATACCTCTTCAGAAGCCTGTAATCTGGGAAAATTACATTATTCTAACCCATCGCGAGTATGGGGGAGTAGGGCAGTTTAGTATCTGCTAACACTCTTGACTGACTGTGGACTCGGACATTTCTGAGATGATGTTCGCATGGTCCATTTTTAATTTGAATATATTCTCATTTCAACCCTGGCCTTGGGATGAATCTCTGAAACAAGAAAGTGTCTAAAAACTGGGAATCGGCTGTTCACTCGTTTTCACGGTACTGGAAGCCGGAATGCCCTGTGGTTTCATTAAGAGCACGTTTTAGGACCAGTGCCATCATCTAGCAGCCTGTTCTGTTTTTTAGTCAGACTATTGGCACTCCCTCAGTAAATATATGTAGCGGTGCCAGTGGTTTATGTGGGCACTGTGTAGGGATTTCCTGAACAGATGGTACTCATATTGTCTCAGACTGCTTTGATGGGAACAGAACCAGTGACTCGAATTGGATAATGCTTTTATAAGATTGCAAAAGCCCTCATGGGTTGTAGTTGACATTGTAGAATATTTTATTAAGGCCTTCTACACCCTATACATATTGTGTGGCTGTTTCCATTTCACAGCTGTGTTCAAAGTATTAAGAGTAACGATATTTGTTTAGTGAAAAAGTGTTAAAGAAGTAGAAATATTCACCTTCACTAGGATTGTTCATGGTTATTTCTCTAGTTTCTAACACAATATTGCGGTGTTGTGAAATTTAGTTTCATATCAACCCTCCTTATCACAGTTTGTGTACCCTTTGCGTTGCCTACAACTGCTTGTGATTCGTTGCTCAGTAGGTGCAGATCAAGCATATTCTGGCTGGTAGTAGTATTTCAAGATGTTTGTACTGAGAAGACTGAAAGCAATCAACTGGTGGATCTCTCCTGTGTGATACCATGATCAGTTTGTGTGGCAGTGTCATGCTTTTACGTGCTGCGCACACCTCTTGCCTACTCCTCATCCCTTCCTAAAAGGACTCGCCCACCACCAGCCATGATAATCAAGATGTAGTTTGTCTGTTTTTAGGCCTCGCCTGTGTGAGTGCGTGTGCGCTAGTGCATGCACTCTCGCTTACGAGACATATTGACTTGAATAATACTTACCATTCATGGGCTTTATTATCACTCTCATTTCATGCCTTATGATTGGGCAGTACAAGCTGTCTTCGCTACCTCTTCTGTCTGCAGGAACATGGACGAAGTACTGATTTCTTCAGATGTATTATGGTCCTGCTACTAGCACTGTGACTGAGGTACTATTTTTACCTCTCCCACTCGCCCACCGTCCGTGTTACTTATTCCCCTCCCACCCGCACCCGTCCATGATGTTTCTTTTCCCGTCAATGTTGCTTCTTATCCTGCCCTTCATCCCTGTTTCTTCTTCCTCTCCCACCACCCCTCGCCCGTGTTGCTTCTTATCCCGCCATCCGTGTTGCTTCTTACCCATCTCATCCCCCATCCGTGTAGATTCTCATCCCCAGGGACATCTTAAGGATTTTGGGGGCCCTGGGCAAAACATATTTTGGAGGTCCCTGTTCGGAACAGCTTTGAATTTATGATTCAATTTCAGCTGTTTCATGCCCTCTTTGGCCAAGACTGTGTTTTTTCTAATATTCAGGGATAGTGACGTGTTTTCAATATTGCACCATAGCTGCAGCTCAGTAAAATTACTGCAAATAATCTTTGTGACCCTCCCATTTCTCATATATGAGGTCCTACTGTGATCTAAAAAACTTTTTTATGGATGTTGCTTGAAACAAACACAACATTTCTCGGCAAAATGTCTGTAATAGACTCTCACATCACCCACATTAAAAACAATTGAAAGGAAAAGGGGATTTAAAACAATCTGTCTAATAATTATTCAAGGTCATCAGGGCAGAACAGAGCTGTCTTTATCAGGGGGGCCCCTGAAAGGCTGGGGCCCTGGGTCAGAGCCCACTTTGCCCCTGCCTTAATACGTCCCTGCTTATCCCGCCCACCGTCCACTGCCCCGTCCCTGTTTCTTCTTCTTCTTCTTCTCCGCCCACCCGCCCCGTCTATTGAATTCTTTTGTCGCAGCTCTGAGTCACAGTGTTCAGTTATGGATAAGGTAGTAATCAAAAACACAAGGCCTCAATGTTCTTTGAAATGTTTACTGTTTCCACAACACAAATCCATGCACCGATGGGCAAACATAATGGTTTTTATGTGCTTTGAGCATGACCCTAAACTGGTAACTTTGGGCCAGATGTACGACTTTTTTTTTAGCAGTCGCAAACGGATAATCTGGTCGTTTGCGACCGCTAAAAAGGGTTGTAGCATGTACAAACCCTATTTTGCGAGTTGGTAACCTATTACTAATTCCCAAAATAGGGTTTGCAAGAAGCTATTAGGGAGGGGTGTGCCAAAGGCGTCTCTTCCTAATAGGAAGTCGCAGGGGGATGTACAATTGAATGAATGAGGTAGTTTTATAAAGCGCGCATTACCCAAGGGTGTCTTAGCGCTATGCAGATCCAGACCGAGAGAAGGTACCAAAGGTTTAAAGAGAGCTCGAACCTGGGCAATCAAGCTGCTTAGGTGGAAATAGCCAAGTCTGAAGCTGCTTTCTAAATAGCTGCAGTGTTGGCTGTGAGCGAAGAGCCGGAGGAAGGGAGTTCCAAAACTTTCCCCCCTGATATGCTAGCGATCTGCCTCCCCACTTTACTCTGTTGATTCTTGGAACCTTGACCATGAAGGCAGAACTGGATCTAACCACCGTTCTTGAAAGTAAAACGGGCCTGTCTTGTGAAAAGCCTTGTGCATAAGGCACAATGCCTTAAAGGAGATCCTCTTCTCTACCGGCAACCAGTGCAGTCCATGCAGTAAGTAAGACACCGGTTTAAACTTAGGAATTTTCAAAAGTGTGCGGGCTGCGGCGTTCTGAAGAGACTACAATTTTTTTACCAGATATTTGGAGGTGCCGAGATAAAGTGCGTTACAATAATCCATTTTGGAAATGATGAGGGCCATCAACACAATCTTCTGTAAGTCAAATGGAATATACGGGAGAACTTTTTGGAAAACTCGTAACATAAAGAACCCCCCCCAGAAGTAATTGCATTGATTTGAGCGGAGAAGCACAATTTAGTGTCGAAAAACGACTCCTAAGTTTCTTGCCTTCTCCACGGGCTTCGGAAGGTTGCCCAGTTCTGCCGGCCACCAGGACGCATTCCAAAAGGAGGTCTCTTTCCCAATGAGTAATACCTCCGTTTTATCTGAGTTTAACTTAAGGAAGTTATTCCGCATCCAACCTGCCACTGCAGTCATACATCTACAAAAGTTATCTGCATCTTTTTCAACCTGAGATGAGATGGATACCACAATCTGTGTATCGTCCGCATAGGACAATACAATCAGACCAAAGCCGTGGATGAGCGTAAACAATCGCAGTTCCACCAATTTCAAATCGGTGGTAAGCCAGTTGCAAATGGGAAGAGGGTCCCCAGGGGACCCCTTCCCCTTTGTGTTTGGCAGCAAAAATATTTTTTAAGAGCAGGCAGCAATCCGACGGACCACTGCCTGCCTTTAAAAAAAATAAAAAGAAAACTTTTCATTTTTTTCTTTAAAATGCATCCAGTTTTCCTTTAAGGAAAACTGACTGCATTTGGGGAAAAAAAAAGTTGCTTTATTTAAAAAGCAAACAGAGACATGGTGCTCTGCTGTCCCCAGCAGGCCACCATCTCTGTGATTGTAGCAAAGTGCGACCTGTCTCATGAATATTGATGAAGCAGGTCATTTGCTACCCCATTGGGAATCGCTAAAGGTGTCTGAAACACATCAGTACTTTCCGTTTTGCGAATCGCAAATTGCGAGTTGCAAAAAAGTGCAATTTGCGACCTGCAAAATGGAATGGTTGTACATCTGGCCCTTTGAGCATTGTGAATGATTTTACAAACTGATTAAGAGTTGTCATAAACCACATTACTGCCTTTGCTGTCAGAGAAAAAGAATGGGAGAAGAGCCAAATGATGCCCGCTCCAGACTGTAACACCTCATGCTCTTCATTAGTTATCATTGCTGGGAGTTAATGCCTTATGGGTCAGGAGCTGTCAATGGCTGGTCTTTTAGTTAATCATGATTGATGCTTCTTGTCTCCTAGATAAAGCCTGTTGCCTTTAAATTCCACAACTGGGGGGGTGTCCAAGATGGCGCCCGTGCAGTAATACCCACACTGAGATCCGCCGCGCCGATTTATAATTCGGCGGTTCCCCCAGGGGTAGCTGTCCCAGAGTGCAGGCAAGGGGTGTGGGAGACTTGAGACGTTCCCCTGTGACCCCGAAATCTCCGACAAGCAACGTTGCGGCACCAACCGGGCCTCTGCCAGACGCTCATGCTGGCCGCAAGTTAAAATGGCAGCCGACCGGGGGTGATCGAGCTGTGGGAGGGAGCAAGAGGTGCCTCGGCAAGCAAGACCACACCCGGACATACTCCCGATCGGTGGCACCGGCAGGCATGAAGGTGAGGTGGAGCTTGGGGTGGTGGGTGCGGGTACCCGGAGCGACTGCGGGCTGCGCCGCCGCCCCCCCCCCCCTTCTCCCCGCGTTGAGACCTCTGATGTGTAGCTCCCGTGCCATTGCAAACAGGCCAACGACAGTCAGAAGCACACTCCCCGCAGCGCCCACGAGTCGGCCCATACACCGGAAGACGGCCGGGCACAAGTGGAGCTCAACGCTGCCTCAGATACACCCTAGGCTCCTTTGGCCCTGCCCTAAGATCCGAGTCATTGAGCAAAGTACTGGTGGTGAAGCGGCCTTCTAGGCCTGAAGCATAAGGATCCGGAGGCACAGAGGCACACCTGGGCGTGGCGGGGGCCCGGATTGACGCCAGTGGGTGTGGGAGCAGCACCAAGGTGGCAGGGGTGGAGGTGTGAGGCTGACTGAGGAATTGCTGCCCGTGCCCCCCTCTCCCTACCTCCATCCCCCTTCAACTCAGGCTGGGACTACTGGAGGCCTGCTGCCATACAACCGCAAGGTACATGGCGGGGGGCGGCCCTGGGGCCTGGTGTCAGCCCGACGGTAGTTGCAGATGAACGGCGCGACCCCCCCCCCTCACTGCATTGAGGTCGCCCGCAGGCAGACGGCGACAGGGCCTCCTTGCTGGGATCATCACCAGAGACAGAGTTGGTCATAGAAGGGACCTCGGGCATAGCCGGGGAGGAGGAAGCCAGCGTGTGGAGACAGTGTAAGAGCGGTGGAAGGGTCCTCGGGTCCGGCCACTCAGCAGAACAGTCCCCAGGCGATTGCGCACAAACGCATTGGACGAGTGCGGAGAGGAGAGAGAGGGACTGACCAAACTGGTGGCGACCACACTTTGGAGGACACAGTTACTGAGGAGTGTTACAGCAAACAAATGATGGACGGAATGCTGACAATGCAAACATTCTCCCCCAGTCAAAAGATCTGGGTTAAATCCATCGTTCTTTTGCCCACTACGCCACCCCAGTTTGGACCCAGCCATATGCAAATCAGTCTTAACCCTGTGCCCCATGGGAACAGTCCAGACCGAACTGCCAGGCCAGGTCCTCCCTGGACTGGAAACAAGCATCCTGGGCCCGGTTTCAAGGTATGTCACCCTTCTTCAGCCAGGCTAGCTTGAATCCAGTGGCACAGTGAGCAAGGGACCCACGTCTGGGCATACCCATCCCACTTAGGGCGAAAAGTGTTACAGCAAACAAATGATGGACGGAATGCTGACAATGCAAACATTCTCCCCCAGTCAAAAGATCTGGGTTAAATTCATCGTTCTTTTGCCCACTACGCCACCCCAGTTTGGACCCAGCCATATGCAAATCAGCCTTGACCCTGTGCCCCATGGGAACAGTCCAGACCGAACTGCCAGGCCAGGTCCTCCCTGGACCGGAAACAAGCATCCTGGGACCGGTTTCAGGGTATGTCACCCTTCTTCAGCCAGGCTAGCTTGAATCCAGTGGCGCAGTGAGCAAGGGACCCACGTCTGGGCATACCCATCCCACTTAGGGCGAAAAGTGTTACAGCAAACAAATGATGGACGGAATGCTGACAATGCAAACATTCTCCCCCAGTCAAAAGATCTGGTGAGCAAAAAAACGATGGATTTAGGCCCAGATCTCTGTACTGGGGTGAATGTATGACATTGTTCTGCATTCTGTCCATCAACTGTTGTTTTTGCATTTGTCACCCCGAGTGGGACGGGTATGCCCAGACGTGGGTCCCGTGCTCTCCATGCCACTGGAATCAAGCTATCCTGGCTGAAGAGGGGTGAAACCCTGAAACCGGTCCTAGGATGCTTGTTTCCAGTCCAGGGAGGACCTGGCTTGGCAGTTAGGGCTGGACTGTTCCCATGAGGCACAGGGTCAAGACTGATTTGCATATGGCTGGGTTGAAGCTGGAACGACATGGTGAGCAAAAAAACGATGGATTTAGGCCCAGATCTCTGTACTGGGGTGAATGTATGACATTGCTCTGCATTCTGTCCATCAACTGTTGTTTTTGCAACAGTTACTGAGGAGGCACGCCTGCGACCAGCAATAACACCTGTGGAGGGCACTAGACGAAATTGGCCGATCAGGCCCCAGAGGGGTGCTCTAGCTGAAAAGAAACCCACCAGGCACTATACTACAAGATCTGGACACACAGAGCATGGACACGGCGAACGCGCTGGACAATGCGGTGAGCATATATATCCTAGCCTGCTACGATATACAAGTCCGGATATCTTGAGTGCCTCCGAGTGTCCGCGAAAAGAAGACGACGGTAACCGGAGCAGACCACCCGAGCGACCGCTCACCCAAGCCTCAACTTTGAACACTAACGCCATTCCGGAGAACACGCAGGGGTCCGGCTGGGCCTCCAGACCAAAGATTGGAACTCGCGACCATGGCTACGTCGGAGAAGAGGCGCCAGAATTGTAGATAATGACGTCAACCAGGGCCAAAAAAGACACCACCATCTTCAAGGATCGTCTAGCCAAGGGCCCCACCAAAAAGATGGGGATGACCCAGGACCCCGCTTCCCCAAATCACACCGCAGCTGGCCTCCCTGAGAGGCAAGAAACAAATGATGAGGCCCCCATCACGCGTGGATTCATGGAAGCCCTCTTCAGCATATTACGGGATGACATAGCGACCGTGCGCACAGAGGTGTCCAAGGAAGTCAAAGACCTACGCCATGAAATGAGTGAATTGGAGCAGCAAGTAGATTCAGTGGAACAATCTGGGGACACTAGAGAGGAAGAATTGGAGGAGTGCCGTAGAGAGAGCCTAGAACTCAAAGACCGCAACGCTGACCTCAACTATCATTTGGAAGACCTGGAAAACCGGTCCTGAAGATCCAACATTCGGATTAAGGGCGTCCAGTTACAAGCAGATTCAGGCCGCCTGGAAAACTACGTACTGCGACTGTTCGCCCATATCGTTCCGGAACTAGAGGGGAAGGATCTTGCTCTGGATCGCACACATAGGGCGGGGCGTGCTTCATCAGCTCCCGGCTCCCCACAAGACATCCTTACCTTCCTCCACGACTACAGACAAAAAGAGCTTATAATGGCTGCAGTGCTGGATCAATCTCATGTCATTTTCGAGGGAAACAAAGTCTGCCTCTTCCAGGATCTGTCCACCATTACACTGCAACGCCAGCGTGCTATGAGGCCCATAACGGAGTTCTTGAGGGACAAGGGAGTGAAATACAAATGAGGGCATCCCTTTCGCCTAGTCTTTGCCTGGAATGGAGAAACCCTAACAGTCCGCACACCCCCTGAAGCGGCATAGATCCTGGGTTTAGAGCTCGAGCAGGGAACCTCCTTGCAGCAGACGACTTCCCGCCTCTCCCCACGAGAGCTGCATCGTAGGAGGCGCTCCAAGAACAGACCACAACAGCAATTAAGCAAACCAACCAAGACTGAAAGTATCAGAGAAAAGTCGGCCCTACTCCAACAACTTACGGAACTACACCAATCACCGTAAAGAGAACTCGAGTGATTAGGGCTAGGTCGATATTCGAGAAGAAGAGGGTCGCCATTGTAAATCAGCACTACTGAGAAGGTGAGATCAGCTCTTCGATGGAGCACGTTGTGTTGGCTGCGGAGGAGGCACCCCCAGGCCCGTCCTCAGCCAATAGCATTAGATGGCAGCGGTGGGGCTACTAAACCCCTACATTCATTGTGGACATTGACACGAGTGACCCAAGACATGGAACCCTACTACAGAACTGCAAGTTGTGCACCATTTGGTGCCTATGTTTTATTAGTTTTAATGTTTAGACAATTGTTATATATCATCATGCTCAACAGTTCGAATTGCTATCACACCTCACTACACTCACAGGGTGCAGAGACACGGTCCATCCCGATAGAGACCCAGATTGTCACTACTACCAAGATACTACATGGTACGAGTATTTAGCCTGAACTACATGGTGCGAGTATTTTGCCTGAACGTACAGGGCTTGAACTCTCCAACCAAGAGAATAGCACTACTAGCTCAACTCAGGGCGGCCTGCTGCGATAAATGTCTCCTACAGGAGACACATCTATTGAAAAGAGACTGAGGTAGAATGCGTTCTAAATGGTTTGACCGGCAGTTCTGATCCGCAGGACCCGGGAAGAAGGCGGGGGTTGCCATTCTAGTAGCCACCCACTTCCAAGGACGAGTCCTCCAAACACATTCAGAAATTACAGGCCGTATGATTGCGCTGCCATATCTCTCTATAACCATACTTTCACAATACCAAGCATCTACGCTCCTAATGACCACCAAGAATCCTTTATACGGCAGGCGATTAGCACTGTTCTCACCACACCTATTGCAAAATTAGTGATGGGGGATTTTAATCTAGTGTCGTATACCTCGTTTGATATGTCACTTAAACGGACAGGGTCCACAGTAACATTCACACCACAAGGAACCCGCTGGCTAGCAGACACAGGGTTAGTGGATGCATGGAGGACATTACACCCTACCACACAGTCATACACATTTTTCTCTGCAGCACATCAATCATATGCCAGAATTGACTATTTTCTAGTTACAGCTTCACTGCTCCCAATGGTGACGCAAGCAGACATTGAGGTAGCCTCCATAGCAGACCATGCACCCATCCAACTAATATTGCGCTTCCCAGCTGGTAGTCAGGGATGCAAAATGTGGCGTCTCAATCACAAGATGCTTTCCTATGACTCTACAATTAAGGAAGTGGAAAGAACCATAGTAAATTATCTCGAATTCAATGACACTCTGCACACAGCAATAGCAACACTCTGGGAAACTCTCAAAGCGGTAGTAAGGGGAACGTATATAGCTATAGCAGCGCAACTTAACAAAGGACACAAAGCAAAACGTGCAGAACTGGAGATTGTGGTGAGGGACCTGGAGAACACCCACAGACAGGTGCCAGATGACTATAGCACGAAAACAGCTCAGGGCCCTCGACATGGATGCAACAGAACACGCGCTATTGCGCACACAACAGAAATATTACGCAGGGGGAAATAAGGCTCGGAAGTTAGTGGCGCATAGGTTGCGAGCGCAGGTACACTCCAGACATATACATAGCCTGACTAAGATCAGAAACTTAAAACACAGGATGAGGACATTGCAGCCGAATTTGGCAAATTCTGTGCGCAGCTATATGTGGCAGACAGGCAGTCACCGAGGGATTGCACTTCATACATAGAACAGACTCCATTGACAAAGCTACCGGAGCACACTGAGCACCATTAGAGACCGACATAACTGAGCGGGAGGTCCTAGATGCGATAGGGAAACTTAAATTGGAGAAGGCATCCGGACAGGACGGGTACATAGCCGCCTTTTACAAACAATATGCAGCACTTTTATTCCTGATGCTAGCCCGGCTATATAACTCCTTTAGCACTTCCGGGGCACTTATGGAGTCAATGCCTACAGCGATCAAAACAGTCCTGCCAAAGCCCGGGAAAGACCCCCAGTGCTGCGCATCCTACCGTCCCATATCGATACTCATTATAGATGCTAAGATTTTCACAGGGACACTGGCACATAGATTAGGACAATACATGCCAGGACTGGTTGAGCCAGACCAATCAGGATTTATACCCACCGAACATGTGGGGACAATACCAGGCGTCTATTCCATTTGCTGAACAAGACTCAATGAGCCCAGACACTGACACTATTCTTGTCAATAGATGCCGAAAAGGCATTCGACCGGGTACACTGGCCATTTCTGCCGGTGGTGTTGGAGGCCTTTGGCTTCAGCCCTCGTTTCCGGCAATGAATTTGGGCTAGTTATGCGGACCCGAGAGCACTGGTCCGAATCAACAACACTATCCTCGGCCTTCCCCATCTCCAGAGGGATGCGACAACGATGCCCACTCTCATCACTCCTGTTCGCGCTCTATATGGAGCCTCTAGCGGAACGCATCCGAAGACACCCCCTTATTGAAGAAGTGTGGATGGGGGGAGGGGGGCAGTCCCACAAGATAGTTCTCTACGTAGATGACATATTACTAGCCGTCACCAAACCACTACAGTCACTGCCCCCACTGCTAGAAGATCTCGCAGCATTCCGCGAGGTCTCTGGCTTCAAGGTGAATAACACAAAGTCCCAAGCACTCAATATCACCATTCCACACGACGAGCAAACACGTTTGGCTATGGACTTCCCCTTCACATGGGCCAAACGAGGAATCCTCTATCTGGGCATACACATACTACCCACTATAGACAGCTCGATATCCCACAGTTATTCTGAACTATTGAACACGGTGTGATCCCTCATCCAGTCCTGGCATGGAGGCCCCATTTCCTGGTTAGGGCGTATAGCAGCCGTAAAGATGTCTCTCCTACCTAAGATTCTATACCTCATGCAGGTAATGCCATTGACACCGCCCATCTCCACGCTAAAGAAGCTACAGTCCGCCATAGAGGCCTTCATCTGGGGTGGCAAGCGCGCCAGAATGGCCAAGGACCGAGCATATCTCCCAATGGCCAAAGGAGGACTGGGCATACCCCACCTAACACGTTATTACCAGGCCGCATAATTGCGCTTCATGGTGGAGTGGCAACGCCCACTAATCGAGAAGCACTAGTGTTTTCTACATCAAGCTGTTGCCGGGATACATATATGGAAAATACCATGGCTCCAGCGTAGAAGTCGCCCGCCGGGAGTCTACATCTCTCCAGTGGTCAGGGCCACAATAGGAGTTTGGGATAAGACCTGCTCCCCCAAGCAGCTCTCTACCCCGATTTCCCCTCTCACCCCTATCATATGAAACCCGGATTTCCCGCAGGCTATGCATGAGCGGACCTATATGCGTTAGCAAGAAGCCAATTGCAAACGCATTGGAGATTTATTCGACATGCAGGGCCTGTTGGACTTCATAAAGATGCAGCAAGACTTTGGACTTCCGGACTCAGAACACTGGTGCTACGTGGCAGTACGGCACTGGGTAACACACCCAGCAATACGGCCCCACGCATGTAGTCAACTGACCCTATTTGAGCGCTGGCTGCTGTCCAGAAGAGATGACCGTCGCTTACTATCCGACATATACGCATTTCTAAACACCATGGCCAACACCTTACACACACCCGCAAGGAAAAGATGGGAGACCGAATGTGAACGCCAATTCACAGACAAAGAGTGGACAGACATTTTACATCTCGCTCGCACATCAGCTACTAGCGCCTCAGGCAAGTAAACGCTGTTAAAGATTGTCCACTACTGGTATTATACCCCAGCTCCCTTAGCTCAGTGGCAGAGAGGGAAAGACGACAAATGCTGGTGCCACTGTGCTCATTCAGGCACACTCTCCCACTTGCTGTGGCATTGCCCCAAACTCCACCGTTAATGAACGGATGTCCTGGCGGATGTCGACCAGATGTTTAATACCGAAATACCCCGCTTCCCCAGCTATATCCTATCGGGACTGCCCAACGTTCAAACATACCCATTGCACTCTTCTAGGGGAAAGGCCATCACCCTGGCACTTTGCGCAGCGAAACAGGTCCTGCTATCAAAATGGGACACAGACACTGTCCCAACACACACCGATTGGCTGCATAAACTCTGGGAATTATTAGGGATGGAAAAGCTGCCGGCAGTTATAAACCATACATTACCCAAATTTGAGAAAACGTGGGGAACATGCATAAAACATCTATCTATCGCAAACTAACGTGTGCAATATACTTGCGCATGCTGCGACTCACATCTAGCACCCAAGTTGACAACCAAGACACTAATAGTAAAGGTGATGATTAACCTGCAGACTTATAATGGATGAGCATGATCTGTTTTGTTTCTCCCCATGTTGAACCTTCTACGCCCCTATCTCCCCCCTCCCCTTTCCCCGAATATGACCTCACCGGCCAGTGGATGTAGGCGAAGGAAGGTGTAACCAAAATCAATAAAAATGATACAATCCTAAATTCCACAACTGAATCCAGAATGAAGGATAAAACTGGACTAGTGAGGAATTAGTAAGCAGAAAGGAAAAAGTTGAAGTCAGTAAAAGCCCTCTAATTCAGACACATCAGTAAGACTGGGGCTAGCATAAAAATAACTAACAGCTGAAAGGTAGCTGTGGTATACTTAACATAGTATGTTGAAACTTTGCTGTTGTATGTTCTTCATTCTATCTGAAAGTTCCCTGCGTGGAATGTAATGATTCAAATGGTAAAAGGGGTTGAGAAGGAGAGGAGCTGAAGAGAGGAGGCTGGGGTGAAAAAAGCTGCTTAAATAAACCTTTTTCTCTTTGAAGATACAGCGTCGGTGTAACTTTACATTGGCAACGAGTGGAAAAGAACTCATCACCCCAATTCTTTGCTACAGTGCTTGAAGTTTTTCTTCACAGCACTTCGTACATATCATATTTCTGCCCTTGAAATGAAGGAAGTGACCCGATTAGGGCCACCCGAGTCACTCGCGACCACCTCTTAGCCTTCCATACAAATGAAGAGTCGGTCAGACAGTAGAGAATACAAACCAAGTATATTTATTCAGGTACACTCAAGCGGAGCCCAGTGTGCCCAGTCTCTAGGATTGCTGCAGAGGGACTGACATCAGGAAACATGGTGATACATTATGTGCGATTCAAAACCAATGAAGGCACGCCCAGACTGGAAATTTCCAGATGGAGGCAGCTACACAAAGGAGGTACAGAAGGATAAGTTTTAATCCTGAGACCGGGCACACACTATCTCTAAACCAAGGTCGTTCTGCCTATGCCCATCTCTGGACTAGTGGGAGCTGGCTTCTATCTAGTGGGATAGGTATGCGCTAATAAGAACAGTGTATTCATTAGTACAGCGAGGCCCAACCTTGGAGAAACAAAAACTATCAAAGCTGCTTCAGCAAGGACAGAGAGAAATTAGTTTCGATCATAGCTCAAAATGGCGGCCAAACATAAAATGGTGCTGCGAATGCTAGCTTAACATAGGGCACAATACGTAACCAATACAGCGAGAACATTTTTATTCTAACAGACCCTCCTCTTAGCAGGAGCTAAACCATATTTGTTATGATCAAGAAAAGCACAACATTTTGCGGAAGCAAGAAACAACACTGAGAAATTATTCATATAATCAGTACTCGAAGATACCCTCGTCAATCTGCATCATATTGTCAATATCTTGTTGGAGCATAATCGCAGTGTTAGTATCATGGACTGATATTTTCGGTTTGGGGGTGAGAACACTGACACAATAAGTGCAACAAGCTGGAAGACAGTGTATACAAAGACAACATGTAAAGATAATACTGGCAACCACAACCAAAAAGAGGAGGATCTTCCAACCCCGTGTTGTTAGCATATTCCAGAACCACCCCGATAGGGTCCAAGTACCTGTCTCTTGGTGTATGTCAGACGAAAGTCTATGCAATTTTTGTATAGCTGTATACATACTAGGGACGTGGTCAGGTATGTAAACACAACAGCTGCTGCCAATGATGCGACAAAACCCCTCCCCGATCTGCAAGGATGACGTCTAACACCATCCTGTTCTGTAAGGTGACTAATCTCGTAGCCTGGAGCTCAGCAGTGATATTTGTCAGTATACCAGCAGTTGTATTAATAACCCCTTCCACAACTCTTGTTAGCCGACGAAGTTGAAGACTTTTAGCCATGGGGCCCCAAAAAGGTAGAAGACCCTTTAAAGCATCCCCAAACTGTTGTACGGTGGTATCTGTCTGATCTATATCCTCTGTGTCCACAACCCTTCTGACTCGGGGCAAGTATGTACTACTATACTGCAGCTGATGATCTTTATGATAATTGGACCGGGCTACATATACAGGGGGAAGGAGGAAAGAGAGGTAGCATCTGCCTGACCATCCCCTCGGAAGCCAGACTTGAGCTTGGGATCCACAGACAAAATAGACATTATGGGGTAGGATCAAGGGCGGACTATTATTCGTTCTCAGTCTGTAGGTGAAATTGCATTTACTTTCCCCCACCTTTACCTCCCCTGTCCCCTGGACACAGAAACTAGCTGTTGTGTTGACCACAGACACTGGCATCGGTTGGTCCTTAGTAATATTGCGATCTTGGAAAGATTGAAAATACTCAGAGGTGTTGAACCTTTGGAAATCAGCCATTTGCATTCGAAGCTATGTTTCGTTCTTCACTTTTTCATATGTGTTCATACAGGATTTTGGGGACAACGTACCAGAGATCCCTTGTCCTGTCTGCCCTATGGGAGTACACCTGTGATGAAAACGTATATACTCTACCACAGTGAGAGAATCAGCAGGTGTCATAACCAGAGTAGAAAGTTGGAAATGGTAGTGCACCATAACGAACAATTCAAACCAACCTTCACAATGGCATGGACAACAAATTGTCGCTCTTATGAGTAACTGAGGGGAGCAATCGACAAACCCAACAATTAGTTGTATTGGACACATCATGGGCTTGATGCAACATTTGTATAAATACATTGTCTGTGTAAGACTTTCTATGCTCTTCTTTGTGAGGGTCCAAAGTAACAAAAATGTGCTCAGGGGAAGTGGGCGTTGTACCAACCAAGGAATGTACAGGATACTTTTCCTCCAGAAACCAAGATATTCCAAGTACAGTTATTAATGCAATCACAGCTATCAATATGAAAACTATTTTACTCTTTGTGGACCATCCCCGCGCTAGACGCGGTGGTGCAAATGGCTGTTCCTCCTCATCAATAGGCCGACCAAACGAATACATTATGAAGCAAGAAAGGGAATGCAATAAAACTGATAGCAAGGGCAATTGTTCCCAGTGTCCGTCTGAGCCTCACTGGTACAGGCTCCTATTGTTCATCAAAGTTGGCGCTCTTGAGCACCGGCGGTGGAGCTTGCTCAGTCCTAGCTCGCGATGAATACCACGTCGTGCAGGATAATGCACCCCCCTCCTAGGGAGCACGTTCAATTTATCCTGTCCAATGTCAGAACAGTGCACCAATCTCACAACACCCTGAAGTAACACCTTTGGTACTACAACGAAGTACATCCTAAGTTACACAGTCCATCCCTGGCTAATCTGACTTCTCCTTTGGTTCACTATTCCTCAGCTGAGGACGCAAATTGTACCTGGTGACTCCAGGCACAGAGGGGTCAGCGAAAAGTGGCTCCTTAATGGCTCGAATTTCTGGAGGGGCCGCTGCATTTAGCACGTCATTGTTCTCTGCATCCGTTTGGGTCCATGTTAATTTTGCATTGGTAAAGGGGACGAACTGAGGCACGTTCTCACACTCGGTATCCCCAACTCCATCAGCGACCCATTGGTCATAGGGCAAAGGTAGAGGCACTCATTTACAATGAGTGCCATGAATCCAGTTCTTTCGGCCAGCGACTTTGACTGCAGTTCTGGTGCTAGAAGGACCTGCTCAGGTCCCTTCAAGCGCGGCTCAAAACTCTTCTTCCGCTGAAAATTATGCACCAACACCCAATCACCAGGCTGAATGTTGTGTCCGGGTCCCTCTGGTATATCAGGCAGGGCCTCCCGGATCTGTTGGTGAATAGTAGTCTGTCAACAATGGGTACTCAATATCTGAAAACCGACGGGGTCGCGGGAAGCCCCAGACATTTGCCGGGCGTCCAAACACAACCTCGTACGGTGACAATCCTGTCCTAGAATGTGCTGTTGTTCTTGTTGACAAAAGAGCTAATGGTAAAGCATCATGCCACTGTAACCCTGTTGTCTCTTGAATCTTTGCCAACTTCAGTTTGAGAGTACCATTGTACTACTCAACCAAACCTGCTGACTGTGGATGACTTGGAGCATGAAACGTCTGTTTTATGTGCAAACCATCACAGATTAACTTAATGACCTTGGCATTAAAGTGACTTCCGTTATCACTCCAGATCAAACGGGGCAAGCCGAAGCGAGGAAAGAACTCCTTCAGGAGTACCTTTGCAGTCGCAATGGCTGTATTGTCTTTAGTGGGGTATGCCTCAACCCATTTACTGAATGCACAGACAACCACCAATAAGTACTTCGTTATTGACCCTGTCCAATTCAATATAGTCTAACTGAAGGACCCCAAAAGGGAAAGTAGGTGGTGCGAAATTACCAGATGACGTGGGGGTACCCTTCCCAGGATTGTGCATCATACACACCATACAGTACTTCACTAAATGTGTGGCTGTCTTCAAAATGTTGTCATTCTGCCATACAGGATCTAACAACTTGCAAATACCCTTAGCACTGATATGGGCTGGGCCATGGGCCATCGTGACTACAGGAAGAACATATGCATCTGGCAACATCCATCTCTGCTTCCCTGACTTGTCAATCCAACATTCCTCATCGTTTAATTTTGCTGTACTTTCTTGCCACACTACTAATTCCTCCACTGGGGCCTCACTCTGAATCTCCTGCACATTCTCAAGTGTATCCTCAAACATGGTGACCTTGGGCACCCACCTGGCGGGACCTGCTACGAACATTCTTTTCATCCTTGTCCGGGCTGTCTCCTTAGCTGTCTGATCTGCAAAAGCGTTCCCTCTACCTACATCGTCAGTGACTTTCCTATGGGCGCTGCACTTCACTATTGCCAATTTCTTAGGGAGTGTCAAAGTGGACAGAAGCCTATATATAAGATGACCGTGCTGGATCTTTGTTCCATGGGAAGTAAGGAATCCTCTCTCTGCCCAGAGTCGCCCGAAATTATGGGTGACTCCAAAGGCGTACTGGCTGTCAGTATAAATGTTGACAACCAGTCCCTCACTCAATTCACAGGCTCTAATAAGGGCAACTAGCTCTGCAGCTTGGGCCGACTGATAGGGAACTCGTGATGTCTCAACTACCGTGCGCAGCGTAGTAATAGCGTACGCAACAGTTGTAGTGCCATCTGGAAATTTAAAGCAAGAGCCATCAACATATAGTTCCCCTTGAGTGTCAGATAAGAGAACATCAGTTCAGGTCTACCCGTTCTTTCGTCTCTTCTTCCGTCCGGAAGATACAATCATGTATGTCAATCTCATCATTATCAGAAGGGAGGGGTAGTAACGTGGCTGGGTTCAGAGTGGCACACTGTTTAATCGTAACAAAGTTAGCTCATAACCTGTCAGACGTGCACTGGTGAGGTGCTGTGTCTTTGTCTTATTCAAAAGTGTATCCACAGCATGGGGTACCATAACTGTGAGGTCAGTATCAAGTACGAGTCTAGCCGATTGTCTTATCGAGACAGCCACTGCTGCAAACGCTCTTAGACAGCTCAGGAGGGCTCGTGGGACTGGGTCAAGCACAGCAGAGAAATAAGCACACAGCCGTTGCTTATCTCCAAATTTTTGTGTTAAAACAGAAAGCGCGCAACCAGCCATCTCATGGACATACAACACAAGCTCCTTAGCGTAGGCAGGGGTGCCGAGTACTGGAGCCGAACAAAGCGCAGTTTTCAATTGCTCAAAAGACTGCTGACATTCAGGCGTCCAGGGCAGGGGTTCATGCACATCTTTTAGTGTCAAAGCAAGCAGGGGCTTAATGAGCAGTGAATAGCTAGGTATCCACTGTCTGCAATAGGAAGTGATACCTATGAAAGCGCGCACATCTTTCTGAGTTTGCGGAATGGGCATTTTAACAATGGTACTGATGCGCACAGGGGTCAATCTCCTACCCTCCTTTGACAGTAGGTGACCTAAGTAAGTAACTTCCTGTCAACAATACTGAAATTTGGAATGGGATACTTTATGGCCATGTTGAGCTAAGTGTAACAACAATTTAACCGTACTGTCCCTGCAACCTTGTTCTGTATCCGAGGCGATGAGCAAGTCATCGACATACTGAAGCAATAAATTTCCTGTAGGGAGCGACGAGGAATCCAACTGACCTTTCAATGCCTGACTATAGATACTCGGACTCTCTGTATAGCCTTGAGGAGCGTGACAGAATCTAAAGCTTCTACCAGCTAGGGTGAACCCAAACAGATACCTGCTGTCAGGATGAATAGGAATACTGAAGAATACGTTTTTCATGTCAGAAAAGTATGTAGCAGAAGAAGGAACCATTGTCAAGAGAGTCGTAATGTCAAGGACCACCGGAAACTGGGGAATCACTATTTTGTTAACTTCCCGCAAGTCAATCACAAAGCGATAAATATCTGCATGATCATCAGAGGAACCCAAAGGTGTCCTTTTGAGAATGGGAAGAATAGGGCTATTACAAACATTAGCAGTCTCCTCAACCACTCCTTTCTCAATCAAGTCCTGTATATTTTGCAATAAAGCTCGCTCACCTGCCTGCGGTATTTTATACTGAGGGATGCGAGGTAAAATAACATTGTCCTTAACTCGGATCGAAACTGGCGGTATCTGTAACAATCCCACATCTGTGTCACCTGTCGCCCAAAGAGTGGGAGGCACATCTTTAAACTCCGCAGGAAGAGGCGCATCTTTGGACAAGCACTGCGTAGCGCGCACGATATCCTGGACCCATTGTCATGTAAACACCTGCCGGAGAGCAATAAATCGTAGCATGCAATTTCTTCAACAAGTCAAAGCCCATCAAATTTTCTCCACAATTAGACATCAACAAAAACGGCGAATCCACAGTGAAAGGACCAACAGTCAACGCAAGAGGTTTGGAAATGGGGCTCACAACCGGTACACCAGAAAAACCTACCGAAACATTATTATGGCCAGAGAGAGCCGCCCCAGGGACCAAGGAACGAGAAATGGAACTGTTTGTCGCACCTCTATCCACCAAAAACTCCTTAGCCGAACCATGCACATCCGCACTAACATACGGACCACGTTGATCTACAGGTATCGGAACTGGCCCCTCACTCTGTCCCTGGCTGTCCTAGCTGTAAGACATCCCTGTCACCTCATCCGTATCATAATCCTCATGATAATACTGTCCTCCCCGAGGGGCATCAAAATAATTTTGATCAGAACGACCCTGCGACGTCACAGGAGCGAACCCTGTCCGCTCCTCCAGCTCCACGACCGCGTCCACGAGAACCTCGTCCTCTCGGGACCGCCACCTTCTGCAACAACACCGGACTCTAGCTATGCCAGGGTCCCTCCTCTTTGCAATACACACACTGATTCGGCCCTAAAGGCGTGGTATTTGTTGGCCTGCTAGTGCGTGGAAGCTGTCGGGCTGAAGCACCACCACGTCCTCTACCATTCCCCCTAGAAGCCTGCTGCAACAATACCTTTGTCTTCAAATCCTTGTGCTTCTTCTCCGACCTCTCTTTATCCTCATTTTCCCTGTGTTCATAATACTGTGCCATACTCAAAATAACAGAAAGGGAAGATGTGGACCAGGTGCTCTCGGAAGCCTGCAATCGGGTCACAATCTCAGGAAGCAAATTGGAAACGAATCCATTAACAAACAGTCGCACACCACCTTCGATCGACCGATCCTGTCCACTATAATCTAAAAACACCCCCTCAAACCGAGTGGAAAAAATCAGACACACTCATCTTTCTTCTGACGGAAAATTGAGCCTGTCAATCAAGTTCTAGCAACTATGCTGGACCGCACCTGAGAAGATGCATGCCTAATACCTTCAACTGATACTCTCCTACCTGTAGACCCTAGCAAGCAGCGCTTCCGAGGAGCAGCTAAAGATGTCACTGCATTCAGTAAGCTTTGGCGTCTGAAGAGCCTTGGTCTTGAAATCTTTACAGAAATGTCACAGCAGTGTTCACTAGATCAGACATCTTCACTGGAACTGTCCTAAGTACTTGTATGCCAAACTTTGTTGTGTCGAGACTTTACTCAATTATAGCAAAAACGGGTGAAATTCCGAGTAGTCTCAAAGTTTACAACCTACTGTAAAGGCTAGTATTTTCTCCGAAGTCTTGGGCATTGATGTTGTTTATCGTCAGTATGTGGTAAGTATATCATTTTTAATGAGTAGTATATATTTGTTAGTAAAGCTCTAGGGCTGCACCAATTTTCTCACTTATTTTCTTGATGAGTATGTATGCCCATTTCCCAACAATTGTGTGTTAACTAGCTGATGATATAAAGTACTGTTGGAAGCACTTCTATTTGACGCCTTACTAGCCAGTTAATTGCATATTCAGGCTCTCTTGGGTGTATGTTCAGAGGTCTGTTGTAATGTGTGCTTGGTCACTTAAACTGGAATTGTTGCTGGGCCTGTGATCATACAAGTCCGTGCACCTCTACTGGATACATTAAGTGGGCAACTAGTAGGTCCCATATACACGAGCAGTTCATCCTCAGAATAAATGTATTGCTGATAAATATCCTTTGAGGTCAGTAAGGTTATTAGTGAGGGTATGGAAATTGCCAAACATTTCTTAAATTGAGTTATCACAAAGAAGGCACTCAGTAATAGTGGAGTATACATTCAGCAATTCATCTGAGATGCATGGGCCTTTGATTCATGGTTGCTTCACTATTCTCAGAAGGGTTAGACATACTCGTCATAGACTGTAATACCCTTGAGCACTTGAGAAATATCATCCTTTATCATTGCGAAGCAAATGTCCAGCAGTATTAACAATGCTGATGACCTTTTGTTTTAGACAACTGTTGAAAAGCAGATGTCCATTTCAGAATGTTCCAGTATGTCACACTCCAGAAGCAAGAAAACCCAGGTGATTTAGGCCATGCCACCTTTGATCCCTAGAGAAGCTGACTCAATAATGTTTATAACTTGGGACAAGTGTTCCCATGGAATTCATTTTCTTACCAAAGATATGATATTACAGGAAATCCTGGAACGACTTAATCTTGTAACACAACAATAATGTTTCTGCAGAAAGTCAATTCTGTTATGGTTCAATCCTAAAGAAGAAACCAGCCAGTATTTAGAATAAATTCGATGCAGCCAAATCGTAGTTTATTATTTCATGATTTAGCAGCTACTGAGTCACACAATAAATTGTCAAGTGAGTGGCGAGGAGCTATCATGTAAGCACCCCAAGTGTTAAAAACTAAAACCTTCAAGAAGAAAATGGGACAGTGTGAATAAACATACACTGTATATTGGTTAATACTTTAAAAGACAGCCAAAATGCCTTATATATATTTCTAACACAACGGGTAAATTCCCAGTGTTAATTCACACAGGGGTAAGGACTGTCTTTTTTGGTGTCAACGGCGTTTCGACCCTATACAAGGTGTTAGGATCTCATCAGGACAAAGATGAACCTGGGGAATGGTGGTTTAAATGTGTGGTCCAATGCTTACAATGAGTCCACTGGACGGCCAGTATTGACATATGGCGGGAGCATGGATATCAGCATATTGTGCTGGACCATGGACCCTGTCCCTGGCATAATTGATTGGAAGTTCGCCGTGGCAGGACTATTCTCCCAATCACGGGACTCAGCACGTCAGGCTGATAATTCAATCCTGCATCCATTCTCTTCTGGGAGATCGCCAATCGTAGCCTCAACTACCCTTAATGAACAAGTTATTTACCTTCCGTAACGATATATCCGGTAGAGACATAGTCTCAGGGTTTAAGTCCTGTGGGTCCTGTGCTCGCCAGATGTCGGGTACGGACCCACATTCTATCTGAATGTGGTGCTTGGGCGAGGATCACAACGCCAAGTGTGACACCTGCCAGCGGTTGAAGCCGAAGGCGCTGCGGGAATGGCGCATGAAACTTCTGACGGCACGGTTGTCACAGGCTTCCAGCTCCTCGCAGCGGTCATCCTCCTGGTCCAGGGGTCGTTACCGTGAGCGCCGTTCTTCACCCAGTGGTCAGCCGCAGCGGTCCTGGTACCAATTTATTGTGTGACTCTGTATCTGCTAAATCATGAAAAAATAAACTTCGATTCGGCTGAATCGAATTCATTCTAAATACTGCCTGGTTTCCTCTTCAGGATTAAGCCATAGCAGAATTGACTTTCTGCAGAAAAATTGCTGTGTTACAAGACTAAGTTGTTCCAGGATTTCCTGTAATATCATATATTTGGTAAGAAAATGAGTTCTATGTGAACCCTTGTCCCAAGTTCTACACTTGATACCCATTTTCACATGCACATTTGGGTTGTGCTCTTGTTAATTGTAATTTGATTCAATGTTGGCATTCAGATAGCATGCATTAAAATCACCTTTCATCACTTCTAATTGGAGGAGGGCCATCTCTCATTCTTTCTCCCTTCACAAATGACCAGTACTTCTTCTGGATCTCTAGCTTTTGGAAATAATCTACACATACTGTACTTTAAAGTTTCTTTCTCTTCCTGACTAGCATTCTCTAAATCTCAAACTAGTGAACAGTCTTTATCTTGGCTTCATGTTCACCTATCACTTCTCTTATTTTAGTGCTTAGTTGAAAGAAGATAGGAATTTATTTGACTCTTCAGTCAGATTATCTGGGCCTCCTTTCCCCACCATGTGCTACTTCTACTTGTCGGATTGGACATGTGGTCTTCTTGACCCTCTGCATACCGCCCTGGACTGTTGCAACCGTAGTCCTACTATAACCTTTGTAATGCTGACCTTCACACTTGCCATGTTTGTGGTGTCAGCATAGTGGGTTACTCTTGTCTTGGGACCCCTATGTCCCTTCTTTGCCCTCTGCTTGTATCCTGTTTTTTATTCTCATATAGGTAAAGATTTGGAGACAGAGTCTAGTGGTGATCCAAATAAACGGTTTGATCCCAGAGTTTAGTTTTTTAACAATTACAGGTCTTCAGTAAGTACGGAGGTCATATTATCGAGCACCGAGGGTGGACGGTAGGGCACGTGCACTCCTAGGGGGAATCATTCTCTGCGCTCCTGCTGTGGGCATGTTGGAGTCAACCCTGGCCATTCCCAGATAAGAAAGAATCTTGTCCCCCTACATTGTGGCTATTTTGATGGCTAGTAAGAGCAATTTGTATTCTGCAGTCTTCTCATTCTACAGGCTAGTGATTCTGGACCTGTGCAGGCCCAGAAACACTAGCATTTCTCATCGTGTGTTAAAATGATAATATTAATAATCGTATGAAAATAACCCTGGGTATTATTTTTATTTTTAATTATTGATTTTCTCTGTACTTGTCTTGAATCAGCCAACCCACTGCGTGTACTTCCGCTCAATACGACAGTACCATTTTGCTCTCATTTATTCTGTGAGTTCATTAGTTCATGAAAAGAAAAACATGGAGCAAGCTCCAAGCGGGTCTTGTCACCTCAGGAAGTTCAGGTGAATTACTTTCACCAGTTTTAGATGTATACATTTTACAGGGCCTGAACAGTTAAGTGGTGTCGTCATTTTGACCTTTTAAAACATTGAATGCATAATAACTTGACAGTAACATACCTTAAAGACACCCGAGTTACCAATATGTAACATCAATTTAATGTCATAGAGGAAGAGGTGTGGTGCAGCGGCCAGGGCGGCTGACTCCGGAACAACTGGGCTCACGGTTCGATCGCCGGCGGCAGGTTAGCCCAGCACCATGTGACTATGGGCAATAGCTTGCTTAATCTTCCCGACGGCTCCCAGCGCATTGACACCCTCGGGTAATTGTTCGCGCTTTACAAATACTGGTATTATAATAACCAGTTTACACTTGGTGGTAATCTGAGGACACGAGTTTGAGTTCTCTATTGGAATCGGACATATGGAGGATTGGTCCAAAAAGTATCCAGTCTTCTGAATAATTTACACTTAAATGGTTTGAAAAGTGTCAGAGTTCTTTTCAGGATGAGGTAAAAGCATGACACTTGCATGATATTATTGGGATATTGGCGCAGCAGCAATGTTTTTCCTTTGTGTATCCAGCAGTAGCTGTTCTTTAATAGCAACCATTGTTGTTTCTATGTCCCTGTCTCTTTGAATGTCTATTCCCAATTATTGCAGACGTGTCCCTGACTGATGAATATTTAGTTATGACGTCACTCATATATTTGCCAGCACTTGAGATTTAAGTGGGTGTGTTGTTGCAGCTTGATACAGCTCCCAAAAATTAATTTGCTATGGACTTAATGGTTTGGAAGAAAAACACTGGTCCCAAAAACATTTTAAATCCGAATCCTGGAATGGTAGTGAGATCTCAGTACAAAAGTGTTCGAGGGTATATGTTTGCTCAAGATAGGGTAGTGGTGGACATCCAACCTATGTTGAGGAGTTTGTGAACACATGACAAGTGGGATCAAAAAGAGTTACGAGCTTTCATGTGATCAATCTCTCAGCAGCAGAAGCAGCTTCACCAGTCATGGCGAGGAATTCACACCAGAGGCTCACTGCCCCAAGAACTGAAGTCACCTAGTTCCCTCCTGCTGAATGTAGGCGCTGCCCTCAGTTATTCTCTACAGAGCTTTTCACACGAGAAAGCCAGTTGTGTTGTCCTTGCCATTGAATGTACTTAACAGTAAAGGTGTTCAGGGGATTCTGGATTCGGTCTACTTTCATTTTGACAACTGTCCAGTTCTGATTTTTTTCAACGGTTAAAAGATGAAAACCGATATGTGTGGAACATGAAGTAGGTTGACGTGGGTGGGGGATTGACCGAACATTACTTTATTCTATGGTAACATGGCCCAGATATATATATATATATATATATATTATATATATATAGAGAGAGAGATTGATTTATTTCGTGTGTGGCAATGTAGAGTTGATTGAACTATCACCTTGAAATCCTTGTAAATTAATGTTGCTTTGCAGTCAGTTTGCCATTGTTCTGCTGGAGAGAGAGGGCCCGATTCACAAACTACAGTTTGTACTATGTACAGACTGTACATAGTACTACTATTGTACCACTCAGGTACTACAAAATGCTATTCACAAACCTATGAGAAGAGACTCACAGAATACATTTTTGTATTAAATGTGGGAGGGACAAAGGGGAGTGGCTGGAATATGGGGAATACTTATTACTAAATGGGATGGGTTTATGGAAATGTAAGAAGGGGTTTAAAAAGAGGATGCTAATACAAACACACACCCAGAAATGACTAAGACCGGTGCAGTTCACAAACTGCACTTCTAAAGTTACCACAGCCTTAAAGGTGGAAATGTAGTCCAGCCTAGCATTGGATTAAGTCGAGCACCACGCATGGCTACTCATAGGTAATGCAGTACACTCCCATAGAGAATATTGGCAGCCGGGAAAAAAAATAACACCCCATAGGAACTAATGTTAAATTAATCCAATTATTTTGACATTTAGTTACATATATTTATGTAATGTTAAACTATAGAATTATTAAATAATTACTTTCATATTTTAAAATGTAATAACTTAATTAAAAAAAGAATACTCTTTTTAAACTATTATTAAAACACTGAAAATAATTTATAATAAACACGTACCTTTTCATGAAATGTACCATATAGTAAATAAAATTAATGTTAGAGAGGGTTGTAATATTGTATTAAATTTTGTTTAAAAGTTATTATATATTTAATATGTTTAAATTAATGACTTATTTGCTCCACGTTTAGTTGAACGAGTTAATGTGCTGTTACATTTTATTTTATTTGTTCTAGGTTAATAATGTTTTAAATTTGTTTATATTTTTTTTATTGATTAAAACATTTTTTTTTTTAATTGTGTAAAAGAATAATAAAATGAAATAATGTTCCCTGTACAGTCCCATAGGGAGATCTTCGCCATGGTGGCAGAGATCTCAACCTATGAAGGCAAAGTTACCAGTGATAACTTTACACTCCTAAATCCAGTTGTAGGATGCTCCATCGGCTGATTGGAGTGTTGGAGACGTAATTCTACACCTGGTTGTAAATGTACACTTGGAAATGGGGAATATTAAAAAAAAGTATAGAGCTACACCTAGTTGTGTAATTGTAAATATACACGTGAATAAATATTCATGTGTATATTTATCTTTGTGAATAGGCCCCTCAATATCTTTTTTTCTAGTAGTGCTTTATACTTATCAACTTGGAAAAAGGATGTCATGATCTCAGCTGTGTGCATGAGTGATCCTTCAGTGAGTAAGTGAGAGACTGAAAAAATTGGTTATATAAATATAGTTTTACCCATAATTCTGCAGGATATTTGCTTTACATTTCTACATGACTCTTGAACAAACTATTGAAGTAACTGATTCAAGTAAGCCTTTATCTTTGCTGCTGTTGCAGTTGTGTTGCTAGTCTCCATTCTCCATCCTACATTTGCCTTGGAAGTTTGAGTCCTCTTTGGTAAAGTAAGAATTTTTACTTTGTCATGGAGGAAAGGAGTCGCAATGGAGGGAGTGTTGATCAATATATTCTAGAAGTTCACTGAACACTTGCAAGAACTGTTTACAAAGTGTTTATCCCTCAGTGACATTCTGGCTTGGGGACTTGAAATGCTAAATTGTATTTGTTGAAGGTGACTATGGATATAGTGAATGATTTTCAAGTTCTACAATATTAATAACAATATTAATCGCATGTTTGTCAGTAATATAAATAACCGAGTTTATGTTTGCCAAAATGAATACCACTTCTTCCCTGATTTGAGGAGGGTGAAAGACTGTCATCCATACAGGGATTTTAATCTGTAACTAAAAGGTTGCAGCATATACATATACCCACTCTGCCATCTTCTTGCATATTGCATGCACTAAGTGACCAAACGACTTTTTTCTTCAGTTTTATATTTCGTTCCATTTCTTGAAAATTGACTTCAATGCTACCAGTTGTATCTAGCATCTACCTGCACTTCACTTAATAATACGTATAATATCGACTGATTACTTGATTGATGTGCTTAATAAAGCGCACTCTGAAATCTCTTTGAGGTGTCAATAAAAAATGATGAAGGCCGATAAATGTTTTACAGATACATGTATAGGGACTGTCAACCTCATATGTGTGAAATGTTTGTCTACACTGATTTTAGTTGACAGTTCATCTCTGAAAGGGGCAGACAGCTTCTGAGGCGGCTTGATTACTCGAGGAACCATGCCTCTTATGCTTGTCTATAGCATGTGAGAAACGCCTTTTACCATGATCCTAACTTTGTAGACTCATCGTATCCTCAGATTTTATGTAATGAGCATACAGGGGCTGGTTTTTAGCACTACCACATCAACAAACATTCTACTAATTTTCTATGGATGTTTTAGACACTTCTCGCCAATTTTACTAAGATGCGTCACTACATCAACTGCTCGCTTTAGAGGATTTAATTGAAGTGTTTACCAAAAAGATAGTGGTGGGACTGCCCATAACACTTTAAATTCATCACTAATACCATCACCTCCGTACCCCTTGAAAGCAATGACAAAAAAGACCCTTGCTCTGGCAGTTATGTAAATGCTGCATTGTCCACAGCACTTAATGCTAGGTATTGGGCTATTTTTGATAACTCTCAAATTTGATAAGGCAGGGAATGGAGGCAGCCAAAGGGATCTTGCATAGATTGTGGAGGATCTTCAGTGGGGCCCTGGTCTCTCTATTAGAGCAGTAGCCAACAACCTAGCACCTAAACCACATCTCATTGGATCTTTGGGTGATGATGAATGTTTTCACATGTGAAGGAAAGCTGTGGCACCCTGCTACTCTTGGACTTTTTCTGGGCCGCTCTCGCACTACTCTCCTCTAGGTTACTGCAAGTGTACTCTCTCCTCTAGTCAAATGTGGCAACTGCCACATCTCATACCAGGCTATGAAAGGACTAGTGGTTGATAGCTGCCGATTATAGGTACGGGAACAAAGGCCTTTTCATCTGAACCCCTGAAGGGGAGGCAGGAGAGGGAGAGAGGGAGGGTGAGAAAGAGAGAGAGAGAGTATGTATGTATGTATGTGTGTGTGTGTTATGAAGTCCATTACCATTTTCAGGGTTAGTGTTGTACAATGCAGAACACATTAAAACTGCACAAAAATGTTTTCTCTCCAGACTGTCTTAGTCTACCTTGTAGACTTGAATCTTGCATGCTGCAGCCCCTCAGGGTCTGTGCCGAGATCTTTGTTCGGCTAGAGAAATGTAAACATGTATCACACCCTCCCAGAATGTCCACCAAGCAACTATGCCAAAACGTCTCCTCTGTGCTGGACTGCCCTCCCCACTCCCTCTATTTGTCTCTCATCTATCTCCAAACGGGTGCTAGTCTCCTCCCTGATTTACAAAACACTTGGAAAACATTCTGGGAAGATGCTGTCTGTTTATAGCTAAGGAGAAATTGAATTGGAAAGATACCTTAAATTTCTGATTACCCTGACTTCCTGCCAGTGCTGCAAAGGAGAGAGGGACGCCCTCAAGCCAGGCACTGCTACAATGTCTGCAGTCTAAAAGGAACACTCTGCACCAGCACACAGAGACGTTTGCCAGTAATTGGACTCTGCTTGTTGCTGTTTGCTCAAAAAAGCTAGTGCCAGACCTCGTACTCTAGGTGAAGCTTTGCTGCTGTGATTAGACCCTTGGAAGAAACGGAAGTTGTGCTATGAATGGTGTGGAGAAGAGCATGAGGACACCAGCAATGCACCAACCAGCATACGGCATCCTGCTTTGAAGCCTTGTTTGTGGAGCAGCACATGGGTTCATTGTTTCTTTCCTGCACTTAAGCAGATACATGATTTCACTAGCAGTGGTCCTCCATGCATACAATATAAATTTCCCAATGTATGTTGATAGCACCCAGTTGGTTGAGTTGGAGTGCAGCGGGGAAAAGTTATTGGGCGGTCTGCGTTTTTCATCTCCAAGAGACATTTGATGAAGAAGAATAGATTGATCTTGACTGAGCTAAGACTTAAATTATATACTTCAAGGATGTTGTTTTTTTCAGTCCCATTTATTTGCCTACTTTTACTGCCCCCTTCATGCTCACAAAATATATAACCGACCCCCCCAAAATATCACCCCTCCCTCTATCTTCTTAAAGAGAAAAACATGTATGGGATTATATAAACCACAATCTCTTGCTGAAGAGAGACCTATTTTTATGTTTCAAACTGCAATTTACTAATTTTGATTGACAAAGAATGTCTTGCTGGTATGACTGGTGCTGCTCTGCCAAAAATGAGCAATGTGAACTTAAATGACCCTGAAGTGCCATCTTGAGCCAATAAGCGGCAGCATAAGATTCAAAATAGAAGAACCAGAGAGGTGTAGAACCTGAGAGTCAGGGCCTGTATCTCACCAGCACTAGTTAAATTTAGGACTGGCGGTAAACTCCACTTGCAGAGTTTTTCCCACTCCGTTCTGAAAAACTCTGCGGAGTGGCGCAGAGTGGAGTTTTTCCTCTCTTGCAGCTCGTCGACGTTAAATTAGCAAGCGCGATCGAGGAAAATCCAACTGTAGACCACCTTCCGGCGAGATTTCTCCACGTGGGCGGTTGCGACAGGTTGCTATCGCTCGCGTGGAAAAACCTACTGCTTGCGTTGAGGAAGCTGCTGGTCGAGTAGAACACCTAACCGAGCAGCAGAAAGAAGCTGAGTCCTCTTGCGATGTGTGTGGTGCCGTTTGTGCTGATTTTACAGCGCGAGACAAATACCCGGCTCTAAAAATCAGTGCGAGCAGTGCAACGTACCTCACGCCGCTGCTTGCGGAACTCCGCTGAGTGCGGCGGAAGTCCGCCCAGGCCTAGACAAATTGTGCTTTCTAAAAGGCAAGTATACTTACTCCTAGTATACAAACCTTTTTTTGTTTTAATATACATCATAGGAAATTGATTCTTATTGGTGTGAAGAAAAGGTACAATGTGCTTTTAATTACTGTAACCTGAACATGTAGATTAAATACTCAAGAATGACTAAGAAACAAAAAGCGTAAAGAAGAAAATCACTGACAAATTAAAGTATTGGTCCACCAGCCCTGGCACTGATGTGCACTTTTTAGGTCGGTGTGCACGTGGCCAGACAAAATGTCGTCACTCGCAATGCAAGTGAGCTAGTGGCTGATGTGTGTCCCACCACACCATGCTGTATGGTGTGGTGGGACAAAAAGCAAAATGTGAATAACAGTTGAACTGATCAGTGGATGAAGACTGACCAAAAGCCCCTCTATATGTATTTTTTTTTTTTTTTTTTTACATTGCATAAGGCTGGTGAGACAGCTAACGCTGTCCCTAAGCCAGACATAAAATGCATACCCGACTTTGATTTATTTGGTCAAGTGTGTGCTACAAGGCTTTAAAAGTACTGGTTAGGGGGGGGCGTGGCCGGGCAAGATGGCCGATCGGACGTAGTTCGTCTCGGCTCCCGGTCCGCGTGGTATCCCGGAACGAATAACTGCAGCTGCACGGAACTCAGACAGGCGAGAAGCATCTTGGCATGGAGCGGAAGGTGCGGGGCACGATCGGTGTGTTCTGAATTGCCGCCAGCGCTATCCTACCGCCCTAAATAAAGCCTCGCAACGAGAGAACCAGCGCCTATCAAAATGGCGCCCTCGGTATGAAGAGCGCTGAAGCGACCCTGGAGGCAGTGACGAGAGCGGACAACAATAGCAGGCTACCCGCGTCTGCTTCCCAGGGCTGGAGGAGGGACACGCGGTCGACCCCGCTGCTGCGGCCCCCCTCCCCGGGAGGAACGGACGCTGGAGCGGTGTGGCCGCCCTGGGAACTCCTGCAGCCTTCCGAGGACACTTGAGCCCCTCACAGGTGCGCATACGGCGGGTTGGGGCCCAGAGACATACTGCGGACTGCCCGGAGAGGCTAACAGTGGAAAATAAATAGCGCACCACGTTCGGATGAGCTTCTCCACGCGGCCTGCCTGACCTTAAGATGGCGGCCAAGATGTGACTGCAGGCGCCGCCGCTCGACTCTTCCCGACTGGGGACCCGTCACCTGTTCCCACACCAGCGCCAGCTCAGGACACACACTCTCCAACTCGGATAACACGACCCATGATCAGTCGCGGCCGGGGCACATCTCCAGCAACTGCTGCAGAGGGGGCCTGGAGGGGTTGTCGACCGGGTGGGACCTCTGCGGTGGAGCCTACCTAGGCTGTGGGGCTCCCACGACAAGATCTCCTGAGCCCAAATATACCCGTTAAAGCCGGGTCGGGAGAGTCAGTGGCCTTGCTACCTTCGCGCAGGAATCGCCAGACTTTGGCTCCTTCTACTTGGCCATACCCGGATTGGGCTGTATGGGCTGCTCCACGCCTCTCTCCATGAGCCTGACATCGCTTTACCGCCCAAATTCCTGCACACAGCGGGGCGACATCCCCTGATCACGCTCTGCTCAGCTGAGGACATAAAAAGAAGTTCATTCTTCCGCTCCAAGCAGATTACTACTAAGTCGCCTTCCGCATCTCGTCCACTCAAGCCCCCTGCTGCGACGCCAGGGGTCCACTTGGACCCGCCCTTATGCCCCTAAGAAGGCGACGACCAAGAAGACGAACAAGGTCTCCGACTTCTTTGCGCCAACAGAGAAACGCTCACATTCGGGCCACGACGAGGGACCAGGCAACATGGCCATCTCAAAGGAGGACCTCGTGAATATGTTTAGAGACTTCAAAGCAGAGCTCCGGACTGACCTCGGACAGGACATGAAAGCTACGATGGAGCAGCTGCGTTCGGACCTCACGGAGAGGCTGACCACTCTGCAGCAGGATGTGGACTCTGTAGGAACCAGAGTGTTGGACCTAGAGGCGCAAACTCAGGACCAAGCTAAACAGACCACCGAAGTGCGCGAGGATCTACGCATCCTACAAGATCAACTTTACCAGACACAACTCAAGGCGAAGGATCTTGAAAACAGGGCCCGAAGGGAAAATCTACGAATACGAGACCTGGAGGAGGGCGCGGAGGGGCCTGACCTTGAGGCCTTCATAGAGGGGCTCTTTGCTGAAATCCTCAGTCCCCAAACGCTTAAAATCAAACTGGATCGAGTCCATCGTGTGGGAGGGCTAAAGACCGGAGAACAGAAACGCCCACGGGACGTGCTGGTTAAATTCCATTCTTATAAAGACAAAGAGGCAGTGCTCCTGGCTGCCAGGAAGAAGGGACCAATCTCCTTTCAAGAACACTCCTGCAATATATACCAGGACCTAGCTCCGGCCACTCTGGCTCGAAGGCAGCTCTTTCGGCCCATTACCTCGAAGTTTCGGGACGATAAAATCCGGTACAGATGGACCTATCCGTTCGGACTGATTTTTGAGTTCAACAATAAACAAAGACACATTTCCGAGCTGAAAGCGGGATTGGATCTCCTGGGTCTCCCCTCGGAGGAACCCGGCCTCACCAACTCAGGCACACGGGAGACCCTGAGGGGTGGCCCCTCGGTCTCTCCCTGGTCCACAGGAGCACGCAGAAATCGCAAATAAAATACATATGAGTGTCTCTCTCCTTAGACTAAGAAACCAAACGCTGGCCACAATGGTGACCCTCATCAGCCATGAAGTCCAGGCAACGGGGCTCTGCCCTTTGGATATGGGCGACCTCGGGGATCAGGACGGGACAAGCCTCATTGCCTCCACTGGCCCTTGAGGAGGCCAACCGGCCACAGTTCTTCTCCTGTTGCCCCTTGATCCTTTTGGCTAGATGTCCCAGTGACGAAAATACTGACTTGAGTTCCCTGGTCACGAGATCTCCACAGACATTTCTGCATCAGTGAGCACCGCCGAAATAGGGACTTACCAAAGGAGGCAGTAGCTATACATTTCCTCGGACTGGTCCTCGACCTTGGATTATAAGTCTTGTCGCATGTTAATGGTAGTTGCGGCTTTGAGTGAAGTCCGGGATGGGCGCGGACGGGGACCTCGGTCGTACCGTCCCCCCAACATTCCCATGGAGGATCTTCTCCCCTCCTTTGGGAACATGTTCAAAGTACCGCATCCGCGGTTATTGGTATTGTTGGTTTTTTGTTTGTTTGGGGTTGGGGAAGGGGGTGGGTTGGGAGGATGGTGGTGGCTTTTTAATGTTTGTGCAAAGGGGACTCTCGGTTCCCTACTTCCTTCTGGGCATTTTTCGTTGCGCAACCAGTCCCTATTGGTAATGTTAGGTCTCCTTTTAATTTGTGGAGGGCGACTGGGTGGACCTTGGGAGGGAGGAGACATGTTCTTTCTGACCCCATCACACTGGTCTTGCATGGGCAGCTCCCCTCCAAACTACACTATAAGGGACACATATATTGCTGGCTCGGAGCAGCAAGGCCGAAGCGCCTACATCGTCGGTTTCGAGAGAGGGAAGGGAGGGGGACCCAGGCCCGATGGTACTCACCATAGGCTCCTGGAATGTGAAGGGCCTTAATTCCCCTCAAAAACGACAGAAGGTCTGAAAATACCTTATAGATCACCACCTTGACGTAGTTGCCCTCCAGGAAACTCATTTGGCCCGAGCAGAGGACACACGACTTCGCCACAAACAATATCCATTGATATACCGATCCTCCGCGCTGACTAAGCACCGGGGAGTTGCCCTCCTTTTCCATAACGCCACGAAATTCCAACCCTCCGACATTCAAACTGACAAAGATGGGCAACTGTTGATGGTCAAGGGTACACTGCAGGGAGTACTGTGTACATTCATTGCAATGTATGCCCCCAACACAGGACAGACGGCCTTTTTGACTACGACACTGGGGAAAATTCGGGACTTTGCGGAAGGAAAAACGATACTGCTAGGCGACTTCAACTTGACGTGGCAACCAGATTTAGACAGCACTCACTCACATAGGGCGGACTCCGCCTCATTTACGGCGGACATCAAACAACAGCTACATGACATGGGCCTCTTAGATGCATGGCGCACCCTTTATCCACAGACACGAGACTACACCTTTTATTCCCATGTACACCGCACCTACTCGAGACTCGATTACATCTTTCTTCACCAAACCTTACAGGGGGCCCTGAGGGAAGCTAAGATCTTTCCCCTCTCCATATCGGATCACTGTCTGGTTTCGGTCTGTTTGTCCTGGACCCGCATCACACCCGCACCACCCAAATGGTACTTTCCGATCTCCCTCACACGCGACAGAGAGTCATGTACATCCCTACAAGCAGCCATCACTGACTTTTTCACCTTAAATATACCTGAGGACACCACTGTTTTTAATAATTGGGACGCCTTTAAGGCGGTGTTCCGGGGGGCCTGCATCGCTCTTAACTCTTCCTTGAATAAGCAGAGGGCCAAAGAACGGATGGCTCTAGAGTCCGAGCTAGAATTGGCCGAAACTAGGCACAAAGCCACACCTAATAGACCCTCCCTTCGCGCTCTTACGGCCCTACGGGGAAAATTAAACGCGATATACAACAACAGAGCCGAATTCACTCTCTTGAAACTCCGACAAACATCTTACTCCCAAGGAAATAAAATAGGTAGACACCTGGCCAGACAGTTGAAAGAGAAGCGCGAGCGAGAATATATAGGGGGTATACTCAATGAGGGGGGTGTATTGACCCACAAAGATGCCGAGAAGGCAGACACCTTCGGGGCCTTCTATACGGCTTTATACCGGGGCGAACTGCGAGATCCAGAGCTGCAGGAGGCCTACCTCCAAACACTACAATTTCCACAGGTATCCCAAGACCAGAATTATAACCTTACAGCGCCTTTCACCCCTGAGGAAGTAACTACCGCCATCAGGTCTCTCAAACTGCACAAAGCTCCTGGACCAGACGGGCTTACAGCACACTTCTATAAAACATTCGCCCCTGATATCCTGCCCCATCTCACGCGCCTTTTTAACAAAATGGCCGCAGAAGGCCTAGCCCCACATCAATGACCGAAGCGCTCATTTCGGTAATTCCCAAGCCGGGGAAAAACCCACAGATATGCTCCTCATACCGCCCCATAGCTCTGCTGAACCTCGATGCAAAAATCTACTCGGCTATTCTGGCGTCTCGCTTAAACGATCTCATGCCGAATCTAATACACCCAGACCAATCCGGATTCATCAAAGGCCGCCAGACCCATGACAATACCAGACGCATAACACACTTGATAGAGAAGGCCACCAAACGGAAAATACCGGCAGTACTCGTGGGTCTAGACGCCGAGAAGGCCTTTGATAGAGTAGATTGGGCCTTTCTTTTTAAAACACTTAACCACTTCGGTTTCACAGAAGCTTTCCTCACCATGCTTCGGGCTAACTATACACAGCCATGCTCTAGGGTGCAGGTGAATGGGATAGTTTCCTCCCCTTCCCCCACACCAGAGGCACACGACAGGGATGCCCGTTATCCCCATTGTTGTTTGCCCTTAGCATTGAACCACTGGCCATGACCATACGGAATACACCGGAGATTAAGGGGATTCCATTTGGCGGAGAAAGTCATAAAATCTCGTTATTTGCGGACGATGTCCTTATGTCCCTTACGGAACCTTCTTGCTCTCTTCCCCAACTCCAGATAGAATTAACGCGATTTGAGGCGGTAGCGGGTTTTAAGATTAATACGGATAAATCACATATACTTAATTTAACGGTCCCGGGAAATGAGGTAGGAGACCTGCAACAACTCACTACGCTTCGATGGACATCCCATTCCCTTCAATACCTGAGGGATACAATTGACGCCACGCGTGGAAGGGCTTTATCAAGCTAATTTTCCATCCGCTCTTACCAACATCCGCGCCGAGCTGGCTAGATGGAAACCTCTCTTCATTTCATGGCTTGGCCGCATCCATGCGATCAAAATGACCGTACTTCCTAAGCTTCTTTACTTGTTTCAGGCCCTACCCATAGAGCTCGATAGGGAATTCTTCCAGACAATCAAATCCGCAATTGTAAAATACATTTGGCAGGACGGCCGGGCTCGTTTTTCCTACACAATGCTACGCCGCTTGCGATCTGAAGGGGGAGTGGGTCTACCAGACTTTAACCTTTACTATAAAGCGGCCCAACTACGTGTGATACCCGAATGGTCCAAACATGAATCGGAGAAGCATTGGTTGCACATGGACCGATCTGTTACAGGCCGGACTATCTGGAACCTAATATGGCGACCCAAACACCACAGACCAGCTAATGTTTATGTTAGTACTCCCACCCGCACCACTCTGAAAGTCTGGGATACCATCTCTAATAACGACCTCTGGACCACCTTCCCATCACCCTACACGCCTATTCACTTCAACCCCGACTTCCCGCCGGCCCTCCACGAAGGCCCCTTTGACGCCTGGAGGGAGGGAGGATGCCGAGCTCTAACCCACCTCTTCCATAACACCGATATACTCACCTTTGAACACTGCAGACGTGATTATGGTCTAGACTCATTGGAGCACTTCCGCTATCTGCAGTTAAAACACTGGGCCACCTCTCCACACGTACACGACGCAGCCACGCGACCCCTCACCAAATTTGAAACCTTTGTCCAAAAGGCCAGTTCCATGAAGGGGGTGATCTCCTTCCTTTACAAATTCCTACTCAACTCCACGCACTCCCCACGACCCCGGTACACACATACATGGGAAGAAATCCTCCAACGTGCTATCTCGGATAGGGAATGGGAAGGTCTGTGGTCTGACATTCACAAATGTAATCACTCCGTGGAACTACGGGAAGCACACTTTAAGGTAGTGACAGACTGGTACCTATACCCTCTAAACTTAAACGAATCTTTCCAAACACCTCAGATCTATGTTGGAGGGGTGTGGCCTGGTGGGGGACTTCCAACATATCTGGTGGGACTGCCCGTCTATCCGACCATTTTGGGAAGAGATCCTTGCGCATATTAAAGATATCCTGGGCTACCCCATCCCGACTACTATGGCAGAGACTCTGCTGGGCCTCCGCGACCAGTCGTTGGAACACCAAACCAAAGCTGATAAGGCCATTATGTGGACCTGCATAGGAGCGGCGAAGATCGCAATAGCGGCCGCTTGAAGAAGAAGGAGGCCCCTGCGGTCTCACTTTGGCACTCTAGGCTTTGGAGATTATTAAGTTTGGAGAGGATGTCTGACATTTTCCGAGATGACTACAAAAACTTTGAGTACAGGTGGGGCCCATTGGTTGCCTATCTTTCACAGGGACTACCGCAGGCTGTTTGCCCCCCTCCATCAGGGGCATGCACCTCTTTCAATTCTAATGCCCATTATGCACAACCTATTTTCGTGTTTCATTGTTGATAATTAACCGCCACCACCAATTTGTGGGAGGGTTCGGGTGGAGTTTTCCCCCTTTTTTTTTCTTTTCTTTTTCTTGACTGTTGAGAGCCTCCCAACTCTCTCTCAAGGTATTTACTAGCTGTACAGTGCCTAGTTACAAATCAGTTACAAAAGGTAGATGGGCTGACGATACATTCTTTTTCTCGAATCCCTCAGGGTGTTTTAACTTACTGAATTCTGCATTCCTCAATGGGAAAAAGCATAGAGTGCTTTCTTTGTTATAGATGATAGCCCTTACGGGCTTTGTTGACAGTGAATTGTGTGAAAACCACATTGCACTCACCAAATGTTATCGTGATTGTTGAACTGACGTTAACTCATCTTCATTTATAAGGAGTGGGCTCTTGAGACGGGGGAAAGTTGGGAGTTCGGGAAGGTTCAGTTTAAGGACACAATTGTTGCATGAAAAGTGGTGGCAAACCATATATGACTTCCTGTAAAGGCACATCTCGTACTTATTGTATTACTCTGTACATGGAACTAGCTTTCTACTAGCATTGTACGAGCAGAGCAACAGCATGTATTGCCGGGTAACACGTCACTGATCTTGTCAGAAATTAATAAAAATAAGTTTGACAAAAAAAAAAAGTACTGGTTAGGCAGCAGTGTCCTTCCAGCAGCCCCTGAGGTACGCCTTACTTTATAAGCCTTTGGAGAGTGGGTTGAGTGTGATGGGTAATCTAGCACGACAATGAAACCTCTTCAGATTCATCTTCTTAAAAAGCCATGTTTTTAAAACTTCAAAGCCATATTTTCCTCAGTAGGCCAACAGAAATTAAATTCAGGTGTTGCACAGGTTTTAAATATATTTTCTTTGCAAGTTGAGGTTTCTTGAATCGGGCGGTACTGCTTCTTTACCAGTCAGCGTTTTTTAAATAGCTTTTTCTCAAGGGGATTATTTTATAAATATACATAGGCAGAACTATTGGGATTATATGAATGTTAAACACTCGCATGTGCTGCTGAATAAATGACTTTAAAATCTATAGACTTAAGGCCAATTGTTCGTACCCACATGTGCCCTTGTCTCTGAGGAGAAATGATCTATTTTGACTTCATTATCCAGCATTAATTTCTACTGTTAATATTTAGTTCTAGAGGTTCCTACATCTTCTGTATGTTTCTTACGATGTAATGCAGTTTGTAAAATTGTTTCTCAAGTTGTAATGTATTTTGTAAACTTCTGTGACTCCTGTTAGAAACCAGTTTCTGTTTATGCCGACCTGGATGGGATTGTAGTCTGATGAAGCAACTACCAAATTAATTCCATCATTTTTTCTTCTCTTAGGCGTTTTTTTAGAAGAGTTTATAAAACGTATGAGTGCCAAGACTGCAGCTCAGCAGACCTACGGGGAAATAAGACTCGTATTCAACGCCTTTGACGTGCACTGTAAGGCTGCTTTCCTTCTTCACTTTTATCATTTTAATTTTATCTGAAAATGAAACATTGCTTATGCTTTATACTTCATGTGGGGCCCAGAAGAACTGAATCGCCCCTTAGTCAAGTTAACAAAAATCATGACGGCTGTACAGGAGAGCCTAAAAAACAGATGTGAAAGACTGAAAACGAATGATGCATAATTTCAGAACTGAGTCCAGGCCTAGCATAGGCTCCAGACTGCCAGAGGGGATGGCCGCTAGGGCTTTTCATGGGTCTTATAAAGAGGGATTTGGCGCACACTAAGGAAAAGATTGTTCCACAGGGATGGGCTCAGGTTGGAGTTTTTCTTTTGCCCCTGCCCACCTACTTCCCCATGGGGATCAGAAGAGAAAAGTATGCGCTTTGATCAACTCTTGGTAACTGATATTGGGACACCTCCATTGCCAATAACGCACACCTAAGCCACGTTAATTGAAGACAAAGGATTTTAAATGGACTCCTGGTCTGTCGTGAAGCTATTGGCCCAGCCCTGAGACAGACTGAGAATTTTTGCAACTTTTGTCTGCCGTGCCACATTTTGCATCAAACTCTGATGTGCAACGTACCTTTTATTAGCAGAGTAGAGTCTGTAGTCAACTGCAGAACCGAAGACTACAGCATGGCATGGAGGAAACTTTGAGCTTTCTTCATTTTCGTTTGCCTTAAAGAAAAATAGAACTTGACAACTGACCCTTTTTGAGACTGTGTTCTAGAAAATGCCAGTTGTTTAACCTTTCCTTTATCGGTATGGTCTCACCAAGTTGCATTGGGAGCTCACACAGTTGTTTGCGTATCATGTCATTTGTCTCAAAACCATACTTTACGTTTTGCTGTCACTCAGTTTCCAACTTGTCTCTGCCTTCCGCCTTCCAAGAGCCGCGAGTGCCCTTGGCCTTGTGGGCAGGTGCTGTTCTGGCTCCTGAAATACAGTGAAAGAAATGAAGTTCAGTTGCACCTAAATGTGTCAGACAAAGGCACGTCCTTTAATTATATCAGGAACAACTATTAAATGTAAGCTGAGGGGCGTGGCCAAACAACATGGCCGATCGGACGTGATTCCGATCGGCTCCTTCCCAGGCCCTGCTGAATTGGTGGCATCAAGGCACCTTACCGGCTTCGCAATCATGGATCCGCGATGCTGAGGTGGCGCTGACCACGGGGGGCTGCTTCGGTGCGTTTGAGGGCCCGGTGTGAGCGCAGAGGAGACCCGGAGCAGAGAAGGCGGCGCAGCGGCGCCGGAGAGAAAATGGCGGGCGCCCGGGCTCTGGGACCGAGAGCGCAGGGTTGCTGATTCCCCGCATCTCCTTGCCGCGGATTTGCCCCGGAGGTTCTTGTCAACGGCACTCGCGGGGGGGGGCGCGACCGAGTATATCGGCCCCCCTGCTGTCCCCGAAGGCAGGCAGCGGCTGTACGCGGGACCGACCCGACTGCACACAGCGCTCGTCATAATGGCGGGCAGATGCGGCGAAGGAGATACTGAGCGCCCAGATCAGCTGGCCCTGCCTGTGAAGATCCCTCGGAATAGGGATGAAGTTCCCCTCCGGCCCCGAGATCACCTCACTGACGAGCATTGCTGAAGCGGCCCTGCTACGCGCTGAGTGAGTCTTCGACCCCCTCTGTTGTTGCAGGGGCCCGAGGGTGTTCGCGGAAGAGCAGCATGCCTCTCTCCTTTTAGGGCTTAAGCAATAATGGGTCAAGCGCAGGGTTGAGGAGCTTATCGGCAGGGTGCTGGAGGGCTGGAGTCCCGCACTGAGGAAGCACAGCAGAGCGGTGCCTGACCCCAACATTGCTGCCAAGGAATCTCCATTTACAGGCTTGTAGCCCCCACGTGGCGCCTGAAAGGGGAAGATACCTGCCCCATAGGGAGAATCACGGGAGTGTGCCGAGGCGGAGGCTGATTGGCACCATCATTGAGCCGGTTGTCTCTCGATGGCTGCCGGGTGGGGCGGATGAGCCTGAACTGGCCGGGCGTCTGGTCCCGGGAGTGGAGGAGTGAGCGACGGAGGCCCCACTGGCGGATATCAAGGGCGCTCAGGTCCCACACATTTGAGATGGCAGGGTAAGCGAAGGAGTCCCCACACAAAGATAACAGAGGCGCACTGGTTCCACGCATTTGAAGAGGCGGCCGAGAGCTGACAGAGTGGAGGGTCCACATATGCCACCCAAAAAGACCCCCAATAATAAGGTCTCCAACTACTTCACGTCGGGCGGAGCGGGGGCGGTAGAGGACGAGGCGAAGGCAAGACCGGCGAATATGGCGCTGACCCGAGACGACCTCATGTCCTCTCTTCGCGAGTTCAAACAGGAGCTGCGATCAGAGCTCCGAGCGGATATCAAGGCTGAGATGGAGGCCTCCTTCGAAACTTTCCGTGCTGAGGTACGAGAGAAACTGGTGGCTGTTCAAACAGATGTTGACTCAGTGGGCACGCGTACCCTCGATCTTGAGGTGCAACAACGGAGGTGTCCGACAAGATTAAGATCCTAGAAGAAGGAACTGCTGACTTGCGTGGCCAACTCCGTGATTCACTACTTAAGTGCGAAGATTTGGAAAATCGCTCTCGCCGCGACAACATAAGAGTCCGAGGCCTGGTGGAGGATTGCGAAGGCCCGGATCTGGAAGCATTCATGGTGGGACTCTTCTCCTCAGCCCTAGGAGAAGACGGCCCTGAAGTCCAGTTGGAGAGAGTGCATAGAGTTGGCCCGCGCCTCCCGGGGGAAGGTCGACGCCCAAGAGATGTCCTGGAAAAGTTCAGTTCTTTCAAGGTCAAGGAGATGGTCTTGCAGAGGGCAAGGGTCACCGACACGCTCACCTTCCAAAATGCCACATGCTCGCTTTATCAAGATGTAGCGCAGGCCACTCTCATGAGACGCCAACAGTTCCGCCCAATCACCGAACATCTGAGGGAGAAGAAAGTTAGGTACAGATGGACATACCCCTTTGGGATCTCTTTCCAATGGAATAACAAACAGCACCACTTTGTGGAACTTTCGGAGGCAGCCGATCTGCTAGGTGTGGAACTCTCCTCTTCCTTACCGGACCCGAACGGGAGGGGTCAACCTGATCGACGCAATGGGGGGCAATGGCGTCAAATGGGCAGGAGAAACAAGAAATCACCAGACTGAGGCATCGCTAGAAGTGCAACCGCCCGGTTGTCTTTCTGCCTGAACTCGCTGCAAAGCTGTGGGGGGTACACCCCCTTTCCCCTCCTTCCCACCCAAAGGGATCCTCCTGATGAAGATTTGGAGAGCTGGATGGGGCAGAGGACTTGCATCTTCCGTACCTGGTTGGGGCCGGGGTGCCCAGGCGCTACGTGATGCTCTGATCCCAGCGCTTGACATGGACACCATGAGAGAACACTGTATTGGCAGTAGCAGGTCGGGGGGACAATATTATCCACACGGTGGTGGGGGGGGCTCAGGGTGAAGGGTGATGACGGCCGAGGTCTGGTACACGGCTAACCGTTTGAGTTGCATTTGGGGTATTTTGATAAACCCATCCGCTGCAAGGGTTTGAAATCCAGCGTTACTTGTTCCGTTGGGGAAAGGGGGTTCTCTTTTTCTTTCTTAATGCAACATATGCCTTGATCTTTGCTATGATAAGGGCTGGGGGAATGGTAATGGTCATGTTCCTCGAGTGTATTCTGGTACAGGGGTTTCCCTCTAGGAGGGAGACTCTACGCACTCATGTTAAGTATTTGTTTGGGTTTTTTCAGTTAGATGTCATGGTTCCTTTCTTTTTCTATGGTTTGTGGGCGAGGGCGGGGGGATGGGGGGTCAATTGGGGCTTTTTCAGAGGAATCCTACGCCGAAAGGGCATCATCCCCTTCTAGGTACATATGGCGGTTAGAGTGCTTACATGGAACGCTCGGGGATTGAATTCCCTAACAAGCGTCAACGCTTCTGGAAGTACCTGCATGATCACAATGTCCAAATAGCAGCTCTGCAGGAGACGCACCTCAAAAAGTCAGACGAGTCCCGGCTACGCCATAGAGCTTATCCCCTCATATTTCGATCTTCACACTCCTCGAAACAAAACGGGGTGGCATTGTTGTTTCACGCAGGGGTCCCCTTTCAAGTCCAGGACACTAAAACAGACAAAAGCGGGAGGTTCCTTATGGTTCGGGGGGACCTTAGAGGCCGCCAATGCACGTTCGCAGTTCTGTACGCTCCCAACACAGGTCAACAAGATTTCATCCTCTCCTTCCTTATGTCTCTGGAGCACTTTGCCCAGGGGGACATAGTACTCTTGGGGGATTTCAATCTAGTCTGGGATCTGGGTATGGATACGACACACTCACACAGGGCTCCAGGAGGGGCGTTTGGAAAGGCGCTGCATTCACAGCTTCAGCGCATGGGGTTGGTAGATGTATGGAGGGATGCCAACCCCACGACGCAAGACTACTCGTTCTTCTCTCACTCACATAGAACATATTCCCGTATCGATCACATTTTCATGAGCCAGTTCTTGCTCCCATCCGTACTGCAAACTCAGTTCCATCCGATCTGCCTATCGGACCACGCCCCCCTGGAGTTGACAATCACCTGGCCAAACCCGCGTCCAAAACATGCTCGATGATATTTCCCCAATTTCCTGTGCAGGGATAGACTTCTACGTGATGACCTCAGAAGGGCCATTAAAGAATTTCTAGAGCTGAACGACCCTGAGGCTACTTCTCATGCAACTACCTGGGACGCTCTTAAGGCAGTTGTTTGAGGCAAGTGCATCGAACTGGCCACTACTTTACGCTCTCAACAATGTGCAGAGCGCCTTCAACTAGAACGAGAATTAACAGCTGCAGAGCAGGCCCACAAGGATAGCCCCTAGGCTCCGGCACTACGGAAGGTCACGGCTCTAAAAGGGAAACTGCAGGCCATCTACACCAACAGGGCGGAGAAATCCATCCTACGCTTACAATCTAGGGGTTATGAGGGCGGGAATAAAGTGGGATCCTTGTTGGCGCGCCAACTCCGGGCCAAGCAGGAAAAAGAGTATATCAAACTAATAGTGGATGAGCAGGGTGTAGAGCACAGGTCAGAGGAGGGGAAAGCACGGGCCTTTGAGAATTTTTATAGGACTCTTTACACCTCAGAACTTCCAGGGACGCATGACCCATCGGGGTACTTGAGCCCCATGGACCTCCCTCAAGTCGGGGCTTGCACTAATGAAGAGTTAGCGAAACCCATAACCGCTGAAGAGGTACAGAAGGCAATCGACTCCCTTAAACTCCAGAAGGCTCCAGGGCCGGATGGCTTCTCAGCCCACTTCTATCGTACTTTTGCGCCGGAGCTCGTTCCCTTCCTAACAATACTATTTAACATCATCGCCTCTACGCAACAAGTCACTCCTTCCATGGGCGAAGCAATTGTGGCAGTGCTTCCTAAACCTGGTAAGGATCCCTCCGCTTGCTCTTCTTACCGCCCGATTGCTCTTCTAAACCTAGATGCAAAAATTTACTCTAAAATCCTGGCCACTGCGTCTCGAATCCATCCTCCCTGGTATCATAGATCCAGACCAGTCCGGATTTATTAAGGGGCGTCAAACCCATGATAACTTGCGGCGCATCATCCATATCATTGAAAAGGCCCGCAAAAAAACATCCCAACAGCGCTTCTCTCGCTTGATGCGGAGAAAGCCTTTGATCGCGTGGAATGGCCCTTCTTATTTAAAGTGCTTCAGCGCTTTGGCTTTAACGAAACTTTTATAGGGATGATTCGCGCTATCATTCCCCCAGCTCTCGGGTCCTTGTCAACGGAGTTGCTTCTTCCCCTTTTCGCCTGGCTCGCGGGACGAGACAAGGCTGCCCCTTGTCCCCCCTCCTTTTTGCCTTGAGCATAGAACCCCTGGCACATAGGATCAGAGGAAACCAAGAGATCCATGGTATACGTTTTGGCACGGACGACCACAAGATATCGCTATTCGCCGATGACGTGCTTCTTCCAGTGTCGGACCCTCTTGTCTCTCTTCCGGCCATCCATGCAGAGCTAGAGGCGTTTGAAAGGGTGGCGGGATTCAAGATCAACCGGTCCAAATCCTTCCTACTAAATTTAACAATACCTAAAGATGATTGGCGAGGGGTGGAAGAGGTGTCACCATTCCGCTGCACCATCAAGGAGATCACTTACTTGGGTGTTAAGCTTACTCCTCGAATACGGGATCTATACAAAGCTAACTTCCCCCCTTCTGAGACAACTAAAGACGGATCTGGGAAAATGGAGAGGGGCTTACATCACCTGGTTGGGCAGGATTAATGCCATTAAGATGAATGTTCTCCCTCGCTTCACTCTATCTTTTTCAGGGTTTGCCTATCCCAGTGGAGGGAGGCCTATTTAGGGAGCTGCGGCATATGCTGACCACATTTATTTGGCAAGGGAAAAGGGCACCGACTTCCTATAATTTGCTTACTAGACCGCGTAAAGAAGGTGGTCTGGCACTACCGGACTTTCAGTCCTATTATCGAGCGGCGCAAATGCGGGTAATTACGGAATGGTCGCTGCGGGCTTCGGAGAAGCATTGGCTGCATATTGACAGGCAGATAACGGGCGTACTATTTGGGATCTTCTATGGAAGCCAAAGCAAGACAGACCTCTCAATGCCTACATAAGCACGACCTACGTCCACCACACTAAAAGTCTGGGATACCCTCACTAACAGACTGCACCTTACGACCTTTCCCTCCCCTCATACGCCTATACATTTCAATGCTGCATTTCCCCCGCACTACAAGAAGGTCCCTTCGAGGCTTGGAGGGAGGGCGGTTGCCTCATGATCTCTCACTTGTTTGAAAGAGGAGAACTCATCTCTTTTCAAGAGTGCAAGAAGCAATTTGCATTGAATGACAAAGAAGAATACCACTACTTGCAGCTGAAACACTGGGTGCAGCGGCCCTGGTGCGGCTGGCCGCCAACAGGGAGTTGCTCCCTATCGAGAGGTTTGCTCAATCGGGGTCCTCTTCCAAGGGATGTATCTCCTATCTGTACGCTCTCATACAAGCGACGAGTCCCAGAACGGCACCGCGTTTTAAACGCTTTTGGGACGCTCTCGTAGATACTCCATTGGAGGATAAGCATTGGGAACATCTGGGCAGGGATATAGTGAAATTCAACCGCTCAATGTATCTCAGAGAAGCACACTACAAAATCATGTACGATTGGTACTTGTACCCTCAGAAACTTCACACGATTTTTCCTAGTTCGTCGGACAGGTGTTGGAGGGGATGTGGGATGTTAGGCGATTTCAGACATATATGGTGGGACTGTCCTGCCATTAAACCTTTCTGGAAAGAAATTCTGTCCCAAATCAAGCTTATCTTAGGATATCCTATTCCCACCTCCACGGAACAAGTTCTGTTGGGGGTCCGGGATCCAGCGTTGAAGCGGCAGACACAGGGTGACAAATCAGTGATGTGGCTTTGTTTGGGGGCAGCCAAAATGGCAGTTGCTGCGGCTTGGAAAAAACAAGAGGCCCCTTCCCTAACCCAATGGCATGCGAGACTGTGGAGGGCTTTGGCTTTGGAGCGCATGACTGATATAATTGAAGACACTAGGAAAGGTTTTGATCACATCTGGTCTCCGCTGGTCAGCTTCTTGTCGGAGGGGCTCCCTTTGACGGCTTGCGGTCCAAGGCTTAGGGCCCTTCATTTGTTCCTTATCTAATTGTTCCATATGGACGGGCTTTCTGAAGAGGGCGTTGAGCACCCGAGTAGAGGCCCAGATAACCCACTCCTCGCGCTCACATTTCTCTAATCCGCACCATGACATCACAGTTCTGTTTGTTTCTTTTTTTTAGGTATAATTAAGATTCCTTTTTAGGTTAATTTTTGGGGAGGGTAGATTGTATTCAGAAACATGGTTATGAAAGCAACATGTTAAGACGAAGCTGTGTTATATATTAAAGTGCATTCGCCGCGGACCTTGTGGGGAAAATGTAACCTGCATGAGCGTTCCGTTTATCTGGGTGGAATGTATTTACAACTAATGTTGCCTATGTAATGCTATGGTCGCACTCTCTGAGAAAAATTTCAATAAAACAGAGTTTGAAATAAATGTAAGCTGAATCAAGAGGCCTCTTTTCCACAACAGCACAAATACGAGGGCCATATAGATTTAATGACATAAAACACAGTATCGTCAATGTATTTATAGAAAGGCATTTCCAGGTACTGATGCGATAAAATTTAAGATCGGAGCAGTTCCAAAACAAGTCCGAACCTCGAGGCAAAAGGCACCAGTGTGAATGAGTACGAAATATGTGGATATGAGGTGTAGTGATGTTATTGCATAGTATTCAGACACCTGGATGCTGTAATTTGCAATCTTGATAGATTGTTGCTGGACAGTCAATTAGAAGGGTCTGTTTTTTTTTTTTGTAAACACATTTTTATTTTTTTGCAATATATAATTGTACTGACATTTCCGAAGTATATTCAACAATATGCGTCTATAATGCAAAATTAGAAGAGTAGCGAATACGATGCAGGTGACATAATTGACATATATATACGCATTTGTTTCACTATTTGCAACAAAGGAATCATATAAAAGAGGAATAATCATAGAGCGTGTAAGTTATTGGCATCCAATGTTCTAATAAAACCCTATTCTCCTGAAATATCTAATCAAACCTCCCTTCCCTCCCATCTATCCCACCCCCCCTCGGCGTGCCACCTAGAGCATTAAGCGTGCAATTATCTAACATTACTACAGGTGAGGTCTCCAAGACTAGACAGTGCTTAGTATAGGGAAATCTATCCATGTCAAGCGTAGGGTGAACTCGCAGGTTCAGTGGTCATGCTCATCGTGTTTCATAGTAGATAGGGGGTAAGTATCAGTTCAGTTCAGCAGGAGCATCTACCATGGGGTCCTCAACTACCTCAGTGTCTGGGATTTTCAAAAGCACCACCAATGTTTCCCAAGCCCTTGCTGCCTCCATTGCTTTCTCGGTATTCGCTCGTGTGGCTAGTTGTAGCCTAACAATGCCTTCGCATTCCGCCCATTTAATGAATGTTATAGACTATACCTTCTATTATAGGCCCGTTCTGAGATCCTTCGGTGCTGCCAGCTTCCTGTCCTCCGGGGTGTGGGTGGGTACTGGGGAGAATAAGAGGCGCAGAGGGAGCCGCCAGGGCCTGCCTTTAGCAGGTGAAAGCTGGCCCGACGCCCAGGGCGCCAACCTCCAGAGGGGCGCTGGACCTCCCTGCAACAGTCTCCCTCCGACTTAGTCCAAATAAAATAGTGTTTAAACACTTTTTCTGAAAGCTGTTGATGCCCCTCTCTGCGCTTTTTTTGTTTGTTTCTTTTTCAAGGTGCGCCTTAATCTTGCCGACTAAATCCTCCTCCTACTCCTCTCAAATTTCCAATACTTAGACAATTAAAGAGGATGAGTGGAGGGGTGGGACGCCAAATTTGGTTTCGCCCATGGCGCTCTGAGTAAAGGCCGACTCTGCTAACTCCTGAAGCATTGGGCGAATGCTGCCATCGACTGTTAGAAACACATCCTCCTGGGCACCTCCCCTTGCTTTGCTGATGAGGAAGCTCAATCAGTCACAGAAAAGTAGAAAAACGTAAACTGATGTGTTTATTTATTTCTGCTTCTCTGTGGCAGTGGGCTTGGACACCCCTTCAGGGAAGCAAAGGAAGGAGCCCGGACAGCAGCTTCTGAAATGGCTGCTTCGAAGGAGGAGACAGAAGGAGTGCTGAGGAGAATGGAGTCGCTACTTCTCACCCATGCTTCAGGCGAGAGCCGGCTCCTGCATCCATTGCGTTCTTCATTTTGAGTGGGGGTGGGAGGTTGCTAATAGCCGTATTGCTCTTATCTGTAGAGCAATATCGTCTGTTAATCACCCCCACCCCCTAGTTATGTGCCCTCACGTGCAGATTATCCTGTAACTGCAGTAAGGGTAATTAACAGCAGTTATTGCTGTTAGAGGGACCATCGCATATGAAAGAAATGGATGACCACAAAATCAATTGGTTTTGCTAAAATCCTGCTAAACATGACTCTAAAGTAACTGAAGAGCCAGCAAAAAGGAGATGGTGCTTCAGAAGGCTCCTGCTCTTTAGCGCAATCGTCTCCTTGTTCAACAAAACCTGCAGTTAATGTGTATCGTTTATGGACGCTTCCCAGTTTAGATCACTGCTATTATGTACCTGAATTGATGCCAGTGCTTCTTTTCTAAACCTTCATTGAGAATGAAGGATCCACCTGCCAACAACTCATTGTAGCAGGAAAGAGCTTTCAGGACCATCGTTCAGGTGTGACTATCCAGGTTCATAGGCTGATCAAACCCGACAGCGAGGCAGCATCCGGCATTAACACGATCCAGGGCTTCTAACCTTTTATCAGTCTGCTTTTTATTGCAGAATTGACTGCCATCACCTTAGATTTGTCTGTGTTAAATCTCAGCCCGTTTAAAGTATTCTAGACTGCTATTGGAGAGAGATGGGCTTGACTTCCAGAAAATTAGTCGCAATCGAGACCTGGGTTGATGTATCATTATAGTATCAAGCTTCCACCATGTCATGCCATGACGATATTTATAAGTCATCTTATGTGTGCTACAAATGGGGACAATCTTTGAACTGAACGGCAAGAAGCAATGAGCTGCCTGTTTGTTCTGTTAATTTTAGCATTGATCCAATTCATGCAAATTTGCCAAGCTCTAAAGACCTGTGAGGGCATCCAAGCCCAAAATGGGTACAAAAAGCAATTTGATTTATACAAGGATGCAAAATAGCTTTAGTACTGTGGCGCAGGGAGCAGAATAAAATAGTTTTTTTAGCGTGTTTCCGGATGACCATGTAATCATTCATACATAAATACAAGAGCTTTAAGCTGTCCCAACAACGAGCCACAAAGCTGCTGTCCCCATCTCACACATTTAAATCTAGGCACCCCTAGGAACGCTTTCTCTACTAATCGAAGATGTGTAGGGGGATATTATAGTTTGTATCTACATTATTATACCCGGGTCTCCGAGAGTGAAAGAGTTTTTATGAGAATGTTCTCAAGGGAGTGTACAGTAACACGTAACACTCAATCACGGTCAAATAAAAGAACATTATTCAGTTTATTATCACCAGTGTATAGTGAAATCCTTATGATGGGAAAAAGAAAAAAAGGAGTAGATCGAATTAAAAGTAAATTAGTCAATTGGCAACAAAGTAATTTTGCAAAGTAATTATTCACAATTCTGCAATGTGCATTCCAACAACTAGCAGTTAACTTGCCCTGTGCTTGTCAAGCGGCTGATCTGGATTGATAAGATATTTCAATCAATCAAAGAGACTTTATTTCGATCACTGAGGATCATAAAAGTACACCATAGAGCTAGACAATTACAAACACACAATACAAATAAAACATTTCAATATAAATAAACATACACAGTCTATTTACAGTTACTCCAGGGTTGGACATTCAAAGTGCATTAGTAAATTGTGCAAAGAGAAAGGAGAAACATTTCTCAATAATAGCAGCATGATTATAGAAATAGCATAATTATTTACAGTTTCAAGCTATTTCATATAACCTGGAGCAGACCCAAATACTTGGCACAAAGCAGGACTTAACTGAAAGCCAGCAAAGCTGACCGATGATGGAAGCTTTTGGCTTATCTCTGCGAGAGTTAGCGGGATATTTAGAGTTTGGCAGACACCCTCCAACAATGGTAGGATGTCCCTCCGCTCTATTTAACCCCTTGCGCGCTTCGATAATTCTCCCGCTGTGCGGGAGAATTAATGAGCGGGCAGGGTTTGGACAGCCCCCGGCCGTCGTTAGCACACACCCACCGTGACGTATGACGGCCGGGGGCCGTCCTGAGCACCGAAGGGGTTAAAGTGTATACCCACTCACCGATGTCCCACATGCATCAAAGTCCAAATAACCCCCTCAGTCACAATTCTAGAAACCTGATTTTGAACGATTTGCAGTTGAAAAAGGGAACTACATAACACACTTATGTACACTATATTAAAGTAAAAAGAACAATTGATGGACAGAATGCAGAACAATGTCTAACATTCACCCCAGTACAGTGATCTGGGCCTAAATCCATCGTTTGTTTTGCTCACCATGCCATTCCAGTTTGAACCCAGCCATATGCAAATCAGTCTTGACCCTGTGCCCATTGGGCTTGGCTGTTCGGGCTGGACTATTCCCATGAGGCACAGGATCAAGACTGATTTGCATATGGCCAGGTCTAACCTGGGGTTGCATGGTGAGCAAAAGAATGATGGATTTAACCCAGATCTCTTGACTGGGGGCGAATGTTTTGATTTGTTCTGCATTCCGTCCATCAATTGTGTGTCTTTCACTATATTAAAGTAGTCATTCCTAGCCTGAATGATGACGTAATGTTGTCATACATTCCTCCAGCAGATAAGCACTGATGTTTTTGAAGTCTTAAATTGTAAGAATATGTGCTTAACATGGAGCTTACCTGTGTTTTCATAGACCTCTTGGTGCCCAGGTAACTCACCAATGCCTTATCCAAGGAATTTAATTTTTTTTATTTTATTGTTATACACCCAAAGCAAGAAATCACAAACTAGTACCATTAATAACAATAACAATTGCTGTCCCATTTAAATGAGTTCAACAGCACCATATTACCCTGCTCATCACCTGAAGTTCTCCGTCCCATTGCACCCCTTCACATTTTCTTTATTCTGCCCATTAACCTGCAACAGCGTAATGCATATTTAGTTTGTTAGGCAGTCTTAGCTGGCTATGGGGCCTATTGCCTGTTTCAAGTTTTAGTTCTTGCTCAGGAGATGTTGCTGAAGCGGTTGCTGTATAATCTTAGGTCCAGATGATCTGGGTAACAACTGTATATATAATTCAAATTGTTTATTACAATAGATTAAGGGCCTGATTTATATCTTGGCAGATGGGTTACTCCGTCACAGCGGTGACGGATATCCTGTCTGCCGAAATATCAATTCCATTATATCCTATGGGCTTTATATTTCGGTGGACGGGATATCCATCACCGTTGTGACGGAGTAACCCATCCGCCAAGATTTAAATCAGGCCCTAAATCTTTTAGCCGTTCTTGCTGGGATGGATCGGACCTTTTCCCCACCTCATCACTACTCCATGTTCTGCCATCAGTGACACCATGGAATCCTTGGCGATTCTCAGATCTTTTTTTTTTCAACTTTATTTTAATTTTCTCATAATGTAAACATGAAAAGATAGATCAACAAATTGGTACAGGGTTAAAAATAGAGCATGTTTGAACATGTTAACTCACACTCAGCAATACACCCCATACAACCGATAGCAGTGCTGTTCGGAGATTGACCCTTGCACCTGCCTTCATTCAAAGATGCAGACTTCTACACTTCATAAACTCGACCTTCCACACCAGCAGCACCGGATATCAGATGCCCCCTCCCCTATCCCCCAAGATCATTAGGGGACCTGATAACAAGCCATTTACTCCTAGGCTAGCCTGAGGTGATGCATACAGTATCTATCCTCTGATGCCTTCGCTCAGTCCCACCCTACAAAGGACCATGACTAGAACCCCCTACTTGAACGTCTTTTCCGCATCCAGAGAATGAACTTCAACAGATCAGTCCGTAAAGAATCCCGATGGCTTTAGCAGCACCAAGCCGACATATAGGGAAGGAACCTCCTACCAATCAACTTTACTGGTATTTTGTATTCCATATTAATTAACACCAGGGTCTTGAGCAAGAAAACTACATCACACCTTACATTGGGAATGAGGGGAAGGCCCTTCTTTCTCTAGTCTCCTCAAATATGGCCAGTACCTCACCAAACTTCTTATAAACTCAGTGCACTCTCAGGTGCCTTATTGCTCAGTATATCTTTAATTGTAGCTACTACTTTGGCTATCGTGATGGGCTGGGCTAAAGGTCTTATCACAATGCCATTGTAGCCTCTAATAAAGCAAGTACCTTCCGTCGAGCAGCTGGTTTTGGTAGAATAAAGCTCAATTTAAAATTTCCAAAAGGCATTGAGAATTTCAGGGTTGTACACAAATATTTCTCCCCCTTAGCCAGCAATTGCCCCAACTTCACCTGTTCTCTCTGTGTTTGCAGGAGGCATGCCAGTGTACGCCTGGGTCTCTCCTCCTCCCCACACCGTCTGAATGAAGCATGTTTATTTTGAAATTCAGTTTCCTGCTCTGCCACCTTCTTAACTTCAAAGCAAACACAAGGAGATGATGGACGGAGTGCTGAAACTTTTCAAACACTCACCCCCAGTCACAGATCTGGGTTGAATCCATCATCATTCTTTAGCTCACTTCGCCACCTCAGTTCAGACCCAGCTATATGAAAATCAGTCTTGACCCTGTGCCTCATGGGAACAGTCAAGCCCGAACTGCCAAGCCAGGTCTTCCCTGAACCGGAAACAAGCATCCTGGGACCGGTTTCGGGCTAACAGCCCTCATCAGCCAGGCTAGCTTGAATCCAGTGGCAAAGTGAGCAAGGGACCCACGTCTGGGCATACCCTGCCAACTTAGGGCGAACAAAGCAAACACAAGGAGATGATGGACGGAGCGCTGAAACTTTTCAGACACTCACCCCCAGTCACAGATCTGGGTTGAATCCATCATCATTCTTTAGCTCACTTCACCACCTCAGTTCAGACCCAGCTATACGCAAGCATCTTTCCCTGCAAGTTTCCTATTGTGCCCAATGCCTTTCAACTCTGTAAGCATCCCCCAGACAGTGGCAGCTGCTACATTTTAAAAGTGGTGGGGCAGATAACAAATTTAATTAGACATAAAAATAACCTTACCTTTCTTAACGATGTTCTGCAGGACACATACATCCAAAGTTCCTCCTGCCTCGTGCTTCCTGCTGGACAATGGCATCCAAGCCAATCCAAGCACTGCTCTCTTACTGCTGACAATGCTAACCAGCATAAGAGCAGTGCTAGGATTGGCTAGAGTAGACAAACACAGTGCTCCATCGGACACCTACAGGGCTGTGCCTCTGTTTCGCAGCTGCCTTTCAACTGTTGATTGCAGAATACTGAACTGCGCATGTCAGGCTGGCCATAGTGAAAACACCGGCCAATCTGACATGCAGTTCAGACACAGCACTCAGGTCATCACACTGTATTTCTGTGATGCAGTGGGAAGGTCAGGGGGTTAGCGCCCCCACGTCCCTATGGACGCACAGCCCCTGCCTCCAGAGTCCCTATCTCACACTCCAAACTGCCTAGGTGACTTCGTATGGCCTTCAGTATACCATGCTGCTTTGAAATGTAGAATGCAGACCCTTCTTATGTAGGCCTGGAATGCCTCCCAACCCATGCCGGGGATCTTAACTGGGTTGACATTAAGCTCAAAGTAGTCTACATTATAGCATCTTCACTGCAATCCTAAACACTGCATCCATCAATGCATCTGAATATAAGCACCAATTCCTACAATAGTTGCTAGATCATGGCAATGTCAGGATCAAAGTCATTTGCAAGGGATCTAGCAGTGTCCGTGGCCAGATGGACATATATGTCACCCAAGGGCACACCCCCCTGGTGATACCTTTTTTTATTTTTTTGTAAATCCTTACAAAATATGGCTTAGCATTAGATTATGAAGACCAGGGGTCTGTACCAGGTCGATCACAAGCTATTGGTAGCTCGCAGGATGCCATTGGGTAGGTCACACATGACCTGTCAGCTGCCCCACCTGATAAGGCCGTTATTTACAACACAGTACTCATTTCTGTGAGGGCTCGAAAGCTGACAAATTCGTTTTTAATTTTTTTTATTTAAAGCAGATTTTTATTGAATTGAAGTACAACAGCGCTTTCAGTTGTACAATATACATCAGTGCTCCCTTGTAATATTCAGTACCAATAAATGGGACTTGAAGCGCCGAAAATAACAAAAGTCAATAATGCAACACACATATGACATTATAATAGCAATCAAGGCATATACTCTTAAGTAAGAAAGCTTGCCACTGTTGTAGTAGTGTACGTCATGACATATGAAGCGAGCATATTGAGGTAAACGAATAAAAAGGGATCACTCAAGCCCAACACCCCCTCCCGCAGCACCTCCCACACCCCCTTCCATTTTCCACCCTCAAGGAAATACCAAAGTTATCAGGCAACGATGATATGATATATGAGTAGGCACTTCTAAAAGAATATCATGCAATAGGAGCGGAACCCTACAGTGAGATACAATTATAATGCAGGGGAGTCACAGACGGAGCCGGAGGGTCAAATATCAGGGTACAGAGAGCTTAGCAGGAAGAGCGTGTCTAGGGGGGCATTCAGTCAGTGGATTTGTCTGCACTTTCTGTCATCTCCCCGAAAATCTGCCAGAATTACATCACAAGCCCTCGCCTGTTCCAAGGGCCGCCTACCCTGGTGTGCTTCAGGAAGCAAAGCGTTAACTACCACGTTGGCCATCATATTTCGTCTGCTTGCCACCTTTCAATCTGGGGACCCTCGGCATTCTTCCACATCATAGTAATCTTATGCTTAGCTAGTACCAAGGCCAGGTCAATGAAGTAAGTAGATGCCCAGGAGGCAAAATTGGGGCGAAGGGGTTAAAGTGTGGTCAGTGGTTGCGGCCAGAAGGTGTACCACTTCAGACCAGTAATGGGTCAAGTGGGGACATCCCCACAGCATATTGAGGATGTCCCCTGAGGCAACTCGGCAGCCCGGGCAATCAGGCGAGGTCAGAGGAAAATATACACTAAGCTTCAAAGTCGTGAGATACGCTTGCCAAGTCACCATCTGAAATGGGAACTTCCAGGTCCTCCTCTCATCGGGAGCAGGCATCATCCCTTTGGGCCATATAAAGGCCCAAGACCAAGCGACGGACATTGGAGGTGTCACAAAGGAAGCGACAGCTGGGAAAAGGTTTGGGTTTCACACCGCATCGGCCCCATATGTATAGCCGCTGTCAGGGTACTATACAGTACAAATTGTCCCCCTGGAATATCATAGTCCGTGCAAAGGTCAGCCAATGGCCTCAGTACGCCATCAGGAAACAACGCGCCCACTGTGGCCAACCCTGCCGTCTCCCATTCCAGCAAGCGACCTTCTTCTGTGCCCTGCAAATGGGTAAGTAATGTCTGCTGTGGTAGATTTGGGGAGTACGGCGCGTCTTTTCTCCTCTGTTACTCTGTCTTTCTCTTGTTGTATTTGTTTGTACTATTTTCTTTCTTTTTCTTCTTTCTTCCTTCACTGTTGTCCTTTTGTCCATGCCACTCCTCCTTTGTTTATTTCTTATTTTCTTTTTTCTTCTGTTTCTTTCCCTTTTTTATCTCATTTTCCTTTCCATGCTTTTCTAGTTTTCTTTTTCTTTGTTGCTTTCTTTCTTTTCTTTCTGTTGAGCTTTCCCTTCATTTTTATACTTATTCCTTTATTCTTTCTTCCTCTCCTTTCATTTCCTCCTTTCTTTTTTCTTTCTAATTTTCTTCTTAGTTCCTTTCTTCCTTTCGTCTCCTTTTTGTTTCCCTCATTCTTTCTCTCCTTTCTTTTATTCTTTCTCTGCTTCTTTCTTTCCGTTATTCTCTCTTGCCTTTTTACTCTCATTCTGTCATTGTGTTCTGTCTCGTTCTCGTTTCCTCTTCTCTCTTCCTCTCCTTTTTTCTGTCATGGTCTGTCTGTCTCTCTCTCTCTCCTTAGTTCTCTCTTTAACGTCTCAAGAGCAAAGGGACAAAGTGATCCATAGAGACCTGAGGTGTAAACCTTTTGTGATACAACTCCTGTGCCATTAATGCTGTATGCTCCCTGTAGCAGGACTAGGGTACTCTAGCAGCAAAGTTTACGGTATTTGTGTACATTTATTGAATACTATAGGCAGTAGATTACAGCGGTTTTCAATAATCAGAAGTAGCTTTCACTATAGCAAAGGTTGGAGCCCTCTGTCATAGACCCTCTGGCGGAAATGCAAACTTGATGCCAACTTACTAACTTAAGACAGTAAACCTGGTGGACTATAACCCACGAACCTCTTCAGCATTACATGAGGATGGCGCTTTCTGGGCAACAATCAGTTTTGTGAGAGAGGTGTGGTGCAGCGGCCAGGGCAGCTGACTTCGGAGCACAGGGCTCACGGTTCGATCCCCGGCTCCGGCGGCAGCTCAGCACCATGTGACTCTGGGCAATAACTCACTTAGACCCGTAAGGGTGAGTAGTTCGCGCTTTACAAATACGGATTTATTTTTTATTTTTTACAGGAGAATTTGTTGTTTGTGGGTTTCAAATCTCTTTTTAAGTGAGTAGACTCACTCAAGAATAAATACTAGGAATATATTTTATGATTGTATTAAAATCAACGTCTTTTCTAGTGCCAATAATATGTATAGTTGTATCTATCAAGATAAACAAAATAGTGGCAATAAAAGCTATTAATAAATAAAAAATTAAAAAGAACTGCAAAATTGTAACCGTGTTTAAGAATTTCCTTGCATGGAAAGATGGAACCAGTCTCTGTTCTCCAACCCCTCCCTTCTTGCTTCTAGCTCAGGTGTAAGGCTCCAAAAAGCCTATTTGAATTTCTAAGGTGGCCTCTCACCCGCATACCTTAGCAAAACATTGGACATGTTTGTTCTGTATTGAGAAGGTCTTTGTCCCTCCTTGTGCTCTGGATGTTATGGCATACCCAGCAAGCCTATAAGGCAAGGTGGCCACGAGATGCCGCAGTGGACTTCACAAAGTATGTTTACAGCTGTGTTTGCTCCAACTGAGTCTCCCAAAAGATTTCTTCTCTGACTTGTATTTGTCTGTACCAATTTAAATACACTTTTCTAATTATTTTGAAAAGGGCAGGCCTCACGTTGAATGATGTCAAATGCAAGAATTAACATATTAATCTTGTTGCACCTTCACTTAATTCAATAAGGTTTTGTAAATTATGTGAATATATATATGAATAATTGATACACTATCAAACTATAAAAAGCAAATCTTGTTTGGTTTAAGTGTGCAAATATTACTGAATGCATTATGTGTTTATAAATGAGAAATGTACACTCAAATAAACGAATATATGAAATGCAGTTGGGGGGGAAAGGGCACAAACAGAAAATGTGAAGTTTACATCACTTTGAGATCACCCAGAAGTCAGTTTGGTATGCAGTGTCGTGCACGGATGAGTAAAAGAAATATTCCCTTCCATCCCTATGCCACAGTTTCCACACATCCACCAAATGATGATGTTGCACAATATTAAGCATGTTTCTTTCCATTATTAAAGAAAATCTGGGTATGACCGTTGACCTGTCCAATTTGCTATACAGAATTATGGAAAAATCCCCCACCCCTCTATAGCACCATCTTGGGGTCGTTTGTCATGTATATGTTTGGCTTCCTTTTAGATTTGTGGATCATCCAAGTTGGGGCCATATGTGTTTAATAGCATTAGTGGCTTATTTATTACCCCACTCCCCCCAAGTCACTTTCAACACACAATCGCTGTGCCCTGTTAATTGCAGGCCTTGGAGGTTAGGGAGAAGTCGGTACATCTAATAACTGGCCAATTTGTCTGCCAAACAGTAGAGAAAGGGCCTCTCATTCAATGTCACTCATGGTACCTGCAGAATCCACCTGCTCATCTTAAGGCCCGTGAGGGCCACACTTTTCTAGATGAATCCAGCTCTAGTTTTGGGTCTGCAGATATGTGTGCCTGTCCTTGTGCACAAGTTTTAACCATGCTGGTGGAGCATTGTGTATCTGATATTTAGCTGCCTCATTTGTTTTCTAACATTGGTGACTGCCCACTTGGTCTCCTGAACAGTGAGTATAAAGTTGGAAAATATTGAAAGATTGATTGTAATAAGGATCTTCTGGGGCTATTATAAGGTGCGAGGGTGCCCCTGAAACAAGTCTTAGTGCTAGGGATCGGTGTGTTCTCTCACAGGCTGAACAGGGTCGATTCAACAAAGATAACCTGTAGCTGGTGCTCTATGAAGGTTTCAATTTATCCCTATATTCTTGGTTTCTGGAACACCATGAATTTGTATGTTATTTCAATTGGACCTGGCTTCTAAGTCATCTTCATGGAGGTCACATGTCAGATCTTCTCCATTTTCAGCAGCCTCTCACCCTTGGCTTTTGCTTCATCCAAGGCTTCTGATATGCATCCCTCTGCTATTTCCCGTCTGGTGGCATACTTGTCTAGTCTCATGCATTTGATCAGTGTGTTTGATGAACGTTTCACATTTGTTGTCACTTGTCTTTACATGTCCAGCAGTAGGGATTTGGCTTCCGTCTCCTCACCCATGTCTGCATGGAATGCACAATTACCTTACTCCACATCCAGCTTTTTTCCCTGTCAATTTGTTTGCCTGCCTCAGCTCAAATGGTAGTTTAGACTGTATTTGGTTCCACATGTCCATGTTTAATCATCCCACTGCCCATCCTCAGCCATGTCAACTTATTATGAATAAATATGATGCAGTATGTCTTGTGAATGTTTAGTTGTGGGCTTCAACAGAATCAGCTGGCTAGGCCCCTGGAGGAACATACATAGCGAACATGTCAATTGTGCGGGACGATCAACACTATCCATACCATTGTGATGGTTTTCTGCACATGGTTCCCTTATGGCAAGAAATGGCTTTCTCAATGGGTTTGTAATTTTGTTATGACATAATTCAAATCTACTGATTTCTAGCTGAAGACCTTGGAGGCAACTTGAACAGCTGCCATCACTTCTGCTTGAAGAGTCAATGGACTGTCTGCCTCTGCACCGTGCATTGTTACTCATAGAAACTAGGTAGAACTTCAGCGTGACACTGCCTTAATTCTACAGGTTTTCTTAGAAAATAATTATCACTGTCTTCTTTCCAAGGACCCACTCTAGCAAAACTGAGTAAGTTGTGTATATTTTTTTTTTTAATTAGGAAAGTCCTTAACTTGAGCCATAACAAAATAAATGTACAAGTTCATTCTTGGCCTTTTGTTCCACCCTGGTTGGAGTTATCCAGTGTTTGCTATTGCCAGGACAGTGTTGAGATGTAAGAAATGGGGAAGACACTGTTTATGCATCTAAATTGGAATCTTGGTATTGTATAGTATTCTTCTTATTGGTCTTGCCTTGTATCTAGTAAATTATTACATCAAAAGAAGTGGCTTAATACGAGTTCAAAACCAAAAAACGAAGCAAACCTTAAAAAGATTATCTGTTATATGACTAAAAGAAGTAAGAGGACGAGTAAGCGAATACCTGGGTATTGAGCAGTAGACACCAAGAATACAATGAGGAGGCTTAGAGGAACTCTCGGCTGTGGAAATATGAAATATAAAGCAGATACACAAATGAAGCCCTAAAGAAGCTCAAATGAGGAAAACAACTCAAAATAATCCTACCCCAAACAACAAAACCAGGTTAGAAAATACCTAAATTGAAACAATCCCTTTACTAAGCCACAAAGAGGCATGTACATTCATTTTCTTTTTTTAAATCTTTGTAGACCTTTAAATCAGTGTATGTGGTAAAAGATTTAAAAGCAAGCTATTGGACGGCCATCTCTTGCTAGGAACCTCTAAAAAGTCATCCAGTGCACTACTAAAGAAGGCCCAAACCTCAGAATAAAAACGGCATAATAAGTGAAAAGAACAATATGCATGTAGGCGAGTTACATTAAGAAAGAGAGGAGTAGGACTAAGGTGGTAAAGGGCATAGTTTAGAGAGTTCAACAAGGAACTTTCCCGGGCCACTACACTGGCAGCCCCCTACCTTGCATATACTTTTAGAAGGTCTGACAGATGTGCCCTTTCAGAAGTTCCCTATTATAAACAATTTGCCTGAATGTTTTGTATTCCGTTTTTCCGTTGGATAAAACCAGTCAGGATTAAATCTGGAACAGAAGTGGTCTAGCAAATAGGAACATAAAGTCAGAAATACAAAATACAGGAACCACAAGGAAAATAAAAAAGAGAGGATTGTGGAGGGCATAGTTCCAAGCTCAAGAGTAAATGGGAATAGCAGATTTATAGTGAAGCAATAGAGAGGACATCTTATGCAATGGACAGAACATTGGTCGAGGAGTGAAAGGAGTAGAGATTCAGATGACCGATGCAGAGAAGAGTGGGGTAAACCGGATAAATCACAAGCTTAGAATAAAGGAAGAAACCAATGTATTTGCAGAGATAAATACAGAAACAGGACAGAAAGCATAAAGTAAATGTGGATGTAGATAAGGCAATGGGTTTGGAGGAATAGGCAGAAAAACATTATTGAGAAGAATATATAGAATATATAACTGAGTGATGGGGAAGGAGAGCACAGAGAAGGGCAGAAAAACTTAACAATGACAACTATTTGGAAAATGTCAACACAGGAAACTTCTCTGTAGAGCTGAGCATGAAAGATTTATAAGCTCTTGTACCATACCAGCATCGTACCCAAAAATGCTAGAACTATCTCAAGAGTGATACAAAGAAAGCTTCAAGACATGCCCATACCACACTATGGAAACTGACATGTCAAAAATGTACCTATTGCTTATCAGCATAAAACAAGCCTCACCATGGACACAGTATTAGCTTATCTATGGCCAGCTTTACAAACGTTTTTCCTTGGCTTAAAACAGACTGAAGACTGTCTTGTGGCAGAAACAACTGCCTTAAAATTCCCTAAAGCCTATATAAAACCTTTATCTATCAGTCCATAAATGATAATGTGAATCCATAGTTTTAAAATAAACTTTTTCCCTGTGGGAATTAATTCCATCATCACTGACCGGTAAGATACAGTCAACCTAAAACCTTCGCCAACCCCAAAGCACGTACCAGATACCAATTAATCAACAGAACCAATATGTTCAGAGTCCATCAAAGGATGAGCTGCCACCACATTTCTATAAACCCCTCTATACAACCTTCCTCCTTAACTGGAAAGTGGCATGTAGCTTAGAGACAAACCAGGCCTTAACCGAGTTCACACAAACACCCAACGTCCAGCAAACAAAAAAAGGAAGCACGCTTTTTAAAGAGGGTGCCTCTCTTTTTTCATTCTCTACCGCCCTTACATTTTGCACTTTGAGGCGACTTTACGGTTCACCCATATTGCTCATACTCTCTTAACATCAGTGACCTAACCAATTAGCACAACTGCAGAATTAAGTTAATTTGGTTTACAGACAATGCAATCACCATGTTAAACAAAAACAAACCTCCGCATGGCTGTGTCTAAAATGGTTATGTTGCCCAGACTCCTTTACCATTTTGTGAATCTCCCGGTTGTACTCCCGGCCTGGATTTTTAAAACACTGGATACCCTGTTGTCCTCTTTACTTTGGGGGTCGGGTAGACATAGGTTGGCATTGACTAAGTTGCAACTACCTAGTAATGCGGGCGGACTGGGAGCACCTGATTTCAGAACATATTGTATAGTCGGACAGCTACAGTGGTTAGCATATTGGTTGGGGGGCAAAAATTTATTTGAAATTGGGCATTCCCCTGACGTTTTAAAACGTGGAACCCTCCAAGCGCTGCTATGTCCGGGAGCGGATAAATTGCGTGATCCTCCTTATCTCCTACATATTGCACTACACTATTGGAAACAAGCTCATAAGTTAGCAAAGCTGCCCTTTCCATACGCCCCGAATATCCCACTCTGTGGCTTACCTACTAGACGAGGGATAGTATCAATGGCTCGGATAAGGGGGTGGACACAACTGGGTATAGAGACAGTTGGTGAGTTCTTCCTGGATGGAAACCTGATGCCTCACGAGGAATTTATCCGCACTCATTCAGTGCCTGACACTTTATTTCTCACTCATGCAGCAATAGTGCATTTTATTCGGAAATATTGGCTCATAGACCAGAAGGAACCTCCCACTTTCCAATTATTGAAATCCCTTCATATAATGGGGCATGGCCGACACCTAGTACGTTGGCTCTATCGGGGATTGAGGGAGCATCTATATACCACATTACAACATCTTAGACAGAAATGGGAAACAATACTACTACGTGAACTAGCGAGTCTCCCGTAATTGCCGATTAAAAATGATACAACTATTCATATTACACAAAGCAGATCTTGCCCCGACGACGATACGGAAGATGTTCCCTACTGCGTCTTCGGTTTGCCCGAGATGTCCTGCACAAGATGCTGATTTTATTAATATGTTATGGTCCTGCCCAGTATTGGGGGGGTTCTGGTCAGCGGTTACCCAGAGTCTAGCGGTACTGACAGAACGCACACCTTGGGGCACGATTGAAGCCTGTCTCCTAGGGCTGTTCCCACTCCCTAAGAAGGCGAAATTATTACGCCGTTTTGCAGGATTGGCCCTGTTGCTTGCCAAAAGATTGATTACACAGCGCTGGAAATCCCGCGCGGCGCCCCGTGAAGGCAAATGGAGAGAAGAGGTTATCAGGTGGGCGGTTGCAGAGAGGGAATCACTACAGCATGAGGAATATAGGGGACTACGAAAACGTCCAATATCCTTAGATTGGGCACACCTGATAGAACTTTTTAAAGCAGACACAGGGGATGAGTTGGAAGACTCACAGGCTACAGTGATGGAAAGCGGTGCAGACGCATGATTACTGCCTGTGAGTTGGCTGGATTTCTAAAAGATCTACTGTTTCCCCCCCCCCCCATTCTCCCAGTTCCCCATACGTTCCCCTCCTTCCCCTTTCTCCCCCTCCCCCTCCTCCGTGCCTCTCCTTCCCCTTCCCTTGTGATTCCGGACCTGACAGTCACCCGATACAAAACATCTGGTAGGGTGTATTGTCTCTGTAGCGGCAACAGTTTTTATTGTTTGGTTTTCGTATTATTTGGGGTGGGTTTTAGCTGGGAAAGGGGTAATGGGTACTGATATTTCTGACCATACTCACATTATTATAGTTTATGCACTTATAATGTGCCCACATTCATATCTATACAATGCTTCCACACTTAATATTAAGTGGATAATAGTTCTGAATAATGAAAACGTAGTACATGTATGCGACTATCACCATCTTGTTATAGAAAAATGTAAACAAAACGTCTGATTGTAATCATACATGTGTATGTACCATCTGCAGTACTCAATAAAGTTTGTGTTTAAAAAACAAAACAAAAAAAAAACCTTTTTTCAAGATAAACTACAATAATAGCTTACATGTAAGGTGAGATTAGTGTTGTCACTAAATGCACAATAAACAGCAACATTGCATTCATCATGGCAGTAATTACCAGTGGCTGTGCTACTAAGCAACTTTTCTAGAGTAACACAGACTGACTCAGAAAATTTAAAAAAATGAAGATTTCAATACGTGGATGCACATGCGCAAGAACCAATAAGCGGCCAATCTACTGGAAAATATGAATTACACTGATCGCTGTTTAAATAAACAGTGGGCTTACACATACAGCTAGTTCACACACAGCACCTATACTTTGCTCAAAACCAAAGACACTCATCACAATCTACTTTTGAAAATGTGGTGTTGCACAACATAACACTCTAAACATATCTTTATCAGTGCCCGTGTACATCAGCAGCAAAACTACTCCAGAGCCAAGGATATACCTCAGATAAACCACAGGATATACCTGGTCTGATGACTTTGTTCTTGTGTGAAGGGTAGGGGGGAAAGGTGGGGGTGGACACATGTTTTTATTATGTAATCGCCTTTTTTTTATAGCATTTTAAACTTAGTGCATTTTAAACTTGCCTGAATATTTTGAGCCTGCTCTTCAAACGGCTTGCTCGGCACACAGGGAACACCGTGTTTAGTGCCTTCGTGCCACCATACTTCTGCTTTGGGCTGTGTTGGGCCTTCATCTTTGTCAGTTAGTGGTCTAGTTGCTGCTGGGGGATCTCCTGTAGGAACGTAGAAGGGGCTCCTGCACGGACGCGCTTTCATGTCTGTTGACTATGTTCTTCTTGGGTGGGGGGGAGCACATATTTTTATTGTGTGCTTGCCTTTTTTAGCATTTTAAACTTGCTGCATTTTAATCTTACCTGAATATTTTTAGTCTGCTCTTCAAATGGCTCGCTCGGCATGCCGTGTTTAGTGCGTTTGTGCTGCCATACTTCAGCTTTTGGCCGTTTTGGGCTGCCACCTTTGTCAGTTAGCGGTCTAAATGCTGCAGGGTGGATGTCCTGTAGGGACATAAGAGATGCCAATGCGTGGACGCGCCAAAGGCGTGACTAAGTCAAGCCCGCCTGCGCCTGTCGGTGCTCAGCACCAGCCATGCTACTCAATTATCTCGGCAGGGCCCATGCAGAAGGTATTCCCCTTTGGAGATTTAGGCTCTGAAACCTGGTGCTTCATATTCTGGTCAGTTCTACCCGTCCACCTCAGCTCTGCTGCTTATCTGCCCTCTGTGTTCCTTCAAACTGTATGGTCGTTCTTTGTCTGCTAATGCCTCCCGGGTTAATTGCTCCCTGAAGGCTAGTAACCATCATGCCAACACACTAAGGATCCAGGCAGCATTAATAAACATCCGATCCCTCCACAAAAATGCATTGCACATCTTTGAGCTTCTCTGGGATGAACACTTGGACATCCTGTTTCTCACAGAAACGTGGATGAGCGATAGCTTGGCGCCGGGTATTGCATTTGCTGTCCCCTCGAGCTACTCGATCGTTCACCATGATAGGGGTGGGTAAGAGAGGTGGGGACGTCGCTGTAATCTCAAAACGCTACTTGAAATTTACTTCTTTTGAGATTCCTGAGCTCCTTGGGGCTGAATCTTTGGGTTTCTGCCTCTCTCCTTCAACAAATAAATCCCTGTCTCGATTGTTAATCTACCGTCCTCCTGGTCAGGCTACTAATTTTTTTGTCCTCTTTAGATAACTGTCTGTCCAACTATACGCTAAAGTACTACAATTTCTCGGTATTGGGAGACTTGAACATTCGTTTGGACAAGACAGGCTCACCGCGCCTCCCTTCTCCTGGACACTGTCTGCCTGGAACCTGAAGCAGTTCATGCTCAAACCCACCCACTTTGCCGGCCACCTTCTTGACCCAATTTTTTCTAATGGCTGTATTAAGGTTGTAGAGGTTTGAAGTAACACCTGGTCGTATAACCCTACAGTGTACTTCTGCTGGACACTGGAGCAAGGTCCCAGGTAGCACCCATTAGACCAGTTTCTGGTGGTCTGAGATGCCCATCAGCTCCCTGGTTTGACCAGGAGTATAGATCAATGCGGCAGCACTGTAAAAAGCTTGAAAGATCCTGGCGTAAGCATTATCTGCCAGAGGACAAGGAGCGCTATAAAAAGGAGCTGTCCATCTACCATCGAGGAATAAAAAAAGCTCAAGCAAAGTACTTTGCTAATGAAATTACGAGGTCCAACAACAAAACTAAAGAGGTTTTTAAAATCACCAAGAAGCTTGCCAAACCTTCCGCTCTCTCTCAGCCCTGGAAGCCTCACTGAAACTCTGTTATCAACTTTCTGACTTTTTAGAGAACAAGATTTTGGGCATTGTTGAGACATTAAAGGCAGCAGTAACAAACTATAGTGCAGACTGTCATGAATTAGGTGGCCAAAACGTATCTACAGTTACCAATAGCAGTGAGTTCAATGGGTCTGGAGGTCAGCCCTTGATAGTTCCTTCCTTACACTCATGCTCTTTGATGGAGCTCTCCACCATTTTATTGGGAGACTCCGAGCAAGCCCTTAAAGCTTGTAAGTTCGGCTCCTCAAACGACCCCTGACCCCGACTCTGGTCACTAATGCCGAGGTCATTCATCCCTCCCTGAATTTGTTGCTAAACAACTCATTGAGTCAGGCCAATGTTCCCAGCTGCTAGAAGAGCGCTAGGCTGATTCCTCTGTTGAAAAAACCCTTGGCAGAAAAGACCGTCCTGGCCAACTACAGGCTGATTTCTTTTCTGCTAGCATTCTCAGAGATCCTCGAAAAACGAATCAGCATCCAACTTTCCATTTATCTTGATGCTAATCAGTTGCCGCATCCTTCGCAATCAGGTTTTTGCCTGGGATTCAGCACTGAATCTGCTCTGGTAGAGGTCTCAGATGTTATTCAACTGCCCGTGGATAACGGGAAGAAAGAGGCCTTGCTGTTACTGGACCTCTCTGCGGCGTTTGACAAGGTTTCCCATCCTATCCTGATGTAACGGTTGCGGGACATCTGAATAGGTGGGACCGTGCTAGCTTGGCTGGTCTCCTTTCTATCGAGCAGATGTCAGTCTGTGTGGAGGCTGCAATTTGCGAATGACTCCAAATCCATTGCGTTTGGGGTTCCCCATGGCTCTGCCCTGTGTCCGACATTGTTTAATGTCTATTTGCCCCCTTTTGCTACCCTGGTGGAATCCTTTGGAGTGCAGGTCATCTTTTATGCTGACGACATGCAGATCATTCTAACTTGGGACAGGAACATCTCTAGTGCCCATAATTGAACTGAAGCGTCCCTGTCAGTGGCATTCCAGTGGATGTGTCGGAGCAATCGCCAGTGCAGCACCAGTAAGACAGAGGTATTGGTCTTTGGAATCCATCCCTCCCCTTTGTGGGGTGGTGAGGTTTGGCCTAGTTCTGCTTCATCTACTCTGACCCCTACTACAGTGGTTAGAAATCTTGGAGTGGAGTTCGACATCAACTTTTCCTTCAAACCACATGTGGAGAGTGTAGTCAGGACACAAATGGTTATCCTTTGGTAAGGATGTTTCTTAAAATCAACTTACACTCTGTCTCTAACTTGATCAAACTAACCCAGATCTGAGTCTTTGTAGAAAAAGATGTCCTTACCTCTTGCTATTAAAGTGGAGGAAGAACAGCATCCTCAAGGCATATTAAGGTTACCAAACCTCTTTACAAATAAATTCTTTTGGACCAAATTATATTTTATCACCCTCAAACTCCTGTTATATTGACATGGTGGCTTGTGTTTCTCCTTAGGTCTGAAATTCTATACCCTTTACATCCGTGAGCCATCACTGGTTTAGTTTAAGCGACAACAATGCAAATCCATACTGATGCTATTTAAAATTGTGCAATAATTGCATATATTTTTGATAAACCATTTTATCAGCATTTCCAGACAATGTAAACAATGCAATTGCACACGGTAATAAATCAAAGCATATCCGTTGTTGAGTTACAGTACCAGCAGTGATGAAGAATACATATTTCGGAAATCTAGGGCCATTGTTCATCTTCTGGAGGTCCCCAAATACATAGTTGCACTTTAACATAAGAAACGTCTTCTTGATGTCACCAGGGTCAATGAAAGGGGCTCTTTCACTTTTGGGTTGGTGCCAGGGCATTCTGGAAGTGATGTATGTTGTCTAGTCGACGGCCCTAGCATACACCTGTTTTAAGTAATAAGTTCACTTATCAACCTTGATCAGAGCAACCTGTTGACCAGCACCTTTGCACAAATATTGACTTCAGCACTAATTACTTGAACTAGTTCTATACGAGGCACAAACATACCTTGAGGATGGCTGGGCTTAGGAATTAATTGTCTTAGGTTAGGGGGAATACTTCAGAAGAAGAAGTCACTCAACGTACCTCGCATCTGTGGCTCAGCTGCCTGCCAGAGTCTTTTAGAGAATTGAAACTGGCAGCCATTTGGTCCCGAAGTCTATTCCAAGACAGAAGCTGATTTGGGGTTTCTCCTTCCAGATAACTTTTTCTCCTGCAAACCACATTCAGTTTGAGTGAGCTTTTTCTTTGGGAGTCGGCAAAACAACCATCAGTCTTGTTTTGGTGCAAAGAGTATAGTGCTGACTCCTCGAAATTACCTTCCCCTCAGGAGTTTGAATCTCATCTGCATGTTTTGCTGTTGTGTCTCTTCTGCTCTGCCAGTAAAGTAATTTGCTGGTTTTATACCCAGATTTATGCCTGGATCTTTGGATGCCATACTTGAGGTCTTCCTTGATTCTGTTGAATTTGCTTCAGGTATGCCCTGTTCCTTTCTAGTTCTTGCTGTGTGGCCTCATCCGGTTTGGTGAGTTACCCCCTTTCCAATTCCAGGAGGAGGCTTCCAAGTCAGTTGTTGAATGCATTTTGCTTTATCCTGAAAACCAAGGCTTTTCCTCCAAGGTCAGGCTTTAACACTTTCCAGATGCTTTGCTGAGAGGTGACACATCCACCATTTTCCTGCAAAGAAGCTTCTGCGTCCTCCCGAGATATTTACAAGAAATTGGTCATCTGAAAGCCACCAGGTGTTAGTGTTATACCCGAGGGTCCCCACTTTTTATTACCAACAAACAACTCAATGGGCACATGGTCTGAAGGGCCATAAGCTAGTATACGAGTGTTACAGATCAAAAAGGTATCTGGGTAGGGTACAGAACCATCTTCGAGCTTGGGAAAGGACCTATACAAATCCAAGTAAAAGATGTAGCATTGGTTTGAAGGGTATTGGGTATGCCGGATAACGTTCAGACCCAACAAGTTTGTAAAGTCGGACCTTCTTAATGGCCTGCCCCAGTCTAACTATATACCTGTTTATGCCAGTGTCTGTCACGCAGTGAAGTCCCCTGTAATAATGGTAATGAACGAATGAGTAGTCTTATTGAGCGCAACGATTGCCCGGAGGCGTCTTGGCACTATGCGAAACAAGAGGCCAGTGGAACTCGTATTATAATTTTTTTATTTACTGGATAAAAAGCCATGCTTTAAGGGATTTCCGTAAGACGAGAGTGATGTCGCTGCTTTCAATTCATATGGAAAACGATTCCAGTGGAGGGCTGTGGACCTGAAAAAGCTTCGGCCGCCCCAGGGGGAACGTTTGAAAGCTGGCACCATCAAGTGTCTCGCAGAGCTGGAGCACAAGGTCCTATGGGGCGTGTACCACCTAAGGTTCTTCTTAAAGTGGGATGGGCCCTGCCCATGAAGGGTCTTATAGGCCATACACAAGGCCTTGAAAATAATGCTCTCCCTGACTTGGAGCCAGTAAAGTGTGCTGATGGCTGTTTTTGCAGATTGGAATTTTGTAATTTTCAAGGGGAACCAAGCAGCAGCATTCTGGAGAGACTGTAATTTTTTCAACGAACCCTTGGGCAGGTCTAGGTAAAGACTGATACAGTAGTCAAGTCTTTCTAGCACAAGTGCAATGCCTACTGTTTTTAGGAGATCAAAGGCTAAAACATTTTCAATCTTCTTAATCACTCTGAGAGCATGAAAGGAGGATGAGGTGACCTTATTTACTTGATCTTTATATTTTAATTCCCTGTCCAGTAACACTCCCAGATTTTTAACTTTGGAGACTAGTGTAGGGAGTGATCCTAACTCAGACGGCCACCAGGCTGGGGACTAAAAAGAATAACCTCTGTCTTTGATTAATTTGATTTTAAGCAATTACAGCCCATCTATTTGCTTACTGCACTCATGCAGTTCCTAAATACACCGCTGGAATGAACTTCATTTTTGGCAAGGGAAACCATTATTTGGGTGTTAGCATATGATGCTAATGACAGACCGAAAGATTTTATGAGCGAGGCCAGAGGTGTTACGCATAGATTGAACTATGTGGGGCTCAGCAATGATCCCTGGGGGACACCACAGAGCAGGGAATAAGATTCTGAGGTGAACTCCCCCAGGGACACGGCTTGTCGCCGCCCAGACAGGAAGGATTGTAATAGGGCCAGCGCAGGACCCTCTATCCCGAGTTCTCACATACAGTCAACCAAAAGCTCATGGTTGACCGTATCGAAGGCAGCTGACAGATCCAGTAAGATGAGGGCTGCACTTCCGCCCCCATCCAGGGTTGGTCTAATTTCCTCATTGGTCACTATAAGCGCGTATTCTGTGCTGTGGCCCTGCCTAAAGCCGAACTGAGTGTCATTAAGGAGATGATTACAGGTGGGTACATGGACCAGCAGGTGTAGAAATAATTCCAGAGTACCAACTGTCAGCGTGGGCATATGTAGTTATTAAGCAATATCCATTTCTATTCTCTGAGTGTGCCCCTGCCCATTATGTATCTCCCATAACTGTCCATCCACGCGCATTTGTAGAAGAAATGGAACATTTTGCATGAATAATAAAGCAACATCCCTCATGGATTACCTTGGACCACGGATGTTGCATTTGGTTGCTAATAAGTAGGTTTCCAGGAGCATTGGGACAGTCAGGAAATATCTTTTGCCTGAGCAAAGGACAGCACCTTACTTTATCTTAACAATCGGAGTGTTACAGTTTCACTTGATAGTTTGGGCCAATACCACAGCAAAACAAAATTAAACATAACCATGTGTAGTATCTAGTACTTACCTGCATGTGGTGTTCCAGTTTCTGTATGGAAGGTTGGGCTGGAATGCGCGGGGTTGATTTCTGGCAGTTGAAGCTTACGTGGGTGCTGGAAGGTGCACAAGGTTGTTCACTGCAGCTGTACTTAAATAAACAACGTGTTGAAACTACCTTTATGCTTCATTGATGTGGGCGTTCTGCCTGGCAGGAGCCTGGCTCGTCTCCTGTTTGTCTTCAGAGTTGCATGAGGTGATGTCATTTCAAGGGGGCTTCCTTGTACCCTAGTCCACAGAGATCGACAGCTCTACGGTGTTGAGAGCCAATGCCCACAACATTCTAGTGTGTCATCTGGCACACCATAAACCGCTCCTGTGGTGCCTGATGCAAGAGTGGTTAGACAGGGAACTTCCTGCTTAGTCCTGTCTACGAGTACAGGTGGAAGACTCCACATTATTTGTTCAGTGTACCCATTGGTAACATTATCGATGGTGCGCACACCTGTGTACATCAGACTGTAAATACTGGCCATTAGTCAGATACTCACTGTGATGCGCATACCTCTGAGTCCTGTTTGACTGGTTCCCTTAATTTTCTAAAAATGTCAAAATGTGGCAAACTTTACTCAGCCACAGATTTGTACACAGTTAGCTAAGTTGTGTGCTACCCTCAGTTCTCTAGGTTCTATATGTTAGCAGGCCAATGAGTTGATACAGAGGTGGTCTATTTGGAATTAGCTCACCACCCCAGTTGCAGCTGCACATAATATCTCTCAGTCACTGAGTAGAGGGCCATTTTTTTTTTTTGTTGTTGAAGTGTCAAGGGTCAATAGGACCATACCGTTAGTGAATCCCCCTACATCTTTTCTGGAGTACCCCAGAGAACGTCCATTTGTCTGGAGTAATTGGTTTGATGCTTTTGAAACATTCCTCGGTCAAAAGGGGCTTCAAGATTCAGACCAGAGCGGAAAAATGCCTGCTTCTTCACTCACTAGGCTTTGACGGAAGAGCAGGTTTCAAGGAACTTTAGCAGCTGGTTCCCAACTCAATTGAATTCTCCCAACGCAATTGGTATCTGTCAGTCTTTACAATTCAGGTCAACCTGGCCAAGCATAATTTATTGATAATTACCCTGCTTTATATAAACAAAATGTTCACACTTAAACACAGATGCAATACCAAAACTTCTAAACAAAGCGCATTACCAATTAAACATGTTCCCCAGTTGACCGTTGTGAGAAGCTGGCTAGGTATATGGTGCACACTTATGTAAGTGGGCACCTTGCACCAATCCAGACAACCCTTAGGGCGATTTTAGTGGTCTTAGACAACCTTAGAACGCTCTCTAAGTGGTAGCAGTGGAGTGCAGCCTTCAGGCTTAGTCCAGAAGGAGTGTAAAGCAGCTTGTTTCACCAGAACATAATCTTGTAGGTATAGATTAAGTGAAAAAGAACCACACAGTGTATTTATAAAAATATGTATTTATTATAAGACACTCACTAACACATACAGGTATCTCCTAGCCGGAAATGTACACAATGCACACAATACTTTTCAATAGAAACAGGTAAGTAGCACGATATACACAGTGGTCCCCAGGGGGAGACCAAACCATATACTAAAATAGTGGTATGCGAACCACGACTCGAACCAGGACTATACCCAGAAGGCGTAGAAGTACCGGGGCACCAAGGAACCACCCAAGGTAAGTAACCAGGAGCCCCACGGAGGCCGTGTGCAGAGTGGGAACACGACCCTGGGATCAATGCAAGTCAATGGGCGAGTCGCGGTTGCAATTTGAAAGAAGGACCCTTCCCAGTGGACCCTGAAGAAACACAGTGGAATACAGAAGGTTGTAGAACCACCCCACCCGTGGATACCCTAGGAACCAGGATACCTACACCAGGGAAGCGGGGTGCATAGGTGTGAAGTGGTGTCGGAAACCGCCGTTGAACCCAATGGAGGACTTCAGGAAGATGCCGCTGCTGGAGAAGGTGAAACTGTCCGTTGGAATCCAAAGGTGGATTTCAGATGTGAAGAACCTGCAAGCAGAGGGGACAGAGTCTATGCCACTCAGGAGTGACCAGGAGGCACGGAAGACGAATGCCCACCGATGTCGAGTGTTGCAGGGAAGCTGACGGTGACCTTGAAACTGCAGCTGTGTGGACCAGGCGACGTTGTGGAAGACCAGGAGCTGTACACGAGCTGTCCCATGTCGGATGTCGAGAGTTGAGGGGTCGGTGTCCAGAGGGAGCACCAACAAGCCTTGGCGACTGCAACTAACTGGGAAGTTTAAGATGGTGCAATGTTGGTACCAGCAAGATCCAGGAGACTCGCGACAAGCAGGGGGGTCAGGGCAGACCCCGAGCAGTCAGGGGAGCCCAACAAATTCAAAGATGACCATCAAGAGGACCCACAGGCCGAATGCACTGGAGTCGCGAGAGGACCTCGAGCAGCTCACCAAAGATGCAGGCCCACGGTGCAAGTGATGCGGTGAGGATGAAGATCTTAGTCACTGGAGATGCTTGAGTTTGGGGCTACTTGTAGTCCGAAGATCTTGGTGGAAAGAAGCCAACAAGCCTTTGCAACTGCAAGTCGACCCGGTGCACAGGGGTTCGGTTCCGGCGTCTCTGACGAGGGAAACTGGCCTCAAACTTGGTGAGAGGACAGGGCAGGCCTCGAGGGATGTGAAGAACTACAACCTGTGTTGCTGAGCCTTTCGGAGTCCGTGGGAGCCCAGGATCAGCAGACCGGTCAGCTTAGTTGCAGTGCCTGCAGATCCTTCAGGTGTCTTGGATGCCCACAGGCTTTGGAAGGTTCCTGTATGGTGCACAGGAGCGGACGTTGCAGCAGACGAGCAGTGAGACAAAATCAGGAGCAGCAGGAGTCTTCCCAGTTGCAGGCTTGATGCCCAGAGCGAAGTTCAGCGAAGTCCAGAGTGCCCAGACAGTTGAAGAGGTGGTGTCTGAAATTAATCTTGTCCCACGACGAATCTAGGGATCCACCCTCAGGTAAGCCCTTATGTACCCTAAGGAAAAGGTTGAGACGGTTCAGGGGTTCCTCCCTAAGGAGGGGCTGGACAAGGGGGAGCATACTCCCCTGTCCTTTGTCCAGTTTCGCGCCAGAGCGGGAGCCAACGGCTCCCTGAACTGGTTGAACTGGACTATGCATGGAGGGCACAAAGTGTGCCTTGCATGCAGACTATGTGCCGCTGGCAAGTGCCCCCACCCTGCCCCAATACAATAAACCCTTTCTGGGAGGTGGTCACACCTCCCTGTGAAAGGTTACTTATTGTTCTGCCTTCCCCTGCCCAAGATTGACTCAGCAGCAGGAGGGCAGAAACGTGTCTGTGGCCGGCAGCAGCCCTAGCTTGCTGTCTGGGTCTGGAAGACTGGTACCGGGAGCACCGAGTGCCTCCCAAAGGAGCTTTACAGTGCACGGAATCATACCTCCCACACGTTAACAGAGGTGCCCCTCTAAATGTTATATGACTGTCTCACTTACAACCCGGGAGAATGGACTCTGTGGGCTAAAGGGGTGTCCTGCTCATGCAAGGGCACCCTCCACACTTAGAACCGAGCACCCTGCCTTCAGGATTGAAAGGTCTGCTTTAGGGGTGACTTATAGGTCTTAAGTGCAGTGACCCTAGATATAGGTAAACCTATATCTTTCTTAAGTGGTGCTAGCACCAGCTTCCGCAGGCTGCAATGGCAGGCCTGTAGTTACAGTTTGAGTGGTCCCTCATGGGTGGCATAATACATGCTTCAGCTCATGGGGGACCCCTGGTGTACCTATGCTCTGGGTACCTTAGTACCATATACTAGGGACTGATAAGGTGACACCAGTGACCAATCTGGGATGTACCTAAGTACTTACCAAACAAATTTAGGGGAGAAAGCACAGAGACTGGGGTCCTGATTAGCAGGATCCCAGTCAGACTAGCCAGAAAGAGTGTTACATCAAGCAAAAAGTGGGGGTAACCATAAAAGCAGATCCTACTTTCCTACAACCGCTATCTATTTGCATAGCTGTTAAGTCTCCTTCTGAAGCTGTCCACTTCAGCATTTCAATAAACATTTCCTTCAGTCAGGGTGAATGTGGTGATTTCTATGCCATAGCATTTGAGTGCAATACCAGTAATAATGCCCAATCCAGGAACCTAGACTCACCTTACACCAATTCTTTATGGAATGTTTTCAAAACCCAGGATACTTCGCCTGGCCTACCGTAAATTGTATATGCCAGTGATTTCTGATACAATTTCAGTGACTGCAGTCCAGTACTACCTCAACCTGTCTTAATCCCAAATCATAGGAATCAAATCAGCTCGTGTTGCCCCACATCTAGGGTAAAGGTCACTATCCCCAGGGTACCTCTTGTGTAATCTGAGTCACATATGAGTAACTTACTATGTTATCCCAGTCACTAAAGGAACTGCAAGATGGATAGTCCATACAATCCAGATTTGTTACAAAACAGAGAGTGTGACATTGGAAGAAAAGCCAAGGGCACAGTCGACAAGTTAGAAGGAATCAACACTCGCCTTCCTCAAAAACAGATCTTTAAATGAGATCTGCATGGCAACCAGGTGGTCTTCTATGCTCGCCTTCACAAAGCATTACTATGTAGACATTCAAGCCAATAAGGAGGCTCCGGTGGGACAAAGGGTTCTAACACACCTGTTTGCAAATATATGCACTGATAATACCAACCTCCCAAGGGAAGAGAATATTGCTACAAAATAACTGTAGAGCATGTGAACCAAGAAAAGATTCATGCTGCAAAACAAAATGGTTACTGATCTGTAGGAGCAGTTTTGCAGCTTGAAGAATTTTCTGGATTCAAATGTGACTATACCACCTATTGTACATGTTCATTAATTCTCAACAGTTCGGTTGTGGAAGCTGGAAACTTTTCATTGCAAATTTTCTTATGTTCAGCTCTGTACGAATTTTGTGGATTTAAAAAAAATATATATATTTTTATTGCATTTTAAATATACAGCACAGCATTATATCAATTACTTACAGACACAAAAGAATAGATAGTCTTAAAAAGCAATTCACCAAACAGCCATACAGTTGAGGTATTTGTCAAAATATTGAAACCTTTGGAAAAAACCATGAAAGAAAGAGAGGAAGAAAAAAAGAAGAAGAAAGAGACAGACAAAAAGAACATGTGAGCCTACTTTGTCGCCACTCAGATTCTTTAAACAAAAAAAAACAAAAAAATATCTAGGGTCCATTATGAACCAGCGATTCCTTCCAACTATACATAGGAGCCCATATCCGTCTACCTACAATTTTCCCTCTTTTACCCTTTCTTTCATATATTCCCCTTTCCAAATTGAATATTGAAAGAAGACGAGCTAACCATAACTGAAATGTTGGTGCGGATTGATCTAACCAAACTGAAGCGATAGTTATACGTAAAACCGCCATAGCGAGAAAAAAAAAATAATCCAACCTCGATTGACCCTGGCTATTATCCACCCCAAGTAGCATTAGGGCTGGGGTTAATTTAACCTTAAAGCCCAAAATAGATTCAAAAAATGCCGTAATGGATGATTTAATCCTATCAAGGCGTGGACAAGCAGAAAACATATGAACTAAATCTGCGTTAGATGAATTACAGCGTGGACATGTGGTTCCCTCTTGACCCCCCCATTGTAGGATCTTAGCCGGAGTATAGTATAGAGAGAAAGCTGTTTTGTAGTACTGGGCTTGAAGCCCAGCAGAGCATAATACTGTCCTCGCCAACTCCAAAGATTGAATAAAATTGTCCGAGTCGGTACCCAGCCTATCCTCCCATTTCTTGCCATGTTTTTCAAGATCATCCAATTTTGTTGCATTTAATTCATTATATATTCTTTTAATGCTACAACCCTCACTGCTTCTTATTGCCTCAATAATTTCGACCTTACCAAATCCTATAAGCCCACCCACCTTTTTACTAATGAAGCTTCTGATTTGAAGATATTTGAAAAAGTTCCTTGTATCAATTCCAAACTTATCCTGAATATCCTTGAATTGATAAAAGTGACCCTCTGGCCCCATCAGGTCCCCTACTTTCATAATGCCGCGATCTGCCCACAGAGTCATAGTTTGATCTAAGAAGATTTGTGGGAGCGTGGGGTTACCACACAGTTGAGTATAAAAATTCATTCTCCCTATTCCCATTTTTTTCTTTAAGGCGGCCCAAATTTTAAAAGCTGCTTGCATAGTTTTAAATTTAGTTTTTTTATAATAACTAGGCTCGCTGAACTTCAGAAAACAGTTTGCTGCATCCTCCCCCACCAATAACCTATAGACATCTGGCAACTTATCAACCTCAGCTGGTTCTTTATGTCCCCCACCAAACATCCCGCACATGTACTGAAGTGCCGCAGCCCAATAATAGAGCTTAAAGTCTGGGACTGCCCAGCCTCCTCTATCCAAAGGTAAAGACATGTATCGTAAAGCCCTTCTTGTTTTACCATGTGCCCATATAAATCGATTAATCAACTTATCTAGTATGATGACCCATTTTTTCTCAAATACCAAGGGGATTGCCCTAAATAGATATAAAATCTTTGGGAGAAAAACCATTTTGACCACATTACTGCGGCCAACCAGTGACAAATGTAGGTTATGAAATTTATCCAAATCTGTATTGGCCTTCCGTATTATCGGATCGATATTTACAGCCACTAATTTATCCAAATTTGACGTTATAGTGATCCCCAGATACTCCGCTGAATCTATTGTACGTGAATCAGAGCTGACAATCTCCCCATTCACTACAATTTGAGATTTTTGTTTATTTAAGGAATATCCCGAGATCTCTCCAAATGCTAGGGCTATATCCTCAACTGCCTTTATTGCTGATAAGGGATTAGGGGTTACCAGGGCCACGTCATCCGCGTAGGCAAGAACCTTTGTGGGTATCTCGTGATATATAATAGGCTCAATTTCCCGGCTGGATTCGAGTTGCCGTAATAGAGGATCTAAATAAATTGCAAATAACAGGGGTGAACATGGGCACCCCTGCCTGGTACCCCTTTTTATCCCGAGTGGCGCAGTGTATTTCCCATTAATTCTAAGGCGCGCTGTTGGTGCTTTATATAAGTTACTGATAGCCTTAATAAACCCCGGTCCTAAACCAAACCATCTCATTGCCTCCCATAAGTAATCCCAGGAGACCCTATCGAAGGCTTTCTCTGCGTCTAAAAGCAACATAGCCATAGGGTCCCCTGAGACTTCTGCTGCATCAAATAACGTTATTACCCGCCGAATGTGTTGGGTGGTCCCTCTCCCCGGTATAAACCCATGTTGATATGGATGTATTACCTTCCCGATGATAAGATTTAACCTTGTTGCGAGAGCTTTAGATAGTATTTTTACATCACTATTTATCAAAGTAATTGGCCGATGTGACCCGGGTTCCTGAGGTGATTTCCCCTTTTTTAAAATTAATATAATGTCCGCTCCTGACCAAGAATCAGGGGTTGGACCCCCGAGTTGTGCCAGGGATATTACTTCAACCAAATCCGGTCCCACTTCCTCCCAAAAGGTTTTATAGAATTCCAGGGGGATCTGATCAGGACCGGCGGCCTTACCGGAAGAGAGACTCTTTAAGGCACAAAAAATCTCATCTTGTGTTAGAGCAGCCTCAAGTTTCATACAATCCTCACTCTCTATATTCTGCAGTGGTATATTCTTAAGATATCCCTGAATTAGGCTCTGCTGTATCGGGGAATCTGCGTCATATAGTTGTTGATAGAATTGCCTAAATATTTCTTGAATCCCAGATGGATCCGTAATTAGGCTTCCGTGTGCATCTTTTATTTCATTTATTTCAGATCGGGCACTCCTTTGCCTAAGTCTAACTGCCAACATGTGGCCCACCCGTTCACTAAATTCATGAGATTCTTCTCTTTTGGCTAAGAAAAGCTCTGCCGCCTTTGATGCAGCGCGGTCTCCAATTTCTGCCTTAGCCCAGGCAAGCCTGAGTATAATGTCCTCTAAGGCTAACCCTGTCTTCACTGCCGTTGCCAGCTCCTCCTCAATTTTAACTAAATTTTTATGCAGCAGTACTTCTCGCTGCTTCTCTTTTTTCTGTCGTAAAAGACTAAAACTAAGTGTCTCCCCTCTAATCCCGGCTTTAAACGTGTCCCATACAACCCCGGCACGAGCACTATATCTATTTATATCCCAATATGTCTTGATCCATTTCTTCATATGGGTGATATAATCGGAGTTTAACAGAAGCCCTCTTTCAAACGTCCAAGACCGCTCCCCCTACACTGCATTCGCAAACTCCCATGTAAGGACAAGGGGGTTGTGGTCAGATAGTATTCTGGGGTACTTCTCGATCTTAACCCGGTACGCTAAAGAGTGTGAAACAAAAAAGTAGTCAAGCCTAAAAACTCTCTTATGAGGAGCGGAGAAGAAAGTACTGCCAGGGTCTTTATCGTTCAAATGGTGCCATAAGTCTATTAATCCGTGGTTATTAACTAAATTTGTAAGAGCCTTAAACACTCTCTTTTTCCGTCCGGAATAAATGCTTCCATTACCGCTCCACAGCCCGCCAAGCCCATCAATGTTAAAATCGCCACATAATAATAGTGGGGAGGGCCAATTTGCTAGCTCAACATCTAGATACTCCAGTACCTCAGGGTCATCAGCCGTAGAGCCATATAATGAGCCCAGAGTAAAAGGCTCCCCAGCAAATGCGCAACTCAGTACTACCCATCGGCCCCACCTGTCAGAGAGTTTCCTCTTAACTTCTATATGTTTCCTTCGAGTCAAAATCGCAACCCCTCTTGTCTTAGTACCGTGGTTGGAAGCCATCAATAAACGGAACCCCAGTTGTTCCAGGATTCCTCCACTTCGACCCTCTATGTGAGTCTCTTGGAGACATAAAATATCAGCTCGTATAGCTTTTAAGATAATGGCAGCCCTGAGGCGTTTAGCTTGATCATTAAGCCCACAAATATTAATCGTGACTATTCTAAGATTAACCGGATTCATAATTTAAATTTTGAAACCTTTCCTTATACATAATGTCGTTGCTCTTCCTCTGTCTTGATACAACCCTACGCTCCATAAGGATAAGTTACTTACCTGTAATCCTAGTTCTCTTCCAGGGGTATCCTCATCAAAGTCATAAGCACATGAATATTCCCGCCCATGCGCGGGACCCCGGAAACACATTACATATATGTGAAAAACCATATATGTAGCTCTATATATATATCCATATATATATATAAAAAACACACAATGTAGCCTCCCATAAACATGCTGAGCAATGTTGCAAGGAATTCTCTTGCACATAAACATATTCCAATAAAGCAGGGAGAAAGAAACTTTTGAAAACTGCTTTAATACATAGCAGACAACACAATCCTGTAAGGAATAATGAAGAAAACATTGCCAGCACATAGGCTGCATTGTGGGAACATTAGTGTAGAAAGCTGAAAAGCTAACCCACATAAACACACAGATAAACTGGCACTGTGCCTTTAAGGCAGCCATGACCCCTAGCTTCCCATCATGCCTCAGGGGTGACAGTTAGGTCAGCTGTTCTTTGCGGATATCCGCAGACCTTTTTACAAAGAGATGTATGAATCATTTTCAATTGCCCGGGGAGGCGGGTGGGTTGCTTATGACTTTGATGAGGATACCCCTGGAAGAGAACTAGGATTACAGGTAAGTAACTTATCCTTCTCTTCCAGGGGATCCTCATCAATAGTCATAAGCACATGAATAGAATAGCAAGCCCATCCCCTCATCCTGCGGGCAAGTAAACAGAGTACCATCAAGATACATAAATGCCATAAGGCCTATACAGACTCCAATAGGTTAGCATTGGAACAGATTCCTCAAGGAGGCCTGGCCCACTTGTGTATCTGCTCAGAATCCAGACAGTAATGTCTGGTAAACGTATGGACCGATTTCCAAGTTGCCGCCTTGCAAATCTCGGCCATCGGTACATTATGTAAGAATGCAATCGTAGCAGCCTTACCCCTAGTAGAATGAGCTTTAGGGGAGGCAAACAGAGGCTTATTTGCAATCTGGTATGCCAACTTTATACAAGATACTATCCATCTTGAAATGGATCTTTTAGAAGTTGGGAAGCCTTTTCTAACAGAACCATAGTTTACAAACAATTGATCTGCTTTTCTAATGGATTTCGTTGCATCCAAATAGAATTTGAGAACCCTCTTGAGGTCTAGCGAATGAAGAGACCTTTCCGCTGGTGTGGATGGATTGGGAAAGAAAGAGGGTAGAGAAATTGTCTGATTAACATGGAACTCTGACACAACCTTAGGTAGGAAGGAAGGGTGAGTTCGCATAACCACCCTATTATGGTGGAAAACCGTATAGGGTTCTTTAGAACAGAGTGCTTGTATCTCACTCACTCTGCGTGCTGATGTAATTGCTACTAGAAAAGCTACTTTCCAAGAAAGGTGTTGCAATGTAGACTTATGAATGGGTTCAAATGGATGTCCCATCAATTTAGACAATACCAAATTCAACTCCCAAGGAGGAGAAGGAGGTCGAACAGGGGGATAAACCTTTTTCAACCCCTGCAGGAAGTCCTTAACCACCTGAAGCTGAAAGAAAGAAGGCTGGTTAGGTGATTTACGATATGCTGTGATAGCCGCCAAATGCACTTTAATGGAAGAATATTTCAAACCAGATTTGGCCAAATAGAGCAAATACGGCAAGATTACCTCCTCTTGCCCATTAATTGGACTCCAATCATTACGGATACACCACAAGTAAAATCTTTTCCACTTTAGAGAGTATGAGGATCTTGTGGAAGGCTTCCTTGACTCCCTTAAAATGTCCATGCAGTCCTGAGGGAGGTTCAAATGTCCGTACTGCAGGACTTCAGGAGCCATGCTGTCAAGCTGAGCGAGGGAAGGCTGGGGTGCAGAATTTTCCCTCCCATCTTGGTGAGAAGGTCCGGCCTGCACGGAAGTCTCCGATGAGGGCGAACCGAGAGTTGCAAAAGGTCCGGATACCACCATTGGCGAGGCCAGTCCGGTGGTATGAGTATCATCCTCTTTCTGGATCGCAGAAGTTTGGCCACCACCTTCGGAATTAGAGGGAGGGGTGGAAAGGCGTATGCAAACGTCCCTGACCAATCTATCAAAAGAGCATTCCCTCTCGTTCCTGGTCGGTAAAACCTGGATGCGAAGACGTGGCATTTTCTGTTTTGATCGTCTGCAAAAAGGTCGATGGAAGGATGACCCCATTGATGAAAGATTTCTGCCACCACTTCGTCGTTGAGCACCCAGTCTTCTTGCTCTTGGAAGTGACGACTGAGGGCGTCTGCTCGCACGTTCTGCTCTCCCGGCAGATGGATTGCCGTGATCGATAGGTTCCTGGCTAGCAGCCAGTGCCAGATTGCCTGGGATTCGAGAGACAGAGGGCGAGAGCGAGTTCCACCTTTGTTTGTTCAAGTAATACATGGTGGTTGTATTGTCTGTTTGCACTAGGATCGATCCGATCTGAATTGACGGTTGAAAAGCTTTGAGGGCTAAATGAACCGCCCGCAGTTCCAGCATATTGATGTGATATGTCTGTTCTCTGCTGGTCCATCTGCCCTGAGTTTGCAGATGACCCAGATGCGCTCCCCAGCCCTGAAGTGAAGCATCCGTGATCAGAGATTGTTCTGGCAGAGGTTGATGAAAAGGGACTCCCACCAGTAGGTTCTGTGGTTGCAGCCACCAGAGAATGGACTTCTTTGCTGCAGGAGAGAGGACAATCCGGTCGTTCCACTGACCCGAGGATTGATTCTGAACAAGGAAGTATCGTGAGTACACTCCCTTTCCTCTCTGCGCTTGAGGGACCTCTTCTATTGCTTGTTTTTTGAGAAGAGTCGACACTTCCTGACGCAGGAGGTCTATATGTAGATGACGAGATTTCACAGGAGGAATGTCTCTTGGGGACGTCCAAAAACGTAGTGTGTACTCATTTTTAGTATATTTAGCACCCACTGATCTTTGGTTATGTTGCGCCACTCTTGAATGTAACTTGAGATACTTCCTCCCACTGGAGTGTGCAACGGTGCTAGAGGAAGCAGAAACTCATTGCTTCCCTGGAGTTTTTGATGCAGAGGAGGACTGCTGTTGATGTCCTCCTCTTCCTCTCGAGGAACGGCGGCCTTGATACTGGGATTTGCCCTGTTTGTTTTGTGACCATTGAGGGGTTTGAACCCTCTGCTGGTAACTTTTCCGATTGTAGGGCCGGTACCTCTTCCTAAACTCCTTTTTCTTTTCTAGGCCCACCGCCTTTAAGGTGTCCAACTCGGCCTTCATCCTCGCCATTTCTTCGTCTGTGTGAGCACCAAACAGTGAAGTGCCAGAAAAGGGAGATTCAGGATGCGTTGTTGTGCTTCTGGTTTTAACGCTGTGAGGCGCAGCAAGGAAGATCGTCGTGCACAGATGCCATGTGCATACGAGTGAGCCGCCAGGGACGCACCATCTGCTGCAGTGCTGATTACCTGATTAGCAACCAGAGCACCTTCGTGAAGGATTTCAGAAAAGTCCTGCTGATCCTCCTTTGGGAGCCTGTCCTTGAAGCGCTCCAGTGAGTCCCATAGTGATCTGTCATAACGACCCAGCAGAGCCGCAGCGTTGGACACTTGCAGAGAAGACGCTGCAGAACCACAAGCCTTCCGTCCCCAAGAGTCTTGTGCTCTACTCTCTTTATCCGGAGGAGCGGAGGAGGAAGATGCAACCCCATGCGTCTTTTTCGCTGCTGCAATTATAACAGAGTCCGGAGGTGGATCTGATCTAAGGAAAAGAGGATCCGATGCAGCTGGCTTGTATTTTTTAAGAATTTGAGCTGGAGCTGCTTTAGTCGATGCTGGTGTAAGGAAGAGATCCATTACCGGCTCGATGATGCCTGGGACCAAAGGAAGCAATGGTCTAGTCGCAGACCTTTGGTGGAGAGTCTCAAAAATGATGGACTTGGTTGTCTGAGGAGCTGACATGGTGATGCCCAGCTTCCGAGCCCCTCTGTTGAGAACATCATGGAAAGTGTTCACATCATCAATAGGCGACACTCTGGAGGGAGGACTATCCGTCAGGGTAGGTGAGTAATCCCTTTTGGATGAATGTGTCGAAGAGGAAGACCAAGATGGTGTACGCCGCCTCTTGCGATGTCCCTGAGACGACCTGCGTTCAGGGGATCTGCCTTGGTGTTCCCTGGCCCGAGTGGTGGGTGATTTGTCCACTTCCTGCACAAGACGCTGTAATGGTGATCTGTGCTGCGGACTGGAGTAGGTCGTAGGTCGTTGAGCGTGACCTGTGGACCCCGTCTCCAATGATGAAGTGGTTGAAGCCATCTGGGAGAGAGATGGATGGAAGGAGATCGCTGTCTCCTTGGAGAACCTCCTGGCGGTGCTTTTGTAGGCTCCTGTGAGTGAACAGAAGCACTGCGTGATGACGCAACCGTCTGGGGTGAGCTCCGGATGGAGTGAGAGGACTCTCTGCAGCTTCTGGAGCGTGATCGGCGTCTGGATGAGCGATGTGACGTCGATGGGGTGTGTCTCGACGTCGACCTGCTCTGTGTCACCATCACTGGTGAATTTCTTTTCGACGTCGACCTCTCAGTGTGCCTGGAGCCCATAGACCTCGCCTTCGACGTTGAGCGTGGAGACCTCAACGATGAACGGGTAGACGGAGAAAACCTTCTCGACGTCGATCTTTCTCTCAACGCTGATCTTCTCGCCGTCGACGGAGACCGCCGTCTCAACGTCGATCTTTCTCTCGACGCTGACCTCCTCGCCGTCGACGGAGACCGCCGTCTCGGCGTCGAACGACGTCTGGTATATTTTACCCTTGGTCTTGACGTCGAATACCTCGCCGTCGGAGAGGATCTTGCCTTCGACGTCGAACGCTGCCTGGGCGACGGCGGAGGCGATGAGTGTCTATCCTCAGGTGACGAGGTGTGTCCCGACGTCGACTGTCGTCTGGGTGACGTCGACTGAGATGCTTGCTTCGACGCCGAACGCTGGAGACCCTGCGACGGTGGAGCCTGTCTCGACGTCGAACGCCGCATCGACGGCGACAACGGAGATCTGTGTCTCGACGCTGGGCGAGCCCGCACCAACGGAGAGCGACTCCTCGACGCCGATCGTCGCCCGGTTGACGACGGCGGAGGATTTGACATACCTGCGTTCTTCGACGGCGAGCCCGCCGTCGATGGTCTTCTCGTCGACGTTTTTGTTGCCGATTAAGGGAATTGAGGCGCTGAGCCCGACGCCGATGGAGAGCATACTGGAATCTTACTTGTAGATAAGCTCTCTTTCCTCTTCTTCATCGGAGGCTTGTCTTTAGAAGGTGATTTTCTCTTCTCAGCCAATCCATGGAGACGAATCCTTTCTCTGTCCTTTAAAGTTCCACTTGTCCTCGAGATCTTGCTGTAACGGTCTCATCCTCAATCTGGCGTTGGGTATGAGAAAAATGCACGAGGCCATCGAACCCAGTAGAGAAGCCACCTGTCTTACTGATGGCTGATAAGCCTGAAGGATGATGTTGCCCTTGTCTTTCATTGATGACAATCTCTCCTCCGAAGGAAACACTTTTCCGAGGTCGGAGTTGAGGTTGGCGCCCAGATAGTGGAGTGATTGAGTTGGGTGAAGGATCGACTTGTCCAGGTTGACATGCAGGCCTAAGCGCTGAAGGAGATCTAGGCAGGTGCGAAGGTGTTCCTGCACCATTTGAGGAGAGGATCCCTTCAGCAGCCAGTCGTCCAGGTATGGATATACGAACAGGCCTTGGCGATGTAATGCTGCCGCTACCACTGCCATGCATTTGGTGAATACCCTCGGAGCTGATTTTAGGCCGAAGGGTAAGACTTTGAACTGGTAATGTCTTGTTCCCACCGTGAATCGCAAGAACTTGCGATGTCGTGCTGTGATTGGGATGCTTTTTGATGGACTTGTTCAGAGAACGTAGATCCAGAATTGGTCTGAACTTGTTCGGTTGATCTTCCTTAGATGTGGAAATATTTGGTGGAGCGCCAACATGTTGGACAGCAGCTTGCAATGCTGGCAGGATTTAGGATTATGCTCAGAAGGAAGGCATAGAATACAGACAGGGTGGAAGTCTGATTTGGCCTTCTTCTTGCCACAGGAAGGGCAAGAGTCAAAAAGAGAGGGCATTCTGTTGTAAAACAATGCTCAACTCTCTAAAAAAAAAAAAAAACAGTAGAGAAATACTTTAACACCAAAAAGATGTCGAAGTAAGAGCTTTTATCAAAAATTGAAGAATTTTCTGACAGAAAATCAGAAAAAAGAGGTAGAGCTGAAGTAACCAGGGTCCTGACAGAAGGAGCCGGAAAGAACAACTGACCTAACTGTCACCCCTGAGGCATGATGGGAAGCTAGGGGTCATGGCTGCCTTAAAGGCACGGTGCCAGTTTATCTGTGTGTTTATGTGGGTTAGCTTTTCAGCTTTCTACACTAATGTTCCCACAATGCAGCCTATGTGCTGGCAATGTTTTCTTCATTATTCCTTACAGGATTGTGTTGTCTGCTATGTATTAAAGCAGTTTTCAAAAGTTTCTTTCTCCCTGCTTTATTGGAATATGTTTATGTGCAAGAGAATTCCTTGCAACATTGCTCAGCATGTTTATGGGAGGCTACATTGTGTGTTTTTTTTATATATATATATGGATATATATATAGAGCTACATATATGGTTTTTCACATATATGTAATGTGTTTCCGGGGTTCCGCGCATGGGCGGGAATATTCATGTGCTTATGACTATTGATGAGGATCCCCTGGAAGAGAACATCTCTAAACCAAAAACGCACTATATGCTTCCTAGATCTTCTGTGAGTGTTCCTTATTTGTGAAACTGTGCTGTGCTGTAACTTAACCCCCCGAGCCCCTTGCCCCTTGGGCAAAACCTCCCCCTCCCTCCCCCTACTCCCCAACAAGGCAAATAGGTCAGTCAGACCTATGTGTGGCAGTCTGAGCGCACGACTCGAGCCACCACCGGCCCCCCACCCCACACGACTCCGCACCCTTGTACCCCAGCATCTAACGAACGTTTTAAAAAAACCTTTCCTAAAAATTTACAGTAATCATTATTCAAACCAAAAGTGAAATATTGTGTGATAAAGTGCTCATCAGACTAAACAACTTACACTGCGGTTAGCAATTAGACACTGATTTGGATTTATTTTTTGAGGCAAATCGTCTGCTTCCAGTCTCCCAATCACTCCATGATCACACAGTCCCTGGTAACTCATGTCAGATTCTGTGACCTAGACCCACAAAGATCACATGACCATACTAAGACTCCAAATTTTCCAACTTTCAAACAAGTTATTCAGTGGCTTTCTCTGTCAAAAAGATCTTGTCCTTATACCATAAACTTTTGCTCAAGTCTGCAGCCTTCAAGCTCTGTAGAGCCCTCTGGCAGAAAGACCCTGGAACACAATCTGAACTGAATCAGAAAGAAGACCAATTAAGTGGGTCAAAGCCAGCACACTGAAAATCCATCCCAATAACAGAAGCCGAATTAATGATTTGGTCCGTTTCAGTTCCTTCTTCAGAAGCTTCAACATAGTGTCCATTTTGTTCACGTTGAAAACTTTTAGAAAAAAGTATCCAATACCGTGCATGTTCCTAAATTCACTTGCTCTGTATTCACTATAAATCCTAGATACTTTATCTACTTATTCTCGATTGCCAGTTGACTTTTCAGCTCCTTATAGTTCGGAGACTTGAGTGGGATGTTGTCAAAGTGTACATCCTTTTCTTTTAAATACTCGGTCAACAAATAAAGTACCTAGAAGCCTTTACAGTCAGAAAGACAGGCATGTATCTGAAGCACCCAGCCTGCCTATGTGGACTGCAGGAAGTGAAGACATTGTGCTGCATGGAGAACAGTGAAATATTAGTCCTTTAGTTTAAGTTTGCACAAATCTGTTAAATTCTTACACATTTATCACTGACCTCCAAACCATGCCTTTTCTTTCCACCAGAAAGAGTGCCTAGAAAGTTTTTGACCCCTTCCTTCACTTCTGCATTGCTGTCTTCTCTAGCTTCTGCCAAATGTTCAAACTAACAAATTTTGTGGCCCTGAAAAAACAATCATAAATAGTTCCTTGGTTTGTACTGGAGTCTTCAAATTCTATCTGAAAACCTTGTCCTGATGTTAAAACCTAAGGTTAGGTTCTGATCTTTCCTAAATAATTGAAAAAACTGTTACACATTGCCTGCCACTGTTTAATGGAATGGAACAGAATTAGTCTCTGTACTCAGAAGACCTGGATAAAGTACTCGCCTCCTTCTCAACTTTTGACCTTGCTGATCTTCCCCAGTGAGGGAAAATTGTCTTGCGGCCTGAAATTCACAATACCCTGTTTCTTGAGGGTGCAAGCGGGACCTTTACATTTCAAGCTGGAAAAACAACCCCTTCGTCTGGTGTGGCAAAAATGAGCTGAGCCTCCAACAACCCTTCACGTAGAAAAATGTACTTTATTCACAGTTGTGGAAGTAGATTGATACTTGACCACATTCTTCACAGGCCCTCTCCAAGTAAAAGACCCTTCTCCTCTCCACCTGGTTCCTTTCTTGCCATAGCCCATAATTTATGACTAATCTTAATCGAAATAGCTTTCTCCTTTCAGCCAAAAGCCAAATTCGCATTGTGACGGCTACTGCTTGTTCGTTGGACTCAGCCCTTCAAAGAGGTTACATCTACTGCATCATCTTTCATCCATGCTTCTTCGCCCATGCAAAAATCCATGCCAGAATGCCAATAACATCTAGTCATTTATCCTGATTTACTTTAAGAACTTTTACAGACCTTTACTTGGATTGCTACCAAGTTTAAACAAAAAATGTATAGTATCTGAATTAAGACATGTTTTGCAAAACGTTGTCCTCTATACCTGGCCTCAAGCATTCTGCCTACTGCTTTAAAAAGGTATCTAAATCCATTCCTTAATGTGTTTACAAACATGGTCTAAATGCCACAATGCACTTCTAGCGAGGAAAATAATCATTAAGCTCAACATATGCCCTTCTTTTTCTTTTAAAATATAATCCCTTGTCTGTGTCTTGCACACATTAATCTACCAATTCTACCTGATTGTCACCATATAATCAAAAACGTACTCCTTATTCATTAATATCTTCATCATACATACGAGTAACCATTCAAATTCGTATCCCCACTCAAAAACTGCTTTCCTTTCATGATGCTAAAGAGACACTTCTTTTGGTGCACAAGGGACATCTTCTCTATTTGTGACACTAATATAATTAGTCTTGCAAATTCTTGGTAACAGGTATCTGCTGAAGCGGCATCTCCTAATCCAAAGACCAAGCATGCGATCCTGTGAAAACTGCTTAGCAAACCCCCGGCTATAAGAACGACCAACTGCCTTGGAATATCAGGGCACGCGGTGCCAGAAGAAATGAAGCGTAACAATGGTCTCTGAAAGCACAGCAACTGGTGTTAGAACAGTTTCACACACAAGGTTGAAAGTGATGACTGAGTAACATTGAAACCAATATTCTTGTTCAAATGATTCACTCAAAGCTAAAACTGCTTTGAGGTACATCTATTTCTCTGGAGTAATGCTGCATTGAATAGCTGAGTATTGATGACAGCGCATTTGATGAACAACAGTTGACGATCATTCTAGATATGCATGTGATCTGCCTCTCCTTGGTAACTCCCACTTAAGAATTTGATGATATCCAGCCTATAAATTGGATTGCCACATAATCTCAGATGGTCTGAATCATACTCAGTTTTCCATTGTGAAGGGCAAAGCCACAGGAATTAGTTTGTCTTGATCTTTAAAAATAAAAAAAAAATTGGATATATTTTTTGTTTACTTAACTTGTTTGTGTTTACTGTGTCCCTTTTTAACCCTTAAGGCAGAGGATTTTTAACACTGGACGACTTCAGAAAAGCCTTCAAACATGTTATGCCACTGTGTTCTGAACGAATGATACTTGAAGCCTTCAGGTACCTTTTAATTAAAGATATCAAAAGATAACTTAAAGATATCAAAAACTACTGCACTGTTTTTGGATGAATAATTATTTGTATACATATAGATTTGATTACATTTATACATTTTTTGATAAAATATAGAAACTTTGCTACTTTACCTCCAATACTATTAAGGCATCCAACAGCTACAATCCGACACTAATTACAGATATACACTTGTTGGGCAATGAGTATCTGTTCAAACCGAGAAACTATGTCAGCTATTTGGTCCAGCCCCCAGGTCTCACCCACTAAACTACGTACAGCTCAGTCAAAATTACATACCCTCTCTACTGACTGCACACCGCCTCAATACCAAATCTGACATTTGGTAAGTCTTATCGCCAACTACCAGAAGGTGCTGTGATCCCATACTAAGGGCAACTATACTAGTTTACCATTGAGGCATTGCACTTTCATTGGCCTCTGCTCTAGTTTACCTTGGCAAGGGAGTCTGTTCCTTTGTGGGATCTCTCTAGCTATAATCATGGCTAGTCACACCTATTTCGCTGTTAAGTAGAGTGACACATATCTTGCACTTCAAACATAGATTTCCCCCTGGTAGTTCTAACTAGAGGAAACTAGAGGGCACCAGTTACTTCTTTCAGAGTTTAGCGTAAACTTGTAGTAATCTGGTTGCCACACATTTAACAATGTTCTACTGGTGATAACTGCTTGACACATAATTAAGGGAAACTTGTTCTAAATATTAATACCTCAAGCTGTTGCGAATCAATCTGTAAAAAAAAACGTAATTGTGGGAATACCACTGAATCCGAATGTGGTTTCATAATTACTTCATCAGGAGTGCTCATGTCTCATTTGACTTGTAGCCTTACACATTCTTTCATGAATATGGTATTAGGGCTTAGTTACAACATTGTTCTCTCAGAAGTATGATTTGTTAATAATTATGAAATAGTTCTTCATGTTATATTAAATAAATCCTCTAACTGCAATGCTAAAGTATTGTGAGTATATTTTTTGTCCAGAGAGCTGTCTGCACATAGATCATACCCAGTGAATGGTCTGTCTGAAAATTCCTAAGAGAGGCGTCCTTCATTAGGTAGCTTTGTTCTCTATTTTGATATAGTTGCCTACAAAACGCAACTCAAGACCTTCTTTCATTATTTTATGCTCTTGGAATATCATATATAGATGGTAATGATCCTCAGAGATTATAGATTTGTGTTAACCTGATTGCAAAAGTGCCCACATGTAAAAATACTATTTATACTTGAATATAAGGTTGCCTTAGAACTGCAGGGCTTCCCTCACTGAGATATCAAGACCCCCTGGTCCCCACATGGTGTTTACAACCGGCAATGCTGGAAGACTTCTCTTTCCGCGAGTCTCTTAGTACCGCCATCGGGGACTACTTTGAACACTAGAGGGCACCAGTTACTTCTTTTAGAGTTTAGCATAAACTTGTAGTAATCTGGTTGCCACACATTTAACAGTGTTCTACTGGTGATAGCTGCTTGACACATAACTAAGGGATGGCCACGTCGGCCTTAGTGGAATGGGATGCATTAAAGGTGACGTTACTGAGGCAGTGTCTAGGAATGGGAAGTGGCATGCAGCGACAAGTAGAGACAGACTTACTACATGTGGAGTGCACTCTACTATCACTAGACTAGAGGCGCTTGCTGCGGCGGAACCCTTATGCCTACCATCACTGACAGACGCGCACGAAAAACACACAACGTTACTGGAACGTTTGAGATACCTGAATTACACGGCGCACTCAGCGAGAACACACTCGATGACTGACTGCTCCGGGTCCCTTCTTGCCTGACTGATCAAACAAGATCGGCCGGCGGGCCCTATTACCGCACTCCGGTCCTTTAGTGGCAGGATGAAACACACACAACATGAAATACATAACTAAATTGTCCTCCACTTTAAGAAATTATACCAGTCGACACTGGAGGCATCAGAACTAGACATAAATACTTTCCTAGATGGCCTTGCCTTCCCCAGACTCGCGCCAGAACTAAGCATGTAGCTAGATGCCCCAGTCACGTCAGATGAGATACGAAGTGCGATGCATGCCTTAGCCTTCGGGAAAGTACCGGGCACAGACGGCTTTCCATCCGAATTTTACAAAGCATATGCAGACCTCTTAGCACCGCAGTTACATCAGGTGTACACAGAGGCATAACAATGTGCACGTCTGCCCGTCTCCCTTACTGAAGCCACATTGATTACTCTTCAAAAAACTGACAGAGATCCCACACAACTAGGATCGTATCGCCCGTTGGTGTTAATAAACGTAGACTATAAAATACTGGCAGGAGTTCTAGCGGGATGGTTGGCGCTATTCACACTGCAACTCATACACGAGGACCAGAATGGGTTTGTCCCGACGAGCAATACCTCCCTCAATATACGCAGATTATTTCAGGTAATGAGATACGCCCCACGTAACTGGCCCGGTTCGGGATGTCTGGTACTGAACCTGGAAAAAGCCTTTGACACCATAGAGTGGCCATTCCTTTTTAATGTGCTTCCGAGGTATGGAATAGACCCGCACTTTTTAAGCCTGGTTAGACTTCTGCATAGAGCACCATCAGTACGAGTCTGCACCGGTAACTCGTTCTCACAACCTATAAGGATCTGTAAAGGCACCAGACAGTGCTGCCCTCTCTCCCCGTTAATTTTCTCCCTGGCAATTGAACCGTTATCACTGGCTGTACGCGCATCCGTGGGTCATTGGGGTATCACGTTAGGTACAACCACACACGCCATATCGTTACATGCCGATGACATCCTGCTATATATCAGGGATGTCCAGTCAGTACCGTCCGTCATACCGAACACTCTCACTCTCTTTGCGAGACTGTCAGGGTTGCAATCAACTGAGGGAAATGGTGCTTATTCCCCTTTGTCCCCCACATAATAGACCCACGCCTTACTGTTTATGGTGCCCCAGTGGCGTGGCAGCCGACCATGTTCCGCTACCTGGGAATACGGATATATCACACCGATCAGGATTTTTTGGATGGTAACCTTAGTAGAGCGAGCACCACCATCATGTCGTAAATAGAGTTTTTGAAAACCCTCAATCTTTCTGTGGCAGGAAGGGTATCGATTATCAAAGTGGTAGTGCTTCCATGGCTTCTGTATCATTTTACCAACCTGCCACTTTACTTACCAACGTCCTTTTTCCGTCCGCTGGAAAGCACGCTCTGTGACCTCATATGGAACAGATCACGCTGCAGAGTGGCGCTCGCGAAACTGTATCTGCCCCTAGCTCAGGGTGAATTGGCTGTGCCGAATTCAGAACACTACTATCTAGTATCCCAGCTGCAGTGGGTGGCCAGGTGGATGGCGGAGCTGCACCTGAAAGGAACAGCGGAGAATGGTCCTCCATACACCTTGGATGTGCTCTTCCACATTTTCCACCCATGTACCAAACCACCCAAGTATCTCCCTATGCTAGTCCAGGTGGCCCGCCATTGTTTCCGCCGTGGTTTGTCCCTCACCAAGCAGACCACGCCATATGCACCAGCCATCCCAATATTGGGCATGCCAAGGGGAGACAGGAGAACGAGGTCAGCCGAACTACTGGCCTGGCACGAGGTGGGCATCCAAACAGTAGGTGATCTCTATAATGAAGACACACTCATGACATACAAGACTTTGATACGTGTGGAGGGAGTCCCACTGGGCCTCTTTCCTAGCCATGCCTCTTGGGTTGGCACGCTGCGGCGACACTGGGGGGACATCTTACAGGAGCCACAAACGCATCTTATGCTGAAGTACATACACGTTATGGGCACAGGCAGTCACTTTACTAGATGGTTCGCGGATGCACTTCGCGTACAGTCCACAACAGATTTGACACCCTTGCGGAACCGATGGGAGGCTGATCTGGCCCGCCCATGTACACCCAAAGAATGGAACATGATGCTGACAAGCCCCACATTGTTCCCTCAGAATGCAAGGTTCCGCCTGATCAAATTCTACATATTACACAGGGCACATCTCTCCCCGATACTTTCACAGGCAAGATGTGTGCTGCCCACGCTGTAATTTTAATGATGCCGACATTTTGCACATGTTGTGTTCATGTCCCATGCTACGGCATTACTGGGAGGGAGTGATACGATACTTGACCGCATGCACTGACGGAGTGCTTCCAAACACGTGGGAGGCCTGTATACTGAGGGTGTTCACTAGAGACAAAAGGCACGGGCCACTACTAGATTTTTGGACCTTGGCCTAGTGGTGGCCAAAATTCTTATTACGAGGCGCTGGAAATCCAACAACCCCCCGACCTTGCAGGCCTGGTCTCATTCCATGCTTAATTGGGCTATGGAGGAGGGAACTGCCTTTTACAGGGAGGACACCCTGGGCCTACGCAAATTCCCAATCTCATCCTATTGTAATACGATACTGACAGCGCTCCAATCACCATTAACCCCAGAGGCTAACAGTGATACCCCTAACAAAACGTAACTTGAATCACGCTCACACAAAAGTTGGCCCTTACAGATAGGCCGGTCTTGTGAACACACCTTATACTGGACATGCCAGGGAAGAGAAGTGGTCTAAGATAATATAATCGATTATCCTATGACAGTAGGGCGCCGCACGAGGCGATAGCTTACCCCCCACTGTTAGTTAAGCCCACCCCCCCTTGTGTTTAATTTTTAGTTTGGTTGATTGATCTGCGGATGCTTGAGGTGCCATGTCTTTATAGTACTTAGTAGGGATGCCCGCGTCCATTTCACACACACCGGGAAGGCAACTGTCGAAAAGACACATAGTTATGCCCTGGCATCTGCGATTACTCGATATATGTACAAGATCTCCTCTTCTCATTTTTAGATCGCAGTGTGGGTACATATTCAAATGCATGGACCAGCAAATGTAAACGTATGTACATGCTGTATCACTGGAATGTAACGATTTTCAATAATTGGTAACAACTGCTTTATATATAAACACAAAAGCTAATAAAACAGATCAAACAAAAAAAAAACAAGGGGTGTGAAAGTCTTGCAAGATATAGGACTGCAGCTTTCTCAGCACCTTCAATATGGTTTCTGGGGAACCAATATCGTTTTGCCAATGCACTTGCCAAAATGTGTTTTTAAAAGCAAATCCGAACATCACTACAATGTTTGAAATGCTGACTATATTAATGTGATAAAATATAAGGTGAGGATGATCGTGATTTTTTTTTGCGTCTTTAGATATATAACCTCTGTTCCCCAAAATTAGACATTTCGACTCCCTTGCTTACAATATACTTTTATGTCATGCATGGGTTTTATTGTAAGCAAAAGCTACCACAACATATATTTTTCGTCTTTCAAGATGCCCTCTTCCGGTTTTCACTTGCCATAATGGTATTTTTAATTTTTTTAAATTTTCATTTTTTATTTTGGGAATAGTTCATCAATACAGTAAATGCATACAATAAATACATAATAAATAGAATTTTTTGTGCCAACATGATAATGACTATTTGCACAATACCGATCATCTAATCAATATAAAATTTCTAAATCATGATCATCCTACTTGTTCCCCATGTCAAACAGAGAATGCGTAGAATATGAGGATAATCTACGTGACCCCCTGTTTTATACATTCAAAATTCAAACATCCGATAAGAAATAGCACAATAAAAAACACCTATTTAATCGAGCAATTCCCATAATTTCTTAAACTTCCTACACGACCCAGGCCTTAATGCACATTTTTTTCTAACACTTTAATCTTGTTTAATTTTGAGTGTAAGTGTTGAAAGGTTGGAATTTCATCTGTTCGCCACCTTTGAAGAATTAAAGATCTTGCTAGCAATATCATTATGTACATTCTTTTTTTTTTTTTAATAGATCCACTGCTAAATCAGGTGAATATCCAAAAACTGCCGTCTGTATATCTAACGTGTGCTGTACTTTCAGTTTGTTAACACAGTACTGGTTGATTTCTTCCCAGAATCCACTTAACTTTGGGCAGCTCCATACAATGTGTGTCCAGTTCCCACCTCCCTCCAGATTTCAGCGAAAGCACTTTGCCGGGATCTGGGGATTTGTTTTATGAAGAAAGTTTGGGGTTCTGTATAGGAGCCATTTAGTATAATATTGCATCTGTCTTAAATTAGCCGCTTTTAATAGGGAAAAGTTACATTTATTTATCTGATCCCAAGCTGCAGGCGTTATTTCAAGCCCTTCTTTTAATTGCCGTTTGTTTTGCATTTTCGTATAAGGATTCACTGCTTTGCTGCTGCGTAATAACGAAGCCCAGCTGCTGATTGTTTTACGAGCTTTGGGATTTAATATTAATTTAACTAACTCCCTCATCTCCATTATACGAATGGGATTCAACTTCTGCAAAAAATGTTTTATCCTAATAAACGACCATTGCATAATTTTACTACAATGTTTAATATTGGGCTCTATTTCATTCCTGCTTTTCCAATTTGTATCTAAAAAATCCCATATTTCAACATAGCCCTGAGCCATTTGAGCATTTTGGTCTTATCTAGCAACGGGTCTATCCCTATATAAATATACGATAGTAATGTTGCTGCATTGAGATTGGGAATTGCGTAACAGCGATACATCTGTTGTTAGCGCTTGAAATTCCATTGAAGGGTTTTTATACCTGACTTTTTTAGGGGTTTTTGTTAAACGCATAAAATCAATCTCATATTCTTGATAAATTAAATCCCCCCAAAAATTATCATACCTATTTATATTTAAAGACTTGGTTAATCTATATATGGTATGTGCAAAGTTTGCAAAATAATATTCCTTTAAATCAGGGAGGGCTATACCGCCCTCATTGCTTGGTCTCGATAAAATATCTATAGAAAGTCTCGGTGTCTTATTTGCACAAAGTAAAGTAGAAAATATACCTTGCATTTCCTTACAAAATGTCATTTGCATTGCATTTGGGATAGCGAGAAATAAAAAACTTGCCATAATGGTATTGAGATAAATTGAAAAGTATTATGAATATTTATCTTTATCTACATTTCTTAAAGGGAATGCTCTCAAATCCAACTACAAAGTTTGTCCTTGCTTGCATTATTTAACATATTTCATACTAGTGGAAAATCACAAGTCATTTGAGGGGTGGGGGGCGCTGTGACAATAACATTTTCATATATGAAGGGGGAAAGACATTAAAGAGTTTGAAGACTGCTGATTGATATGAGCTTTGTAAAATGTGTGCAGATATAACCATCAGAGCTATATAGTTGCACAAGTATGATATTATTTGTCAAAGTGGCCAGGTTTGAAAGGCTCTTTTTTAAAAAAAATGTTTTTGTAAGAAGTCATCAATTTATTTTATTTGCTAATATGCCAGAAGCAAAGTAATTCCTTTCTTTCTCCCTAAATGTCTGTACTCCAAATTCACATAAAACCAGTATCCGAATTAGCATTTGTGTCAAATGCCTGCACTGGAAACGTTACACTGTTAGTGTTTATGTATATGAGTAACTATATACCCACACAGAAGCTACAAAGAGCTGAGTGGAAACGTTCTTACATATGTGGTGTACCCAGAACCTTCACCTAACGTGGGACTAGTCCGTAGTTCTGCTGTCTCGAAGTAAGATTTAACTAGGTTGCATTCTTTATCAGAGTGAATTAAAAGCCACCTTTAGTTTCACCTTCTATTGATGCAAAAGGGGGAGATCATTTTGGTGGTCCACCCCCCTGCACCAAAGCAGGCGATAGCAACCTGCCAGAAAAAGTCACAATATGCGTTTTGAAAACAAGAAATTACCATGGTGGTACCGATATGGTTACAGTGTAGAAAATTACAAACAGTTTATTTAGAAGAAAAAACAACGATTTGTAGAAGTTTTTGCTTCCCTTTCTTCTGTGATAAATTTCCATTACTGTCATTCTGATCCATGATTTTGGTCCTGTAAGTTACGAGTGTCTCAGCATATTTCTAGTCTTCCCTTCTCCTTTTCAATTGCAATACAGTCTCTCCTCTCCGCCCTCATGGTTATAACCTGTTGTCGTGATGGCACTCTACACCTCCACCTTCATGTTCTCAGACCTAGTATATGCAAGAAGTTTATGATCAATGTTGCTCGGTTCCCTGTCACTTTAAATCTGTAGCTGTTATTCATTTTCGTTATTCTAAATTTCTAAGATTCATATTTGCCTCTCCTTGTAACATTATGTTTTGCTTTAAAACTGCGTTAGAAAGACGCTTTAACACACCCTGTTAATTAACATTTCTAATTGCCTGCAAACATCCAAGTAATTAGATTTCAAATGATTACACATCCCTTTCGATTTCTTCTCCACAGTTGACTTTTGTCACCATTCTTAAAAGGTGGCCCCTGACCCATATTTGGATATCTCTCAATTAAGTAAAATGACAGAATAATCATTGGATCAAACTTATTCCTTTGCCCAAATTCATGTCTGGGAGTGTTGCTGGCAATTGCTCATTTTGGCCATTATAGGCCAATAGTTATCAATACAAAACTGCGCCCAGTAATATGAATGTGGCCCAGAGAGTTTTCACCAAAGGCCTGGCTGTGGTTGCAACCCATAGGTCCTCACTTACAGAGGAGACAAATATACCTTATTCAGATGAATGGCTGATGAGGGCATTAAATCACAATGTGAATACAGTAGTGGCCGCTACTAAGCGTGGGTGGCGGGGCGGGGGAGGGAGAGCGGAGGGGGAAATAAAACAAATACAAATAAAATTACTTACCTGGGTGCCGCTGGGTGCTGATGCCTCAGCTCTGTCTCCTCTGTGCCGCAGCAGGAAGCTCCCAGCCTCCCAGAATCCCCTGCCCAATCACACCGCTGCCTTAAGCAGCGTTGTGATTGGTCTGAGCGCCTTGGATCGGTGCTCAGACAAGGGCTTGGAGGCTTTGCATGTTCCCCACCAGGCTGTGTAATGCAGCCTGGAGGAGCCGCCCCTGTGTAAATACTTCATCAGTTAACTACTATGTTCTGGACACCATGCAAGACTTCAGTTTATCCAGATAGTTTGGATTCCACAATTGGCAAGACTGTACCTCAAAGCAAGTCTAAGCCATTAAACCATTAAAGAAAGCAGTTTACACACACAGAAGTACAATTTAGCAAAAGTTGTTTGTTTTGAAGTGGCAAAACTGAGAAATGCAGACTTGCGTCTTTATTAGTGGCATCTGAATGATGACTCTAGGTTGATCCGTTACTTATCCATCCAATCTTATTTTAAGCTCTATATTACCGTTGCCAGGATTTCCACTTAAAGGAGAACTATCTAATAACCATGCTCCCCCTCACTTTGTCGGAGGACTTCCACCACAAGCTAGACATCCTGCTCTCAAATTTTTTATGGAAAGGGAAACGGGCCAGAATTGGTCTGAAAAAACTCAGATTAGACAAATCCATGGGAGGGGTCAACCTAGCGGACTTTAAACTATACCAGACAGCATTCCTGGCAAAACAGGGTTCGTATTGGCTCGTACCTCCGGAGGAATATACCCCAGTCTGGCTAGAAATTGAAAAATCTTTACTTAAAAACCTTGCCCCAGCAGCCCTTCTAACTGCTAACTTCACCAATGTCACTTGCTCAAAATCCATATTTAAAAACACAAAGTATGCACTATTGAAAGTGGATAAACTATTAGACACTAGTATTCGACGATCAAACCTCGAGTCCCTTTGGGATAATCATAAAATCTTATATAAAGGGAATACACTGCATAATGAAACCTGGATTGATAGGGGTATTTTTTCCCATACCAATTGTTCGACGCAGCTTACCCCTTAACGTTCAAAGAAATACAGGTTAGATATAACCTAGACCCCCTGGAGTTCTACAACTTTTTAAAAATAAAGACAGCACTGACAAAAGCAAAACTACTGCCCTTACCACCTTCCCTGCCACATTACGTGACGAGAATAAATAGATTAGGGCATCAGGTTTCCTGGATCTACAAGTTAATCTGCCCACAACATTCTGCCCTCAATAAAAAGCTTATATCCTTCTGGGAATCGCACTCCTCTTCCCCAATCTCTGAAGTTGACTGGTCCAAAACTTGGAGCTCTGTCTCGAGGAATAAAATCTCACCAGCCCTTTCCCAGACAAAGTTCTGGCTTCTACACAAGGCCTACTGGACACCAGCCCGGTTACATTCACACAAGATTCGCGAAGACCCCAACTGCTGGAATTGTAATGAAGAAGTAGGAGACCTAGCCCACCTTTTACTACTATGCAAATGTGTAGAACCCTTTTGGGACAGGGTTTTTGACTTCATCTCTAAACTTTTCTCATGCTCCCTCAATAGGGAACTATCCACATTGACATTTGGCTTCCTCAGAGTAGTGTCACTGAATGATAAAGATAGGGCGCTTCTTGACCTACTCCTAATAGCAGCGGTTAAGATCATACTAAACAACTGGAAAGACACGCGAAAAGCGTCTTTCAAGTGTTGGTTGAACTGGGTCTCTAACCTAAGGGGGGCTGACAACATTGCTCTCCAGAATTCACCATGGAAACCCCCCCTTAGACACATGTGGGACAGCCTCGATCTATTCTTTAATTCACATTAACCGCCATGAATCATGAACCTCAGAGGCTTGCCTAACTAGTCCTTCGCACGAGCTGCTCTCACACTAGACCGCTGTACTGCACTAGTAGATAAATACTGTCAAAACACACTATAGCCCAATATATGCATACCGTTATCTATATTTTTATACATTCTGATTTACTGTATTCTCTTTATTTCCCCCTCACTGATTATGTTTTGTATGCTATTGTTTGACGGAGGTTATCAAGGTGGCTCTAACAACCCTAAGTCAATTTAAACATGTGTCTGACATTTACTCAGACTGCATTATCCAGATTGTCATATTGCCACCTAAATGTCAATTATAATTGGATTTTGTCTTTATTGTCTTTATTGATTATATTCTTATGTCCTTCCATTTGTATTTATTGTGTGTTTTGTTTTTTTATTATCTGAAAACAACCAATAACAATTCTTGAAATCAAAAAAAAAAAGGAGAACAATTTCTGTTGTACTACAGGGCTTCCTGTCATAGCCCTTGAGAGGTCCCGTACATGATACCTGTAAGGGCTAGTGCTTCATGTGATCTTAATAGTGGCAAAGGTAATTTTTCTTGCCCTCTCATTATTCTCCATTTCTACAGAAGAGAAGCAACTAGGGCAAATAATGCCTGAGATGAGTTTTATATGAAAAACTCATGGGACGCTCCTGTTCTCACTGCTTTGGTAAAAGTTCACACTGACTCTTAAACCAAGACTCAAAGTCCATTTGCAGGAAATAAATTCCATAGACAACCAGCTAGATCAAGGCACTCGCTCAGTGTAAACTGGACACCAGTCAGTCATTTTCACAGATGTGTCCATTTGCCACCCGTCATAACTTCGAGGTGTGAAGGGCTCATGGTTTCCTATGGGATTTTACTGATCTGCTGATCAGGGTTATTCCTGTTCTTTTTCTGACCCTTCTCCCTTAGGATCCTTTCCCCTTTGTAAATGTTGAATGTTGTTTGGGAGGAGGCAGTGGTCCAGCGAACCACTGTCTATTCTCCAACAAGCTTTTATAATGTTTAAAAGATTTTTTTTTAATACTGTCCGATTTCCTTTAAGGAAAATGGGCTGCACTAAACAATATTTTATTTAAAATGGTGGTTAAGGCCCCCAGCGGGCCCCAGTCCCTATGGTAGTCACCAATCGTAGTGTGTCGCAACCTACCTAATCTGAATAATTGATAAAATAGATCGGATTATGACCCACTGTGAATTAGCATTGTGTACATTGACATGAATACATTAGCCGCAAAATTCCACACTAGTCACAAAAATAATGGCTGAAATTTGCGGCTATTATTTTGCCACCAGTGTTTTGTACGTCTAGCCTATAGTGTATTAAAGATTGTAGGAGTGTGTTATTAAGATATGTAATGTTTTCTGGGAACTGATACCGTGCCAAGTATTTAGGATGGTGTAATCAAACATCATTAATCATTAGCTAAACATATTTCCTTCCTCTTTACTGTAAACCAACAGGTGAGATGTCATTATTTCAAGGAGTTGCTCAAATCCAAATTGCATTATACTGGTGCTTATTAAAATATTTGAAATGCCATATAAAATGTCAAAATCTGATTTATTTGCTTTTGCTTGAGCTGCCTTTTTACGAACCTGAATAATTTCTCATATTTGGGAAGGAAGTTAGAAATCAGAATAAAATGAGTGATTTGCTACATAAGACCACGTTAGCACGTCTAGACATGGGCGTTTCTTCTGCTGATAGTACATTAACAGAATGTGCATTAGGCAGGGAACAAAAATTCCTTTGTTACCCGGTGGAGAATATTTTAATTATATATGCTAAGAAGTATTATTCTTGTACTTGTAAACTGCGCAGTCTCCGTACTGCTAGACAGTACAGTTTTAATGTGACAGACACAGGCTGGATTTTTTAAATACAAAGAAAAATATGTTAATGTCCAGTTTGCAAAAAGGCGAACTACTGGATATAAATGATTTCCTCAGTATTACACTATTGGGTCCAATCACATTAGGCATTTTGAAGTACATAAAGTATTACGTATGTGGAACTCTTTTACGCACTCTTGCTTTGGGAATTGGCCCCTGTTATACCTGACAGCCTTAGGGTGGTCTTTCCCCAACCTTCTGCATTCCTCCTCCATGTTTTTCTGATCTCATCTATCCTGGTATGAGAACTCTGAACACTTTACCACTACTGACCAGTGCTAAAGTGTTTGTGCTGTCTCCCCTAAACATTGTAATATTGGTTCATCCTCAATTGGCATATTTAATTTGTTTATAAGTCCCTAGTAAAGTGGTAATGCCTGTACCCAGGACCTATAAATTAAATGCTACCAGGGAGACTGCAGCACTGATTGTGCCACCCACTTAAGTAGCCCTTTAACCATGTCTCAGGCCTGCAATTTCACAGCCTGTGTGCGCAGGTTGCACTGCCATGTCGACCTGACAAAATAAACCTTTTGTCAGGCCCAAACCTTCTCTTTTTATACATATAAGTCACCCCCTAAGGTAGGCCCTGGACAGCCCAGAGGGCAGTGTGCAATTTATTTATAAGACAGGTGCCTTTAAGTTTTACATGCCCTGGTAGTGAAAAAAACTTTATAAGTGTAAATTCCAAATGGGAAGATATAATGATTCAAGTTTGGTGTCTCTGGAATTCTAATTTAAAATCCTAACTAATGGTGAAGTCTGATTTTAAATTACAATTCTGAAAATGCCACTTTTAGAATGTTTACAAAACAGTGATAGATGTAATGCTTGAATTAATCTCAGCCACTGATACTCACTCGGGCCGCATCCCAATCCGTTGTTATTTTGCACACGAGGCCACCTTAGTTTGGACCCAGCTATATGCAAATCAGTATTGACCCTGCTCCAATAGGAGCAGTCCAGCCGGAAGTGCTAAGCCAGGTCCTCCCTGAACCGGAACACAAGCAACCCAGGACCGATTTTGCCCTAGTTATATCAGTCGGGTACAGCTTGGTTCTAGTGACACTGTGTGCACTGGTCTCACGTCGGGGCATACCTGTTCCACTTAGGGCGACACAATAAGTATACAAAACAGTGATGGATGGAATGCTTGAATTAATATCAGCCACTGGTAATCACTCGGGGCTACATCCAAATCCATTGTTATTTTGCACACCATGCCACCACATTTTAGAAAGTTGTAATTTTCTTGCTTTAGCTATTTGGTGCCTGTAGCCTGTCTTTGATCACATGTCTGGGTGTAGTTGGCAGTTGGGCTTTGTGTATACCTCCTAGACAGCCACACACAATGGGAGTTTAGGTATGTCTCAATGGGCCATCTCTGGCAGGATGGGAGGGAGAAGTTGGGCGTAGCCTCACTTACACCTGAATAGGCTGTGTCCTGTCCACACACAAAGGGCTGCATACTCCCTTGTAGTGAGTCTGGAGCCGTACAGGAAGGGAGGACCTCTGTGCACTTCAAAGGCATGTTTTTGAAGTCTCCCCCACTTCAAAGAAGCCACTAGGTATAAGTACAGGACCTCAGACGCCACCAGGATAGCATATTTCTGAACCTGTGGATTCTCTGCCAGGAAGTACTGCTGTGCTGTTGAAGGGCTGCCACTCTGCTGGACTGCTGCTCTGCTGGACTCCTACTTTGCTATGCTGGCCTGCTGCTCTCCTGTCTGGGTGAGAAGGTCTGGACCTAGATCACTTGACCCCAGAGAGACTCCAAGTGCTAGTTGGCTGGCCTCCTGATCTGAAGCCTCAGGGATATAACAGGCCTCCAACCCCTGCACCTGGACTCTGCCATCTGTGAGTCTACCCTGCCAAGTGGTGCCACCTCAGTCCTGGACTCTTGGAAGTGAGCCTGAGGTCCTTGCCAGCGGAATGGACGCATCCTCTCTGCTGAGCGTCTCATCCCCGAGCAGAACTGACGCATCTTCTCGGCCGAGCAGTGCATCCTCGAGCAGAACCACCACATCGCCGCTGCTGCACGGATTGGATCCATCCCAAAAGACATGCATCGCCGCTGCCTCCTGTATCTTGGAACCGATGCATCACCATCAAAACACCCAGTATGCAATGCTTTCCCCGGTGTAGCTCCTCGCATTTCTCAACGGCAGCTTCAACGACAATGCCGGGACTCTGCATTGCAGCTCACTGCTTATTAGAATCGACGTATCGCCTCAGCTGCTCATTGCATCACAGACACCGGACTCCATATCACAAGCCCCGCTGACAAGATCCTCTATGTAGCTGCAACAGGACTTCGCACAGCAGCCTCGCCACATCTTGGAACCGACGCATCACCTCGGCTGCACGACGCATCTTTAACACGGATCCACGCAGCGCTCCGCAACCACGATTTAGGCACTTTGTTCAGCAGGCCTAACTGGGTCCCTGTAGTTGGCCAGCACTCCATCGCGGTCAGCCTGAATTTGTGACTTTGTCATAGTCCGGCGCGACCAGATATCCCTTGTTAGCACTTGTGCTTTTTGGCGCTAAATTTCACTATAAACTATCAAATTTAATAACTCCAGTTCTCCTCATTGGATTTTTGTTGTTTTGGTCTTGTTTTATTTATTAAACTAAGTTCTGTTTTTCTAATCTGGTGTGGGATCTTTTTGTGTGGTGTTTTCGCTGATTTACTGTTTAAAGTGTTGCACACATACTTTACCCACTGTCTCTTAAGTTAAGCCTGACTGCTCGGTGCCAAGCTACCAGAGGGTGGGCACAGGTTAATTTAGGGTTTACCTTTCCCTTACCCTGACTAGGATTGTGGTTGCTGCTTTACCAGTGGTCATGCCCTAGTCAACCAGTAGCCCAGTTTCTAACAGCCCCAAAACATCTAAAATGGGACTATGCAGGGAATAGTCATATACAATTAGTATAAATGGAAAGAACTGTCTTTTTTTGCACTTTTTCTAATAGGGAATTGTACGTTTTGATGTAAAACTGCTTGAAAGAGTTGTTCTGTAATATTTCTTCCCACACTCATAAATGCTTTTGTGAATTGGCCCCAGAGTGTTCAAGTGGTGAGGCCAGAAGTAGGAACCTCATTGCCTGGTTTTGTTGTCTGCAATTCAACGACTACATAAGATTTCCTCCCTTCAGGCTTACACACACTTTACATCCAGAAACGCTGCTCTAGCAGTGGCTGTCTGTCACTATGCACCCCTGAGGCACAACATAGACATATACTGTTTCACCAATTATCAACAAACACCTTAGTAGGAGTTCCTCCAAAGTATTGTACAATATCACGAAAGGTTCCACTCTTTCAATTTGATCTTTTAATCGAACGTTTCTATCATCTCTTTTGCTATCCCAGATCTTCGCTTTAGTAAGCTTTTGAGTGGCATGGGAATGGAACCCTATTCTTGCCCATTGTAGAAGAATGTAGATGACGTGAACCTTTGGTAAGTTGTGCGACAGGTATCTTCTCTGCCCAGCATAGCCTGGATCTATCACTTATGGTTGAAATGGCAGACAAGCTTCCAAGACACCTTTTGCCATCTGGACAGAATCCTACACCGTAGAGCCTTTACTCCATTTAGTGATGATGAATATTCTCCTAGAAGTAGCGCAGTGTCTGCGACGTCTCAGTAGCACATAGTTATCAAAGACACCGGAGGCTGAAACATCTGCAGGTCAGCCAGCAGGTCCTCTCTTAACACCACTAATAACCATTGGTCTTTGGTTGAAGCCTTACGTGGCCTCTGTCTCCCAGAGTATCTCGGCCTGGCAACTACCGCCTGCGAGTTGATAATGAGTGATCGATGTCATGGAACAGTTCCTTAATCGTAACGTCAGTTTGTCAGTCCCCTATAGACCCTCTCTGTGATTTTTTTAGGTCTCGCCTGGCGTTGCAGCGCGCATGCGCTGCTCGCTCTGCGAGGGCTTCTTGGAATCAATACGGTTTCAGAAGTTCGCTTTCGGCTCCGCCCGTAATTTCCATTGGTGTGCGTCATTTTGCGTCACCAATTATGCTAAACGGGGTGTAATGATTGTCCCGGAGGCTTTTTAGTCCCTCCTGGTTACCACCCTGTCCACTTTTGGCCCCGCCCACCTGGACTGGATCTTTTACTGGCGGCGTGACACAGTGGGTTTTATAATGACTGTTGGCACTTTTTTTTTTACCATTGCTTGTGTGTGGTCTGTGTGTTCAGTATTGGGTTACGTTTTACGCGTTAACGTTTTTATTTCCATTTCGGCCGCGTGTCTTGTCTTAATTGTTGCTCTCTGACGATCGCTGCAGACCAGCTCATGTCTCGCGCTGCCCTCCCCACACCAACACTTCCTGTCGCTTTCTGCCCGTCCTTGCAGATCGCGAGCGGAGGTGCTGCAGACAGAGGAAGCGGCGCTGCTGCCGGCTCCCACTGGGGGAGTGAGGGCTTTGGGTGACCAGTGTGAGACCGCCGCCGCGTGACCCCAGGCTGCTGCTTTGATGTCATTGTCTCACTCTCGGTAAAAAGTGAGTATTGAGTCTTTCTATGGGTATTTCAGCGTGCTTGTCCCCTTTAATGGCGATTTCATTGTGTTTGTTGTTAGAAGTTGTGTTAATACTCCTTACTCCGTTAGGGAGTATATCATCCTCTCCATTCTTTTGATGGAAAGTGTTGGCGTGTTTCGCTTTATTTGGGGGTTGGTAGGCTGTTTTGCCCTCAAGAGAATGTTTCAGTTTCAAAACAATGCCATCTGGTATTCAGGACACCTAGAAACTGCATGAAGCTGGGGGAGGGAGGGCTTTGGGTGTGCAGTGTGAGACCGCCACCGCGTGACCCCGGGCTGCTGCTTTGATGTCATTGTCTCACTCTCGGTGAAAAGTGAGTATTGAGTCTTTCTATGGGTATTTCAGCGTGCTTGTCCCCTTTAATGGCGATTTCATTGTGTTTGGTGTTAGAAGTTGTGTTAATACTCCTTACTCCGTTAGGGAGTATATCATCCTCTCCATTCTTTTGATGGAAAGTGTTGGCGTGTTTCGCTTTATTTGGGGGTTGGTAGGCTGTTTCGCCCTCACGAGAATGTTTCAGTTTCAAAACAATACCATCTGGTATACAGGACGCCTAAAAACTGCATGAAGCGCTATACAAAAAGCAGACATCGATATTGCGACCTTCTATGCGGGATAATTACGCCGTTTCATCCCCTCTAATGGCTCATTTTAATACTTCGCTCGCTCATTAAAAGTTTCAAGACTTTACTTCATGTCACCAGCACAGCATTTTCACGCCTTGGATTTCCTGTTACAGTTTTTTCCCCAAAGCGAGTTAGTCTAAATGGTTGACATGAATTAAACTAAGATTACAAGGCACATAATGCACCGATTTGTTAATGGACGCCTGGACTAGTTGTCACCTGACTTTAACTCACCTGACAGACCTATCCCTGCTGAGTGGTTTGTTTGCTCCTCTGTTACTCACCGACTCTCTCTGTAAGGGACTATTTCAGCGCCTCACCTCCTGTGTTGTAGAATTTCTTTAGCGCTACCTCTACCACTAGCTATGGTCTCAAAGCGCTGTAGCAGGGAGGTTCCATTTACGTCTTACTGACTCCATGTCCTGGAGCATCAGTCGGCTACGCTGTGCATTCTGTACTTTTAAGTTTGCATTTTCCATGACAAGTTTGGGCATCGAACGCTCGCCACGGACATTTCTATTGGCTTGAAAGAGAATTGGCTGCACTTGTAGGGGTTATCACAAATCCTCCCTGCACTTGGGTAGGACGTCCGTTGTGCAAAGAAGGCTGGTTTCAGATGCGTGCTTTCCGGCAGAGATGCCTGTACCGTTCATGACTTACTTCCCGTTGGAAAGATTCCTACGCCCCCTCCCCCCCCCCCCCTTTGAGTGTAGTGTAACTTGCCCCCACCAGGTTTAATTCAGTGCTTGTTTCTATTGGCATGCGGATCATGCTGTTGGTATTGACTTCTAGGGACCTGAGGGAGAACAGTGACACATACCCTTTTATGTAAGAAACAGTTTCTGCTAAGCGATGGCCGATCTCACCATTTGGTAATGGTCTCCTTACATGTGGGTATGTTGCGGTGTCAGTGTAACTACCCTACTGACAACGCACAAACATTAGAGCCTTAATAAGCATATGCGCTATTCACCGTAAATGGGTGTGCAACCAAACCTAATCTTTCGGAGCAGCAAGGAGACCTGGTCGAGTGTCTTTGAGCAGCACCCCCAGCCCCTTCCCTCTGAGATAAATGGGTTCGTGCGGCAGATGTGATTCTAATTATTTCTGCTCATTCGGCACCAATAATGACCTCATTGTTTTGTACGCCTTGTCATAATTATAGCAAGAAAATAAAACAGGCCACGGGTACAGCTCAACAGCAGATATAGTGTGCTCTCTGTGCAAGTTAGATTTATGGCCCTTCGCAGAGCAGCGGGCTAAATCTGAAACATTCATCTTCCCACAGCCAGTTGCCATGGTAACGTGGTACACAGTGCAAAGTCATACCACCTCTGGTAATGCCCGCAGTGGTTTATTCCTTTGTTGTTTTCGTTTCTTAAGCAACTGCCGCACAATCTTTCATCACATCACTATTAATCACTCACACGCTGCTTAAACAGTCCCTCTTTCTCGTGTTACCAGAAAATAATACACAGTTGGGTTCATAATGGCAGACAATGTTTTAATGACAGGTCGCTCGATTTGATTGGCCGATAAGAGCCCCAACCCCTAGTGCTTTGTTTTTTCAATTTGATGGGTCGGGACACATGAACCGTATTGTTTGCTTCATGCGAGCACTGCACAAGAGCAAAAAGACTGACAAACAGGAGTGCATTGTCTACTACTGGGCTCTTAAAGGGGCCACCCAGTGCCTCAGCCTGCACCAGCGGCTATGCAGATTCCACAGTGTCTTTGTTTAATTGTCTCTGGTTGTGTTTTAAAACCCATTGTGACACCGTTCACTGGATTCCAATTTAAGGGATCATCTGTTGCCTTATGTTAAACGTATTTATGTGGCGCACATTCAGCAACTCGTTGCAGCGCAATTTGGTTCAGTTCCTTCTCGCATAGGTTTCCAGAGCAGAGTGGAGTGTGTTTGTAATTTGTACTAAGTAGTAGGCAATGTGACGATGTTGGCTGTTCAGATTAGAAGTGTTACAAGCTGGTTGGGTGTAGTCAGAATGTTGGCCAGTTGTTTGTGTTAACTGGCTGGTTTGGCTTGAGCATTGCCTCGTGAGTTTGTACGCTTTTGAATTAATTGAAGCCAAGGTATTGTGCGCGCTGCGGAGCTCTGAGATCCACCTGCTGCCATATCTGAACTGTGTGATTGGGTGTTATAAATTCTGTTTTGCTGCATAATGTATAGTGGTGTGTGGTGGTCGCACGTGTGAATGCTGGTGACCATGCACTGATATGCACCTCAGTAGTATCTCGTTACCATGTTGCATATGTGTGTTCTACCTAACGTGTTATGTTGATAGTTTGTGTGTGTTATATAATGGTAAGTGATATTGTGAGCGCATTGACACCCAGTTATATGGCATATATGCACTATGTTGTTTGACTTTACACAGTTCTACTTAATGTGTTCAGTAGGAGACCATGAACATTTTCAACACTGCTGTGGCTTCGTGACAGTTCTTTAATGCATGTGTGAGCTGTGTTGGGTATGTATGCTATGTTCTGTACTGTTTAACCTGTGGAGGATCACACGAATAAATAAACGATATTCTCAACAATAAAAAGTGTAAATTGCACTAAGATAGGTCACTGAATGATATAAAAGGATTGTAAATTCATCATGAAAGACCAACTTCTGACACCCATCACCCTCTCTTTTTCTAATGAATAATGCCACATGATGTCCAATATTCTTCATTAGATGTCCATTCAATTTAATCCGATAATCAGGTAAAATTGCAACGGTGATCTCCAAGGAAAGATTCCTTTTTTGGTCCTCAACCTCCATTCAACGCTTGTGGCCTACTCATTTGTGTATAGTTAATATTTCTGTTACAGAACTCGGCACATGGTTTGTGGTCCCTGGACCTTAGACCGAGCAGCGGTGCTACAGTACTGTGTACGTCCCCTACATTCCTCTCTTTATGAAAGAACACTGGAAAGTACCTCTCCCTCAAAACTTCATGTTCAGTTTCTAATTAGCCCCACTAGAAAAATAACCACATTTCTTTGTGCCTACGGTATGTGGCAAGAGATATCTCTTATGTTACCCATTTGTAAAAGTTTGCTTCTTGGACACTGTCAACAATGGCTTTTTAACTCCATGGCTTATTTCTGGCTTCAAATCCGCTGTTGCTCATATAGCCCTCATTTATGGTTATAAACACTGGAGCTGCGCCTATTTCTTCGCTATCTCTTTGAAAAGTAAGAGTGTTGGTGCAATACTACTTTTTAAATTGAAAGTATCACCCACAATTTATATACTTTGTGTACTCTCTGACTGGTAAACTGATTTTTTACGTTTTACCTTTTGGTTTGGTTGCTTGAAGTCTTCAAATTTCCCCTCAGGTGGTGTATCATGATGTTGTTTTCAGCGCTGCACCAGTGCAGAAGAGATCTCTGTGCTTATTTTTGGGGCTTCTTGAGCGCATCAATAAACTCTAAATATCTCTGAGTTCAATGCATGTTTTGTTGAGAGCAGAGCTTGGAAACACAGGGCAGTAAATTGCCTATTTGTGTTTCAGAGCTCTGCTGTCAGAAAAACATGCATTAAATCGAAGATATTTCGACTTAATGTATGCCCTCAAGACGCCAAAAAGAAGTTCACAGATCCCTTCTGCGCTGACACTATGATACAGCTCCTGGTGCGCTAAAATTTTAAACCTGTAAACTGGGAAATAATTTCTGCCATATTCAAGATTTAGTTAGAGCTGGTCACCTTTTCAGAGTATCATACATTGAACGTTAGGCCACCAGATCTACCTTAAACAATGGGGGATGCTGGTTTAATGGATGAATTATTTGGCTTTTAAATTATAATTGTTACTTTTAGGATTTCTTGGCAATAGTCCATTTTTTGTTCCTCCGAATTGATTGTTCCTTAATGACAAACCTGTTGAATTGTTTTGGATTATCCGAACTGCAGCTGAACCCTTTAAAAAATTGTGGAAAAGGTTTTACCTAGAAATAGCCAGTTAACCAATTAAGATCAACTTGTCAACTACCTTTATCAGTGTTCAGATTGCCGTTTTCTCTTTGGTGGAAATGGGTGCACTCTTGCTTGAGACACTCAAATGAGAGTCAATTGGGCAGATATTAAAAAACAATGCCTATTGGTATGCAGTATTGTTTTTGTATGTACATTACCTTATAGTTTTCATTGAATGCTTAATAAATAAAACTATTTTTTTTAAAATGAGTCTTTAGCAGACTGATGCCTCCTATTGCTATATTTTAATTTCCAGTTACTTCTTGTTGGTGTTGAACTGCCATTCTGTACTTTCATTCATCCCCTAGAATTTATCAACCTGGATACAAGCCGGGCTGTTTCATGGTGGGGAAAGATGAGGTTGAAAGTGTGGACTGGGCTGCTGGATTTAGGCCTACGTTTTTCAGGGGACCAGTGCTCCAAATACATTTAAAATGTAAACGCAAACTACGGAAATGTGATGCATCAGTTAGACAGTCCCCTTCTTAGGGAGCCACAGCAACTTGCCATTGTGAAGTAGAGTTTTCTTGACTCCCAATTGCTGTTGGTACATTAGAGACCTCACACAGTGACACAGCATCTGTAGTGTGTCGATAGTAGGGCAAACGCGCAAGTGTGGCCTAGTCTCACCCAATAGTCGAGCCTGCCCAGAACAGTACGATGGCATAGGCAAGGTGGGCAATTGGCTAAAGCCCACACCGTGGTGGCGTAATCAGGACAGTTCCACAATAATAATAGTTCAGCAGTTGTGCGTGTTCACTTCACAGAAGCGTAGCATACATGCACGGCCTGCTCAGCTATATACTTTGCGTTCTCAGTGATGGCTATTACATTTTTTTAAAAGCCTTTCTTTCTAATGTTTATTGCCTGAATTCATAAACCCAACAATTAAAGCTCACAAATGGGGAACCTGGGCACATCAATGTACCTGCTCAGGAAAAAGTGGATTGGCTAACGTTTTTCCTTAAAAAGATGAAGGTTCTCATTCACCAAGGTGGCATGCTTCATCATCAGCCCCCTCCTCACCATAGTAGTCCAAAGGTTACCATAGTGACCACCCCAGTGACACATACTAAGGGTCCACATTACAGGTATTCCTATTGTGCATTTGATTTTATTGATGTGATAGGGAGGTATCAATACATCAACTAACATCTAACCACCCCTTATGCATTTTCTTTCATTAAAGTTCCTTTTACTTTACCATTTGGGAGGTGTAAAGGGGTTTGTAAAGCACAGCTACTCACCAGCAAGGGTCTTAAGGTGCTGGGGGGGCGGCTGCTCCGTTGAGTGCTGGGGTCATCCGAAGAGCCAGGTCTTGAGGTCCTTCCTGAAGTGGAGAAGGACTTTCCTCCCGTTCTGGTCTTGTACATGCGTGGGATGGTGGCCAGAGAAAGGTCAGCTGATCAGAGGTGTCTTTTGGGTGCGTGGAAGGAGAGGCGTTTGTTTAGGTATGCTGGTCCGATGTTCTGGAGGGCCTTGTATTTTCCTCACAATCCTCTTACAAGAGCTCCAGCTGGAGCCCACACGGCATCCTTTGGATTACCGTAGAGAGATGGGGCCGGATGATGAAGCATGCCACATCGGTGGGTGAGGGTCTTCGTCCTGAAACTTTTTAACAATGTGTGTTTTCCTCTCTCTCCCCGTTGGGAGTACAAATAATAGCTCTCTTTAATTTGGCCCATCCCTCTCTCTATATCTCTCTTGCTGTAACTCTCTCTCCATGTCTATATACCTACTCCGCTCTCACTCTCAACTTTCTACCTCATCTATTTTATTTCAGCTCTCTGTCAGTACATCTCTCTACCCCACCTCTCTCTAACACTGTCCTTGCCCACCTCTACCTCTCTACCGCTCTTTGTACCTCAAATCTCTCTACCTCACCCTTGCTCTAACTTCACTGCTAAATTTCCGTCTTAAATCCTGTTGTTTCTCCTCCATCGGCATTACCTCTCTCTCATCCATCACTCTACCTCGCCACTTTCTACCTCCCCCTTCATTTCTCTCAACGACGTTTCTCTCGAAACTATCTCCTTTCTCTCTGCATCAAGCCCATCAGTCGCTAACAAATCTTTAATTTACCTCCTGAACCTCTCTGCCACCCTTTCTGCATCTGTTCTCTCTACCTCACTTTCTGGCTGCTTCACCTTTTTTTTCTTATTTTTATGTCTTTCCGTACCTAATCTAAGTCTTTATCTTTATTTATACCTGCCTTTGGCTCTTCTCTTTAGTTCACCTCTCTTAATATACAGTTCAATTTAGATGGTTTCCACCCTTCCCATTTCTATTACTCAGTACAGTTGGAAGTCAGAACTGTTCGCATAGAAAGAGAAGATGAGGGACAAGGCAGAGGAAAAGAATTAAGGAGTAAATTGTCATATTGCATACAATGAATGGTTGAAATCTGTAGTAGTGCTTGGATTTTTGCTATTAAAGCAAGAACACCAGATGGAAGTTAGGCAATTAAAGCTGCGGTGTCAAGGGCTATGTCTATATCTCCTATTTTAATATTTTGCACTAGTCCACTAAATATCCACCCTTACTGTGTCCTTCAAACATTGGGCGGAGCAGGGTTCGAAGGCACTGAATTATATGTAAAACAAAGTTGTTAAATAAAAAAAGGAAAACTAGACAAGTGTAACCACATTGGTAAATGCATTAGGTATTGCCTCTGTGATGAATAATAAGCTGTTTTTGCAGGCGAAACCTAAAAACAAAGATATCCGACTTGATATCCGAGTTGACTACTGGTACTCAGTACAGTACCCGAGCAACATAAAACCTGAAGAGAAAATGTATGCAAGAGCAATTTTTATATTCAATTAAAAAATAACCAGTAGATGGCAGTGTTGTCCAGTTTTTCCAGTATGGGGAGAGAGTGACGTGAGATCTTCACACAGGCTTGTGCAGGCATTCTAATATAACTGCCCAAAACAAAGTCATAAAATCGAGTTCAAGAACTTAAGCCCACATAAAATGTAGAGTGAGATAAAATGAATACTTCTCAGTGGCGTCACAATGAAAAGATCAGGAATGTAACACAGCTGTTTCAGTGCGTGCAGCCAGGGAAAGTAAACAACAACAAAAAAGTTCCACACTACAGCGGATGGACTCAGTAATTCTGTGACAGGCACTGATAAGAGCCCCCTTTTAAGATATATTAAATACAAGAGATTTCACAAGCACAGCACAAGCGCTGTGCAGGCGAAACATTAAAACTGATACTGTCCTCTCAGCCTGGGAACCACAATGTGGTTCCTGTTTAAATTTACTCTTGCATTCCCAGAATGGTGTGTTTCAGTAGTTTTTCATGCAACATATTATTCATATATAGTGCTTACTCTGAAAATAATCGCTTCTTGGTTCCTTTGTGAGTTCGAATTGTGGGTAGGTGTTTATAATGGACCACAATTAAGAAATGTGGAGTTCAAGCTGAAGACAGAGCGGGTTATTCACAGTACCTGTATGTGGATCATAAAGGGGTTCAAAATATTTGCTCATCCAAATCCTGGCCTCTCTGCAGAAGGCACAGCAGAATGGTCAAATGTGCCAATTTTAATTATATGCAAAAGTGTGTGAAGGAGGAACACAGTTGTCAAAATATTGACAAGACGAAAGTTAAAGAAAATGCAGTGCTTACAGAGGAGTGGGTGCATTGTGTGTGTGGTAGGGTGGAAAGGAGAGAGTGAAAAGAGGTGCTAAAGAGGAAAGAGATGCGGTGCGATATATTCAGATTGGTGTTTCAGAAAGATATGAGGAGAAAAAGAGTGTAAATGCCTAAAAACAAGACTGCAGAAGAGAGTGGTGTGAAGAGAACGGGAGTGATTGAGTCACTCCGAGCAGGGGCGTAACACAGGCCCCCGCAACCCCCGCGGTGCGGGGGGGCCCAAGCTCCAGGGGGCCCCCTCAGCACAGCACTTTGGCCAGAGAGCTCCTGATAGAGTCCGGAGGGGGCCCCTCCACGTACCTTGCAGGGGGGCCCCCTCAATTTTCGTTACGCCACTGACTCCGAGGATCTTGCCTCTTCCACAGACCACATTAATGATCAATTCACAGTGTGCTTAAAAAGTGACAGTACTTTATATAAATATTTAAATAAAAGAAAACGAATGCCAATGATATAGTGGAAATTTCTGACTGTGGAAAAAAAGACTGATAAACGGCATGCATATGCCTTAGCATTACCATGACGGCCGACACTATCTTACATGCCTATGCTAACCATAGCTCTGTAAACTTTGCCGCCTCTGACATATTTAGTCTCTCACTTGTGCTTGGCAGCACACAGGAGGATTTACAAGTAGCCAGCTCAGAGTTTTGAAGTTTATATTTTTTGCTTCTTTTTCAAGTTTTTTTGCACCCTCCTCACAAGAACTTTTTACACCTTCAGTTAGCTTACTGTTTGAGTTTCTGCAGTGTTCTTCATTGGTGCCAATGTGTAAAAGTCGATACAAACTCTCTGTTTTTTTGGGGGGTGGGGGGGCTTTCTCACTTTATCTCGTGATGTTCTGCTTTGCTTATTTTTGTGCTGAATAAACATTCACAGATTCCCCCCCCCCATGAAAAAAAAGAAAACACATGCGCATAACCTTCATGATAGCCTATTTGTAAGGCGGCCCCCTTGAGACCCCGAAACATACCCAAACCTCTGGATCGTTGTGCTTGAGTCTGCTCTCCACAGGAGACTGGGACCCGGAAGCATAACACCAACAGCATGGCCGCCGAGAGGATATCCCGCCCACCTATCGTGTATCCATGCAGGAGAGAAGACAACGGAGTGACGTCGCGGGAGTGGGAGGCGCTGACCCCGGAAGCATCGACAGGGAGAGAGAGAAAAAGGACTGGCCCAACGAGGAAGAGAGCGTGAATCGAGGAGACTGAGACGGAGAGAGGACGAGTGAAGGCGATCGGGTGGAAGATTCAGGAGGCGGCGTCGAAGAAGAGGACAGGACCGCAGTTGAAGAGGAAGACGAGCGGTGGAGCGAGGAGTGGTGGTGTCCAACGGAGGATGCTGGAGAGCGGCCGCAACTCAGGAGAGTTGCGGCGGAGCCGGTGAGTGCCTACGGGGAGAGTGAGAGGAGGGAAGGGACCGCGGGTGACGGGAGGGAACCTGGCACATCGGGAGGAGCAACGGAATAGTAGACACAAAAAGCTGGCAGTATTCTCCCACATTTTCTCCCTTAATACCCTGGGCTCCAAAACTGTGCACTCTTTTCCCTAAAACTCCCCCTCCCCTTTTGCAACTTACTCCTGGTTTAAAAAGGAGAAGTGCTGAGACAGGGATTTAAAAAGAAGTGAAAACTCAGGAGCGGACAGCCCTGAGAAGACACACACTCGGAGAGTGTTGTTTCTTAAATAATTTTTCTTTATGTATCTTGGACTACTGGCTATTCTTTCCTAAAAGCACAACCCACATTTCCTTCTTCCTATTTTTTTTCTTTTACACCGGTCGGGTGTGGTGACGGGTAAACAACTTTCAAGCCCTATGACCCATCAATGACTGATCGCTCCTTTCTCTCTCCATTTATGAGCCTCCGGGGAAGACCACTGGACCAAGAAGACAGAAGACGAGACTGAGGACATCGGCCCTTGTATCCTGGGAGAAGAAACTTGATGAAAGGAGGATCTTGTTATGCCATCTCTCCCCCAAGACTTTGTACACCTTTAAATAAACCTTCACCATTAAGAAGTATTTACAGCCTCCGCGTCTGTTCATCCGGCCCGCGCGCCCACAGGTGGTGTCAGAAGTGGGATCGTCCAGAGACATGGAGGCCATGATCACCAAGATGGCGGAAAGCCAGGGAAGCCTGGAGAAGGTGATGGAGCGATTCCACACGGTGGTTGAAGAAGATCGGGGCAAACTACAACAAGTGCTCACAGGTCAAAGCCGGACCCAAGAGGCAGCCATAGAAAAACTTACTGAAGCCATCGGACAACAAAGAGGACCTACCTCCCTTCCATCTGTGGTAATGCAGAGATACGTGAGTGGGGAGGATCCGGACTTTTTAAAAAATCATTTTGAAAGGATGGCCATGGCAGTGGCCTGGCCGGCAGACAAATGGGGACAGTACTTAGGCCCTTTATTGTCAGGCGATCTGCAAGCAGCATATCAAGCAGCGAACCTACAAGGAGTGACCCCGTATGCAGGCATTATTATTAGGAAGTTTGTACAGCGCAATGGTTACTCCCAACGGAGTGTCCCCGCGCTAGGACAACTGAGAGCCCCATACCCATGCCACACTAATCGACTACCTACATAACCTCTAAGCAAGGAAGGCAGCAGAGTTATTGACGACCGCCCCCTGAATCACGGAAGAGCCAGGTTTTAAATTTCTTACGGAACCAAGGTTCTGACTCAGATATCCTCAAATCCACAGGAAGCTTATTCCAGGCCTTAGCTGCCAGGAAACCAAAAGATCTACCGCCAACCCTGGCCCTCCGCACCTTAGGCACAGTCATTCTCATACTGCCAAGAGATCTCAGATTCCGAGAAGGTTGGTAAACCGCCAGAAGGGGGGTCAGAAAGCGCGGCCCTTTTTTCCTAAGGATCCTATGGCTGATGCAGAGAGCCTTAAATGTAACTCTAGCCTGTATTGGGAGCCAGTGTAGTTTTTTTTAGAGCTTCTCCTACCGGGGCCCTCCTGGGAATATTCAGGATAAGCCTAGCTGCGGCATTTTGGACCTTCTGCAAGATGTTCAGATTTTTTGCAGTCACCCCTAGATACAAAACATTGCAATAGTCAAGACGAGACGTGACCAAAGCCTGTACAATAGTTCTTTTAGCATCCAGGGGGAGAAGGTCCAGAATCTTCCGCAGCATTTTCAAAATGCCAAAGCAGGTTCCGGCCACTGCAGAGATTTGCTGAGTAAAGGAGAGTGCTTCGTCGAACCACCCCCCCCAAATTTTTCACCTTGGCTTTCGGCACCGGGCAAGGTCCCAGTTCCTCAGGCCACCAGTGCTGTGACCAGAAAGAGGGCTGTTTTCCCACGACCAACACCTCTGTCTTCCCTGCATTCAACTGGAGGCAACTCAGTCTCATCCAGTCCATAAGCTCCCTCAGACATGTTTTAAAATCAGCAGCCCTTCCTGATTCTTGTTGTTCTAGGGTCACAACTAGCTGAGTGTCGTCAGCGTAAGATACCAACTTAATTCCATGTCTCATCACAATATCTGCCAGCGGGCGCATATATATATTGAACAGGGTGGGGCTCAGAGCAGATCCCTGCGGCACCCCCTGGTTTAAAGGACAAACTCTGGACTTGAATGGATGTTGCAGAACCTGAAAGGTTCTGTTCTCCAAAAAGTTCTTCAGCCACATCCACGTGACACCTCCGACCCCGACCTCCCCCAGCCTCTCCAGCAGGAGGCCGTGGGACACCGTGTCAAACGCGGCACTCGAGTCCAGCAAAACCAGAGCAGTTGTTCTACCTTCATCAGCTGCAGTCCTCAGCACTTCAGCTGCTAGGAGAAGAGCGGACTCCGTGCCATGCATTGGCCTAAAACCGGCCTGGGTGTCATGAAGAACCTGCCTCTCTTCTATAAACCTCCACAGTTGGCTATTCAGATGTTTCTCTGCAATTTTTGCCACATAAGGAAGTGGAGATATGGGTCTTAAATTTCCAGGGATGGCGGGGTCCAGTGAGGGTTTCTTCAGCAGAGGGACCACCATGGCGTGTTTCCATCTGCTAGGAACCAGTCCAGTGCTAAAGGACAGGTTCATAAGTGAGGTGAGAACAGGGGCAATTATATTTTTCCCTAATTGGAGAAATTTAGGGGGACCGGGTCCAGAGGTGATCCCGATTTCACGGCCTCCATCAGCCCCAGAACCTCGTTTTCCACCAGAGGACAGAGGATAAACTTATCCTCGGTCAAAGGTGCATCCATATTAAACACAGGAACATAGCTCCTACTACTATCTGGGAAGGAGGCAGATATCCTGTCGATCTTGTCAATAAAATAATTGGCGACCTTATCACAGTACTCCGTAGAGGCAGGGAGTGCAGCAGTCACCCGTTCTAGAGAGAATAGTTGTTTCACTACCTGAAAGATGGTCTTAGAAGAGTGTTTGGCTAGCTCAATTTGCCCTGTATAATAAAACAATGTATTTTGGAACGGTTAGGAGTCGATGACGAGACAAACAGGATGAGACTCCGCCAGATAAAGGAAGGCCCCCAAGAGACTCCCAGAGCATTATACTTCCGGGTAAAAGACATGGCTGACCGGTGGTTGAAACCCTCTAATACCACCAAAGAAGAGATAATGGCCAAGATCTACCTGGAGCAATACCTGTCGTCCCTGCATCCTCCGATCCAAAAGTGGGTCCGACAGCATGCACGCCTCACACTGGAATCAGATGTCGAGATCGCCAGCGCGTATAGCAGAGCCCAAGAAATACAAAGGGGCTGTGACGAACCACCCTGGAAATCTGGAGGTAGTGGGGGCCCCCGTCCACCCCGAACCCCTATTGTACGGAAGCCCGATCCCGTCACAGTGCTACCCGGTCCAGCCGCATTTAGACCCCCCCCCAGCTGGACCCCAATGTTTTAATTGCGGTGGTATAGAACACATAGCAAGGTTCTGCCCACAAAAAGAACCAATGGAAGTCGGAATGATACAAAACTACTACTGCTCACCTCCCGAAGGAAAACCACCTCCGTACCACTGCATGGTATCGGTGAATGGTCAGCCCGTCTCAGCCTTAGTGGATACAGGGTGCCTTCAAAGCGTCATACGACCTCAAGATTTAAAACAGGGTGTCAGTTCCATTGATGGGATGGTAACCATACAATGCGTTCATGGTGACAAAAAACAATACCCTACTACCTAAACACCAAACAGACCCTGGACCTCTCTGCGGGTGGGTCTCATTCCCCGATTACCTGAACAGTTATTCATTGGAAACGATTATCCGAACCTGCCTACGTTAATCAAAGAAACTCAGAATGAAGGCGAGGAGTGGTGGAAGACGGCACCTTTTTCGCAGGACGAAAACCCAGAATGGCCTGCCTCCAAAGCTAGAAAAAGTCGGAAACAAAGAAGAGAAGAGAAAAAGAAACCTGTCCCGGTGTTGCCGGTTCTCCAAGAAGAGAATCCATGGGAGACTGATAGGAATTTCCATGCGGCTCAAAGAGAAGATCCTGTCCTACGAGAAGCCTGGGATCGAGCGGTAGAGAACGAAGACCCCCTCCAAGTAGGTCCCTACTTCTTTGTCAAGAACGGATTGTTATACAGAAAGGGAGGCCCTGCACAATTTCCCCAACTGTTAGTCCCGGGACCATTTCGTGAAAAGGTCCTGTACTTGGCTCACAGTCATCTCTTAGGGGGACATTTTAGTAATGACAAAACAGAAAAGTTGATCCTAGAAAAATTCTACTGGCCAGGGATCTACCAGCATATAAAAGCGTTCTGTCGGGAGTGTCCCATTTGCCAGAAAAACAGCAGATATAGGCCTCCCCGGGTGCCCCTCCATCCTCTCCCTATAATTGATGAGCCCTTCTGTAGGGTAGGAATGGACATCATAGGACCTTTGTTGCCTTCTCGAAGCGGGTGTCGTTATGTGCTAGTCCTGGTTGACTATGCCACCCGTTTCCCGGAAGCGGTGGCTTTACGGCACCCGAACGCTTCCAGTATCGCTATAGCCATGGTAAGCATCTTTTCCCGGGTGGGGTTTCCGAAAGAGATTTTAACGGATCAAGGAACCCCATTCGTATCCAAACTAATGAGACAAGTGTGTGCCCAGCTAGGTATCAAACAGATTCGTACGGCGGCGTACCACCCACAAACAGATGGCCTAGTCGAACGATACAACGCCACCCTAAAAACCACTCTAAAGAAACTCCTAGCCCTGGAAACTAGGAAATGGGAGGATATGTTACCCCTGGCGTTATTCGCCATCCGGTGTAAGGTACAAAAGAGCAAAGGCTACTCCCCTTTCGAGTTACTATATGGCCATCAACCACAATCTCTACTGGAAATGGCTCACGAAGCCTGGGAGAACGAGAAAAATGACACTAAACCCTTGATAGAATACGTGTCTAATCTTAAAACCCATCTAGGACAAATTCGAACCATAGTCCGAAACAATATGGAAAAAGCCCAGGCTGCCCAAAAGGCTCAATACGACAAGAAGGCCAAAGAGAGGTCTTTAAATGTAGGGGATTCAGTGTTACTTATGATAGCCTCATCTGACCACAAACTATTGGGACAGTGGCAGGGCCCCTATACCGTAGTTGAAAAAGTGACCCTAGTGACCTACCATATTGAGACAGACGCAAACCGGGGTGTTTCGCAGATATACCATATCAATCTGCTTAAAAAATGGGAGGGGCCCCTCCCCGTACTTGTAGGTATGTCGGCAAGACAAATCCCCCTGTTTGACCAATGTATTGACCATGACTTACCTTCCAATCTGAGGGAAAAATTGGTAGATGTCCTCTATCCCTTACGAGAAATATTTTCCCAGTCCCCATGAAAAACGTCCCTACTAGAACATACCATCAAAACCCTACCAGGAAAAAAGGTGCGCCTCAGACCCTATCGGATACCCGAGGCCCGTAGGAACACTATTAGAGAAGAGGTCCAGAAAATGTTAAAAATGGGTATTATTGAACCATCGGTAAGCGAATGGAGTTCGCCTATTGTCTTAGTGCCGAAGCCGGATGGGTCGGTGCGTTTTTGCATAGACTTCCGGAAAGTGAACAAAATATCAGAGTTTGACTCCTATCCCCTCCCCAGAGTCGATGAAATGATTGAACGAATGAGTAAAGCCAAGTACATCAGCACCTTGGATTTGTGCAAGGGATACTGGCAAATCCCACTAAGAGAACGAGATAAAGAGAAAACGGCCTTTTCCACCCCTGACGGGTTGTACCAGTTTACGGTGTTGCCATTCGGGTTACACGGGGCCCCCGCCACTTTCCAAAGAGCCATGAATCTCATTTTACAACCCCACGAGAAATACGCTGGAGCCTATATAGATGATATTGTCATCTATAGTGAAACATGGGATCAAAACCTGGATCATCTATACAATGTAGTTGAGGCCCTAGGGTGTCACGGACTAAAAATCAACCCTGCCAAAAGTCATCTATCAGCACAAACCGTCAAGTATCTGGGGTATATGTTAGGGGAGGGAGTCATCAGACCTCAAAATAACAAGCTAACGGCCATTTCTCAAATACCTTTTCCCAAAACCAAACTGGACCTCCGAGCATTTTTAGGCATTCTCGGATACTACCGTAGGTTCATCCCCAACTTCTCTGACTGCTGCACCCCTGACAGACTTATTGCAGAAAACGGTAAAAACAGAAACCATCTTACGGCATCCCAATCCTGGAGTGATCCAGGCGTTTGATACCTTAAAAGCCTCCCTTACCTCCAAAACCGTTCTTGCGAGCCCTGATTATACACTCCCTTTCATTTTGCAGACAGACGCCTCAGACAAAGGTCTTGGGGCGGTGTTGTCCCAAAGGACACCCCAGGGAGAAGGGAAGCCCATTCTGTATGTAAGCCGGAAGCTGTTCCCTAGAGAGAAAAACTATGCCGTTATAGAAAAAGAAGCCCTTGCCATCAAGTGGGCAATCGAAACCCTGAGATACTACCTAGAGGGACGTGAATTTACATTATATACAGACCACGCCCCATTGGAATGGTTGGCACGCAATAAAGGCAACAACGCGAGGGTGTTGAGATGGTTTTTAGCCCTACAACCGTATAGGTTCCAAACCAAACATCGAAGAGGGATAGACCAGGTAAACGTAGACTTCCTATCACGATATCCTCAGGAAACGAACACTACTAGAAGGACAGCAAGGGAAAGGGGATGTAAGGCGGCCCCCTTGAGACCCCGAAACATACCCAAACCTCCGGATCGTTGTGCTCGAGTCGGCTCTCCACAGGAGACTGGGACCCAGAAGCATAACACCAACAGCATGGCCGCCGAGAGGATAATCCCGCCCACCTATCGTGTATCCATGCAGGAGAGAAGACAACGGAGTGACGTCGCGGGAGTGGGAGGCACTGACCCCGGAAGCATCGACAGGGAGCGAGAGAAAAAGGACTGGCCCAACGAGGAAGAGAGCGCGAATCGAGGAGACGGAGAGAAGACGAGTGAAGGCGATCGGGTGGAAGATTCAGGAGGCGGCGTCGAAGAAGAGGACAGGACCGCAGTTGAAGAGGAAGACGAGCGGTGGAGCGAGGAGTGGTGGTGTCCACCGGAGGATGCTGGAGAGCGGCCGCAACTCAGGAGAGTTGCGGCGGAGCCGGTGAGTGCCTACGGGGAGAGTGAGAGGAGGGAAGGGACCGCGGGTGACGGGAGGGAACCTGGCACATCGGGAGGAGCAACGGAATAGCAGACACAAAAAGCTGGCAGTATTCTCCCACATTTTCTCCCTTAATACCCCGGGCTCCAAAACTGTGCACTCTTTTCCCTAAAACTCCCCCCTTTGCAACTTACTCCTGGTTTAAAAGGAGAAGTGCTGAGACAGGGATTTAAAAAGAAGTGAAAACTCAGTAGCGGACAGCCCTGAGAAGACACACACTCGGAGAGTGTTGTTTCTTAAATAATTTTTCTTTATGTATCTTGGACTACTGGCTATTCTTTCCTAAAAGCACAACCCACATTTCCTTCTTCCTATTTTTTTCTTTTACACCGGTCGGGTGTGGTGACGGGTAAACAACTTTCAAGCCCTATGACCCATCAATGACTGATCGCTCCTTTCTCTCTCCATTTATGAGCCTCCGGGAAGACCACTGGACCAAGAAGACAGAAGACGAGACTGAGGACATCGGCCCTTGTATCCTGGGAGAAGAAACTTGATGAAAGGAGGATCTTGTTATGCCATCTCTCCCCCAAGACTTTGTACACCTTTAAATAAACCTTCACCATTAAGAAGTATATACTGCCTCCGCGTCTGTTCATCCGGCCCGCGCACCCACACTATTGCAAGTTAAAGTTGCCCCTTGTGTTTTCCCCTGCTAAAAACCATGTCTAGAGACGCCACTGACAGCTGGATGTGGCTAGGTCTCTCCTTGATACCTGGTTGGTAAGTTGCTACATTTAAAAGCCATCTGAATGAAGCGTGCAACAAAAATAAGGAAGGTGGACCTGCTTGAGTGTGAGGCAGCACATCCTGTTCGCGAAGCCTAGCAAACCGGTGCCTACGCTGGCCGCTGCACGAGACAGCGCGCCCTGCACACTTTAACTGGAAGGAAATGCTCAGCTTTAACAGCAGTTCTTGCACCCCAAAGTGAAAAGAAAAGCAGTGCTGGCTTTTTATAAGAGTATGCGCAGGTGACCCACAGCACGAAACACCTCATGTTTGCCGCACCCTTAAAGAATACTACGATTGTAGGCAGGGCCGGTTCTAGGATTTTCGGGGCCCTGGGCAAAAGGGAATGTGCGAGGCCCCTGAAATTTACATATGTTACACCTTCTGGGCTCGGGAAGCTGCTTTGTGCAGACTTCACCTGGGCCGCAGCTCCTCCTCTCAGTCACCCTCAAGCACCTCTTTTACAGCCCAATTCGGACTGAAGGTGTGAGAATTGCTTGGGGGCTCAGAGTTAAACCTGTGTGGGCTAAAGTGCTGACAATGGGCGTCCTGCGGAGTCTCTGAATGGGCAGCCCGAGAGGTGTCCCCCTCCCCTAGGCCTTCCCACACCATCCCTTTAGAGGCCCAGGGCCCCCTCCCATGGGCCCAATTGTAAAGAGACGCATTTCTTTCACTTTGATCGGCAGGGGTACACGAGGACTGGTGGGGTGTTGCCATTGTGCGGGGCCCCTTCCTGGTAGGCAGAGTGCGAGGCCCTGGGCAGCTGTCCACACTGCCCATGCCTAGCGCCGGCCCTGATTGTAGGTATGTCCCAAGATTGGGGTAGGGAGGGGTGCTGCAGTGACTAATGATAGCAGAGGGTCACTGGCCTTCCTGCTGTGCTTGCGTAGCCAGGGGCGGCCTCTCTCTCTGAGGCAGCAGAAGCCAGAAGTGCAGTGAGGATCCGTAGCAGGAGGGCAGCGCAAATCACACTGAGCAGGTGCCAGGCTGAGAGCGCGTCGGGCGCTCAGCATCCAAGATGTGCTTGTGGGGAGGTGCGGCGAGCACGCGCCCTTCGCCTGTCCATGCGCAGCCCCAAGCAGGTCGCCGGCGTGCCTCTGCCGGCAGAGTTTACAGAGTGTGGGGCAGGATGGGCGGGCTTCGTGCAGAACGTGACACAGACTCACCGAGAGGCCGTCTGGAGACTCGGCACTGCTGCTCCTCAGCGTGCTTGCTGTGGACCATAAAGTTAGCTTTACATCGAAAGCACGTCTCGATCTCTGCATGTTTTAGCGCTTTAAACACCATTTTACACCAGTTGTTACTAGTCACTAGTGTGTAGTTGAAACTGTGCGCTCTTTATTGAAATAGGCACAATGAATATTTTATTTTTTATTATGATGCATAATGTATTTTAAAGAAATGGAGATGCGCTATTTAATACAAGCATTGGTAATGCATCGTATTGCCTATGTGATGAATAATAAGCTGTTTTTATCAATCACCATCCGGGACGAAGGAAAGAGCTCACTGACTAGTATCAGGGAGTGGTGAGGATGTGGCGCAGGGGCCAGAGCTGCTGAGTCGAGAGCTGGGGATCCTGGTTCGAATCTCGCCGGCGCAACATCCTGTGATTCTGGGCAATTCACTTTAATCACTCCGGGTGATAAGTTGCGTTATATAAATCTGCTGCAAGACAAAAAAGCAAATTTAATTCCACAAAAGCAGATGCTAACAGTATTTCTGCTACGGGAAACTTAGAAGAGAATCAGACAAGGAACAAGCATTGGTAAATGCAGGAAAATATGCTACAGCCCATAGAAATGGAGGAAAAGTAAGTGGCAAGCACAGGAACCAATGAAAAGCCAGGAAAGCGAGGGAGCGGTATGTAACCCCCTTTTAAGATTTATATTAAAAACAAAAGATTTCACTCTGGCAAAACCTAAAAAGAAATACTTTATTAGTGCTTGGTCAATCTATTTTTTGGCATTATTCGGTTTTCACTGGACAGCTTGCGTTTGTGGTTTGTTTTTTTACATGCCCCTATTTCTGAAAGTTTTATCTTTAATTTGATATTGTTTGGGGTCTTGAGTGTTTCAGATAGCTTAAACTAAGTAATATGCTCAAATGTGTTCAAAATAGGGGCCCCCAAAAATTCCTTGCAAGGTCCCCAAACACCCTTAAGATGGCACTGTGCCTTGCTGGACTTTATTGCCTCTTGCATCTTGGCCTGACTCAGAGAGAGCATAGGAAAGGCCAGCTCCACTAAGCAACAAAACTAGTGGTGAGTGTATAAAAAAGAAATTAATTGACTACAGATTGAGAGATCTGGCGTCCAGCAGTCATGGCTGTCTATTCATCAAAATGCTTGGGGTAGCGGAAGTGACATCACATGCACGTTGTCTACCCAGATGACATCACAGGAAGTGATGTCATATTACCTTTGACCGTGGTGATATCACAGGAAGTCACATCAAGTGATTTTTTTTTAACCTGTTGGCATTACAAGAAGTGATATCACTTTAGTTAAACAAAAAAACCTGCAATAAGTGACTATGGAAAAAGTATACTAAAGTAGCTAAAAGTGCATTTTAGATCCCATCGATATACTGTTGAGGCTGCTGTTGTGACAATGCCAGTGATGTACCACAAAAGCCAGCACATCCATCACAGATGAGGAGAAGATTCATTATAGGCCAGCTTAAATCATTTAATCTTAAACATAGCAAGAGATGCTCAGGCACAGCCATCATTTGGTAACTTCAGCCGTCAGATTCCTAGATACAACTATAATATTCTCAGAAAAGAGACTCAAATGCAACGTCAAAAGCCCCAGGAGAATGTCTAAATGCAAAGGCAAATCCAATATATGCTTAGGCATAATCTCATATGCACAGTGATGTCTCATAAGAAAATAATCATTAAACAGAGGGTAGCCCGGGGCAGAACACAAGTACAGCCCCCATCACAACAAGTCTATACAGACTCCCTAGACCCAGTCCCAGCAAACATGACTCACCAAGTATGCATATACTCATCTCACACATAATTCCCAGTTCTTTGCCGTTCTTTTGCCCAAAACTACCTGTGTGCACTGGAAATCTAAATGCCTATTCTGGGAGGAAAATGTTTAGTTTATTAACGGATTTGTGTGGCCAACATAAGTCCAGAAGTTTTGATCTCTGCCAGATTTTCAGGATAACGAGTAGATTACATTTAGATTAATTCCATGTACATTTATTTTACGTGTCTATCATAAAAATCTGGTACGGATCCAGCATGCCTGGATCTTGGTTGGTCATTGTATTCTAATTATGTTAGCCATATATGTAGCACCAAGCCACGTCTCCTGTGTGTGAACCACCTGCACACCTAATTCTCTTTCTCACTTCTGTGCATGTAGACACCCCACTCTTGCATGCACATAGCTTGCTGGCACTATGTTTACTAAAGCACATCTCACTTGTGTACATGTGCTGCCCTTATGTGTGTGCCTGTAGGTCACTCTCTCACCTGCATGCACACAGTTGCATCTCACCTGTGTGCCCCTAACTCCCTCTGACTTGTGTATGCCTTGCAATTCCTCATATCACCTACATCCAAGAACACCGCTCACCTCTGTGAACGTAGAAATCTCTCACCTATATGCACCTTGCCCTCACCTGCGCTTAAAGCTTTTTTAAAGTATCAATAACTATGAGAGAGAATACTCAACATGACAATCCATGTACATGTTCTTTTCTCAATTGAATTGTATTACTAGGCCTAAAGAGTTAAGTTCTTTGACTGAATTAACCCATATATGTAGTCAAAATGAGTGACCCGCTTGCCAAAATGAATTATTTTTGTCATGCAATCTCAACAATGACAGAGGAGGAAGAAATTGGATGAGCGAGAGGGACACACAAAGATGGGGGAGAGTAAAAAGGAGACAATGACTGGGAGGGAGGGCAATGATGGAATGAGATAGAATGGAAAGAGAGAGAAACAGATAAAGGGGTGAAGAATAAGACTGGAAGAGAGAGACAAAGGGAGAAGAATGAAATTTGAGGAAAGAGGAAAAACAAGGGACTCAGAAAGCAAAGGGAAGACGATAGGCTGACTTAGAAGTTTGAAGACAAAAATGAGAGGGAGAGAAACAGAGAAAGGGCCTGATTTAGTATTTGACAGACGGTCCTCAGTCATCAGGTTATCAGAGGACATTACCTCTACTGTCCTGATAGACTACTGTCCATTAATTATAGAAAGGACAGCTGGCTATGTGGTCATCTCTGTACATTGAATGGGACCACTATCACTGCTGTTCATTGCGTTGTACAAAGATTTGTTGGGCAGCCGCTGTCAGTTTTGATGGCCATCCACCAAACCTTTAACATTTTTTGTTTTTCAGCACGAGCTGATTTCTGAAAAACAAAACAAACTGTCCTGGCAGTGACAGACAAGAGAAAAAATATATTACACCCTAAATAGGACAGGCAGTGTAATGTCCTTCTTCCAACGGCCCCTACTTCATTTGCTCAATGGATGAAAAATTAAGGTCCGCCCATCTCTAAGTGAGGCAGGCAAGCCTAAGGTTTTGGAGAGAGGGTCATGTTTGTGACGGAGTGCCCTGTCTGTCAGACTCTAAATTGGGCCCAAAATGTGGAGGACTGTGGGTGAGCGGAGTAGAAGGAAATTTAAAAGCAGAGCATACGGGGAGAATTGAGACAAGTGAGGGAAAAGGAGAAAGGAGAGGTGGACGAGGGCAGATGAAAGACAGAAGAGGCGTGAAGAAAAGTAGAGGCAGTAGGAGGGAAAGAGAGAGAAGTCAGAGCTGAGAGGAAAGAGAACTAATGAAACAGGAGCTGAAAGAAGGGAAAGAGGAAAGTGATTGGGGAAATACTGGAAAGAGAAGATGGTAGCAAGAGGAAAGATGAGGTGAGTGAAGAGAAAGGGGAGAATGAAAGAGAGAGAGGGTGAAGTGAGAAAAGTGGGAAGTGAAATTTTGGGAAAGAGAAATGACAAAGGCAGCAAGAGAACAGTATATGGAAAAGTGAAGGATGTAAAGGCGAAAGGTGGGGTAGTGGGTGTTAGATGCTTTCTTCTTTAACAACAAGGGACGTATGCCTAGGGCCTCACAAGCGCAATTTTGTTAACATACTTTTACAGAGTTTTATACAGTGCTGAGATATCACGTTGGTCACCTCTGAGGACTTTCTATGTTCTCTTGGGGTCCAGCAGCATGGATCTTGTTTGTTGTTTGGTGGCAGTGCAGAATGTTCAGGCTCCTGGTGAAGGTACTGGTGTAAGGTTTGAGGATCTACTGGTCAAACTTTTATTCACCTTAGGGATACCATGGTGGGCAAGGGTGCCATTGGGCGGATTTGATTCTCCTCTTTTCTTGCCCCTTCTTCCGAGGGTTTAGAGTTTTTCAGAATTGGTTCAGCTCTAAAACCGGCCCTAAGTCTGCCCAGTGCCAGAAGTAAAACAAGGCCTACTCACTCTCCTGGCTCGCCTTTGAAAGTATTTGATGGTTAAGGTGTTCACAGCACAAGGGCCTTGGGCCATTGCAAGTCTATGGGGAATGGTGCACATCTACAAATGTCAGTGGATGGGCATGTTCATTTTGGGCAGGGGGCAGGGTACGACTGACACAGTTCTGGTCCAAACTTTTCTACCAACAGAGGGCCCAGAGAAAAACAGTGGGAAGAAAATTGAGGTAACAAGCTGCCAGGTACCCAGTGTCATGTTTTGAAAGTGGTAGCATTAGTAACCTTGCATAAGTGCTTCAAGAGCTCTGCAGCTGGTTTAAGGCAATCTCTAGACAGTAACAGTCCATAAAAGAGGCAATTTCTGCTATTTGTTTACCATGTAATGTAAAGCAGTGAACAGTCGCACATAACTACAGTGAAAATATTTCAATGTCACTTGTAAGCAAACTAAAAACTTTCAGCTGAGTCATCTGATGTCCATTCTCTACCTGTGTCGGTGAAGGCCTCTCTTAATTGGTCGGAGCGATAATTTATCATTGGTTTGGGAAGTGCCAGGTTTGGCCTATTTCCTGAATTTCAGTGATCTAGAATGTGATCATGTTTGGCTGGAGGGAATTTCATAATTGTGGCAGTTGTACAGACACTAGGTGTTCCACCTTCAGGTTTATTCTTGTATGGTGACATGATTAGCTGAGGTACTAGTTTGTGCGCACTCACTGGAAGTCTTAGTAGTGGGACAGTGGTGCCAAGTTCAAGTCCGGCTAGAAATGCATTGCTAGAGCTGCATTGCTAGAGCCCTGTGGAAGTCCTACTGGGATAGCAAAACACAGCGCAAGGGTGGACTGCAAGAGCTTTGTGGAAATCTTACTGGGATAGGGCAAGGATCTTACTGCGCATCGTGCAGATCAGGTGAGAGCTGCATTGCAGGAGCTCTGTGGTAGTCATACCGGTACAGCAACACAGGGTGCAAGGGGAGGGTAAAGCTGTACTGCGAGGTAAGGGTGCTTTAGCGCCTTACTGGGACAGTAGCATGTAGCGCAGGTCGGGGCAGAGATGCACAGGAAGAGCTCTGTGGAAATATTACCTGGATAGCAGTTCTTAGTGCAAGCAAGGGTAGCAATAGCCTGTGAGAACTGTGTGGAAAACTTACTAGAATAGGTCTTGGTGGTCTAGGGCAGAGTAGAGCTAAACTGAAGGAGCTCACTGAAAATCGCACTGGTGTAGCAATACAGGGTAGAAATGCATTGCGAGAGATTTGTTGAAGTCTTAGTGGGATAGCTGTTTGTCGTGCAGGCCAGAGTAGAGCTGCATCTCAAGAGCTCTGTGGAATTCTCAAAGAGAGAGTATAACTGAGGGTAAAGCTGCATTGTGAGAGCTCCAAGGTCCTGGGACAGCACAGCCTTGCACAAGAGAGGACGGAAATACATTCTGACAGCTACATGGAAATATTTTTCTTACAGAAGCATTGTAGTGTACAAGTGAGGAAAGAGATGCATTGTGAGAGCTTCATGGAAGCAATCACGGGACAGCAGTGCGTGGTTCAAATGAGGGTAGAGATGCATTGTGGGAGCTTCACGGCAGCAATCACGGGGCAGCAGTGCGTGGTTCAAATGAGGGTAGAGATGCATTGTGAGAGCACTCTGGACCTTTTAGTTCTGGAAGAGCAATGAATAGTACAAGTCAGGACAGACCAGCATTGTGCAAGCTGCTCTGTGGAAATATTTGTCCTTTCACAGCAATGTAGGATGCAAGCGAGGGTAGAGATGCATTGTTAGAGTTCAATAGCAATGCATGGAGCACGTGAGGATATGCTGTAAGTAAAGAAACTTGCTTTGTATGAGTGCTGTTGGAATTGTGATAGCATGAGAATCAACAACCCATACCATTCTAGTTTACGTACTTACATATGTTCTCAAGTAAAACTTAACAAAAGGAATCCTGAGGTTTCCAAAGAGGAACTGCAAATGCATTTTTAGAGACAGTTTTACAAGATACAATTAAGAAAGACAGAGCTTGTGTGTTCTATGTGCCTGATCTGAGTAAATCGTGCAGTGCAAATGTTACCAATATATGCAGTTTTGTTTCCTCCATTACTTCAGGACTACAAGTAGCAGAATACAAAGTTAAACTTGGACTGTACTGAATGGGCTTCCCAAGCCTGACCTGGGATACTTTGAGAGCTAAGAAAACAACATAAGGAAGTGTCATCTGTAGTTCTGTTCCACTCTCAACTGACGCTTACTGTGAGTCAGCTTCTGTGCTGGTAGCGGTGGTGCTATAGATAACGAGTGAGGGAACCATGATTAGGCATAGTGAATGAGCTGTCGGTCTTGCGTGGAGAGGAGATGCCAGCTGCATGTTCCAAGGACACCACACGCAAGAAAGTGTAGGCACTACACGTTCTGTATAACTCTTGCAGGCCCCTGGGTGAGGGTTTGGGGGAAGGAGGAAGCCCTCACTCTCAATACGAGCTCTGTATCTTGATTGTAACATTCCCCCAGGAAGTGGCTGTTTTTCCCCACTGATCTTCCACGTCAAGTTGCTTTCTCGTGAAATGTATCTATTTAGTCCTTTCGAAGGAGGCCTCACCCTCTTCCTTAAAGGAAAGCTGCTTAAAGACAAAATCAATCACTTTCAACATTCAGTTTCTTTCAAAACACGTGAGCCTCCTAGCAGGCCTTCTGCAAATGTAGAAAAAGCATCGTTGCAATGTGTCCACTGTGACTGCTTGTGCTACCCCAGGCAAACTCAAAGGCTAGGGGTAGCAAGGTCAGTGCCAGGGCTCGCTAGAGGCAAGCTAGTGGTCGCAACTGGGCGTCCATGCCAGCAGTATTTTCAAAGCTATTTCAAGGCATTTCTTGCGTTGTTAACGTCAGATAAGACTCTAAGGCCACTCGTTGTCTATGCTAATCAAACCAGCATTTCTATAGCCAGTAGGGTCTCCTTTAGGAGCTATTAACTTTGCCAATGGTTTTTAGCGATGCCGTACAGCATGTATAAAGATGAAACCCCCCAAAAAGCTGTATGACTCTGTGGCTGCGTCATTTAGTGCCCATGCGGCTACAAAATGACACTTCTGCTTTTTATGTACCAACAGGATTTGGATCGGACAAAAAAAAAGTAATGAGAAAGTGTTTTTTTTCCTCCAAAAGCAGCTGGGGAAGCAACACAGTGGGGATGGGTGGGTGGAAGCATCGTAGAGGGTGGGCCCAAAAGTACACAGCACAGACGATCTAGTATCGTGGTGCGCAGGGGAAAGAAACACTGGTGAGAGGGTAGCTTACAGAAGGACAAGAGCACAGATGAGAAAGCAACACGTGGAATGGGAGCAATCAAAGAGTAGGAGCAACAGGGAGGGCGAAGCACATGGCAAGAGAGCAACACAGATCGCGGTGGAGTCAGGCAAGAGAACTACATGAGGGACACAGCTGGAAAATACATGCTTTTTCTTGGAGTGTGTAACCGTAAAGAAAAAGGTAGTGCCTGAAACGTAGACAGTGGAAGGAAGTACGTAATGAGGCCATGCTCCAGGGGAGGGGCGAGCAAAAGAAGGGGAAGTAAAGTTACACAAGCCAGCGGATAAAAAGGAAGCAAATGAGAGTGACAATAAAGCCAATCAATGGCAAGCAGTGGACGGGCTCTAAACCCACTATAAGCTGACAGAGGGTCTTTTTGCTTGCTCTGTATGGTAGTAGAGACCCAAAAATAATCACTCTGTATGCAATTAAAAGTTTTAACATTTCTAATTATTTGTGAGATTTTCTTCCAGAATTCCACTTCTTTGAATGTCCACCCTTCTTTAGTTATGTAGAGGTTATCTGCTTAGAATGCTAAAGAACAGAAGTGGTAAATAGCAGATAATTTCCATCACACAAAGAAGCAAGTATAATGTCCCAAGACCCAGTGCAAAATAAATAGTATAAAAACAAACATTTCAAATATTAAAATACATCTTTATGTTCAATCATTTTTATTAACGGAATAAGCAAGCGATGAACACAGCTTACTGCCTACAGCTCAAAGCCGGCAGAGCGAAGCCCAATATACATTTCAATTCTTAACTTCACAACCCGGAGGCCGGGCATGACTATGTGCCGTGCGAAGGCAGTACTATAATTCCATTTTCAAAATGTTACTAAAAACCATCTATTTAACTAAACAAAATCCAAATAAAATACAAAACCAAAACAACAACCCCCCTCCCTCCTCCCTGTTCCTCCACCCACCCACCCTCCTCCGCATCAGCTTCTGCTACGTAACACATACTAAGGCCTGAGAACCCTCATTCCTTTGTTGAGCCCAGTTACTGTATTCACGATGAGGTAGAACCCGGGGGCTCCAGGGGGATCAATCGCAGGATCTGCAGGTATTTTGGACACGTCACTTCTCTGAGATCTTTGGTAAGTAAGCCTAGGAAGGGCCTCCACACTGTTGGGAACTCCCGCCCCGTCCCCTCCACTGTCATGGACATTCGTTCCATAGCTAGCAACTGCCAAAGTCTGTACACCCAAGCTCCCACCTCCGGCTGCTTAGTCGTGCCCCACGAAGCCAAGAGAACTTGTCTAGCTGCCAGAAGCGCCAGCGCTATCTGCCTGCCCTGCATAGTGCGCAGCGGGAAACTTTTCGCATGCGGGAGACCCAAAAGCGTATACTCTGGTGAGCGGGGTAGCGCAATCTGGAAAACTGCATCTATATCATTTAGGACTGCCGTCCAATATCGATGTAGTTTCGGGCAGTGCCATAAGAGGTGTGCTAGCGTCCCTGTCATTCCGCAGCCTCTCCAACACTGGTCTGTTTTGTTTTTGTTCCAGGCATGCACCCGAGCTGGAGTATAATACCAGTATGAGGTCACCTTGAATGCTGCCTCCGTGCCCGTCGTGCTGCGAGCAGTGTGGTGCGCCCTATAGAGAATGTACTCCCACTCTTTGAAGGTTAGGGGCTTACCCAGTTCTGTCTCCCATCGCACCTGAGCTTTCGTTCTGTGCTCCCCAGGACGCTCCTGCAGCAGCGCATATAGCTCCGAGATCAGCCGCCGGTCGTCCGTCTTACCCACCACCCAGCGCTCAAACGCCGAAAGGGGCCTTGACATGTGTGCACAGTTAGCAGGCTTAGTGACCCAGTGACAAACCTGCGCGTAAGCAAAGGCATCCTTCGCCGGGAGGTCATAATCTTCTCGCAGCTGTTTAAAGGGAATTACCCCTTCTAAGTCGAATAGAAACCCTGCCCTTTTACATCCTGCTTCCCGCCATCTGTGGAACACCGTTGAGGCTTTTCCTGGTACAAAGTCCGGGTTATCTACAATGGGGGTCATAGGCGAGGGGAAGGTCGTCCAGCCCTTTGCCACCGCCACTCTGTCCCAAACCCTGAGGGTAGGTGAGGTCACCGGAGAAGAATACAATCCCCATGCCCTGTGTTTCCGAGGCAGCCATAGCTCTCTCCAAATATTGATACCTGCCACTGTTTGATCCATAAAGTTCCAGTGCTTACTGGACTCCGGCCTGTTCCATTCAATGAGATACCGGAGACAGGACGCTTGATAGTAGCCTTCTATTAGTGGTAGTCCCAGGCCCCCTTTCGATTTCGGGCTAACCATCTGCTTCAGGGAGAGCCGGGGTTTCCGTCCCTCCCAGACGAACTTATTAATGAGGGATTGTAATTTCTTAAGCGCCCCTTGTGGTGGTGTTAGCGGGAGCATTTGAAATAAGTACAGGATACGTGGCAGGATCGTCATCTTCACCGCCGCTATCCTCCCGAACCATGCCAGCCGCAGCCGTGACCAGGCGTCCAGCGCCTTGGCCGTGTTTTCTAGCAGCAGGGCATAGTTCAGCGCCACCGTCCGTGCGATGGTCGGGGCAAGCCGAAATCCCAAATAAGTGATGTCGGTCTGCGTCCATTGGAAGGGGAAGTCCCTCTGCAGGGTGTCCACGTCCGCCTCAGGGAGCGACAGATTGAGAATCATCGATTTGCTCAGATTTACTTTGAATCCGGAGGTTGCCCCAAAGGACGCAAGTTCTGTCATCAGAGCAGGGAACGACAGCCGGGCCCGTGTCAACGAGAGAATGACATCATCGGCATATAAACTGATCTTATGCTCGTCAGCTCCGAATTTTAGGCCCACTATGCGTTGATTAGCGCGAATGCGTTGCGCGAAGGGCTCCATATAGAGCGCAAATAACAGAGGGGACAGAGGGCATCCCTGCCGTGTCCCCCGTGCTATGGGAAAGAATGTCGACCTATCTCCGTTAACTCGCACAAATGCCTTCGGGGCTTGGTAGATGCACCCGATCCACTTCAGAAAGTTGTCCCCGAACCCAAATCTGCGTAATACTCCGAACAGGTAGCCCCACCCCACGCGGTCAAAGGCCTTCTCCGCGTCGATTGCCAGCAGGAAGGCCGGCTTCCCGGAGCGCTGTATACTGTCAATGAGGTGTAGTAATCGCTTTGCATTATCCCCTCCTTGCCGTGTGGGAATGAACCCGGACTGGTCTGGGTCAATAATATCAGTCATAAGGGGTTCAGGCGGGCTGCTAAAATTCCAGCAAACAGTTTTGCATCAATGTTGAGGAGCGAAATCGGTCGGTACGACCCGCATTCCTTCGGTTCTTTTCCGGGTTTCAAAATCACCGAAATCGCTGCCTCCGCCATTGTCGGTGTCACCGCACCGGTCTCGAGAAAAGAGTTAAACAATTTCGTTAAAAGGGAGCCAGCTCCGCACAGAACGCTTTATAAAATGCTGCCGGGAAGCCATCCGGGCCCGGGGCCTTCGCTACCTTCAATCTCGCTATAGCCGCGATGACCTCCTCTACACGGATCTCCGCCTCTAGCTGTTCTGCCGCTACTCCAGAGATCGGAGTTATCTCGCTCATATCTAAGTACTCCTTTGGGTCTAGCGGCGGAGGGTCTTGTTCTGTGTATAGCTGCTGGTAGAAGTTTTGGAAAGCTTCCACTATGCGCGCATCCGTGGTGTGTTCCGTCCCCCTTGAGTCTCGTACCGCCTGAATGAGAGACTTGTGTGATTGCGCTCGAAGCCTATGCGCCAACATTCTCCCGCATTTGTCGCTACTAAGGAAAAATTTGTGTCGCAGCCGCAGCAGTGCATGCTCCGCTCTGTCTATATCGAGGTGCTTCAGCAGCCGTCTACGCTTCTCCAGCTCCCGCCACACTCTCTGTGCCCCTGTCCGCTTATGTATTGTTTCTAGTTCCCCTACCTCCCTTTCCAACTCTGCACGCTTTGCCCTGCGCATTGCATTGTACCTGGCCGCTATCGCAATAAATTCTCCGCGCACCACTAACTTCAGGGCTTCCCAAACCGCCGCCAGTGGAGTGGAACCGATATCATTTTCTTGAAAATAATGCACTATCGCCTCCCTCACTCGTTGACACTGATCTTCCGAGTGCAGCAAGCTTTCTCTAAGTCTCCACCCTGGTGGCAACGTACGCCTATACTGCACTGGTAGCAGAACGGTAAGTGGGGCGTGATCGGACAGTGTGCGCGGTTCAATAGTAGCAGAGCCCAGGCTAGACATTAATTCTGTAGAGGCTAGAAAGTGATCCAACCTCGCGTAAGTTTTGTGGGCAGCTGAGTAATAAGTATAATCCCTCTCCAATGGATGTTGTGCGCGCCATACATCATGCAACCCATGTTCCTCAAGCCACCCTTTGCCTACTGGGGACAGGGCCCCTGACTGGTGCACTCTTAGGCCCGACCTGTCTAACCCCGCCTCCATCACAAGATTCAGATCTCCCCCACCAAGATCGCTGCATCCTGCGAGGTGAGGACGTCCGACAATGCTGACAGAAGGAAAGACTCCTGTTTCTCGTTGGGGCCGTATATTGACCCTATAGTGAGATGCGTGTCGCCCCATTGTACTCTAAGGACCAGCAGCCTCCCCTTATCTCAGCTACAGTCGAGATCACCTTGCATGGGCACTGGGCCCCAATTAAGATAGCCACCCCGTTTTTTTTGACGGCCCTGTAGACCATACCTGTTGGGGAAATCGCCTGTCGCGCATGCGTGCAGTGTCCTTGCCCAGCAAATGAGTCTCCTGGAGGAGACAAATGTCACCTCCTATATTCTCAAGAAGGAGAGCACTGCTGCCCTTTTCACCGGGTTGTTCAGCCCCCGAACATTGAGGCTCACAACCTTAAGCTCCCTACCCATATCTTAGTCTTGAGTATGTTACTGCTATTCCTTTCATTAGGTCCCTATCTTGTCTCGTCCCCACACCACTCTTCATGGTAACACCCCCGTATGGAGTATCTATAAGCAGGCCGATGCGGAGATCCCCCAAACCCTCAACAAAAAACCATTTCCCCTTATAACCAACCCTTATAAAAACAAAAACCACCCTCCAAGAAAAAACCCACATGACGAAAGTCTGTCACAGTTGAAGAAAGTCAGGGGGTCGCAGCAGCTTCTCACGACCCTGGCTGGACGATCGTACCTCCAACAAGCCGCAGGAAACAGATGTGAAGATGGTGTAGCACACCAGTCCGTCCCCCGGCCCCTCTCTGTTCGCCCGTCCCGAGAGTATCAGCCATCAAAATCTCCACGCATCTCAAGGGGTGACAGGCCTCGCTGATGTTTGAGAAAGGGTAGACAACACATCCTCCCTCTCCCTCTCTCTCATAGCTTGGTCAGGTTTCGTGGCCCACACCCCCCTGCCCACCCTCTGCCAGTCCCCAGGTTGCTTCCGACGTTGTGACCTGGGCAAGTCCACTTCTTCTGACGCCACTGCCTGTTCGAGCCCCAGCACCTCCACAGCTTCCGCAACCGACCTTATCTGTAGTAATTTCCCATTGTGTTTGAAAATGAGGCGAAAAGGATGCCCCCAGGAGTATGGGATCTTGGACTCCCGCAGATGCATGGTCACCTCACGGAAGGCTCGCCGTTTGCTGAGCGTAGAGGCCGCCAGATCCTGAAAGAGAGCCGGCCGATGACCCCTAAAAAGAGTAGGCTGAGAGTCCCTGGCCTGGCGAAGGATTCGTTCCTTCAGTTGGAAGTCATGGATGCATACCAGGATGTCTGATGGGGGCGCCTTCAGACCCCGGGGAAACCTACTCGGTGGACACGATCCATCTGGATGTCTGTCTCCTCACCTTCTCCCAGAAGCTGTTGGAACAGAGCCCGGACATAGGCCCGGAGGTCGTCCCCCTCCTCCTTCCACGGAACGCCTCGGATGCGGATGTTATTCCTCCGGGAGCGGTTCTCCAAATCCTCGGTGTGGGCCTGTAGGTCGAGGTTTTGCTCCCGGAGGCGCAGCATCTCTTGTTGTAGTTGGTGCATTTCTTCTGCCCTGCTGATGTCGTGCTCTTCCAACGTCGCAACTCGCTCCCCGACCTCATCCACGTCGCGCCGCACCTCTCTCAGGTCCGCCGCCAGCTGTGACTTGATTTCTTGGATGTCAGCCTTCATGGTCGCGAAAAGTTCAACCATGAAGGCTTTCGTTGCAGGGGTCTCATCGCCTTCCAGCTGGCCTGCTCCTGCCTCACCCGAGGTCCCAGGTTGCCCCATCGGCTTGGAGAGGGCATCCTTCAGCGCCTTATCCTTACGGCCCCGTGGCACTGCCATACCCCTCGTGCTCTGTTCCGCTGGGCTAGTCCGCTCCAACGCCGTCGCCCAGGATGCGGGATAGTCCACCACCTCTACTCACCGCCGCACCCAGCCAGCCCTTGCGTACCCTCTTGTGCCACTGCAGCTGGCCTCCTGTAGACCGGTCCGTAGATATCCCCTCCTCAGCCGAGCAGGGATGCGAGAGGCCTCGCGTACACCACCGCTGCTCAGTATGCCTCCGTCTCCATCCACTCCGGCCGCCAGCCAGCAGTTCTCCGCGGTCCCTGTCCGCCACCCTCACCTCCTTACTGGGTCGGCGGGCGCTCTGGCGCAGGCAGCCTCATCGGGGGGCATCCGCCCCAACTCTGGCTCTGATCTTTGCTGCGCCACAGGGCTTCGCGGTCACCGCCGGCACCTCCACAGCCCCTTTAGCCACCCGAGTGCTAGCTATCACACGCTGGGGCACCTTCCGCCCGGCCTGCCCTTGCTCTGCACAGTGCCCTGTGGGGCCCAGCCTGTAGTTGGCCCAGTCGGAGCCCTTGGCCTGCTTTGCCCAGCCTCAGCTCCTAGGGTTCCAGGCCGATGGTTCGCCAGGCCTGGTGATCTAGCACGGCAGCTCCTCTCTATCTCCCGGTGGGTTCCGGACGTGAGGGGCAGCCACTCTGGTACAGGCGCAACACCGCTGGGCGCCAAGCTCACCTGCTCCCGCTCTCGTGCCCCCTTAGCTCTGCTCCAGCCCGGCCTCCAGGCACCCCGAGGCCTCTCGGAACGGCGCCTCAAAATGGCGGCGACCCGTACTCCGCAGCACCGTCTCAGGGGTCTCTCCAGCCTCGCAGCTCTCCTCCCACCGCAACCGGGGCCGTCCCTCACCTCCGGAGCAGCGTACAGCGCCCGCGGGGGCCGGTTAGCGTTCCCTGGCCTCACCCTTCCGTAGACGCCTCACCGCACCACATCCGAGCGTCGCAGCTTATCGGCCTCACAGGCTCCGTTCAGCCGGGCCCGCACCGCACCTCACTCTTGCCGATTTCGGACCCAGGGTCGCACCAGCATCACCCCCAGTCGATAGCGGGGACGTCCACCGCCACAGGCGGTCCGCTGATTCCCGGGACAGGCGCTAATACGAAGCTAAGTATCGGCGGTGCCGGAGGAACGCGATTCTGCGTCCTACCGCTCCGCCATCTTGGCCACGCCCCTCTAAAATACATCTTTAAAATCAAATTTCTTCAATACACATCAAAAGATAATAGCGTAGCAATACTTTGTTGTGTAACACACCTGGAACCAATGGGCTGGACAATAAGATGGAATATGAGGGGTAGAGGCTAGTTTGTCAGTAATTGTGTGCAGGTTTTCTTGCAAATTATCCACACAGAAGTCCGAACTTTTGCCACACTGTGGACTACAAAATCACCTGTGCATGTATTAAAAGTTCCTAGCGTTTATAAGTGCTGCCTGTACCCTAGCTGACGACAAATTGGTAAAATCCATGTTCTTCCCTGGATATTGTAAGCTTTGCAGAAGAAAAGCAGATGTGGCACCGTTTCAGGGGCTTTCCCACATATCGGACAACTGTCACTTCTGATATTTACCCTGCCCCATTTCAGACAACACATCATTAATGGCAAGATCCCATGCTTGATTTTAACATAAAGCACTTTAGACAATGGAGATGATATACTGTCTAAAAAAAGGCTCAAAGGAAGCAGAGCTCTTGCGGTCCTGAAATGTATCTGATAATGATCCATGCTTACATTTATGCAGTTCTACTTTCCATTGGGCACAATAAAATCTTTCTTTAAGGACCGACTGTAACTGAAATTGCCTACATAGGCATTTCCCAAAGCTCTCCCAACCCTAATCTGAGTAAGGAATATTTTATGTGCACAAGCTAGGGAATGGAGTTCTTCATATGCTAATCTGTATGGGGCCGTCTCTGGCATGTGATGTAATCTGCGCCAATAAAGTGTTATATCCCGCATAGAGACCCGAATGTAGACCCGTTCGCACAAGCCCTAAAATGAACGTATTCATATTTACCCTAATATGGTCATAATCGTACTTGCCCTATTTTGGTCATGGCCGCATATGCCCAATTATGGTTACAACTGTACATGTCCTATTATAGTATGATTCCTTATATAGGCATGATCTTTCACCTACATTGGTCCCAGCTAGTACACAACGAGCTCTGAGGGCTGAACGTTATCTATCGTGTGGTTTTGAATACAGCAGGGTTTTTCCAAACACAGGCCCACACTGTACTCATTAATTATGCATGGCTCTCTAAGAAGACACCACTGGCATAATATCTATGTACAAAGTTCACCCCTGACGTCTTCCTCATGTCCAATACAAACCATACTGAGGACCGAGACTCTTTAGGGTATAAATACACCACATCTTGCCCTGGTAAGACAGAGGGAACCGAGACTTCCATGCTGACACACTGACCTGAGACGCTGAGGCTCCTGCATGCAGTCGCTCAAGCTGACAGTGGTCTGACACCACCCGGACGGGGTGTCCAACTCGAGACCAGGACGGTGTCCCACACTCTCTCTATTCAGGTATGGGCGTTCGACTAAATCCTAGGAGGATTCTTGGCTCTTAGCTTTTAGACCTATACACATATGCTAGGTACACTCAGGTACATCTAGTTAGGCATCGTAGGAGTACGCGCACTTGCATAATGCTTTTATATTCATGTATGTACTCATGATTATCGCAATATGGTAGAACTGTTCTATCCCTTAGCTTTTATCGTACTGCTGATAATATATCTCTGCTATTGTCTGCTGGTTACCGCAGCACATATATTTTACACTAGAATAACAACTGTTCAATAAATACTTATTGAAACGCCCGACTGTTTATTCTGTGTAACTCTCTGAGACAAACCAAATACGTGAGCACGAGTGACTGAGCGAAAGATAGTATATTGTTTCCACGATTCTGAGGAATTTGGGTTGTCATGATCTAAGGTTGCCAGAAACTAATCTCTCCCCGATAAGAGGAGACACTAGTGGCACTGCGAGCTAGCTAATACAAACCAGGCTAACATATACGGTGGGTAGTGCACGGAGTCAGTCTGCTACCAAGCCCGCAGTATATGTTATCCAAACGCGCAGGTCCTGCAGGGGTACTATAAGAGCTACACGACAAAAGCAGGTGTCTCAATTTTAAAACATTTGCAAGGGAGCGATGGCCAAAGTAGAAAACAGTATAAGATGTGCGCTCTGGGCGAAATTAAGAAGGGACTTAAAACATTTATTTTCTGTTACTATCAACCTAGTTTCCTTCTCATTTCCCCAGATGTCTGCCCCATAAAGTGCAAAACCCAGAGCTTTAGACCTGTAGATTTCCAAGGCAGGGCTCACAGTTCTTCTTTTTTTTTTCTTTTTTACTAAACATATTTATCTTAGTGATCTGCGGAGAACAGGTTAAAGTTCTTGTCATCCTTACACCCAAGTAATCAAAACTGGCTCTCAAAGTGTCCCTGTACAACTCACAGGGATTGAGAGTCATGTACTTGTTTTTTGAGGCATTTTGCTCCATCCCACGATCTTTATAAAATTCCATAAAGTGGTCAGCCAAGACCAGCGTCTAGCTGGCGTCTTGGAGATCAAAAGCGTATTGTCAGCGCTGGCATTACATAGATCCACTTTTGGGAGAAATCGCTGACAGGGATGTCTAGGTAGGAAACCACATCATTGATGTAGAGTGAAAAAAGGATTTGGCCCAGCACACATCGCTGCCTCACCCATTTATCTACTATTATCTTACTGGATAGTTTTCCTATAGGACCCGACCTAGCCTGGGTGTAATTATTATTATGAAGCTGAATTATGGTGGACAGAAGGTTTTCTGAAAGACCTATATCCGCCCGCTATAACTTATCTCGTGGGATCATGTCTAAAGCCGACCGTAAATCAACAAATGCAGTATATAGGTGCCCTCTGCCTAGTAACACTGTCTTCCAGTAAACTGGACAGAATCTGAAGATCTGGTCTTAGTCTGGAAGCCCACTTGCAGTTCAGATAAAATCCTATTTTCGTCTAGCCATGTCAATAATTTATTCAATATCTGGCGGTAGAAATTTTTTTGCAGTCTACCTATGAGACTTATTGGTCTGTAATTGCAGGGATCATCATATGCGCCCCTTTTTTTAAAGATGGGGATAATTTCGGCCTGCACCATGAATTCGGAATCTATGCCCCCCTCCAAGCGTTTTGATTCCCTGAATGGGCAGCTGTACTCGGATCCTGCCACATCTCCTTCTCCCACTCTGTTTGCCTCCTCTTGTGCCATTATATAATTCTTGCTTATGTCAGTTAGGTCCTTATTTTTAATAGATTTGAGGAGTGGGAGTTTGCCCTTTCCGCATTATTTATAATACCAGTTTTTTTTCCAAACTTGCCCACTCCCTTGGTACCTTCCCTAGTAATTTGAGCTCTAAGATTGTAAAATAGGACCTCATGAATAGCTATTATTTTGGTGAAAGTGTTTTGGCCACTGTCTGCATTTAGTCAAGGTGTGTGATGCCTTTGCAACTTTGTCTTGAATTAATGAAGTTATACCTGGGCGGTGTTTTATTTGTGACCATTCGAGCGTATGTTTATTATTTGTCAGGCTGATATTCCCTGTCTGAATAGGGGGTAAGCATTAGGCGTAAGTGTGGGGAAACCCTGCAGCATGAGCTGTAAGGCGTTATGATAACTATCTGAGCGTTCTATGATCATCATATCTTTCATAAAATGCCAAAGCCAGAGGTCAAGTTAAATATAAGCTATTCTGCTGGAATGGTTGATACGATTGTATGTATTATTACCAGCTAGATCTGAAAGTGATTGGCCCGGGCATGCCCTAAAGCCTAAATTAACGGTTATCCCCATTAGTTGGATAGATTGCTTGGACCATTTTTTTTACTGCTGACGGGTCAAACCACTGGATTCCCCAGTTTCCATCCTCCTCTTCTGTAATGGTATGCTCTGAGTTATCCAGGGGTTTGAATGTTATATTGAAGTCCCTTGCAACTATCGACAGGGACTTCTCAAAAGTTCCCTTTAATGAGGAACTTGAACAGTGATAATGTTACAGTAACTTTGAACCACATCATCAAAAACCCCCGAAGGTCTAACTTGGCCATTAGAAACAGCTTTAACATAATAGCTGGTAAAACCTGATATATGAACTGGATTAATACACCATGTTTCTTGAAATAAACATGGATCAAAGGAGTCAATAAATAATCCCCAGTCTGTATCCAATTTTGACTGGAGACTGGCTACATTCCAGGATAGAAAATTCCATACCCCCAATGATTTGATAACAGGGGTGAAAGTGGTCTTCACAGGCCCTCTGACACAACGTCAGGCCTCCCTATTCTGACTGAATATGGCCCTCCTAGACGATGCTGATGTATGGGCGTCCTTTGAAAAATTTCTCAGATCTCCAAGGTTTCTGGGGATAAATTTCAGACGAATCGATTGTTTATGGGCAGGATTAAAACGAAGTTCCAGAGCAACCAAAGCATCACACAGGGCCTTTGATATAAGAAATTTCAATATAATCAAATTTCTCATCAGTAAAATGAATAGTGTCTGGCCTTTATAATATCAGATCGTATCACAGCAGAGCAGTTACGTGTATTACGAATCCAATAAATTATTTTATTGTTGAGTGATGCTTCATCCTCTTGCACCAGGGTGCAATTTTTTTATATTAGGCATACATATTCTATAATTTACTGGTTTTGATTTGGTCAAGGTTACAGTAGAATCTCCCGTCCAATTTGATCTGCTGCAAGGGGTGGACCTAACGCGGTTGTTAGTTGGTGTATGTGCCAAACTTTCAAAGTGGTGGCTCCCACTTAACTGATGCAAGGGTAAGCTCCTGGTGGGAGTTTGACCACAAGTACACGTGGTAGTGAGCGTTCCCCCATTACTCAGTTGCTGATGTTGCATGAGATTATGGCAGGCATGTGTTCCCGTGGCTGTAACATGTATTGTGTTGGTGGAAAGGTGTTCCTATCGTATTGACTAATGGTGTGAATCCAAGACTTGCATTACGTGGCAACATGTGCCAGCTTTCTCTGGATGGCCTGCTTTATTCTAATTACTGGCCCTCGCTAGATTTGTTGTTACATCATTCACCACCGTCTTTAAGACTGCGATTTCAGTTCTTACTTCGTAAACAATTTGTAGAAGATTGAAGATCACAGATTCAAGGGATATGTCAGGGTCATGACCTCCGGATCCTTCCAGCATGGTGGTTTCTTTAGGTGGAATCTCATTGACCAGGGGATCAAAACTATATGTACAGGTCACCATTACTTCCTGTGACGGCACTACCAAAGATGAAATATTATGTAAATGTTGGGCTTCGGTGTGACCTTGTGGCGTAACCAGTGCTTTAAATGGGAAAAAAATAAGTGCAGGTACTCATTAAATTGAGCTAGGGGCGTGGCTAGTGGGCGGGGTTAGAGGCGGAGTGAGACATGGTGATACAAATCACTTCTATTGAGTATTCATTTTGTCCTTGCATTGCCCTGGATAGTGGTCTCAAACTTTCCATACGTGCAGATCAGCAGCTAAAACCCTGAATGAGCCAAGCCATCAACAGTACTATTATCACTTTCAGGCTAATAATCAATGTCTAGGACAGGAGAGACTCTGGCCCTTACACAGGTTGCAGGACAGAAAATAACATGTTAGAAATGTATGAATATAAACAAAATGTGTTAACTCGTTACACAAAATTAAAGCCAAACACCAAATGTTCATATTTCCTTGTTTTGTAAGATTTGCAGCTTCTTAATATTATAATAATTCTAATGTTCCTACTTGCTTGCATTTGGAGCAATCCTTATATATTCAAGAGTGCACACACACATATAATAACATTCCACGCATTTGTTTTCAAATACCTGCTGATTCTCTTCCTCTACGAGTTTTTTTCTCTCTCAGAGACAAACATACACTCTCTATCTGTTTTCACATCTCTAATCTTGCGATCCCTCATGCACTCACTTCTCTCCCGTTTGTAGCTAATTCTGTCCCACTCTCTTTACTCCAATTGTATCCTATCACTCTCTCTACCATCACTCTTTCTATTTCTAATCTGCCATCTCCGCGCCTCTCTTCTGCTTTCGATAGCTGTCTGGATCTCTCCCCTATCTATCTACCCTTCCCCCTTCTGCCTTTCTATCTTTTTCCACTTTCAACTCTCTGCTCCTTCCACCTCACTCTTCACCTTCACTTACCCCCATTCTCCCTCCTTTCCCCTCGACAGAAGGCCCCACGGCTGGAGAGCTTGCAGTGGCAGACAATGAGCACAGCAGGGTCCCGAGCGCGTGCAGAGTCCAGCAGGGTAGAGGTCAGGGGAAGAACAATATTGGCCTCCGATGGGAAGGTCAGTTGACCTCCCCCACCTCACCTGGGCACCAGGGAGGCCGCTTAGGCCATTTTCACCACCTCAACCCTGCCCATCATGGACTCAATGTCCCAGCAGGCGGCATGGCGGGGTGGGGGTGGATTTGAAGGGCCAAGTGAGTCAGAAGAAAGACATCAGACCTCAGTGGGAGGCCAAGAGGTGAAAATGGCTCTTTTTACCTGGGTTCCTCCTTGGTAGGTAAGGCACAGGCCCTCGCCAATGTCCAAACACTAACAGGAGGACCCTACATCGACACCTGGCAGGGGGGTGGTGAGGATAAGGAAAGCTTCCATGTGGGTAGGAACAGAGCGGAGGCCCTCTTGCCCTTACGGCATGCCTCCAATAGGCCGCCACAGCTGAATAATACTGACAGACGGCAAACGGCCAACATGCTGCCAAAAAAAACGGCTCACAGTTGGCCCTCGGGCTCCAGTCCAGTGCCCAACTCATCAATCTGATCCTGAGTACCAGTACTCTCCTTGACAGTGGAGAAGTGCCGGTACTCGGCTTGGTAAAAATAAGAAGTGCCGGTTCTCAGTACCGGTGAGTACCGGACCATTTAAAGCACTGGGCGTAACAGATTTCATTCCCTCTGGAAGGAGGTTCGTCAATGCAGACTTTAGAAGCTCTCTTTGGAGTCCCACTGAATAACTTAGCAATAGGATTATCACTTGATGGTGCAGCTGCAGGGATCTGGGGATTTAGCATGGTTTCCACCTCCTCTATCAAATCATTTATTGTGCTTAGTGAGCATTTACTTGGTCCTTTCATGGCCAAACTTGCCACCTTTTTTTTTTTACTTAACTGCCTTCCTTTTTAGGTCTCACCTAGAGCGCAGCGCGCATGCGCTGCTCTAGGAGAGGGCTCTTGGAATCACTTCAGACTTCCAAGAGCCTTCTCCGTGTGGGTGTGCCTCCTCCCACACATCCCATTGGCCTTTGCATGTGGCTTTCAATAATTGAAAGCATGCAAGTGGCCAAAGAAGGGTGCATGTCCCGCCTCTCCTCAAAACTTTCACCCCCATGGCCTAGGGGTCTCGGGAGCGCGCAGGGTGCCATCTGTTCTGGATCAGGTTTAACTTTCGCGTGCAGCAGCGGGCACGATGGCAGCTGCATTCCTTACAGCGCGCGCACCACTCGCGGGCTTGTTTGTGTTTAGCCAGGCCATGGTTCTGACCTCAGTGATTCTATGCAGGCTTACAGGCTCCTGTAGGTTTACTACACGCCCACCAACACATGCCTTTACATTCTGCCACATGCCCACTCCTAGGAGTGGCCCAGAACTGACGCTTTGTCTTCAGCCGCAACCGAGAGGCCACAGACTGAATGTGCAAGGTGTCTGCACCCCTCCCCTTTGACAGGTTTGATGTGACTCGAGGCCAGTGATGGAAGCTCATCCGTCTGCCGTGGGGGACTTCAGGCTCCTCTGCTCTCATCTCACCATCCTCCCACCAGCGATAAATCCAGACTGAACTTGCGCGGCTGGAAGCGATTCCAACAGCGGTGGGCGCTGCCCAAGAAGACCCTCTCCTATTGGGCGTCCCGCGCACCACTCGCGGGCTTGTTTGTGTTTAGCCAGGCCATGGGTCTGACCTCAGTGATTCTATGCAGGCTTAGAGGCTCCTGTAGGTTTACTACACTCCCACCAACACATGCCTGTACATTCTGCCACATGCCCACTCCTAGGAGTGGCCCAGAACTGACGCTTTGTCTTCAGCCGCAACCGAGAGGCCACAGACTGAATGTGCACGGTGTCTGCACCCCTCCCGTTTGACAGGTTTGATGTGACTCGAGGCCAGTGAAGGAAGCTCATCCGTCTGCTGTGGGGGACTTCAGGCTCCTCTGCTCTCATCTCACCATCCTCCCACCAGCGATAAATCCAGACTGAACTTGCGCGGCTGGAAGCGATTCCAACAGCGGTGGGCGCTGCCCAGGAAGACCCTCTCCTATTGGGCGTCCCTGGTGCCTGCTGTTTTGGAGAGCCCGTCCGTTGGGCTCGCCCAGTTACTTGTGCAATCCAACTGTTTATGAAAGAGGCCAGGGGTGGAAGTGGGGGGAGGGCAGGCGGGCGAGCTTTGACTATGGGACATCAGGTCACCCGCGAAACTGCACTCAGCCCACCTCAGTCCTGACTGCCTTTGTTGGCGGTGTAAGACACCTGACTGTGATATCGCTCATATTCTGTGGATTGCCCTAATTAATATTCGCATTTTCTGGCTTCACATTGAAGTTTACTTGAAGACGCACTCTTTTTTATCAATTTTTCCGTTACAGAACGTTTATCACCTCATGATACATCTGAAATATCGCATATATCCATTCATACATTTAAGTGGCTCTCTACTGATCTCGGTCTTTGCAAAGTTAATATTTTTCGGTTTCGGAGGGCCAAAGTTATTCCAACGCTTCAATCTTGGCTTGAAGATATGTTTGCTGTAGCTCACTTTGAAAAAATGATTTATAAGTTGAATCACAATTTACATCATTTTGATCATATATGGGGTCCTTTTATAGATTCAAGATGATTCTGACTATATAAGGCATATTTCCTATCGAAGGGATCACACATGATTCTTATGTATTGTATATATGATACTCTTTATTCGTCCTGTTTCTTACATATATATGTAATCAAGGTACTTGTAATATTGTTTTGCTTTTGTTTTTTGTGTGTGTTTTTCTTTCCCTTTTGTTATTCTTTTAAGGTCGAGCCTAGAGCCAGCGCGCATGCTCTGCGGCATGCTGTATTGGAGTATGGAATAGAAGCCCCACCCACTCTCCGCCCATATTTTTCATTGGCTTGTGTCAATGTCCTTCGTAAATGTTGACGTCAGATTCGTTAATAGGCTTGTTAGTCCCTCCTCAGTACCGCCTTGTCTGCATTTGTAACCTCCCATGAGGACTGGCCCTTTTACTTCAGTTGTTACACGATATGTCTTTTTTAGTCTGTAAGCACTATTTTCTTTAATGAGTTTCTCCTGCTGCAGGCACGACATGCTTCCCTGCAACATTCAGCGCGCCATGCATGCTTTCACGTTCGGAGATGGCGGCCACTTCTTTGAATAGGTCTCGCATTTACAAGAGTTTGAGCTATTGGCATTGTAAATGACAATGCCTTTTATTTATGTATTAATTAGCAAAACCGATAAATAAAAGGCAATGTCATTTACTTTGCCAATAGCTTAAACTCTCGCAAATGCGAGATCTATTACATTGCAAATGCTTATTCTTATCCTGAGCTTCCCCTCCGCAAAGACTGGGCTAAACTAGGCAAAGAGAAAACATAACATTTTATTAGACGCTGAGAGGTCTTGGTATGATAATACAGAAATAATGAATTGCACCACATTGACAAATCTTTGTGAAATTATGTAGGCATCCATTAGAGATAAAATGAAAATGGACTTCTCACCCATGTGGCGTAGGAATCATTAGGCTCAAGGAGTACGAAACCAAGAGGGAGGGCCCAACCCGGCCTCCTTCGGGCTCTGGTGGGCACTGGCAGGCTTGCTCTATATCCGGTGTTTGCCCTGGCAGCGCCCAGGAGCGTCCAGTGCAGCGGGGGTGTTGGTGCTTGATGACCAATGGAGAACAGTGTCCCGCCCTTTCTTCCTCAGGCAGGATTCTGGGGCATGTAATTCAGGGACCCCTGCAGCTCCGACCAGAAAAGATCGTCCCCCGCTGCAGAGATGTTGGTGCTTGATAAGCGCTGAGAGGTTCGTCCTGCCCTCTTCTCCTCAAACATGATTCTGGGACATGTAGTTCAGGTCCCCCCCAGCAAAATAGTGTCCTGCGCTGTGGGGGTGTTGGCGCTTGATAAGCACTGGAGATCCATGTCCAACCTTTTTCTCCCCAGGCCTGATTCTGGGGCATGATTCTGCTCTCCCAGCAGCCACACCCAGCAAAAAGCATCCCCACACTTTGTTCATTCCTGCTTCGGACCTCTAGAACTCTGTTCTCCGGTCTTGGGCTTCAAGTGTTTATCTCTTCTCCAACTTTGAAATTTGTCAGCCCGTTCTCGGCTACTGTGGTAAGATGGCACTGCATGTAAAATTCATGCAAACAACTTATTCTGCTGCAACCCAGTCCTCATTCTCAAGAAGAGAATCGAGGGCTTTAGACTGTCAAAAAGTGGGGCCAGAAGACAAGCAATGAGGAAGACTGACAGCACGTGGCCCCGGAAGACAGGTGTTTGTTATATATTTTACAAAAGTGGAACATCAGCAGAGAAGCACTTACACAGTCTAACTATCTCTGTGAATTAATGTCAATGGCTCCAAGCTTGTGAGATGAATGTTGAAGTCTGTAAATTAGCATTAGGGATTCCTTGGGTAGATAATACAGGCTAAGTTGTGGACTTGAGAGCTACAATTCACGTGTTGAATCTCAATTTCCTAACGTGACCAAATTGTGTGATTCTAGTCAACGTTTGGCCCTGTGACTCAGTTAACTTTTATGTGTGTGCTATACAAGAAATCACATTCATTTCTATTGTGGTAACACATCTCCCCTATCCAGGCCGCAGTCTTCCTCACATTTGCCCACCTTGCTTGTTCATTAGTATGGAATACATTGGGGTTGAATTTGTTTGATAGATCTGTGTGTGAGGGGGCAATATTCAGAGGCCAGTCCGTCAGGGTCAGGACTCTGGAGCTATTCCAAGACTTGACTATGTCTTGGCGTGCCACCATCAAGCCCATATCACAGAAGATTTTAATGTATTTCAATGGTGTTTCCGCATCCAGTATTCCCAGCAGCATTTTTTTCCTCCCTGTATTTCTCCTTGCACTTGCATTGTTTCAGTAATGTTGATCAGGCATGTCCCCACCTCCTACCTGAACTTGTTCAGTTTTGGACAGAGCCAGATGATATTGGTAAAAATCGCCGACTTTGCCACATCCACGCAGGCATAAATTGCTGTCTGTCTTATCCAATTTTTCCTCCGTGCTGTTCGGGTGTAATATATTGCATGTAGTATTTTATTTGGTATCATTCAAAAAATATACTAGAAAAATATCTAAAGAAAATACATTGACTTCCCTCCCTACTACCAAAAAAACAAACACCAACAAACAATTGAATTGAAACAATTATTTAAAAAAACCATTATTAATAAAATAATTAAACTTAAAACATTTTATTAAATGTAATTCATTTAATTAAGGGAAACTGATCAACCAATTTATAACACAGATTAAAATACTTAATTAATACTTAATTTACATAATTAGCAACTAATAAATTAAGTTCCATAAAAATTATACATTAAAAACAATAATCTACATTTTAAATAACTTAACGTCCTAATTCCCAACAACTCAACAATCCATTACTAAATTAAAAAATTCGAAATTCATTTTGAAACCTTCACTTTCACAATAAAAATTACAACCTATACTAAAAAATAAAAATACTAATACCGGACATCCATCAAATTGATCAAAAAAGATATTTTACACAACTATAGTAAAACAATATTCTATACAATAATATTTGAAAAAAACGATATTGTATACCTAAAAAACGATTTTTGTACCTTCTATATTCTGTTGCATGATTTGTTTGAATTGACAATATATTTTTGCATGATATTTTAGTAATTCACCTGTTGAACATATGAGAATGTCACTGAGCAGATTCGGAGTTTGTGATTGTTCAAACATCTTCAATGTCTGTTATCAGTGGTGGCAAAGCAGTTACGTGGAATTGTGTTCAGGCGTTCTGCTGCCCCTTTCGCATTGAAACCATGTTGTGTTTTTTGGCTTTGTGAGTGGATGTATTTATATTGTAAATTGTCATTAATTGTTATTTTTTTTATATTTAATGGTTTAGGCTGGTGTGGCATGAGAAAACATTTCCAGCAGTTAATATTTCTTAAAAGCAGTACGTTGTATACTGAGCCATACTGTGCGACTATTTGTGCACAGAAAGGTGTTTTTTTAGCGAAGATACCTTTACTGTGCTAAAAGCGTGTTTTGTTTGCATGAGTGAGAGGTTTTAACACATGATCATTGAAGTGATCTGCTACGAATGGGCAGCTGGTTTAATTCGCTGTGTTCCTTACTCTTTATGGATAAAGCGGGCCTTGTTTAAAGTGTGTTTTGATTCATTGATTATTCAGAAGCATTTACTTGCTTAGAGTAAAGGGTGAACTTCAAATTAGACCTGAGGAGCTACTTACCTAAATCTACTCAATGTGAAATGTGATACAGGGGAATGATGGCTTTTGAGTCAATTACATGAAATAATTCCCGGATATGACATCAATCACAAAATGTTTTGCAATAACAATAGGATACCGTGTGTTTGTGTGTATACTGTAGTAAAAGAAAAAAAACTTAACATGTTGTTGTGGTTGAATTAGAAAATATAATTACCACTGAAATTTAACACACCACCTCCAAATTAAAGACCCAAGTCCATGCGTCTTTACATTGGAGTTTCACCGTGGTTGTGTCACTATTCTACTGCTCTAGATAATCGTTAATTACAGACCAAGAGCCAAGCGTGATTCAAGCCATCATCCATGATCTTTTTTTATTCTCTAGACTTCATCACCCCAGGTTCATGAACCATGGGCTAATGACTATAAATTCAAACCCTTTTCCATGGTTTTTCAGGGAATAAATAAGGCATTTTCCCACCCTTTGGGGTTTGCGCTCGCACCCTCACTGTAAGGCTGTGACCTGACGTGGGTCATCCAAAATGATTATTGCGTTGGGTGGTTCATGAATCATTGTGTGTTGTTTGTGAACTTCATATTGGTGGTGACAAAAAAAAATCTCATTCCTCTTTGTCAAGTAAGATGAAGCCTAGTTTGTCAACCAGACTTATGATTTTTCAAACCGCCATTTGTCTCAGCCCATCCATTAAAAGTTATTTTTCAGTACCAAAGTTCCCAAACCGGTTTGCAAACTTAGCAATATTCATAAACTTACTGTATATTAAGTGACGTACACCAACCCACATAAAGGATCTGTTGTGACATACCTTCTATATTTCAGCAAATCTTAGTGTAAATTTATCCCAGAGTTTTTTATTGTATTGAAAAAATAAGGAAAATTAACATGGACATTTTGTATGCACCTCCCAGAAGTAGTATCCCTAATAACTCTACACCCCCTTTACCAGCCAGCATCAAATTAGGTCCAAATAACCAGATATAGATGAGCAAGTGTCAGATTTACTGCAGATGATTGTTTTTGCGGAGTGACTTTTTAGACCACAGGACTTGCACTACTTTGGGTCTGTCATGTATTTAGCCCTCCCAAATGACGGTTGACCTAGGGAGAGCTTTGGATAAAAGTGTAAGAGGGTTGCTTCTAGGGCAGTTCCAGGGACGGCTCCTCCATGTGGGCGGAGGAGCGTCGCCCCACTGCTTTCTTGCAGTGCGAGAAGCAGAAACATAAAATGGTATTATAAATACCATTTTATGTTTCTGCTTCTCGCACTGCAAGAAAGTAGAAGGGTTTGGTTGGGAGCGGGTGGGTGGGCAGGTCTGCTCGAGGGCAGGGGAGGAGTGGCTAGCCCAATGCTGCGGGCCCTGAATGTTTGGTCGGCCCTCTGGGGCCGACCAACCCAGTCATGTGCACTCTCCCTTTTCTCCATGTAGGCTGCATTCAGCCTACATGGAGAAAATGGCCTCCCCATAGACGCCTGTGTGGTCGGCGTCCCAACCAATCACAACGCTGCCATTGCAGTGTTGTGATTGGCTTAGGGGAGGGAGGCTGCCTGCTTCCTGTTCCTGCGGAGGCAGGAAAGCAGGAGCAGACCCAGCAGTGAAGACGCGGGACCCGGGAAAGGTACGTTTTAAAACATTTTCTATTATTATTTAACCCTCCCCTGCGCGACCCCACCTTCCCTCGCGGCCACTCGCCCGTCAGCCCCCTGTGCCCCGCCTAAAGGATGCAACCATACAACAATCTGCTCCTCACCCCACTCACAGGTCGATGGCCTCTCCACCAACAGGAATCTCACCTCCTTCGATCTCCCATCTCTCTGTAGTCCTGTTGGCACAGAAAAGGCTGTCCGGATGTCAAAATCTGGACTGGGGTTTGGTGAGGCAGGCAAGCCAATGGCCTGTCTTATCAGGAGATGGGGAGCAGTGGCAAGTGTTCCACTGCAAACTGAAAATAAGCCATTCTCTTCTAAGGCGCCCTTAAGGACTTTGAAATCAATTGGAAGGCCCTCCGTACTGAAGAGCATTAGCTCAGAAGCAGATCCCCTCCTCACCAAGTCCCTTCAACAGGGCTGGGTGTCCTTTTCTAATAAGCCTTCGCCTCCTCAGGATAACTGAAAGCAGTGGCAGCCAGTAATCTGCTTGAGCAGTAGGGCGGGCCGCACGACCACACACATACACACCCATCCACATGTACACTCACTCATGCATTTACAAGCTCACACACATACATCCACCATTTACATGCACACACCCATTCACAGGACGCACTAATACACATACATTCATACAAACATAGTCGCCCAACATAAAAAAAAACGTACTAGACTGTGGCAGCAGTGTTGAGTGGCAGGAGAGAAACCTTGTGGTTCCTGAAAAGTACATTTGGGGAAGGACTGCCATTAGATCCCGCCACCTCCTCTCAATGGCTGAACATGGCAAGGGTAAGCCAATGAGAGGAGGACCTTCACTTGTCAGAGAGTGGAATGGGTTTAGTGAGACTTGCAGACCCCACCCACACTCTGACGAGGCGTCATGATGGACAGTCAGTCATGTGAATTTCAGAGCTTAAAATTGGAGTGACTAGGTCTATCCGTTACACACACCCTCGTCATGAGGAGAGGACCTCACAGCGCTTCGTCGGGCTGATGAGTGTACACCCTCAGGGCTGTGAAATCTTCAGCCTGGAAAAGTTTGCCTCAGGCCAGGCACCTGCACATTATCGCATGTATAGCACCTGTCTTCCTGACCTGAATATGAAGAGAGTTTGTCAGGCTGACCTTTGATCTGCCTGAGAAACACTCTTTAAGCTTGGGAAAAAGGTAGGGGGAGCATGGCAGGTCACTTTGCCCTTAAAGATGAGTTGTGCCTGACTAAAAGGTCTATCCAGCCAATGCCTGCAAAGAAAAATACCTTTCCAACCAATGGATGTCATGTGCCTGTTGGTAACAGCTCACTCCCTCCATTGACTGTTACGATGTCAACCATGTCCTCTGACTAGGAAGCAATTGGGCCTAACACCGTCCTATTTCTTTACCTATATGTGTGCTCAGTTATACTAGCGGGCCAACTTGAGTCTCTCTTTGCCTCAACTTTGCCTTGAGCCAAGGACTAATGAATGAATAAAAGCCTATTATACAGCGCAGTAGTTACTCTTACGGGTGTCCTGGCACTAGAACTTCACAAGAGAGTTTAACAGGCAAAGTAGAATATTCTAGAAGGAAAAGAGATATGCTTTAAGTAGTTTTGTAGTTTTCTAAATTTCTTATAAGGCATCTGGAGCTGCAGTTGACGAAGAAAAACATTCTATGCCTTGGCGGTGAGGTAGCTAAAGAATAGACTATAGAGTCTCAGATGGCTCGGACAATAAAAGGTCACCAAGTTGCCCTATGTGGAGCACAGCACACTTGAGGGATAGTATCACTTATATTTCTGTTGAAGACCCGCTGAGCCCACGTATGTCAATGTTCAGTGCAGAAGGATTTAGAAATACACCTATTTCCAGTGTGCAAACAATGGATTTTTTTTCGATCGGGATATATGTGACAAAATTTAATGAGCCCCAATAGTAGGCAGGCAGCAGTTTGGACAATCTGCAGCCGCAAGATTTACAGAGACCGAGAAGTAGACCGTTTTTAGATAAGCTTCCAGATTGATAGGAATGATCTTTTTAAGAGTTTTTAACAGATCAAAACAAGTAGAGACTGTTCATGAAATATGTTGTCGGAAAGATGGTGAGGTGTCAAAGATAACTCCTAGATTACGAGCAGAATAAACCAACGACAGAGGGGTGGGCAGATCTTCAGACCACCACGAGTTGTTTCAGATAGCTGGATTTCCAAAAACAAGTATTTTACAGGTTGCCATCCAAATTCAAAATGAGTTGGATGTCTGCGCAATGAATAGAAAAAAATGATCATATGAGCGGATGATATGTGCCAGGGGGTGATACATAATTTCAACAGGGTGTGGCTAAATGGTGACCCTTCGGGTACACTGAAAGAGATTTGTCAAAAATTTGACTGAAAAGACAAGTGACAATAAAGACAAGTGACTACATACCACAGTATACCACAGACCAGTGGACTGAGCTAACTATCTTAAGAGTGAAAACTTTCACCAGAAGCACATAAAGGCCTGTGTGTGGCTGGTGTGTGACTACTGCGTTGTGTGGTGCATTTTCATTTTCATGGTTGGCTCCAGCTTGCTTCTGTTACCTGGGACCCAGGGGCCCAGGAGAGGTGCGTCAATGGAACGTGATAGTTCTGTGGGTCTTGCATTGCTAGCTGGCATTCTCTGTAGTTGTAGGCCACTAGTGTGCATTTATTTACTTAGTTATTTAACAGTTTTTTCCAGTACACATTCACTGTGAAGTGTATGGATGCTTTACAATAAAGAGTAACATTTACATCGGAGAAAGCATCACTATAAGGTCAGATATTTGAAGAAAGGTAATAGATTTAGAATAGTTACAGTTCATTTCAAGCTTTGATTTCCCAGGTAGCAATAAATCAAGAGTAGGGATTAGATGTAGTAGCTTAGTTAGGCATCATAGGATAGGTGATACATTAGAGGCCATTAGGGCTGTGTTGAAGGCCTTTTGGGCCAAAGTGACAGACACAGGCCAGTATGTGAAAAGAGTAAGTAGGTGCTGGCAGCTGCTGACTGCTCAAGCTCTCCCAGCCTCAGCACAGGCTAGCTCTTGGCTTGTGAGGCTTGGTGCTACAAGCCAACCGACCTTTAGGGATATGAGTGGGCCTGATGCCCACGCTCCATCTCAGGGGAAAAGCTGTGTGTGGTCATGGCTCCGTCAGCACGGAACACAATAGGTAGGTAGATCAGAAGTATTAGGGGTGACAGTGGTATTTTCTTGTGCGCCGAAATGCTGTAAGGGAGTAGGGAAGCCCTTACACTTAGACTATTCATTGAAAGGACACAAATTAAACCTCAAGAGTTCACTAAAAACATGTTAATAAACATCTAATGCCAATAACATCTAGTGATTTATCCTAACATTGCTCCAAGGATGTCTTCAGACCTTTCCTTTAGCATGTCCTTCCAGTGCCTATTTTTTTAGGTGCTGCTTCTTTCTTTTTGCTTAAGCATTCTACAAGAGTGTGTGTGTTTTTTCAGTTGTCCCCGTGTGTACTTCTCCCCATTCCATGTTTCTCTTTCTGTCCTCCCTTTTGTGCCATTTTCACTTCTTCCCTGCCCACTTTCCCTTGCCATTCTTGCTACCCCACCACCTTCTTGTCCGTTTGCTCCCCCAGCCCCTCCCATCCACCCTCTGTTGTCGGCTTGCTTACCCGGCCCCTCCTGCCTGCCCACCCTCCGTTGTCAGCTTACTTCCTCGGCCCCTCCCAACCACCCTTTGTTGTCAGCTTAATTCCCCTTGCCTTCCTGCCCACAGTCCAGTTTTCATCTGTTAACCGATTAACAGTGCAAATAGGGGACACATGCATTGTGTTTTTTATCTACATTTGAATTTTCAAACACGTAGATTTGTATATTTTGGTAAAGAAAAGTCTAATTATGTCCCACTTTATCACCTAAATACCATAGCTTTTTCGAAGTAGAGCAGCTTTTAAAATAAAGTGTACAGTCTGGAATGCTGCTGTTTCGAATAACTGTAGCTGTCCAGTTTTTTACACAGCCCTTAATAATGGTATTTAACTTTTCTCTAAACAAATACAGTTGAAAAGATTTGCACAGGATCACATAATTTGGTCAAGTAGAGTGTTAGAAACGGGTAGCGTGGTGCAGAGCGGGCGGGCCAAACTCCGGAGGAAATGTGTAAAGCATCCGCGCAGCACACACAGGCGACACACCAGGCACACTACAAAAAGAGACTCCACACCAGGTTGCATGAAAAATAACTTGTGTATTATACCAAATACAGTAGGATGCAATCACGTGGTGAACACGGAGCCAACTGGCACCAGGTAGTCATCTACAGAGGGGGACTATTTACAGGGCAGGGCCAATCGGGCCGCTGCCAGAATCATCACCAGGCATAACCATAGGTCTAAGTACATTTGCATACATCGCCTTTGCATAAACCAAGTAGGCATAAACATGTAGCATCATAACCTCATTGTCATAAATCACAATAGGCATCAAAGCCCACGGTGCACAAAAATAGGCATAAACCTCATTAACATAAATGCTTTAGGTCAGGCATAGAAACACTGTATGCATCATATTCGCATAAGCATAAAATCACTCTAGGCATATATCCAGTTAGCTTTAGGCAACCTTAGATTAGGCATCCTTGTGGGCATAACCTTAGGCAGAGGACCACATTAGGCATAAAACGTAATCTGGTATGAGCCTAGTACCCCGCAGCATGACTTGAGGCATGGACACATTAGCGCGAGGAAAAAATTATTAGGCAGAACACCAACAGTATAAGCCTTGGGGGAAAAAGAACGTCAGGCATCAACCTTAGGCTTTGAAACGCCTTACGCATAGCATTAGCCTGCAGCCACCTTGGGCAGTAGAACAAATGAGGCATAGATACAATATCATCAGTGTAAAGACACGTTAGGCATACATCAAATACACTAGGCACCAATCCTGGAGTATAACCACCTTAGGCCTATAAGCACATTATGCACCCTAACAGCATCAACATAAGTTCCTTGGGCATCTCATTAGGCCATAATCAGGGCTGGCTGCAAGGGCGGCGAAAACAAAGGTGCGCAAAGCGCTAGGGTAGGAGGGTCCCTCACTCCTCTCTCTTTCCCTTCTGGGTAATCCAATGCCCCCAATGCGTGGCAGCTGCCCCCTGTCCTGCGGGGTAGCTGGGTAAACCCAACAAGCACTCGCGCCAACAATGCAGCGATGGGAGCCCCACTCCGGGCTCTAACAGGAATCTGCCCACAAGAACACTGGCACGGTGGAGCCCCTCTTCTGGGACTCTAGAATTTCCCAAAATGCCTCTGTCGTGCAGCTGAGGGAGGAAACAAGTACTGGGCACGTTGGAGCCCCCTCCTATGGGACTCTAAACACAACCAATGCCCTCCAAAGAATACTGGCACCGGGGGCGGGCACCGACAATGTGCCCCGACATACCCCCCAACCACAGGATGACTGAGCCCCACTCACCGGCAGTCTGAGGCCCCTCTGGATGTCTCTGCAGTCTCCGGGCACCGGCAATGTACCCCGACAGGTCCCGCTTCTGGGACCTCTCCTGGCTTCACCCTCAGCGGAGCCTTCTCCTCGTCAGCAGCGCGGAGGGGCAGGCACCGACAATGTGCCTCAGGCCCCCTCCGCCGCAGGACTCCTCCTTGGCAATTTACATATAGCGCTCACGAGGCGCTAGGCGGCAGGAAAGTTCTTGGGCTGAAATTAAGTTGTAGCGCCCACAAAGCGCTAGGTCCCACACCATAAAGTGGTAGCGCTCTCCTTCACTGGCAATGAAATATAGCCCTCCCGAGGCGCTAGGGAGCAGGCAGGAAGGCACAGTCACTGGAAATATAGCGCTCTCGCAGCACAGCGCTGCAGATGTCAGCTCCTCACCTCCTGGGCAATAAGATAAAGCGCTCTTCTTCTCCAGGCGCTAGCCAGCAGGCAGGGATGGTCAGTCACTTCAAATGTAGCGCTCCTCTTCTGCTGGGCACAGTTATAGCGCTCTTGCAGCAAGCAGAGCACAGTCAATGCAAATATGGCACTCCAGCAGCCCAGCGCTGCAGGACCCACGCACCTTCTTCTCCTGGGCAGGGCTGGAGGCAGCGCTCTCCTGGTGCAGGAATAAGGTTGTAGCGCTAAGTCCCACAAAATAAAGTTGCAGCGCTCCTCTTCCCCTGTGGCACAGTTATAGCGCTTTAGCAGCACAGCGCTGCAGGCATCCGCTCCTCTCTTCTCCTGGGCAGACCACGTGCTCACAGGGTGCTAGGCAGCACGCAGCTGGCAGTAAGATATAGTGCTCACCAGGTGCTGGGCTTAGGACGGCAGGAGAGCAGGCAGGCAATACTGGGCAAGATCAGCAGGCAGTGGGTACTCATCAGAACAGGACAGCAGCTCCTAGAAGCAGTCATCTCCCATAAAGTGGCACTCCTCCTGATACAGCAGTCTTCACTCCAGTAAAGGGCTCTCACTGGCCCTGTGGACAGCGGAGGGGTGCAGATGGGCACAGGGGCCAGCACACAGGCCCAATGTGGCGGTACCTCCTGGCAGAGTGTCCCCTCTCATGCAGGTCCACGCTCAGTCTGAGCACATGGAGGCACAGCCCCCCTCACCCCACCTACCAGAAAGGGCTGGAAGCTTCTGGAAGGTTCCCTGGGGAAACGGTCCCAACTGGTTTAGGGGGAGGTGTAGAGCACCCTGGGTGCCAGGCTTCCCTCCAAAAGCTGGGGGTGCTGGGAAACAAACGACTAGACTGGTAACCCACCTCTGGCAGGCACAAGCACACAGCCATGGCGTCCATTTTAAAAGTAAAATTTTACAAAGGTGCATTTCTACACTGGTGGAAATAAAGGTGCGTACACCATTGCACAGCATTTATTATTTTCAGTTCAGACCCACCATGTCAGTAAAAAGGCTGGGGGAAAAGCGAAAAATTCAGGGAAAAAGGGCCAAGTCCAACACAACCCCCTCCCAGCCAAAAGCCAGGGTAGACCACTCAATGCCTTGATGGGCTTCCCTGCTTGGGGCGAGAAAACGTGGACGCAGGCCCGCAGCTGCAGGGGCACCCGCAGGTTCTCCGCCACTCTGGAACCCGATGGTTCCCTCTCTCAAACCTCCCTGGACCAACTAAGCCACCCCACTGGTGCTCCCTAGTTGTCCGCGGCCAGGACCAGGCGCTAGGCCGTCCAGATGTCTCTGGCCCTTGCGGTCTCACAGAGCGGGGGGCAGTAGCCACAGGCCCGTAGTACCCGTCGGCCACCCTCCTCCTCCGTGCAGTGCCAAACTGCCACTGGTCCTCCCACCTAGGGTCCGCACCCTCAGGTTGACCAGGAGTCCGGGGCGAGGCTCTCCTCCCCCTACCTCTCCTTCTAGGGGTTCCGCCCTCTCCTCCTATGCGGGGCACCCTCAGAACACCACTCTCTCACTCGTCCAGGGCCGTGACCCTGCATCCGATCCACCAACCCAGGGTCTAAACCCTTAGGTTGCCCCGGTGCCAGAGGCGAGTCCTCCCTCCCTCTGCACCCCCTCCCAGAGTTCCGCACCCTCCCAACTGGAGTAGTACCCCTGGAAGACAACTCCGGGGGGATACTGCTTACAGGCGTCCCTCCCGCCAGGTCAGGCAGTACCTGTCCCTGGCCTCCCAACCCAGGATCGAAGCCCTGTGGCTGAGCCGGTGCCAGAGGCGAGTCCTTCCTCCCTCTGCACCCCCTTCCAGAGTTCCGCACCCTCCCACCTGGAGAAGTACCCCTGGAAGTCAAACCGGTAGGGACCCTGATTACAGGTGTCCCACCCTCCAGGTCAGGCAGTCCCTGAACCTGGCATCCCAGCATCTAAACCCTGTGACTGAGCAGACCCCAGAACCCCTGGAGCTCGGATTACCGACGCCCCGGGTTCTCCTGACTCTAGGGGCTCCCCTTCAATGGATGGCCTCTCGGGACAGCCTTGGCTCCCAACCTGGGGTTCCCTTATGGAACTCTACAGACCCTGAGACTGCGGTTGGGGCACCTCGGGACACCTCCCCATCTCACTCCTTCCTGTAAATAGGACGTGAGGCCCTACAACCCTCTCACTACCCTGGGACCTAGCTGGGCTACTCTGCACTCCTCCCCCCTCCCGGGGTGGGAATATCCCTGAGCCACTCCCTTCTGGATCACTCCCCAGTGCCTCCTCAGACACTCTGGCGCTCACCCAGAGGTCTGCCTCCCGTGCAAGCTCCCTGGGGTCAGAGAGCCCACACTGCAACAGGTGGTGGCGCAACCTTGGGAAACAATTCCTTAGCACGTGTTCCTTGATAACTACGTGGAACAGCCCTTCCCAATCATTCACCGCGCTACCCACCACCCAATCCTCCAATGCAGTCCAACACACATCCACATACTCCCCCCAAGACTGATGGGACAGTTTCTTGCCGCCCCTAAAATCCAACCTGCCCCCCTCCTCCTGGGGATCAGGCACCATCTTCCGGGCTCTGGGAGTGGGACTTCCCACACTGGAATCACTCTCGCTGCCACCACTGGATCCCACCCTCACTGGTGAATCCAGACTCCTGAAACCACTCTCAGGGGACAACCTACCCTCCTGAGCTAGTCTCTCCCTGGCGAAGGCCCTCTCCGCCTCCGCCATCCTTTCCTGTGCAAGGACCTTTTCGGTCTCCAGCTGTTTCTCTTGCACCCTCAGCTGCGCTAACTCCTTGGCGTGCTCTAACCTGAGCCTCTCAAAAGCCAGCTGGTGCTCCCTTTCTTCCCTCCTATCCACCCACTCTTCTGGGGACAGGGAAAGGGGTGAGGCAGTGCCCCCGGGGCTGGACCCAGCATGGGACTCCCTGTCTATGGGGTCCTCCCTACTTACTGGTGTCCCCGCCTTGTCATCTTCTTCCTCCTCAGTGTCACCACCCTCCAGGGTTATGGACTGGGCACCCTCACTCTGAGTCCTCCTCACACTCGAGGTCCTCCTCCGGGTCTCCACCTAGTCCACCATTTAGATATGCGGAGGGGTAATCTGACAGGTCCCCACAGCGCTCTAAAGGTTCCCCCCTTTTTAGGGCCTCATAGAGGAACAATTTTCTGCGGAAGTCACCCTCTATTGGTATCCCCCTTTCCCTGCAGAAATCCACCACTTCCTCCTCAGTGTACTCCCAAAGTTCATCCTCATCATAGAGTAACCCCATCTTGGCGAGATACACAGATACAGTAAACAGGGAAACACAATTCCACAGTGACCCTTTTAGGAGGAAAGGTAATTAAACAAAATAATCCCCAAAACCTGTGATTATTTCAAATGCTCAGTTTGCAGTGCAACCCGTTGTCGCTGTGGTACGGCGCAAACACAAGTCCTATCCCACCGCTGAGCACCAATGTTAGAAACGGGTAGCGTGGTGCAGAGCGGGCGGGCCAAACTCCGGAGGAAATGTGTAAAGCATCCGCGCAGCACACACAGGCGACACACCAGGCACACTACAAAAAGAGACTCCACACCAGGTTGCATGAAAAATAACTTGTGTATTATACCAAATACAGTAGGATGCCATCACGTGGTGAACACGGAGCCAACTGGCACCAGGTAGTCATCTACAGAGGGGGACTATTTACAGGGCAGGGCCAATCGGGCCGCTGCCAGAATCATCACCAGGCATAACCATAGGTCTAAGTACATTTGCATACATCGCCTTTGCATAAACCAAGTAGGCATAAACATGTAGCATCATAACCTCATTGTCATAAATCACAATAGGCATCAAAGCCCACGGTGCACAAAAATAGGCATAAACCTCATTAATATAAATGCTTTAGGTCAGGCATAGAAACACTGTATGCATCATATTCGCATAAGCATAAAATCACTCTAGGCATATATCCAGTTAGCTTTAGGCAACCTTAGATTAGGCATCCTTGTGGGCATAACCTTAGGCAGAGGACCACATTAGGCATAAAACGTAATCTGGTAGAAACCTAGTACCCCGCAGCATGACTTGAGGCATGGACACATTAGCGCGAGGCAGAAATTATTAGGCAGAACACCAACAGTATAAGCCTTGGGGGAAAAAGAACATCAGGTATCAACCTTAGGCTTTGAAACACCTTACGCATAGCATTAGCCTGCAGCCACCTTGGGCAGTAGAACAAATGAGGCATAGATACAATATCATCAGTGTAAAGACACGTTAGGCATACATCAAATACACTAGGCACCAATCCTGGAGTATAACCACCTTAGGCCTATAAGCACATTATGCACCCTAACAGCATCAACATAAGTTCCTTGGGCATCTCATTAGGCCATAATCAGGGCTGGCTGCAAGGGCGGCGAAAACAAAGGTGCGCAAAGCGCTAGGGTAGGAGGGTCCCTCACTCCTCTCTCTTTCCCTTCTGGGTAATCCAATGCCCCCAATGCGTGGCAGCTGCCCCCTGTCCTGCGGGGTAGCTGGGTAAACCCAACAAGCACTGGCGCCAACAATGCAGCGATGGGAGCCCCACTCCGAGCTCTAACAGGAATCTGCCCACAAGAACACTGGCACGGTGGAGCCCCTCTTCTGGGACTCTAGAATTTCCCAAAATGCCTCTGTCGTGCAGCTGAGGGAGGAAACAAGTACTGGGCACGTTGGAGCCCCCTCCTATGGGACTCTAAACACAACCAATGCCCTCCAAAGAATACTGGCACCGGGGGCGGGCACCGACAATGTGCCCCGACATACCCCCAACCACAGGATGACTGAGCCCCACTCACCGGCAGTCTGAGGCCCCTCTGGATGTCTCTGCAGTCTCCGGGCACCGGCAATGTGCCCCGACAGATCCCGCTTCTGGGACCTCTCCTGGCTTCACCCTCAGCGGAGCCTTCTCCTCGTCAGCAGCGCGGAGGGGCAGGCACCGACAATGTGCCTCGGGCCCCTCCGCCGCAGGACTCCTCCTTGGCAATTTACATATAGCGCTCACGAGGCGCTTGGCGGCAGGAAAGTTCTTGGGCTGAAATTAAGTTGTAGCGCCCACAAAGCGCTAGGTCCCACACCATAAAGTGGTAGCGCTCCCCTTCACTGGCAATGAAATATAGCCCTCCCGAGGCGCTAGGGAGCAGGCAGGAAGGCACAGTCACTGGAAATATAGCGCTCTCGCAGCACAGCGCTGCAGATGTCAGCTCCTCACCTCCTGGGCAATAAGATAAAGCGCTCTTCTTCTCCAGGCGCTAGCCAGCAGGCAGGGATGGTCAGTCACTTCAAATGTAGCGCTCCTCTTCTGCTGGGCACAGTTATAGCGCTCTCGCAGCAAGCAGAGCACAGTCAATGCAAATATGGCACTCCGGCAGCCGAGCGCTGCAGGACCCACGCACCTTCTTCTCCTGGGCAGGGCTGGAGGCAGCGCTCTCCTGGTGCAGGAATAAGGTTGTAGCACTAAGTCCCACAAAATAAAGTTGCAGCGCTCCTCTTCCCCTGTGGCACAGTTATAGCGCTTTAGCAGCACAGCGCTGCAGGCATAAACTCCTCTCTTCTCCTGGGCAGACCACGTGCTCACAGGGTGCTAGGAGCAGGCAGCTGGCAGTAAGATATAGTGCTCACCAGGTGCTGGGCTTAGGACGGCAGGAGAGCAGGCAGGCAATACTGGGCAAGATCAGCAGGCAGTGGGTACTCATCAGGACAGCAGCTCCTAGAAGCAGTCATCTCCCATAAAGTGGCACTCCTCCTGATACAGCAGTCTTCACTCCAGTAAAGGGCTCTCACTGGCCCTGTGGACAGCGGAGGGGTGCAGATGGGCACAGGGGCCAGCACACAGGCCCAATGTGGCGGTACCTCCTGGCAGTGTCCCCTCTCATGCAGGTCCACGCTCAGTCTGAGCACATGGAGGCACAGCCCCCCTCACCCCACCTACCAGAAAGGGCTGGAAGGTTCCCTGGGGAACCGGTCCCAACTGGTTTAGGGGGAGGTGTAGAGCACCCTGGGTGCCAGGCTTCCCTCCAAAAGCTGGGGGTGCTGGGAAACAAACGACTAGACTGGTAACCCACCTCTGGCAGGCAGGCACAAGCACACAGCCATGGCGTCCATTTTAAAAGTAAAATTTTACAAAGGTGCATTTCTACACTGGTGGAAATAAAGGTGCGTACACCATTGCACAGCATTTATTATTTTCAGTTCAGACCCACCATGTCAGTAAAAAGGCTGGGGGAAAAGCGAAAAATTCAGGGAAAAAGGGCCAAGTCCAACATAGAGACACTACTGTTAGCACAAATGTTTAATTATTGTATAGTAAGCAATTTAGCTTTAACATGTTCATCCCTAAAGAATACTGAATATAGTGGGATATTTTTATAATGCACTCTACAGACATCCTATAGAATTTGTAATACGGCGGACGGGATAACCGCCACATTTGTAACTGAGTATCCCATCCGCCAAGATCCAGTTGCGACTGGCACCACTAGAGAGAGGTGTGATGGGCAAATGGGTGGTGGACACATTACATTTTTTTTTTTTTTAAACCTTACTTACCTGCACGAATGTCCTCTGCGCTCCAGTCCGGTTTTCATCTTCTAGTCTTCTCCTACAGTGCAGGACCCTCAACACCTCCCCTAACAAATCCTGTCACTTCTCTCATGCTGCGTGAGAGCAGCGCTAGGTTTGGAGGGAGCGGCCTCTCTCACTGATCCTGAGGACACTGGAGCCCTGCACTTCCTCTAACCCAGCTGTCATAAGACAGCTGGGTTAGGGCTTTCAAAGTGGGCATGTCTGGCTGGCCGTCGCAAGACGGCTGGCCAAAGGGACATGCGCTCTGTGAAAAGTGCACAGTCAGCCCACCTTCTTCCCTGCTGCTAACACACAACAAGCCCCGCCCCGTCCTGACACTCGGTCTGGGTCTGGGAGGATGAAAAATAAAATGATAATAAATTAACTTTATTAGCATTTTATTTTTCATCTCTGGTGCTTTTTTGGGGCATTTTGGTTAGTGGGGCAATGGTCCTCCGGAGGAGCCGCCCCTGCCAAGATCGTAATCAGGCCCTATATTTTCTGATCCTTGAACCTTGCGCTTTGTAGTGAGCGTAAGGCAATTTGGGGGTACTACATACCACTCCTAAAATAAAACCAACATAGAGGTTCTCCAGTTTAAGCTAGACCACGAAGCCTAGCATTGAGGAGTGTCTGCCATTTTAATTTCTGATTGTAGGTGGGCAACCATTCCTGGGTGAATGAGTAGAGATGTGGGCTAGATCTGTGTCATCATATCTTAGACTGGAGCGGACGTTATACATTACTCTGTGAAAATCTTGATGTCTATATGGGAAGATGTTAGGAGATATATTGGTCTCTTGTAGTCTGGGTCATTGAGGCCTGTGATTTCTCTCCTTCTGTTTCTATAGGAATTATGGCACTAGGTCTGCATCCGTGCAGAAAAGACCCACTGATCCTGCACTGAGCAGCACACATGAGCCACGTGGATTTGTGTTGGGGAGAGGGACAAAGCTGATCCTCAATCAAATAGCCCATACACCAGTGACAGCTGGCAAAGAACAGGGGTGGCGGGGGGGGACAAAATATACATTTTACAAAAACACTTACCTTCTCACGGCCGCCATTTCTCCTCACCTTCGCTTCCTGACGAGTCCCGGAAGCTGGTAGCACAGGCTGCCATAAGCCAATCACAATGCTACGATGCAGTGTTGTGATTGGTCTGAGCACTGTGGTCCGGCGCTCAGACAGGGACTGGGAGCCTGTGAATGTTCCCCACCAGGCTGCGCATTACAGCCTGGTGGGGAACATGCAAAGTGCGCATGACTGGCCGGTTCAAGACGGCCGGCAGCCAAACCGCCATGTGCACTCAGCTGCATGAACCACTCCTCCCCCTGTGGCACCAGCCCCGCCCCAACTCAGCCCCGTAGCTCCGAAAAATAAAATTATAATAACAATGTTATCATTTTATTTTTCCTTTTTCCTGCTCTGAGAGCAGTGGGGCGACACTCCTCCCCGCCTTAGTGGAGGAGCTGCCCCAGCATAACACTAAATGCTCTCAGGGTCTGTGGCAGGCTTCCTCTCTTCCCTATTACACATTGTAAGTGCTTACACTCTGTGGCCATTTAATGTTGTGCAACGACTCCTGCCCTACTGCCGCTTCTGTAACGTGGTGGAATGTGCCAACAAGCTTGAGGGGATGCAGATGGTTTGTCACTCATATGTTGTCAATATAGCTAGAGATGCTGCCAAGGACAAAGAATAATGGAAAGGCTACAAATTGTCGGGGTGGGGTACTCAACGCTATATGAAGATATGATTTACTGGGTAATTACTGGCTGCCGGTGAAGTGTCAGTTTTGTGCTTACTGACAGCTCAAGAAAGCATTAGCACTCCACTGAAACAAGCACTTGTTATGCTTAAGTAACTTGAAGTGTGTCGAATGAAGACTAGCAGAATATTGCAATTATCTTATGCATTGATACGTCTGGCTCCTCAAACATGATTTGCTTTTCTAAAATGTGTTAACCTGTCATGTTAACATGAAAATAGTTGGATGCATTTCAGAAGTCCTTGTTGATTGAATCATTGTGTATTTTTATCATGCAGTCCATTTGCTCAAAGAAGCCGTACTGCCTTTATATACGTCATCTTATTCGAGTGGGAGAGTCAATGAAAATATTCATAGGGATTTTAACTGATTAGATATTTTACCACGAGAAAAAAATACTTTATTGTGCACATGTTCTCAATGATCTTTCTGAATTCCAGTGTACAGGCAGAGCTCACTGTGGAAGCTGTTTGAACTTGAATGTGGTGCGAGAATACAGAAAACAAATGTACACTAAACTAAGGGCTTGAAAAGGAGGTCTAAAGTCACCAAGAGGCGACAGCAAATAGCCTTTAAGAAAACATTTGTATTTTTGGTCTAATTCTGCTTTTTAAAAGCAGTTTTCCCTAATGATATTGGTTATAAACTCGTAGTTGTAGAAGATAGTTGTGTGAATCAACTCTTGAAGTAATCAAGTTTTCGACGATTTTTGCACTCTGTCCATGAGAAAAATCTCTTTGGATTCGTAAGAATTCTGTTACTTTGTCCTGTCTGTCTCCTATTCCCAACTAATGGGTATCCGTTACCTAGTAGTGAGACCGGGCCAGAAACTGCTTCTCAAAGATGGTAGAGTCTGGAGCCTCCTGTGGTCTGCAGGGTGTGCATGACCACGCAGACTGCTCCAATGCTGTCCTTCCAATGCAGGGGCACACTATCTCCAGGTCCCCTTGTCAAGCCTTAGTCTTTTCTGGAAAAGGCCTCTCTCACTGTGTTTTTTGTATGTAGCACGAAGTCCTGCCCAAAGTTTTTTTTTTAATTAGGTTTTTATTTTATTTACTCCTCCTCATGTTAGCTTAATCAGCCTGTTCAAGCAATGCGTATTATGCCAGAGGTTACAGCATCTGACCCACACAAATTCTGTGTTTATACTCTAGTTTTTGCCTGATCCCTACGTGCTGCAATCATGACCATATCTTTGAGGACTCCGACTTCCCTTTCTCTAAGCAGAGTAAGGGAAATTGCGGACAACAACATGGCCTCATTTGAAGCAGCCAGCTAGGTATATTTGTGTGCCAACAGACCATCCAGGCTGCACTATGCAAAGCTGATGATGGTGCCAAACCTTCACCACAATGTGGGATGGCTCTTTCAGAAAAAACTGAAATCTCGTTCCTCTCAGAAGTGCAAGTACTTAATGAAATGATACCCTCCAAGTTGAGCTGGCAAGGCAGGTAAACCTCGAGCCTAGGTTGGGCTGAATGTCCGACTCGAGCTCAGCCCTTGTCACATGGGGACTGTCGAGCCAAAATAGAGCTGAGTCAAGCATCCCAAGTAATATTGTTTTCCCTCTCTATTGCACTTTATGAGATAAACCACACTAGACGCATAGCAGCTGAGCGCACAAAATCTAAAAAGGCGATTTTCTTCAGGCGTGGCTCTGCAGCAGAGATGAGCTGCAGTTCACATGTGTTTCACTAAAGACCTGTAATTGGAGAGCTATCTCTGAGGGATGACAGGGTTCTCTTTGCTTTGTTTGGTACTCAGTGTAATTGCCACCAATGACGTATTGACCCACTTCTTGTTTACTGTTTAAGCCAGGAAAGCTAGCAACAATAACATAAAAATAGCCTCTTGTCTTCCCTTATGTTTAACTTTATACTTATTTTCAAGAAAGATAATTTGAAATTTTATACTAATATTGTGACCGACTGAATTAACATGTGATTCCTGCATTTATTGAACGCAGTGTACTAATTTATGTCATGATTGAACACCAAGCACTGTTCTTTGGTGATAAAAGGGAGAAGGAAGGAAGTAATTTCGCAGCAGCAGAGTTAAACCCGGAAACTGGGGTTCTAACACCTGCTCTGCCACTGGACCAAATTATGTGAATCTATGCACATCACTTACATTCACTGTGTTGGGCTTTGGCTGTCAAATTTGAGAGCACTTTGAAGGAATTCAGCTTAGGGTGTGTTGCATATAAACACTTGACTTGTGTATTGTTATATGGACTATAAACGTTGCTCCACTTACAGTATTTGCCATATGTAAAGTGCACATGAGAAACTGACATCTTAGTTCACTCATGACAGTGTTACCTTTTAAACATGAACCTTTCTCCACACCTAATTCACAATTTCTTTTGGCAGATGCCAATGCAGTGACCTAATCCAATGTCCTAATGTAAAGCACAAGAAATAACATTTTCAATTAAAACTATTCATCAAATTTTACATGAGGTCATTTACATGCCAAATCTTTTGATGGCTGATGGCTGAGCTTGTGATTTGGCTCCAAGAGTTGAGCCCGACCATTGGCTAGAACCCAGCTTGGCTTTTCCCGCGAATTTGCAGGCTTGACGGCCTCTGCTTCCCAGCGTCTTTCAATTCACTTTTCAGCTGTGGCTCGCGGTTACATAAATCTTTCATGCATACCCCTGCTACCAGGTACCACTGAAGATTTTGTCAAGAACAGGGTACAGGGTTCTACAAGTTAATCCTTATTTATAACGGTACAAGGCTTTAATTTCCCCCACGGCCTCCCATTATCCCCTCAAACACCCACCTCGTGCTCCCTGCTGCCTTCTCCTTGTTGTCCCACCTATCAACCAGACTCCTAAGGCAGGCTAGCTACATTACACCATAACCCAGATCAGTAGCACGTTCACATGTTGGGGAAGGCCACTCCATCTCAAGTCTCCTTGTTCCACCTGCCTTCCCTCTTTTCCTCTCTTCTGGTACCTCGTGTCGCTGTCCTCTTACCCCTCAGCACTTCCAGTGGGCCTAATTCACTAAATGAATCACCATCATACCATTAGAGACAAGCTTTTATTTACCTTGAATTATTCACTATCTTTGCATATGTTAGGTTACTGGTATGTAATGTCATCATACACGATCAATTGAACAAAATAAAAATCAACTGAGAAAAAAAACTTCAGAACACCGTGGCCTTTAATAACAGGTAACGCTACACTTCATTAACACATAGGAAATGTTACTGAAGGCCGTAAATGCACCAAGCCGGCATTACGCAGCATTAGTTCCTGTGAATGCTCTGCTTTCGTTAAACATAAACAACGCAGTGCATTAAGGCCAGAGTGGCTTCTGTCAGTAAAATACTAAGTGGCCTATTGATTGGTGATGAAACTGTTTCGCCCACTCCGGTTAAGGTACCAGTGAAAGAGTGTAATTCTCCCTCCTGATTTATAATTAGTCCCTACGAGGCGAGTCAATTACTTAATGCGAGCCTGACTTGAAAAGGCAGACGTGTATGCTCGTCCGCAAGAGAGATGGCTCTGCTTTTATTAAGCAACAGGCAAGCAAATACAATGAATGCAGTAATTAATCTGACGCGAGGAGCACTCGAAACAATGAGCTGCAGTGTAAAGATAGCAATGATGGGCTTCCCTGAGGATCGGTTCCGGATGTACGACCAATGAACAGCAGCGCTTGATGCTCTAGAGAGCTTAAAAAGAACCCTTATTTTTATATGGTCACAAGCATCTCTTAATCGGACACAGTTTTTATTGAGAAGCAGGAGCTTTCAGTTAATTGAACCAGTGTTTTGATTGATTTTGCTGGAATATTAATGATGAAGTGTTTTGATGATGCTGCTGCGGAGCAGATTGCAGCAGGCTTTTTTTTACTGTTAAAATATTGCCTGCATTGTAAAATTATTCAGCGCTGCTCTGCCTTTTTAATTCACATTGTGGAGTTTTAATTAAAATTTGATGTTGCTACGGTATTTTATCACGGCACGAGATGGATGAAGGTGATCTTTTCATGGTTCACAGTACTGCATATTAGTACTGTAGTTTATGTAGTAGATGTTCTGCTCTCATTTATTTGAGGCGCACTCTGAATTTTAAGTGAAATGGCCCACACAGACGATCTGTTCCACAACGAATAACCGGGGCTGGCATTTTAGATTTTTAGCTCTGCTTACCATATTCTTGGTTTAAAATGTTTACTGGGCTAAGGTTACAGCTGTTTTTTTCCATCGGAAATTATATAACTTGGCATAAACTACAGTGATTAAAGAAGTATTAATCACAAAATTGCTTGTGTTTTATTTTGAGTGGTTTTCTGTAACAGGAGTCAGAAATTTCGGATTCTAGAACATGCAGGTTTTATTGGGACATTTCATATTTTTACATTTATTCATCATAATTACGCCCTTTTGTAACATTAGAAATACTGTTTCTGTCGTCCTTCCTGCTGGACAGTAAGCCTTGGTGGGAATATTTTTATGCCTGCAAAATTTCGCATGATTACCGATTCTTGAGTTTAGCATGTTTCACATATTTTTTTGTTTTCCTCCCGGATGAACCTTTCCACATAATTTTAGTCTGCAGTACACTGGTTCGAGCTGCAAATTTCTCCCCCCCGGAACTTTGAAACTGACCTCTTTCGCGGCTGTGTAGCATTTTCTTCCCAAACCAGTCCCATAATTTTCATGAACACTACGTGTGGCACGCAAGGGAGAAAAAAACACAATTTCTGAGACCGCTGCACTGTGTTGATCGTTTTCTTTCCTGGCGCATGGGAACTCTAATTCTATTTAACATATGTTAAAACGGAGCCAGAAGAATAACTCAAAAACCTGTCGAGGATTTTTAATTGAAGTTCGTAATAATTGTTTTAAGAGCTAAGGGGTTCATCGTCGTTAATCCGAAACCATAAACTGTTTGCACAGCAGGCAAGGGAGTAGCCAGAAAATTGAATAAAAAAGGACTTTGAACTATATGGCACTACACAAGTGAGGGATCCCGACCCTTCCTGTGAAGTCGCACGGATGTTGAACTCCTGCCCTTCTTTACTTCATAAATTCTTCATCTCTCATTTCTTCTTTCCCAATTTCTATCCTTATTTCCACCATCTCACATCATTTTCCTTCTTTCCTTCCCTTCCGTTTTTTAATTTTTGTTCCTTCTTTTGTTCTTTTAGCCCTTTTTCATCTTATTTTTTTCTCCCTTGCTTTCTTTCTTTCCGTTAGTATTTTGTTGCTGCCTTTCCATCCTGCTTTCTTTCTTTCGTTCCTTCTTTCTTTCTTTCGTTCCTTCTTTTTTCCTTCTGTGCACTTTCTCTCTCAATTTGCCACTCACTTCTGTTTTTTCTTTGCCATTTTAATCATGCTGTTTGGGGACTTTGCCCCCACCAATGCCCCGCCAAGCAGAAGTGACCTAGCATGTTGTAACTCTTTTTTGGCTTCTGCTCTTGTGACCCTACTCTGGGCTCAAAGTTAAGAAGGGCCATACAAACATTTTAGCCTACCCCAGTAGCACACAGGCTGAAGCAGATACAGCAGGTGCTTTACAGCGACCTTGACAGCCAGATGCAATGTAATCATAAACTTGTATATTTTTAGAGCTCACTCTCCCCTACTGTTGATTTCAATCCAAAGTTTATTTCTGTTTATTTGAAAAAACATGATCCAAGTGTCCTTGTTGTTTAAGTAAATGGTGTATTTTTGTGTGAAAAGGCTGTAACTGTGATGGAGCAAGGTTTCAAAAATGAAACTTGCTTGTATGCAATCCTCCTCATAGTATTAATTTATTAAACTTGTACTGTAAATACTAATCTTTGCTTTCACAAACACAGAAGGGATAGACGCTTGCCTATGTGTTTTACTAATGAATAACGCTTGTCTTTAAACCAAGATGGCCGCTAAAGCGCGGGAACTTCATTGCACATGTCGCAACCTAATCACATGGTGTGACGTCTTTCTTTGCTTGGTGGGAAACTTCTGCTTCTGCGCAGTGTGCATTAAAATGGCCGCTCAATGTTTTAACATGCTTAAGCTTGCTCTCATGTCATTATTAAATTTTCGTTTTCTTAACGCTACTAATGCAGGATAGTATTATGATTAAATGGGAATAGAGTAGGGAAAGTGGGTATACAGTGAAACTTTTTATTTGTGATTTTAATATTTTCTTCTTACACTTTTAGTAATTCGTAAACTTGGGCCTGGGTTGGTGTCTTGAAACTCGAGAGACAGAGGGTTCTGCGCATGTGTCCTGTATGCCTGCCAAGTGAAGTCAACTTGGACGTCTCCCAAGGCCACGACCTATTGGCCGAAGATGATGTACCCAATGTTTCCGGTGGACAAATTGTTACTTTTCTCCTGTAAAATGTATAATATTTGTCGTGAGACGGGTGGGAAATAAAGCGAATGTATTAATTTGAAGGGGAGGGAACGTAAAGACAATAGGCTTTACAATTTAGGCCAAATCGATATGGTGCGAGAATCCACCCCCTGTCCCTGTTCAATCAGAAGTAGTGGTCCCATATTTTAGCAACATTAAGGGGAGGTATATGGGCGTAGAAGGGTATAATAGAATATAGCATTAGTTAATTAGTCAGAGCATGCGTTCACGAAGAACAGGCGTCCATACTGCCAGAGCGCTCTCAACTCCAGACTGCCCAGCTGATCGGTTGCTGACTGAATTCCTGTCCGGAAGAGGTCCTGAGGAGGGGGCGGCGGAGTCCATTAGACGGGAGAATCGAGAGAAGTCGAGTATCAGAGAGGGGAACGGCGCAGGCGTCGTTGTAGAGAGGTCACCGGTCCTGTCCTGATCCTGGAAGAAGTCTTTGCTCTTCATCCTTCCTGGGTCCTATCTTTTCCAACTACTTTCCCAAGGGGCTTGGTTCTCGCATTTAGGTAACTATACTGCAACCTTTAGTTGCGCTGCTGTCTCTATCTTCTCCTCTTCCTTAAACACCGTCATTTATTAGCAAAATCATTTTTATGCTTTTTCTTGGGTATTTCAATCAAGTACCGTGTTTTCTGTATTTTACTCTGCTAAAACTTTAGATAAACATTTTAAAACTTCCTGACTCAGTGATTATTTCAGGATTATGTACTATAATGAACGTCACTCATTTTAAACTTCCCAATTAGCAAAGGATCCATTGGTAAGTTATTACTCTTCAATCAGAAGATAATTGGTAGCAGGGACTTTGATAAAAGAGTACATCTGACACCCAGCGTAAGTATTAGTGTAGTGTGAATGTATGGGCCCAAGTGAGTATATGGTGTATGAATGTTATTGGCTAATATTGCGCTGGATCAGTTTTCTGGTAAGCAGAGAATTTTATTTGTATTTTTTATGAACTAACATCCGCTTATTTTTGAGTTTTTTTTATATGTTGTCCAGAATACCCCGGGGGAAAAAGAATAGTGGGTGGCAAGTGGAAGCCATACTGCAGTGAGGTTATCTGTCAGGCAGAAATAGTACTGAGAAGTTAAGCAGGACTTCAAGTACTCGTTAGGGACTCTATGCGTGTGAGTAATAGCAAAAAGGGTGCGCTGATAAAAATTTGATGTTATATCACCTAGTAAGGGTAACATTGGAGAAGTAACAGGTACTTCTGGAGCTTGTGTGAAGAGTAGACGGAAGTGTTTTACTCGTAGTGTATGTATTAGTAAAAGGAAAAGTTTTACTAAGTGTGAGAAGAAACTATCTTTTTCGAATTTAGAAGAAACTGGCACGATAGCGAATGTTTTATGTTGTTACTGAAATTTAATTAAGATTTATAGAGAAAATAAGTTTGCGTACATTTTTGTAAAGGGAGGGTCAGTTGCCGGAGAAGGAGCTGACGTCACAAAACGCTGCGCTGTGGTAGGTTGAAACAGCGGGTGTGGAGAGACACTTGTAAAGGAGGGGTCAGTAGTCAGGAGTAGTACTGACGTCACAGGTGCCGCGCTGGGATTGGTTAAACCAGCGAGGACAGAAAAGAGCAGATTGTAAAGGAGGGGTTGACAGACAAACGTCACCAAAAGGCCGCGCAAGGATTGGTTCGGAAATAAAAAAAATAGCAGACATTTGATTGGTCGAAAATATAGAAGCAAAATTCTTAGTGGATAAGGATTGCATGTTAAAACGTGATCCGACTTTAACAGGAACTCGTCCGGATAGGAGATTCCTAGGTTTTGCAGAATATAATTGTGTACACAGAAGATTAGATAGAATGTACGGAGAAAGGAGAAAAATGTCATTCTTACAAAAGATTAAGAATTATTTTAAAAAGGACAAACCAATCAAAACTAGAGAAGGAATTATTATTCCACCAGCTAAAACGCCAGCATCATTTATGATGATGGAGAGAGGTTATCATACTTGTGTATGGATGGAGAATTGGATAGAATACACCAAAAATGATGGAGTATTAGCATTTCCCGAGAATGGTACCTTCAATGGAAGAATTCTTCAAAACTTGAGATTGAGGATGAATGATTTAGAACCCAGACCTAGATTAACCCAGTATGAAGCTCTAGAAGAATGGGAAACCGAGGCATTTGAGCGGGATAGATCTAGAAGTAATAGGAGTTACCCAGGATTTTACCCCAGATATTTACGTGAGTCAAGAGAGGGTCAGATGAAACAATGGAGAAGGGCAATGATTACAGAGGGACTGTATCCATTATTCACAGAAGGAGAAAAATCAGGAGGCAAATGTACAGAAAAGACAAAACATTTAATGAGAAATGAGGAATCTGAAGACGAATTTATGGAAGAAATGTTAAGAAATCCCCCACCATATCAGGAAGGGACAAGTGGATGCCCTCCTAGTGCACCACCACAAACTCCAATGGTACCAAAGGTAATGCATGAATTCACCCTGACTAGAATACTTCATGACAAAGAAAAAGAAGCCCTAGAAAAGAACAGAGCAGAATTAATACAGAAAATAACTCAGATAAAAGTACATCCTGATTCGTTGACCATACCTGTAACAATTGGTCCAGTAGTTCCATTATATGGTACGCAGGGAAATTGTCCTCAACCGATACTTACACCTACTCCTGTGAGTAACACCAAACCTGAAGCTCCAGTTATAATTGAAGATCAATTTAGTGACTGTGAATCCACAATATCACTCATGGATTTACCTATTCGAGGTTCTGTAAATAGTACTCCCAGAAAAGATGTACCTGGAGGTTCAAAAGATGTAAGTTTAGTAACTTCATCAGGAACAAAAAGTGCTACCATAGTAACACCTGAAGATCTAGAAAGATGGGTACAAGGGTCAGTTAAACAGTGCACACCTCCAAAAGTACTGGATATCCATAAATTAAAAGTTGAATTAGAAGAAATAATAGCAGGAAATGTAGGAGTAGAACGCTTGAATACCTATGATGAAGAAGAATTATTATTCTTGTGCAGGAGTATCACTAGAAATGTAAAGATATTCCATGAAAAATTGTCCAATTTAGCACTACAGATGGGCATAGAAATAGGGAGATCAAAGGTATTACAGAAACCCTATAGAGCAGAATTTTCAGACAAAGATTTAGAAAATATGAATGCATCTGGAAGAAGACTGCAAATAAGAGAATTAATGTTAGTTTTACAAAAATGGGGAGATCTAGATAAATGGAGATCTAGGTGGGCCAAGAAAAAGGAAGAAGCACGAACAAGTAGAACAGCATCAGAATATGTGATGAAGGAAGCAGGAAAAGCAGACCAGATGTATCCAATGCGAGAAGTTGCGGGAGGAGGATATGTACATGTCCCATGGAGCAGACAGGATATTTTATCATTTACGAATGATTTTCCAAAGCTGAGAGAAAAACCAATTGAATGGTACAAACAGGTTGAAAGGTTTGTGAAGGTGTCAAAGGTATTGTTGAAGGATTTGGATGGTCTGTTTGACATAGTGGTACCTGCCGATTTATGGACAGATTGTAAGATCACAGTCGATTGGCCTAGTGATGAATATCCCAGAGATCCGAAAACAGGTGCCCCGTCAAATGATGTGATGAAAAAGTATCAGCAGGTGATAACATACCTGAAAGGGAAAATACCACCGAAAGAAACAGATTGGGTGAAAATAGATCGAACAACCCAAGAAGCCAGTGAAACAGTACATTCCTATTATGAGCGTTTATTGCAGGTGTTTAAACAGTATAGTGGATTTGAGGACATTGGAGACAAGAACATGAGTCAGTTTGTGTATCGATTTGTTTACGGTCTGAAGCCAGAGATTTGCCAGATGATTAAACAACACATGCTGTGTTGGCAGGGAAAGCCCATAGATGAGATTCTGAAGTATGCAAAATATTGTGGAGACGATATTGAGGATAGACACAAGAAATTACAAGAAAAAGTGATGTGGGCTCAGGTGAAAATGGCAGAGAAGCAGGGAATTAATTTGGAAAATCCGAGTGAAAATCCAGGAAAAGATCCTGGAACAAGTGGTGATACGGGAAATGGTGGAAAATTTAGAGGACGAATGAGTAGAGAAGAAGCTAAAAAGAAGTTTCCTTGTCATGGATGCGGAAAATTGGGGCATTGGAAGGATGAATGTAAAAAGATTCGGAATAATAATGGCCCAAATCAAAACTTAAATCCACAGATGCAGAACGATTCACAGCAGGGTGTAAATCCCCAAAATCAATTACCACCTCCACCTGTTCAGGGTAATGTAAGCAGAGCAAAGCATGGTACAGACATTGGATACCCAGGAGGGAGTGGTAAGAATGATTATATGACATCACAATTTCTTTTGCAGGACAATTACTGTAAATACGACTCATGACGGTGCCTAGGAGAGGGGAAGAAGGAGTGCATACTTGGCGCATCCTTACAGGTAGATCAGTCTGGTCCATATGTTGAAGGAAATGTGAAAGGTAATGATATTACTTTCCTTTTGGACACTGGTGCTACCAGGTCTACTGTGAGATCAGCAGACATCCCAGACCTTCCTCTCTCTGGTGAAGATATCCAAGTAGTAGGGGTAGCTAATCAAAGAATTAGAACACCTCTTACAGAACCAATGGAAGTCAAAATAGGAAACTTCAGAGAAATGCACCAATTTGTAGTGTGTGATTCTAGCCCAGTGAATTTATTAGGTAGAGATTTATTGTGCAAAATGAACTGTACAATTTTCTGCACGCCAGATGGTGTGGCAGTTCAGACACCAGATGAGGACCATGTATATAAAATTATGGTTGCAAAACAAGGTACAGAAATAGATGAAATGTTTTCGTTGATAACAAAAGATGAGTTGCCAGAAGAATTAAAAGGTACAGTAAACCAAATAGTATGGGATTTCACCGGAAAAGAAGCAGGACTTATGGCAAAAATAGATCCAGTTCAAATTACTGTAAAAGAAGGTGCGATTTTCCCAAATACTAAACAATACAAAATGAGTGCAGAAGTAAAAGCAGGAGTCATTGAAGAAATCAATCGAATGGTAAAACAAAACATTCTAAAAGAAGTAATGAGTAGCCCATGTAATTCACCAATCATGGGACTAAAGAAACCTAGTGGAAAATATAGGATTGTTCAGGACCTGCGTAAAATAAACAAGATTGTGGAACCTTGTTGTCCCATAGTACCAAATCCTGCAGTAATTCTATACCAGATCCCTTGGAATGCAGGATGGTTCACAGTAATTGATTTGTGTCAAGCATTCTTTTCAATACCATTGCATCCAGACAGCCAGTATCTTTTCTCATTTAAATTTGAGAACAAGGTCTATGTGTGGAATCGTGTTCCTCAGGGGTACACAGAAAGTCCTTCCATTTTCAACCAGATACTGAAAAAGTGCCTGGAAAAACTAGTGATGCCAGGAAGCTCAGTTTTAGTTCAATATATCGACGACTTATTAGTAGCGTCGACCACCAGAGAAGACTGTGTTGTTGATTCCATAGCATTATTAAATCTTTTGGCTGAGGAAGGGCATAAAGTCTCACCTGAAAAGTTACAGTTTTGCAGGACAGCTGTTAAATATCTGGGACATCAAATTGAGAGGGGAAAAAGAAGAATAACCTCTGAAAGAGTAGAATTAATAAAGAGAATGCAAATGCCTGTAACCCAAAGACAAGTGCGAATGTTCCTAGGAATAGTAGGATACTGTCGACAATGGATACCAAATTTCTCCATGTTAGCTAAGCCCTTAATTAACATGACGAAAAAGAAAGCAAAGGACCCTGTTGAGTGGGAGGATGAAAGTGTAGAAGCTTTTGTAAAATTGAGAAACGCACTTTGTTCAGCACCTGCCTTAGGCATGCCTGATTATAAAAGAGAATTCGCATTATTCTGTCAAGAGAGAGAAAATTGTGCACTTTCTGTCCTAACTCAGAGACATGGACTAGACAGACGTCCTATAGCGTACTTTTCTGCTACATTGGACCCAGTAGCAGCCGCGTTGCCAGGATGCTTAAAAGCAGTGGCAGCAACTTGTTTGAGCATTGAACAAAGCGAGTCAATTGTGATGGGACATCCTGTAAAAGTGTATGTTCCACATGCAGTTGTGATTCTGTTGACAAGAACCCGAACTCAGCATCTTACTCCTAGTCGGCTGACTAAATATGAGAGGATAATTATGGGTGCTGAAAATGTGACCATGGTAAGGTGTACAATAATAAATCCAGCAACTTTATTGCCGGACCCATATCATGAAACAAATAAAGATGACGAAGAAGATGAACATGATTGTGTACAAATTACAGAATTATGTACAAAACCACGCCCAGACATAGAGGAACAGCCTCTTAAAAAGCCAGACAGGGAGCTATTTGTCGATGGTTCATGTCAAAGACATGAAGATGGTAAACTAACTGCTGCCTATGCGGTATGTGAATTAACTGGAATAGTCGAAGCATCCTATTTACCAGGAGTAAAATCTGCACAAGTAGCTGAATTGATTGCTTTGATAAAAGCTTGCAAAATTGGGAGGAATCAGAGAGTGACCATATTTACAGATAGTCAATATGGTTACGGGGTTGTGCATGATTTTGGCCAACTGTGGATGCAGAGGGATTTCATGACTTCTTCAGGATCCCCCATTAAAAATGGACAATTTGTAAGGGAATTGCTAGAAGCAATACAATCACCAAAAGAATTGGCTGTGGTGAAATGTGCCGCACACCAGTCAGGAGATGACTGGGTGGTAGTCGGCAACAGATATGCAGACTTGGTGGCTCAACATTGTGCCAAAACCAGAACGTCAGTCAATAAGAGGGTGGAAAGAATGGGAATCAGCTGCCAACTTATGCTGTATATGCCACCTGAAACTTGGAATGAGGTGAAGAAATTGCAAGATGAGGTTGATGAAAGTGAGAAAAATTTGTGGATCAAAGTGGGTTGCTCCCAAAGAGGAGAAGATGAAGTGTGGATCAGTGCAGATGGCAGACCAGTCATGCCAGACTGTTTACTCTCACAAATGGCCAGAATGCATCATGGAGACACACACATAGGGAGAGATGCAATGATTAGGCTGTTCAGACAAAATTGGTACAATCCCAAATTCAGGGCTGTTGCAGAGAGTCTTTGCCAGAGATGTCTAACTTGCCAAATGCATAATCCAGGCAGGAAAACGATAATTGGGTTTGGAAAAATTGGAAAGGCAGAGGGCCCATTTATAAGACTCCAGTTCGACTTCATACAGTTACCACCATGTAGAGGGCTAAAATACGTACTAGTCATAGTGTGTCTGTTTTCAAAGTGGGTGGAGGCTTACCCTACTAGGAGAAATGACAGTATTACAGTTGCAAAACTGTTGTTACGTGAGCTCATACCTAGGTTTGGTTTCCCAGTATCTTTGGAATCAGATAGAGGAAAACACTTTAATAGTGAAGTGATCCAGATAATCTGTGAAGCATTTCAAATAAAACAGAAATTGCACTGTGCATATCGCCCAGAGGCTTCTGGAGTGGTTGAACAATTGAATGGCACTATAAAGTCAAGATTGGGAAAAATGTGTGCATCAACATCATTAGAGTGGCCAGACGCATTGCCACTTGTCTTGATGGGAATCAGAAGCATACCTGACAGAACAACAGGATTGAGCCCCCATGAAATAATGATGGGAAGAGCAATGAGACAAACACATGTTCCCACAAACAAATTAGTAAATATATCTGATGATATGGTTCTGGATTATTGCAAAGGATTGGCTGACCTAGTGCGTTCTGTCTCTCATCAGGTTGGAGAAGACGCAGTTTCCAGGCAGCCTGAACTAGAACATGATCTGAATCCTGGTGATTGGGTGGTAGTGAAGAATCACACCAGAGAAACGTGTCTATCACCCAGGTGGAGCAGACCTTGTCAAGTTATATTGACCACCAATACAGCAGTGAAGTGTGCAAGATTTCCTAATTGGATTCACGTAAGCCACACAAAGAGAGTACCAGAACCTGAAGAAGAGAATCTACAGACAACGCCAATCACTGAAGAAGCTGAAGGTTGCCCAGCTGAGGAATCTCAGGCTAGAGGTTCGAGAGAAGCTGACGGAGAACAACCGAGCACAAGTCAGGATTGGATACCAGTGGTAGAAGTTCCTGAAGTATACCACAGAACAAGAAGTCAAGCGAAATTGGAGGAAATTGAAGAAGATCAGATAGGTGAAGAAGAAGAAGTTCAGGATCAAGAAGAAAAGATAGTAAAAGATCCTGAACTAAATCAGATAGGGAAAGAAAATTGGACTAAAAACAGTGAAGATTTAATAAACTTTGACAGAGGGAAAGACAGGTTTAGAAGAATCAGGTCAGGCTGCAGAAGTTCACAGTGCAATAAGCCCTGATCAGAAGCAGTTAGATCAAGAAGAATTCACTAAAGAAAAAGGGGTAAATACAAATGAACATAAAGAAATAAAAAAGGAACAAAGCCAACATCTTGAAAGTCATTGTGGAGCTACTGAAAAGAAACCAATCAGACCTGAAAAAGAACAAACAAAAGAGGCAGTAATCAAAGAAAACAAAACAGTATTGAGCAGTGAAAATAACGAGATCTTTGAAGACGTAAACAGAGAAACAGTGCCAACAAAGAAAACAAGAAAAGGAGATCATTGGCCAAGTGTCATTAAAAGAGTAAAATACCACATAACAACCAGAAGTGAAGATCCAGAACAAGTACCTGAAGTGACAAGCCAAACTGAACAAGAGAAAAAGTCAGGAAAAAGAAAAAGTAAAAGACTGAGACTTGTGAATAACAAATTCAAGGGTCCTGACTGGACTTATATCATTCTTGAAGATTTTGAAAGCTCAGAGTCAAGTGACAGTGGTGGCGAAGGAACAAGTGCAGAACTAACATACGAAGAAGAAACAAGACCACCCTGACTAAACAAAAGAATCATCTAAAGAAAAGAAGAAGAGATAAGAAGAGAAATCTTCCTTGTCGAAAAATGCCTGATGATAGAGTTACTGGGAGACCAAAACGAAATTGTTGTAGGAGATGCTGTGCAATCTGCATATGTAGTCTAGTATTGGTGCTTATAGTATGGTTAGTCCTGATTGTAGCAATTCCTTACCTTATGATAATAGATAAGAAGATAAATAATGAAACTAAAGGGAGGACAGCAAACATGAAGGGCAGTAGAGTAGAATTAATGGCAGAAGATGAGGCAGAAATTCATCATGAAATAGCTGATAACGACACTAGTTTAAATGTTTTCACAAAGTTATTGTTTCAGTATGTAGACACAATGGAAGTTAGTAATTGTTATGTCTGTATGAAATTACCTGAATCAGTAGCAGAAGGATTAACATACCATCATTTACCACTGACATATGGCATCTCATGTAGTGTATTAACAAGTTTATTTTATAGAACAGGTAGGCTACAGTATTATTATTCAAACTTAGATGTGATATTTTCAGAGGTTCCGATTCGCAAGAATATGAACCCAGTGCTTACTAGTCAAGACGCACAGTTTATGGGAGAGTTTTTCTTAACAATGAAATCGATAGACATAACACATGCACATAGACACAATCTAACATGTTCTTTACTAGAAGAAGAAAAGATATTTTTGAATTTAGTAGAAGATAGAAGACATGATTTTCAAAAGAAAGCTTCAGAGCATAAGGCTCAGTTGCCACCTTGGGCGGAGAAGGAAGGGAGTTATACACCTGGTAAAGCTCAAGCTGCAATGGCTCTGGATTTCGTAAAGAAAGGGAAAATTTGTCTTCATAGGTTAAAGACTGATTATAACAATGTTTTCATCGGTACCAGTGAATGTGAACACAATTTTTTAATTATTGGAGGTTGGGGACTCAAAGGAGGAACAGATTCAGTTTTTCCTGGAATCTATTATGTATGTGGGAATAAGGCTTACTTTAGGCTTCCTGCAAGATGGTATGGAAGTTGTTATTTTGGAATAGTTTTTCCAAAGATATACCACGTAAAAAGAAACACTGGAAGCAATGAAAACAATAATGAATTAATACGTAGTAAAAGAGCTAGTTTTTCAGAAATTGTAGGTGATATATTTGGTGCATTGATACCTTCAGTGGGAATAATTCTGAACTCAAGGAAAATATGCAAATTGTCTACAGTGGTTGATCGTTTATCAACGGATACTGCTGGAGGTTTTCTAATGATTAATACAGAGATGGTTGCGATTAGATCTATGGTGATGCAAAATCGACTTGCTCTTGACATTCTATTGGCAAAAGAGGGAGGAGTCTGTAAATTATTGAAGACGAAACATTGTTGCACTTATATTCCTGATAAGAGTGCAGAAATTGGAACGTATATTCAGAACATAACTAAACTTGAGAAAGAACTTAAACCACTGGAAGTTGATAGTGTATGGGAAAGATTGACAAATAGTATCTCGTCAATTGGAACCTGGTTTGCTAATATAGGGAAAGGACTTATAGGTCAAATACTAGTACCCTTAGCAGGGATAGCAATAATAATTTTAGCAATAACAATATGGTGCAAATGCTGTAGAAAGAATGGAACATATAAAGTGACAGGAAAAGGAAAGAAGAGAAAACTAGATGAAATCGAACTAGAAGAATGGAGAAGTGATTTATACAAGAAATTAAAAGGAGACTGTAAGAATAGAAAAAGTAAAAATGAGAATGAAACGATTTGCTAGAAGTTGGCATCTGATTGAGGGTAGTATTTTGATGGCTCAGAAACGCCATCAGAGAGGGGATTGATGGAGCAAGGTTTCAAAAATGAAACTTGCTTGTATGCAATCCTCCTCATAGTATTAATTTATTAAACTTGTACTGTCAATACTAATCTTTGCATTCACAAACACAGAAGGGATAGACGCTTGCCTATGTGTTTTACTAATGAATAACGCTTGTCTATAAACCAAGATGGCCGCTAAAGCGCGGGAACTTCATTGCGCATGTCGCAACCTGATCACATGGTGTGACGTCTTTCTTTGCTTGGTGGGAAACTTCTGCTTCTGCGCAGTGTGCATTAAAATGGCCGCTAAATGTTTTCACATGCTTAAGCTTGCTCTCATGTCATTATTAAATTGTCGTTTTCTTAACGCTACTAATGCAGGATAGTATTATGATTAAATGGGAATAGAGTAGGGAAAGTGGGTATACAGTGAAACTTTTTATTTGTGATTTTAATATTTTCTTCTTACACTTTTAGTAATTCGTAAACTTGGGCCTGGGTTGGTGTCTTGAAACTCGAGAGACAGAGGGTTCTGCGCATGTGTCCTGTATGCCTGCCAAGTGAAGTCAACTTGGACGTCTCCCAAGGCCACGACCTATTGGCCGAAGATGATGTACCCAATGTTTCCGGCGGACAAATTGTTACTTTTCTCCTGTAAAATGTATAACATTTGTCGTGAGACGGGTGGGAAATAAAGCGAATGTATTAATTTGAAGGGGAGGGAACGTAAAGACAATAGGCTTTACAATTTAGGCCAAATCGATATGGTGCGAGAATCCACCCCCTGTCCCTGTCCAATCAGAAGTAGTGGTCCCATATTTTAGCAACATTAAGGGGAGGTATATGGGCGTAGAAGGGTATAATAGAATATAGCATTAGTAAATTAGTCAGGAGCATGCGTTCACGAAGAACAGGCGTCCATACTGCCAGAGCGCTCTCAACTCCAGACTGCCCAGCTGATCGGTTGCTGACTGAATTCCTGTCCGGAAGAGGTCCTGAGGAGGGGGCGGCGGAGTCCATTAGAAGGGCACGGGAGAATCGAGAGAAGTCGAGTATCAGAGAGGGGAACGGCGCAGGCGTCGTTGTAGAGAGGTCACCGGTCCTGTCCTGATCCTGGAAGAAGTCTTTGCTCTTCATCCTTCCTGGGTCCTATCTTTTCCAACTCCTTGGCCAAGGGGCTTGGTTCTCGCATTTAGGTAACTATACTGCAACCTTTAGTTGCGCTGCTGTCTCTATCTTCTCCTCTTCCTTAAACACCGTCATTTATTAGCAAAATCATTTCTATGCTTTTTCTTGGGTATTTCAATCAAGTACCGTGTTTTCTGTATTTTACTCTGCTAAAACTTTAGATAAACATTTTAAAACTTCCTGACTCAGTGATTATTTCAGGATTATGTACTATAATGAACGTCACTCATTTTAAACTTCCCAATTAGCAAAGGATCCATTGGTAAGTTATTACTCTTCAATCAGAAGGTAATTGGTAGCAGGGACTTTGATAAAAGAGTACATCTGACACCCAGCGTAAGTATTAGTGTAGTGTGAATGTATGGGCCCAAGTGAGTATATGGTGTATGAATGTTATTGGCTAATATTGCGCTGGATCAGTTTTCTGGTAAGCAGAGAATTTTATTTGTATTTTTTATGAACTAACATCCGCTTATTTTTGAGTTTTTGTTATATGTTGTCCAGAATACCCCGGGGGAAAAAGAATAGTGGGTGGCAAGTGGAAGCCATACTGCAGTGAGGTTATCTGTCAGGCAGAAATAGTACTGAGAAGTTAAGCAGGACTTCAAGTACTCGTTAGGGACTCTATGCGTGTGAGTAATAGCAAAAAGGGTACGCTGATAAAAATTTGATGTTATATCACCTAGTAAGGGTAACATTGGAGAAGTAACAGGTACTTCTGGAGCTTGTGTGAAGAGTAGACGGAAGTGTTTTACTCGTAGTGTATGTATTAGTAAAAGGAAAAGTTTTACTAAGTGTGAGAAGAAACTATCTTTTTTGAATTTAGAAGAAACTGGCACGATAGCGAATGTTTTATGTTGTTACTGAAATTTAATTAAGATTTATAGAGAAAATAAGTTTGCATACATTTTTGTAAAGGGAGGGTCAGTTGCCGGAGAGGGAGCTGACGTCACAAAACGCCGCGCTGTGGTAGGTTGAAACAGCGGGTGTGGAGAGACACTTGTAAAGGAGGGGTCAGTAGTCAGGAGTAGTACTGACGTCACAGGTGCCGCGCTGAGATTGGTTAAACCAGCGAGGACAGAAAAGAGCAGATTGTAAAGGAGGGGTTGACAGACAAACGTCACCAAAAGGCCGCGCAAGGATTGGCTCGGAAATAAAAAGATAGCAGACATTTGATTGGTCGAAAATATAGAAGCAAAATTCTTAGTGGATAAGGATTGCATGTTAAAACGTGATCCGACTTTAACAGGAACTCGTCCGGATAGGAGATTCCTAGGTTTTGCAGAATATAATTTTGTACACAGAAGATTAGATAGAATGTACGGAGAAAGGAGAAAAATGTCATTCTTACAAAAGATTAAGAATTATTTTAAAAAGGACAAACCAATCAAAACTAGAGAAGGAATTATTATTCCACCAGCTAAAACGCCAGCATCATTTATGATGATGGAGAGAGGTTATCATACTTGTGTATGGATGGAGAATTGGATAGAATACACCAAAAATGATGGAGTATTAGCATTTCCCGAGAATGGTACCTTCAATGGAAGAATTCTTCAAAACTTGAGATTGAGGATGAATGATTTAGAACCCAGACCTAGATTAACCCAGTATGAAGCTCTAGAAGAATGGGAAACCGAGGCATTTGAGCGGGATAGATCTAGAAGTAATAGGAGTTACCCAGGATTTTACCCCAGATATTTACGTGAGTCAAGAGAGGGTCAGATGAAACAATGGAGAAGGGCAATGATTACAGAGGGACTGTATCCATTATTCACAGAAGGAGAAAAATCAGGAGGCAAATGTACAGAAAAGACAAAACATTTAATGAGAAATGAGGAATCTGAAGACGAATTTATGGAAGAAATGTTAAGAAATCCCCCACCATATCAGGAAGGGACAAGTGGATGCCCTCCTAGTGCACCACCACAAACTCCAATGGTACCAAAGGTAATGCATGAATTCACCCCGACTAGAATACTTCATGACAAAGAAAAAGAAGCCCTAGAAAAGAACAGAGCAGAATTAATACAGAAAATAACTCAGATAAAAGTACATCCTGATTCGTTGACCATACCTGTAACAATTGGTCCAGTAGTTCCATTATATGGTACGCAGGGAAATTGTCCTCAACCGATACTTACACCTACTCCTGTGAGTAACACCAAACCTGAAGCTCCAGTTATAATTGAAGATCAATTTAGTGACTGTGAATCCACAATATCACTCATGGATTTACCTATTCGAGGTTCTGTAAATAGTACTCCCAGAAAAGATGTACCTGGAGGTTCAAAAGATGTAAGTTTAGTAACTTCATCAGGAACAAAAAGTGCTACCATAGTAACACCTGAAGATCTAGAAAGATGGGTACAAGGGTCAGTTAAACAGTGCACACCTCCAAAAGTACTGGATATCCATAAATTAAAAGTTGAATTAGAAGAAATAATAGCAGGAAATGTAGGAGTAGAACGCTTGAATACCTATGATGAAGAAGAATTATTATTCTTGTGCAGGAGTATCACTAGAAATGTAAAGATATTCCATGAAAAATTGTCCAATTTAGCACTACAGATGGGCATAGAAATAGGGAGATCAAAGGTATTACAGAAACCCTATAGAGCAGAATTTTCAGACAAAGATTTAGAAAATATGAATGCATCTGGAAGAAGACTGCAAATAAGAGAATTAATGTTAGTTTTACAAAAATGGGGAGATCTAGATAAATGGAGATCTAGGTGGGCCAAGAAAAAGGAAGAAGCACGAACAAGTAGAACAGCATCAGAATATGTGATGAAGGAAGCAGGAAAAGCAGACCAGATGTATCCAATGCGAGAAGTTGCGGGAGGAGGATATGTACATGTCCCATGGAGCAGACAGGATATTTTATCATTTACGAATGATTTTCCAAAGCTGAGAGAAAAACCAATTGAATGGTACAAACAGGTTGAAAGGTTTGTGAAGGTGTCAAAGGTATTGTTGAAGGATTTGGATGGTCTGTTTGACATAGTGGTACCTGCCGATTTATGGACAGATTGTAAGATCACAGTCGATTGGCCTAGTGATGAATATCCCAGAGATCCGAAAACAGGTGCCCCGTCAAATGATGTGATGAAAAAGTATCAGCAGGTGATAACATACCTGAAAGGGAAAATACCACCGAAAGAAACAGATTGGGTGAAAATAGATCGAACAACCCAAGAAGCCAGTGAAACAGTACATTCCTATTATGAGCGTTTATTGCAGGTGTTTAAACAGTATAGTGGATTTGAGGACATTGGAGACAAGAACATGAGTCAGTTTGTGTATCGATTTGTTTACGGTCTGAAGCCAGAGATTTGCCAGATGATTAAACAACACATGCTGTGTTGGCAGGGAAAGCCCATAGATGAGATTCTGAAGTATGCAAAATATTGTGGAGACGATATTGAGGATAGACACAAGAAATTACAAGAAAAAGTGATGTGGGCTCAGGTGAAAATGGCAGAGAAGCAGGGAATTAATTTGGAAAATCCGAGTGAAAATCCAGGAAAAGATCCTGGAACAAGTGGTGATACGGGAAATGGTGGAAAATTTAGAGGACGAATGAGTAGAGAAGAAGCTAAAAAGAAGTTTCCTTGTCATGGATGCGGAAAATTGGGGCATTGGAAGGATGAATGTAAAAAGATTCGGAATAATAATGGCCCAAATCAAAACTTAAATCCACAGATGCAGAACGATTCACAGCAGGGTGTAAATCCCCAAAATCAATTACCACCTCCACCTGTTCAGGGTAATGTAAGCAGAGCAAAGCATGGTACAGACATTGGATACCCAGGAGGGAGTGGTAAGAATGATTATATGACATCACAATTTCTTTTGCAGGACAATTACTGTAAATACGACTCATGACGGTGCCTAGGAGAGGGGAAGAAGGAGTGCATACTTGGCGCATCCTTACAGGTAGATCAGTCTGGTCCATATGTTGAAGGAAATGTGAAAGGTAATGATATTACTTTCCTTTTGGACACTGGTGCTACCAGGTCTACTGTGAGATCAGCAGACATCCCAGACCTTCCTCTCTCTGGTGAAGATATCCAAGTAGTAGGGGTAGCTAATCAAAGAATTAGAACACCTCTTACAGAACCAATGGAAGTCAAAATAGGAAACTTCAGAGAAATGCACCAATTTGTAGTGTGTGATTCTAGCCCAGTGAATTTATTAGGTAGAGATTTATTGTGCAAAATGAACTGTACAATTTTCTGCACGCCAGATGGTGTGGCAGTTCAGACACCAGATGAGGACCATGTATATAAAATTATGGTTGCAAAACAAGGTACAGAAATAGATGAAATGTTTTCGTTGATAACAAAAGATGAGTTGCCAGAAGAATTAAAAGGTACAGTAAACCAAATAGTATGGGATTTCACCGGAAAAGAAGCAGGACTTATGGCAAAAATAGATCCAGTTCAAATTACTGTAAAAGAAGGTGCGATTTTCCCAAATACTAAACAATACAAAATGAGTGCAGAAGTAAAAGCAGGAGTCATTGAAGAAATCAATCGAATGGTAAAACAAAACATTCTAAAAGAAGTAATGAGTAGCCCATGTAATTCACCAATCATGGGACTAAAGAAACCTAGTGGAAAATATAGGATTGTTCAGGACCTGCGTAAAATAAACAAGATTGTGGAACCTTGTTGTCCCATAGTACCAAATCCTGCAGTAATTCTATACCAGATCCCTTGGAATGCAGGATGGTTCACAGTAATTGATTTGTGTCAAGCATTCTTTTCAATACCATTGCATCCAGACAGCCAGTATCTTTTCTCATTTAAATTTGAGAACAAGGTCTATGTGTGGAATCGTGTTCCTCAGGGGTACACAGAAAGTCCTTCCATTTTCAACCAGATACTGAAAAAGTGCCTGGAAAAACTAGTGATGCCAGGAAGCTCAGTTTTAGTTCAATATATCGACGACTTATTAGTAGCGTCGACCACCAGAGAAGACTGTGTTGTTGATTCCATAGCATTATTAAATCTTTTGGCTGAGGAAGGGCATAAAGTCTCACCTGAAAAGTTACAGTTTTGCAGGACAGCTGTTAAATATCTGGGACATCAAATTGAGAGGGGAAAAAGAAGAATAACCTCTGAAAGAGTAGAATTAATAAAGAGAATGCAAATGCCTGTAACCCAAAGACAAGTGCGAATGTTCCTAGGAATAGTAGGATACTGTCGACAATGGATACCAAATTTCTCCATGTTAGCTAAGCCCTTAATTAACATGACGAAAAAGAAAGCAAAGGACCCTGTTGAGTGGGAGGATGAAAGTGTAGAAGCTTTTGTAAAATTGAGAAACGCACTTTGTTCAGCACCTGCCTTAGGCATGCCTGATTATAAAAGAGAATTCGCATTATTCTGTCAAGAGAGAGAAAATTGTGCACTTTCTGTCCTAACTCAGAGACATGGACTAGACAGACGTCCTATAGCGTACTTTTCTGCTACATTGGACCCAGTAGCAGCCGCGTTGCCAGGATGCTTAAAAGCAGTGGCAGCAACTTGTTTGAGCATTGAACAAAGCGAGTCAATTGTGATGGGACATCCTGTAAAAGTGTATGTTCCACATGCAGTTGTGATTCTGTTGACAAGAACCCGAACTCAGCATCTTACTCCTAGTCGGCTGACTAAATATGAGAGGATAATTATGGGTGCTGAAAATGTGACCATGGTAAGGTGTACAATAATAAATCCAGCAACTTTATTGCCGGACCCATATCATGAAACAAATAAAGATGACGAAGAAGATGAACATGATTGTGTACAAATTACAGAATTATGTACAAAACCACGCCCAGACATAGAGGAACAGCCTCTTAAAAAGCCAGACAGGGAGCTATTTGTCGATGGTTCATGTCAAAGACATGAAGATGGTAAACTAACTGCTGCCTATGCGGTATGTGAATTAACTGGAATAGTCGAAGCATCCTATTTACCAGGAGTAAAATCTGCACAAGTAGCTGAATTGATTGCTTTGATAAAAGCTTGCAAAATTGGGAGGAATCAGAGAGTGACCATATTTACAGATAGTCAATATGGTTACGGGGTTGTGCATGATTTTGGCCAACTGTGGATGCAGAGGGATTTCATGACTTCTTCAGGATCCCCCATTAAAAATGGACAATTTGTAAGGGAATTGCTAGAAGCAATACAATCACCAAAAGAATTGGCTGTGGTGAAATGTGCCGCACACCAGTCAGGAGATGACTGGGTGGTAGTCGGCAACAGATATGCAGACTTGGTGGCTCAACATTGTGCCAAAACCAGAACGTCAGTCAATAAGAGGGTGGAAAGAATGGGAATCAGCTGCCAACTTATGCTGTATATGCCACCTGAAACTTGGAATGAGGTGAAGAAATTGCAAGATGAGGTTGATGAAAGTGAGAAAAATTTGTGGATCAAAGTGGGTTGCTCCCAAAGAGGAGAAGATGAAGTGTGGATCAGTGCAGATGGCAGACCAGTCATGCCAGACTGTTTACTCTCACAAATGGCCAGAATGCATCATGGAGACACACACATAGGGAGAGATGCAATGATTAGGCTGTTCAGACAAAATTGGTACAATCCCAAATTCAGGGCTGTTGCAGAGAGTCTTTGCCAGAGATGTCTAACTTGCCAAATGCATAATCCAGGCAGGAAAACGATAATTGGGTTTGGAAAAATTGGAAAGGCAGAGGGCCCATTTATAAGACTCCAGTTCGACTTCATACAGTTACCACCATGTAGAGGGCTAAAATACGTACTAGTTATAGTGTGTCTGTTTTCAAAGTGGGTGGAGGCTTACCCTACTAGGAGAAATGACAGTATTACAGTTGCAAAACTGTTGTTACGTGAGCTCATACCTAGGTTTGGTTTCCCAGTATCTTTGGAATCAGATAGAGGAAAACACTTTAATAGTGAAGTGATCCAGATAATCTGTGAAGCATTTCAAATAAAACAGAAATTGCACTGTGCATATCGCCCAGAGGCTTCTGGAGTGGTTGAACAATTGAATGGCACTATAAAGTCAAGATTGGGAAAAATGTGTGCATCAACATCATTAGAGTGGCCAGACGCATTGCCACTTGTCTTGATGGGAATCAGAAGCATACCTGACAGAACAACAGGATTGAGCCCCCATGAAATAATGATGGGAAGAGCAATGAGACAAACACATGTTCCCACAAACAAATTAGTAAATATATCTGATGATATGGTTCTGGATTATTGCAAAGGATTGGCTGACCTAGTGCGTTCTGTCTCTCATCAGGTTGGAGAAGACGCAGTTTCCAGGCAGCCTGAACTAGAACATGATCTGAATCCTGGTGATTGGGTGGTAGTGAAGAATCACACCAGAGAAACGTGTCTATCACCCAGGTGGAGCAGACCTTGTCAAGTTATATTGACCACCAATACAGCAGTGAAGTGTGCAAGATTTCCTAATTGGATTCACGTAAGCCACACAAAGAGAGTACCAGAACCTGAAGAAGAGAATCTACAGACAACGCCAATCACTGAAGAAGCTGAAGGTTGCCCAGCTGAGGAATCTCAGGCTAGAGGTTCGAGAGAAGCTGACGGAGAACAACCGAGCACAAGTCAGGATTGGATACCAGTGGTAGAAGTTCCTGAAGTATACCACAGAACAAGAAGTCAAGCGAAATTGGAGGAAATTGAAGAAGATCAGATAGGTGAAGAAGAAGAAGTTCAGGATCAAGAAGAAAAGATAGTAAAAGATCCTGAACTAAATCAGATAGGGAAAGAAAATTGGACTAAAAACAGTGAAGATTTAATAAACTTTGACAGAGGGAAAGACAGGTTTAGAAGAATCAGGTCAGGCTGCAGAAGTTCACAGTGCAATAAGCCCTGATCAGAAGCAGTTAGATCAAGAAGAATTCACTAAAGAAAAAGGGGTAAATACAAATGAACATAAAGAAATAAAAAAGGAACAAAGCCAACATCTTGAAAGTCATTGTGGAGCTACTGAAAAGAAACCAATCAGACCTGAAAAAGAACAAACAAAAGAGGCAGTAATCAAAGAAAACAAAACAGTATTGAGCAGTGAAAATAACGAGATCTTTGAAGACGTAAACAGAGAAACAGTGCCAACAAAGAAAACAAGAAAAGGAGATCATTGGCCAAGTGTCATTAAAAGAGTAAAATACCACATAACAACCAGAAGTGAAGATCCAGAACAAGTACCTGAAGTGACAAGCCAAACTGAACAAGAGAAAAAGTCAGGAAAAAGAAAAAGTAAAAGACTGAGACTTGTGAATAACAAATTCAAGGGTCCTGACTGGACTTATATCATTCTTGAAGATTTTGAAAGCTCAGAGTCAAGTGACAGTGGTGGCGAAGGAACAAGTGCAGAACTAACATACGAAGAAGAAACAAGACCACCCTGACTAAACAAAAGAATCAACTAAAGAAAAGAAGAAGAGATAAGAAGAGAAATCTTCCTTGTCGAAAAATGCCTGATGATAGAGTTACTGGGAGACCAAAACGAAATTGTTGTAGGAGATGCTGTGCAATCTGCATATGTAGTCTAGTATTGGTGCTTATAGTATGGTTAGTCCTGATTGTAGCAATTCCTTACCTTATGATAATAGATAAGAAGATAAATAATGAAACTAAAGGGAGGACAGCAAACATGAAGGGCAGTAGAGTAGAATTAATGGCAGAAGATGAGGCAGAAATTCATCATGAAATAGCTGATAACGACACTAGTTTAAATGTTTTCACAAAGTTATTGTTTCAGTATGTAGACACAATGGAAGTTAGTAATTGTTATGTCTGTATGAAATTACCTGAATCAGTAGCAGAAGGATTAACATACCATCATTTACCACTGACATATGGCATCTCATGTAGTGTATTAACAAGTTTATTTTATAGAACAGGTAGGCTACAGTATTATTATTCAAACTTAGATGTGATATTTTCAGAGGTTCCGATTCGCAAGAATATGAACCCAGTGCTTACTAGTCAAGACGCACAGTTTATGGGAGAGTTTTTCTTAACAATGAAATCGATAGACATAACACATGCACATAGACACAATCTAACATGTTCTTTACTAGAAGAAGAAAAGATATTTTTGAATTTAGTAGAAGATAGAAGACATGATTTTCAAAAGAAAGCTTCAGAGCATAAGGCTCAGTTGCCACCTTGGGCGGAGAAAGAAGGGAGTTAGACACCTGGTAAAGCTCAAGCTGCAATGGCTCTGGATTTCGTAAAGAAAGGGAAAATTTGTCTTCATAGGTTAAAGACTGATTATAACAATGTTTTCATCGGTACCAGTGAATGTGAACACAATTTTTTAATTATTGGAGGTTGGGGACTCAAAGGAGGAACAGATTCAGTTTTTCCTGGAATCTATTATGTATGTGGGAATAAGGCTTACTTTAGGCTTCCTGCAAGATGGTATGGAAGTTGTTATTTTGGAATAGTTTTTCCAAAGATATACCACGTAAAAAGAAACACTGGAAGCAATGAAAACAATAATGAATTAATACGTAGTAAAAGAGCTAGTTTTTCAGAAATTGTAGGTGATATATTTGGTGCATTGATACCTTCAGTGGGAATAATTCTGAACTCAAGGAAAAAATGCAAATTGTCTACAGTGGTTGATCGTTTATCAACGGATACTGCTGGAGGTTTTCTAATGATTAATACAGAGATGGTTGCGATTAGATCTATGGTGATGCAAAATCGACTTGCTCTTGACATTCTATTGGCAAAAGAGGGAGGAGTCTGTAAATTATTGAAGATGAAACATTGTTGCACTTATATTCCTGATAAGAGTGCAGAAATTGGAACGTATATTCAGAACATAACTAAACTTGAGAAAGAACTTAAACCACTGGAAGTTGATAGTGTATGGGAAAGATTGACAAATAGTATCTCGTCAATTGGAACCTGGTTTGCTAATATAGGGAAAGGACTTATAGGTCAAATACTAGTACCCTTAGCAGGGATAGCAATAATAATTTTAGCAATAACAATATGGTGCAAATGCTGTAGAAAGAATGGAACATATAAAGTGACAGGAAAAGGAAAGAAGAGAAAACTAGATGAAATCGAACTAGAAGAATGGAGAAGTGATTTATACAAGAAATTAAAAGGAGACTGTAAGAATAGAAAAAGTAAAAATGAGAATGAAACGATTTGCTAAAAGTTGGCATCTGATTGAGGGTAGTATTTTGATGGCTCAGAAACGCCATCAGAGAGGGGATTGATGGAGCAAGGTTTCAAAAATGAAACTTGCTTGTATGCAATCCTCCTCATAGTATTAATTTATTAAACTTGTACTGTCAATACTAATCTTTGCATTCACAAACACAGAAGGGATAGACGCTTGCCTATGTGTTTTACTAATGAATAACGCTTGTCTATAAACCAAGATGGCCGCTAAAAGCGCGGGAACTTCATTGCGCATGTCGCAACCTGATCACATGGTGTGACGTCTTTCTTTGCTTGGTGGGAAACTTGCTTCTGCGCAGTGTGCATTAAAATGGCCGCTAAATGTTTTAACATGCTTAAGCTTGCTCTCATGTCATTATTAAATTGTCGTTTTCTTAACGCTACTAATGCAGGATAGTATTATGATTAAATGGGAATAGAGTAGGGAAAGTGGGTATACAGTGAAACTTTTTATTTGTGATTTTAATATTTTCTTCTTACACAGTAAACTTGGGCCTGGGTTGGTGTCTTGAAACTCGAGAGACAGAGGGTTCTGCGCATGTGTCCTGTATGCCTGCCAAGTGAAGTCAACTTGGACGTCTCCCAAGGCCACGACCTATTGGCCGAAGATGATGTACCCAATGTTTCCGGTGGACAAATTGTTACTTTTCTCCTGTAAAATGTATAACATTTGTTGTGAGACGGGTGGGAAATAAAGCGAATGTATTAATTTGAAGGGGAGGGATCGTAAAGACAATAGGCTTTACAATTTAGGCCAAATCGATATGGTGCGAGAATCCACCCCCTGTCCCTGTCCAATCAGAAGTAGTGGTCCCATATTTTAGCAACATTAAGGGGAGGTATATGGGCGTAGAAGGGTATAATAGAATATAGCATTAGTTAATTAGTCAGAGCATGCGTTCACGAAGAACAGGCGTCCATACTGCCAGAGCGCTCTCAACTCCAGACTGCCCAGCTGATCGGTTGCTGACTGAATTCCTGTCCGGAAGAGGTCCTGAGGAGGGGGCGGCGGAGTCCATTAGAACCGGGAGAATCGAGAGAAGTCGAGTATCAGAGAGGGGAACGGCGCAGGCGTCGTTGTAGAGAGGTCACCGGTCCTGTCCTGATCCTGGAAGAAGTCTTTGCTCTTCATCCTTCCTGGGTCCTATCTTTTCCAACTACTTTCCCAAGGGGCTTGGTTCTCGCATTTAGGTAACTATACTGCAACCTTTAGTTGCGCTGCTGTCTCTATCTTCTCCTCTTCCTTAAACACCGTCATTTATTAGCAAAATCATTTTTATGCTTTTTCTTGGGTATTTCAATCAAGTACCGTGTTTTCTGTATTTTACTCTGCTAAAACTTTAGATAAACATTTTAAAACTTCCTGACTCAGTGATTATTTCAGGATTATGTACTATAATGAACGTCACTCATTTTAAACTTCCCAATTAGCAAAGGATCCATTGGTAAGTTATTACTCTTCAATCAGAAGATAATTGGTAGCAGGGACTTTGATAAAAGAGTACATCTGACACCCAGCGTAAGTATTAGTGTAGTGTGAATGTATGGGCCCAAGTGAGTATATGGTGTATGAATGTTATTGGCTAATATTGCGCTGGATCAGTTTTCTGGTAAGCAGAGAATTTTATTTGTATTTTTTATGAACTAACATCCGCTTATTTTTGAGTTTTTGTTATATGTTGTCCAGAATACCCCGGGGGAAAAAGAATAGTGGGTGGCAAGTGGAAGCCATACTGCAGTGAGGTTATCTGTCAGGCAGAAATAGTACTGAGAAGTTAAGCAGGACTTCAAGTACTCGTTAGGGACTCTATGCGTGTGAGTAATAGCAAAAAGGGTGCGCTGATAAAAATTTGATGTTATATCACCTAGTAAGGGTAACATTGGAGAAGTAACAGGTACTTCTGGAGCTTGTGTGAAGAGTAGACGGAAGTGTTTTACTCGTAGTGTATGTATTAGTAAAAGGAAAAGTTTTACTAAGTGTGAGAAGAAACTATCTTTTTTGAATTTAGAAGAAACTGGCACGATAGCGAATGTTTTATGTTGTTACTGAAATTTAATTAAGATTTATAGAGAAAATAAGTTTGCGTAAATTTTTGTAAAGGGAGGGTCAGTTGCCGGAGAAGGAGCTGACGTCACAAAACGCCGCGCTGTGGTAGGTTGAAACAGCGGGTGTGGAGAGACACTTGTAAAGGAGGGGTCAGTAGTCAGGAGTAGTACTGACGTCACAGGTGCCGCGCTGGGATTGGTTAAACCAGCGAGGACAGAAAAGAGCAGATTGTAAAGGAGGGGTTGACAGACAAACGTCACCAAAAGGGCGCGCAAGGATTGGCTCGGAAATAAAAAAAATAGCAGACATTTGATTGGTCGAAAATATAGAAGCAAAATTCTTAGTGGATAAGGATTGCATGTTAAAACGTGATCCGACTTTAACAGGAACTCGTCCGGATAGGAGATTCCTAGGTTTTGCAGAATATAATTGTGTACACAGAAGATTAGATAGAATGTACGGAGAAAGGAGAAAAATGTCATTCTTACAAAAGATTAAGAATTATTTTAAAAAGGACAAACCAATCAAAACTAGAGAAGGAATTATTATTCCACCAGCTAAAACGCCAGCATCATTTATGATGATGGAGAGAGGTTATCATACTTGTGTATGGATGGAGAATTGGATAGAATACACCAAAAATGATGGAGTATTAGCATTTCCCGAGAATGGTACCTTCAATGGAAGAATTCTTCAAAACTTGAGATTGAGGATGAATGATTTAGAACCCAGACCTAGATTAACCCAGTATGAAGCTCTAGAAGAATGGGAAACCGAGGCATTTGAGCGGGATAGATCTAGAAGTAATAGGAGTTACCCAGGATTTTACCCCAGATATTTACGTGAGTCAAGAGAGGGTCAGATGAAACAATGGAGAAGGGCAATGATTACAGAGGGACTGTATCCATTATTCACAGAAGGAGAAAAATCAGGAGGCAAATGTACAGAAAAGACAAAACATTTAATGAGAAATGAGGAATCTGAAGACGAATTTATGGAAGAAATGTTAAGAAATCCCCCACCATATCAGGAAGGGACAAGTGGATGCCCTCCTAGTGCACCACCACAAACTCCAATGGTACCAAAGGTAATGCATGAATTCACCCCGACTAGAATACTTCATGACAAAGAAAAAGAAGCCCTAGAAAAGAACAGAGCAGAATTAATACAGAAAATAACTCAGATAAAAGTACATCCTGATTCGTTGACCATACCTGTAACAATTGGTCCAGTAGTTCCATTATATGGTACGCAGGGAAATTGTCCTCAACCGATACTTACACCTACTCCTGTGAGTAACACCAAACCTGAAGCTCCAGTTATAATTGAAGATCAATTTAGTGACTGTGAATCCACAATATCACTCATGGATTTACCTATTCGAGGTTCTGTAAATAGTACTCCCAGAAAAGATGTACCTGGAGGTTCAAAAGATGTAAGTTTAGTAACTTCATCAGGAACAAAAAGTGCTACCATAGTAACACCTGAAGATCTAGAAAGATGGGTACAAGGGTCAGTTAAACAGTGCACACCTCCAAAAGTACTGGATATCCATAAATTAAAAGTTGAATTAGAAGAAATAATAGCAGGAAATGTAGGAGTAGAACGCTTGAATACCTATGAGGAAGAAGAATTATTATTCTTGTGCAGGAGTATCACTAGAAATGTAAAGATATTCCATGAAAAATTGTCCAATTTAGCACTACAGATGGGCATAGAAATAGGGAGATCAAAGGTATTACAGAAACCCTATAGAGCAGAATTTTCAGACAAAGATTTAGAAAATATGAATGCATCTGGAAGAAGACTGCAAATAAGAGAATTAATGTTGTTTTACAAAAATGGGGAGATCTAGATAAATGGAGATCTAGGTGGGCCAAGAAAAAGGAAGAAGCACGAACAAGTAGAACAGCATCAGAATATGTGATGAAGGAAGCAGGAAAAGCAGACCAGATGTATCCAATGCGAGAAGTTGCGGGAGGAGGATATGTACATGTCCCATGGAGCAGACAGGATATTTTATCATTTACGAATGATTTTCCAAAGCTGAGAGAAAAACCAATTGAATGGTACAAACAGGTTGAAAGGTTTGTGAAGGTGTCAAAGGTATTGTTGAAGGATTTGGATGGTCTGTTTGACATAGTGGTACCTGCCGATTTATGGACAGATTGTAAGATCACAGTCGATTGGCCTAGTGATGAATATCCCAGAGATCCGAAAACAGGTGCCCCGTCAAATGATGTGATGAAAAAGTATCAGCAGGTGATAACATACCTGAAAGGGAAAATACCACCGAAAGAAACAGATTGGGTGAAAATAGATCGAACTACCCAAGAAGCCAGTGAAACAGTACATTCCTATTATGAGCGTTTATTGCAGGTGTTTAAACAGTATAGTGGATTTGAGGACATTGGAGACAAGAACATGAGTCAGTTTGTGTATCGATTTGTTTACGGTCTGAAGCCAGAGATTTGCCAGATGATTAAACAACACATGCTGTGTTGGCAGGGAAAGCCCATAGATGAGATTCTGAAGTATGCAAAATATTGTGGAGACGATATTGAGGATAGACACAAGAAATTACAAGAAAAAGTGATGTGGGCTCAGGTGAAAATGGCAGAGAAGCAGGGAATTAATTTGGAAAATCCGAGTGAAAATCCAGGAAAAGATCCTGGAACAAGTGGTGATACGGGAAATGGTGGAAAATTTAGAGGACGAATGAGTAGAGAAGAAGCTAAAAAGAAGTTTCCTTGTCATGGATGCGGAAAATTGGGGCATTGGAAGGATGAATGTAAAAAGATTCGGAATAATAATGGCCCAAATCAAAACTTAAATCCACAGATGCAGAACGATTCACAGCAGGGTGTAAATCCCCAAAATCAATTACCACCTCCACCTGTTCAGGGTAATGTAAGCAGAGCAAAGCATGGTACAGACATTGGATACCCAGGAGGGAGTGGTAAGAATGATTATATGACATCACAATTTCTTTTGCAGGACAATTACTGTAAATACGACTCATGACGGTGCCTAGGAGAGGGGAAGAAGGAGTGCATACTTGGCGCATCCTTACAGGTAGATCAGTCTGGTCCATATGTTGAAGGAAATGTGAAAGGTAATGATATTACTTTCCTTTTGGACACTGGTGCTACCAGGTCTACTGTGAGATCAGCAGACATCCCAGACCTTCCTCTCTCTGGTGAAGATATCCAAGTAGTAGGGGTAGCTAATCAAAGAATTAGAACACCTCTTACAGAACCAATGGAAGTCAAAATAGGAAACTTCAGAGAAATGCACCAATTTGTAGTGTGTGATTCTAGCCCAGTGAATTTATTAGGTAGAGATTTATTGTGCAAAATGAACTGTACAATTTTCTGCACGCCAGATGGTGTGGCAGTTCAGACACCAGATGAGGACCATGTATATAAAATTATGGTTGCAAAACAAGGTACAGAAATAGATGAAATGTTTTCGTTGATAACAAAAGATGAGTTGCCAGAAGAATTAAAAGGTACAGTAAACCAAATAGTATGGGATTTCACCGGAAAAGAAGCAGGACTTATGGCAAAAATAGATCCAGTTCAAATTACTGTAAAAGAAGGTGCGATTTTCCCAAATACTAAACAATACAAAATGAGTGCAGAAGTAAAAGCAGGAGTCATTGAAGAAATCAATCGAATGGTAAAACAAAACATTCTAAAAGAAGTAATGAGTAGCCCATGTAATTCACCAATCATGGGACTAAAGAAACCTAGTGGAAAATATAGGATTGTTCAGGACCTGCGTAAAATAAACAAGATTGTGGAACCTTGTTGTCCCATAGTACCAAATCCTGCAGTAATTCTATACCAGATCCCTTGGAATGCAGGATGGTTCACAGTAATTGATTTGTGTCAAGCATTCTTTTCAATACCATTGCATCCAGACAGCCAGTATCTTTTCTCATTTAAATTTGAGAACAAGGTCTATGTGTGGAATCGTGTTCCTCAGGGGTACACAGAAAGTCCTTCCATTTTCAACCAGATACTGAAAAAGTGCCTGGAAAAACTAGTGATGCCAGGAAGCTCAGTTTTAGTTCAATATATCGACGACTTATTAGTAGCGTCGACCACCAGAGAAGACTGTGTTGTTGATTCCATAGCATTATTAAATCTTTTGGCTGAGGAAGGGCATAAAGTCTCACCTGAAAAGTTACAGTTTTGCAGGACAGCTGTTAAATATCTGGGACATCAAATTGAGAGGGGAAAAAGAAGAATAACCTCTGAAAGAGTAGAATTAATAAAGAGAATGCAAATGCCTGTAACCCAAAGACAAGTGCGAATGTTCCTAGGAATAGTAGGATACTGTCGACAATGGATACCAAATTTCTCCATGTTAGCTAAGCCCTTAATTAACATGACGAAAAAGAAAGCAAAGGACCCTGTTGAGTGGGAGGATGAAAGTGTAGAAGCTTTTGTAAAATTGAGAAACGCACTTTGTTCAGCACCTGCCTTAGGCATGCCTGATTATAAAAGAGAATTCGCATTATTCTGTCAAGAGAGAGAAAATTGTGCACTTTCTGTCCTAACTCAGAGACATGGACTAGACAGACATCCTATAGCGTACTTTTCTGCTACATTGGACCCAGTAGCAGCCGCGTTGCCAGGATGTTTAAAAGCAGTGGCAGCAACTTGTTTGAGCATTGAACAAAGCGAGTCAATTGTGATGGGACATCCTGTAAAAGTGTATGTTCCACATGCAGTTGTGATTCTGTTGACAAGAACCCGAACTCAGCATCTTACTCCTAGTCGGCTGACTAAATATGAGAGGATAATTATGGGTGCTGAAAATGTGACCATGGTAAGGTGTACAATAATAAATCCAGCAACTTTATTGCCGGACCCATATCATGAAACAAATAAAGATGACGAAGAAGATGAACATGATTGTGTACAAATTACAGAATTATGTACAAAACCACGCCCAGACATAGAGGAACAGCCTCTTAAAAAGCCAGACAGGGAGCTATTTGTCGATGGTTCATGTCAAAGACATGAAGATGGTAAACTAACTGCTGCCTATGCGGTATGTGAATTAACTGGAATAGTCGAAGCATCCTATTTACCAGGAGTAAAATCTGCACAAGTAGCTGAATTGATTGCTTTGATAAAAGCTTGCAAAATTGGGAGGAATCAGAGAGTGACCATATTTACAGATAGTCAATATGGTTACGGGGTTGTGCATGATTTTGGCCAACTGTGGATGCAGAGGGATTTCATGACTTCTTCAGGATCCCCCATTAAAAATGGACAATTTGTAAGGGAATTGCTAGAAGCAATACAATCACCAAAAGAATTGGCTGTGGTGAAATGTGCCGCACACCAGTCAGGAGATGACTGGGTGGTAGTCGGCAACAGATATGCAGACTTGGTGGCTCAACATTGTGCCAAAACCAGAACGTCAGTCAATAAGAGGGTGGAAAGAATGGGAATCAGCTGCCAACTTATGCTGTATATGCCACCTGAAACTTGGAATGAGGTGAAGAAATTGCAAGATGAGGTTGATGAAAGTGAGAAAAATTTGTGGATCAAAGTGGGTTGCTCCCAAAGAGGAGAAGATGAAGTGTGGATCAGTGCAGATGGCAGACCAGTCATGCCAGACTGTTTACTCTCACAAATGGCCAGAATGCATCATGGAGACACACACATAGGGAGAGATGCAATGATTAGGCTGTTCAGACAAAATTGGTACAATCCCAAATTCAGGGCTGTTGCAGAGAGTCTTTGCCAGAGATGTCTAACTTGCCAAATGCATAATCCAGGCAGGAAAACGATAATTGGGTTTGGAAAAATTGGAAAGGCAGAGGGCCCATTTATAAGACTCCAGTTCGACTTCATACAGTTACCACCATGTAGAGGGCTAAAATACGTACTAGTTATAGTGTGTCTGTTTTCAAAGTGGGTGGAGGCTTACCCTACTAGGAGAAATGACAGTATTACAGTTGCAAAACTGTTGTTACGTGAGCTCATACCTAGGTTTGGTTTCCCAGTATCTTTGGAATCAGATAGAGGAAAACACTTTAATAGTGAAGTGATCCAGATAATCTGTGAAGCATTTCAAATAAAACAGAAATTGCACTGTGCATATCGCCCAGAGGCTTCTGGAGTGGTTGAACAATTGAATGGCACTATAAAGTCAAGATTGGGAAAAATGTGTGCATCAACATCATTAGAGTGGCCAGACGCATTGCCACTTGTCTTGATGGGAATCAGAAGCATACCTGACAGAACAACAGGATTGAGCCCCCATGAAATAATGATGGGAAGAGCAATGAGACAAACACATGTTCCCACAAACAAATTAGTAAATATATCTGATGATATGGTTCTGGATTATTGCAAAGGATTGGCTGACCTTGTGCGTTCTGTCTCTCATCAGGTTGGAGAAGACGCAGTTTCCAGGCAGCCTGAACTAGAACATGATCTGAATCCTGGTGATTGGGTGGTAGTGAAGAATCACACCAGAGAAACGTGTCTATCACCCAGGTGGAGCAGACCTTGTCAAGTTATATTGACCACCAATACAGCAGTGAAGTGTGCAAGATTTCCTAATTGGATTCACGTAAGCCACACAAAGAGAGTACCAGAACCTGAAGAAGAGAATCTACAGACAACGCCAATCACTGAAGAAGCTGAAGGCTGCCCAGCTGAGGAATCTCAGGCTAGAGATTCGAGAGAAGCTGACGGAGAACAACCGAGCACAAGTCAGGATTGGATACCAGTGGTAGAAGTTCCTGAAGTATACCACAGAACAAGAAGTCAAGGGAAATTGGAGGAAATTGAAGAAGATCAGATAGGTGAAGAAGAAGAAGTTCAGGATCAAGAAGAAAAGATAGTAAAAGATCCTGAACTAAATCAGATAGGGAAAGAAAATTGGACTAAAAACAGTGAAGATTTAATAAACTTTGACAGAGGGAAAGACAGGTTTAGAAGAATCAGGTCAGGCTGCAGAAGTTCACAGTGCAATAAGCCCTGATCAGAAGCAGTTAGATCAAGAAGAATTCACTAAAGAAAAAGGGGTAAATACAAATGAACATAAAGAAATAAAAAAGGAACAAAGCCAACATCTTGAAAGTCATTGTGGAGCTACTGAAAAGAAACCAATCAGACCTGAAAAAGAACAAACAAAAGAGGCAGTAATCAAAGAAAACAAAACAGTATTGAGCAGTGAAAATAACGAGATCTTTGAAGACGTAAACAGAGAAACAGTGCCAACAAAGAAAACAAGAAAAGGAGATCATTGGCCAAGTGTCATTAAAAGAGTAAAATACCACATAACAACCAGAAGTGAAGATCCAGAACAAGTACCTGAAGTGACAAGCCAAACTGAACAAGAGAAAAAGTCAGGAAAAAGAAAAAGTAAAAGACTGAGACTTGTGAATAACAAATTCAAGGGTCCTGACTGGACTTATATCATTCTTGAAGATTTTGAAAGCTCAGAGTCAAGTGACAGTGGTGGCGAAGGAACAAGTGCAGAACTAACATACGAAGAAGAAACAAGACCACCCTGACTAAACAAAAGAATCAACTAAAGAAAAGAAGAAGAGATAAGAAGAGAAATCTTCCTTGTCGAAAAATGCCTGATGATAGAGTTACTGGGAGACCAAAACGAAATTGTTGTAGGAGATGCTGTGCAATCTGCATATGTAGTCTAGTATTGGTGCTTATAGTATGGTTAGTCCTGATTGTAGCAATTCCTTACCTTATGATAATAGATAAGAAGATAAATAATGAAACTAAAGGGAGGACAGCAAACATGAAGGGCAGTAGAGTAGAATTAATGGCAGAAGATGAGGCAGAAATTCATCATGAAATAGCTGATAACGACACTAGTTTAAATGTTTTCACAAAGTTATTGTTTCAGTATGTAGACACAATGGAAGTTAGTAATTGTTATGTCTGTATGAAATTACCTGAATCAGTAGCAGAAGGATTAACATACCATCATTTACCACTGACATATGGCATCTCATGTAGTGTATTAACAAGTTTATTTTATAGAACAGGTAGGCTACAGTATTATTATTCAAACTTAGATGTGATATTTTCAGAGGTTCCGATTCGCAAGAATATGAACCCAGTGCTTACTAGTCAAGACGCACAGTTTATGGGAGAGTTTTTTTTTTAACAATGAAATCGATAGACATAACACATGCACATAGACACAATCTAACATGTTCTTTACTAGAAGAAGAAAAGATATTTTTGAATTTAGTAGAAGATAGAAGACATGATTTTCAAAAGAAAGCTTCAGAGCATAAGGCTCAGTTGCCACCTTGGGCGGAGAAAGAAGGGAGTTAGACACCTGGTAAAGCTCAAGCTGCAATGGCTCTGGATTTCGTAAAGAAAGGGAAAATTTGTCTTCATAGGTTAAAGACTGATTATAACAATGTTTTCATCGGTACCAGTGAATGTGAACACAATTTTTTAATTATTGGAGGTTGGGGACTCAAAGGAGGAACAGATTCAGTTTTTCCTGGAATCTATTATGTATGTGGGAATAAGGCTTACTTTAGGCTTCCTGCAAGATGGTATGGAAGTTGTTATTTTGGAATAGTTTTTCCAAAGATATACCACGTAAAAAGAAGCACTGGAAGCAATGAAAACAATAATGAATTAATACGTAGTAAATGAGCTAGTTTTTCAGAAATTGTAGGTGATATATTTGGTGCATTGATACCTTCAGTGGGAATAATTCTGAACTCAAGGAAAAAATGCAAATTGTCTACAGTGGTTGATCGTTTATCAACGGATACTGCTGGAGGTTTTCTAATGATTAATACAGAGATGGTTGCGATTAGATCTATGGTGATGCAAAATCGACTTGCTCTTGACATTCTATTGGCAAAAGAGGGAGGAGTCTGTAAATTATTGAAGATGAAACATTGTTGCACTTATATTCCTGATAAGAGTGCAGAAATTGGAACGTATATTCAGAACATAACTAAACTTGGGAAAGAACTTAAACCACTGGAAGTTGATAGTGTATGGGAAAGATTGACAAATAGTATCTCGTCAATTGGAACCTGGTTTGCTAATATAGGGAAAGGACTTATAGGTCAAATACTAGTACCCTTAGCAGGGATAGCAATAATAATTTTAGCAATAACAATATGGTGCAAATGCTGTAGAAAGAATGGAACATATAAAGTGACAGGAAAAGGAAAGAAGAGAAAACTAGATGAAATCGAACTAGAAGAATGGAGAAGTGATTTATACAAGAAATTAAAAGGAGACTGTAAGAATAGAAAAAGTAAAAATGAGAATGAAACGATTTGCTAAAAGTTGGCATCTGATTGAGGGTAGTATTTTGATGGCTCAGAAACGCCATCAGAGAGGGGATTGATGGAGCAAGGTTTCAAAAATGAAACTTGCTTGTATGCAATCCTCATAGTATTAATTTATTAAACTTGTACTGTCAATACTAATCTTTGCATTCACAAACACAGAAGGGATAGACGCTTGCCTATGTGTTTTACTAATGAATAACGCTTGTCTATAAACCAAGATGGCCGCTAAAGCGCGGGAACTTCATTGCGCATGTCGCAACCTGATCACATGGTGTGACGTCTTTCTTTGCTTGGTGGGAAACTTCTGCGCAGTGTGCATTAAAATGGCCGCTAAATGTTTTTTTTTTTGATAAACAAATTTTTATTGTTTTATATCGTATGAAACAACTCAGCAAGTACACGATGGACCCAAAATCAGTGACATTTTGATAGTGAACGTATCCCACACTCCCGCACTCCATGAAACCTGCACAGATAACAATGACGAAACAAATCATTCCGAGCCTTCTACCGTACCCAGCCATTTCCCCCACACCCGTCGATATTTCTTCGGGCACCCTCTTGCCTGCGCTTCTCTTGAGGAAATTTCTTGCAGTTGCACCTGCCTTTGGTTCTTGAGCTGTCCCTTCGCGACCCCCCGGATAGTCGCCTTTCCGGCCTCCCACAAGATACCCGGCGAGGCCACGGATCCGTCGTTGGTGCGGAAGTAATGCCCGAGTTCCGTCCCCACCACCTGTTTAAAGTCTTTGTCTTGGAGGAACCAAGCGTTCATTCTCCATGTTTGACGGGCTGAAGGAGGGGGAGTCCCTGTACTAAGAAGCACTGGAGAATGGTCAGAGATACCTCGCGGTAGGATGCGGACATCTACAACCCCTGAGCACTCAGGTGCAGAGACAAAGACCACATCTATGCGTGCCTGTGTTCGGTGGGCCGCGGAGGTGTGTGTAAATTGCAGGGTGTGGGGATGCCATATACGCCATGTATCGCAGAGTCCCAGCGATTCGGACCAGTTCTGGAGTTGCTTCGCCTGCGTTTTGCGGGAGATGGAAGGAGGACCTGTGGTGTCAAGGGCCGGGGAGGAAACAGCGTTAAAATCGCCTCCCACAATCATGGTGCCCAATGGCATATTGTTCATCAGAGCGGCGGTCTGGGTGAGCGTAGGTGTGAGCATCGATGGGGGGGCATAAACAGAGATCAGATTGATGGGGGAGCCAGCCAGGGAGCCGCAAACTGCTACAAAGGACCCCTGCGGGTCGTGAGTCACCTGGGAAAGGACAAAGGGCAGATTGCGCCTCAGGAGAATTGCCACCCCGCGGGAGCCCCTAGAGAAGCCGGAGTGCCATATTCTATCGTATCCATAACGCGCCAGGAAGGGACACTGATTCCCAAGGAGGTGTGTTTCCTGAAGCATGAGTATGTCTATATGGAGGCGTTGTGCATACCGCAAGACCGCCGTGCGCTTATGTCGATCAAGAAGACCATTAACGTTCCACGACAGCACGTGGAGAGATGCCCTAGGCGTAGTGTTAGCAGTCATGTCGGGGGGTCACTACTGTGGAGTGCATAGTCAAACCGGGGTGCGTGAGCGTGTGTGGGAGTCCGCAAATGTAGGGGCCGTCGCATGCAGTAGGGGCATGCGCGTTTCTTGCATAGGAAACATATGTCATTTTGTGGTTGCTGAAACAAAAGACAAACAAAATAGAAACATAACAGGAAAAACTTCCCCAAACCTCCCCCTCCCCCCCCACCCTACACTTCGAGAACGGAAGCATCTGTCGACCCCCCATATGAACAATACCAAACTACAACGTTCGTATTTGGGTGCGTGGAGGACCCCTCCAGAAGATCGGATCAGCAATGTATCGGCATTAGAACTGAATGTTACACTTGTAAGTCTACCAGTGGCAGCGAGCCCCAGCGTGGCGGCGACCCGCCCCAGCAGTCAATGGACGGCACACTAAGCCCACCAGGCCTTCAAAGAGTCGGAGTGCGAGAAAGGTCTGAGTCTGGTTTGGGTGAGCCCACCCGGGACGGCGATGAGGTCGGTCCAGGCCGGTCTTCGGCGGAGCAGTGCCTGCCGCGTGGTGGAGAGTCCGACCCGCTGGAGGAGTCCCGGGACCCCCGGGCCGCCATGCTCAGGGATCTAGGTATTGTCTGCGATTGGCGCCCTTTACGAGATTGTGTTCGGCGCCGGCGCCTGCGTCCCGGCAACCCAGGCCCCCGGGGCTGGGAGCCCCCAGGCCCCGCGGCAGGGGCATTCCCTTGTCGGAGAGGGCGTTCCTCCGTCAGCCATGTCCATGCTGCCTGAGGTGACTCAAAGAACTGAATTTGGCCTTGGAAGATAACACGTAGGCGCGCCGGAAATTGGAGCTGATATTGTAGGCCTAGGGCCCGCAACTTTTGTTTTACATTTGTGTAGGAGCGCCGAAGTTCCTGCACCTCCCTGGTGTAGTCTGGGAATACCATAATGTTATGATTTTGGAACTGGAGGGGCCCCTTCTCTCGTGCCGCCCGCAGGATAGCGTCCCGGTCTTTAAAGTTAAGGACTTTTAGGATGAGGGGGCGCGGCGGAGCCCCTGGAGGAGGCCTGGGCGCCAGGGACCTGTGGGCTCTCTCCACCACGAACCAGGACGAGAGGGCGTCCTTGGGCATCCAGGATGTAAACCAATCTTCAACGAAGGTGGCCGCCAGTCCCCTCTCCGCCCCTTCGGGAAACCCCACCAGGCTGAGGTTATTACGGCGGGCACGATTTTCAGCGTCCTCGGCCCGCCGGTGGAGCTCCTTAGTGTGAGTGCTGAGGTGGGCCACTTGTTCTTTCAGCTGGGAAATGTCGTCTTCCGCGGTGGATATGCGGGATTCAGCCTCAGTCAGCCTCGCCGTAGCATTACGGAGGTCCTGCCGGAGAAGGGACACGTCCATCCTTGAACTCTCCAATCTTCCCCTCAACGGACGCCTGTGAGGTACTGATGGCCTGAAGGATGGTGGCAAGGTCCCTCTCTTGGGGAGGGGGAAGGCCCCCATCAGCCCCTCCAGGGGGAACCTGTTCCGAGGTAGTGAAGCGGTCCATTTTGGTCTGCGTAGGAGCTGGCGCGGATTTCGCGGCCCTGTCTCTCCCCATGGCCGGCGGTAACTCCACTCGCCAGTGGAGTAACAAAGTTTATATGTATGGAAGGAACCCACCACAGGCTCGGAGATCTTGCCAGGGAGCCGGGCCCCCGCCGCCGCACGGGAGAACCAGGTAATCAATCCGGGATCACGCGGGGGCCCCGGAGCGCCACCCGAAGAGATGGCCGAATACGGTGGCTCCACCCCAGAGGCGCAGAGCACGACAGGCCCTGTCCCGTTAACCCTCCAGGCCGCGCTCCCGGCCCCGCGGACCCCACACCACACGTCCGGGGACGGGACACCCCAAGGGACCGGATCAGTAGGTGGCCGTGGGGGCGCCCAATGCCAGCTCCACCCGCCTCGCTGCCCGAGACGACAGCCGGTCACCCACTCCACACACCAGCGGGTTGATAGATCTTCCGGCCCAGCAGGAGGGCCTCACAAGAGCACAGGTTGCAGGCGTCCGGGGAGAAATGGCCCAGCTCTGCCCCGCAGGCCGCCCCCCAGCCTCGCAGCCTCAAGGGCGGTATGATGTCCGGAATTGCCCGGGGGGGGGGGCGAGGGCACAGACCCCGACACCCGCGCCGCTGCCCGACCCGACAGCCGAACCCCGGCCCCCACCTACCGGATGACTCTGTCGCCTCCACTAGCACCGCTCAGCAGGGATGGTTCCCGCCACGGCCGACAGGTCGGTCCAGGCCGCCAGCGTCAACACGAGGCAGGCCCCAGCCCACCACCTCAGAGGCAGCCGGAGAAGTCGGGCCAGGCACCGCAAAGTCCTTGTGCCAGAGGCGGAGAACTCAGCGCCGGCGAACCCTCGAGGACAGAGGCGTCACTCCCGCCGATGGGCCGTAACAAAGGCCTCAGGTGGGGGATGGCGAAGCAGGCCTCCCACGCCTGCTCCCCCGAGTGCAGGAGGCGGCCAGCAGGGCCGCGCCGGGGCCGCAGCGCAGACTAGAGCAGCGCAGGCCGGCGCTGGGGGGGGGGGCCCGGAGCACCAGTATCAGCCCCTCGCACCGCTACCCGACAAGGTAGCCGAACCCCCGGTCTTCCCCACTCACCGGCACCTCTCCACAGGTCTCAGGGCGGTCCCCGTCGGAAGGATCAGTGGAACTGCCTCAGCTAGGGCGCTACGGCTCCGGACGGTGTTCCCTGCGCGCCGGTCCCCCACGGGTGTCAGGCAGGCATCCGGGTCTCCCCAGCCTCGTCCACGGACGGCGTCGTAGCTGGCGCAAAGGGCGCGGGGCCGAAGGCTCAACCCTCGATCAACGCCATTCGGGCAGGGCGACACACCGGAGCCAAGCCGGCCACCGCAGAGAGTCGCAGGCAGACAGTGGTGCAGCACCGGTGGCCTCATGAGGCGATGGCGCCGCAGTTATTGCTGGGCTTTGGTGGCAGCCGCCATCTTGCAGCCTCGGAGCCACGAGAGGAGAAGGTCCGGAACCGGGCACCGGGGGCTCAGAATCGCCCGCCAAACGGACCGGAATGGCCCCCTCCGCACAGGAACCCACCACAGGCAGGTAGAAGGAGCGGATAACTGCCGCTGACAAGAGGATGCGAGGCGGATGACGGAGGGGTCCGGAGCACTCTTAGAGTGCGACCGCCATCTTGACGCCTGCCGCTAAATGTTTTAACATGCTTAAGCTTGCTCTCATGTCATTATTAAATTGTCGTTTTCTTAACGCTACTAATGCAGGATAGTATTATGATTAAATGGGAATAGAGTAGGGAAAGTGGGTATACAGTGAAACTTTTTATTTGTGATTTTATTATTTTCTTCTTACACATTTAGTAATTCGTAAACTTGGGCCTGGGTTGGTGTCTTGAAACTCGAGAGACAGAGGGTTCTGCGCATGTGTCCTGTATGCCTGCCAAGTGAAGTCAACTTGGACGTCTCCCAAGGCCACGACCTATTGGCCGAAGATGATGTACCCAATGTTTCCGGTGGACAAATTGTTACTTTTCTCCTGTAAAATGTATAACATTTGTTGTGAGACGGGTGGGAAATAAAGCGAATGTATTAATTTGAAGGGGAGGGTACGTAAAGACAATAGGCTTTACAATTTAGGCCAAATCGATATGGTGCGAGAATCCACCCCCTGTCCCTGTCCAATCAGAAGTAGTGGTCCCATATTTTAGCAACATTAAGGGGAGGTATATGGGCGTAGAAGGGTATAATAGAATATAGCATTAGTTAATTAGTCAGAGCATGCGTTCACGAAGAACAGGCGTCCATACTGCCAGAGCGCTCTCAACTCCAGACTGCCCAGCTGATCGGTTGCTGACTGAATTCCTGTCCGGAAGAGGTCCTGAGGAGGGGGCGGCGGAGTCCATTAGACGGGAGAATCGAGAGAAGTCGAGTATCAGAGAGGGGAACGGCGCAGGCGTCGTTGTAGAGAGGTCACCGGTCCTGTCCTGATCCTGGAAGAAGTCTTTGCTCTTCATCCTTCCTGGGTCCTATCTTTTCCAACTCCTTTCCCAAGGGGCTTGGTTCTCGCATTTAGGTAACTATACTGCAACCTTTAGTTGCGCTGCTGTCTCTATCTTCTCCTCTTCCTTAAACACCGTCATTTATTAGCAAAATCATTTTTATGCTTTTTCTTGGGTATTTCAATCAAGTACCGTGTTTTCTGTATTTTACTCTGCTAAAACTTTAGATAAACATTTTAAAACTTCCTGATTCAGTGATTATTTCAGGATTATGTACTATAATGAACGTCACTCATTTTAAACTTCCCAATTAGCAAAGGATCCATTGGTAAGTTATTACTCTTCAATCAGAAGGTAATTGGTAGCAGGGACTTTGATAAAAGAGTACATCTGACACCCAGCGTAAGTATTAGTGTAGTGTGAATGTATGGGCCCAAGTGAGTATATGGTGTATGAATGTTATTGGCTAATATTGCGCTGGATCAACTGAAAAACAAGATAGATGTTAGTTACCTTTGGAAAGTGTGACATGCATGAGCTATAAATCCCAGCCCTCCTAAATCAATGTGTTTGGAACCCTCGCTCTGTAACTATCACAAAGGACCATCGCAGCTTCATTAATCCATCACTTTTTCATCTGGGTCTTGCAGTAAGATAGGTACCTTGTGAAATAGTCTCTGAAGTGCCTTGTAGTTGTAGGACTCGGGCCTCGGTTGTTAGGCAGTGAAGCCAGAGGTTGTAGGTTCGAATTTGAGTTTGCCGAACTAGGATCTTTGGGGTTCAAGGTCAGTAGTGGATTATGAAAATGGTTCGCCGGTAGACTACTCCTGTGACATTTGCCGTCCTTTTGAATTGTGTGCACTAAGTTATGTCCTGAGAGGCTTCTACAAAAGGGGACCACAATCATTTCTTAAAGGCTGCCACTTATATAGTGAGCCACTGTTTTACGCAGGTACTGGTCAGAATCACCCCATCTGTCTGAAGCCCTTGTTGGCCTTTGACCTAGCACCAGCAAGAGTTACCCAGTGGTAAAGAACGAAATCTATTGTTGAAGCTCCTGTCCCCAAAGAGATGGAGGAATGTGCAGTTTCAGTTGTTTTTTCCCCCCTTTTTCTTAGACCTAAGGAAAGGTTGCGGAGGTAATCCAGGGGTATTTTCAAGACCAAGGTGGTAATACTTACGGGGATTGCCTACACCTGTTTTATGGATCTGTAGAAGGATGATGGAGAGCGATACAGGTTAAGTTTATCCCCAGAATTTGGAGCTGGTCATGAAAGTTGTTCCATGAGTGGTTTCACTCGTGTTTGCCTCGCCTGCACGTTTAAAACAAATGTAAAGGGTTAGAGATCTGAGATATAACAATATTTAATTTTATTGTTCCAGGTTGTATATTTTCTGAACTGAATTGACTGACCTGCTTCAAAAATAGCTATAAGTGATTTATTCAATGATAACGGATGGCAAGTCCATGGTAAAAATGTGAATTATGTGATGAAAACGTAGGGAATCACTCTTGTTGTAATAACCGTATTACCCAGGTTGCCATTCATGCATGTAGGGTGCCCCCTCCCCCAGTGGTGTAAAAACCTCCGGGGAATCCCTTAAGAAACCATGAATGCCCCCCCCCCCCTCCAACACGCCTTCATCCTATTCTGTTTCACCTACAGCGGCCTCCAGTAAATCACAGAGCCAGAACTGTGACACAGGGCATTCCAAGCCACGTGCTTTAGCATCAGACTGTACAGCTATTCATCAGGAGTTGCACTTCAGGGACACAGAACGAGGGGTGCAAGGCAGCAAACTCATGGTTGAGCGTCTTCAGAGCCTAGCCAGGGCTCCTCCTGCCTTCACTGTAAGAGCCGAGCATGAGCTCAGGCATCGGATGGTTTGCCATGTAAATCACCCAAAAATAATATAAAACTATGATAACCAGTCTTGAAAATGAAAGGATATGGATTATTTAGCATTTGTAAGAGTTTCAGTATAGTACATTACATTGAATTATAATTTTGAGTGACCAACGAACAAGTTATCGTATTGACCAGAAGGAAAAAACGAGCATCAGATGATTTAGAGCCATTTCTACTCAAGAACAAGAACTTAAGCAATCCCACAGAAGACCCCAAACAGATCCGGGCTGGTAAGGACACACGTACATGTATCTGTCATATGCTACATCATTAGTGCAGCAGCACAGTTGGAGTTTTAAGAGAAGTGCATTCCACATAGACATCTTTCACAAATCCTCCATCCTCCCAGCAACTGTAATGAAACAATTTAAAGTCGATCAAATGGGTTCTGTTCCTCATTTATCCTCAAGACACTACCCACGTAAGCACAGCGACCTATGCCAGGAAAAGAGCCCTACTCCACCACCACAGACGACACCTAAACTTGCAACATTTCAGCTCAACATTCTCCAATCGATGTAGCATGCTATCTGCCTTCGAATGAGCTGCAGTGTCTCATCAGGAGTATTAAGCGCTATATAAATGCAAATCTAATATAGTACAGTTGCAAAGACTGGTCTAACTTGAGCTTTAGAAAGCAAAGCTGTCTCTATGGTTATACAGACATTACATTTGTTCACTTTAAACAGTAGAAAAAGTGTTTCATCCCGGAAGATCTGCGTAGCCTTTCATCCTCATGAGGTTGATACACTGAGCATCATTTAGGTAATTAACAATAAACACCGGCTATTAACCCTTCTGGTGAATTATGCACTTTACAAATGTACATTATGCTGTCAGAGGTCTATTCTCCAGACGGCAGAACTGAACTTTCAGGCTTCACACATCACAACTCCACCACAGATTGCATTGACCGTCCTGCCTTTGGGTGGCAGCAATATCCTTACATTACATAGATAAAATAGGTGTTGGCTTTAGGCAGCAGTTCTGTCTAGCAGGTGCGACCAAACCTACAGCTTTGGCATTAGACAATAAATCTGTTTCCCACACTACATAAAAAGTACAAGTTTATTACTCAAAGCAGACACATACCTCTAGGGACAGTCGTTCGACAATAAACCTGTCTCTCATATTACATGTAAGTACAAGTGTATTCCTTAAAGGAGACGTATACCTCTAGGGACAGTCGTTAGACAATAAATCTCTCTCTCAAATTACATAATAATTACAAGTTTACTCCTCAAAGCAGAACAATTCCTCTAGAGAGAGACACAGTATGGGACTTCAGACAGAAACACACATGGTTACGCTGTTTGTAGTGCATAACTATTTAAAAAATAGGTCACTCAAGTGAATGACCCAGGATCACAGCAGGAGTCAGCAAGAAACTAGGACATCCCATACTGTCAGTGATGAAATAGACAAACTGATTCAGTGCAGCAGTCCTTCCACTTCCCTCTCAATTCAAGTGAAATATCCAGAATTCTGGAATAGCTGACAGAATACCAGCCTCAAAACAAGCTGATTGACCCTGGACACCAACCTCACCTTCAAGGAGCAAATCTCTAGGACAACCAAGACTGCTTGGTGATAGCCCTCTCTGTAAAAGAAAATGAAATATTTCTGCCAGTAAACTACTTCGGAGCAACCATTCAAGCCCTCATACACTCATCAGAATGGTACAATGCCATGCTTCATGGCCTCTCCGACGATGCAGCATGCATCGTCAGGGGTCTGAAAAAGTATGACCACATCACTCCCATGGTAGGAAACTCCATTGCCTGCCCTTGCCAACCCACACCATATTCAAGACCAACGGCTTCATTGACAAAGCCATCCCGACCCGCACACCTGTCTGTCTGGCTGACAAACTCACCATTTCAGATGGCTTTGAGCACATGGCAGTTAAGACACCATTAGAGAGGAGATAGGTAAGTGTAAGAAAGAAAACACTACGCATCAAGCCATCTTCATCTACGCACCCAAGATCTTGAATGATGACCTATGTATCCATCAGCACAGCTCTGACATTCTTCAATAGTTTACCCTATATAACTACCACAAACATACATGCTTAAATGGCTGCGAGCCCACCACTTTGGTTATGATTTAATTACACTTACCTGGAATTCTTAATGTTTGGCCAAGAGTGCAAGCAGCCAAAGCCCACTTCTCTGCTTGTCTTCTCTTTAACATTACCACTTCTCAGGAACCTGCCCACAGGCCAAATTGGCAGAAGTTGGGTTTGACCCAAAACTGCCCTTCGCTGCCACGTCACATGGGTCACCAGCCCAGGCTTTGGCACTCTACGATTGTTGGCCAAGCAGATATCCCACTTGACCACTTTAACATGGCCAATTAGTCCTCAGAAATAGGTGGTAATAATTGTGTTTTCAAAGATTTAGAAACATCTACCTGCACAACATGTGCCTAGTCCCTTTAAATTTTGATTCTGCAGATTCATTCTGAAAGGAGGCTGAGGGCATGGGGGATGCCATACAGTCATACATACTGAAGACTTTTCTAAATAGTATTTATTGCTTCCAGGACTGCAACTGTTTTATCCTTGTCCTCTCTTGCTGTTGCGGATGCAATTAATTGTTGCATGTTGGTTTAGCACCTTTGTATTATCCAGCATTGATGGAGGCTGTTCTTCAGGGATTGTAGTGTAGTTTCAGCTCACAATCTGCATGAAGTGACATTTGCTGTTAACAAGAGTTGTGATCCTATCAGTGTGCAGGACAATTAGAGTAAATTGCTGAAAACCAAGCATGGAATAAAGTTTGATTATAAAAGCATGAGAAAAGAACAATTGTTGCAACTGAATGTGAGTGCTGGATAAGCCCTTACTCTAAACGGACGGGAAAACATCAAGGAAAGTGGAGAAAAGCAAGCAAAAGGAAGGTTCTAGTCAACACCTGTAGGCCGAAAGCAATGAGTAATGGTGGTCTGTAACTTGTGGGCTGGAGAGATTAGAAGTCGTCATGTAGATGGATGTGCATTCACAAGACAAGCTGCCAAATGATCAAGTCTTTAGCCCTCATGATTAGTTGCCAGTTAAATTAATTAACTTCCGGTATGTGCGGTAACACCTGTCTCTACTCATACAGGAATTCCAAGTTTTGCACAAGACACTGCACCCCTGCGATTTTCGCCGGGTAAATTCCTGCAGGTCAAACCTGCCATAATTCAATGGGGCTGGGAAATGCCTGGTAAACATGGGGACAAGCGTATTTTGATGCAGTAAGCATCAAAAGATGCTTGTTATCTACAGTTTGTGGGGGAAACTCAGATAGACGATAATGATCTCATCTGATAAATTCCAAATACCTCGGTGTGAGATTTTATTGGGTGTGATGATTTTTGCATCAGATACTGGCGCTCGTATTGAAGGCCTCAGAAGCAGTTTGCAGTCCCACCATATTGTGGTGCGGTCTACAAAGTGTTAACAGCAGAAGTGTATGAGTAATGCAATTATATGTCTACACAGCTTATTGCATTTACAACTGCAGAATAAATTGTTTTTTTTCTCGGTTGCTACAATAACATTTCCAAAGTGACAATTTCTGAGTCTAGACTGAGGCTGGAAGGTGCCTACTGTGCCAGTTTTGGGAAAAGAAAGTTCAGTGCAATTCAGTAAAGAGAAGGCAAAGTATCAGACCTCGTTTGTGAGGCCGTAGGACAGGCTGGGCCACCAACTGTGGTGGCTGGAGTCATCTGCCACTGTGTCCTGAGCTCTGTCCTACTTTGATTACGAAACTGGGCCAAGTACACCCGTTCCGCACTTGACTCCCAGTAGCGAGGGCGAGTAGTCTGAGGCTTCACAGTGAGGTAGTGTGTATGTGTGTGTCTGTGTCTGTGTGTGTGGGGACGGACGGGCAGACAAGTGCTCGGATCTCAACCGTCAACGAACAGACTCCATGTCTAGCTCAGTGCTTATCTTTAAGTAAAAAGGAAATAATGTAATCTCACTGCAGTACGAAATATCACATAGTTCACTATAGGTACAATTACGAGGTTGACTTTGAACATCCCTAATAAGGTGATGCAACCCCCACTTCTCATGCCTTCTCTCTTCTCTAGGAGTTCTTATGTTTATAGTTCCCTGTATGTCTTACTAACATTGGCGTTAATCAAGCACAGGTGCGGTTCGCTCCTGATTACCCCACTGGCGACTGCATAGATCAGTTCAAAGGCTTTTGCGACAAGGAGTGCGCAAAGACAAAGTGTATCTTCCTCACATGACAGACTTCTGTGCATGATCAGTCTTTCAGCCTGTTTGCGCTTTAGCCCTTCTTTACCTTCTTGGTGGAGCTCTGGCGATGTTTGCGGGCATGTTCTGCAAACCCAGTCTTGCCACTGTGACAGGAGGGATGTTGCGCTTTGGCGGCATCTCTCGTGTCATGGACTGCTGGCGGGAATCTGCGTGGCAGGCCTGCATGTCAGCACTCTGCATCTTGGCAGTTGCAGTTTCCAGGCCGGGTGATCATCTTGCCCAGTTGCAGCCTCCCAGGGCAATCACGGCTTCCCTAATGGTGATGATGGTAGTTCTTCTTGGGCAGTTTCTGGATCAGGCAGCAGCAGCACCAGACTTTTGGACACACAGCAGGGTGCTGGATGACACAGTGTTGCTTATCATTGTCTACCGTGTGGCAGTTTACAACGGGACGTTCTCAGTGAGACTAGGAGACCCCACACAACACAAGTTGCTTCTGGCTTTGCTCTCACAGGCAAAGTATATAGCCTGCTATCTTGGTCGGTGAATTAAATGCATTATACTGATATCAACTGTGACTTGCAGGTTATAAGTTCAAAGCCCATCAAGGCTAACTCAGTCTTCCATTCTTCTGACTCTGTTAATTTGAATGGCTCATGATTGGATTCAGAATTGTTCAGTTTCTACCACCTAACCAAACAAGCCTTGGTTTTGATCATCACCTTTTAAATTACTAACACGGCCAAAACTATGAGATGCTCCTGGCTCATAGTTAAACTCATGAGTCTGCGTTTAATTCAACATTTGGGGAAAATAAGTTGAACCAAATAAAGCATGTTTCCAAAGTATACAAACCTAGTGTACTAAAACATAAGGATGATTCTGATGTATACATCTGCCTGCAGAATCCCCATCTGTTGAATATCTTTCAGGTTCTAGACTGGATCCAGAAACCTTTCCCTAACTCTCCCCTGAGGGTGTTGGCGCTATCTCGATGCCAGTAGCAATACCAGTGACATTACAGGAGCCATATAGTGCCCACCTCGGCACACTGACGCCGGTTCCCTTTTTCTTCGCCCTTTGACGCAAATCTGGAGCTGCTCTACAGTGATTTCTTGAGAATTCTTTTCAGTGTTATATAAAGTATAAGTTCAGTGCATAGGCATGTCACCCCGTAGGAAATCTGGGTTTATGCACTGTCGCACCTCAATGGACAAATGTTTATTTCAAACAATTGCATGGTCTGCTTATGATGTTTGGGGTAAAAAACACAAAGCTCTGGTGACTGTGCGGGGTAATGCACACCAAGGCCATAAAAACACATGAGGCCAAACCCTTTATGGCCCAGGCCCGAGGCAAGTATCAGGCTCGAGGCTTCAGGTCCACAAAAAAGAAAAGAAGAAAGCACAAACAAAAGAAGAGGCACGCTGATGAATCGCCTCATTGCCGTTCATGGCTGAAATGTAAGTCTTCTCCACGCACTTCACCGCCGGTGGATTCTTCCACAAAGCTGGAGCTGGTTGGTGTCACTTTACCACTAAAACCCCCCGCTGGTAATGCCACCAACTCTAGTGCCAGTTCCAAGACCCTTGTCGGCCCCACTGCCACCCCTTTCTTAGACAGCACTGACTCTGACCTAACCAGGAATTTCAGCACTGTGTTGATTTGAAATTTTTCCTCCATGCTATGATGTTCCGTTGCATGGTTGTCCCCTTTGGTGCGCCTCAGGGTCTCTTGGGAAAATTCGGTGCTTCGTTTGGGTTCCCACTAGCGTGTCCTCCCCAGGCATGGAACAGCTCCAGCTACTGCAAACTATCATGCCCTGCAAAATGCAAACAGCCTGGACACTTACCCAGAAACTGAACCACCACTCCCCCTTTCAGAGGTGATCTAATTTCACTCTGTCTTGAGAAAGGGAGCTGACTAAATGCTGGAATCTCAGGTGAACATCTTCACAGAATTTCCTGAGCCAACTTCATCAGAGCCATTGTCTCCCGGCAAGAGTCGCTCTTGAAACCAGTAAAGGCAGCATGGGAAAAGCCCACATTTAGCTCCGGCTGTGAATTGGCTGGTCTCCAGAAGATACAGGTCCACACCGGAGGCCAGGCTATTCTCTCTGTTCATCCCTTCTCATACAGTATTGTGGTGTAGGCTTCTAAGCAGAACCCTTGTGCTTTCCTGGCAGCACTCGCAGTCAGTGTCTAATTAGACAATGGAGGTATCATGGTATTTTCAACTAGCAGCTTAGCCCTTCGTTCCCTCAGTGCTACCTGCCTCTTGGGGAGATATACCCATACTTTATGGGACTTGACTGCAGGGATAGTACTGAACATACCAGAACAACTCAAAGCCCATTTTCAAGAAGTGATCAAAGACTGGCAGGATGCTTCCAGGCACATCATTAAGGCAGGCCTGGATGCTGTGCACTCAATGGCCAGAGCTAGGGGATCGTCTGTGACATTGCAGGTCAACAGGGTTTTCAGGTGATGTGCACTTATGGATATGCACCTCTTTGTGGACAAGGCTGATGCTGTTTGAGAAAGTTTCAAGATGAGTAGGACCATGGCCCAAACGTTCAAGGCTGCCAGAAGTTTCAAGTCTCCTGGGATTTAGTGTCCTCCCCCTGTGTGGGCCCTTCCAATGAGTCCGGCAACAAAGCCAGATGCTTTGCCTGTACAGGGGTAGAAGCAAGGGAAATAATTTTTTGGGTCAGCAGACCTCCTCCTCCTCCTCTCCCCCACCACCTCGAAAGCCACTTTAGCTTCCACTTGAAGGAGCAAGTGCAGCAGGTTGGAGGATGGCTATCAACCTTTTGTGTGTGAACTAGGGCTCTGGCTTAGTTCTACAAGGTTTGGCATTCCCACCCACGGGTGCCTGCACTTGTTTCAGTCACCAGAGTCTTGAGCATGAAAGTCCTGGTTGTTGTAGACCCACACAACCCTTTTTAACATACTTGTGGAATTTGTGCCTGTGGTGGGTTACTAACAGTCCCTTAAAAGGGATCAGAGACACAGTGGTCATTCAAACTCAATTTCATGCTTTAGATAATCACACACAAGTACTGCACTAAGAAAAGACACTTTATATGTAAAAGTGTTTATTTCAGCAGTCTCATCCTATTGCTAAGCACATGAGTAATAACCACACATAATATACTTAATATAGCACTAATGGATGTCATTAACAGAGAGAATATTATGAACATTTCTAATGGTTAAAATGTCATTTGCAACATAATGCCCTCAAGACTATTTGTGTGCTACACGATGAGAGCATAGAGTAGCTAACTTTCATCTGGAGTTTCTTGGGAGTCAGTGCACTGCATACCTGTTAACAGCGTAGAAGCTGTGATTAACAGACTTCGGTCGGGAAAGAGTGTTCCCTCAAAAGGAAAACAGATATCAGCTGGGCTCATCTCCTCTCTGAATTGGTTTGGTATCTTCTCTCAGTATAAGAATTGATGCTGCGGCAGTACAGCAGTCTCTAGCAGGACCTCGTGCAATAATATGGGGCGAAGACCTCTCTGAATCAGTGACCACTTCATGGGGTTTTTATAGTATTGGCCACCAACCTAGATTGGGGAATTTCAAATTAATTCTGGACATAACTGGTACGAAGCAGTAAAACATTACCAGATGAACCGGTATAAACTAGTATTACAAAAGTACGTCGAATTCAGACTACATTATTTAAATTATACATTCACTGTCTGACCTTGGAACATGCATAACAGGGAACTTGTCTCAAACTCATGTCGTCTTAGATATTTGTCAGGGTCATTGCCTGGATGATTTGACACTTTCACTGGTTCCTAGAAAGATAAGGCATGCAGTATCTGGGTCAAAGGTAGACAGGCTAACTTAACAGTCGGTCACAAAAATTTACTCTGGCCTTTAGGTTCTTTATGACACTTTCTACAGGCCTGAAAGGCCATAACATCAGATCAGTGGTTCTTACAAATTATATAAAGGGGGTGTTCCTCCAGGTACCACCTCATATTCCCCTTTCAGTCCCTTGAGTCAGAGAAACATCTGCAGAACCTGCAGCAGGAGGTGGCAGCCATGCTGCAGAAAAGAGCAGTGGGGTCAGTCCCAGAGCAGGAAGTGAAACAGGCTTGCTACTCATGGTACTTTGTGGTCCCCAAGAAGGACAGCGATCTTCGTCCGTTCATAGAGCTCAAGCTCTTAGATTTTTTCCTAGAGCTCAAGCTCTTAGATTTGTTCCTACACAGGTAAAGGTTCAAGATATTGTCCCAGGCTCAGTTTTTACTGATGGTCGAAATGGAAGCCAGAATAGTGTCTTTAGAGTTGCAGGTCACATGTTTCCACATACTAATCCTGTTGTCACAGAGGAGGTGCTTGTGATTTGTGGTAAAGTACACTCACTACCAGTTTTTGTTGGTCCTGTTTGGATTAACATCTTGTAAGTAATATTAAGGCTCTGGGCATGGGTGCACAAGCTTGGGATCTGGCTAGTTGCCAACCATCAGTCCAGCTTTCTCTTCATCAAAACCAATGGTTTGAGTCTGCATCACCTTGCCAACCACAAGTGTAATTTTTATCCAGAGGTGGTCCATAACATCTATTCTCTGTGTGGCATTCCTCAGGTGGCCCTCTTCGCCACTTGAGAAACACTCACTTGGCACAGTTCTGTGCCCTTCAGTATCCTTTGCGGGAAGCCATGGAGATACATTTCAGTTGAGGTGTAATTTTCCACTTATCTTTGTGTTTCCTCCTATACATTTCATTTTTCAGGTTCTGAAGACTTAATTGTCAAGACCTGGCTCACCCCATGCTCTTCAACCTGGACTGGCTGAGAAGGGTGTGGTATGCACACCTCCTGAGAGACTCCGTGTTCCCGCTCCATCTTCCTCTGAGGCTGGACTTCCTCTCACAGTTGGAATGATGGGTACTACACCCAAATCCATAGAGCTTACACCTTCAAGCTTGGAGTATGGAGCAGGGGCACTTGAACTCCTTTCAAATACTTTTTGAGGTGATCAGCGTCATTCTATCACCCGTCACACTTCACAGAATTGGACTACTCTGAAAACTGGAACAGATTTGTTTGCTTGGTGTGCAGAACAGAATGAAGACCCTTTGAAGGCGTGCCTGTCTGATGTGCTCCATTTTGCTCAGTCCTTGGATCAGCATAGCTCTGCAGTTGGCATTGCCCAAATATACATTGCTTCCTTGTCAGCATTTCTCTTTCCAGGTCAGCCATCCCTTTTCAAGTCATTGATCATGATCTTGAAGGCGCTGATTCACATGCTTCCGCTAACTCCCATTTGTTATGCCCTAGTCGGACTTAAGCCTAGTTTTGACTTTTGTGATGGGTGCGCCCTTTGAGCCTCTTCACAGTTGTGACATTTAAGACAGTTTTTCTTGTTGCAATTACTTGAGACTCGTCAGTAAGCTGCAGACACTGAGTGTGTGCCTGCCTTTCACATGCTTCTTCCTGGACAAATTGTCCCTGAGAAGTAAAGCCAGCATCCCTACCAGTACCGTAGAGCTGTTAAAAAGTTTTAGGATCCAGCCTCGTGCTAAGGGTATGTTCAACTCGTGAGAAATCTGCAGTTAGAATATCCACCAGAAAGATTGGTATCGAAGGTTAGTAACTTTTTTTCACCTAGCACGGGGCAGCAGCTAATCAAAATCAACAAATAGCTGGGGATCCGTTTCAGTACAATAGGAGCAACTAAAACAATCATAAGAATGTATACTTGTAGTTTTTCTTTCACATAGCAATGATTAGTTTCTTTGCTCAGTTATGTTAAATCACTGGGGCCAGTAATTGTTGGTACCACCATGCTGGTTTCTGCTGAGATTCGATGGACTTAGTCCCAAGTAAAGCTCAAGTGATGCAAATCACATACAAGAACGTTATCGTTGCAAGTTGATGTACACTCTGTTGAACAGTAATCAGCTGGCCTAACGAGGTGATTTTTGAGGGAGACCTCACAAAACAATCTGACATAAGGTTAGGTCTATTTTTATCTTTACAGTTTTTTTTAGGTTCCGACTAAACCGTTGTGTTGCAATAATAGTGTGGGACGTGCAGGCTGTGTGTATTTGAAGGCTAATAACGATACAACTTTTTATGCCCTTTGTTGAGCCAAGAAATAGTGTCACAGCTTCCAACTTAAGTAAAAATAAGAATTCGATTCACAGAAAGAAGTCATGGATTGACGTACATTTGCTTTCCAAACCACATTCAAAGCAGACGTGGTTAAAGGTTTCCTCAATTAAAGCGATTCCATAGACATCTGAGAATGAAGATTTTAGAGCAAGTTTCTTAAAACCACAAATAGATCATTTTTTTGATTCGTTCTTTCTGTTTAAAAAAAAAAAGAACATGTATTTAGAGTACTGTGTCCATCATAAAACCTTTTTTCTGTGCAGTCTGGTGGTTTTAATACATAATTCTGACAGAAGCACAGAAGTCTCAAGAGATGGTTTAACGAGGCCAGTCTCCTGAGCTCCCAAACGGAAGGAACAACTGCATGTTGTAAAGCTTTCAATTTAGCCAGTGTGTAGTCCAGTGAGTAGTCCACTATGTAGTGCCAATAATGCATTTCCAAATTCACGTTTCAGTGGGCCAGATGTATAAAGCATTATTGTCCTCATAGGCGCTCCTGTTCGGAGTTTACGACCGCAAAAATGTGTTTTGCAATGTACTAGATCCATTTTAGGAGACAGTAACCTTTTTCTGACTCCTAGAATTTTTTTAAATGGACAAGTAAACTCCATTTGCAAGGGGCATGTTGTAGGCGTCTGTTCAAAATAGTAATTCCTATCCATATGTATCGATAGTTTAAGATTGAAAGCATGGAAAAGTTACAGAGCCCAAAGTTGGAGTGGCAACCAATCCACAAAAGAGAAGGGGTACCTTAGGGACCTCTTCCACTTTGTGAATATAAAAAAAAAAAAAGAATAAGTTTGTTGGGGAGTAGGCAGTGTAGACCACTGCCAACTCTCAAACTTAAAAAGAAAAAAAAAAAACTTTTCTTTTTAAACGGTCCCGTTTCCTTTAAGCAGAACAAAAAAAAAGTTTCCGTATTCAAAGCCAATCACAAACATAGCGGTCTGCTGACCAGAGTTAGTTGCAGTTTGCGACCAACCTCATAAATATTAATGAGGCTGGTCAATTGTGACCCACTCTGAATCTGAATTTTCTGAACCAACCGATTTATACATAGTTTGATTTCGAAAATTATTTACTGGTCGCAAAAATACTGGTCACAAATTGCGAACAGTAATTGTACATTTGGCCCAATATTACTACTGTTTGAGCCATTGCACAAAGGAACGGTTCCTGGGTAATATTTTGGGCTAAACAAATTAGCTATGTTGCTGATTAGCCTGGTGAGTGGCACGTGCTGCAGGTGATGTTGGATTCCGGCTCCACCAGGGGTATCATCTCACGGTTATATGCTGCCCTCAAGAATGATAGCCAGATGAATGTAACGTCTACATGTGAAAATTGGAATGGGGCTCTGGAGTCCCCGCTTACTGAGGGGGCGAGCTTGGGCACAGGTGCAGGAGATGGCAAGCAATGGCAGGTTCAAGTTGCCGCAATATTACTACCTGCACAGAGCATATCTGACACCGCAGCGCCTGCATAGCATTTATCCAATGCGCTCTTCTGGGTGCGCACGGTGCGGAGTGTCCTCGGCTGCATTTGGACATGTTGCGTGGAACTGTAGGGTAGAACAGCCCTTTTGGGAAGAGATATTGCGGGAGGTGCGAAGAGTAACGGCAGTGAAGGCAGAGTTAACAATATAAACAAACAATAAGAGGAGTACAACCTGGAGACACAGTGAAGTCTCCAAAGTATTGGGATAAAGGGCACAAGAGAGGAAATATCCTTTCTTAAGAAGACCCCTCACTCACCAACCTAGTTGGTGACATGCTTCATCATCGGGTCCCACCCGAATGGCCGAATGCCATCCGGGTGTGCTTCAACACCTGATTACAGTGGAGCAGGTTTATTTTCTGTGTAGGTGAATGAAATAGTGATTTAAAAATTGGCCAAATATTACTCAAAATTAGTATTTTTAATAATAGAGCACCTGGACAATATTAAAAAGAATTATAAGACACCCTTTTTGGTTAAATTGACCAACTGGTATCTTTAGGTAAAAAAGTGCAAAAAGTGCGAAAAGGAGGTCTACATGTTTCAACCTAATGTCGATATTACTAGGTTTTCGTCAGGACCAAGAGTACGTGACCCGGGTGGTCTACACACGCTAAGGTGTATCCTGCCCTTGATCACTGCTACCTAACTCTGTACTCACAGTTAGGAGACCTTTCATCCTAGTAGTTGAAAGGAAAGAATCTGAAAGAACAAAATGTACAATCACAGACAAACAACACATAAAAATATAGCGAAGATTCTCCAAAGTTAAGTGCTCAAAAATATCCCAAATGCGAGTTATGAAAAAGCGTTAAAAAGTACACATTTAGTGAACATCTGTCGCCAAAATTCAGAGACAGTATATGGCAATGTGCACATGCATTTCAGTGAAAAATTAAAGAAAAATATCAGCCATTCACGACATTTGATCCAGTTGTTTCTATTTACACTCTGGCTGGCAGTACTTATCACGAGATGCAAACAAAAATAAAAATAATAATAATGATAATAAAACAAACTTGAATAAACGCGGACATCAACTAGAAAGAATGGGACTATCACGCTACTTGTGATTATTATTTAAGGAATGAGTGTCTACGCTCGCATTACATAGATAAGGACATACTTAGTGTAATTTTGATATTAATAAAATCGAGCGTATCATGATAAATTACAGCAATGTCAAGAGCTTACTATGTAACGCATGATTGCGTGCCTCATGGGAAAGGGGGTCATGGTGCTGGCTCAGTCGCGTGATCTGGAAAAATGAGCGTTATGAGGTAAATGACCAGAAAAGAGGAAAGTAAGCGGAGCCCACCCGCGTTGAGAATGGAGTACTTACAGCGAGTCACCAGTCACCGGCTGCTATGCCTATACTAAAGACCTGCCACCGCTCCCGAGGGTTCTCAAAACAGAACGTCCTCGTTAGTTAAATACTGGGCGCTTCCGGGTTCAGGCGTGGTGACGTGGTCACATGACCAACGTCAGTACGTAACGGGGGCGTGTTCCTAAAAACCCTCGATAGTAAGTAGGGGCCGCTGAAGCGCATTCAATTGTTTTAAAGCGTTGGGATCCCTTGAAAGGAGGTGCAAGAAAAGTTTAATGAGCCGACAGGGGAATAATGAATAAAAAAAGGCGCATAAACCCATTAAGTATGTCTAATGGGGATTCCCTCTATTTATAAAACGAATCAACAAATAGTCGGTGACTACCTCAAAAGGCACGCATACACTCGTTATTTAACAGAAAGAAAGTGTGTTGTGCATGCATTCAGTGAAATACCTAGAAAAATTCAGAACTATCTCTAGTGCAAGCGTGCATGCAGAACTATATGGGTTTATGCGCCTTTTTTTATTCATTATTCCCCTGTCGGCTCATTAAACTTTTCTTGCACCTCCTTCTGTTTTGAGAACCCTCGGGGAGCGGTGGCAGGTCTTTAGTATAGGCATAGCAGCCGGTGACTGGTGACTCGCTGTAAGTACTCCATTCTCAACGCGGGTGGGCTCCGCTTACTTTCCTCTTTTCTGGTCATTTACCTCATAACGCTCATTTTTCCAGATCACGCGACTGAGCCAGCACCATGACCCCCTTTCCCATGAGGCACGCAATCATGCGTTACATAGTAAGCTCTTGACATTGCTGTAATTTATCATGATACGCTCGATTTTATTAATATCAAAATTACACTAAGTATGTCCTTATCTATGTAATGCGAGCGTAGACACTCATTCCTTAAATAATAATCACAAGTAGCGTGAAAGTCCCATTCTTTCTAGTTGTTGTCCGCGTTTATTCAAGTTTGTTTTATTATCATTATTATTATTTTTATTTTTGTTTGCATCTCGTGATAAGTACTGCCAGCCAGAGTGTAAATAGAAACAACTGGATCGAATGTCGTGAATGGCTGATATTTTTCTTTAATTTTTCACTGAAATGCATGTGCACATTGCCATATACTGTCTCTGAATTTTGGCGACAGATGTTCACTAAATGTGTACTTTTTAACGCTTTTTTCATAACTCGCATTTGGGATATTTTTGAGCACTTAACTTTGGAGAATCTTCGCTATATTTTTATGTGTTGTTTGTCTGTGATTGTACATTTTTGTTCTTTCAGATTCTTTCCTTTCAACTACTAGGATGAAAGGTCTCCTAACTGTGAGTACAGAGTTAGGTAGCAGTGATCAAGGGCAGGATACACCTTAGCGTGTGTAGACCACCCGGGTCACGTACTCTTGGTCCTGACGAAAACCTAGTAATATCGACATTAGGTTGAAACATGTAGACCTCCTTTTTCGCACTTTTTGCACTTTTTTACCTAAAGATACCAGTTGGTCAATTTAACCAAAAAGGGTGTCTTATAATTCTTTTAATATTGTCCAGGTGCTCTATTATTAAAAATACTAATTTTGAGTAATATTTGGCCAATTTTTAAATCACTATTTCATTCACCTACACAGAAAATAAACCTGCTCCACTGTAATCAGGTGTTGAAGCACACCCGGATGGCATTCGGCCATTCGGGTGGGACCCCGATGATGAAGCATGTCACCAACTAGGTTGGTGAGTGAGGGGTCTTCTTAAGAAAGGATATTTCCTCTCTTGTGCCCTTTATCCCAATACTTTGGAGACTTCACTGTGTCTCCAGGTTGTACTCCTCTTATTGTTTGTTTACGTAATTTAAAGGGGATCAGGAGTATACCCCTCCACTTTTTGTGGTTATCCCTTTCTCTCTCTTGTGTTTTTGAAGAGTTAACAATATGACACTGCCTATTGGGTTTGCTGCCTCTCCCTAAGAAAAGTAGCAAGAGGCATTACAGATTTGCCCAGCTGGGACTGGTACTGACCAGAAGGCATATCGCCATTCACTGGGCTAACCCTAGCCCCTCCGATGCAAATTAAATGGCGGGCCGATTTGTTGGAGTGGCAGAAGAATGCCAACTCCGGAAGGTTCGTTCAGACGATAACGCAGAATGGGATCTGGAGCTCTGAGGTGCTGTGGTGGACCATCTGGGAGAGATGCAGCTGTAGTCACTAGTTCTGCCTCAAGTTCACCCGGAGACGTGACCGTCGCTGCTCGCGTGGTGGCCAAAGATTTGGCCGAACCCAAGTAGACCCGGAGGAGCCCCTATGTCCTGAGATGTGGACCAGGTGTTTCTGGAGCTTTGGGGATGTGTCTTGCTTTGTGGTTGTTGCCAACCGGGGAGCTGGGAGGTGCCCCTCATTCGCTCCTTTTTGATTTTGTAGTTCTGGTACAAGTAATGGTTTGACGTGGGTACACCAGCTCATGTGAAAGTGTGATTGTCTGTGCCTCCCCCGGGGGATTATGGATCAGTCCTTCTGGTCGCTCCTTGTGGGTTGAGATGCTACACTACATCACTGCAGAATTGTTTCACTAATTATTTGTTTTGTTTTGTTTCTGGACGTACATGTACTAGCTATGTTCTTATTCCTTTTCGCTGTATGTATTGCATAACAATCAATGCTTTAAATGCAAATAAACAGATTTTCAAATATGTTGCTGATGGATTAAAAAATTGCTTTTGCACAAAACTGAACCAAGTATTTAGACAACTACAACAGTATCTATCATAGAAAAAAGTGAATACCGCTTAGACTTAGAGCCGGTTTTAAGCAGACTATGTTTGCACTACTTTAGAGCAGCGTTTCCCAAACTGTGGGTCGCGACCCACTGGTGGGTCACCAGCCAATTTCTGGTAAGTTTTGAAAGAGCAATAAATAAAGAAGCTGTTACGTTTTATACATGTCTTGTCACATTTGCTGTGCTTCAAAGACAGAGGTCAAATGTCAGGCTATGTCTTCTGACAAATTGCTGCTTATTCTTTTAACATGGAGTTTGGTGTCTACTTTTTGTTTCTCTGCTTGCAAAGTGAGAGGAGCTTTTAAAGTGAACTGTGTGACAATCGTGCTTGGGTACATGGAGTGTGAAAGGATAGGCCGCAGGAGGTCATTTTTGTAACACCCAACAAAATGTTTATACCTGTAAATGAACTGCACACATATCTTAGAATATTTTAACAGTTAGGAAAGCAGACTTGAATCACAATTCTTTTGTAATTCGAAAGTGTGATGGAAACAAAGATTTTTATAGGATCAAAACAAATCAGGGCACTTTTACTTGGTGATGCACTAATGATATTCACTGAAACCCGATTTCCACACATTATCATTTGTGTGCTATATAGTTTTATCAGTAAAACTGTAAGTCGGTAGTGCCCATTACATTGGAAAATGTGCTGTCTGTGAGTGACAGTGTGCTACTGTGCAATGCTTTAGTAATATATTTGTGGCAGTGTGCTCCAAAATGCACCACCAGCTGCATACTACACCCTTACCACTCTCCTGCTGAATATTTTTGCTACACTTTGTGTGAAGCTAGGATTTTTCACAATCTCTGACTTCAGTGATGTAATATTGATGTCAGCACCCCCACTCTAAAATTGTTCCAGCACACTCTTGCAAAGAGCTGAACTATGTCCCTGAGTCCAGTTTTAAATCAAACCCTTACAGGTATTCACAAGCAAGACTGAGTGAAACTTTCAGTATTTTTTGATGTTGTGTTATTACCTTCATAAAGCAGTTTCCACAGAGAATGTGCTCATAATATGTAATCAAACACAATCATCCCACTTGTGCATGACTTTCACGCATAGATTGAGAAGTATTATGTGGCTTAACGGCCGGTGCTGCTGACTTTGGATCTGGGGAACCAGGTTCGAGTGGCCGTGTTGGCTCTGAGCGAATCATTTATTCGTCCGTCCTTAAAATAAAATGAATCTGGCCTTATGTAATGAAATGAAGTGCGCATGTAAAGTGCTCTAATGCACCTGGGTAGTGTTTGCGCTATATTAAACTAATAATATATATATATATATATATATATATATATATATATATATATATATATATATATATATAGGTGTATATATATATGTATGTATGGAGTCCACAATGCACCCCTGAGCCTCCTTTTAACACAGAAATGGAATTTAAGGCCTTACTCCATACTCTGCTGCAGAATGGGCTTTTCAAATTTGCTAAAATCACTAGTATCAACACCAATATTTTTCAGAAGCCATGTGATTTTAATGAACAGATGCCACAGGCTAACACCCCATTCTGAAAGGTGTTCCAGCTCCAGTGCAATTAACCATCTACCACTTTTATGAGCAGTACAATATCTTGGCCACAGTCTGATAAAGACACATTGAAGGGCGAGGTCAAAGTGGCGACGTTTACAAACAATTGCTGTGAGAGAGGAACACAAAAAATTGTAAAGAGTATGTTATTTTGGTAATTCACAGCCTTTTCAAAGCATATATACTATTACAGTAAAAAAGAGACCCCGTATCATTTCCGTTAAAGCTATGTGGGTTGCAAATGTGTGTTGTTTTAAAAATTCGGTCATGGTTCCAAAATGTTTGGGAAGCACTGCTGTAGGTTGTATTGTTTGCCGAACTTCCACTGCCAACCGCAACATAAATACAGCACCTACATAAGAATAACCATGCATAGTAGGCAGGCAGCAACACCAGAGTTTCCATTTAAAGAAATTTAAATTTAGATAGTTTTATGGAAAACGCTGAAGGACTAAGGGGCCAAATACATTGAGTAAGTGATAAGATTAAGAATATTATTGTCAGTGGTTAATATGGCGTACTACACATCATATAATACTGCCTTTTAATTACCTATGACCAACCATTTTACAGTAATTTCTTCCATCTTCGTATCAAATGTGATTTCTCAATCCAGAAACACTCGAACGGCACACTGAGAAAGAACAGAGTCCTGAGTGAACATCTATGGAACTTGCTAAGCCACGACCTGTAAAATCAACCTCGTTTGCCATCATTTATTTTCAAAGAAGCATTAGCATTCCTAGCTACCTAGTTACTGCAGAAGCTGGTTGATGAAACAAAATGTTATGGAAAACCAAAGGTTGGCAGCCAGTGGCAGACCTATTGGCTTTGCTGATGCCTGTTCCAGTTGTGAATGGCCTGATACTTGTATGGTAGCTGCTTCTGCAGCAGTAGGAGATCCTACATCTTGAGCTTAGTTAAATGTCAATCACATGTCAAGATTATACTTTAGTAATGGGTAAATTCGGTGAATGACAATATTTTGTTTGCGTCCCAAAGCTAGTGATGTTTTCAAAACTGTCCCCTGTGTGTAGGTGAACTCATTTAAGCTGCCTGTTTCGCATCACCCATTTTACTAGAAGTCAGCAAACATGCATGAATCCATAAAAGGACCCTACGGCATATTTAAAGCTGTTATTTAATTTTCGCCTGTTGCTGCTTCTCTGAGGATCACACAGTTTTCTAAGAGCAAATTGATTTTTTGTTCCTGAATATTTGTCTTCTCTCAGTTTCAATAAACGGTGAAGGAGTATGGCCTGACATCAAATAGAGCTATTTTGTAGTCATTAAAATTGTATTCTCTTTTGAGACCCACAAAGGATGGTCTCGAGTCAGTTGCACGTTAACGAGGGTAAAGCATCCCCTCTGATGTAATGATCATTCAATTTTTACTAACTGGAAATATCCCATGATTATGAGCACATTTATCGCTTTAGAACATTGCATGTTTAAAATGTAAAGGGGTGTGTATTTAAAAGGTTGTTTTGTATACAAAGGGGAAACGGTTGGCCATTGGTGCGACACCATTTGTTTCGACTTCTTCATAGGTCCATAGTCTTTGCTAACACTGGGCTTAAAGAAACAAACTTGCATCACTACGCATTTCAGGTCTTCATATTGTCTCCAGTTCGTTGTTTTTTCTCAATCTGTGTCATCATTACATTTATCATTCAGCTCCATTCTACCTTAGCAAACTTGTACCTCATAGTCTCCCAGCAGATCCTTGCACTCTTTTTACTGACTCTGACACAGTTTCGATGCACTAGACTTAGGGTAGGTCCTTTTCGGTGGTCATGGCCAATAAAAGCAATAGCCTCCCTCTCTGGCTGAGGTCGACTAGGGAAACCAACTCCTTTCTGAAAACTCATCTCTTCTCATCTGCTTAATTTTGGTCAGTGATCCCTTGTCTCCATTGCCAGGACACCTGCTCCCCTGGCAACAGAGTGCTCTTTAAACGCCAAAATCAAATCCTTCAAAGTCCAGCTCCTAAGAACTTGGACTGTAAAATGTATCAATCTTTTTCCAAGGTCTGAAACTCTGATAGTAGTCTGGGACACTGGTCTTTTCAAGAGCATGTAAAAAAATTAAAGCCAAGCCTTTGAGAAATAAGTCTCTGCAAGAGAATGCCCTGAAAGACTTTAATGCAATCTCTACCTTCTTTTCCAAAAGGGAGGCTGGATCTAACAAGTTGGCTTCGATTGAAATAAATCCAGAAACAAACCTAGAATCACTGGTAGAAGTTGAATCCTCCCGTATGCTCTATAAATCTACAGCAGCCAATAATTTGGAAGAGTACATGGTCCAGGCAATTTCATCAACTAGGGAAATGGTATATATTAATGAAGATTTTACTCTCCTCGATATTGATATGGTTCCAAGTCAAGACCAATCCCTGAAAGTAACTCCTGATCCTTCCTCACCTCATTGACCAGTGGAAAGTATGGTGGGCACTCCCCTGGGTTCACCGCCCAGGATGCAGATTTTCACCAGTGCAACTATCAAGAGTTTTTTAACCAACCTAAGGTTGTCGGGGTCTCTTGAACTGCGCTTGATCCCACATCCCTCTTGTAACCTTCCTGGAAACCATGTACAGCTGTTTGACTCACTACTCTGCTTAGAAAGAGTCCTGTCATCGATTATGGCTCTGATGGAGAAATCAGTTAATAACTCTGATCATATTTTGGATTCAATGTTGTCCTAAACAACATTTTTTGATTCTGGACAAGAGAAACGTAGTGGAAAAGGCCACTTCTTCTTTAGCCATTTCTTGTGATTCTATGAGTGAGTCCCGGCTCGAGGTTCTCCAACTCAGTCCCTCGTCAAGTAAATCCTATAGGGTGGATGCCGCCCTAAACACTGTTGTAAGGATTTGGGCTCACAGGCTGGTCTGCCACAATGCAGGACAAAAATAAGGCGAGTCAGAGCCCTGCGGAGATCGACCAGATCTGCTCCCTGCAGAATCTCTTTGAGTCAAAAGAAGGACTAAATCTGCCTCCAATTTCTCTCCCCATACGTAAGAGGAAAGAAAAATCTCTCTTCCCCATATTTCAAAGTAAAGAGGCCACAGCATTACCGCCACCCTTAGAGGAGGAAAGCAAGAAGAATAAGGGAAAGAACTGGCAAAAGACCGCAAGGAGCAGGAAACTCAGCAGAATTAGTAAAAAGCGATCAAGAAAGATAACAAGAGGATCCCTATTAAGAGTGCATCCCTCTTTGACTCCGAGAGAAGTGCCAGTGGAATTGAAATGAATGATCAGGTAAATGCCAGCCCTCAGTATATTATTTTGATTTTATCTGACTCATTGGGGGGCGCGGGGAGAGAAGAATAAGGTTATAACATGTTGTATATTGCATTGTGGGGTGTTGGCATTGTAACACAACTGCTGCAAGAGTGGAAACTTTCATGGCCTACTGCTGTATTATTAACTTAACCTGCAATAAAATATGTTTTAAAAAAAAGTGATCAAGGAACATCCATTGTGCCCCAACATTAACATTGGAAAAAGTCGAGGGTGTTTCCTTTGAGGAAAGAGCAGGACTATCCCTCTCTCAGCTAACTCCAGGGGCATTTTCTCAGCTACCGTCTCACCCACGAGGAGATAATACATCATGTGTACCAGTTCTGTCCCTCCCCCGCCCCCCATAGTGGCCCCTTCGTGTACATTGAACCCCCTTGCTAAGATGTTTACCTCTAAAGTGGGGGATAATGTTGTCTATAATCTTAATGTGACGAAGTTTGTTGGGGATAACATTGTTTGTAATCCGTCGATCGTGCCTTTGACTGTAGAATTTATTGCCATTTTTGATCAGGAGATTTATTTGAATAGGTCATTTATATTGGGTTGCTTTGCAGACATACCAGACTTGCATATGGGTCAAAGTAGTGATTTCTTATGTATCTAACCTAGGAGTACTAAATAGCATCAAGCTGCGCTGTTGCGGTATTCATGTATTCCCCCTGTAGGAGGAGAAGGTTACTAAAACTTCCTTGCATAACTTTCCATGTGAGGGTAATTACCTCCCAATTCTTCTTTCCCAAACTCCTCCCCAATTGAGAGGGAAAGTAATTTGCGGGTCTCATTGGGAAAAGGGGATAGAAGGGTCTTACTCCTCACTGAGAGAGGAGAAGCTGATTCAGGTTCTAGATGAAGAAGTCGGGTGGCGGGTGTACTCCACTCTAACAGCTCTACTGGGCTAAACTATAAAGGTCGCTCCTAGTAATAACCTTAAGCAGGTTTTGAGGAATGCAGTGGGATTATTTACAGATAGTAACAAAATACTATTTTTGAATAAATTGTGGGCCGATATAATGTGTATTCAAGAAACCTGGATTACAAACAATTGGTTATCTGAGGGATATTTTGTGTTAAGCTGCCTGGCATTTCCCGCTAAGAGTGGTCATGCAAAAGGAGGTATAGCAGGGTTGCTTAATACCAATTACAATTGGATGTACAAAGATTTTACCCGTGACTCAAAATCAATTCAGGCGGTAAAAATAAGCTTCAATGGGAAACAATAAAGTATTGAGTCCTTATTAGTTGTAAATGCTTATATTCCACCTGTTTCCTCCCATGTCCACCTGCTAAAGGATATGTTTGACTTTGTTGCTACTTTTATGATGAGAGAGGCATATAAATACACAGTATTGGTAGACGACCTGAATGCCAAAGTTTCTAATCACGCTTTAAGGTCATTTGCAAACGACTCCAAAGAGGAAGCATTACAAATCTCCCAGCAATCTCCCCTTCTAACTGTAGAGCTGTTAACAAAGGATTGCTTCTGTTAGAAGGTCTAAGGAATATTGAATTTTTAATGGTGAATAGAAGAACGGAGAATGATACTCCAGTGAATTCTACTAATAAATCTCTCTAGCTGTTCCATTATTGATTATGTAATAGCTCAATTTTTCACATTTAACATGATATAAGAAAGTATTTGATAATCCTTCTAGTTATCATGTGTTGTTCTCCTGTGAGATTGACGTATCTTTAACAGAAGTAGGAACCTGAAATTTCAAAGATGTATCTGTGGGGTTCAAGGGATCTAATTGTAGAATTTATTGGAACTCCAAAGCATCTGGAAAACTTAAAGAATCATTGTCAGCATTACTAGGAGATTCACAGTTTTTTCTCCCTGATCCACTAATTAAGCATAGAATTTATCTAAAAACCCTTGTCTCCGCCTCTAAAATAATCAACCAACCCCTTTGTCAGAGACCACATCTTAACCTGTTTTTTGGTTTAAACAGGGAGATAAACAGGTTAGTGAGGATACAATACAAGGCCTTTTACGCTGAACTCAGCAAACTAATCAATCTCTTGAAAAGGAGAAGATATAGGAAGAAACGTTCCCTGCAGAAAGGAAAGGAAGATTATAATTGGGTCCAGGTAAAAGCAGCAGCCTCCTGTAAAGATGCTAAAAATACTGGGAAATTAGTTCTAACAGGTGTGGTGCCAGAGTAAAGTCCCTCCCAGTTCCAATAAAGGACGTAGTTTGGAGAGCCTATTTGGAGCAACTTTGTTCTTTGTGGCTTCATACTCCCTTTGTGGTATCTTCTTCTCCTCCCCCAGTTTGCTATGCTCCCTCTTTGAAAGAGATTGTGGGTATTATTAAGGGAATGAGGTCCTCAGGGACAATGGGCCCGGACTAAGTGCCCATTACTGTTATTAAAAAGGAGTCCTTGTTGTGGGTCTCCTACCTTACTCCCCTTTTTGCTCACTGTTATCAGTATGGTGTTACTCTTCCTTCTTGATCTGGAAGTTTTCTAAGTCCACTCCATAAAAAGGGTCCAAGACATCTCCCTGGCAACTACCGCCAGATAGCATTGCTGGATGCGGTAGGGAAAATACTCGCTAAGAGTATCTTGGAACACCTTAAGGAGTGGGTGGAGAAGGAAAGAATACTCCCTATTGAACAAGCAGGTTTCAGAAAGAAACATTGTACAGTTGATAACATATATATTCTGAAACTGATAGCAGAAAAGTATACCTCAATCCGAAGGCTTAATGTAAATGTGGCATTCATAGATTTGTCTACGTCCTCGACAGGGTGGACCGTCTGACATTATGTAAAAAACTAAAGAAGCTAGGTATGCCTGACATTCTCCTTTTATTGATAATCACCCTCCATTCCTCCATATGGTGTCTGCTGTCACGGGGGGAGGGTCGAGGATTATTCTCTATAATTCCAACATAAAATTGCCTGAAACAGGGTTGTCTGTTGGCCCTATTACTTTTTTAATTGTGTGTTACGGACCATCTTGACTGCTTTGTATCTACAAGGGAGAACCTCCCAACATATGTTGTCATCTCTTCCCTTGCTTGATGTATGTGGAAGACATTGCAATTCTGGCCTAACTCCCAAGGGCTTGAGTAACAGGCTGGTGTCTTTACAACAGTATACCTCTCTACATTACTTGAAGATCAACGTCCCAAAGAGTAAGGTATTAATTTTAAGAAGTAGAAAGGCTGGTAGGGTCAGTAAATATGTCTGGGGTTCAGGTCCACAGAAGTTGGAGATTGTAAACTCATATCCCTATCTAGGGAAAATTGTAGCAGGTAACATGCTGGAAAAAGCACATATTGAACATTGTTCCTCTAAGACTTCTTTGCATGACAATGGGTTACGTGCTTTTTACATCGTGATGTGGCAAAGACATTTTATTTATTTGCTATCTGTATTTAAGGTGAAAGTCCCTCCGACTCTATTATGTGCCGTAGAGTCTATAAATGTAACCAAATGTGACTTTTTAAAGAAAATGGAAGGGAACATTTTACGTAAATTGTGTAATTTTAACTCATCTGTTTCTACCCCAGCAATGAGGCTGGAATTTGGTCGATAAGCTCCTATGTACAAGGGCTGTAATTCGGTGGGGCATTCAGCTCAAGAACAGTGAAAAGGATTCCATGAGGGATTTTATGAATCTTGAAATTATTTTGCTCAGAACCGGAAAAATATAAATTTTCCCAGGATTATGATTTGCAGCTACGTTGTCTTGAACTGCAGGAAGAGATTCTGGGTTCCCTCTCTCCCATACAATTTAAAAGCTACCTAAAGGATGCCTCTAGCTCTACTAGCTATCGGACAGATGTTATGTCCTGTATGTCAAAGAAAAGGCTGAAGGCAGTAACTTCATCCTGCCGCCCCAAGGTAGCCAAGCAGTACTTGACCTGGAATTTGGACCATGGTGTCCACATTTTTGGACACTATTTCGAATGAACTTGCTTCCGGGCAAAATGGTCCTATTCTAAAGCTGATGTCATTGAGCGTCACGGCTTTAGCATTGTGTCATACGCTGATGACACGCAGGTCATTATCACGCTATCTCAGGATGAGGGAACCTCTGCAGCTCGGCTCAGGTCCTGCCGGTTGAACTAGTTGAATGGATGGACCATAGCTGCCTCAAGCTTAACGCCACAAAAACTGAGGTTCTTATCCTAGGCAAACAACCATCTATCTGATACACTGCTTGGTGGCCAGATGCACTTGGACCAGTACTGGTTCCTAAGCCGAAAGTAAAGAACCTATGGCATTTGATTTGCCACTAATCTATCATTTGACAGCCAGATTGCCAGCCTTGTGGGGAAATGTTTTGATATATTTAAAACATTGAATAAGATCGTGGGCCTTCTCCCATGAGGCCTCCAGGAAAACAGGAGTCCAGGCACTGGTCATGTCCAGACTGGGCTATTGTAATGTGCTATATCTCGGAGCCACACAAAGGAAAGCTTGAGTGCAGAACGCAGCAGAATGTTTGCTGCTGAACCTCCCGAGGCGCTCCTCCAAGGGACCTGCCCTCGCTAAATTACATTGGCTCCTGTTGAACAAGAGAGTGTCCCGTAAAGCCATAAAATCCTGAATGGTAAAGGACCTTGTTATCTATTTTCTCTGGTGAAGCCTTATCGACCCAGCAGAAGTCTTAGGTCTGCAGAAGCCGCAGTTACCATGATTTCCGCCATGAAAAGAGCACATATGGGGAGGATGCTCCTTTAGCTTTCTAGCTTCCAAAATGTGGGACACCCTGCCCCTGGGTTTGAGACAGGAATGCTCAGAAATAGTTTTTCGGAAGAAACTCAAGACATGGCTTTTTAGACAAATCTAGGGTTGGTAGACCTTGCATTTAGGTTCTTTACTTGAGAATGAATTCCTAGCGCGAGGACACTCCAGATGGAGTAACCAGGCGCTTTCTAAATTCCTTAATATTATTAATATGGAAAAACAGGGAAAGAATGTAACTTGTGTAACTCAGGGATCCAGGATCTTAAACATGTATTCTTTGTTTGTCCCGCATTGTCTTTTCGGCGTTGCCACCTCTTAAGGTCAATGTTCTTAAATAATAATATCAAATCAGCTGAGGTGGCATGTGAATTTTTATTCCATCCAAAAATGAAATAATTTATACCAAAGTTTTAAAATATTTTAAAGGCTTTATGCATTTCTATTAACTAGCATTCAGGATTGCTGCTGATGTATGTGAATTTTGACTGTTTAAATCCAGAATAATTTGCACAAAGTTTAAATGTCTTAAGGTTTCATGAATTTATATCGATTGTATTCAGGTTGCTTCTACTGAAAATGAGTTTATGGGTACAAATATTTTAGAATTTATATATCTATTTATTTATTTTCTTGTACAATGTGTGGTTTTACGGGTCTTATATTTATTGTCTTGTCTTGTTTTATGTGGACCTCTTTTCAGTTCCAAAACATAAATAAAGAATTTAATTTCTCTGAAATATGGAGGAAGTTCATTCCAAGTCCTTTAGGAGGCCATCTCAAGCCCCAGCCACTCAAAAGGTAGATTTTAGAACTACCTGTGGGACTTGGTAACTGTTGATGGAGTACAGGTACTAGCAATCAATGTATCCTCTTGTTGATCTTACCCCTAAGGTACAATAGGACATTAACATGATTACTTATAGAAAGTAAGGCAAGCTACCTTGAATTTCTTCAGTTTTTGAGGCTTAATAGTACAACTTCTGTTTTGGTAGAATCAAATTGCAGAAGCTGTTGCACAGCCAGCTAGTTGACCTATTAATCCATATTGCCCTGTCACAAAAGTTGGTCTACCTCAGGGGTGTCCAAAGTAGGTCCAAGGTGGTAGGATCATTGCTAGATTTTTGGAATAGCCACATACGGTCAAAATAGATACGAGGAATTGAATTCAAACTAATTAATATAGTTATTGGTTATCATGACCAATTGGCATTGATTGGGCCCTCCTACAACCGCATTGGACAACAATGACCTATATGCTGATGGCATATAAATCACGCTACAATATTGAACGTTTTGTGTGTGAGCCTCAAGAAGGATTTGATAGATTGTGTTTTGCCTAGGAGTTACAGAAATGTTAAATGTGGTGTTCTGCGTCTCTATTTTCAGATTTTAAATTTGTTTGTTTTCTGCAGTACTTGTGAGTTTAATATCTCTGTTCACTTGCAGGAATAATATACTGGAATTTTTTTCTGCTGTCAAAGTCCAGCAGTTTCTGGTGAGTGACATCCTTATTGAAGGTGGCAGTCACCCATATTAAATCCAGGGTGAACATCTCATATACACCTGCACCTTATCCCGTGCCCTCGGTACCTCAGTGCATAAATGACGCCCTCAGGCCTCAGTTAAACTTTGCTCAGCCTCTTATGCACTTATACACTGGGTCTTTCTGGAACTCACTGTGTCCCTACCAAGTAAAACCTCCTCCACCTTCAATAAAGATCTCTGTATCCAGAGCCTGCTCAGACCATGTCCACCACCTAGAAACAACTAGCAGTTAGTAACATTTATTTTAACACCCGACTACTTTCATCATTGATACAACTAATTTTTTTTCTTTTCCTATCATCTTTTCTATAATTCAGAGAATAGGTGAAAACCCATATGCATCCCAAAATTAGAGGTGTTGGTTGAGTCTAGACATGGAAAGAAAGAACTAAGGCTTGTCCTTCAGTTATTTGTATTGCACACAGGTCTTGTTTGCACTCCCTGTCGATGTGTTGTACAGCAAACGGGGTCACTTGGCCGACAACACTTTGCTTCACTTAAATCGTCGCCCCATTCAATGAGATTGAAAAAAGTATTAATCAACATTTGAAACTCGTCTATGGGTGAAGATTAGCACAAGAAGGATTGGTTTTCCATTACAGCATTCACGCAGGTAGTTATTTGTCAGCTTGCTTGAGTCACCTGCAACTCTTGCACATGTCCAGGTGTACAGATCTGGAGTGACTCAGTGATGTTACTTTACTTAGCGTTGGGGGGCACTAGGGTGTGCAGCAGTAAGATGGCCTTGCACTAGCAAGTCTCTGCCAGTCAGGCTGACAATCCGACAGCCATCTGTGGCATCAGGGGACCCCAAACGGTAGGAGCTGCCGCAGCGAGTGCGGGATCACCCCATGACCCACGAGGTACCGAGAGATAGCCGTGAGAGGGAATACTTCTGGTAAGAGCAGTGCTCAGCAGTACTGGCCGCATGGCCGAGTCAGCTGCTTGGAGAGAAGTTCTTAACGCGGGCACACCCGGCGGTGCTCTGGGTGCAGCCGCCTCTGAGATCGGGTCAGAGGCAGCAAAGAGGCGAAGGCTGGCCCAGCCAGGGAAACTCGGCTGGGAGCGGTGTTGGAGGTGGGGTTGGTGCGTCACCATGGGCGGGGGACGCTGATGTAGACCGCCTACTGTGCTCTGCCCTTGGCTTCTCATGCGCCTGGGGCGGGTTGCGAGACGACTGCAGAGGATAGCGGCACTGTGAAGGATACTTCAAGAGCGGCTCACGCGGCTGTCCCTGGTGGAGGTGGGAGAGGAACTGAAGACAAGACGCCTCTGACAGTCGGTTTACTTATTCCCCCCGAAGAAAAGGATGGTGATACCCAATGCGAGGCAGAACTGCCAACAGATCAAGGCAGGCCGCTGAGGAAACGATCAGGTGGAAGTCGTACCGCATGGCGCAGCAGCGGAGGGCTCATCTGAGACCCCGGCGGAGGTGTTGACTGAGTCGGAAGTGGCTCCTGCAGAGAGGAGGTGGACAGCTGGGGTGAGGCAGGAACATTCACGACCTTAGGGAAAGCACTGCTGTGCTGATGGGCCATGAGTATCACTGCTACTGAACTTCCCATCTATTATACCGGCGACATGGGCAAGCATGAGGGCAAACAATCTAAACTAACGATCACGAGCCGAGCAGATGAGCAACTGCTCCGGCGCACAACATCGAGACCATGTACGACAGGCCGCCCTCTGAGCAAGATGCCGAGCCAGACCTGTCGCACTTAGTTTTGGAAATGAAGCAAAGCTTAGTGAAAATTGACTCTAAATTAGATACCCTGCCTGATCATATGAACCGCATCAAAGATCCTGTGGACGCGCACAGGACCGTATTAGCTAACTTGAGCAGCACACGTCCGATGCGGAAGATATGGTGAAAGGGCACAGCTAAAAAGTACTCCATATAGAAAATCTTAGATATCATCAAGCCAAAAATGAAGACCTCGAAACGAGATCCCGCAGACATAACCTCTGCATACTTGACGTCGCGGAAACCACGAATATGGCACTTATGGAGGAATACATGGCGACCATGTTGAAGCAGCTGTTCAGGGCGACCTCTTTCACATCCATGTTTTTGGTGGAGAGAGTACATCGATCACTGGGCCTGCGCCCGCCACCGAGTGCACCGGCCCGATCCATCATTGCATGGCTTTTTTTTTTTTTTTAACAAATATTGCGACACAGTGCTCCGCTTTTCCAGGGATCTAGAACTCTCCAATATAATGGTAACCCCCATCTCCGTATACCCAGAGCCACTGGAAGTATGCAAATGTGCGGCTGCAGTGATTTTTGCATAATTATAGATTTGCCACATTTCTCACATAGTCCACCTTCTGCCGCATAATCTTCAGATTTTAACAAAAAAAATTGGTTCTAGCTCAAACGCTCCAAAAGTTAGCAAAAATGCAGCAACACATGTTTTTGTACAGTGGAAGGCTCTTTGCAAAGCTGGACTTGTCACCCTTCTATTGCTTATTGCTATTTTTGGGTCTTAAACTGGTACTAATGAGGTGAAACCTATGCCCACGCAGTGTTACCAAGTTTAACAAGCATTGGCATAGCCAATAGGTCTCGCTTTTGGGCCCTTATAAGTGTTTAGGCAGAGCTATTGACTTTGCCAATGTGTTTGATTGCTGCAAAAGTAAAGAAATAGAAAAAAACATCTATTTCTTTACTTTTGCAGCAATCGCGGCACCGGCGCTTTACCTAAACCATGTTAAAAGTAAAGCGCGGGTGCCGCGCTTGAGCAAAAGTAAAGAAATAGAAAAAACATCTATTTCTTTACTTTTGCTACAATCGCGGCACACGCGCTTTACTTTTAATTTTAAAAGTAAAGCGCGGGTGCCGCGATTATGCGAAACTGAAAGAAATAAAAAAGTGACGCGAAAGTCAAACTAAACAAGCACGCGAGTGGAGCGCGCGCGCTTGCGAGCAGCAGGCGTGACCACACGCTCGTGCACCATGGCCTTTTGCTTGCGCGTAACCGCAGGGAAAAGGCCATGACGCACGAGCGTCTGGTCAGCTTTTCAAACTCCCTAACTATAAGTCTCGCAGAGCAGCGCTTGCGCGCTACTCGAGGCTCGACCTAAAAATGATGAATAATTAAGTAGTAGTATTACAAAATGTACTGCGTTATGCCGCATAATTAGCCTTTTCTCGCTTCATAATTTACTCAAGCCTGCGCATAATTTGTCCCTCTCCTGCCGCATAATTCCAGTGGCACTGCATATACCCAACTTCACACTTGCGGTCCAAACACAGAGGAGAGAGTTTCTTTCGGTCAAGTGCACCCTCCAAGCGGCTGGAATCAACTACAGCATGCTCTACCCGACTAAACTAAAGATCATGTACAACTGCAAACCACACCTCTTCTCGGACCTGAATCAGCCGGAAAAAATTGTGCGACAGAAGTCGGGGCGGGCTCGTTTCCATAACAAGAAGGATCAACCCTCAACGGCCAACCCAATGGACTCTGATGGTCAATGACTGGGCCCCATATATTCACAGTTGATTGGGCACGGCTGTCTGATGATGCTCCAAACCACTAAATGTTACCCTCTAGCATGGCCCATCTGGCCTACTGTACGATGTCCTGTTTTGCTTTGGATCATCTCCACTAACTTTGGTTCCCCTGCTTGACAAAGATGTTGTCCTGGCCACTGGTCCTATTCAAGGGTTGGGTGTTTGCGCAGCCCCCAGCTTCCCTAACAATGGGCATTTCTCAGTTCCTTGATTTCGGCTGCCCGCTGATGGGAGTATTGCATTAGAGCTCGTTGTTATGAGGTCGTTATTGGGAGGGAGGGTGTGGGGGGGGCTATGTTGTCACTCTCTCGCCGGTTTGGTCTGCTGAAGTGGGAGGGGGGATGGCATACAGATAGACCATATATTGCTATTGCACACAACAGGGTCATGATTCGTGGCTTACAACCGCCCAATGCATATACTTCTTCCTCATTACAACTCGAGTGGATGACCACAAGCCAGTAGTCATCTCAGTTAATCCCTCAGTAGCATTCGGACATGAAAGGCATTCGGCTTATAACTTGGAACGTATGGGGGGCTAAATGATCCCCACCAAATATGCCACATCCTAACGTATCTATAACGACATACGATAGATATAGCACTTATCCAGGAAACACATCTGCAAGCACTCAAGCAGCACCGCCTACATGCGTGATGGATTGAATACGCAGCTTCCTACTCAGTGTATGCACGTGGTGTGGCGATTCTCATCCGCAAAGGTCTCTCTGTCTGTCCACTAGGGGTATTCTCCGGCCCGGAGGGGAGATGCTTCTTATTACATGCCCTGCTACACGGGTGCCCCAGTCTACTTATGTGCATCTGTGGCCAAAACATAGACAGACCCTTTTTTTTTCTCAGTATGGCAAAAAGCGCAAGCCTATGGCATAGACATAGTGCTATGGGGTGGGCATTTTAACGTTCTTCTAGATCTGACATGGGACAAATCGAGGGAGGGTCACAGGCCCACGCTCAATTGGCCGATCAACTCCGGGATATAATGGCAGTGGGTCGACTAACCGATATCTGGCGAGTTAAAGCCTGACGGTCACAAAGGGAACCTGGGTGACCAGCTCTAGATCAGTGTGGTCCAGATTGGACTACTGGCTAGTCATGGAAAACGCAGGGGCGTGGACTACTAGCGTGCAGCACCTCCGAAGAACTTTCTCTGATCATGCCCCGGTCCTGCTGGAGCATGTTGTTCCAGTTGGGAACCGCGGGGTGTTTACCTGGCAGCTCCCGTGTGGATCCTTGAGAGACAAAGTATTTCGGGAAGAAATTAAAAAGGAGACATACTTTTCTTTGACATAAATGACAAATCCATCATCAGCCCCTCGACACTATGGGAGATCTACAAGGTGGTGATATGCGGTGTATGTATATCCAAACAGGCTGCGGTCCTCAAGGAAATAAGATACTGCCTTAATAGGCTGGAAGGTAAACTGGAAACATTGGAGGAGCAATTAGCTAGTAACAGAACATCCATGCTGCTTGTGCAAGCGCATTCCACGCCTGACGAGTTCCAAGAAGAGTGAACTCAATCAACAGGGTAAAGAAGCCAGAGCTCGTATGTATGGGAAGGGCGACAGTTCAAGCAAAACCCTGGCAAATCTAATTAGAAATAGTCGCCCCAGCTTGGTCATCAGCTTGGAAAGCACAACCTGCAGCGGCGACTCACTTTATACTACCTTTACGATCCTAGCAGCATTCGGCGAGTACTATCAGGAGCTGTACTGCTCTACAGGTTCCCTACCCCCACAAGAACTAGATAGTTATTTTGATACAATAGCACTGGCATCGGTGGAGTCTAGGCATAGACAATATTTGAACCCAACCTATCAGGATCAAAGAGATAGTGAAAACTATGTGTCCTCCCCAACTACAAAACCCCGGGCCCTGACCGGCTCCCAGCCCAATTTTATAAAGAATACACACAGCTGCTGGTGACCTGGCTACTGGCCATGTATAGGTAGGCATATGACAAGGGAATCTTACCTCCCACCCTTCATGAAGCATTGATGATCACATTCCTCAGGCTGGGCAAATCCTGTACAAGCTGGTGTCTTGTGGTTTGTGGCATCCTGGCCCTGGCCTGCCTTGCTAAGTTGTCTTGGGCCTGACTGCCATAATGCTTTTCTTTCCACACATTACTCTGAGCCGTTGTTCTATCGACCTCTGCTCTTGCCAAGTTATTTTAGCACTGTCTGCATTTTCTATCTTTCACCTTTTCTCCTGTTCACTTTGGGCTCAGTCTGCACAACATGTACAAGGTCGAATAACAACGTTTCCTTGTTCTTGCTGATTTGGCCAGTCCCTCGCACCTAGACATAACACTAGGTACAGCTGCCATGGAGAAATTAGTGTGCTTTTAACATTGCGGTTTGCCCGCTCTAGAGGCACTTGGAGACAACCTTTCCAGGGAGAAGAGCTGTTATTGTCTGCTGATGTAGTTTGGCATCTAGAGACTGAGGTATGGGGGTTCGCTAGTCAAAGCCCAGAGGTCTTCTATTTTTATAATAAACTAGCTTCCAGCACGGGGAGGGTGGTAATGTTAGTTAGACATATATCCACTGCTTTATGAGATGCTTTCCCCGTTTGTATTCTATGGAGTTGTAACCATGCTGATTATATTATTCATATGCATTATGCTAATAGTACTGACACGTGTACTGTATCTTAGAGCACGTAAGTTGAAATAAACATTTTAACCTATACAGTGTCTCTTCTTACGCACGTTGTGGACAGGTACGAGTGTGACGAAAGAGTGTTCTTGCCTCTGCGAGTCCTGAGAGAGAGATACCGTGTTCTGGGTTGTCTAATCATTGGTACATTGATGCTAATGGGACGCTAAGGCTAGTTGGGTTGGGGTTTTAGGTGCTAAGGTATATGGTTGGCTCACCACTATATTCTGAGGTCCTATTATCCTGTGCATAGCTCTGTGTGTGTGCAGAATCCCTAAGACACTGGGACTCATAGAGGCAGCTTTCACTTAAAGATACAGATAGCAAAATACTAGCCAAAACATTGGCGGCCAGATTACTGCCCCTTCTGCCGATGATGGTCCACCCCAATCAGGCAGGTTTCATACCTGGCAGGGCTACATCACATAACCTGCACACACTGTTCGCGATGCTACACCACATAGAGCCGGGCACAGCAGTGGCAGTAGTTTTTCGAGACACAACTAAAGCATTTGACTCGTTAGAGTGGTCCTACCTTATCTATGTGTTGAAACGGTTGGCCATTAGCGAACACTTCATATGCTGGATACGACTGTAATACACACCCTATGGCCAGATTAAGGCAGAACGGGGCCCTGCCTGCCCCGATACAGCTGGTGAGGGGGACGTCCCAGGGATGCCTGCTGCCTCCCCCCCCCACCCCTCCTCCTATTTGCACTGGCGATGGAGTAGCTGGCTGTCAGACTGCGCAAGCACCACTCAGTGAGAGGTCTCGCATTCACGGACAGAAGGATCCTGATATCACTATATACTGACAATGTCACACTCTGTTAGAGAACCGGCAGTCAATGCAGCACCCTTAATACAAGAATTAATTTTCTTCTTTTCCCTCTCAGGGATCATGATCAATTGGCCAAGTCACTCATAATGCCTCTCACAGACTCCACAAAACCCTGTGCATTAGACTATCCGCTGGTGTGGGTGACCGGCTGAATCTGGGGATTCAAATTAGCAGGGAACCACAGTAAGTTCTAAGAGAAAACTACAGTAAAACATTGACCAAAACAGAACAGCAGGTAAAAAATGGATCCGTCTTCCCCTTTCACTGGCTGGGAGGGTGTCCATCGCCAAAATGATGATACTACTTAAATGTCTCTACTTGTTCAACAATATCGCAATTCTGCTGAATGTGGTTTTCTATCAGCAGTTGTGAACCCAGCTCACGAGGCGGGCATGGGCTGGCAAGCATGCCTGGATGAAATGGGAGACCTTGACATGAGAGGCGAGATGGAAGCTCTGAATTTCGAACTAGATTACTTCAGCGTAGATACACTATTGCAACATTCCAACTCCATACCAGCCACATGTAGCTGTTGAGCATGATATAGTCGCCCTGCATAAAATTAACACTTATGTCTGCGCACAGTCGGCCACCTGGCCAGAGACATTGACACAGCTGGAATTGCGGTCTGGGCCGGGCGAGGTTTGCTGATCAAGGTGGGGCTCCACCTCATTTTTGTTCCCAGTATCCTTCTAGCGTACAACCCCATGCTAAAGCCGACATGAGAGCAGGCCAGTGTTACACCCATAACGAGGAACTGTCCGGGGATCAGGGAATATTGGTCAAGGGTTGGAGAGGAGATGACCCGCAAGGTGGGCACGCCTCCAATGCTGCTGCCACTGATGGCCCTGCTCAGCAATGTGAGGGATGTACCGGCCCCTGAAGAAAAACTAGCAGCAATCTTACTAGTGATGGCAAGGCACAGAGCGACGATGATATGGAGTCGCGGGCCATTGCTCACACTGTCAGTATGGATTTGTGATTTAACGTTTTGCAGCAAACAACAACTGATTGGGACTTGATGCCAATATCAAACGGACCACGAGATATTTGGGCACCAGTGCGCCTTCACCTTCTCCACCGATCATCTGAAGAGCGGTAGCTAGGCAGCCATGCAGGACACAGCAGGGCAGTAGCGACCAGTGTGTTGATAAAGTGGCGTGGTGGGGCGGGAAACTGACGAGACAAACAAAAAAAATTAAAAAAACACTTACCTGCTGCATCGCGCCCCTCTCTTTTACAGGCACAGGCGCCCAGAGTCCACTGCCGCCAATCCTGACGCTGCTTTCATGCTGCTAAAAGCAGCGTCAGGATTGGCCTGAGCGCCGTTGCGCTCCCAGTTAGACTGGGAGCCTGTGCCTGCTCTCTCCAACCCGTGCGCATGACAGTTTGGCCGACCTGAGAGTGCAACCACTCCTCCAGCAGCTTGTCATCACCCTGGTCCCGCCCCCAAGCCTCGGCTCTGAGAGAAAAAACAAGCATTTGCAATGCAATAGGTCTCGCATTTGTGAGACTTCGAGCTATTGCCATTGTAAATGGCAGTGCCTTTTATTTGTGTTTTGAAAACCTGCAAGCGGTGCGTAAACACCCACTTGCACTTATAGTCCTTGCTTACTAGTAAGCTGGCAGTAAAAGAGGCGCAGTTACTGCCAGCCTTGCTTCTCGTAAGCAACAACTATAAGTACAAAGGGCGTGTTTACGCACCGCTTGCACCCGTCAAAACACATAAATAAAGGGCATTGTCATTTACAATGCAATAGCTAAAACACTTGCAAATACGAGACCTATTGCATTGCAAATGCTTGTTCTGTTAACTAACGGGGAGAGGGGGGAATCGGGTGGCAAACAGGGCCGACTGGTGATTCCGGGCACCGGGCAATCCCCGGTAGGCCGGATGGTGTGGGGGCCGGTGTTATCAGAGGGGGCCGGTTTTGCTGGGGCCCATTTTCGGGCCGTGACTCCGTGAGTCATTGACCTTACTGTAAGGTCACTGACTCACGGAGTCACGGCAAGAATCACTGACGGCCCAAATTACAGTGCGGGGGAAAAAGCATTGCACAGCTGGCATGAGACAGTCATATATTAATAAGATAAGGTGCCCTGCCCACTGCCGTGCTGGTGCGCAGCGCGCAGATGTCACCGCATCTGCGCGCCCGGTCATTAGGGTGGGGCTGGGGCTGCCTGGTGACCAATTGTGTCATGCGCATTGAGGGCGAGGCTCGCGCAATTAAAAGTTTGCGTTTGGCTTGCCCACGCCCAGGCTAGTTCTGCTCTCCTCTGCCGGACTGCCGCCCAAGGTGAGTGTCTGTCACTCAGGCCTGGTGTCTGTCGTGTGTCGTCCCGTGACAGCATGATGGGGCTGGCTGGCACCGCGTCCGGGCCGCCCGTTACTAAAGTAGTAGACAGGCCTGGTAGTAGAAGACAGTCGTCTCCACTGCTGCGCACTGTGCTGTGCGCAGTGCAGAACCGGGCCCGGGGATTGTATTAATTTACAAATGACCTTCTTCTAGGGCCTAGAAGGTAATTTGTAAATTAATACAGGCCCCGGCCGGGCACCTACTCAGGCCACTATAGCCTTCCCCCATGAACGACTCCCGTCTCGCTTGCAGCCCATCTATTTATTTAAGCTCCTGGCTAAGTGGCGGAGTCTCTGAAGAATGTCGCGTCATTGCTATCGCTTTGTTAGCCAGTAGGAAAACCAAATCAAGGAATCTTTTACCTGCTTTCTTGTGTTTAGGGCTGGCAAAAGATCCAAGAGACACTGAGTGAGGTGAGTGCAGATCCATCCTTCCCAGTGTCTAATCTAGTAAATCTGTAATTTCTTTTAAATATCTCTTGATCTTATAGCAGGCACATATTATGTTAAATAATTCCACATCTACTACACTGCACCTAGGGCAAGACAGAACGTGTTGAGCAGGTATTTTATTGAGTCTCTTTGGTGTCAAAAATGTTCTGTGCGTAAAGTCAATTTTTATTTATAGATCTCTGGAGTGTCGAGAGATTTTGTTTGTATATTCTAAGATGTTTCTCATTTCCCATCTTCTATTTCATTGATCTGTCATGCCATGCAGGGCTTTATATTTCCATGTGAACGGTCCCACAATCTCACCTAAACTGATTATTTAGTGCGTCGGGCTCTGGGTCACCTGTTCCATTTGCCACACAGTATGTTTGTCAGGGTGCCATATAATTAGAACTGGCCCCTGGGAAGTCCGTCCGTGGCCATCAGGTCAGTTAGTGATTTCCACATGCCTCTGTCACGAGAGCCACCTACCATTCCTATCCCTACACTTGTTCAGGCTGCATGTTTCCTGCATGTTTCCTGGCTGTGAGAAAGCTGTGGCCCCTTGGTATGCCCACCAATGGGAGGCATAAGGTATATGCTGGAAACATCTTGGTTTCCAACAAACACCACCTCCAACATTGCAATGCTATTCAGAGCGGGCTATGGGATCTGCCATATGCGATTCCCTGTCCAGTGAAGAGACGGGTCAAGACCCCTCAGCCTATCCTATCTGTTGGCAATCCCGTTTCATGTAAATGGGTGTAACCCAGCTACTGTTCTACCCATTAAAGCTGCAAGGCTAAGTAGTATTTCTCAAAGTCTGGTGTGTTCAGGCATCATTCTTTTATAGGAAATTTCATATTTTCTAGCACAAACCGGTGCCTTTCAAGCTAGCACCCACAAGCAAAGGGTAATAAAATAATACAGGAGATGGAAGAGCATTGCCATCTTGGCCAGTGCTGTTTTACCTACGGTCTAGATTGGCACTGTGTTCTAGAATCTCATGCAGCCTTTCAAGGAGCGCATGGCTTGACCCATGTTTCTGGCCATCAAGCTGTCGTCGACTTGATAAAGTTACACTGCAAGGTACCTGAAGGGGCACCACCTTTCCCATGGGGCTTTAAACGTCACCAGTTCAGGCGGTCTGTCCCCCTTCATTGTTTGAATCTGGAATGCACATGACTTTCCCCAGTTGACAATGAGGCCCGAATGTCAACCAAATTCATGAAGATGGCTGAAGTTTGGTACTATGTTGGTCCATCAGAAATATATATAGGTTGTCAGCATATAAGAAGATAGTCTTTGGGCCTTCTTATGACCGAATATTCCTGTCAGCACTTTTCTTCTTCATTATACTGGCATGGCAGCACTGTTACCAGGGACAAGAATAAGGGGGTGGATGGGCACCACTGCCTAGAGCCCAGGGTCACTTTCAGTGGTGTTTAAATTACCCTGCCTGTAATAACTTTAGCAGTGGGATTGACACACAGCATTGAAATCCATCGGAGTATCCCCTCTCCAAATCTTGTACGTTGAAGCACTGTAGACATGTGAGCTATGCATATCAAACACCATGCTGAGGACTATCAACATGGCCATTAAATCAATCATTACTTGTGAAGCGCGGCTTATCACCCGTGAAGGTGTATCCAGGTGCTGCTATCGTACCCTGGTGTGCCTTTGGGCCCTCCTCCAGTACCCTGAATACCCAACAAAGGTTCTAGGATGTGCTACGGTTTGGAATGGAGCCACTTGGCTCTGACACACCAAGGAGGGCAGCAGCAGGTAGATCCATTGGGCAAGGGTCTTGCTAGCTATCTTATAGTCTGTATTCAGTATTGACAAGGGCCTCCACGAGGGCCTGTCCATATGATCACATTAGGGTTTGAATAGCAAAATTATAAGCAATTCACCTCAACGGAGGTGCTATAAAACCCCACAAGTAGACAAAAGCTAAGAATGGACTAAATGTGCTCCTTTGCGAGCAGTGCCAAAAGCAGCTATCACCGGCATGCCCAGGGACAGCCATGAAAGGCAGGATACTGTAGACTCAACTGCTTTCGGCTACCAACATTACTGTTATAATTCCACTGGGAGCTGTCAAGTGAACCTGTCTCTGACCATGGGATTCAAGGTCTCTTTACGGACCAGGAACCCTCTATTGGCCTGCTGTGCATACAGGCAGCTCGCAAACAAAGGGTGCAAGTTGTGCAGCGACTTTTTGCGACCAGCCTGTCATTTTTTTAATGGGATCTATGTACGAATAGGTCACGTGGCAAAATGTCCATTAGGAGAGTGTTGTAAATTGACCTGGCTCACTAATGTTAATCAAGTCGTAATTTGTGACTCCTCTGGTGAATGGCTGCAAAAACAGGAACTGTGGCCGGCCCGCCCCGGTTCTGCGCAGCAGTGGAGACGACCATGATTGCCAGGCCAGTTTTTGAATGTGAGAGCCTGAGGAGCGAGGTGGCCTGTTGGGCGGGGGGCTCCATGTGGTTTGCAGGGGGGCCCTCTGAAGTTTCGTTACACTGTCCTGGCCACTGGCACAGGGTCACTTCCCCCTCCCTCCCCCCCCCTCTGATCATCCCCTCCCTAGGGCGCGGCCACAGTCACCCTCCCTGGAGTCCCTGCTGCCTGCGCACATGCACTATTAAATTACTGGGCAGGGCAGGCAGGCACTTTCACTTTCAGCACCACCTGGCCACAACAACTCGTGACCCACTGACCCGACCAGGCCCGATCGATGAGTCACGTCACCAGAGAGACCCTGTGATGATCAAGGGGCACAATGATACAGGCAAACCACTGCAAATACAATTTTATGTCTTGGGCTGAAATGGCTGGTATTCAAATGTTACCCTTTTTTAACAAAATAACTATAAGCGAAGATGTGAATAATATTTCATACCGCTGCCGGAAAGAGACCCAAAGGAGCAAGTGTAATTGGGTGACAGAACTGTTAAAACTGATAAGCAAACTTAAAATAATCACACCCTGCAGGGAAATATCACATCCTGGGATCTTTTCAATGTGAAACCATCCCTAAAAAGTTTCGCGCGATGTATATCTCTCAAACAGGATAACGAATATCTCCTTCACTTTACAAAACTTTAGAAAATGAAAATATTTACCCTTACACATATAACTTACCGAATCCGATATTATGATCTGAAGTGTTAAAGATGTGTTTGGGGTGCAAATCATCCCTCACCTGCGGCATCAGATTGTTGTCCTCGCACTCGCATATTTAATGCAGCATAATGATGCAATTGATGTGCACCGCAGGAACCTGTGGTTCACATCAATTGCAATCGTTATGCCGCATTAAATATACGAGTGCGACCGGCTATGCTCATCATCTGGGGATTCATTTGCTTTCCCTTTCTGCTGGTAAGTGCAATTACCAGACAATCAGCATTATTGTAAGTAAGGCTTAAACGGGCAAAAGTGAAGGTTTGTTGCAAGGTAAAGTCCAGTCATTAACCTAATATTGCACCAACCATGCCGTTAACAGAGGTACTGCCTCTTCACAGCCTCATCTCTTGTGAGGGTTTTTGAGGATTACGGGCTTTGACTCACACAACAGCGGTGCAGACTAGAGCCAAGGTAATGATGAGGAGGAGGATGCAAAGACGATTAAGCAATAGTAAGAGGGGCCCATATCCTTGTTTGAATTAGGGTCCCCTAAAACATTGCTGGGCCAGGGCCACTGTCACCAAAGCAGTGTGAATGTTACTATGCCCACCTCATCATACCCTCCAACTTCCTTCCCTTGCCCCTGTGCCTCAGGTACCAACCTCTTTGGGGAGGACTGACTGGTGCAGCCGCACCTGATGCTGACCTGGGGGGCGCGGTGTAAAGAAATAACTTATGGGTTTAATAGCACCTGCTGCAAAGTACCTTGTGTGTAGTGTGTCCAGCAGTTTTCAGGCAACAATAAAAATGCCAAGTTAACTCTGGTGGTTAATGTTTCTGCTGGAGAGAGATCAGAGTTTGGGCTAGTGACAGTTTTGACTCATCATAAAGTAGCACAAAGGGTTAATATGTCTGCTGCAAAGAACATGTACCATGCAAATCACATAACTGTATTTTATGTGCATAGCTCAGTGGGTTACTGTTTTTGCCACAGAGATGTTTTTGTAACCAGCAGTTCCTAAATTACAATCCTAATATAGCGCAATGACCAATAAACTGTCATCAAAGAGCTGCAGGCAAACTGCATGCTATAGGTTAGAACATTATTTTTTCCCCAGTTTTTCATTATCCAAATGCTTCTAAAAAAGGTTTGTTTGGGTAGAAATATATTCTTAATAGTAAAGCCAACCCCAACCACTGAGGTACATTTTAAATCCTGAGTTTGTGCTTCTCCAGAACACACATTCTTAAAATGTACTGCCTTACAGTATGGATGTTATGTGATTCCTACACCCTGTAATTCACATTGTCTTATGTATTATTTCCTATAGACTGATTTACACACGTATAATTAATTGTCTCCATATATAATGTGTGTGTGTTGTAAAGTGTTCACACAACCTACACTGGTATGAGTAGCGCTATAAAACAAATTAAATGCATGTGAGAGTGGCTATGCAGAGAAGAAGGGCACTGTTGGAGGGTGTTGGCGAGGGATTCCACGGAGAAGGAGATGATGGGGTGTGCCAAAAAAGACTGTTGCCCATGGCGCCACCAGCGCTAAAGCCGGCTCTGCCTTCTTCATGTCAGAGTTTACTATTTGTACTCCTTTTCAAAGGGATTAAAGACTGGGCCCCTGGAATTCAAACCCTTGCTCTGAACCTTTGCACAATTGTTTGAAGTTAAGTGCGTTTTTAAATGTCTTTATACTATTTTATATTAAGAATAAATTGGTTATATTTAAATTCATGTTTCGTGCTCGACATTTCATTTTTTAGTGTTTTCTGTAGGAATGTCTGTGATTTATGACTGGGTATCCTGGTGCTCCATAAGGTAATCATTTACTATGCTTTAAAAGTTAATACAATCTAATATGTAATGAAAAATGTGTTGAAAAATGCATTGTTTTGGCCTTTCTGTCTCCAAAGTTTTCTTGGGGGGAGAACCCCCCAAACTCCCCCTAGTAGTGGTTGCTCACTGCGCTTGCTTGCTACACACCATATGGGGGCTGGTCTCACTTTTACTTTGTTCTCTCTGATTCACTACTCGTGTCCATTTTTGGTGCTTTCTGTAAGAATGTCTATGGGTACACATATGACTGGGTGGGTAACATGGTGCTCTTTAAGGTCATCATCTACTATTTACTGTGCTTTGAAAGTTGATACAATTAAATATGTAATGAAAAATGTGCTGTAAAATGCACCATTTTGGTCTGTCTTTTTCCAAAATTTTCTTGGGGGGAGAACCCCCCCAAACCCCCCTAGTAGTGGACGGGGGCTGGTCTGGCTAAATTTGCCAGGGCTGCTTTCAGTTCCCAGTCCGGCCCTGGTGGCAAACTTCGATGTGAGCAAGAGTAATGCCAGGAAAAGGCCTCTCATGTAGTCTGGATGGGGATAAAAGTAGTCAGAAAGATCACAGGCCTTGAACACACAGAAAAGACGCACCACAGACAGCAGGGAAACTTGGTAGTTACCGCCCAGGGGCTGCATGCGGCTGACGAGAGACCATTGAGCTGCGGGTGTCTGCGAAGAAATCCTGAGAACCGAACATTTGCCTTGGGGGGGAACAGGGGTCGGCGCAGTTGTGACGGAGGGGATTCCGCGTAAAAGGCCGCCGTCTGAGGCGAGGCAGAGTGCGTGGCGGTTCCAAGGCATCCAGAAAGACATGGGAATCCGGCCATACGTTCGGAATCAGACATAAGACGGGGGGCTCGTCTCCCATGTAAATGAGGCTGAGCCGCAGACAGCATGGACAGGAGGTCAGCATTTGCACATGTGCATCCTCCTTCTGCAAGCCTGGTGTTGCCGTGGCAACCCTAAACTGCCCTGCGCCCCCTCCTTCGCCCATAATAGGCATTATATAATCACAGGATATGACAGTAAAACTCTGAGATAATTTTACAGGTTTAATGAGTGGATGGGGGAGAGAGGGGGGACTGGCGGCTGAACAGTTGTTGAAATGTAGACTTTAAAGTTGAGCATGTGTTCAATACAAGCAGGCATGGTCACAGCCTCAGCGAGTAAATAAAAATAATAATAAAGTTCAAATTTCTAGCATTTTGAAACGTGTCCCCTAAAGCAAGTATCAATTAATAAAGTCCCTAGTGGATGTTTCACGCCGTTTTAACGTGGATATTCGTGTGCCCGCAGCATGGGTAGGGTAGGTAGAAAGATATATTACGTCATCCTGACGTGGTGCAAATTCCATTTCTGCAAACCTCAAGTGGGTTTAGACCAAAACACGTAGTGGTGACTGATCTGCTTTTGCTTCTTTCTAAAAATAATATATTTAGAATACTGTTAAGGTGTTGGCTGTAAGAACTTGAAACTGTGAGCTGTTACTGTTTCTGGCCGTAGAAATGTCACCTGCCCCCTGCCATTGTTACTCAAATGAATTGTATTCCTTTTATTAACTTTGGTAGGATGAACAGCAGAACAGGACCACTGACTGTAAACTTTTGCTAAGAGGCGTGATAAGGGCATTGAGATGGCTAAAATATCTCACCCACAGAAGCACTTTTCTCACAACCTGGTGCCTCGTGATTTTGTAACACAATATTTACATGACACGTCCCAAAATTCGTAAAGTAAAAATAATTAGACAACTGACTTTTGAAAAAATAAGAAAATGATGTAAACAGTGAGTCAAGAGATTAGGATGAACGTAGTCTTTTCTCAATTGATAGCACAGCGATAAAAAAAACACAGGGGAAAGAAACAAGCATGGCGGACATCAGCAAAAAGAAAACACATATAGAAAAATCGGCATGCATTGGCTGCTATATTATTTATCGAAAATCTATCAAGCACTAATACAGAGCAATTGTTATTTGGGGTCGCTTATGGAGTGTAATTTAATTGCAATTAAGGGCAGCGTCCCGCGAGTGGTGTGCGCGGCGGCCACCATTGCGGTGCTCATGCTGTGTTGAAGGTGGGAGGGGTCTGCTTTAAAGGCACAGGAAGACAAGGGCAGCGTCCCGCGAGTGGTGTGTGCGGCTTCCAGTGTAATTTAATTGCAATTAATAACAGCGTCCCGCGAGTGGTGTGTGCGGCGGCCACCATTGCGGTGCTCATGCTGTGTTGGAGGTGGGAGGGGTCTGCTTTAAAGGCACGGGAAAACATGGGCAGCGTCCCATGAGTGGTGTGTGTGGCGTCCGCCGCCATTGTGAAACTAAAAATGCGCATGGCGTGTTGAAATAAAAAAGGAAACTGAAAGCGTGCATGGCGCGCCGAAAATTAAAACAAAATGAAAATAACACAAGTAATGGTCAAGGCAGGAAGCATCATTAAAAAAAAGAGTTCTCCTACACAACGTATGAAGAGGGACATCGTAAGGAAACTGCAGTAGGCCGGTGTGCCTAAGCCTCTCAGGGAAGTGACGTATGGGCAAATCCAAGTGACGTATGATCAATTCCAACGAGTTAGGAGGCAGCAAGGAAAAACGATAGTGGAGTGAGCCAATGGTAAGTAGGAGGCGGGGAAAAAAGCGGTTGTATTGTCTTGCAGACAGCGCATGCGTGCTGATGCTCGACCTAAAAACGATAATAAACAAGGGTTTATTATCGTTTTCTTTTTCATTTTGTTTGCTGCTGGCAGATGGGGCGACGCTCCTCCGCTTTAGTGGAGGAGCCGCGGCTCTAGCGGGGGCAGGCAGAAAAGTGGGACTCACTTCCACTGATATGTTAATGACATGCTTGTGCACGGGAGGGGTGGCTCAGGGGCACGTTAAGCATGAACTCTATGTGTAATCTGAAAAAGCGTTGCGTGATCGGTATTTTTCTTTGGTTGTTAATGTACTATTAAAAAAACCAATAAAAACATGTTTATAAAAACTAGTTATTGTTTCTCCCTACTCATTAATTAATAACTTTGATTCAGTGACCATCAATAAACGAATGAGATAAGGACCCAAATGGACGTAGGAGTCAGATCTGTAGATGTAAAGAAGGTTATTGTTAAAGACCGCTCTACCGAGAAACCTCACGAAATAGCGAATGAACACAGACCAAAACCACATGAATCAGAATAATTTTGCAGAATAATACAGCATTATGTGTAGTTGGCACGGCATAGTTTTACCACAGGTGTTTATAAGTTTCCTCTAAGACGTCATAAAAATCATGGGACAGCTATAGACTTTAGGAAATAATCATTTAATGTCACTTAGTGTTGCTTGGGAGTTTGGTAAACACGGAATCAATGTAGTAAAAGTACTTCTCACTATTCATATGGGTATTGTTTTCCGCTCTTGGTGGCTGTAATTTACGAGCTTCATACAATGAGTTTAAGAACATGTAAGATTATACATCTTTGGTTGTACGGTGCAGTACATAAAATGGCTCTAGTTAAAGAAAATGGCCTTAAGGGATTCCACTCCAGACCTTCTGTGCAGGTATTGCACGTTGTACAGTTTATTTTATGCCATTTAACAAGCACAGTGTCATAGTTGAATTGATTTGTCAGCGCACATACTCAAAAGCCTCTTGGTGCTGCTATAGGATCACATTTGTTTTGTGGTCTAAAACAAACATAAAACACAAAGGTCTGCTTATACAGTTACTGACTAGAAATTTCAAATTTCTTCTAAAACGTGTGGTGAGATTCCGAGCACAAGTGAAGAAGACCTTGAATTCCAGATCCTGGGTGTGGCGATATAAAACTCTATCGCCATAGGAAGAAAGCCTAGATTAAGTCGTCGGTAAGTTTGACTCTGCTTGCATTGTAGGCTGTTAGGCCTCCAAAGAACTTTGCAGCTGTTACACTGAAGACAAAGTGACAGAAGATAGCCATACAGCATTTGAAGAGAAATGTGGAGCCATTAGAGGAAAAAGCACTGGGGCATACACCACTTTTGAATTTGCAGAAGCAGGTGCTTATTTTGATTTTCGCACCACAACAGTGCCCCACAGCTTCCATCCAGCACCACATCGGTGGTAGTGCCATGAGGCCATAGATCTAGCCACTGGCAGCTGGAGGTAGTGAGATCGGTTACATAGAGAGTATGTACAATTAGAAGGGAGGATTACGTTCCACAGTAGTTTGTCTCTATTATTTCCTCATGTTGTCTGTCATGTTGCTGTGGTTTTCAGTCGCAGGTGCCTAGGCTTGCCCAATCCTAGGAATTGGAAATCAAGCTCAAAGCTGCCCCTCCTTTGCCCTCCTGCCGAAGTAAGAAGGAGAGCTCAACTTTTGATCCATTGCACTGTTGGGTGTCATGTGTTTGAGTGTCTGCTGCAAATGATTTTACAGCAGAGGCCATATGCTGCAAGTAGATCGGTCTGTAGAACCTATGAAAAGACCATTTGGAGAACGAGTGAATTCAGACCAATCCTTACAACTCCAGTAACTTAAAACTAAGTGTTGTTTCATTCTTGTATTTATGTACTTTATTATCAGAAGTATTGTGCTAACTTTAGCTGACACTAGTGAGATATTTTCTTGCTTCTCCTTGTTGTCCCGTGCTTTAAAAATTAACTCGACTTGTCATAATTTGTGCATCATTTTCTCTTTTAATTTAAGATATTAAGACCAAGTGACATTAATATCCCTTTCCACTGCTTAAGTAGGCAATGCAGTTGAAACTTATTAAAATTAAGGTGCATTATAAGTGTTCTGATGGAGTCCTTTAAGAATGGTGATTTGCATTGGTGGCTGTAGGAGCAAACTTTTCTTGGAGACAGTTTCCAGCAACTAAACTCAGAAGCTCTGGCCTAAGGAGAATGCATCTAACTGTGGATGGTGTTTACTGTAAAAGGGAGAAGGAGTGCTCCTAAGCAGCACTGATGGCATTGGATATTGAACTACTTTTGGCTATCAGACTGTGAAAGTCACAGTTTATACATCCTAACCTTCGCACAACATAAGGAATATACAGGTACATGCATAAATGTAGGCTTTTGCGATTCCTTAATTGCGATTATTAAGGAATCGCAATTAAGGAATTGCAAAAGCCTATGCATGTAGGAATCGCTATAAAATTAGCGATTCCCAAACATTCCTTAATTGCGACTCGCAAATTGCGACTCGCAATTAAGGAATGCCTTCCCATTCATTCCTATAGGCCTACAGGCCCATAGGAATGAATGGGAGATTGCATGCGCAATTTGCGAGTACCAATAGGTACTCGCAAATTGCGCATGCAATTTCAAGGGTGCAAGGGTGTCAAAGGACACCCTGTTGCGCCCCTGTAATTGATCTGTGCACACATGTTGCGCACACACATGCCCCTTGGGCATGTGTGTGTGTGTAACCTACAACTTGGAAAAATGCACTTTTGTGCATTTTTCAAAGTTTTTGCAAATTACCATCAAGTACAAATTGATGGTAATTTGCGCCCCCTATTAGCAAAATCGCAATTTGCGATTCCATCATGCATTGCATTTAAGGAATCGCAATTTGCAATTCCTTAAATGCAATCGCAATTTAAGAAATCTCAATAATTTGCGATTTCTTAAATTGCGAGGGGCTGACAGGTTGCATCGCAGAAGCCCTTTTTGCAAGCGCAAACGGCCGATTTTTGCGAATCGCACCGTTTGCGCTCGCAAAAATGGTTGATGCATGTGCCTGTTAGTTTAGTACGATTCAGCCATATAGCGATTTTCAAATTTTCTTTCAAGGGCTGGATGTAATGGTTGCTTTTTGTCTCTCGTCTCCCTCCGTTTTTTTAGACACACTGAGGTTAAATGTTTAGCCTAAAAACACAGGCTGTTGAGCTGATGCCAGGACTCGAACTTGGTTCCCCAGTTCCAAAGTCAGAAGCTCTGGCTATTGGGCCACGTCGTCTCCCCAAGATTATACAGTTTCCTTCATGAAGATTAGAGAAGTAAATGAAAATCAGCTGGATATTTATAGGGATTAGTACTTTGAACCTAAGTTGTAAACTACGATTCTTAATACAGTCTGACAACCTGTACCATTAATGTGAGATTGAAGAATAGCAAGCTTATCCCAAGAATAGCATTAGCGACTGACGAGGAATCCTTAAGATGGGGGTATAGCACTTCCAAACCTACGGCTGTACTACTGGGCATCCCAGTTGGTGATGAACAAATGGCCTTTGCTTCCCAATAGGAGCCTGCGCTGATGGCGGACAGGGGGGCTATGGGCCTAGACGGATATACCCATGTCAACTATAAGGTACTACCCGTCCAGCTCGACGGCAACCCTGACTGACTCAGGTGAGGAAGAAACATGACACTGGAAACACCCCTTTTGAATTTGGATGCTCTTGCAGATTTTAAAAAAAGGTTGAAGGGACGGAGACAATGAAACATATTGGGGTTATCCAAATGGGTGATTTATGGGACTCCCAGGGAAACCTCCCATTCGAAGAGTTACAGCTTCAATACGAGTTGGAAGAAAAAACAAGCATTTCTGTTACGCACATGTGAAACATGCCAGGATGTAGCGGAGGAAACACCACTGGAATTCAGACTTTTGGTGGCCTCTTTACACAAGCACGCAATCTCGCAGATACATAGGATACTGGTGAGTGGCAGTAAACACTCCCTCTCTCCCTAGTCACGCTGAAAATAAAATGGGAGAAAGACTTGGGATGCTAAAACGACGAAGACTGATGGGAGGTATGCAGACACCGAAGGGAGGTTGCCATTAGGGCAGGGTTCCATCTGGTACAGCTAAAAATATTGCCCAGGGCCTTCTTCCTGAAGGACCAGGCTTATTCATGAGGGTAGGGCAGAGAGCGATAAATGCATGAGAGGCTGTGGCCAGGCTGGTACATTACTGCTCATATTATGGGTCACCCCATACATACAGCCTTTCTGGTCACGAGTGGGCCACCGGATCTCAAAGGTTACAGCAGAGAATCTGATACTCTGCCTGCCGCTGGCCACACTGGGCATTTGGGGAGAACAGAACCTACCTAAATACACAATGCTATTGTGTAATGTTGCTCTCATGGTGACCAGGAGAAATAAAGTAATGTTGGGAGGCAGCCCGAACATTTCAGGTCTGGTGCATTGGTCTACCAACATGAACTGGTGCATATAGGTTTTGAAGTCTATGTTCAAAACAAGTGAGTGCTCAAAAAACTCCCAGAAAATATGGGGTCCATTGTGGGACTTTTGTGATGTACACTGAGACCCTCAACGAAGTGGAGGGACATATGAGGTCACTAAAGAAAGTGGAGATCCATTCAGATGGTCCATCACCATGGGTGTGGAAATGGGACTTACTTAGCTCATGCATACCCAGATGCCTGTGGTGCCTTTGGCAACTGCCCTGATTACGAGCCGTGAGAACGAGAAAGTGTACTGCGTGTTTGAACTGTGTTGGATTACTGTTTATTAGTTTGTTTTTACTCTTTATACAGCAGATGAAAACTTTAAGAAGATGTCTTTTTAAAAACAGAATAGCAAGCTTGAATCTCAACGGTAGTTTATAGCAATAATCCTCTGTCATACTTGGCTAAAATTATATATTCGATCAGTTATCAGTGGTTGGTCTAGTTTCATATAGGTTTTGAAAGGCAGCCACGTTGATTTGCACTTATCCATTCTGTCGTGCACCAGCGCTGTCAAACTCTTGAGGGAGTAGATAGTCAAAATTTTGTTTTGTCCCACCATACATGCATGGGTGGAATGATTGACTATTTCCAAAATTGGACGAAGGCCAAGCGTACAGCAGTCAATAAGTGTGTAATGAGTATCAGCGTTCTGGTCGACGCCATGTTGTGTGCCTTGGTAGATGAAGAGCAAGCGGAAAGGGAACCCCCATCTCTACGGAATGTTCTCACTGCATGGGTGCGTGGTGACCACTGCAAATTCTCTGTGTCTAGACAGCATCAGTCGGGAAACATCCTGGAATAGAGACACAGTGGCATCACGAAAATGGATAGGGTCCTGCTGCTGAGTAGTGCGTAGAGTAGCTTCCCTATCTCTGAAAAAGTGCACCCTCATAAGTACATCGGGCATCAGAGTCGTTTTCTGTTGGTAAGCTGATAGCACACTGTGCATGCGGACGAGGCAGGTCTGCTGTTGGGTTCTGTAGGAGATGCTGAAATAGGGCTGACACAAATTCTTCGAGGTCTTTGTTGGGGGATCTCCTTGGGTATGCTAAGGATGCAGATATTTCTCTGACAACAATTTTCAATATGGTTTACATTGACGATGAGGTACCTCTGACAAGGTTCAGTAGTGGCTAATCTGTGTTCATCCTGCTCGTGGGAGGTTATAGTGACTTCGTTTTCAACTTAATCAAAGCGTGAGTCCGCTGGATGGAATGATCCAGGTCTGTGATAGCTTTATCAATATCCTGGCGCCAGGCCGCCATATCCTTGCGGAATTCAGCTAACAGCAGTTGGATATCCTCCTTGGTGACTGGGGCTTGCAAGGCAGCATCAGATGTTGGTGGAATCATTCATGTGTGCTGTGTTCGGTGGCTCCTTATTCTGGCTCTCTTTGGACCGTTGAGTGTGTAGCATGTTACAAATGGTCCCTGCCTTAGACGCCCTTATTTTTGCCGCTGCCATGGCGTATTGACACTGAGTGGTGCTAGGGAGTGTCCCTGGACAGTCTGGAGCATACCAGCTCAAAGTCATAGGTCCCCAGGCCCCAGTCACCCATATATACTGTGGTACAATGTGTTAAAGTGGTGTCACATGGGAACCTCCACACTGACGCAACTGTGACGGGTGCATGTGGATGTAGACCAGTCGCGGCTGGTCCCGGGAATCAGTAGTGGGGTGGTGGGGGGAAGGGGTTTTGAAAAAAATGACTTACTTGTCGGCCGGCCGCCGCCTCTCTTCGTCCTCTTCCTGGCTTCTTCTGGAACAGGAAGCAGGATAGGCTCCTGTGAGCTAATCACAACACTGCAATGCAGCGTTGTGATTGGTAAGCACCCATGCTCCCCTAAGCCAATCACAACGCTGCAATGCAGCATTGTGGTTGGTCTGAGCGCCGTGGTTCGGCGCTCAGATGGGGAATGGAAGCCTGGGCATGTTCTCCAACCAGGCTGTAATGCAGCCTGGGTGCAGAACATGCTAAGTGCCCATAAATGTTTGGCCGGCCCCAGAGGGCATTGTTATTGGTCTGAGTGCCGTGGTTCGGCGCTCAGACGGGGAATGGAAGCCTGGGCATGTTCTCCACCCAGGCTGTAATGCAGCCTGGGTGCGGAACATGCTAAGTGGGCATGAATGTTTGGCCTGCCCCACAGGGCCGGCCAAACATTCATGCCCACTTAGGAGGGTGTCACCACTCCTCCCCCCTGCGCAGCTCAGCCCCGCCCCACAAAACTGTCCCAGCACAGAATAATAAAATGATAATAACATCGCTTTATCATTTTATTTTTCCTTTTTTGCCGTGCTAAAAAGCAGTGGGGCGATGCGCCTCTGCCTTAGCGGAGTAGCCGCCCCTGGCGTAGACAGGAGACTAGATACATCACATAGATGTAAGCAAAGAAATTGTGACAAAGTGGGGACCAGGGCAACACTGTCAGGCTACACGTGCTTTAAGACATTTTGATTTCCTTAAGAATTTTCATTGTGTGTCTGACTCTCACCTGTTTGAACAATTGCATCTCTTCATGGGAACACTAGGAGCTGGTGTACCATGGAGCTTGTCCTCCTTTAGACCAGTTCCATAATGGCCATGGAGTTTTTCATTCCCTGTTACAGTCTATGGCTATTTTCACTTCTACTTGCATGTCCTGACGGTAGCCAGCTAACTCTAGGAATTGTGTTGGAAGCCGTGGGATAGCTTGATTCCTTTGCTTCTGTATCTACCCCTGGCTACTAGTTAAGTTAAGGTCCAGGTCTTCGATCAGGAGCAGATGCAGCAACGGTGCTCTCTTCCTATTTTTCTACTACCTGTTATGTATGCTCTCATCAAATTATTGGAAGCCAGCAGCCATTTATTCTGAGGTTAGATCAAGTTCTTGAATACGAGGTGGGGTTTATTGCCAAGTGTGGTGTAATTCCTCCACTGAGATACCTCATGCCAAGTCTTTAAAACTGTTGTCAACTTGTGATTGTACACATCTGGTCTAGTGAGTGACTGGTGAATCCTTCATTGATGAACCTCGTACCCCATCCTTCAAAATGTTGGCATCTTGTGACCACTCACTTCTTGTGTCAATTCCTTGCTGTGTAAATGAACTGAAAGGAAGTAAATGGACTTGCTAAAAATGTGATGAACAAGATAACACCAATGAAGCTCTTCACTCAAATGCCATATACTGCACCTCTCGGAATGTTCTCACAACCCACCCGATATAGTTAATTTATTTAAAACTGTTCCAAGTCAGCAGGTCCCCTGAGCTATCAAGATCCTCAGTTATGAAACCTTTTGCATACTGAAGTAAGACTTTGGTGGGCAAAAATCTGTGTATAGGTTTGTAAATTCCACCTCTAAATTCATAAGAAAAATTAGATTCTATTTTGTGAACATAGGTTTCCACTTAATTAAGTTAAAAAGTTCACCTACTTGGTTAATGTTAAGCGGCTAGTAGTTTAAGCCTGAATACTGTTCACGTTGTCAATTTCTGAGTGTAAGCTTCGTAGATTTTGTGAATTGCCACCCCCAACAAAAGAGTAACCAAAGGGCCAGCTTAGATATAATCCTACTCAACAAAATGTACTTTTCCACTCCGATTCTAAATTGTACAACAGTAGTACATTATTTGTGCGTGCATCTACTCTGACTCCAAGCCTGACACGGGCTCCCATAGCACGAAAAGTCTAGTCTAAAGAAATGTATTTTTAAGATTAATCTTCCTCATCTGTATAATGCTGTAAGGCGAATTCAGTATGCCATTGCCCAGCTATATTCAAACAGGCTGTAGAAAGTCAGTTTTATATGTGATGGAATAATAAAATCCTAGCATAGCCGTAGGTTTTCTTTTCAGCACCTCTGCCTTGTCGCATCTCTTGAACACGTTCTTTTTCTTGGATGAGCTCTGCTCAGTGGCACTTTTGACTTTCGCTCGCAGTGTATCTGCGCAGTGTGTTAACGAGTCGTCTGTGTGGAAAGGTCTTCCGGCTTTACTGAAATCAGAGAGGTTCTTGCTAGATGTCTTCGCCCTGGTCACCCAGTTAAAACTCTCAAATCCGCTTACCTTAGATGCTTTCCCTTTCATGACACTGTGCCGCTGTGCGCCCTGCCACCCATGCTTTTAAGATAATTGTATTATCCCTGTGAGGAATTCCGTCTATTTGCCCGCCACGGTGGGCAGGCGGACTAAAAGGCACACATGAATGAACCTAACGGCGTGCTGCTGAAAAAACATACAAATGCATACACCTATAAAGTAAAAGATTCGGAATTTAACCTTCGTCCTGCTACTAACAAATGGATCCTGTTTGTTTCTGGCACTCAGTCCTAGCAGGAAGCATTAAAAACTCCTCAAAGATGCACTCGCGAGCCATTTAAAGAGCTCTAAGCAACTCGTGTATACATCCGCCGCTCCCTTTTATGTAGTGCTGAATGCGAATCACAGTGTACTTGCAAAGTACCCCCTGTGCAAGCGGAGGGCACCCGAGAAGAGTAATGTTCCAAACACCTTTCTGGTCAGAAAAGATTCACTAGTCTGCGCTTATTTGAAAGGAGTAAGGATTGGCTAACTCTAGCTTGTCAGAGTCTCCCAACTAGAGAAAACCTGAATATCCCAGGGTGTGGCAAAATCGAAGCCATCTCTGTTCCGCTTCTCCATTTATTACGAGCATTGGCAATGCCAATAGGTCTGGCTTATGAACGCACTGTCAAGCCAGACCTAAAAATCCATGTACCTTAACAACTACCTCCTCCTATCTGTGCTTCTGCCAGAGAAAAATACCATAAATTATCTTGTTATCTAAGACAGGTTATTCCAAAGTCAGTCCTGGAGGGCCGGATCCATGCCAGATTTTTAACATTTATCTTAATGTGGATATGCTAAAAATCTAGCATGGATCCGGCCCTCCAGGACTGACTTTGTGGAACCCTGATCAAAGACACTTTAATAGCATTGCAATGGCATGTGTGTGCCCCTTAAAGTTCAAGCTGAGGTAGCTGGATAAATAAACGAAATGATCACAGCGGTTTGGAGGGCAAGCACTTTTTTGTGGAAACAGATGACTTCTGCCCAATCAAAACATGCACTGCTAGCTCCCAACATGTCTGGTGGTTCTCACATAATTGTCTGGCGACAGCTACTCTGTCAATCTAGACCATAAATCGTTAACCCCTAGCAGACAGAAATGCTTTCATCCAAATGTATATGAGACTTCCTTCCTGTTATGAGGCTGTTATTGTTCTTATGCTTAACCTTTATTTGAACTTTGTTTTCAATGGGTTATCCTTTAATGCCTGTGCGCCCAGTTTGGCCTGGCAACATTTCCTTCAAGAGAAAACTCCATCTGTGTAATGAGGAGCTGTGTGTGCAGTAACAGCTGGCAGGGAACGGGAGTGGAGGGGCGGGTGGGGGCGGGAATTACAAAACCAATAAACACTTACCTTCTTGCCGCATTTCTCCTCAGTCGTCTCTCCTACGTCGTACCTCGTCCTCCCTCCGCTAGAACCAGGAAGCACACCGGCTCCCTCCCCTAAGCCAATTACAACGCTGCAATGCAGCGTTGTGATTGGTCTGAGCGATGTGGCTCGGCGCTCAGACAGGGAATGGGAGGGTGGGCATGTTTCCCACCAGGTTGTGTAAAGCAGCCTGGTAGAGAACATGCAAAGTGCCCAGGACTGCTTGGCCGGCCCAAGAGGGCCGGCGAAGCATTCCTGCGCACTTTGGAGTGCCAGAAACCACTCCTGCTCTCGGACATCACGAGAGTCCCAGCCCCGCCAAACTTGGCTAGAGAAAAAAAAATGATAACAAAAGGTATTTCTGTTATTATGATGTCATTTTATTTTACATGCTCTGCAAGCGGTGAGGCTACGCTCCTCAGCCTTAGCGGTGGAGCCGCCACTGCATGTATGTGCATTCTAAGCCAAGTTCCAGACCATTACTGCCCCCTCCCCCTATTGGACGGTGCTTTATACCATCTTGCATGTGTTTGGCGCCTCTTTACTACGTTTTGACAATAATCAATAAATACCCGACTCCCCGCACTTTCATAGCTTTGGTTCTGTGCAGTGTTCTTCGCTCTGTCAGCTTGGCGTGCTCCCCCCACCCCTGCTTCAGAACGCTGATGGCCAAAACTTGCATCTCCACCAGACTTCTTCACTGAAACGCCTCATATCTGCTAGTATTACAGTATAGATGGGAGAAAGGTGATGTTTGACACCTAAGACCTTGGTGCAGTCTCCAAAATTTACAGGACAATAAATAATAGCCATCCCTACAGGCTCTACCTGACACATCAGTGCAGCCGGCTCCATCTTACAATTTCGCAAGAAACTAAAAACCTGGCTGTTCCAGTAGGCCCTAGAAAGGACAGCCTCCACCCGTCCCCTTTTTAGGTGCCAGGATACCCTCTCTAGTGAAAAGCGCACCATACAAATAATCATAACAAATCAGCTATTGAGCCTGAGAGGCTTCGGTCAGTTTGAGGATGATGACTGGGACAAGCGCTCCCATATCCCAGAGAGGTGGCTATTCCAGCCTCCTTTAGACTGATACACCTTAAAATACTGCATAGAATATGTTATGATAGAGCAAGACTTTTTGCAATGGGTGTGGTTATCAGTCCTGAAACTGGCATATTCTTCCATTCTTCCAGTCTACCCACTGACATATACCTTCTGGACTGCAATACACTTGGAAGTGATAGGAGAGCAACTGGTATTACCCTCCAGCATGGACATGTCGGGGATACACTGCTACCTCAAAATAGAGTGATTCACTATAATATTAGCCTACGAGTTGCAGAAAGAAATGGGAAAAGATGCACAGGAAGTGATGGACCTTGTGTTGTTTTTTTTCTCTTTCTTTTCCTGTACATGGGCTATTTGTTAGGCCATGGAGATTGAATTCATGTTAATGAAGCAGTAAAGTTTTGCAATAGTTGTATGGATAGGCCCAGAAATAATTTTCATTTATGTAGGGAGCTGTGACAGAATTTTGCTTCCCCTCTCTTAATGTCATGTCGAACAGCACGGTTTATTCGTGCATTGCAATTGTTAAAACTACATTTAAAAAGAATGTTTGAAATATGAGAGATTTTAAAATCATGAATGTTAGTGTTAGGATTAACATAATGCCCCTAAAGTAACTGGTAACAATGTAACAGAATTTATTCAGAGATATTGGATATGCCTTACAAATTAAATTTATTAGCAGTTGGGGATATTAACATTTATGAAGAGTACCGTGCAATACAACATTTTATGATGACTGCCAGGACTGCTGAACTGGACATTAAAGAAGGACTACCTGGATGTTTGGTACATTTAAGTCCTGGCACTTACCTTTGAAAGACTTTGTGAACCTACAAAATTAAAATGGAAATGTAGTGTTGAAAAAGTTTGGGTCAATGCTGGGGGTTACAGGTAACAGTAATTAAAGGTTAAAGATGCTAATGGTGTGGGATGTGTGAAAGAAGACCCCAATTCCTTTAGAGAATACTGACAAGTAGGAGAACCGTTTGACAAATTTCAAAGGCTCCAATTTCTTTTAAACCATTTTCAGCTTAATAGTGGTTGTGTGTGAGACTTTGGCTTCGCCTGATAATCTGATGTTTGGTGAGTGAGGTATACACCAATTTTTTTTGTCTTTTTGACCCAGATGCACAAAGCTCTTTTCAGCTTGCAAAGGACCAGATTCGCAGAATTGGGCCGTTTGCGACCTGAAAAAAGCATTTGTAAATGTACAAAGCCCTATTTGCCATTCGGTAAGCTATTACCGAATTGCAAATTGGATTTGCGAGTCGCTATTAGGAAGGGGTGTGCCTAGGGCGTCCCTTCCTATACCGAGTCACATTGGTATGTAGGAATGTTTTGCGACTGGGAATGCAGACACAAAACATTTTCTGTTACCACCAACTTCAAGTTGGTGGTAACTCATTTGCAAACAGGAAGGGGTCCCTTTTGTGAATGTGGGCGCCAACATTTTTTAAGAGCAGGCAGTGGTCCCACGGACAGACATGGTGGTCTGCTGACCCCAGCAGGCCACCATCCCAGTGAGTGCTGGCCATTCCCAATGGGTTGCAAAATGCGACCTGCCTCATGAATATTAATGAGGCAGGTACCTTGCGACCCATTGGGAATCACAAACAGTGTAAAACACACTGTTGAGTATAGCTGTTTGCGATTTTCTAATAGCGAATCGCAAAAATTAGCTGTTAGGAAATTGCAAATGGAAGTCTATGCACATCTGGCCCTTTGTTTCCTAAGTTGAGGAAAATCGTGTGAAATTACACATCTGTGGTTAAAAGGCATCGCCCTGCTGAAACAATGATAGTTCAGGAATGCTTAAAAAGGGATGTATATTATAGCCTTATTCGGCTCGGGCCTTTAACGCTGGAGCGGGCCTTTAATGGCTGGTATAGCCCAGCTACGGCTATTAGAACATTCTGCCACTGGAGGGCAGAATGTTCTAACAAATAAAACAAAGGCCTCTCGGAGTCCGGGGGGGTTTAAATCCTCTTGGGCTCCGAGAGGTCTTTGTAAAACGACACTGGAATGTTGCTCTGCGGGCTTTTACCGGCCCATAGAAGCTCGGAGCACTGCATTGTATTCAATGGAGTGCTCCACATTCCAATGTTCTAATACTTATTAAAGAACTGTGAATGGTTATGAGGAGAACTAATACAATAGAAGTAAGTGATGAATATAAATAGTTTAAGGGTTTGATTAATACTGTTTGAGACAGTATCACTAATTTTTACTATTTTCATACACATTTTTATGTCGTATTTTTCACTATTAATCTTGAGGGTTTGTTGGATTTGTTGACTAGAATTGAAATGTACTGTCATAGAGGCAGGCACAGTCTGATTGAAAGCAAATGTACAGGCAGACAAAACGCAAGTGGTCCATAAATCGAAGCAATCATCTCCGACAGCTGTCTTTTTATATGAGTAAAATTGATTAGGAAGAAAATTCCTTTAATATCTCATCCAGATCCCAAAATGCCATTATCCTAGAAAACATCAATGTTGCAAAGTCATCCTGTGCACTTAAAAATGGATAACCTACAATGTTTTGGCATATTAGGAACCCCCAGGGTCTCCCCTAGGTGTCCCAGGGGTGGTGGGTCAGGTATTTATAAGGTGGACCCTTATAAAATGAGTTTTATATGCCCTGGGTTGTGAAATTTCACATTTCACTCCCCACATTGTGATAAAGTGCAAGGGATTGGGGCAGTGTTGTCACAGCTAAATGAAGAGGGCCTTGATCAGCCAGTTGCCTTTATTAGCAGGAGGCTTCTTCCCAGAGAGCAGAGGTGGAGTGCCATTGAGAGAGAGAGGCTTTTGCTGTGGTTTGGTCCCTGAAAAAGTTGAGACCATATTTGTTTGGGACTCACTTTCGTGTTCAAACTGACCACAGGCCTCTCAGATGGCTCATGCAGATGAGGGGGGAGAATCCCAAGCTGTTAAGGTGGTCCATTTCCCTACAGGGAATGGACTTTACAGTGGAACACAGACCTGGGGTTGCCCATGCCAATGCAGATGGACTTTCCAGGTTTTCCACTTAGCTGATGAGGACTACCAGGGTGTAGGTTAGTACCCCATCACCTTTCATTTGGGGGGGGCTATGTTGCAAAGTCATCCTGTGCCCTGGGCACCCCCAACTTTTTGCTTACTAGTACTGGTGGTAACTGACTCTGACTGACCCTGGGCTCTGCCTAACCAGGCCCAGGCCCAGTGCTATGCTGAAAACACTTAGAATACAGTGAAAACACCTACATACACTAGGGTACACTATGGGTTGGGGTACCCCTGTGATTGGCATGACCTACCCTATAAGACCCTAGTACATAATAGGGCAGAGGGATTGAAACTACCTATCAGTCCCTAGTATATAGTTGGGCATGGCAGTTTAGAGGCCAGCAGCCTTTTCTGCACTTCCATGTGTGCACTGCTGAAGCCTGAGGTTAGTTTAAAAGCAGCCCTGGGTTCCATGACTGCTTTCAAAAAGTAAATTGTGCCCAAACTCGACTTTGGTGTTTGGGGCACTTAAAAATGGATAACCTACAATGTTCTGGCATATTAGGAACCCCCAGGGTCTCCCCTAGGTGTCCCAGGGGTGGGGGGGGGGGGGTCAGGTATTTATAAGGTGGAACCTTATAAAATGAGTTTTATATGCCCTGGGTTAAGTGGCATTTCACATTTCACTCCCCACATTGTGATAAAGTGCTGCCCAAACTCGACTTTGATGCTAGGAGCACTGTGGAGGGAAGATCTGCAATATTTCTACAGATTCAGAGCCCCTAAAGTCTCCCCTAGTTGTCCCATGGGGTGGGAGTCCTGTAGATATAAGCGAAGTACTTATAAAATATGTTTTTATAAGCCCTAGTGCTGGAAAAATGGCCCACGTCATTTTTCCCATTGCAAATCCCATGCCACATAGGTTAACATGGCAAGAAGTTATTAACTAATAACTGCTGATAGGAGAATTATAGAACTTCCATTTAAAGACTTCCCAGAATGGTAGTGATAAATCCAACAATATCAAAATGTACAGACAGGAAGTTATAAGACTTTATTGTTTGTAGGTCCAGATTCAGCCTTCCAGAGGTCTGTCCTGATTGGTCAGAGTTAAGTGTTTTAGCCAGGCTGCCTTGAAGAGGTGATAAAGAGCCCCTGGGGTTAACCAGCTCTGCTGGGAGGGCAGTGTGCTGCTACACAGGAATGCCAGAGCAGGGGGAGGAGTCGTAAACCATGGTCTTCAAAGGGAAGGGGAAGGCCTCAGTGTCATTTACAACTCTACTTTTTTGACCCCAAGCCAGAGCTAGGATTAAGGCAAGAATGAGCAGATGCAAGGGGGAGAGTCTATGGAAAGTAGCCATCCTAGGGGTGTGTTTAGCCAGCTCTTACCTCCCTGCTGGAAAATCAGCCATTATGAATTTGGAAGATTTGGTGCACTCTGGGACAAAATAATGCCACACTCTACAGGATGTGGTCATACCCTTGGGGAGTTGCCGTGCTCCCATTGGTCAGGAGTGACCTCCTGCTTGACCCAGAGAACTTGGAATAAGTATCTGAGAGTGGCAGAGTCTCTCAGATCTGCTGCTTGAAACTTAAGAAAGGAAGACGTTGTGCCATGCTGAGAAGTTTGATGTGCAATTTCTAAGGCCTGCCCTCTGAGGACTGCACCATCTGGAACTACAGCCCTGTGGACTACCTTGCTGTGAAAAAGAGTAAAGAGTGGACTCCCTGCAAGCTACAGGTTAACAGAGCTCACCTGGACCATCACCACCAAGAATCCCCAACCTGGAAAACTACCAGTGGATTTGTAAGGGTTTTGTCCAAGTGGATTGTGGGAACTGAAGTCCTCAACTTTCAAGGACAATCTTGGAGCTTCCAGACCCTTGGAGTGAGTTTGAGACACGTTGGGACCCTTTGGGGAACTTCAGGAAGAAGTTCCAGGAGTTTGGTGAACTTTGGAGCAACTTTGGAAAAAAGCTCCATAAGGGGACCGACTCAACCTGGTCAGCCAAGCCGCCTGCCTTCAACCGCGAGCCGGCCAAGCCATCCAGGTTCGTCGCGCTGAAAGCTCCGTAGGTCCGACTTCCAGAGTTTGACCGGGAGTAGAAGAAATCCGAGGCCGGCGAACCCTCTCTGAATCCGGCCTGGTGAAGAGCATCGAAGGACCCCACGAGAAAAAGCTCCAGAAACATTTCTAAGTCCGAAGGTAAAAACTGTGATCGGGACCTACCGCGAGGGGTAGCTGCTCAGGGCTCCATCGCGGTCGGCCTGAAACTTTGACTTTGAGCCGGTCTATCGCTACCAGATATCCCAATAGGGTGCTATAGGTTTCTAGGTGCTATAAAGTGATACATCTTTAAAAATTCATATATCCGGTTCCCTACATTGGATTTTTGTTGTTTTGGTGTCATTTTAAAGATAAAAATATGTCCTATTTTTATAAATTGGTGTTGGATTTTTATTATGCATTATGTTTTAATTATTTACTGAATTGGTGTTTTTAAATGCTTTACATACCTGTCTTTGAAGTTAAGCCTGCCTGCTCGCAGCCAAGCTACCAAGGGTTGAGCAGGGGAATAATTTTTTAAGACCTATGCTGAGTCCTATCATGTCTTAGTGGCCTTATTGCCAGTGGCAGATATACATTTGCCCCTACTAATAATCCACTTTCCAACATTTGGTGCTCAGCGGTGTGGATGAGGACTTGTGTTTAAAAGTACACCTTTCATTCTAAACAGCTTTCTACCTTGAATTGCCGTTAGCCATTTTTTTTTTAATATTATGTAATGGTTTGAAATTCTTTTTCTGTCTTGCTGACCTTTGTTGTACTTGTACCATTTTAAATAAAGCTTCTCAAACACAAAAAAGTACACCTTTCAGTAAAGTGAATTAAGATTATAAAAATCCTCTAAATTGCCTTAGAACAAAACTTTTGAGTTTGATTTTTGGAATTTGGACTAAACTGTTTTTAATCCATTGTTTTGATTTTTCCAAATTGTTCTAAGTCTGTTGTGCCTAGTTGTTGTGACCCAAAACTAGGGAACCATGGAGCTGGACCTGGCTAAACTGTCCCAGTTCAGGATGGCTGATTTTAGGGTACAGTGTAGGCTTAGGGGGCTGCCTGCTTCCAACAAGATTAGGAAGGCAGGGTTGCTTAAGTCCCTACAGGCCTGGGCTGGGGTAGCTGAGGAGATTCAAGGGGGGATGGAGGGTGTTCCCCCCCAACCTCACCCAAGAGGAGGGTGAGGATGGTGCCTCTTCCATTATCTCTAGAGTTAGCCATATGATTCCAGATGGTGGGAGTGGGGAAGGGTCCCTTACTCAGGAACCACCACTGTCCCTTGCAGAGAGACAGCTTGAGGCTCAACTAGCTTTGATTGCCTTGGAGAAGGAAAAATTGGAATTGGCTAAGAAGAAATGTGAGAGAGAGGAGGCGTTCAAAAGAAATGGTGGCATTGAAAATGATGAAGATTTTGAGATATCCAGGGGTGGTGCATTTGATCCCAAACTTCCCAAGGGTATAGTACCTAAGTACACAGAGGGGGATGACATTGACAGGTGGCTAGCAGCTTTTGAGAGGGCCCTTAGAATGAGTAGCGTCCACTCTAAGTATTGGGGTGCACTCCTGTGGGAGTTGATTCCAGTAGCTGGGAGGGATAGGCTCCTGACCCGGAAGGGAGAGGATGCAGAATCATACCCGCAGATGAAGGCATGCTTAGTCAAGAGTTTTGGTCTGACTGCTCTGGTGAAGTTTAGAGGCACCCAGAAATTGAGTTCAAAGTCTTGGGTAGACTTTGTGGATGTTTCAGTGAAGGCACTGGAAGGCTGGATTGTTGGTAACACTGTTGTCACATATGAGGGACTGTATAATTTGTTTTTGAAAGAACATATTTTGACTCATTGTGCAGAAGAGAAGTTACGCCAGTATCTAGTGGAAACTAAGCTGACAGACCCCAGAGAGCTGGGGGAAGCAGCTGATGAGTGAGTGAGAACCCGGGTTTCCATTCAGCACCGGGGGGGACCAGAAGAAAGGGGGACAGGTCCCTTCCCAAGGGAAAGCTCAGGGACAAGAAGGTCAAAAACCTAAGGAGTCCTCCAAAGACCCACAAAAACCTGCACAAGGAGGGGGGCCCCCGAGCCAACCCAAATTCAAAGGGAGGGGGTATCAGGGAAGGAATGGTAGGTTCTTTGATCCCTCAAAGGTGGGTAAGTGCTTTGACTTAAACAGGGAGATGCTGTCTGCGCCAAGAAGTTCCCCCCTAAGGGGCCATCCACAGGGATTGCCAGTGTAAGTGTAGGGGTGGAGAGTGGTGCCCCAGAGAAGGGTAGTCAGGTGGTGGAAGCAACCTTAGTGTCCCTGGGTGGTGTGAATATTGCAACCCTTGCTGCCTTACCTCCAAACATGGACAAGTACAGGCAGAGGCCTAAAGTGAATGGGGCTGATGTTGAGGCTATCAGAGACACTGGGGCTAGTGTAACTATGGTCCTGGATGGGCTGGTGCCTCCAGAGAGGGTGGTACCTGGTGAGTTTCACCAGGTGACTTATGCAGACAGCACTACCAAACTCCATCCTATGGCTGTGGTGGATTTGGAATGGGGAGGTGTGACAGGCCCTATGACGGTAGCTGTGTCAAAGGTGCTCCCAGTCCAGTGTTTACTGGGCAATGATCTTGAAGCCTTTGTGTGGTCAGAGGTGGAGAGAGGACTCCATATGAAAATATTGGAGCTCCCTGAGTGGGTATGTGCTGTGACTAGGTCACAGACTAGCCAGGAGGGAGGGGCTGGACACTTGGACCCTGGAACAAAGGGCCAAGCATCCAAGGACAAGGGCACTGGGCCTGGTGAGCCAGCCCAGGGAACTCCAGAGGTGCAGGGAGAATCTAACCCTGATGGGGAGGATTTGGCCTCTGAGGGAGGGACTCCATCCCTGCCAGAGCCGTCAGATTTGGCAGAACTGACAGGAGCAGGTGGACCCTCCAGAGAGGAGTTCAGTAAGGGACAGCGAGACTGTCCCACCCTTGAGAGCTTGAGGCGGATTAGTTCTAAGCAAGAGGAGGGGGATGACAGTGGGTTTCACAAACTGTGCTGGGAAGATGGACTGCTTTATACTGAGGCCAGAAACCTCAAGGAGGGGGCCACCAGGAGGTTGGTGGTGCCCCAGAAGTACAGAGAGTTCATCCTGACTTTGGGTCATGATATCCCTTGGCAGGACATTTGGGACAGACAAAGACATGGAGCCGGTTGGTGAACCATTTCTACTGGCCCCATATGTCTGAAAAGGTAAAGGAGTTTTGCAGCTCCTGTGTCACCTGTCAGGCCAGTGGCAAGGCAGGGGGCAAGACAAAGGCTCCCCTAATACCACTGCCAGTGGTTGGGGTTCCTTTTGAAAGGGTGGGGATGGACATTGTTGGTCCCCTGGACCCACCTACTGCATCAGGGAATAGGTATATCTTAGTGGTAGTGGACCATGCCACTAGGTACCCTAAAGCAATCCCTCTTAGAACGATTGATGCTCCTGCAGTGGCTAGAGCACTGCTTGGTGTGTTCACCAGAGTGGGTTTTCCGAAAGAGGTGGTATCAGATAGGGGTACGAACTTCCTGTCCAGCTATCTGACTGCTATGTGGGATGAGTGTGGTGTCAATTACAAGTTCACCACCCCCTATCACCCACAAGCAAATGGTCTTGTTGAGAGATTCAACAAAACCCTGAAGGGCATGATAAATGGGTTGTCAGAGAAACTCAGGAGGAGATGGGATGTTCTCCTCCCATGCTTACTTTTTGCCTACAGGGAGGTGCCACAGAAAGTGGTTGGTTTCAGTACCTTTGAGTTGTTGTTTGGACACCCTGTGAGTGGGCCATTGAGCCTGCTGAGAGAGTCTTTAGAGAAGCCTCTTAAAGAAGCAAAGGACAATGTGCTTGACTATGTGCTAGGCCTGAGATCTAGAATGGCAGAGTACATGTACAAGGCAAACAGGAAACTGGAGGCCAGCCAGGAGCTCATGAAGCACTGGTATGATCAAAAGGCTACTATGCCTGAGTATTCTCCAGGTCAATTGGTGTGGGTGCTGGAGCCTGTGGCTCCCAGGCCCCTCCGTGACAAGTGGAGTGAGCCCTATCCAATCTTTGAAAAGAAGGGCGAGGTTACCTATTTGGTTGACCTTGGCACCCCCAGGAACCCACATAGGGTCCTGCATGTGAATAGATTGAAACCCCACCATGACAGGGCAGACATGACCATGTTACTGGTCACTGATGAGGGTGTGGAGGAGGAAACTGAGCCTGTGCCCGACCTCCTCTCCACTAATGTGCAAGATGGGTCAGTGGAGGGGGTTGTACTCTCTCCCAAGTTGACAGACCAGCAGCACAGAGACTGTAAGCAAGTGCTGGAGCAGTTTGCTGGCCTGTTCTCTTTGACCCCAGGCATCACTGAGTGGTGTGTGCACCACATTGACACTGGTGACAGCCTACCTGTCAAAAATAAACTGTACAGGTTGTCTGACCATGTCAGAGCCAGCATTAAAGCTGAGGTTGCTAAGATGCTGGAATTGGGGGTAATTGAACCATCTGAGAGTCCATGGGCCAGTCCAGTGGTGCTGGTACCTAAACCTAATCCTCAGGGGGGACCCAAGGAGTTAAGGTTCTGTGTGGACTACAGAGGATTGAATGCAGTCACAAAAACTGACGCTCACCCTATACCTAGAGCTGATGAGCTCATTGACAGGTTAGGGGCTGCTAAGTACCTGAGTACTTTTGATTTGACTTCAGGTTACTGGCAGAGTGCCCTCACTGATGGAGCAAAGGAGAGGTCAGCATTTTCCACACCATAGCGACATTATCAGTTCAAGGTAATGCCCTTTGGCTTAAAGAATGCACCTGCCACCTTCCAAAGGTTGGTGAACAGGGTCTTGTCTGGGTTTGAACAGTTCAGTGCAGCTTATCTAAATGATATAGCTGTATACAGTTCTACCTGGGGGGATCACTTAAGCCACCTAAGGGAAGTGCTTCAGGCCATGCAGCAGGCAGGCCTGACTATTAAGGAAAGTAAGTGCCAAATAGGGCAGAGTTCTGTGGTGTACCTGGGCCACCTGGTAGGTGGGGGCCATGTACAGCCTCTCCAAGCTAAAATCCAAACTATTTTGGATTGGACAGCTCCTGTTACCCAGACTCAGGTCAGAGCATTCCTTGGACAGACAGGGTATTATAGAAGGTTTGTTCAAAATGATGGGACCATTGTGGGGCCCCTAACAGAACTCACTTCTAAGAAGAGGCCCAAAAAGGTGGATTGGACCCCAGAGTGTCAGAAGGCTTTTGACACTCTGAAAGCTGCTATGTGTTCAGCACCAGTGCTGCTGGCCCCTGATTACACAAAAGAATTTGTGGTTCAGACAGATGCTTCAAAGCAAGGGATTGGGGCAGTGTTGTCACAGCTAAATGAAGAGGGCCTTGATCAGCCAGTTACCTTTATTAGCAGGAGGCTTCTTCCCAGAGAGCAGAGGTGGAGTGCCATTGAGAGAGAGAGAGGCTTTTGCTGTGGTTTGGTCCCTGAAAAAGTTGAGACCATATTTGTTTGGGACTCACTTTCGTGTTCAAACTGACCACAGGCCTCTCAGATGGCTCATGCAGATGAGGGGGGAGAATCCCAAGCTGTTAAGGTGGTCCATTATCCCTACAGGGAATGGACTTTACAGTGGAACACAGACCTGGGGTTGCCCATGCCAATGCAGATGGACTTTCCAGGTTTTTCCACTTAGCTGATGAGGACTACCAGGGTGTAGGTTAGTACCCCATCACCTTTCATTTGGGGGGGGGGCTATGTTGCAAAGTCATCCTGTGCCCTGGGCACCCCCCAACTTTTTGCTGACTAGTACTGGTGGTAACTGACTCTGACTGACCCTGGGCTCTGCCTAACCAGGCCCAGGCCCAGTGCTATGCTGAAAACACTTAGAATACAGTGAAAACACCTACATACACTAGGGTACACTATGGGTTGGGGTACCCCTGTGATTGGCATGACCTACCCTATAAGACCCTAGTACATAATAGGGCAGGGGGATTGAAACTACCTATCAGTCCCTAGTATATAGTAGGGCATGGCAGTTTAGAGGCCAGCAGCCTTTTCTGCACTTGCATGCGTGCACTGCTGAAGCCTGAGGTCAGTTTAAAAGCAGCCCTGGGTTCCATGACTGCTTTTAAAAGGCAAATTGTGCCCAAACTCAACGTTGGTGTTTGGGGCACTTAAAAATGGATAACCTACAATGTTTTGGCATATTATGAACCCCCAGGGTCTCCCCTAGGTGTCCCAGGGGTGGTGGGTCAGGTATTTATAAGGTGGACCCTTATAAAATGAGTTTTATATGCCCTGGGTTGTGAAATTTCACATTTCACTCCCCACATTGTGATAAAGTGCTGCCCAAATTCGACTTTGATGCTAGGAGCACTGTGGAGGGAAGATCTGCAATATTTCTACAGATTCAGAGCCCCTAAAGTCTCCCCTAGTTGTCCCATGGGGTGGGGGTCCTGTAGATATAAGCAAAGTACTTATAAAATATGTTTTTATAAGCCCTAGTGCTGGAAAAATGGCCCAAGTCATTTTTCCCATTGCAAATCCCATGCCACATAGGTTAACATGGCAAGAAGTTATTAACTAGTAACTCCTGATAGGAGAATGATAGAACTTCCATGCAATGACTTCCCAGAATGGTAGTGATAAATACAACAATATCATATTGTTGAATGTCTCCTAAAATGTACAGACAAGAAGTTATAAGACTTTCTTGTTTGTAAGAACAGATTCAGCCTTCCAGAGGTCTGTCCTGATTGGTCAGAGTTAAGTGGATTAGCCAGGCTGCCTTGAAGAGGTGATAAAGAGCCCCTGGGGTTAACCAGCTCTGCTGGGAGGGCAGTCTGCTGCTACACAGGAATGCCAGAGCAGGGGGAGGAGTCGTAAACCATGGTCTTCAAAGGGAAGGGGAAGGCCTCAGTGTCATTTACAACTCTACTCTTTTGACCCCAAGCCAAAGCTAGGATTAAGGCAAGAATGAGCAGATGCAAGGGGGAGAGTCTATGGAAAGTAGCCATCCTAGGGGTGTGTTTAGCCAACTCTTACCTCCCTGCTGGAAAATCAGCCATTATGATTTTGGAAGATTTGGTGCACTCTGGGACAAAATAATGCCACACTCTACACAGGATGTAGTCCTGCTTGACCCAGAGAACTTGGAAAAAGTATCTGAGAGGGGCAGAGTCTCTCAGATCTGCTTCTTGAAACTTAATAAAGCAAGACGTTGTGCCATGCTGAGAAGTTTGATCTGCAATTTCTAAGGCCTGCCCTCTGAGGACTGCACCATCTGGAACTACAGCCCTGTGGACTACCTTGCTGTGAAAAAGAGTAAAGAGTGGACTCCCTGCAAGCTACAGGTTAACAGAGCTCACCTGGACCATCACCACCAAGAATCCACAACCTGGAAAACTACCAGTGGATTTGTAAGGGTTTTGTCCAAGTGGATTGTGGGAACTGAAGTCCTCAACTTTCAAGGACCATCTTGGAGCTTCCAGACACTTGGAGTGAGTTTGAGACACTTTGGGACCCTTTGGGGAACTTCAGGAAGAAGTTCCAGGAGTTTGGAGAACTTTGGAGCAACTTTGGAAAAAAAGCTCCATAAGGGGACCGACTCAACCTGGTCAGCCAAGCCACCTGCCTTCAACCGCGAGCCGGCCAAGCCATCCAGGTTCGTCCCGCTGAAAGCTCCGTAGGTCCGACTTCCAGAGTTTGACCGGGAGTAGAAGAAATCCGAGGCCGGCGAACCCTCACCGAATCCAGCCTGGTGAAGAGCATCGAGGGACCCCAAGAGAAAAAGCTCCAGAAAAGTTTCTAAGTCCGAAGGTAAAAACTGTGACCGGGACCTACCGTGAGGGGTAGCCGCTCAGGGCTCCATCGCGGTCGGCCTGAAACTTTGACTTTGAGCCGGACTATCGCAACCAGATATCCCAATAGGGTGCTATAGGTTTCTAAGTGGTATAAAGTGATAAATCTTTAAAAATTCATATCTCCGGTTCCCTACATTGGAGTTTTGTCGTTTTGGTGTCATTTTAAAGATAAAAATACTTCCTATTTTTATAAATTGGTGTTGGATTTTTATTATGCATTGTGTCTTAATTATTTACTGAATTGGTGTTTTTAAATGCTTTACATACCTGTCTTTGAAGTTAAGCCTGCCTGCTCGCAGCCAAGCTACCAAGCGTTGAGCAGGGGAATAATTTTTTAAGACCTATGCTGAGTCCTATCATGTGTTAGTGGCCTTATTGCCAGTGGCAGATATATATTTGCCCCTACTAATAATCCACTTTCCAACAATCAACTTCACACCACCCATTTGCACCAGACCAGAACATCTACACGCCCTGAAGAACACTAGCTGTTGGTGACTCCAAGAATTCTGAGACCCACAAATGTCTGATATAATCATCTAATTAAAAATGACTACGGGTACGTCTAGTCCTGTTTCATACGTCTCACTGCGAAATTTTAGGAGCAGACTGCATGCCCACTGTTTGCTTCCTTGTATGTGGATCGGCTTATACACCTCAGTTATTCGCTTTGGATTGAGCGGATCAGACATTACATCACAGCTTTTCTCGGTTCTGCTAATTTTTCACTCCATGTGGGCGGGCTTTTGACTTTTGCTTTCTGCTGACTGCACCGTTGCTATTCACAACCATATTGAGGCAATGTCACTCAGGACAAAACTGCTTCTCTGGTTCTGAACCACAAAATTTATGTTCATATGGATTTTAGCTCCATTGGCCTCATTGCTGCTCTATGACTCTGCCCCGTGGGGCTCTCTGAGGCCCTAGATGATGGCTTAGAGGAGACTGACTTTGGTCAGAGGACACCCAGGAATAGATTGTCTTAGGTGATTCCCACGCTCATGCTTTCTACATTCTTGCTACTGCATCGCGGTCTGTACGATAGAACAATAGTAGTTCCTAGTTCAAAATCATAAGGAGAATTGTTAGTACAATAAAGTTTTTAATAACAATAGAAAAAACATAAACATGAGTTCAAGAAATTAATTAAACTGAAATAATAGAGTATCAGTGAGGAAAATCTGCTCGGTGCTCAAAAACGTGTCACCCAAATATTTATAAATGGCATGTAAGTGTGACACATAAGTACATTAATTTTGACCTAGTAGAATATATGAGGGCAATAATGGTACATAAATTACAAAGAGAACAGCTTTTCGATCAATTAAATTGAGGGGTCATCATCAGGATTCGAACAATATGGAGAGCCAGAGAGTCAGATGCATAAAGCTGAGTTTTAACATGAGAAAAAGGTGGAAACCCCCATTGAGGGCTTCTGTGGTGGTTGCCAAGATGCCTCAAAAGGGAATGCTGCCCAGGGCATTAAGCCAGTCTCCACATTCAGGATTAGGACAGGTCATGGGAGAAAAACCGCGGTCATCTAAAACAAGCTGTCCACTTAATGAAAAAGCTAAAATGGTCTAGATAGGCAGCAATACATGATCACTGGAATTTGAGATTCAATCAATGAAGGAGGCAGCTGAAAAATTGAATTGAAGCAGTGGGATCAGCAAAGTCCTATGTGTCCTCCCCGAAAACCAGCATTCTGCTCAGTACTGACCAACAGTGCTCCAGGGTTGCCAAAGAATCCTTTGATTCCCACAAAGTGAGGCCGGACTTTTTGGAACAAGCGATGGTGGGGCCCATCATTAAAATCTTGCCATTAGAGCCTACTCTGGTTCTCTGAAGGTCTCTGATTTCAAGAGATGGTGCTGGTCTTTCTACATCTGCCTGATTTCTGATACATTACTGCAGTTACTACTGGCCCCGCACTGACAGAAAAAGTGACACAGATGTTGTTGCACACTCATCAAGCCCCCCTTCCACTCTGCCACATTAGGGAGCCTATACCCCAAAAAGGAAGAATGAACACCTGGTGGAGATTTTCAAAGACAGGTTCTTCCCCAGCACTTTGAAAGATTTGAATTCTGACTGGGAGTGAAGCAGGGCACTCCACCTCATCACTGTGACTGGCGCGCTGAGGCAAGAGGATTATGTTAGGTCTTCAGGTTGTTCATGGTGCCTTAACAGGATCTTATGCTTGAAGTATGCTTTAAGAAGTGGCAAAAGTACGATTTTTTGACTCTGGTCAACAATAAAATTGACAGGAAGCATAGACCAGTGCCAAATGAAGCCATCTTTGCTGCTTCTCACTATCTATCTAACATAATCGTTCATGGTTGCTGTGACCCTTAAATGGGGCAAGAGTCCTCACCCTAAACTTTGGAATTTTGGATGAGGACCAGTGCTTAATTTGAGCCGGTGGTTTCCGCTGCTCGGCACTGGCCCTTAATTGTCAGCACCGGCTCTAGTGACAGTCCACCAGATGGTGGCGCTGTCTGCCTCATTTTGAGATGAACACAACAACAGGGATTAATAAGTGAATATACATAAAAAAAACATTATCTGCCACTCACGCCATTATTTTAGCTTTGGATGGGCTAGAATAGGCACAATTTTCCCACTTGTAGGAGTGTGATGGTTAGTAGTTCAATTGGTACTGCTATTGGCAGTGCTGGCAGGGGCAATGGGTGGTGCAGGCTGCAGTGGGCTCCCAAGAAGGGCCCTGGCACTTTTTAAAATACAAATTAAGCACCAATGAGGACCCTCCACGTTTTTTAAATGATTGTCAAGAAGGTATTCCAGAACCTCTAACTGCATCTTTGGCTGGCCAGTGTGGAAACTATACTAGCAGGTTGCAACAAGATGAGGAGGTTCCTGTCAAGAATCACTTCCTACCGTTCCCGAAGACTGTAAAGCGATTTCCAAGCAGCCGCAAATAATGGCAAATAAATAAGCATCGACTTGATGCAAAATGTCAACATGGCTGAAATTATTGTCACAGTCTCCAAAGGCTCATGTGAACTTTTTTGACATTCCCTTTGACGGGAATGAGCTGTTTGCAAAATCGTCTCTTAAGCCGCATAACAAGTATTATCCTTTATAGTTATTCAAGAAGTTTATTTAGGTGGCACCAGAGTATTCCGTCATATCCTTGGTCTTAGAAGAATAAGACCCACACAAGTAGGTGATCTGAGAATCTTAGTTTTCTTATCAGGAGTCCATCTTGCTGTTGTGAGGAGTCCCAAATACTTTGGCGGGAAGAGATTCCTGAGAAATACAAGTTTCCCCTCTCTAGTTCCTTTCGCAGAACGACTGACCTAAATCACAGTGGGATCTGCATTCATAGTACACATTTTTTCATGCGTGAGCCCTGGTTCGTGAGATGAAGAAGAACTGTCCCACACCTTTAATAGGCAGCCTGCTCCTCCTTTTCCTTCAGTTCTATTACTGGCATGTTTTGCTGTTATGGTGGCCTGTCTAAAGCTGATACTCTGAGTGCCAGTGTCCTCCCATTCTCATCAGAAGCCTGAGAGGAGGCTGAGAGGTAAGTAGACCTCCCAAAGAGTCCACTCTGTATCCCACCCTCCCTTCATCTGCCTGGGAGCTGACCGCAGAGGACAGGTTGACCGCACTTGCATGTCTGTATTCATTCCCAACCCGCGGCTTGAGCGCTCTGGCATCAGATCCCCCATACAGAGGCAGACTCTGTTGTCTTACCAAGTGTGCAGAATCTGATGTGTCTGATCTGCTTTGCAGGTCTTTTCTCGGTACAACCCCCCTGGCAAGTCTTTCTCCCCAAACTCCATTCAAGATTCCCAGTCGCTAGAGTTCTGCGCCATCTTGTCTGATGAAAGTTCCTACGTGCACATAAACTACAGTCATTCTGATTGACCACAGCCATTTTGTACTCTGTTGGTCACCTTCATTTCACCCTGTCCTCTCAGCCTTCTGACTCTCTGACCAAACCTGATATGTGTGCTGGGGCTATAAACTATCTCCACGACAAACATCAACATCACCTGCTGCCTCAACTCGTCTTTCCTCTCATCCCTGCACAAACAGGTTACAAACACCAAACAGACTCTTGCAAACATGGTTTATTGCACTGCACACAGCAAGACTTGTTTTAGCCAACAATGGGACCTGTTTTTTATCAACAGAACGGACTCTTAGATCTGGCCGGTCTCACTCGTTTTTAGACCCTGAAGCAAGGTCCAGCTGCAATTAAATTGTCTGTTTTTGACCCGGGCGGGAGGAGAGTTAATGTTGGGCTTGTGTAACCATGTTGATGAAACAATGTCGGGCTTGTGTGACAACCTGCCCGGGCGGAGACTCCAAGCTTGTAACCATGATAAATGAAACAAATACATTGTGTAAAACCTGTATAAAAGGAAGAGCCAAAAGCATTGCCAGCAGAACACCTCACTGAGACATCCCGGTGTCTCAGTTGACGCGATCTCCTCATGAGAAATAAACCTTCTTCTTGTCTTCCAGTTTCCAGCACCTTGCCTCATTATTTTGATAGCGAACCCAAAGTGAATTAGAGGTGGAACCCTGCACCGGGCAGCATTGAGGGTCTTAGAAGACTCGCTGCCTTTCACAAATTGGCGCCCAAGCGTAGGGGCCCATCAGCGACGCGTGGGTCCGGTAGAGAGGTCCTAACGACGGAGTGAACAACTAAACGATTGGGGTATACCTGCCTGAGAAGACCCTTGTCTGGCTGCCGATCGACTGAACTTCACCAGTTCCGAACGGACCTCTCTCGAGTGACCCGCGGTCCTGACTGGGACCTTAGAGGAACGCCGCATTGATTGTTGGAGTGAGAGGACAACCAGGCGCTGGAAGGGGAAGACTAAGAACTGTCCATACGGTCCGGGTAAGGTCGTGAAAAAACGACTTAAATTGATTGATTGATTGATTGATTGAATAGTTTGATTGAAATACTAGTATTCCTTTTTTGATATTGAGTTATTTGAGACATTCCCTGCTTGCAAACAACGTAGAATAGGAATATTCTCTCTTTGCAGACAGCGAAGGACAGGTAGTGCAGACTTTTGTCTAAATTGATTGATTGAGATATTCATTTTGACCGATAAATACGTCATGCCTGTTTTCTCTAGATTGTTTGATTGTAATTGTTTTGGACCAGACCGTTTGTTAGAGGTCAGTCAGCCGGCACCGCCGGAAGGCACCCCTAACAAGGACATGTACGTAAAGTATGGATTAGCCACCGTAGCTTATAGCAAACTATGGCATAAATACACTAGGAAGGACCGGGTAAATCAGTGGCCACTGACGGGATCTTTGATCCCGCTAAAATAGAAACGTTAGAATTAGCTCTCCACAAAAAGAAAACTAGACCAGCCATGTTTGACAGTTTTGGCTTATGGCGAAAAGAGGCAGCTCAAAGAAAGAAAAGGGACGAAGCTAGACAAGATAAAGAAACGCGAAAATCAGCTTACCAAGCCTGTAAAAGATTAGAAGAAAAACTAAAAGAAAAGGAAATCGATAAAAGGAACAGGAATCAAAAATATCAGGTCAATGCCCTGTTAGAACGCCCTCGACTCTTTACCCCAAGTTACCAGCAAAACAAAGGGTAGATGATGATTTATTGTTAGGTCCCCCAATCATATACATGCCACCCCCTTACGCCCCTACTCATCCCGTAGTACAACGACAGGACCACCAAAGTATAGCTGGAGATGGCACGATCGCCTCAGTCTCCACCGCCTCTGCTCCCACCGAGTCACCCACACCAAATGCCTCATCAAAGGATACAGTAGTAGAGGTAGGATCAAAAGAAACAGGAGCGCCCAGGGTCCCGCGATTAAGTAAAAATGAGCGAGCAGGCATTGATAAAGTAGTTAAATCCCTCATAGATAGGAAGGAGACAGAAGAGCATGTAACTGACATATGCAACTCCTATGTTGAAAACCTCAAACGATACTTTATTGTACGTCTCTGTTACCACACCCTTACTGCATATGAAGAGAAGTACCAAGACGTAGGGCCCGAGCGATTAGTGGCTCTCTACAGGAAGGTAGACATCGGAGATGAAGACGACAACGATGTTGCAGAACTATTTTCATCCACACTAGAAGTATTGCGTCACCTCATAGAACAAGGACAGATAGATAGGGACAGGACAACTAAGGTAGCAGGACCCCCAGTGGAAAAAACAGATAGCATGATGCCAATAAAAGAAGCTGCCCCTTATTGGGTACCTCCTAGAGGACAAGGGACTCATGACGATATGAACCATCAAGACGCTAGAGGAAGGGTGGTCTACAATTGGGTGTATCAACCATGGGACAGACAGGACATTTTGACGTTCCGTAAATCTCTACCGGATTTACGAAAGAACCCCACCGCCTTTTACAACACCGAGCTAGGTACCGCTCTGGGATCAACAATAATGACACTTGCCGACATAGACTTGTTCTTCGGGTTATGTTTGCCAGCAGATGTGTGGAAACAGATTAGGAAAATAGACCATACCGAACTGCTTGGTCATACCTGGGAACAACTCAACACACTAGATAAACAGCGGAACCCTGGTCAAAAACCAGTTAAAGCAATATTGGACCTCCCTGACAAAATAGTGCAAAAAGTGAAAACGCTGATCCCAGAGAAAAGATAGACTGGTCCATAGTAACCGCGCCGCCAGAAACCACAAGAGGATGTCTCAGAGTATTTCTCCAGATTTGAAACGGTGTTCTCCGATTACAGTGGACAAGACATGTCCACCGCAACCGGACACCACTTATTTGTGCAGAACTATGTAAAAGGACTACTGCCAGATGTATCCCAGAAATTACAAGCCAGCGAAAGTAGTTGGGCAGCATCTAAACCGGCGGCCATTCTCCAAATGGCCCAGTACTATGAGCATCAGAAAAACGAAAATGACAGGGCTACAGAAAGGAAAAAGAAGGACTTGAAGGAAAGGGTAATGGTAGCACAACTCCAGGGGGCGAATACAGGAAGGGAGCAATATAGGGGAGGATACCAGCAGAATACCCCTAGAGAACAGCCACCTAGTAACAATTCATCGACATCATATGTAGGACGCCAAGACCTAGGACAGGATCAATGTGCATTTTGCAAAGAATATGGACACTGGAAAACCCAATGCCCGGCTTTGTTAGGAGCTGGTAGGGGCAGAGGGGCGAGGGAAATAGCAAGTGGACAGAGAGGAAGAGGACGTGGGAGAGGGTACACGAGTGAAGCAAGCGAGGAAGGCCAGGAAGAGTGAACACATTTGACCATCCCAAACAGAATCAGTACCAACAGACAGATTATGACAATACGTACGACTTTGCATAGGACAGCCAGGGGCAAGGGAGGGATCCAGTCGAGCTCTATGTTGATCAGCAAGGCCCTTATGTTACCACTGAGGTCCTGGGCACAAAGTCGCCATTTCTGGTAGACACAGGAGCAACACGTAGTGCACTATCCAAACGACTGATTCCAAGGGCACCCTTGTCAGGCTCACATGTGACCTCAATAGGATTTGACGGTACGCCCTCCACCAACCCTTTGTCCCGACCGATCTTAGCGACTGACACGACAGTTAACATATACACCGACAGCCAAAATGCCTTCGGGGTGGTTCACCATTTTGGGATCTTATGGAAAGAAAGAGGGTTCCTGACTTCACACGGTACACCCATCCTGCATGGAGATTTAGTCTCCGCCTTGACGCAAGCAGTCCTCCTCCCCAAGAAGTTAGCAGTGATAAAATGCCAAGCACATAGGAAAGTGACTGATCTCATTGGACAGGGAAATGCACTAGCAGACGTTACTGCCCGAGCCACGGCAGGAGACAGAACTACGCAGATTACTTGCATAAATTGACAAACGAGCTAACAATTATCCACCAACAGGTGCAGCAAGCCTTGCCTGACTATCCAGGGGCCCGGGACATGAAATAAAGCCAGGCGACCATGTTTGATCTGCAACTTCCAAAGAACGAAGAATCTGGAGCCTAGGTGGACGGGCCCCTGGCAAGTCCTGAGCACCACCCGAACTGCCCTCCGAGTGGAAATAAAATGAAACTGACTGCATGCTCCATTGCAAACGAGTCCCTCCAACCCTGGCAACCTGTGAAGGGGTGGAGGTGCAAGAGGAAGTACTCGCAAAAGACCGACCAGCTCTGAGTTGCTACCCACAAGAAGACACCCTCCAACTGTCTGAATTTCCCGACCCCACGGTGCCATCCAGGAAAGGGTACAACCTAAGATCGACGAAAGGAGGGAGCTCCAACGACCAGGCCACTAACTGAGTCAAGGTCTCAGATCGGTAGCACAGTCAAACAACGCTACCAGGAAAGCGCCAGACAAAAGTCTGTGGTCCTAACAGTTGTTGAGCTCCTCGAAGATGATGGAAGAAACTGAACACCTGCAAAACCACCGCAAAGACACCAAGACTGCTAACCTGCACAGCACAAAGACAATTGCACTTGTAGCTGCATTTCTCACCTGTCTCCTGCTAATGGTCGCACTCTGGATCATTGAAGAGAATGCACCTGCATACAGAACATTGTCACCCACCATGCAACCAACCACCAAGAAAGAACACTACCTGGTATCACTACCGCCACATCTCCGAGAACGACGCAAAGAATTCTGGAATAATTCTTTCGTACAGATGCTGCACCAGCACAATCTTGCCACCAATGCCATTAACTGTTGGGTCTGTGGGCTGCTACCACATGCCACTGAACATTCCATCCCTTTCATCCCTTCACCCTTTTCTGTTCATGGATCTTGCCTTGCCTGGATGATGCCCCTACAAGAAAGTTACAAAGACAATGCCACTTCCGATGGGACAATCGCTCAGTTCTACAACGAGTTCTGGCTAAACCAAACAGGAAGAACAGCAGCTCCCTTTGCCCTCACACCTCCAATACGACATTCCCAATGAATGTCCCCTCCAAAGAACGAGTGGAAATACAAGTGTTCAATAATCCTGTCAGAGCCACATTTTCCTACCTGAAGAAAAGAACTGCTGCAACACTGACTGTGGCCCTATCTGTGGTGAACGTCTCAGGCCTTGTATGCATTGAAGGCCGTGGGACTAAGAATGTGGGTCACAGCACTTGTAACATTGTAAGGACTTTGAACACTGCCAACCCCCAGCGCTTGTTGCATCACCCAATATGTACTTTGTTTGTGGAACCAAAGCCTACACCTGGCTCCCAGGAAACTAGGGGGCACGTGCTACATCGCCTTTGTTCTACCACCAACCTACACAGCCCCTGCAGAGCATCATCAAGAAAAGCGTTCTAAAGACATTGATCAAACAGACTCTGCCTCATCACAGTTCCTCGACGCAGCCTGATAATTCACCTTCTGTCTATGAAGCAATCGAACATCTCCATAGACTATCTCCAGAAATTCATCAAGGATCAGAGACTTGGCCAATTGGAAGTTGGCTTTGGGGCATCTTGAAGGAGTGGGGTTGGAAAATATCAATGATTCTCTTGGTCCCAGTATTGACAATATGTGGTTGTTGTTTGGGTATACACTGTATACCACCTTTGTGTTATCTTTGCATAACTACCTTGCACCCTAAGACTATGGACACTCAGCTAACAAAAATGAGAGTAATGTATGATCAAGAGATACAGGACATTATGGAGATCGAAATAGACTGACAAGCTGGCTAGTTATGTTCAAAGGGGCGACTGTTAAGAACAAAACAACAATCATGAACATTCTGCGCCATCTTGTCTGATGAAAGTTCCTACGTGCACATAAACTACAGTCATTCTGATTGACCACAGCCATTTTGTACTCTGTTGGTCACCTTCATTTCACCCTATCCTCTCAGCCTTCTGACTCTCTGACCAAACCTGATATGTGTGCTGGGGGCTAAAAACTATCTCCACGACAAACATCAACATCACCTGCTGCCTCAAACTCGTCTTTCCTCTCATCCCTGCACAAACAGGTTACAAACACCAAACAGACTCTTGCAAACATGGTTTATTGCACTGCACACAGCAAGACTTGTTTTAGCCAACAATGGGACCTGTTTTTTATCAACAGAACGGACTCTTAGATCTGGCCGGTCTCACTCGTTTTTAGACCCTGAAGCAAGGTCCAGCTGCAATTAAATTGTCTGTTTTTGACCCGGGCGGGAGGAGAGTTAATGTTGGGCTTGTGTAACCATATTGATGAAACAATGTCGGGCTTGTGTGACAACCTGCCCGGGGCGGAGACTCCAAGCTTGTAACCATGATAAATGAAACAAATACATTGTGTAAAACCTGTATAAAAGGAAGAGCCAAAAGCATTGCCAGCAGAACACCTCACTGAGACATCCCGGTGTCTCAGTTGACGCGATCTCCTCATGAGAAATAAACCTTCTTCTTGTCTTCCAGTTTCCAGCGCCTTGCCTCATTATTTTGATAGCGAACCCAAAGTGAATTAGAGGTGGAACCCTGCACCGGGCAGCATTGAGGGTCTTAGAAGGCTCGCTGCCTTTCACACCCTTTGACGGGAATGAGCTGTTTGCAAAATCGTCTCTTAAGCCGCATAACAAGTATTATCCTTTATAGTTATTCAAGAAGTTTATTTAGGTGGCACCAGAGTATTCCGTCATATCCTTGGTCTTAGAAGAATAAGACCCACACAAATAGGTGATCTGAGAATCTTAGTTTTCTTATCAGGAGTCCATCTTGCTGTTGTGAGGAGTCCCAAATACTTTGGCGGGAAGAGATTCCTGAGAAATACAAGTTTCCCTCTCTAGTTCCTTTCGCAGAACGACTGACCTAAATCACAGTGGGATCTGCATTCATAGTACACATTTTTTCATGCGTGAGCCCTGGTTCGTGAGATGAAGAAGAACTGTCCCACACCTTTAATAGGCAGCCTGCTCCTCCTTTTCCTTCAGTTCTATTACTGGCATGTTTTGCTGTTATGGTGGCCTGTCTAAAGCTGATACTCTGAGTGCCAGTGTCCTCCCATTCTCATCAGAAGCCTGAGAGGAGGCTGAGAGGTAAGTAGACCTCCCAAAGAGTCCACTCTGTATCCCACCCTCCCTTCATCTGCCTGGGAGCTGACCGCAGAGGACAGGTTGACCGCACTTGCATGTCTGTATTCATTCCCAACCCGCGGCTTGAGCGCTCTGGCATCAGATCCCCCATACAGAGGCAGACTCTGTTGTCTTACCAAGTGTGCAGAATCTGATGTGTCTGATCTGCTTTGCAGGTCTTTTCTCGGTACAACCCCCCTGGCAAGTCTTTCTCCCCAAACTCCATTCAAGATTCCCAGTCGCTAGAGTTCCTATGACAAACATTAAGTTTGAAACCAATGAGCCTCAAACGAAGATTGAAATTCAAACTGACTACTTGACTCTAGCATGAAAATTGGCAAGGATCAGAGTTAGAATAGCAAATATGAGCCTTTGAAGTAATGGCAAGACAAATTCGACTGGGTCAGGGTTGCTCTATTTTTTTTTTTTAACAAACACATTTGTGTTAAAATGTTTTGACAATGAAATCCATTGGATATAATGTCTTTTTTTTATGAAAAAGGTGTACATTTTGTTTTAAGTGTCAGACATTTTAATATTTTTCTAAAGAGGCACAGTTTCTCACAATTTCTTTCAAGCATTATGTATTATGTATTTGAAGCATACATTTTCGCACTTTTAACTTGATTCCTGCTGTGAATGCTCCTTCAAACTTCACCAAATCAAGTGTAGCTTTGTTCGCTGACTGCCACTGTCATCTGGTGCTGTTGCAAGCAATGCCAGAGGAAAAGATGACGTGTTGCCACTAAGTGGACCCCGGTTGGCCTAGGAAGCCGCAATTGCTGCAAATGAGTAGCGCTCAGTCAACCTAGAAAAAGAAGCCATGCCTTGCCATCTACATTTTAATTGCCAATCGTTCCTGGTGCCTAGTAGAAGTTGCTGGGAGGACTGAAGGCGCAGACTGCACCCTGCAAATAATCTGATGTGTGAGTCCATCATGCAGATGCTGCAAGGTTTCACCTGCGATTGGAGCAACGAACTGAGACATGCTCCCAAAGTAAACCTGGGATAAGAAATAATGAACAGAGTTGCACATCGAATCCATTTGGTGAGTAACAGTGGTGAATACTGGTGACTATAACTACTGGGAATACTGAAAAGGGAGGGTGTAGCATTTACTGGGATCACAATTGGGATACAGCCCGGTATCAACTAATTTACTTTATTTGAATTGTATAGTATTTAGTTCTACTGTGTGATTAAAGTATTTGCCAGTACAAAAGGACAAGCACTGTGCTGGACATTACGTTATTGTATCTGTTGGATCATAATTAAGCCCTGAGCTGTGTACCCCTGAACACAACCACTCTGAGAAACCTGTGACTGCTCGTCCTCACTACAATGAGAGTGAAGTGTGAAAGGGTTTACCTGGCTCACTTTGGAGAACTATACTAGGATGGATCCCAGGACACCATTTTCAAACAACCTCAACCGCTATTATCGAAGCCCAAGAGCCCCCTTCGCAGTCACTGCCACCCCTCTCCAACTCCTCACCCACCACCCCAACTCCTCACCCCCACCCCTCGAGATGGATCTGAAAGAAAAATTCTGGAATATCATACATTTTGTTAGCGCAATTAAAATTTCACTCAGGCCTAGTTTAGACTGAAGGAGCAAAATACAGCTGGAAAGAGGAAGGAAACGGCATAGTGTTAATATTGGAAAGCCCTTCTGTCTGTATATTTTAGCATTCGCGACACCATCTTACAATCTGGACGCCATTTTGTATGATAATCGAAACTGTTGCTTAGTTATTTTCGAGAAACAGTCCTTGGTAAGTTTCGTTTCCAAGGTTGAGCTTTTTCTTCCTATAATTGCAAGTATCCTCGTTAGTTCATACCTTCCTTGTTAGATGGAGCCTTTCTCCCACCCGTCTGGTAGGGAGGATAGGCCAGATGACTTTGGGCAGTAGATAGCCTGTGCCCAGCTGCAGAATCGAAACTTATGCTCTGTACCCCCATTGTATTACGACACCTGCTAGTGTTTTTCCACAGTAGGCGTGCCTTTGTGGACTTTGCAAACGTGCATAATGTAATTGTATGCTTACGGGCTTCAGTCCCTCGACAGTCATCCCAAGAGGCTGGTCAGACTGGGCTCCACTGCAGTGTAATCTCAATAAATATCTGGTTTGTATTCTCTACTGTCTGATCGACTCTTCATTTGTAGGAAGGCAGAGGACGTGGTCGTGAGTGACCCGGGTGGCCCTTTTCGGGTCACTTCCTTCAGTTGGCGCCTGAGCAGGGACCCCACCAGGTGACCCATCTCGCCCGTAATCGGGTTGTGGAGGTCGGGGTTGCGTCCGGTCGGATGGGCGGATCGGGGATCCCCACACGACCGAGCTTGGTTCTCGCGGCTGCCCCGCCTGTCTGATCGGGCGGCTCCTCGTCTAGTGGTCATCTTGGCTGGGGTCCTGAACGGCGAAACTTTTGGATTTGACCGTTTGGTCCGAAGAGTCAGCAGTGGAGAATAACTTTGTTTGACCTGTGTGCACCAGGTGAGTTTGTCTTGATTCTTGGTAAATATGGCGCCATCTTAGCTGTTTGAACTTGATAGGTCTGCGGACCGTTCAGAGATACAGGGTGTCTGTGGATACCTTGCCAGGCAACTCAGTGAATTTGGCTTACGTTTGAAAATATCTCGGGATTGAGCCTGTCTCTCTTTGGTGCAGTCTGTGGACTGTTTTCGGAACAAGCGCTTGAATTTGTTTGGGTTCTTTGTGCACATGGTGCACCGTTTGTTTGACTTTGGTACGATCTGAGGATCGTTTTGGAATAAGCGCTTAGAATATTTGAACTTTTGTATTTGGTACCAATACTTTGTTGGAAGGGGTCTGTTGACCTGCTTTGGAAGAGCTGTTTGTGAGGTTTGGTTGAGCGTGCTGTGTGTAAGAATGCCTTGTTTTAGCAAGTTGTGTTGTGTGGGATGTCGTTGTTGTTCTGCTGATGCTCGATTGGAAGAGAAGCAACCTGCACCCGCAGAGGGCACACCGAATTATGATATGTATATTAAGTACAGCCTTGGCCCTATTATATTTAGTACATTATGGCACAAATATACCAGGGACAACGCTGAATTGCAATGGCCATCAACAGGCACCTTTGATGAACAGAAATTGAATTATTTGGAGGAAAACTTTTTGCTAAACGTAGTAGGCAGTCGATGTTTGATTACCTTCAGGTGTGGTGGAAGGAAGCTAAACAGCAACGGCTGAGGGCGGAAAGGGAGGCACAGAGGAAGAAAACGCAGACATTGACTCAGAAAGCGGTGGCACATGATAAGGAAAAAGTGGAGAAGGGTATAGAATGTGCAGATAGGAGGTTTCAATTGCAATGTGATATTTCTTATGTTACTAGAGAGGAAACAGACACTTTTATGAAAGAGCTATTGGAAGACAGACCGCCTCCCCCTTATGCCTCGAATAGAATATACCCTGTTGTTCCACAGGCCTCGTCATCTGCCTCTGCCCCCCCCCCCCCTGTTTCCGTTGTATCTGGTATTGATCGAAGCGTTTTGGTTTCGGCATCACTAGTTTCTTCTGTGGCTCCGTCCCCCACAGCCACTGCGACTGCCGGTCCTCCTGCTACCCCTGTTGTTACGATGTCACTTTCTTCTGCACAGACACCTACTACTCAGCCTATGTTGACCTTGATGCCCCCTCTTTGACCAGTATGTTGGCCCCTGTTTTTAATCCTACCCCCTTGTTAGATGCGGAGACACCGGTGCGTGATCAGGTCGAAGGAGCTGGGGCAGTTGCAAAGGAGCGATTAGGACGGGCTGCACCATCTTTAAAGCCCTTTCCGGTCTTGGCCCAGTATTCATCTCATCTAGGATCCATCGTTATGTCCCCTACCGTGAACTACGCTCCTCTCATTTGAATTTGCTCACCATCCCCACTTTCAAACGCAAAAAACATGGTGGCCTTGGATTTTCTTTTTTGGCCCCTCAATTTTGGAATGCTCTCCCCATTGGACTGAGGTTAGCTACCTCCTACGCCCAGTTCAGAACACTTCTTAAGACTCTTTTGTTCTCTCAGGCCTACGAGTAAAGCTTCTGTTCATTATAACATTGTCGCTCCTCTGCTCTCAGCGCCATGAAACCGCTTGGTGTTAGTGCGCTCTATAAATATTTTTAACATAACATAACACGTGTGTTGATTCGGTCTGATGTGGGAGATGTAGAGAAGAATATGGTGGCAAATCAGGCTTCCCAGTGGGCCCGTAGTCCTATTTATGGTGTTGAGGATGTTTGGAGTGTGTTAAAGGATTATGAGCCATTTGTTCAGCAATATGTACTTAAACATATGTCAGCCACTTTGATTGGACTATGGGAACAGTGTTTTAAAGGTGTTGCACCACAGGCTGTTTACGATATTAGGGACCAAGTATATGCTGCGGGCATGCCTCTCAATTAGGTTTTTGCTAGTGTTACTACACTGATTGGATATCGCGGTAAATTGCATCAGAAATCCCCGACGGTAATATATCAGTTCCCAATGAGGGAAGTTCATCCCGTTTTTCACCCGGAGATACCAGAGTTACGTGATCAACATAATCAAGTGACTAGACAACCAGTAGAGGCCCGTTTTCAAGAGCAATGGGTTTATACTCCATGGAAGAGGAGTGAAGTCCTCGCAATTAAGGCTCAGTTGCCCGACCCCAGGAAAAATCCTATTGCTTACTATAAGGAATTGACAGAGGCTGCTGCATCGACGATAATGAGGTTGGCAGATATTGAAATGTTTTTTGGCTTATTGGTACCAGTGGATGTCTGGCGACAGGCGCACACTCAGAACCATGCCCTAGAATTGGGTGGTACATGGGGTGAGATTAAGGAGTGGGATAAGGAGAGGAAGCCCAGTGATAAACCTAAGGCTGAGATCTTGGCTTTGCCAGATCGCATCATTACTTATATGCACTCTCTTATTTCACCCCGGAAGGTGGATTGGGATAAGCTAGCCGTATGTCGTCAGATGAAAGATGAGTGTGTCTGATTTTTATCCTCGGTTTGAAGGTGTGTTTTGGGATTTTAGTGGCCAGGATTTGTCCTTGGAAGGGGGTATCCGATTGTTTGTCAACAGGTTTGTCACAAATTTGCTCCCAGAGATTGCGACCCGGTTGCAGGCTGCTGAGAGCACATGGACTAATTCTACCCCTTCCGTAATATTGAGTATGGCTCAGTATAATGAGCATAGAGAAAATGAGGAGAAGGTTGAAAAGAAAACAAAGGAGTTGAAAACTAAGGTACTGATACAGCAGGCATCTAGGGGGCAGGGACGGGGTCGAGGAATTGGACCGGCCAGGCAGCTTCCTCATACGATCCGGAGTGCTGTGCCTGTGGGCCTCAATCAGTGTGTGTATTGTAAAGAGGAAGGGCACTGGCGTAGCGAGTGCCCGGTTTTGCTGAAAAAGGTTGCATCTCCTAGGGGACGGGGAGAGAGAGGGCGAGGACGGGGAGCAGCCAGTCAGGATGGGGACCAGGCTACCGGAACGACATCAGGCCGTACCAATCAGAATTATTTCCATGACGTTCGGGGCTGACAGTATTATCATGATGATTATGATTTGGAGGATGTGACTGGGTCGTCTTACAGCTAGGACAGCCAAGGACAGGGTAAGGGACCAGTTCCGATACCTGTAGATCAGCATGGACCTTATATTAGTGTGGATTTGCAGGGCTCGAAGAAGAAATTTTTAGTGGATACAGGAGCAATGAATAGTTCTGTTGCGAGGTCACTGGTCCCTGGGGCAGCCCTGTCTGGACATAACAATGTTTTGGTTGGTTTTTCCGGTATGCCGGTAGTAAGCCCCATCTCTAAACCCCTTGCCTTGACTATAGGTCCCTTTACCGTTGATTCGCCGTTTTTACTAACATCAAATTGTGGAGAGAATCTGTTGGGATTAGATCTGTTGAAGAAGCTACGTGCTACTATTTACTGTTACCCTGACGGTGTCCATCTGACAATGGGTCCGAGTGTGGTTAGTACTATACAATGCTTGTCTAAAGATGCACCCCTCCCAGTTGAGTTTAAAGATGTTCCATTGACGCTGTGGGCTGCAAGTGATACAGATGTGGGACTTTTGCAAATACCTCCAATTTCTATTCAGGTTAAAGAAAATGCGATATTGCCTCGTATTCCTCAGTATAAAGATTTTGCATGCAGGAGAACAGGCATTGTTACATATAGTACAAGATTTGATTCAGTCAGGAGTTGTTGAAGAGACAGCGGCAAATGTGTGCAATAGCCCCATCCTTCCTGTCCTCAAGAGGCCACCTCCGGATTCTCCTGATAATGTTGCTGATGACTATCGTTTTGTGATTGATTTGCGCGAAGTTAATAAGATAGTAATCCCTCAGTTCCCTGTGGTCCCTGACATTACTGCTCTTCTGACCATGATTCCTTATTCTGCCAAATTCTTTTCTGTCATTGATCTGAAAAAAGCTTTCTTTAGCATCCCTGTTCATCCCAATAGCAGGCACCTGTTCGGGTTCTCCCTGGCAGGTCGTAGTTTTAGATTTTGTCGGGTTCCTCAGGGCTATACTGAGAGTCCTAGTATATATAGCCAAGCTCTGAAGGGTCAATTGGACTCCCTTACCCTTCCTCCAGGTATTGTATTGCTGCAGTATGTGGACGATGTTTTGATTGCGTCCGATACTGAAGACGGATGTAAAGCAGCTACAGTCAAATTGTTGCTGCATTTGGCTCAACATGGACATAAAGTGTCCCTTTCCAAATTCCAATATTGTCGACTGGAGGTCGCCTATTTAGGTCACCTACTGTCGAAGGAGGGTCGAAAACTAACTCCAGAGTGCATTAACGCTATAATTAACATGCCTTTTCCAAGGACCCAAAGGGATGTGCAAGCCTTTATTGGTATCACTTGATATTGGCATCATTGGATACCCAATTTTGCTTTACTAACAAAGCCTCTGTTATCTTTAACAACTAAAGATGTTCATGAACCTTTGCCTTGGACGCTTGAATGTCAACAAGCTTTTGAGCAATTGAAGGTTGTGCTTTGCTTGGCTCCTGTGCATGGCACACCTGATTATAACAAGCTGTTCGTGTTGTATGTACACGAGTCGGCCGGTTGTGCGCTTTCTGTCTTAACACAGGCTTTTGGAGGTAAGCAGAGGCCGTGTGCGTATTTTTCTGCTGTGCTTGATCCCGTCACGAAAGCCCTCCCGAGCTGTTTAAGAGCGACCGCGGCAGAGGCCGTCTCTATTCGACAATCGGCAGGGCTTGTTCTTGATACTGATCTCACAGTTATGGTACCCCATGCTATGGATACGCTTTTGAACAGAACAAAGACACAGCACCTTACCAGTGCACGTCTGACTGGCTATGAGCTAACTCTTTTTGCACCACATATTACGATCAAACGCTGTGCCACTCTAAATCCTGCCACGTTACTACCCCTCCCTTCGTAGAGTGAGGAGACAGACATACATGATTGTATGTTTCGCACTGAGGCGGAGACGAAGGGATGGGTAGACTGACTGATATTCCCTTATCTGATCCCCAAGGGGAACTATATGTCGATGGCTCTTGTTTTAAATTATATCCGAGAGGGCACGCGCCTGCGCACCCATCTGTCGCACTGCGAGATACAGGAATATTTCCATATCGTAAACAACTTGTTTTCTTTCTTTTTGCAATAATCTTCTCATTCAAAGTAAACCGATCTGTAATCACAAAGCCTTCATCCAAAGTTCATCCATATTTCCAACATCATGGCGAAAACAGCGTAATTCCAGCATGATTCATTTACTTAACTTTTTCAAATGTTTCCTGCATACCCTCCGGGCCTTCAACAGCGACACGTTGGAATGAATCATACACGACAAGTTGTCTCATCAAAAGGTATTTATTACTTTTCACCCAATGCATTTCAGGCCGCAAGGGCCCTTCGTCAGGGGTCACTGAAATGGATAATAAAACAGACCATCTATACAAAACAAACTCTCTACATTAAAAAATAAAATGATAATGTAACTGAAACTACACACCCAAATAATTCTGCCCTCTATTCACCCTTGCTAACAATCATAACCCAGAAACTCCAAGTGCTAGTCCTGTCCCTCCTCCAAGTTATCCCTTGCCCAAACTCTAAAATTAAAAATAATCCAGCGCGCAAAAGCTAAATAATAATTCCAAAAACCTACTCCCCGTACTAACATTAACAACATCCCACAATAAACCCATCTGTAAAACCCCACTTATACTAGTACCAACCCCTTCAGTACAATATGATTTGTAAACTAGTGAGTCACCTTCATACCCGAAACCGGCATCCTCATCATGACGTGCAAATCCATTCGCCACTGCCAGCATTCAGTTTGACTCAAGCCTTTCCAAACGTGGTTTTATAAGCACGTGCACTCCATGAAACAGGTGTGGTTCTAACCCCATGACCTGATCCGATTGAAATTCAAACACTTAAAGAAACAGCTTCCAAAGTTGTTTCGTGAAAAGGAAAACAATCCCCATTCAGCACCCAATACTTCACGTGCACCAGTATCCCAACACTACTTTACACACCCCAAATTAGATTTCAACCCTCCCAAGTCAAACCATGAATGAACGCTGAAACCATACCTGAAAATACAACCAAAAATACATGAAATAAATACAGCTTCAATTAAATGGAAAAAAGAACCTTAAATGTCTACAGAATTGAGATGCCCCATACAACTGACTTCGTTGTTTCAGTCCGTTGTAATCCATTATCGCTACATGAGCGCCACTCGGATTTTTCATGTCCTCACGCTGCCTCCGGAGTGATGTATGTATACGCAATCAATGCTTAGTGGTATTCAATGCCTTTATCCATGGGGTGCAAACTGACGTAGGGACAGTCTGTTTGTATAACAAGAGAAAAGATGAAAGAATGCACTCCTTCCCTTTAATTTTTAGTAGTTTGTCAAACTTAATAGAAATTTTTTTAATTAATGCGTGCGAACAGTCAGTGATCTGACCCAACAATCACAGTTCTGTCAAAGAATGTCCGAGAGGGCACGCGCCTGCGCACCCTTCTGTCGCACTGCGAGATACAGGAATATTTCCATATCGTAAACAACTTGTTTTCTTTCTTTTTGCAATAATGCTCTTATTCAAAGTAAACCGATCTGTAATCACAAAGCCTTCATCCAAAGTTCATCCATATTTCCAACATCACAGCGAAAACAGCGTAATTCCAGCATGATTCATTTACTTTACTTTTTCAAATGTCTCCTGCATGCCCTCCGGGCCTTCAACAGCGACACGTTGGAATGAATCATACACGACAAGTTGGCTCATCAAAAGGTATTTATTACTTTTCACCCAATGCATTTCAGGCCGCAAGGGCCCTTCGTCAGGGGTCACTGAAATGGATAATAAAACAGACATCTCAACCATCTATACAAAACAAACTCTCTACATTAAAAAATAAAATGATAATGTAACTGAAACTACACACCCAAATAGTTCTGCCCTCTATTCACCCTTGCTAACAATCATGACCCAGAAACTCCAAGTGCTAGTCCTGTCCTTCCTCCAAGTTATCCCTTGCCCAAACTCTAAAATGAAAAATAATCCAGCGCGCAAAAGCTAAATAATAATCCCAAAAACCTACTCCCCGTACTAACATTAACAACATCCCACAATAAACCCATCTGTAAAACCCCACTTATACTAGTACCAACCCCTTCAGTACAATATGATTTGTAAACTAGCGAGTCACCTTCATAGCCGATACCGGCATCCTCATCATGACGTGCAAATCCATTCACCACTGCCAGCATTCAGTTTGACTCAAGCCTTTCCAAACGTGGTTTTATAAGCACGAGCACTCCATGAAACAGGTGTGGTTCTAACCCCATGACCTGATCCGATTGAAATTCAAACAATTCCCATTCAGCACCCAATACTTCACGTGCACCAGTATCCCAACACTACTTTACACACCCCAAATTAGATTTCAACCCTCCCAAGTCAAACCATGAATGAACGCTGAAACCTTACCTGAAAATACAACCAAAAATACATGAAATAAATACAGCTTCAATTAAATGGAAAAAAATGAAAAAAAGAACCTCAAATGTCTACAGAATTGAGACGCCCCATACAACTGACTTCGTTGTTTCAGTCAGTTGTAATCCATTATCGCTACATGAGCGCCACTCGGATTTTTCATGTCCTCATGCTGCCTCCGGAGTGATGTATGTATACGCAAGCAATGCTTAGTGCTATTCGATGCCTTTATCCATGGGGTGCAAACTGACGTAGGGACAGTCTGTTTGTATAACAAGAGAAAAGATGAAAGAATGCACTCCTTCCCTTTAATTTTTAGTAGTTTGTCAAACTTGGCAGAAAAATTATTAATTAATGCGTGCGAACAGTCAGTGATCTGTCCTAACAACTTCTTTTCTTTCTTTTTGCAATGAAAAAGTAAAGTAAATTAATCATGCTGGAATTACGCTGTTTTCGCGGTGATGTTGGAAATATGGATGAACTTTGGATGAAGGCTTTGTGATTACAGATCAGTTTACTTTGAATAAGAGGATTATTGCAAAAAGAAAGAAAACAAGTTGTTTACGATATGGAAATATTCCTGTATCTCGCAGAGCGACAGATGGGTGCGCAGGCGCGTGCCCTCTCGGATATTCTTTGACAGAACTGTGATTGTTGGGACAGATCACTGACTGTTCGCACGCATTAATTAATAATTTTTCTACCAAGTTTGACAAACTACTAAAAATTAAAGGGAAGGAGTGCATTCTTTCATCTTTTCTCTTCTTGTTTTAAATTACCAGATGGCACCACAACTGCTGCTTATGCGATCACAACACTGCGCACGATAGTTGGGACATCACGAGTCCCCTATCAGTCGGCCCAAGCTGCAGAGCTGGCAGCTCTAATTCGGGCATGTGAGTTGAGTCAGGGACTAGTGGTTAATATTTACACTGACAGTCAGTATGCTTTTGGAGTCGCTCATAATTTTGGGCAGCTCTGGAAAGAGAGGGGATTCCTTACCTCCCATGGTTCAAAGATTCAACATGGCCCTTTGATAAATAGACTTTTGTCGGCGTTGACCCTGCCCAAGAAACTGGCAATAGTAAAGTGTAGTGCTCACAAAGCAATTACTGATGATGTGGGGAGGGGAAATGCTTTTGCGGATCAAACAGCTAAAGAGACGGCCCGATCTAAGATGGAAAAGATGTTTGTAGCAGGTCCTGCTAGATGGGTGCCGGAAGTCACGATGTTTGAGGACACACTAGATAGTGTGAAAGAAATCCAGAGCGAAGCGATGTTTGAGGAATTAGCAATATGACAAGAGAGTACATCACAATTGGATGATGATGGGTGTTGGATAGATAAATCAGGGAAACAGAGATGGATGTTGCCAGATGCATATGTTCTCCCCCTAGTTACTATGGCTCATGGACCAGCTCACATTAGTGCTAGGGGTATTTGCAAGTTTCTCGATCCGGTGTGGCAGAATGATAATATTCCAAAGACGGCTGCCCATTTAGTGAAATATTGCATGGTGTGCATGTTTACAACCCAGGGAAGGGGATCCCTACACCTCCGGGAAATTTTGCACCTCCTTCTTTCCCTTTCAAAGTCCTGCAAATGGACTTCATTGAGATGGAACGGGTGAACAATCTGAAGTATGGGTTGGTGGTGGTTTGCGTATTCAGTAAATGGGTTGAGGCTTATCCTACCAAGGAAAATACAGCCCTAGTGACGGCGAAAGCTCTTTTAAAGGCGTTTTTCCCTCACTTTGGTTTGCCCCGTTTGATTTGGAGTGACAATGGCAGTCATTTTAATTCTAAGGTCATCTAGTTAGTGTGCGATGGCTTGCACATTAAGAAAGAAATTCATGCCGCGAATCACCCCCAGTCAGCAGGTTTAATTGAGAAGTACAATGGTACTCTCAAACTAAAGATGGCCAAAATTCAGGAGAGTACAGGATTGAAGTGGCCAGATGCTTTACCATTGGCTTTGTTGTCAACGAGAGTTACAGCCCATACAAGAACAGGGTTGTCCCCGTATGAGATTGTCTTTGGTAGGCCCGCTAATGTCTGGGGAGTACCAAGACCCCGCCATTTTTCTGAGATAGAGTACCCCTTGTTGATAGACTATTTGTATGAGTTAACAAAAAATGTGCCTTCTATTCATCAGCAGATTCAAGAGGCCTTGCCATCCGCTACAGAGAGACCCGGCCACGACCTTCGGCCTGGCGACTATATTCTCATAAAACACTTCCAGCGAAAAGGCAGCTTGGAGCCCAGATGGAAGGGGCCTTATCAGATCCTCCTCGCCACCCGCACTGCAGTCAAAGTGGACGGCCGGAAACATTTAATAGACTCTACGCATACCAAGAAGGTGCCTCTTCCCCTGCCGTATGACCAATGGAGGATCGACGGTATAGGGGACTTTGAGACGGAAAAGGTTCCACGTTTCATCCCTTTCTCCGATGCCAGAATAACGTGGACACCTTCTGAGGAGGAGAGTGATGCAGTCCTAAATGAAGCAGTGCCACCGGAGGTTAAGGCCAGCCAAGAGCTCCAGTCAGCTGGCCCTTCTGTGTTTGAATCCGAATCAGTCCAAACCGCTGAAAGTGAATGTTTGTTTCTTGATCCCTCTGTTCCTGGAGTTGTTAAGTACAATTTGCGTCCTCGACGGAGGAACAGTGCAACAAAGGAAAAGTCAGACTAGTAGGGATGGACTTCATGGATGAAGAATAGGGACAATAGAGCAGGGGCAGAGAGATTGGTGCATTGATCAAGACACTGGACAGGATACGTTTGGGGTGTTTTCCCAGGAGGGAGAATACCCTATCCTGAAAGAAGTGGATTTTCCTCAGCAAGGGCTGCAATTGTGTAGCTCCAACAAGAAGTGCTGGATAGCACCACTGTGGATGAACGATAGGAGCCTGCCAGCGAGGCTCACAGGAGAAGACAAACGGACGCTGGAAAGAAGATTGTTTGTTTAGTTTCATTACGGATAGATTAATAGTACCTTTTCATTACGCTATCATGCATCTTTTTGGCAGGCCAATGATTGATGAAGAACAGCAATTAGGTTTTGTTGTTTTGCCCCGATCATCATGGGTGAAGCAGCGGAGAGTGCCATTCCTTCTTTTTGCTATTCTGCTGATGATTATTCTTTGTGGAGTTCTTTGGGCGTTAGAAAATGCAAGTAATTCACCTACTTCTGACAATGATATCTCTTCCACACCGAGATGAAAAAGAATGCTTTCTAATAATGTTTTTCTAGATACTCATAAGAGATTTTTTGGTAATGGTGTTGCTTGTTATCCTACTGAATCTGTAACTAGTCTATGGACTGCTTACCCTCCGTCTTTGATAAATTATACATATTCTAAGCTGACAAATTTTGTTGAGGTAAAAGGGGAGTTTGGTTTTGGCTACCCAGGACCATGCTTGTATCATCGTCAACCCACTGGAACAGGATACCCCGGTTGTGACAATAATACGTACTGTGATAACTTTTATTTTGAAGAGCAAAATAGTACATTGGTGGGTTGGCATTATAAAGAAGTGACAGTTCCCCGAAAAGCTGGCTATTACCCTGCTTGTTGCCCCATCATAAATAATACTGATACTATTTTGAATATCAACTGTTCAGGGATGATCATATTCAAACGAACATTCCTTTTGAAAGGTTTGAAAGGTTCTGACACTGTGACAGGTAATTCTCGTTATGCAGCTGTGGATTATGATAGGCCGATATATGCCCACCCCGGGTTCTTCTTTCTCACAAATGGAACGTACTCAAATGTTCATAATGGCACCAATGATGTAGCTCTTGGGATGGTGCTGCCCCTGGGGGTCCCTTGCAAATATGCCCACAGACAAAAAAATGGGTAAAGAGGACACTTACAAAGGAATTTTGCGAAGGAGTAACAGATATTGAGATCAACAGTTATAGTAATGGTATTACTTTTGGTTATATCCTGTCTGCCATTTTCACATTAGGGGAGTGGCTATGAGTAGGACTGAAAAGGCTCGGGAATATTTTGGCTGTAAATTACATATATTGTCAAATACCACAGTAGCAGCATTACGTGACATCACCATTCAATTAGAAAGTATGAGGATTTATTCTGAACAGACTAGATATGCAGTGGACTTTATTTTAGCAAATAATGGTGGTGCATGCGCAGTTATTGGCGATCAGTGTGTAGTGGGCATAACAAATATGGAAAAGAATATCACCAAGCATATCCTGGATATTATTGAGAATGTCAAAGGTATAGAAGCAGGTAATTGGAGTTGGTCCCTTTTTGGAACATGGGGGTGGCTAATAGAGAAAGCAATATATTTCATTGTTATATTGATATGTTGCTGTGTTTTAATTCAATGTCTCCCAATGTGCTGCAAATACTGTATCTCTGTATTGGTTCCGAAGAGGAAGATATCGATTCATGATACTAATGCTGCAATAATGTTACAGAAAGAAATAGATGACATCATGGCCATAGACGAGGGCGTCTTCGAAACGTCCTCTCTTCTCTTGGAATATATTCCCACTATTGACAACATAACATGTGCATAAAAGGCTATGTGCTTTATTATTCCTTTATTATTCCTTTATGTTTCTGCTTTGATTTTCGATTGTAGATGGTTAGCTCATGCTAACAGGAGTGTTTGTTAATATTGGAAAGCCCTTCTGTCCTTATATTTTAGCATTCGCGACACCATCTTACAATGTGGACGCCATTTTGTATGATAATCGAAACTGTTGCTTAGTTATTTTCGAGAAACAGTCCTTGGTAAGTTTCGTTTCCAAGGTTGAGCTTTTTCTTCCTATAATTGCAAGTATCCTCGTTAGTACATACCTTCCTTGTTAGATGGAGCCTTTCTCCCACCCGTCTGGTAGGGAGGATAGGCCAGATGACCTTGGGCAGTAGATAGCCTGTGCCCAGCTGCAGAATCGAAACTTATGCTCTGTACCCCCATTGTATTACGACACCTGCTAGTGTTTTTCCATAGTAGGCGTGCCTTTGTGGACTTTGCAAACGTACATAATGTAATTGTATGCTTACGGGCTTCAGTCCCTCGACAGTCATCACAAGAGGCTGGTCAGACTGGGCTCCACTGCAGTGTAATCTCAATAAATATCTGGTTTGTATTCTCTACTGTCTGACCTACTCTTCATTTGTAGGAAGACGGAGGAGGTGGTCGTGAGTGACCCGGGTGGCCCTTTTCGGGTCACTTCCTTCAATAGTCTTAGCAGGACGTTTTATAAATACAATAAGGAGGTGATGAAGGGATAAGGAACAAGGGTTCAGATGTTTGATGCATTCATTCAAATAAAATGGAAGCGCTGTAACCCCTAAAATTAAATCTTAAAACAGTGACAAAACTCTGTTATTTACAGCAATAGAACCAATTCAGATCACAACCCAATCACAAAGGATTTTATCTTCTTCAGAGAAGTAAGGCAACCCATTTCAGTTCTAGAAGCTAACATGCACTAAATCTTTGAGTCTAAAAGTCCCCTCTCACCCAGTCAAAGTAAATGTAGACTACTTTAGCTATATATTTTCAGGTATGATCAGGGTCTCTGGAATAATGCGACTCTGTGGCTTCTGCTGTTTTCCGCATATTTATGGGTTTGCATCATCTGCTGCATAATCTGCAGATTTTAGCAAAACAAATTGTTTCAAGCTCAAACAGATCAAAAGTTACAAAAAACGTGATGACATGAATTTGCATTTAGTATAAGGCCTTTTGGAAAGGTTAACTAAGTCACCTTTCGGTTGCTTTTTTCTGTATTTGGTTACTAAATTGATACTAAAAAGGTGAAATCTTTGCTCAGACAGTATTACCAGGTGTAAAAATTACAAAGTAATGAAGTAATAATATCAAAAAATGTTGCATATGCTGCATAATTTGCCTATTCCTGCTGCATAATTTAGTCAATGTTGCCCCATAATTTGGTGCTCCCCGCCGCACAATTCCATGGGCCCTGGGTACGATTAGGAAGTTGATCACCCAAATGATATAAATGTTCATCATCCTAGCCTAGTAGTGTATCCATAGCACCATGGGCCATGAGGATTGCAGTCAGCTTGCTGGTCACCTTCAAACACTCTATGTCTCCCCTCAAGATCGATGGCATGAGGGTGCTTATTTGAGAGAAAGAGCACCCTTGGAACCTGGAATTAGCACTCAAGAAGGAGATGTGGTCTAGCAGCTAATTTGCTGACTTTGGAATTTGAAGACTTTAGTTTTAAATCCTGCTTCAGTGCTTGACCAAAAGTCTTGTAATTCTGGCAGAAATCTTGTACTCACCAAGTTATAAAAATATTAAATACAAAGTAATTATGTAATGCCAATATGTACAAACAAACAAACAAACAAACAAAATCTCATATTCTCAAATCATATCCCATTCCCTTTTTAATGTACAGTGCTGCATTGGCCCCCTCACTAGGTTAATGATGCTACATAAATGTTAACCCATACGTACATGCATACAGTCTTACTGATTGGCTGCCAAAAAATTCAAGACAAAAAAATGTAATCTCTCACCAAGGGCTAAATATGTATTTATGTATTTTAAAGTTTTAGAATGTGCTAGGATGTTACTGGAGGCCATTTAGCAGCTGTGGATGTTGCTAAATTGATGACCTATCCTATTGTTATCCCAGATCTGAGAGAAGGCTGTGAACCTTATTGTTCCAATAGAACTTTGGGTCAAATGTACTAGGGTTGTGGTGGCAAAAAGCAATTGTAATTTGAGACTAGTCTTTATTCAACCAGAAACGTATTCTGCGAACCAACCTATGTATTAAATGTCAGTTCCCAAAATAAAGATTACGATTGAGTGGCAATCTGACCTACCTATTTAATATGCATTAGGTAGGGTGCAAATTCAAACTCAATTCAATTGGTCATAACCTCACGGTGGTGGCCTGCAGGAGTCAGCAGACCACCATGTCTGTTGTTGTTTATAAATAAAGTCAACTTTAAAAAAAGCAGCTCCATTTCCTTAAAGGAAACATGACTGCTTTTTTGAAGAAAAGTTTCATTTAAAAAAAAAAAAAATGTTTTATTGAGAGTTAGCAGTAGCTTCCTATGGTTTGTGACTGGAATGCCCAAATGTGAACATAGCTATTCCCCTTGTAAATCGATTTGCCCCATTGAGGAATTTTGACAGTATTGATTGACAATTGGCCCCAATGGAGGGTGGGTAAACTATAGGGTGCCCTCCCTTAAAATCTGTCCCCACCCAAACCTGTCCGTTGAACCAGAAATTTATATCCTGGAATATTGCGGGACTAAGGACTAAAAAAGATGAGGAGCCATGGCTCGTAACAATAAGGTCCTGTCATATCGTCACATAACAAGAAAAATGGGATACGTCTGACTCTTTTATCTTAGACGTTTTTACTCCCTTTTATAAAGCTGCTTCTCCTTTGACTGTAGGACGTGCAAAGGGAGGCCTGCTTACCCTGATATAACGTAAATTAGCTTGCACGATGAAGTTGTTGCTTTGTCCCTCCCCCATTTGTTAGCAGTGAAGCTAACCTTCTCTAAACGACCAATGCTGTTGGTAATCAACTTTTATCATTTTTTTTGTAGGGGAAACGATAGTGAGCACATTGCCGCACTTGAGGGTTTTTTTGAGCAATATGGAGAGGAGAGTTGCCCCTACTTTGAGGTTATTATAATGCGTGGTTTTAATGTACATCTTTGTCTTTCTAAATGCACTTTAGGTAGGGGACCTTGGAACACCTTGGTTCCTTCTGTTCATTTTGAACATTCTGCCCTTGGCTGTCGGTTATGGAGCTTACTTGCTATAAACAATCTACATTGTCTTGAACATGCTGGTGAGACAGAGTCAGTTCCATCTTTTATTGGCAGGGGCTGTTCCTCGACTATAACCCCATTTAGAGCTGCTTCAGCGATCATAACCCGTTGATTTTAGAAATGATGGGGGGCTGGTCTTCCATGGGGCTGAAAGAAAGAGCCTATCAAATAGGGATTTTAAACCAACAGATCAGGCCCGTAAAATTCAGGTGGGGGAAGATAATGCTGGAGGCCTTTTTAGATAAGCTATACATGGAGAGAGCAGAAGATATTAACCTATGTCTTGATAACCATGCTGAGGCCAGTGTGGTAATAGGGGCTTTTGATAACCTTGTAAAGCGGATTGCAGAAAATCTAACGGGGAGAGGAAAGATAGGGGATTGTAAGGGGGAAAAATGGTTTGACGCAGACTGCTCTAAATCGCATAAGGCTCTTATGAGTGCTCTAAAACATAAACCCAAGGATGAAGAAAAGATTAAGGCATGTAGGAAAGCCTATAGATTAGCCATAAAACTAAGGAAAGATAAGATACGGGAACAGGCATGGCACGATCTGAATCAGGTTAGTGTTCTGTCTAACAGCTCAAAATTCTGGAAAATTGTAAAGTCCTTTTTTTCTAGATCAACACTCCGTGAGAACAGAATGTGTCATCCTTGCTGATATATGGGTTAGTCATTTTGAGCAGATTTATAGAGGTGTGGACCTGTAGAACAATGTTACCCCCTGGGAACCCAGTATAGAAACGCATCCGCTAAGCTTTGGGTAGCTGAGGTCCAGAAAGCCATCATGGACACATCAGGATGAACAGCCCCTGGGCCAGACGGGGTCCCTGCGGATCTCTATAAGGCTGACCCAGGGACATGGGCAAAGATCTTAGCTAGGGTCTTCAACGCAGCAACAACAGGCGGCTCACCGCCCTCATAGTCCACAGCGGTTATTTTACCCATTTTTAAAAAGGGCGCCAGGGATGACCCTGCATGTTACCGCCCGATCTCATTACTAGACTCGGACGCAAAAATCATGGGGAAGGTGATTCTAGATCACTTAACAATATGGTTATACATAAGCAATGTAATTTCAGACTTGCAATATGGTTTCAGAAAAGGTATGGGGACAGTGGACCAATGCATAAATCTACTTACGATCATTGGCAAATATACTTTCGCTAAAAAGGGAGGTATGTACATGGCTTTCATGGACTTAGCATCCGCTTTCGACCAAGTGAATAGGTCAAAATTATGGCCCTTACTATTAGAGATTGGAATGGATGCTGATCTGGTGGCTTTCCTGCACTGGTCCCACTTAAATTTGACTGCCTCGGCCAGATACAATGATAATGGTTCCCTTACAGAATCCTGGTATGTTAAGCGAGGGGTGAGACAGGGATATATCTTGCCCCCCGTCTTGTTTACCTTATATATTAACAATCTGGGGGCTGCCCTGTCATCGGCTAGCAAAGACATCCCTTGAGCAGGCTCTAAACTCATCCCTGCTCTCTTATATGCAGACGATGCAGTTCTACTTGCGAGGACACAAATGGGGCTGCAAAGACTTGTAAACACTTTCATTGATTTTATGGTTTCACTTGCCCTCTCCATTAATTTCTCAAAGTCCCATATAATGTCGTCCGGTAACACAAAGCGTGACAAGCGTACGCTCTTATGCAAAAGTGGAGAACTGACAAATGTTGCTACATTTCCTTATTTGGCCATTTTGTTTGACGAAAAAGGGTCATGGGTAGCTCAGCGAATACTGAAAAAAATACCTTGTCTAGATTGGTAGGAGCGACTATGGATTTTGCAAGGAGACTGGGGAGTAAACCATTACAACCAATACTGAAGGTTTCATAATGAGAATGTATACCAATGGCCACGTATGGCAGCGAGGTATGGGGCCATAAGGAGGTCGGCGATTTGCAGGTGGTTGAAAATAAATACCTGCAGAAACTTTTATCTGTACCCCCCAGCACCTCATCTTTTATGGTGCATGAAGAACTAGGGCAGGGTTACATTTCTGACCGCATAGCAGTGGCCCCTTTAATATGGTTGTTAAAAACATGATCTAGTCCCACTCCTACCCTGAACCAATTTGTTTTAGAAGATTGCATGAGGCTTGACAGGGCTGCTGACGTTCCTTGGATAGGTTACTTCTCACAGCAGCTAGCGAATATAGGGCGCCCTGAGCTTTTTATACATACCAGACAGATGTACCCTGGTGAGTTGAAAGTAATTAAAAGGCAATTTCTAGCCAAGAGGATGGTGGAAAGGGAAAATAGTGAACTTAATAAACCCACGATACGACAAAACTTAGTTTTGAGTCCTGGGACCCTAGAACAACCTTTCTGGTGTTAAATTAAAATTTTACATCACGGCTTTCTTTTAACCAGATTTAGATTTAATTCTATTCACTGGTGTCTCACTGTCCCCAAGGGTTTTTCCAAGCCAGGGGCTTTAAAGCCCTGCTCTTGTGATGATTTCTCAGACCAAGATCTTTTACATTTGATGTTTTTCTGTGGATTTTATAATGATCTCCGGATAAAATACATTTTACCACTCTTAAAACATTGTAATTTTGCACAAGTGAGGCCAGCTCTGATATATCTGCTAATGTTGTCTTCACCTTTGATATGCTTCGGGTTGCGAGTTTTTTAACAGGAGCCTTACGGCGAAGGAAAAAATTTGATCATGCACTGAACCAATCTTAGAAATGTCATATTTTAGTGGGCATTGTTTTAAATTATTTGTTAGTACTTTATAGAATGCACTTTAACCAGGTCTATGAAAGTGCAGTAGTTTTGACTTCGGTTTTCACATTATATTAAGGCTATTATATATTAGGGCTCAGAGACCCATACATGGTAACTGTATATGTATTGTTGGATCTGCCCTTTTACTAAACATTGCATAAGTTTTTATCTTTTTCCTCTTGGTGTGTGCAAATGTGCTTTTATGGTCAATATTGACCGAATAAAGTTTTATTTGACTTGACTTGAGTGGCAATCTGACCTACCTATTTAATATGCGTTAGGTAGGTTGAAAATTCTAACTCAATTCAATTGGTCATGACCTCACGGAGGTGGCCTGCAAGGGGCAGCAGACCACCATATCTGTTGTTGTTTTTAAATAAAGTCAACTTTAAAAAAAAAAATAAGCAGCTCAATTTCCTTAAAGGAAGCAGGACTGCTTTTTTAAAGAAAAGTTTAATTTAAAACAAAAATGTTTTATTGAGAGTTAGCAGTAGCTTCCTATGGTTTGTGACTGGAATTCCAGTCGCAAACCTTTCCATTGATGCATATGTTATTGAATCGCAATTTTAAAAGGATGCCCATTACCCTTTTCAAATTATGATTCTGTAACCATTTGGAACCCCATTTTATGAGCTGGTGAAAGTTTACTGACTCCTAAAATGAGATTGTACATTAGAAAAGTCTATTTTCAGTCACAAACATTCCTACTTTATGAATTAGAGAGTTTGTGACCACAAAATATGTTAGTACATCTGGCCCTTATTTCTCAATGACTGATGTTTTGGACTCTGATAACAAAAAATGTCTCTGGCCCTTTTAGGTTTCTCCTGCAGAGGGCTTGTGCTGTGCTTGCGAAATCTCTTGTAATTTAAGGGGCTTACAGCCCGCCCATTACTTACATTCGTAGGCTCCGCAGTCACTCTCATTTTTTACAGCCCGCCCATTACTTAGCATTCGTAGGCTTCACAGTCACTCATTTTCTTGCTTCTCACTGGTCAGCAGCATCAGGTTTCACTCCCTCTTTCCTCTTCTGTTCCCTGGAGCTTGGACCAAGTACAGTTTCTGGCTGGCGGCCAGTGTCCTTCCACCGGCTGCATGCTTCTCAAGGTATTTTTTTTTATCTACGTTATAGCACTCCATAAGAGTGTACGTGTTTTCAGACTGTCTCCTCTCCTCCCTTACATTCCTTTTGTATAGTTACTTGTTTTATTTGTATTGTAGCTTTTAACCCACCACCTCTTCCTCCTGCTCTTCGTTGTTTCACGCACCCTTATTTCAGCCACCTCCCCCACCATCCCTTGTTGTCCCCTCTGTACAGTAATTTGGTATTGATATTTCTGTCGCAGCGCCTGCGTATCCTTAAACTATGTTTTTTTATGTAAAATCTGGTTTACTTTAACAATAAGAATGGCCATATCACATCGGGGACTTGTTCATGCAGTGTGATTCTGTATACTTTTTGGGCCTTCAAACCCCCATGGTTTGCAAGTAGCTCCCACTGGTGTGTTTCTCTAGGCATTTCCCACTATTGCTGTTGTTCGTCAGATTCAGGTTTGAAGTTGGCAAACTAGTCACAATGTTGACAAACATGATTTTTATTGAGGTAGCGTCTTACATGAAAATATTTTTAAATACTTCCCCTGCGTTAACTACATTTTAGGTTTCGCCTGCACAGCTCCACCCCATTTCAGCCACCTCCTCCACCATCCCCAGTTTTCCCGACCCTCCTATCTCGTGTCCTTTTTATCTCCATTCAGGCCCTTTTTTTTTTTTTTGCAGTTTTACATGGTGCGATCTCGACCCAAAGGTATTGAAGCGCTTAACATGAGCACCAGTTGCATTACACAAGGGCACACTATTTTTTGGGTTTTTAGGCACAGGGAGATTAAGGGGCTAAATACAAGTGCAGCGGCCCTGGGACCATCGTACTCTCGTTGGAGGTCCGACCACCCGATTTTGATGGTGTCGGTGGGACAGCCACAAGACTGCCGCCTCCACCAGGATCTTTGAGCCTGCTGTGGCGGCGGTGGCCAAAGTTGTGGCTTATGACGGCTGTGCCGATGCCAGCACTGATGTCCAAATTGCGATCTGCTGTCCTGCAGATCCCGCCATGAAGAGGCCGGTGGGACAGCAAGGATGGGGGCCCAAATGGGCCCCACGGGGCATTATAGCCCATTTAAAAATGTGCCTGGGGCACATGTTGTGCCTCCCCACAATTCCTGCACTGTTGTGGGTGCACTGTGTGGCATGCACAGTCCACCTGACGTGCAGAAGATGCTGAACTGCGGAGGAGTGCCTTGCAGGCCCTGTATATGGACCTCAGCATACCCCTGCCGCACCGCCAACCCTGGATTATAGTTGTAATATGGCAGGTGGGATTGCGAGGGCTTGGTGGTCTTTCTTGGACCGCGGCTGTGGTGGTCCCCGAGGAAGACTGCCAAAGTTGTAATCGGTCCCCAAGTGATTTCCCCAGAATCATAGGATGTTGATCCTATGCTGACTCCAACCCGGTTCCCCAGTTTCAAGGTCAGCAGGTCGCTGCTGTGCAGCATAGCTAAAAAGTAGAGCCATGTCACAGCACTTTTTATTATTTACGTGAAGTCATGTTGGACAGCAGCCAGGAGTGCTGTGCTACATGTCTAAAAAACATTGGCAAAGCCAATAGATCTCGCATAGACGAAACCTATTGGCTTTGCCAATGCTTGTTTTAGAAGTTACTTCCCACTGACACCTTGCTGAGAAATCAAAGCCTCTTTGAGCCCTGTTGTTAAACAGTGGCAGATTGTAAAGAGCTATTTTTTCCGGGCCCTATTCATTCCAGCGCTGTGCTTTCTGCAGTCCAACGGGTTTGCCTCTATTTGTTCTTGCTGAATTAGGTTTGGCTGATCACTCTGTTTTCCAAAATGAGGTTGGACCCAGGGCTGTATTAAGGATGCACTTTGTGAATGTGTTCTGCATCCAGAGGCTTTATACAAAACACGTAAAACCTTAATTTTTATTATTTTGTGACGGGCAGGTGAAGGAGCTCTTTTAGCACATGTAAAATGTTTTCCACATGTTCAGGCAAATCCAGAATCTTCTGGAGTTTCTGAAAGTCTTTATTTGGTGCTGCAGTGTAGACTACATAGCAACTGCTCAGACAGAATCAGATTAGTACAGGCAAGATTTTTATGTAGACCTGGTTATCAGAACCACTGTCTTGAACCTTCATGGCACAGGCAGTTCTTCTTCACACTGAACATTGCTGCAGAATTCAGATAATTTTATTTGTGGCTGCTTTTCAAGGTGATGGTGGTTTTCAATATGTGTCGTCCGCATACATCTGCATGTACATGTTAAACAGTTGTAGTGACAATGGTGAACTTCGGGTGGTTTAGAGTGGAGGCAATAGTAGCACTAATCCTTACTGACTGTCGCAGGTCCAACAGTAAATACTGCATTCAACAGAGGACTGTCACTTTGACTCCTGTTCATTCTTCCAGGCACACCATAGCAACTCATGGTAGACTGTCATTATTTTATTTATTTATTTTTGCAATTTTATATAGCGCGGATATGGCCCGAAGGCATCAGAGCGCTTTACAACAGTAGCATGATACAAGGGTACAGCAAATTACAGTTACACTAATTACATTCAGGCATATTGCATCGGTAGCTGCGACCAGGAAAAAAGCAGCCGTTGTACAGGGTTTTAGCTTGTGCTAGAACCTCGAACAGGCGCTTTGGTCTGTTCTTTGCAGAGTTCACAAGTACTCTGAAGTGAGTGGATTTGGCTCTAAGGATTCGGTCTTTGTACTGTTTTCGCACTATGCGAAGGTTATTCATACTCAGGTGAGAGGGTACTAATCTCCTTTCTTTCTCACTCTTCCTGTTAAGCTTTCTTTCTTCGTAGAGCTGTTTTGAAAACCAGGGATTGGAGGGTTTTGGTCTAGATAATTTGCACTTCTGGGGTGCAAATTTGTCGAGAAAGGATTCCATGCAGGAGTTGTAATTGTCGGTGGCCTCATTAATATCAAGGTAGGGGGGGATTCGCGATTAGGGTAGGAAGGGCCATGGTGGCCATGGCTTCTGTGTCAAGGTTGGATGTATTTCTGAACCATATTTTCTCTTTCTTAGGTTGCCCGGCGGTTTTGGTGTAAGAGCCGGAGAGGGAGAATGGGATCTGCATGTGGTCAGACCAGTCCACTGAAATGAGGTCGTACAACTGTAGATTGGGGGAATTGGAGATTTTAAGGTCAAGGATGGTGCCTTTGTGGTGTGTAGATTTAAGGCAGTGTTGGTGGAAATCACTGTCTTTGAGAAGGGCTGTAAAGGTGTCCACCAGGCTGTTACCCTCGATTCCCCAGTGGATGTTGAAGTCTCCAAGGAAGATCGTGTTGTCTGAGCTGATCAGTTGAGAGGTAAAGAGGTCCATACATTCCTCGATGAGGGAAATGTTATTATCCGGTGGATGGTAAATCACATTCAGTCTGATGTTGGAGGTAGTGGATGTGGGCATCTCCACTACCATGCATTCGAAAGACTGAAACTGACTCACGGACCCTGCATGTCAGTGAGTATCTGTGAATGAGTTCGAGACCTCCACCTCATTTATCTTCCCGGTAAGATGGAGTAATTGGGAGGAAGTAGGTCTAGAGTGTGGTTAGATGAGTCGTTTAGTCACGTTTCGGTGAGGATCAGGATATCAAGATTATGGTCAAGGATCGAGGCTGATATCTCTAGACAGTGTTTGACTGCAGACCGACAGTTGTGTAGCATGCAGTTTAGGGAGAGGTTGTTGACTTTCTGGCTAGGGTGTTGTGGGAGGGAGGTTGGGATTTGTATCAAGCTAAGAGGGGGTGAACGTACACCAGGATGGTGTGAGTTAGAGTGAGATAATGGTGGGGATTGGCTCACTCATTGCGGTCATTGCTGCTGATGAATTATGCAGCATTCAACGTTCAAATTGGTCTGCGTCCCAGTGAGGGCAGACACCCTTCGAAATATCAGAAAAGGTCATCCCTTCCCTTACGGGATATAAACCAAGTTGGCAGTCTTGGAGGATCTTAACCCCTTAACTGCTGGGGCTTTTCACACCCAGTGCTGAGCCCTTTTTTTTTTGCCTATTTGGGGTATTTTGAGGTTAGACCTCTAACGTTTTTTTCCACATAAGGTATTCACGCCATATTTGCATCCTTTTTTTCCAACATCCTGTGGATTCTAAAGGTACCCAGAGTTTGTGGCTTCCCTTGAGGGGACCGAGAAATAGGCAAAATATAGCCACATTTTGAGTTTTTAGGGAAACATAAGGAAAAAGTGCTCAGGATAAAAGTATCTCTTTTTTTCCTAAAAATGGCATCAACTAATGGTTTACTGTGCTAAAGCCGCCATCTTCCCAGCTTTCAGAAGCATTCAGAGCTAAGTAAAAAAAAACAATTTTACCACTGTTTTGAGGTGCATGCCTTGCATGGCTTTCACTAACTAATTTTTACCCAGAAGCCCTTGCAAATGTTAAACATTGGTAAAAAAAAAAAAACACACACGCATTTTCTTTACATTGCTGTGACAGCAAGTTCTGGAATCTGCAAGGAACCACATATTTCCTACAACCCTGAGTTCCCACTTGTCCCCCAATAAGAACAGCTCCCCACTTGTGTGAGTGGGCCACGAGACCACAACACAAAAGGCCCTATAGCGTTACGTTGAGAGATAAGCAATTGGGAAAGCTGCAGCATTGGGGCCATGCTGTGGAGCCCCCCATGCAAACCTACAAACCACAGACATTTTTTAAAACTAGACAACCAGGGGGCTCCAGAGTGGTATGGCTTGCATGGATCACATGAGGTTTTCTTACCCACAATGCCGTGCAGACATCAGACTTTGCCTGAAATCACAGATTTTCCTTACATTTCTGTGATGGAAACGTCGAGAATGCGCAGGACTCCACAAAATTCCTACCACTGAGCGTTACCCCACTGGTGCCGATAAAAACACTGTGCCATTTTTGTGGCTGGGACTAGTGCCCGCAGCAGGAACGGATCAAACCAAGTCAATGGGAACCCTCCATACTGCCCTTTTGACCCTTCTGTATCTTGAAAAGGAGGAGATAAGTGAATAAATGTCTGGATACATTTGTGGTGCAACTCTGTCAACTTTTAAACACCTAGATGCGCTTTGTGTGTGTTTGAAGAACTGACTAGACAGAATTCAGAAAAGGGGAGTAGGTCAGGGTGTGTAGTGCAAAGCGCCAACCTCATATTCAGCAGCAATGTGTTATGTGGGTGTATAGGTAGACAGCATTCAAAGATGTAGCTGCTGATTCCTTACCTTTTGAATATTCCACAGGCGTGGGACTGGATCCTGAAATTTTTCAGCAATACCTCTGCGTGCCAGTAGGTTGTGCCGTGTGGCTCCACACTGATACTGTTCCACTCCAGAAATGACGCCTATTTAAGCACCTCTCCCACACGTTGACGTCAGTTTCTTTCTTTCCGTGCCACCAGTCACGAATCCGGAGCTCGCTCTCTTGTCTCTGAGACACTTACCTCAGAAATGTGTCTACATTTTACAGTGTGCGAAGGAATGTCCCCCCAAAAAACGACCGGTTTTAAGCCCTGTCGGGACTGTCGCGAACAACTGTTTGTGACCAATCCCAATCAGGTCACCTGCGGTGCTTTGGGTTGAGTCGTGACTCTCAGGCCTGCAGTGACTTTGCATCAATTAACTCAAAGGTCATCCGGGACTGCAAGGCGAAATGCTACAACCCCAAACACATGAAGACCCCGCACGCACCAAGATTGGTCTAAATTGCGGTCCAAGTAGAAAGTTCAGTCCTGGTTCCATATTTAGGAACTTTTCCAGGAGCGAGAAGACATTACATCCAGCTGTGACTGAAGTCTAGTGTCATTCACGCATTGTTGGGACAAAGGCTGACTTAAATGTCCACCACTTAGCACAGCATTGGAGATAGCAAAAATCGTGCTTTTTATGCAGTTTGCATACCTAGGGAATGGATAACTGGAAGTGTGTAAAACAAAAAAAAACATTAAGCTATTTCTTTGAAGGATAATATCTGTCAGACTGACTAAACAAAATGCATTAAGAAAGGTTTTTCGTGTTTGCAGACATGGCAATCAAAATGATATCCTGTCTTAATCTTGGTGATAATGAGGCCGCTCAAAAATGATCAGTGAGTGACTCAGTCCCTCGGCTACTATAGCTCACTTGCAAATTGCCAGCTCCCTTGATCGATCGGTTAACAAATATTTAAATTTCAACTGCCCTTGAACTACCATTTAAGCACATCAGAAGCTGTGTTTTTTTCTGGATTCCTTTTGCACAGTTAGCGCCGTCGTATTGTACCTTCCTGCTGATAAGGTGAATCCTTCCTCGAGGGTGTTTCTTTTCCTGAAAATAGAAATTGCCCGTTATTAGAAATGCATTTATACACGTCGCCCCGGATTCCGCCAGCAGCGGTACAGCGTTTCCTTTCATGTTTGGCGCGCGCTTCCTGAGCGCCATGGCTGCTTCGACGGGCACTTATGACTTTAAAGAAGAGAAGTTAATATAGGCATTACCAGCTAAACTGCTGCCGCGCCCCGCAGGAGACCCATCAACAAAGAAAAAGCCTTATCAGTGGGGGAGAACTGGCTGGCTAATCGGAAGAGAGGGCATCTTGTCGGAAAAGCTGTCATCCTCGCGTCTTCAATTGGCGGGTCATCTCGTCCTCCGCAGGGGTGCCGGCGTGAAATGCAATTCTGTCTCTCTCATTGTTCAATCAGTGTGACAGCGTTTGCTGTAATGTGGCACGTCAGCGCCGATGTACATTGTTAAACTGACATTATATATGGTGCAAGAGGAACAAAATGTCCCAAACCAAAAAGACTACCCTGCTTATTAGGCACATTTGTAGAGGGGTTGCTGTCGTTTTATACTTCAAGTGCCAGGGGATGGTTCCCATTTTATAATTGACAGGCTATGTGCCAGTAGAAAAAACTAATTAATGCACGATGCAATAATGCAACAGACTGGAAGAACCAATGAACAGATTGTGGGGGCACGACTGGAAAAGCGACCTGCAAAGAGAGGAAATTATTCCAGCACGCCCCCCCTACCTGGGGGAACGCGGACATTTGTGAACAAATAATAAAACTACACATTTATGTGGTGAGGGATACAGGGGGCTTGCTGCAAATCCACATTCTTCTAATTTACATCTAAACGCATTATTGGGTTGTGATGAAAGAAGCGTTTGATGTTAAAATTCTGTTAGGGCTGTCCAGATTGAAGGGCGAGACAGTTGAAGGTTGAACGTGATAGTTTCAGGAGAGGATCAAAAAGGCCTTTTGAGGCACCAACAGCACCCACCAATCCCTCCCCATCTTCTGTAATTTTCTTATTCTCATAGCCTGTACTTTAAATACCACCTGGCTTCTACGTCATGCACAAGCCCTAAACAACACAATGTGACATCACTTTTTAATGCCGTCAGTGAAAAGCTAAAAACAAGGGGAGATGGTTCTTATTTCCTTCAGACTGGATCTTCTCCAACTCTATTGTGCCTCCCAGCGTTGCGACGCCAGCTCCCAGTACCGAAGGGTAGGCCTATCTCTGCACCAGCTCCCCTGTCTCCTCGCTCACCACTGGTGCCAGTTGAATGCTCCTAATGGGTCCCCTCATGAATACCTCAGCAGGTCCGTTAGGGAAGTGCTCCAGGGGACTTCTCTCTGTCCATGTCTGAGGCAACACAGACACCTACGCCAAATACCAGTAAGAGGACCTACACCTAAACTATACAGTACTTTATGCTGGTCATGACCACGAGGCTGTATTGATTAAGACAGTCAATGTGAGTGGTAAAGAAATGCATTTATGAACCATTGGTAGTCGCAGATTTCCCACCAGAGACCATGTCCGTCATTGAGTCCCATCCTCAAGCATGCTCAGTAAGTCCAGAAGAAGCCACATTCTGAGACCTCTATCTTGAAGTCACTGCACAGCAAGTACTGGGAACCCTGAGACAGCCCATTTTTAGTCTCTGGAAAGCTCTAAGCTCAAGTCTGCTGTGCTGATGTACCTTTCCTGAAAGACTGACCTTCCTTCTCCCACATGGAAAAGCGGGCAAAATATCTGGGACCTTAGTGAAAGACATGCCATTTCCATGACCTTTCACTTAGAAAGGCCCATGGCATTATGGCAGGCAACACCACTGGCATGAATTTAACTGGTCCACCTCCTTGCTTTCGGTCTATCTTGAATCAAGAGTATAGGTGTATGCTTAACCTAGGCAAAGAGGCAGCTGAACAAAAATAAATGCCTTGCAACCACATTGAGTTTTCAAACAAGACAATGGCCATAGGTCTGTTCGTGCACAGGTCTTCAGATCTATTGTCTGAGGGCAGGCAGATGTAATTGACATCTTCCACCCGTTCTGCATCCACACACCCCCTCCTTTCAAGGCGTAGAATTTTCAAACCCTTCCACCAACGCGGTCCTTCAACAGTATAAGCCTGGGACAGTCTCAGCCAAATCACTGATTGCTTTTTAAGTGGTATTGTTGTAAGACCACAGACTTCTTGCTAGCCAGTGATGAAATTCATTTTTCAAGGCCTGAACCTCCTTTCAATCCAAGCCTCGAACAGCTGTTTCCTTTTCCTCTGTATTGCCCGCCCTCACAGTCCAAGAAACAAGCCTCAAACAGTTGTTTCCTTTTCTTCTGTATTGTACTCCCTCACAATCCAAGAAACAGCACTTTATGTGAAAACTCAAGCATGTTCCCCAGGATTTTGTAGACCCTACGAAGTCTTAATGACTGACTAAAGGATCTACTACCCTCCTCGGCCTCCTACCCTACTGCAGTTGGGGGAAGGCTTCCCCTCTGTTCTCCCCTTTGGTCCCTGATTCACCACTTATGCTTTGGTATCCTCGGTGGTGTAGGATGACGCAGTGCTGCAGTTGACCTAATTGCCTACGTTCAGGTCTTCTCTGCCTCATCCAGCATAACTGAAGCGTCTTCAGTAGGTCGAGAGGCTTCTCCTATTATGAATAATTAAGCCCAGGTGGTCCACATCCTGCATCTTTACCATGTTAAATTCCAACCCATAAGAAGATAAAGCTGAGGACTTTGATTTTGGTCCATGAGATGTCCAAAACAATGACTGGGTATGTTCACTGAAAATGCAGGGTTTGAACTTCCATTAGTTTCTTGAAGCAAACAGAGCAAGTATCTCATAGTAGGGGGAAGGACGCACTATTAATATAGGGCACCGTCCTTTAACCCAAAAGTGCCCCTTGGTTTTCACCAAGTTCCTTGTTTCTTTTGCTGCCTGGTCCTAACTTACATTTCACAGTCCTCTCCAATTTCTCCCCGATACCCTGGAAGAGGATCTAGTTCATTGAGGCTGTTAAGAACTTTTGATTCGCAAAGATCTTCCCCCTTCTATTTGCTCATCAGTCACTCTGTGGACCACATCCAGGAAAACAATTCACCTTTAGTAGGTAACTATAAGGCATGTCTGTGATCAATAATTTAATCCCCTAGTAAAATATATTAAAAAAATGTAATTCAAAATATTTCTTGCTGTAAAAAAACAAAAAATGCTTGTTGAGGATACCCCTTCTCGATTTTGGTACAACCAGCACAATCTGAAATCTCAGTTGCGAGAGATTGTCAACTTTCATGAAGATGTATAGCAGCAGGTGACTTTTCATTGACGTTACGGGTATTGATTTTGTGCCTATTAATTAAGTCTCTTACCTTCACTTTTCTTTCAGTCTTACCAGTATAAACAAACCTACATGGGCATTTGAGAAGGCAAGTGCAGGGTATCGAATTGCAAGTTGCATAATGTTTCAGCTGTGTGCATGGATATTTTGTCTGATTTCCTTAGACATTCGTACAAAGGCCCTTATTTTGGGAGGCCTAGATTTCTTCCAGTTACATTTGCCCCGTAGGCAGTAATTCCTCATTTTACTACAGTGTTTCATTTGGAGATTTTGGCTGCTTTTAATAGTCGCAATCTCTGGGTGAAAATATACAGAGCCACAGTATTTCTCAAGATCTCATAATTCATGTGAGGCCATTAACTGATGTCACTTTGCCATCATTATTATGTTGCCACTCATACTGAAGGCCAAAGTCAGCAATTTAGGCAAAGAAAAGGGATGTTATTTTTTTCTGTCAGAAAACGGTAAATAGTTCAATACACCCATGCTTGTGAGAATAACCTTTTTGATAATGTAATTTGTATAGCGCATAGTTACTTCAGACGAAGTGTCCCAGCACTGAAGGTCTAGCTCCCACGGGTCAAAAAACACAGCGGAACTAAGAAGTATCTGAATCAGACTGATCTAAATAGCTACGTTTTAAAAAATTTGCGAAAGAGTGATCTTGTCTGAGCCTGTCTTAAATTGAAAAGGAAAAGAGTTCCACAGCTTAGTTGCTAATTAACTGAAATAGCTTCCCCCATGCGACTCTTTACAGTGGGTATGCAAGTCAACATGGCCCCTGAAGATCTGAGGCTCCTAGCAGGAGAGTAATCTTTTTACTGCATTGGTCTACAAACATGGGTTGTTCTTAAAATCACCTGCAAATAGTCATCCATGCAAGTTAGGTTCCAGGGCTTAATTAAATGTTTTATATTCCTGGATTGCGTAGATTATTTTAATATGAATACTAGTCTGTTGGGTTTCTGTGCAACATTTTAATCGCAAATCCTTGTGATTGACTCCTTTCGCCTTATTCTGTGTTTTATAGCAAACATAACAATTTGCGTTGCATCTTTACCTCTTTCTAAACACTAAAAATAGGGTGTACCCATTTAAATTAGTTAGGGCTGGGGTAAGCAGTGAATTAAAAACACAAAAAGGTGCCCCATAGGCACTCAAAGTTAATTTTCTGCATAAATGCATTAAATAATGGGTCATAAAGATCCCAGAGGGCATAGACATAATCAGACACACATTTTGCAATTTAACTTTATACAATTCAGTTAAAATTTCAATTTGCTACCTTATATACAAGTCCATCCATCAACATTTATATAAAATATCCTACTAATACTCACACATAAATTCTTCATTCCAATGCTTTTTTTTTCCCTCATTTTGCCTAAATAGATCTAAACATCAGTCAAAAATCACCTCATTACAGAATCAATTCATCATCACGTTTACCAAGTAATCAAGTTTCATAGAGGATTGTGAATCATGTAATATCAATGTTACTATTTACATAGATCTACCCAAAAAGTCATCTTCTAGCCACTTCAAAGTGGTAGGTGGTAATACATAACTATAGATTCAGATGTGTCCTTCGGGTATCCACTGCCTCCTGCCCTGTGCCTTTACATTTTCACTGCTATCCATCCTTGTGCCCCTGCCGAGTCCGGTCTTTCAGTTGAAAGATTTACTGCTCTTGCCCTTCCATGTTACTGGTCTTCACTGGGTTCTTTACACTTTCATATTTCACTGTGTCCTACTACTTGAAGTCCATAGGCAACCTTGGCAGAGATCGTCTCGGCTTCAGCACACTTTTCAGCAATTGACAGAGATGTCTCTGATGTTATCAAGTGGCTAGGTAAGGCCCAGGAAGAAACATTGCCATTTTACATGTACGCTTTTCTAAAGTTGCCTTCTTTTTCCACACACTGACTTTTGACACACATTTGCTTACGTGACTTAAGTCCAGGATTAGTTTCTCTGAATCCACATTGCTTACAAATTGCACTTCGCAAGTACACTATCATGACACCTTGAACATTGGGTACAAGGTTTGAACATACGTTGTGCAAATGTTGTCGTTTATCATTTGTCCATAAGGCGACGGCTCTATCACAGAGACAATAAACAATGTCAGCTCGGCTGAAGCCTTGACACGGAAGCATAAATGCTGTTGTTATAAATGCACGCTCATTTCTGTACTCTAATTAGAGGAGCACTCGGCTGTCATTGAAAGGTCATCGCTATCGTCTGCATTTCAGCACAGCTGATTCCTGTTTACCCTCCATTAGGAGGGATGTCCAAACTGTGACCAAGACGGGGACCTACATACCTTGCCTTCAGATAATGGGGATTTAGATCATCCAGTAGAGGATTCTTGGCGGAACACCCGCCGTATAAATCTAGGTTAGGGAATGGATAAGTAGGAATACACTATATACTGTACTTATATGCCAGCATATATATACACTGTTCTAGCACAATGGTGGAATTGTTCATTCTTTTTACTGTCCTTATATTGTTAATCACATTTGTCTGCTTCTGTCTATTAATCATTGCAGAGCATATATTTCATACAAGAATCGCAATGGTTCAATAAATATTAAAAACGCCCCTTTGTGTATTTCTTGTTTATCTCTCTGAGAGAGCACAAATGACGGAGCGAAAGGGTTCTAGATCTGTTACCACGATTCCTTGAGGGGGGTCAGAGTTGTCATGTACTGAGGTTGCCCAAACCATTTGTTACCTTTCTAGGTTTAAGGGGAACAGATGATGGTACTGTGAGCTAGCAGGACTATATGCTAACGGAATCAGTCTGGCACCATCCCAACGTGTATGTTGTCCAACAAACTAACAGTTCATACTGAAAAATGAAAACTATGAGACATGGTGCCGCCAACGTGGTAGATTGGGTTCTTATTTAATGGATTGCCTGAGTAGTTCTACATGAATACTTAGAGACTCCTACACACCTAACCAGAGATGTCCATGGTGGTAGGGACCATCCTCCTCAGATGAGTAGGGAACTCATATGTATTGGCCGCAGGTTGTTTAATCTTAAACAATTCAAAGGATCGATTCCCATTGTGTTACCCTTTCTGTAATCCATTACGTCAGGAGATGACGACACTGACACACTTAACTTGACAGAACTGCAGACATGCGGTTACTCAGAAAGTATTACACCATGGTCTCACACTTACAGGTGGAGATGTTACTTTTGTGCTTGATGCTCAAGAAGCATATAGGACAGAGGTATTCTATTCATGGGTTACATTCTGGCAGCATAAAACACAACAGGGCTTTTTCACAAATACAAACAAGACGAAGTCCCAAATAACTGCACACAATACGAAGAAATAGAAATACCTTTAACATACCAAGAACACAGAAATTGGTCTGATGGCGCCCTGCCACATACAACAGAAGACGTTAGACTAGGTCCCCTCAGTAATGAGGGAGCAACATAGCCAGTTTTAGCCGGCTGCATAACGCATCCTAATACTGATAATTTGTTGGCGGTACAATTGCGTAGATCAAATAAACACGTAGTAACAGTATACAGATGTTTGACGCAGTTCGTTATGCGAACATTGACACTTAATCTTGTGCGGACTGTTCAAGCTGCACAGCCACAATTAACTACACTGGGCATCAAATGCAGTAATGGGTAAGGTTCCCACCAAATGGGAGGAGATTCCGTTCTGGATTGCGCAAAAAACAAGTCAGCTTGAAGCAGTGTTTCCCCCGTACAGGACCGCAGGAAAAACACAGAATATTAACAGTTTGCTTGCTGATGGGAATGCCTCCCCCTGCAGAAGATTGCACCACTTGGAGTACAGTCTTTGCTGCAGTATATACCAGAACGCACGGTACCCCTTCATTAGCTGTTTTGCCAGAAGTGCTTAAACAGATTCAGAATGAGTACTGGGTAGCACCTGCCCTGGATTTGGGGATGAAACTGATGGGCTATTTTGCAGCGGTATCCGCCATTATGTTTAGCAACATAAAGGGGAGGCAGCAGCATTGGCTCTACGCCAACACCTAAGGAATTTAGCTTCAGGACAACATGAACTCGAATTACCTAAAATTATTGAAGAAACCTGTGCTACGCTGGGTAGAGATAATTTGGTAGCCAGACCTAGTAAACCACAACTAAAGAGTAATTCTGAAAAGGATTTCTCTAAGCAAGCACTCGAATCTTCCACAAAGAAGAAATGGAATAATAAAAAAAACAAAGACCAAACTAAATCACAGGGTGGGTCTCCCTTATAGGAAGCCACTGAGAAACGCTATAATCTGCGTAACTGTGATAATATTAGGCTGCCTGACAGGGATCAGGATACTGATACACGTTTGTCCCATTCCTTTCAGGAGTCATCCAATAAACGTTTGGAGAGAGGAAGACGGTCAGAGCGCAGATCAGAGGAGCACGTGAAACCAAAGAAGAACTCACAATGCTCATTTGACTACATCATTAAACAGGAAGACCAACCTAAAACATCAAAACCTCAATTCAAAAAGAAGGTAGCTGGACTTAAAGTGAGGCATGCTGCGGATATTGAGGACACTGCTTGTGAGTGGAAAGTGGGCTGTGATCATGCTGGACAGCGCAGCAGAAGTCACAAAAGTTTGCCAGAACCTGATGGATTGTCTGGTGGGTGCTGAGTGAATATATCCAGGTGGAAACACGGGGTACTAGATCCCACATCGTTTGTACGAAATGCAACTCCAATTGGAGGGGACGTACAGAGGAACATTAATGTTCTCTTTTGGGAGGATTTAACAAACGGTTACATTATTCTTTTTGGCCCAAAAAGGATTGGCCACCTGATTTCGTAAAGGATTGCTCCAACGGAGAAACTGTAATTTTACTTGCTTTTTCTGACCTTGTTCCAGAATCAGTTAAACATTCATACACCAAGGAGTGGGCGTTAGCACTTGCTCCTGCGTTACACCGCAACCACGTGGGGTGGGATGACGGTTCCCCTTATCATGTAATTCCAGTGAGGACTACCCCACAACCTCAAAGACAATATTCCATTAAAAATGAGGCTAAAAAGCAAGTTAGAGAGATTCTAGAACAACTCGAATACCAAGGTGTTATAGAAAGTTGCACCTCTCCTATAAATAATCTCTTATTTCCCGTGATGAAACTAGACCATTCATATAGTTTCGTTTTGGATAACAGACACCTAAACGCAGCTACTCGCACATTTGCAGTACAAAACGCACACAGTGCGGCACTAATGAGCAGCATAGTGCGTAAAAATATACAAAACAACACTAAATATCTTGAATGGATTTTTCTGACAAAATATAATAAATCAATCAATCAGGATTTGTAAAGCGCTGCTTATCACCCCATAGCGTATTGAATAGCCAGGTTTTTAGGCCATTTCTGAAATCCTGCAGGGTGGGGGAGGTCCAGAGGTGGAGGGGGATGATGTTCCAGGTTGTGGCGGCCAGGTAGGAGAAGGAGCGGCCGCCGCTACCTTCGGAGGTAGCGAGGAGTGTGGGCGAGGGAGAGGGTGGCAGAGCGCAGATGTCTGATGGGTTGGTGTAGATTCAGTCTGTGGTTTAGGTAGGCTGGTCCTTCGTTGTGTAGGGCCTTGTAGGCATTGGTCAGTATTTTGAACTGACATCTCTTGTGTACGGGGAGCACGTGGAGTGTTCTGAGGTGGGGAGTAATGCGGGCGCACCTTGGGAGGTCAAGGATGACCCTGGCTGCTGCGTTCCTGGATGATCTGTAGTCTGTTTAGTAGCTGAGTGGTGACTCCTAGAGACTCTGTAGGGAGTGTTGCTGTAGTCCAGGTGACTGGTGATGAGGGCCTGGGTGACGGTGCATCTGGTGCTGATGGGGATCCACGTGAAGATTTTAACGGAGCATGCAGAGTGTGAGGAAGCAGGCTGAGGATACTGCGTTAATCTTGTTTTTCATGGTGAGCCTGTTGTCAAGTATGATGCCAAGGTTCCTGACTTGGTCCGAGGGTGTGAGAGCGGGGCCTAGTTCTACTGGCCGCCTGGTGTCCTTCCAGGGATTGGCGTTGTTCCAGAAGATGAGGGCCTCCGTTTTGTCAGTGTTGAACTTGAGGCAGTTGTTTTGCATCCAGCTAGTGATGCTGGTCATGCACCTGTGGAAGTTAGCTTTGGTGTTGGTGGAGTCAGCGGATAGGGAGAGTATGAGCTGGGTGTCGTCAGCATATGATATGATGTTCATACCGTGGGCTCTGACCAGGGTGGATAGAGAGGCCATGTATGTGTTGAACAGGGTGGAACTCAGTGAGAAACCTTGGGGTACACTGCAAATGATGTTCTTAGGGCCCGAGGTGTAAGGTTGTAGGCGGACTCTCTGAGTTCTTCCAGTGAGGAAAGATGCGATCCAGTTGAGGGTGTCTCCGTGTAGTCTCATCTGGTGGAGTCTATTTAGGAGGGTGCAGTGGAACACTGTATTGAATGCTGCTTAGAGGTCGAGGAGGTTGAGGGCTGCAGTGTACCCCTGATCTAGGAGAGACCTGATATCATCGTTGTCCGCTATTAGAGCGGTTTCTGTGGAATATAGCCTGTTACTACGCATGCTATCACATCGCATTCCTTTACAACGCAGTCATTACAACGACTGCATTGTTAGAACGCGATACCTTTACAACACAAGTCATTAGATCGACTTGCAATAGGGGGCGCGCTGGACTTAGGAATAGTATAATTTACTATTCCAACTCCAGCCTGCGCAACAGTAGGGAAGGTGTTGGAATAGTAAATGATACTATTCCTTATGTTAAAGCGCCCCCTACAGCAAGTCGATCTAATGACTTGCGTTGTAAAGGCATTGCGTTCTAACAACGTGGTTGTTGTAACGACCGCATTGTAAAGGAACTGCGATGTGATGACTGCGTTGTAAACACTGTCTCCCTTTCTGTGCTGTGTTTTGAGTGAAACCCAGATTGGGAAGGATCCAGGAGGTTCTTGTGCTCCAGGTGGTTGGTAAGTTGGTGATTGATGGCTTTTTCCAGAGGTGATTGATGGCTTTTTCCAGAACCTTTGTTGGTTCTGGAAAAAGGGCAGCAGTGAGATGGGCCGGTAGTTCTTGAGTTCTTCCGGGTCTGCTGCGGGTTTTTGAGGAGGGGTTTGATTTCCGTGTGTTTCCATTCCTTTGGGAAGAAAGCTGCAGTAAAGGAGGTGTTGAGGATTGAGATGAGCTCTTTGCTGATGGTATTGTTCCCCATGTTGAACATGTGATGGGGACAGGGGTCCCTGGGTGCTCCTGAGTGGATGGATCTCATGATGGTGGCAGTGGTATGCATGGTGAGAGGGTCCCATGCTGTGATCCTTGGGGTTGAGATGGAGTTGGTGAGGTTGAGTAGGATGTGGATGTTGAAGATAGGTGTTTGGGAGTATAAGTGTTCATAGACGGATGTGATTTTGGTGAAGAAGTCTGCAAGTGTGAGTCTGCAAAAGGGTCAGAGTGTTTGGGGAGGGTGATGGTGTTCTCGGATGCTTGTGGGTTGGAGAACTCTTTGACGATGCTGAAGAGTTCTTTGCTGTGTTTGGAGCTGGCTTTGAGATGGATGTCAGGGAGTCCTTTTTCGCTTTTTTCAGGTGTAGGTGATAATAATTTAGAGCCAGTTTAAAGTTGGCTCGTTCGCTAGGCGATTTGCTGGAGCGCCAGTTCCCTTCCAGTTGTTTGCTTTGGGTTCCAGGGTGAACCAGCTGGGTTGCATGGTGGGTCTGCCTGGTCTGCCTGGTATTTTCCGCTGACGGCAGCTCAAATGGAAGGAGGGCAGTCATTAACCTACATGGATCTTTAGGTATGGTTTGGCAGTACAACTTTCACTTGACATTTTAACCTACACTTATATTATTGTACAGTTCTTTTCTTTCCCACAAATACATATCCATTCCCATGTTATCTACTTTTTATGCTCCACATTGCCATACAAGCCATACAACATTCCTTTACTATTGCTTCTTAAGCTTTTTTTTATCTTCACAATAGCTTTTGGTGACAGCGCATGCGCAATGTAGGCAAAACCTAAAAAAAAAAAAAGCACTTAAGTTAACCCAGGGAACAGGAAGGTAGATAAACTATGCAGTTGAGTATTGTTTTGTGTTTTTCCATAGGTTTTTGGTACTTGTAGTTTGTTTGCCATAGTAAATGCTAGACTAGATTTTTTTAAATTTATTCATAGTTTTATATAACGCAAACAAGATTCAAAGTGTGGCAAAGGATGGTTCTAAAAGCAGTGTTGGCCTAAAAAAATTGTTTCTAATAGAATTAGAAGGCTTGCACATCAAGAAGCACTATACATAGTAAAACAAATGTAATATACATGGGATCACCAATCCCCCTGGTTATGCAATGTTTCCTAAAAAAATCTGCCGAATTGCAAGAAAGCAGCACACTGTCAATAATAGTTCGAAAAATCTTCTGCTCCATCTTGAATATACTGTAGAATGGGGTTTAACTGATGACCAGTGCAATGGCGTTCCATGCCCCAGGGGCACTTACTGATTGCAAAGGAAAAAACTGTACTAGTCAAATGACTTTTTTAAAAGTCTTTATTATTTTGCATACTGTACAATAAACAGTACAGACCATCGTCACATATAGTTTCTATATTTCGAATTACATTTGACTATTTAACCCAGTAGGGTTACTCCTCTTACTATATTCATTTTCAAACTAGCACAAGTGTTGATGGGCTCTCTACTACAACCCAGGCTCTAGGAGGGCTAATCACGCTGCCCACTGTCTGTGTTTATGAGAGTGTGTTCTATGCATCAGTTATCCTCGACAGATTGCATACATTAGAGTCCTGTTCCTCTGTCCTCATGTTGTGTTAACCTCTTCTTCGCAATTTCATCGGTCTTCTGTTCTGACCCAGTCCTCTCTGTGAGGACTAGTGAAGCTACTTATTTGGGTCCTTAGCTTCCCCTCTTTGTTTCAGCCTGGTGTGACAATACTTTGTCTCCCCTCTCATCCGGGCCCAGGGATGAAACCGTGGAAGATCCAAGGGGCCTATCAATCCCTAGAGGGGCCCACTAAACTCTTACCATCTCCTCCCACTCCAAGATACCCTCTTTTACTGATTCAACAGTTCTAGTGGCCCTCATTCGTCTCTCAGCTAGTCCCCAATCAATGATATCCCTTATCATGCCCATTTCTGAGGTGCCTCGGCATTGCATCCAGTGAATCACTATTCGTCTCCTTGCAAGCAGTAAGCCTGGGGTTTCAAATTTACGTTTAATTGTCCCCTTTTTTTAATTCGGAATAATATTAAATAGGCATTGATTGATTGAATGATTGTGAGTGCAAGTGCCGTCACTGTTCTACAAAATTTCATGAATGCCTGCAAAACCAGATCATGTACATGAACGTTCTCCTATCCTCTCCACATCTCAGGCAAGATGAGCTCCTTTCGGATATATCTTATTAGCCTCCTGTGGTGTCATGTATGTACGGTAAATTGGAGAATTGCTTTCATTTAAATGTGGCAATGCCTTGTGCGCCTTTAACTTGAACACAGAGAAACTAGTTCTGGTGGATACTATATCTATCCTCATTTCTTCACGGTTCGAATATCCCAGGTGCTAGTCTGGATTTACCAAATTCTCCCAGCAATAACTTCTGCACTCCAACAGGTGGCGACATGTGTTTCCTCTACCATCCCCTATCACCCTGGAAGTGTCAGAGCGTGAGTGGAAATAGGTACCACACCTGAGCATCGACGCCAGTTTCTTAATCTATTTCCTTCCACACCCTTACATTTGGATTATTATAAATACATTGTAGTTGACAGTGTGCTGAAATCAAACTTGGGACCTAAGTTCGCTATGTAGATGTCCATTCCACAGAACAGGGAGGGGTGAGGGCATTGAGGAAAGTATAGTTAGACAGTCTATCCTCGAAAAGAACGTTGCCAAAGGTAAGAAACTTGTTCTTATGATGGATACTTTTAATCTCATAAACCATTAACTTGAGAATTGATACCATAGTAGTACCTGCCACAGGGGGCGGGTCTATGGAGTGGAATCAAACCAGGAAGTCTTGCAGGTCCAAGCGGCCAAATTAACCCTCTCTGCAGACCTGTCAAAGCAGTAGGGCTTCATAAATTTATGCACGAACCGTGACAAGTCAACTTGTAAATGTCAGATTTCCAGGAGAGTCACTTCCTATTCCAGAGCAGTTGTTACAGCCATGGCTCTCGTGGAATAGCCCCACAGGCCTTCAGGGGCCTCTTTTCTCGCAAGCATGTAACACAGCTTTGTACAAAGTGGCTATTCACCTTGACAACATTTTCTTCTGCACTGCTCTGTCTTCTTGGTCATAGCGAAACCCATAAAGTACTGGTTGCCCTTGTGGTGGTCCCTGATACGGTCAATGTAAAAGCTTTCGGGGTCCAACAAATGAAGCCTCTCCTTCTTATTTGAGGTGTGTAGGAAAGCGAATACGGCCTGTTGGGTAATGGACTGTCTGACATAAAAGGGTGACATCACCATGGGCACGAAGTGGCCCGAGTCCTCCACACCAACCTGTCTGGAAAGAGAGTGGTGTAGATAGGTTTCTCCTGTGAGGACCAAATTTAGGTCCCACTGTGTCTTGCCAAAAGGTTTCGGAGGAAACATGTGAATCACATGCTTCAGAAAGCGCATCACAACAGTGATCTTACAAGGGAAGTTGCTCTGTAAACATAAAAAATCAGAAATGGCCAACATGTAACTCTTTCCTGTGCCCACTCAAGGCCTTGCTGGGGCAACAACAAAACAAACAAATCAGTTTGGCCTGCCGAGGCTCAAGCAGAGGAGTCCCCACACCAGCAAACACAACAAGATGATGGACGCAGTGCTGAAACTTTTCAACCACTCACCCCCAGTCAAGAGATCTGGGTTTAATCCATTGTTTTTTTGCTCACCATGTCACCACAGTTTAGACCCAGCCATATGCAAATTAGTCATCACCCTGCTCCTCATGGGAACAGTCCAGCCTGAACTTCTAGGCCAAGTCATCCCTGGACCAGAAACCAGCATCCTGGAACCGGTTTCGGGGTCTCACCCCTCATCAGCCAGGCTAGCTTGAATCCAGTGGCACAGAGAGCAAGGCACCCACGTCTGGGCATACCTTTGGCCACTTAAGACGAACATAGCAATCTGCTGTCCAGACTTTAGATAGCCAGCAGATTGTTACAAATAAAAAAAATGTGGACTGCAACAGCTTCACCTCTGTTTTTAACCTGCCGTTTTGATTTCATCACCAGTTTTTGTATCGCATGTCACTATGGGCCTGATTTAAACAGCAATGGAGTTCCCTCTCCATCAACATTATGGTATACCTGCCCGATTTAGAATCGGGTGGACCATAGGATTGATGACGGCACAGACTATTCAGTCTCCGCTTTGGTGAAACTCCTCCGATAGCCAAACGGAGTAAGGGACATCTGAGGTTTGGGTGTTTGTCCGCCCGGAAATACAGACGATTTTCAATGCCCTTCACCGCCAAGAAAAACCTGGCATTGAAATGATCCCCTCACTATGGGAGGAACTCACATGGCAAGGGGGGCATTGCTTTTTAATTTTCAAAAAGAAGATCCTGCTTTTTGAAAATAAAAAAACATTCTAAGTTTGCCAGGCAGCTCTGTCATATTGACGGAGACTTCCAGCAAACTTATAATGCTTTGACAGGAGGCGCTGTGATGGCTGTTCCTGCCAATGCTAGAAATGTCTGCTGGGACGGCTGACATTTCTAAATTTGGCACGTGGCACCTGTGTCGACGAAGTAATTTACTCTGCCACCCTAGCGGAGAAACTGGCCTCCCTGCAAGAATTAAAATAGGCCCCATGACACTAACATAATATGCAGCGTGCACTCAATATATTTATAATATTTTTTGTCACCTTTGTAAAATTGTTTTTGTACTGCATATGTCTTTTAAACTAAAATCAACTTTTGAGCAAAAAATAGGCTTTTAGTCTTTTTTTCCTTAATTAACCCTGGTAGTTATGACCATGGCCTTTCTTTGCGGTTTTCAGAGGAAGTTGCATCGTAACTAATTTCAGGTAGTACATCTCGGACAATAATTATATTTCTCCATAGAGACCCCTTTTATTTTATATGGCGTTTGTGGTAGTCTCCTTGTGTAGTCTTGGCAATATTTGAGGGAGAGTGTGAGGGCCATTCGATATGCATTCTGCTGACACTACGCACTTGAGGCTTCCTCCAGGAGCCATGTAAAATTTGTCCAGGAAGTTCTACACAACCTGTTTGCTGCACCAAGCTGCATGTTCCTCTTCCATTTTTAATACTCTTTTTCTGTGGAACCTACCTACCCACAATGTTGAGGATGGCACAGAGCCAGGACATGAGAGCAGAATAAAGTTACCTTTATACTGAGTCAATAGTCTCTTCCGTTAACAGCCCCCGTCCACCTGCCCCTCAATCATCAACCAAAGCACACCTAATGGCTCCTTTTTACAAGACGAGAACTGCAAGTGCACCAATGCATCTGGAAAATATGCAGCATATTGAGCATGCTGCCACTTAATAGGTGGCAGGGTCCCCACTAAATCGATAATGGGAAAGAACCTACAGAATAACAGTAACAGCCTCCATGAAGGAAATGTTATCCTATTAAGTAGTGGACCCATAACAACCTGTGGTGACACTGAACTGATATCAATGAGGTAAGCAGTAGATACTTGACCCACCTGTACACTAGAACAGAGACACAAGACTATAATCAAGTTAAGATACCTGAAGGTGGCCTTGCTTCCACGCCTCACAGACGAGCAGCACTAGATATTAGAATAACAATTGACTAGTGAGAAACTGTTGAAGACAGGTAAGAATATGAAACTATAGAACACTCCCGGAAAATGGTATCCAGGTGGAATTTTATGGGCAATGCGCAGGTCTGTTGAGGGGCACACTGTGGTCTACACAAAGTCTTTAAAACGTAGATTTTGCCGACCTCTGAAATAGGCAAATATAGTGGGTGTTCATAAATCTAAAGATTCAGTGAAATGTTTCTCATAGGACCTGTCAATGCTCCATGCAAATACAGAAATATTGAGCAAGGTAGTAGCAACACTTCTGTTGAGAATTGGCAGAAGCATGATGGTGAACTCGAAGTGCCTCTGCAATGTATAAAAACTTGCAGGTATTAAGCACAGTAACTATTTGGGGGCAACTCTAGAACTATAGAAGGCCTTTAAATGTTGAGACTGGCAGTTTCTGTCAAGGTCGTTAAAGAAATATCGTTTTGTCCAGTTATTGATGGTATGGATCAAGCTCTTATATACACCACCTACAGCTCCAGTTGCAACAGGAGGCTTAGATTCTGAGCATTCTGGATGAAATAGGTGGGCGAGACAGGGGGGCCCGCTTTCACCACTCCTATCTGCCTTGACGCTACACTTCGAGGCCAAATGCATGTGTTGGTGATTGAAAATATTTGAGCTACACATGTAGTATCCTTAAATGCAGTTGACACACACCTATATCTGCATGATCTGATTGAAGCAATCCCACGCCTTCTTCAGTATATACCTTATTTACAGAGCTCTTTGGATGACTATTAATTAGCACAAATTAAACTGTTCTGCTTAGGAAAATGACGAATCTGCTCTCAGCTCATTTCCTGTCATGGGGTTGGAATGACAAAATGTCTCATTTTAGGTATCATAAGATATGGATCGAAAAAGGTGGGCCACTTTGAATTGAGGTATAGCAAGAGCAATGGTAAGACTTTGTGAATGTCCACAATTATGGTTTTTTTCATTAGTCAAAATGGTCATGTTACCCAGATTTTTGGATGTACTTCAAGTATAGATGAGCATAGTTCCCTGTGAAATATTTAAAGAACTGGATAGTATTGTGATGGGGATATTGTGGCCTAGCACATGGCCTAGAGTTAAGGCGAGCATGTTAAAACGTCTATATAATTAGGACAGATACCCTTCCTGACCTAGAATTATATCACCTCGCATCCCAGTTACAATATCTAGCAAAATGATGGGAAGAAGGGCTCGACAATGAAACTAAGATTCGTAGTGGGATGGACTGGATAGCGAAGGTGTGAAATATTTGTCTTGGAGAGGTGGAACGATGCACCAGATTTGAAATCCTACATTTGCAGAACCTCATGTCATTTTGGAGCACCTCTGTGGGATTGCCACACTTTTGTGTGCTGAGAAGAGAAGTGGTGTCATGCTGCACTTGAGAAGAATGTTCTGAAATGGGTCGATTCTGTATAGTTTCTATGGTTTAGGAAGGCCCAAGAGCAGTAAAGGGTCAAGTTTTGGTTTATTCCAACTAACGCCATGGGCCAGAACAACATAAGTGGAGTTCTCTCACCAGCCTGCAGTTGCAGTGACACTAGTGTGGTATTCTGGTAGTACTACTAAGTTCGTCTTATGGTAGTATTTCCATGTTTATTGTATCCTTTTATCTTACTGATGTAATCCCTTCCCAAGTCATTTGGAATGTTCTATATGTCATTGGAATGTTCTTATGTCATAAGCCTTGGGACTAGCCTGATGCTAATTGTGTCAGTTGATGCCAGTTGCTGTTCCTGTTGGATGGGATTTTCCTTACAGATGAATAAATCTACTTGTTTCATCTAACACAACTTGAGTGTCCTTCTTCAAGAATTTCACAACTAGGAGCAGTCAGACTGTACTCAGGCAGACATGTAACAACTACTGACTAGAGTGTTGCAGGCATTTCGTATAAATACGGCAATACCTGTTAATGTGAGATGAAAGACTGTGGTTGGTCCATAATGGAACTGGGAGTGTCTCCGTTGCCCAGTCAAGAGGGTCTCATGTAATGCTAGATTTAAACTTACTCAGTTACATTTCTTCATATGGTGAACTTATCTCCTAAAACCCTGTATACAATTTTCCAGATTGGGAGGAATGATGTCCAATGTGCTGGAAGAGAGTGATGACTTTATTCATAGGTATTGGGTAGAAGTAAGGTTGAAATCGTGAAGAGTTCTGGGTCTATATTGGAAAACAAGTTCCAGCACTGTCAGTTGGGGAATTATGGAAGTCCGAGGAAAAAGAAAGTGAAATATAAGTTTCCATATTTATACTTGATGTTAGCCCGAAGACAAAAAACTACACACTGGCTGAAACCAGAGGGGACATGAGGGCCTAGGTCCTAGGAACGACACAGGATTAACATTCGAAACTACCAAAAGGTGGACGAGGATTTGGATACATAGAAAGAACTAACAATGTTAATATTTAAGTCTGTAATGGCCCCGGTTAGATTGGACCACACTGTTTGATGCTTTACGTTCTAGTTTGCTTTTGCTTACATAAGAAATCAGAATTATAGCATAAAAAGTTTAAGCACAAACCAAGCTAGTGACTATTTTATACACATTAAAAGAGAAAGTGGTGATCTGATTTGTCCCATTCGAGTAAACCTACCTGGAGTCTGGCTTTTTCTACATAGAAAACACTCAGTATTATTTAGCTTTTCCATGTATCTGAGCTATACGCTCTGATAAAATATTTGAAGTCTCTAGATCTATATGTTGCAATTGTTAAAAGCATTTTTGTCCTGCAGCGGAGTATGGATAATATGTCAGAAAATCATTAGCAAACGTTTCGTCTGACAGAACTATTGTGTCCTAAATATCATTAACAAAAAGGTGGCTCCATTAGGTGTAAGGTTTCATTTCTGAACTCCAGTGGGGCACATTTTTTTATTTGATATTTTGGACATATTTCTGTCGGATATTTTGGTTCTGATATTCTGGTACCACACCCTGAATGTATATTATGTCATTCATCAAGAAAGAGAAGTGGGCAATTCATAAACATAGTTTTAACTATGAAAATGTGGCGAGGCGTATTATAGACCTACACCTTTGTGTTGATGACAACAATTTTGATATTCACACATATTTCGTCGTTGGGCAAGTGTAATCATATAATTGAGACTGCTTATTGTCAGTACTTGGTGACCGAATGTGCAGAAAGGTGCGTTTATGGTTGGGAGCAATGTAGACAGTATAATTGGTATGCCATGCACTGACAGGACTTTTCTTTGTTTGACTGGTGCTTGGAAATAACGCCAAAAGGCATAGCCCTGTAAATAAAACCAGCATTGGCAAAGCCAATAGGTTTCGCCTAAGCAAGAACTATTGGCTTTGCCAGTGTGTCTTAGCCATGTTGTACACCAGTATGGCTGTTGTTCAGCATTGGCTAAAAGTTAGTGGTATAGAGGAGAGTGGTGTGGAGTGAAGTGGAGTGGAGTGGCGTACGGTGGAGTAGGGTGGCGTGGAATAGAGTAGAGTGGAGTTAGGTAAAGTGGTGCGGAATGGCGTAGAGTGAAGTAAAGTGGCATAGAGGAAGTTGCATACAGTGGAGTGAAGTAGAATGTCCTGGAGTGGCATAGGCTGGAGTAGAGGGTTGTGAAATGGAGGGGCGTAGAGTGGAGTAGATTGTCATGGAATGGCATAGCATGGAGTAGTGTCATGGACTGTTGTGGAGGGAGTGGAGGGGTGTAGATTGGAGTAGTGTCATGGAATAGAGTGGAGTAAAGTGGCGTGGAGTGGCATAAAGGACGTTGCCTAGAGTCTAAGAGTGTCGTAAAGTGGAGTAGATTGCTGTGGAGTGGCTGAGTTGCACAGACATGCATTTTTACTAATAAAACTAGACAGCACACAAACAATTATGTATAGAAATAGCATCACCTAGTGTATTGATTTGTTTTAATTAAAATATTTGTTTCCACCAGACTTCAAAATTAAAACAATGTGCTTCATTTGTGCTTTCCTAATTCTGAAGTATTTGCACAGTTCATTTGCAGACATCTAAATTGTGTTGTGTGCTAGAACAAAAGCATTTCCTTTCACAACCCAAGGAAGATTATCATATAAATTCTCTCACATTGAAGTCAGAAAAAGAAAAGTAAACACCAAGCTCCCTCGGAAGACAGAACCTGACATTTAGCCTCAGTCTTTGAATACACAACACATGTGTCAAGATAAGAACAAAATTTAAAGGCCTGTTCACAGAAAGCGAGCGCTTGTGGAATAATGCACGGAGCCAGGTAAACCGGGTATTCTCCACATGAGGGATTAACTCAAGCTGGGCAGCCTAAAACTAATAAAGCAAGCAAATAGAAAGCAAGAAACAGTGAGTTACAAAGCCAATGGTAAGCAATGGGCAGAATGCATTCCCAGGGAAGATTTCAAAATATTCCCCAAAAGTCTTTAGTAAATCAGACAGCTGCGCTGTCTGGTAGGCTTCGACCTAAAAACAGGCATTCTGCTTGGTGCAGCTAAGCACCAAGTAGTAGGTGCAACCTCTCGAAGCAGGCAGTCCGTCATGTGAAAATTCATGAGTGAGACGTGATATCAACACAACACTTGGTATCAAAGAAGAAAACGTGGACTGGCTTACTGTGTGAGTGACCCTACTCTCTGAAAGACACTTGTGCCTGTGTGAGTGACCCTACTCTGTGTGCTTCAGATAACTCATCCTTACCAGCTTTTTATGTATTTTTTGTAGCTGTGCTGTGTCTGAGGTAAGTAGTCCATGCTGGGTACATTGACATTTGAGTGTCGAGAGAGGAGAGGATGCGTCGCTATGGCCAGAACTGCTGACTTTGGAACTGGGGAAGCAGATTCGAGTCTGCATCGTGTGATTCTGGGCAAATAACTTAATCTCCCTATGCCTAAAAAACATGAATGTGCCCTTCTATAATGTAACTGGGGCTCTTGTATAACACTCCAATACCTTTGGGTCCAGTTCGCCCTATATATAACTGCAGAAAAAAATGTTTTAGAGCATTATAGAGTTCTGCTGTCAGCGACAAGAGATACTGTCTGGAAGCAGTCTGCGTTATCTTTTTTTCCAGCCCTGAAGATGGTCCGGTTCTGACTTATTTGTATATTTGTGTGTATTCTTCCTGTATGGTAGTTTTCTGGTCTTCCCATTTTTAGGTCGAGTCTAGCGCAGCGCGCATGCGCTGCTCTAGGAAAACGACCTCTTGGAATCACTCTGGACTTTTCACACGCTCGTGCGTGTGTTTTTTTTTTTAGAATTTTTTCTATTGGACTTTGCGTGCGTCTTTATAAAAAGACTGCACGCAATAGGGCAAAGGCGGGTGCATGTCCCACCTTTTTCAGGGAATGTATCCGCCCACGGCCTACGGCTTGCAGTTACGAGCAGGGGCGCCATCTGTTCGGGGTCATGTCACCATCTGTTTTTAATTAGCGCGTTTGCCGCGCTGCCGTGCTCACTCGCCCCCGCTTCTCTCTTGCGCCATTCTTTGCTTTTCGGGAAATGTTTACTCCCAGAGCGTTTTGCTCTCGGGAGGCAGCAGCGCGCAGGCTGCCATCTGTTTTGGGTCAGGTTTCATTTCCAGACCTTGCCGCTTTCATTAGAAGGCGCGTCCCCTCCACCCCACCTCCACAAGAGTGCGCTTTCATTTTCTCTAAAACACAAAGGAACAGAAACCAAATCAATTACGGTGACATCTTACTTTTCAGTGGAATCGTCAGCACCGTCTAATGAGCGGGCCTTGGCCAGAGCCTCACGGGAAATTACAAATAAGCTTATTATGTCCATCCACACTACTTTCAAATGACTCCAGACTGCAGTGTCCGGTTGAACATGAAAACCTTGCATTTCAGCCGCTGCTTCTCTAGAAACACCAGCAGCACGAAAATACGACAATAAGCCAGACTCAGTTAGCCTGCCCGATCCGCTCTGGTCTAAGCCGATTCTGTTGGCTCAGTGGGCTGACGCTTCCACCCTATTAACCCCAGCGCGTCTGCTCAGCCTTTCATCCTACTAGAGGCCGACAAACTAATTAACATTCATTTGGTTGGCAATAAACATCTGTTACTCGGCACCAAGATGCAGCATACTCCAGCCCCGCCTTCACTTGCACACTGGGATAACTCACTTTCGCCTCCTTTCAATTCGGCTCCTGATTTTCTCTACTGTGCTCGCTTTCTGATTTGGTACTGGCATTATATAATGCAATCTTAACTTTAAGGCAAGCACCCTATTAATCTTATGTTTGACCTCACAACCGCAGGTTCGAACCCCAGCGCGTCTGCTCAGCCTTTCATCCTACTAGAGACCGACGAACTAATTAACATTCATTTGGTTGGCAATAAACATCTGTTACTGGGCATCAAGATGCAGCATACTCCAGCCCCGCCTTCACTTGCACACTAGGATAACTCACTTTAGCCTCCTTTCAATTCGGCTCCTGATTTTCTCTACTGTGCTCGCTTTCTGATTTGGTACTGGCATTATGTAATGCAATCTTAACTTTAAGGCAAGCACCCTATTAATCTTATGTTTGACCTCACAACCGCAGGTTCGAACCCCAGCGCGTCTGCTCAGCCTTTCATCCTACTAGAGGCCGACGAACTAATTAACATTCATTTGGTTGGCAATAAACATCTGCTACTCGGCACCAAGATGCAGCATACTCCAGACCCGCCTTCACTTGCACACTGGGATAACTCACTTTCGCCTCCTTTCAATTCGGCTCCTGATTTTCTCTACTGTGCTCGCTTTCTGATTTGGTACTGGCATTATATAATGCAATCTTAACTTATCTTTTCGCTCCCCCACCTCAGAAATCGGCAAGCACTTCTCCTTTCATTCTTTTTTATTTTTTGCATTATGTAGCGCGAATGAAGGTATCAAAGCACTTTACATAAGTACTAGTTCCATTACAGAAATCTGCCCGGTGGGTGATAATGTGCTGCATGGCTAAACACTTATAAGGTCCCAAAGGCGAGACCTATTGGCTATGCCAATGCTTGTTCTTTATCCCTATGTATATGGTCTCTTCCTCTAAAACTGGGCACGAGGAATGTAAGGTTCCACCCATGCACCTCTCATAAGCCTCTTGCAAGATTAGGATACTCTGTGAAGCTGGCATGGTCAGAGTAGGAAGTGCATTTTTACCTCACCGAGACAGTGCTCGGATGCTGTTTCCCACTAGGGATGGTGTACCTCATGGAGTTTGTACCCCTCATCCATTGGTCAGGGTGTGGAAGATTCATTGTTCCACATGTGAATTGGTATTCGTTATTTACATGCTCAAATAAACTATTGTTGTTTTGGAACACATTGGACCTGATTCACAAAGGTGAACTTATACTTATGTGTAAGTTTGTGATTTTTTCCTTTTCACAGAGATGTTTTACAAGTAGCATTTTTATGACTGCGGAGTCTCCGCACTCGTGGCAGACTCTGCACACAAAAATATAGGACTGTCCTATCTTCTCATGTGCGGAGCCTCCGCCACGATTGCGGAGACTCTGCAGGCGTAAAGATACTGCTTGTAAAATTACTTTGTGAATAGGAAAACATAGTAAACTTGTACAAAAGTGTAAGTTTACGTTTGTGAAACAGACCAAGTGTTTTTTAGTTTCATTTAGGTTGTAGTGACTTTCCTGATGTATTATTTTAATACAGTTAGTGGCATGGAGGCATGTTTGTCTTTTGAACCTTGTCCTCCACGGTTAAATTATAGCTACTGTCTATCAGGACATGCTATGCAATCACAAATGGCCTGCTACTGGCACCTTCTAGAGGAATGTATACTGCCCCCTCTTTTGGGCTCAGTTTGCATCCATATTCATCCTCAACAGGGACTTTGAAGGTGGGCGCACCCCAAAATCTAATTGTAAACTAATTTTTCTCCAGTGAACATACTTAAAAGGATGGTATTTGCGATCCCTTGCGTCTGTTTTACCATATCTATCTATTTGTACTCTAATGTGTACAGCGCTACAGGCAAGAGTCAGAGAATACTCATTTCACACAGTTTCCTGTATACCGTTCTTTTCTTCAAAATGAATATTTTCATAGACGGGCCTCTGCTTCCTACACAAAACTTTCAATTACTGGCCATATTGGGGAACTGTCCCACCACACTTTCTGCCCCATTTACTTCTGATTGATTTTGTTTTTGTAAGCAGGGGACAAATATGTACTGTGGAAGCAAGCTTGCAATCCTTTGTATATGCACACATGGTTAATAGCCGTAGAAAGCTCATAATCATGTGTGCATATACTGAGTTAGCGGACATACCGTTACCAGTACATAACTTATACTAATAGTGGGATGTATTCAGAATGTCACCGCTGCAAAGCTGCTACTTCTTCGTAGTCGCAATTACATCACTGCTGCACTTCAAGCTCTGCACTGTCTCACAGTGACGAGGCACATCTCCTTTAGGACCATCTGTGTTGCAAAACACACACTCTCTCTCTCTCGCTCCATTGCATTATAACTGGCACATACATGACCAGGATTCTGCAGTGCTCTGCAGAAGACTCAGGATTGGATGAGTAAGTAGTCTGAAAACCTTTGTGACTCACCGACAGACACTAGAAAACTCGCACTGTCTTCAGTCTCAACTCTAGATCTCTCAACTGTGCCCTGTCAAGAACTGTTGTATGACAGAAGCACGCATGGCTAAACCACGCGTGCCTCAACAACGTGGTCCCTACAATGAATGCGCCTTAACCACACATTCCTTTACCATGCATGCCTTTAGCATGCAAATTCGTTGTAAAGACACATTTGCCCTAAAACTACCCCTAGCCCTGTAAACTTTCCCTTCCCCCATCTGCTCTGAACCCTAAAACTCACCCTCACGTCTTAAAAGCTGCCACGACATCAGCTCTCCCAGCCCTGAAAACAGTCCCTCCCTCCGTGAGCCCTAAATCTCGTCCCCCACGTCCTAAAAACTACCCTGACCCCAGGCCCTGCCCTGAGCCCTAAATCTTGGCCCCAGCCCTATAAGCTACCCCAACTCCAGCCCCCCCGCCCTGAGCCCTAAAAATGGACCTGTCCCTCTGCCATATGCCCTAAAACCCGGTCCCAGCCCTAAAAACTTCCACCCCCACCCCCCAAGCCCTTAAACCAGCCCACAGCTCTAAAAACTACCCCCCCCCAAAACACCAAAACCTACCCCAGCCTCACTTACCAGACCACGTCCCGGTGCTTCCTCTCTCGATCCTTCCTGTTCTTCTCCCTGCCCATCCGCACATCTAGGTCGCGCACTGCCTTAACCACGCGTATGCGTGGTTAAAGCAAGCGTGCTTCCGCTTGCAGGGTAACTGCAAGCGTGGCTCAGCGCGCATTGTAAAGGGCATTTCGCATCAAGAACATCCCACACAACCTGTACTGGTCCATACACCTGGCGGTGACTCAGTTCACAGTGTGCTCTATACAAAAGTACAGTGTTGGATGACAAAAATGTACAGAAACACAACCTCTAGAAAAAGCGAATTCTTTTGGGAATGAAAGATTAAGTAAAAAATATACAATGTTACAGAGACTGCATCACTGACATAGCTTGCCTTAAGGGTTTTTCAACTCACTTTTGAGAAATTGATCAGTGTTTTTGCTTGTAAAGTTAAGAGGCCCAGTAGGAACCCATTCCAAGGTCAGTTTAATTGATACTGGGTCTGAGACCTAACAGGGCCTGCCTCAATCAATCAATCAAGAGGTATTTGTACAGCACTACTTGTCACCCTCAATGGTTTTCAGGCGCTTGCTGCCTTTGTTATTCGAAAAGCCAGGTCTTGAGTCCCTTCTTGAAGATGATGAGTGATGGTGTTGTGCGAGGTGTAGTGATAGGGTGTTTCAGGCTTTGGCGGCAAGATGGGTGAAAGATCTTTCTCCGGTGCAGCTGCGGCGTATGCAGGGGTTTTCTAGAAGTGCCCCACTAAAAGGCTGTCACCGCTCCTGCTCAATCCCTGTTTCAGGAATTCCTGAGTTGGGCAGACTTCCTCTGCAGTACAAATGCCAAGCTTTGGAATTCTCTCCCAGTAAAAATTAGAAATGTTAAGTTTCGAGGAACTGGAAGGAACTGGTTATCCTCATATGACTTACCCTCGCAACCTATCTAAGATCACACCACAAGGCAACTTAATGTACTGTACTGTTTCACATTCAGCGGTAAATGAAATGTAAATTGAATTTATTAAGTGCAGCATTTGCTTAGAAAAGAGCTTTGAGGTAGTGAGAGCTCGATCACAACCAAAACAGTGGGGATTGGAAAGCAGATTTTGTGCGAAAAGCAGAGTTTCAAGATTTTCAAGGAAAAGTGAACGATTGGAGGTTGCACTAAGTGAAAAAGGCAAATTGTTCCATAACTTTGCCCCAATCACTGTCTAGGTGCCACCCCGTCTAATGCAGCGATACCTGGGTGGTTGTAGTATAAAAGAATTGGCCGATCTCAGAAATCTGGTTAGGACATAGAAAGAAAAGAGATTCTGAAGGCTGATTGGACCTGATTTGATTACTGCTCTAGATTCTGAAGGCTGATTGGACCAGATTTTAATACTGCTCTATGAATATGCGATAAGATTTTCAATTAAATCCATTTGATTACTGGCAGCCAGTGAAGGTTTTTCAATATAGCTGACACTGAACAGTACCTAGGTGTGCTAAGCAATAGCCTCGCCGCTGCATTTTGTATTTGGTGGAGTCTGTCCGTACATGTTGTGGATACCCCTAGATATAGAGCATTTGAGTAGTCAATTCTATAGGTAATTAAAGCATGAATTACCGTTTTCCTAGCAGTGAAAGGCAGAAATGGTGGAATTGAGCAGAGAATTTTTAGCATACCAAAACAGGCAGAAGTTACATTCTGAATCTGTTGTTTTAAGGAGAGTTGGGAGTCAAACTGCACCACTAAGTTACGCACTGATTCCACTGGAAGAAGGAGGCGGCCTAGATGGCATGGCCACCAATCATTGTTCCAGGCTTGGTGTTTAGGTCCCAGGATAAGCAGCTCAGTCTTGTCTGAGTTGAACTTCTTATGGTTCTGGTTCATCTGCGAGGATACTGATACCATGCATTGTTTGAATCTTTGTTTGGTGAGACCTTCATCGACTAAAGATATGATCAATTGGTTATCATCTGCATAAGACAGTACTTCAAAGCCATGACCCCGGGCGAGTTTGGCCAAAGGAGCCATATAGATGTTGAAGATAGTGGAGCTCACAGCTGAGCCCTGAGGCACTCTGCAATCCAACCAGACAGGTGGAGATGTATAAGGGGGAAGCCTAACGGACTGGCACCTCCTAGTAAGAAATTTAAAAGCCACTTTAAAGCCGACTCTTCAACACCAATCTCTGAAAGACAATAGATAAGAATCTTATGGGAAATGGTGTTGAAGGCCGCAGTGGAAGGCTTTGTCCAGTTTACAGAATTTTTCAGACCATCTTCCACGTGGGCCAAGAAAACATGGTGAACATCAGCAGACATGAGCAGTCCACTCCTTATGATTGGTACTGAACAAGCACCTGCTTTGAAACGCAGGACATCCCTCTGATGTATGGGGTATGCAAGCACACTTGTCAAAAACATCATCTCTGGGAGTTCCACAGCTGCTCAAGCACCTTTGCTATGCTGATTATCTACATGCACTACTTTCATGGTTTTTACCAGTGGCAGCTGGTGAAATTTGAGAGTGGTGGGGCTGGGCAGTGTGCGTGGAAGGGCGGGTAAAGCATCAGGGTTCACTTTAACGGGACACAGCATTTTTGGGAGCCCAGTCACCATTTCCCATACAAATCTTTAGCAAACAATGGAATACAATTATGCATTTTCCAGCGAACTTTAGGATAAAAGGAACAAAAAACAAAAGCTTTCATAGGCTTTTTTACAAGAACTTTTAAAGCACCTTGGAAATTTCCTAGCTTTGTAGGTAAGCCAGACTTTCTTCTTAAGGAATGTGTGCAGATGGTGAGAAGTTTTGTGATTGGTCTCTCAGTGGGAGAGGCAACAAACTTGGATGCCAGTTACCACACCTATTTCAAGGATCTGACTGACCAATGGCAAGGAGACAATGATTCATAGTGAGGGATGAACATATTGTTGAACTAAACAGCAAAATGTGGTCCCAGAGAATTGCATTCTTGGGTTGATGCTGCATACAATCCCAGCATCCCTAAGTGCCCGTCTTCTGGATCCAGCCTTCCCCACAAAGAGCTGAAAAGAAATACTTCATGCAGCAAACCAAGTAACTCACTGCTAGAGCGGAGTCTGGGCTCTGGTTTATGTGCATAGCAACATGCTTTCTGTGACACCAAAACCCTCCACACAAAGGCCATACTGCACTTGTTGTGCACTTTTGTCTGTTTAATCACTAACATGATTAACAGTGTCCAAACATAAATGCACACTCTTCACTGTCATTCATTGGATTGGATGATTTCACCAAAAAAGCTGCTGTTTAGCAAGTTAAAAAAAAACAAAGACTTTTATTTTCAATGACAATACTGAATAAGGTCTCAAGGCATGTCAAATCACACAAATTTAAAACAGCTCTCAAAGGTGTGCAATCCATTGATGGACAAAGATTTTAAAACAAAGAAAAGCAGTCTTCAGTGCATGGTTTAGAGATCTTTTTAAAACATCATGCAGGCCACGACTGAACTTGAAGAAGTTCAAAAAAAGTACAACAACAAGTAAAATCTAATCGACTACTACTGAGGCAGGGCCTCAGACTGGCACACGTAATCACTGCTGCTGATTTATGGCCAGTGATTTCTTCCCACCTGGCACCACCCCACCCCCACCAAGCAGAGGGGTTTTACCTCACACCACAAGCCCATTTTCTTCTACAGATCCAAAAAGAAATCATGCAGCAAGTTACATAACTCACGGCTGAGGCAGAGTCCAGTCTCTGGGTTATGTGCATAGCAGCAACATGCTTCCAGTTACACCCTAACCCCTCCAGAGTCCACACAAAAGCCTCACTGCACTCGTGCACTCCTGTCTGTTTATGTCACTAACATGATCAACAGTGACAATGTCCAATCACATAAATAGAGGAAAATCGATGTTGCCTAGATTTTCCAAACGTCACACACTCCTCATAATGTAGTCATTCATTGGACTGGATGCTTTCACCAGAAAAGCTGCTACTACTTAGCTAGTTTTCCAAAACGAACTGAGACTTCAATTATTTTCAAAGACTGATAAATCATGCTTTACTCATTAATGGAGACATTTTGAACTCAACAAAAACATATTTTGTATTATAAAAGAAAGGCAGGCGCAGCCACATGAATATTAAACCTCTCAAGAAAGCTGACAATTTGCTTTATTTAATCTAATGGGCTAGTACTGCTGTGGGTGAGACTGCAGACTGACACCGCGACCACTGCTGCTGATTTATGGCGAGTGATAAACTTTGATATTGTCTTCCCTCTGAAACCCCCGGCCTTGGGAATTCTGGGTTACGGTTTATTTCCTCCATCAGAGCTGAAAACTTTGAAAACAAAAACTTCGTGCACTTTAGCCATTAATTACCTATTAATTAAACTCTCTGATGCTGGCAGTGCTGAGACAGAGTCCAGACTTCGGTTTAACAATTCAGATTCACTGTCAGAGCAACACATACATGCCAACATTTCAACTTCGATAAGAGGGAGAAATATGCGTGGGTGCAAAGACCTGAATAACGCGTAACACGAAACGGGTCAGGCGTAACACGAAATGGATCGCAGGAGTAACTGGGAGAGATTTTTTTTACCATCTTCAAGAAATAACTTCTGCTTTATAGAAATAGATCATACATACACCTGTAAGTAGAATGTAGCATGCTCACTTCCAGGAATAGAGTCATATGTATTAATTTCATCAATGCATGACAAATCAACATAATGGGAGAAACTGTATAAGCCAATACACCTGGAAGAAAAGACCGTGACAAATACAAGGGGGTAATGAAGAAGGCATCAAATTACAAAGAGGTGCTTTTACCCACAGTACACTAGTTGTGTTCTTGTTGTAATCTGAGTCAATACCTGTGACAGTCTGTAGAACTAAAGTACAAATCTGTATACCTGGAAGATGAGCTGGTGATGAAGATGGTGGAGAGAGCACATTAGAGCACTGTTTGCACCGTGCACTAATATACACATTGAATTGTACGGAGACCGCGGTTGTGTTCGCACACTGCACACGCTCTCCATGGGATCCCTATCTACTTACCTTGGGTGGTTCCTTGGATCCCCAGCAATTCTATGTTCTCTTGACTGTGTGTCAACTCGAGTCGTGATTCTTATACCATTTTCTTCATATATATTTTGGTCCCGCCCTGGGGCCCACTGTGTATTCTGTGCTACTTACATCATTTCTTCGCTATGTGTTGTGTGCATTATATTTATCTCAGGGTAGGAGATATATGTGTGTATTAGAGAGTACTGTATAATAAATACATATTTTTATAAGTACATTGTGTGGTTCTTTTTATCCAATCTATACCTATAAGATTGCATACTGGTAAAACAAGCTGCTTTACACTCCTTCTGGACTAAGCCTTAAGGCTGCTCTCCACAGCTACCACTTAGAGAGCTTTCTAAGGTTGTCTAAGACCTCTAAAACCACTGTATGGAGTTGTCTGGACTGGTGCAAGGTGCCCACTTACATAAGTGGACATCATATACCAGGCCAGCCTCTCACAAGAAGTTTGGGTGAAATAAAGTATTTGTCCAAGACCACAATTTAAACGGACAAGCCATTTGCACATCAGGCACTAAACAGTCTTTACTTATATTAATGCTTTGTTTTTACCTTGTTGTTCATTTTTCATATAGCAGAACCGACCTGAAGGTACTGGAGTGCTTTACATGAGCACCAATTACATTACACAATGTCACCACTCATTGTTTATAGGGAGATTAAGTTATTTGCCCAGAATCACAGGATGATGAGCCAACTCCAGGACTTGAAACTGGTTTCCCAGTTTTAAGTCTGCAACTCTGGCCCTAACACCACATCATGAGTATAGGGAAAATCAGTATTTCATTTTTGGCGCTAACAAAAACAGAGTTTTAGACTCTGTTTTTAGGTGTACTAATAATATGTAAAACTGCCAAAAATGTCGATTCCTGTCACATGCTCCTATCTCCCTCTCCAAGAATTAAGGCCAAAGCATTAAGCTTTGGTGTCTGAGGTAATTCTTGGAGAGGGAGATTAAAGCGTGTGTGAATGAAGACTGGCATCAACATTTTAATGTTGGTAGCTTTACAAAGTGTTCAAGCAAAAACAGTTTAAAACACGTTTTTCTCCCAAGGCTATTTCTCACTTTCACTAAATGTTTTTTTTCCTTACGTTTCTTTAACCTGTGTCAGGAGCATGCTATACCAGGCAGAGGAAACTTGACAATATTGTGCACTGACCTGCAGGAACAGGTTACCGACAGTGCAGTACTTCGAGCCTCACTCTCATCCTCAGGAGAGATGCCTGCAGTGCTGAAGCCCGCCCAGAATCCTGAGTTACCAGTAAAAGGAATGCGGGCAAGAATGTTGAAGCATATAGTAGAGACTTGGAAGCGGGAAAAAGAGGGGGATGAGGTGGGAAGAGCTGGGTCTGGTGCTTGTATGAGTAAGGAAGAGTCCAGAAGAGTGGATCGGTCACTTGTGATTGCTTTTACCATGTTGATGTTCTGTTCAATGACCCAAAGATTGAGCTGGTTAGCATGAATCATTAGCTTACTAATATTCTAGATGTTCTTCTCTTTGAGGCATAGGGTGGATTTTATGGAACTAGGAAGTTCTGCCGGGTGTCGAGAATCTTGAAGGAGATGGGTAATTTTGAGAAATCATCCTTTTCCAGTTGAAGTTTCATAGCTTTAGAACAGGAGTTCTGTGGTTCCATTTTACAGGATTGAGGTGGGTATCGGCAATTACAGTCTCATAATGGGAAATCTTCTGCTTCGTGGTAATTTATTGGAGAGAGAAAATCTCATAGTTGAAGTTCCATAAATGATGAGGTGTACATCAGTATATTTGTGAAGAGCCTTGGTGTGAAAGGTAGGTTCAGGTTGTTCAATTTTAAGAGTCCCATGACTTCAAAAGAGTCCCATTAGCATTTCCGGAGATGCCCAGAACTGAAATTTGTGAGGTGAAGTAAATTAAAAGAGGTTTGCACCAAGAGAGCTTTGAGGGGCCATGATGTGATTCACAGTTGGTGAACAGTCCAGCGCGGCGGTGAGTCAGGTTAGGGCAATTAACTGAGGGGTGAGAAAGGAAACAAAGAATGGATGAACTTTAACAGCCTGGCGTCAACAGTCTTAGGAGACAATGAGCAACATAAAGGGTTGTTGGTGGGAAACTGATGACGAGAAGCCAGGCTTTCCACTCAATATGGATCTATCCATACTGGCTCACAAACCAGGCATGCAGATGTACATTCACGGACCCCTGTTGAAATGGATTCCAGTTGAGCTGGAGAGAAGATGTTTCAGGATAAATCTGTGCTAACAGTCAACAGTTGGGACTGGGAGGTAGGTCCACATCTAAGAAGAACACCGCTTGATCTTGCATAATATGTGCACGAGATGGTAACAATACACAGCCAAGGATGCAGGAGGTTTGTCAGTGAATCAGATGTGAATATGGGCGCCTCCTTAAGCAGGATCAACCATGTGTTCCTTATCATTCTGCTGATCCTGGTGCTCTTGCACATCGGCCACTGAAGGATGGCCGCAGTGGGGGCTGGTCCAGGCCGTGACAATGACGCTGTAATGGGAGCCGCAATCTTGCTGCCATAGGGCACCATTGATGGACAGTAACTGTCCAGTGTCTTTAAGCTGGCTCTGTGCAGTGCCAGGTGCAAGTTTCTGGGAGCAGGGCGGAGTGCCAGCAGGCACCCGCCAAAGACCTTAAGGGGCTGTCTTCAGCTGTCCCATGGACGCATGTAGCAGTGAGATTGATCTCACAGGTGGCCAGTGAGAAGCAGCCCAGCCCCAGTGATGCACATGCAGTGATGGTCAGGTTGCACACGTCATGTGGCTTCAACACGGCTGCGGGGTGGGATTTACGTCATTTAGTCGTTTATTGTCCAGCTTTTGCATACGACCCCAGAGCAAGAAGAGAATTCGGGAGATTACAACACCCTTCTGATAATCTAAGCAGTACAGCAGTGAGCTGGATGATGAGGCAGAAGAAAATGAGGAGTTCAAGACAATGCCAACTGCCCTAATTGGACAGGAGAGGGGGACCAAAGTACCAGATTTGTAAGTGTGCAGCCTTTCTAATCTACACAGTCCTGAGTTTACTGTGGCCATGGCAGACGAACGCGGCCCCCCTTTAAAACCAGCGGATTGGTATTTATTCCTGACAACACAGCAGGAAAAGGGGCACTGGAAGAAAGAAAGAGCAAAACAGCATGTCGCACCATGACGAATTGGAGTTGCAGGACAAGCTGAGCAGAGAGAACCCTCTTATCAGATCCGCCCCAGGTATGAGGTTCTTCAGTCTGCCAGGCACCTGTTTGATGCTCTTTTATTTTAACATCTTTTTATTGAAACTTACAGCAAGGATACATAATGCCCAGATAGAGGGGGCAATCATTTTTTGGCAAAGCGAATCATGTCGTAAGCAGTATTTTTTACATCCAGAAACGAAAGGATCATCAAAAACAAACACCCATGAACCATCCACCACCCCCCTCCCTTACAAATAAACACCCCCCCAACCCCATTCCCAGGCAGAGCCGACCTTAAAGCATTACATACTGTTGGAACATCCTGTACAATGTAAAGAGGCATATACGTGGAAGAGACAAAAAAGACAAGTTCAGCAATGGAGCTCTCTTAGTAAATCTGCTGATACGTATAGAATACGAGGCATTGTGACCCACACATTACACCAGATCTGGATGGGACAACAAGTATGCAGTAAACGGGGCCCAGAAATCTTTAGGACGTGATGTTTCTGGCAGTTCTTCCGCATAGACCCCCAATTGGTCCCTGCAGTAAAGTAGAGCACGTATCCACCGTTTCACCGTAGGAATAGTTTTCGATCCCCAGCACTGTGCAACAGACTGTTTAGCAAATAATGTGGACACTGCGACAATGCGTCTATTGCAAGGCTTAAGGCATTTCACATATCCCAAAAGGCAAATCTCGGGAGTGCAATTTACTGGTTCTAGTACAATATCTGCGAGCACCTTTGTCACCTTGGACCAGAAGGCATATACACCGGTACACATCCATGCCACATGCAGAAAATGAGCATCAGCCTGCCCACACCGCACACAGCACGCTGACTCACGCAGACCATACCTACAGAGTTGCAGAGGGGTATAGTAGAATTGATGAAGATATTTAAAGTGAATTATGCGAAGGTTACAGTTTGCCGTGAGGCGGCCAGTAAGTTCGCAGCACGCCTTCCAAATGTCCAGCGTAAGAGTGGGACCTAGCACTGTCCGCCAGCGAAGATAAGAGGGAGTGTCCTCAGGGTCTCGTTCTCTCAAGGAGGCATTATATAGCCTTGTAATTAAGCCCTTACGTTCCTCTCCAGCCAGCATCGCCTGCAATGCTCGCAGAGTCGTGGGTTCTTCCGGGAAGTTGGGGTAGATAGTCCGGACAGCTTGTCGGACTCAGACGTAGGTGAATCCCAACATGAATCCACGATTAGTACCCCCTTGTATATCTTGCAATGCCCTAAATCGGCCATGCGTGTATAGGTCTCCCATCCGGGAGATACCGACCGCTGCCAACACCTGAAGGGCAGCCTTCTCCCCTGCCACAGAGATATTAGGATGCGAAGCCAGCGGTAGCAGAAGGGCATATAAATATGGAAGCTGCGCTCGTTTCGCCAACATTCGCAAGGCCCATGCCGTGCATTGCACCGGATTTATCTCCGTTCGGGGACCCCCCGATCCTCCAGAGAGAGTCGCTGCCTGTAGTGACATTGGTAAAACCGCGTCAGCCTCGATGGCAGTATGAGGTTGAAACCGTTGCGGGAAATGCCAATAATGCGCAAATTGCGCCTGTGCGCATAGATAGTAGAGCCGAAAGTCGGGAGCTTCAAACCCCCCCCGGTCGAAGGGCTGCACCAGTGTATCCCAGCTACATCTAGGCTTCTTCCCACCCCATACAAATTTAAGTAGTGCCGATTGAAGTGTTGTGAACATCGCCACATTCAACTTAATCGGAATATTGACAAAGAAGTAGAGCAATTTAGGGAGAAAGGCCATCTTTAAGACTGCAATCCTATCTGCCAGAGAGAGGGGCAGGCGTGCCCATCGATCCGCCAGTTCGGCAATACGCGTAACAGCACGTCCATAGTTCTCTGATATTACCTAATCAGGGTCTCTATGCAGCCATACTCCCAAGTATTTAACCGGTGCCGACGTCCAGGTCAATGGGAAGTCAAGCTCCACGTCTTTCGTGCCAGCTGTTAGCGGGAACACCACCGACTTTGCCCAATTGATCCCAAGGCCCGAATACCGCTCAAATTTGACATATTCTCGGAGCAAGGCAGGCAGATACGTGGCGGGCTCACGCACATACAGCAACATATCGTCTGCGTATAATGAGACCGAGAGTGGTCTCTGCCGAAATCGTAGTGCAGCCGCTGCATGATTCTGACGAATCTTGCAGGCTAGTGGCTCCAAGGCGAGAGAAAAGAGCATAGGCGACAAGGGGCAGCCCTGCCGAGTGCCTCTACCTATACGAAACGACGGAGAGACCCAACCATTAACTCGCACACGGGCGACAGGATCCTCGTAAAGCACTCGGATCCATTGCATGAAAAATGGAGGAAGGCCCATTCTAGTTAAAACCGTGAACATATAGTCCCAGCTGAGGGAGTGAAAAGCTTTTGCCGCGTCAAGCAGCACAGCAACTGCTTGGAAATCCGATTCAAAGTAGTGTAATGTAGAGAAGACAGTACGCAAATTATGAGACATAGAGCGCGAGGACACGAATCCCGATTGATCAGGGAGGACCAGAAGTGGGACCAGCGGCTGGAGCCTGGTGGCGATCATTTTTGCCAGAATCTTAGTGTCTATATTAATAATGGAGAGAGGCCTGTAGGACTCACACAGGTTAGGGGACTTATCTGGATTTAACAAAGTCACCAGTAATGCCTCTGCAAGCGTGGGCGGAAGCCGTCCCTTCTCATAAGCTTCCGCATAGACGTCAAGGAGTCTTGGAGCAAGCTCAGATATATATGCCTTATAGAACTCACTGGGGAGCCCGTCCATCCCAGCTGTCTTACATGTAGGCAGTGACATTATGGCGAGTTTCACATCTTCAACATCGAACGGCTGCATAAGATATTCCCGATGGGAATTGGAAAGCCACCCCAGGGCAACGTCCTCCAAGTACGAGTCTATCTCACCAGGTGGCGGAGAATCCCTAGCGGCGTAAAGTTTGGAATAGAACTGTATAACGGTATCGCACAGCTCCGGAGTCGAATAGTGCGCAACCCCATCCTCATCTAAGAGTTCCGTGATACATTCCTGGCTGCGCGGTGCTGCCAGCCTCTGCGCCAGAGAGCGTCTCGGGCGGCCGCCTTCACCATAATATCGAGCCGAGCTGCGGCGGGAGCGGTGCAATATTTCCTGATCTGCCGTTTCGTTATGTTCTGTGACTAAATCCCTTATTGCCGCCAATTTATCCGTGGATGGATTGAGCTCATATGCTCGCTCAAGTACCGAGATGTCCGACGCCAATTTCTGAAGTCTGCGGCGTAGATCCCGCAACACACCTGATTGCACTCCCATGCATGCCCCTCTAATAGTTACTTTAAATGCTTCCCACAGCACCCCTGCACTGTCGACGGACCCCTCGTTTTCTCAAAAAAAGTTTTGAATGGCTTCTCCTATCGTATGCTTAAAAACCAGATCAGTCAACTCAGTTGGTTGTAGCCTCCACGTGAAAGGCGGCCGTTCACATGTAGGTATTTGCAACTCTAGGAGAACAGGGGAATGATCCGACAACGTGCGGGGCAAATGCCCAACATTCACAGCCCAGGTTCACACAGCCTCCGAAACAATCCAGAAATCTAGACGGGACCATGTCCCATGTACCGACGATACAAACGTGCCCTCTCGTCCAGCAGGGTGCCTAGCACGCCAAACGTCATGTAAGTTACCAGCATCGAAAAGCCCCAGTAGCACTCCCGCTGCCTGTCTAGGCCTCACCATTCCACTGCCAGCCCTGTCCAAGGTGGCATCGAGACAGACATTGAAATCGCCCCCCAAATCACTGCAGCTGGAGGGAACTTAGAGATCCTGCGCCAGACATCTGAGAAAAAAGAAGGTTCATCTGTGTTTGGTCCATAAACGTTGACCAACAGCACACTCATGCCACCCAGCTGTCCATGCACTATTGCCACTCGTCCATGCTCATCTATGTCAGTCCCAACTACCGTAAAGGGAACACCCTTTTTTACAAGTGTCAGCACTCCACAGGAATATGTAGAATAAGAGGATGCAAACCTCGCAGATGACCAGCGTCGACCCACTCGCTGCTCAGTCTCTTTAGTGAGATGAGTCTCTTGCAGGAAGGCTATGTGTATTACCATCCTATCTAGAAATGCCAGGACTGATCTTATCTTTCTCGGGTTGTTGAGCCACGAACATTCCAGGTAAGGAAGTTAATCTTACCACTCATACCTACGAGTCGTGGTTATAGAAATACCTGTACAGTATACCATAACTTCCATGCCTAAAAGAGTCATAATGGTTGTGTGCATGAGGTTCACAACATACCTGCAAGCCAGACTGCCTCTGCCTAGAGAAGAAAAAAAAAACACCCCACCCACTTCAGCGACCCAAACCCGCCAAAGCCATCCCAGCCCAAACTACCCCCCACCCACCAAAACCCAACAAGGAAAATGTGCATATGGGGTATACCCAGATCAGGGGCGTAGAGTGCTACTATCCTCCCAACTAGTAGGAGGTGGCCGAGCATAGCTAGGTAGGTGCCAAACTATCAAAATTCAGTAATGCAGTGAGCAAATTATTGAGCATGTCGCCCCCAGGGAGACGTAGGCGCCCAGCTGGAACCCAGGAATGAATAAAACATATAACATCGTGGTGGAAGTACATTCCTGCGAGATAGAGCAAAGTAAATGAGTAATCAATATTAACAAAGAGTCTACATATATTTCATTCAGTCGCCGTCTTCTTGCGGAGAGCCAGATCTACGACGCGTTTGCTTAAGGTGCTTCGCATGTTCTAGGGCTACTTTAGGGTTGGAGAAGATCTTGGAGTCTCCCTCCGGGCCTATGCGCAACCGCGCGGGATAAAGCATTGCATATGGGACCCCCTCTGTTTGCAGAAACTTTTTTACTGCATGGAATTCCCGCCTGGCGGCCTGCACAGCTACAGTGAAGTCCGGAAAAAAGGCCAACGTTTTGCCCTGGTGTTCAATAGTCCCTTTTTCTCGAGCCAGACGTAGAATAGTGTCACGATCCCTATAGTTCAACAGTCTGGCTATGACGGGACGGGGAGGGGCGCCAGGCACAGGTCTCGCAGCAAGGGAACGGTGTGCGCGCTCAACAACGAACATACTAGAGAGATGTTCAGCGCCAAACAACTCCTTAATCAAATTCTCCAGAAATAGCTCCATTCTCCCCACATTTGTAGATTCTGGCAGCCCCGTGAGTCTGATGTTGTTGCGCCGGGACCGCGCCTCCAAGTCCTCATTCTTGGCCTGGATGAGGGACAACACCTTCTCCATATTAAGTGTCTTACCCGCAACCTCGCTCAGACCGTCCTCAGTTGTCGATACCTGCTGTTCGACCTCCCCCATGCGGGCATTTTGTTTCTCCAACTGTGACGAAAGATGGTCTAAACGGTGATTTACTGCGGCCATGGTACCTTCAATGGATTGAAGGCTGCGTTGCATCGCCAGAAGCGTGGTTTCTAACGTGGGTGGGGTGTCGCCCTGCGCGTCTGCCTCCGAATCCGAGGCCGCTTTTTGTGAGGATTTTGCAGGCCTGCGAGCCTCAAAGGTGAGACGGGGCTGCGATTTATCAGTTCTCCCCATGATAGGTCAGGTAAAAGGTGTGTCCCCGATGCAATCAGGCTGCCACACCACACACCTAAGGCCAAGGGCGGAGCAGAGGCTGGCCAGGCAGGAATTCGTAGAGAGTTGATCAGCACTACTTCAAAGCCACGAGGAATCCTACCAGACAGCACTGGATGGTGAAGGTCACTCCTAGTTCAGCAGACCCACAGGGGACCCACAAAGTCACAGGCAGCCGTGTATCGTGTAGTGCACCAGGCAGGCCGCCACTTGATTAGATCAGCCTAGTGCAGGAGCAGCTCTTGGTTCCGTGGCAGGCCTCGCGCGCGATAATGCCTCGCGCTCTCCTCACCCAGGCCGGGCCCGCATTCCCATGAATGGCAGTCGCAATCTACCGGCAGTTAGAGGACCCGCGGCAGGGCAGTGAGAGGCGAGGAGCGTTGATAATCCAGATATTCCAAAGGGGGGGCCCAGCGCGCCAGCAGGGACACAGAGCCGGCGAAATGAATGAATCCCCGCAGGCTCAGCAAATCAAGTCCCCGCACCACACAGCTTGCAGCGTCTATGGCAGCGCGCTCCCACCGGACCCAGCATCAGCGACCCGAGCACCGCACCTGCCAGGGCCCCCACCCGCCTCCGCAGTTACGGGCCCGGCAGGCGCCGCACCCCACTCACCTCCGCCAGCCCAGGAGCGGAACAGTCCTCCAGCCGCGCACCACGCCGCAGCTGCGGTCTCGGGGGATCAAAGGCGGCATCTCACCGTAGCACTCCTTGTCTTGCCCTGTGGCGAACCGATCGATCCAGCGCCCTCACTTCCGTCACAGGCACCGACCAGGAATGCGGCCCCAGCGATGATTCTGACAGCCTGTGCTCCGTCGCGAGTCCAGTACGGGATCAGCGGGAGCGCCGGGGGGGCCGCCATTTTGGAGCCGTAGTTCGGGTGAGTCGTCAGAGCCGATGTAGACCGCTGCAGTAGATCAAAGTAAAAATTTTCAGTCCCAGCATCTGCAGTCGGGCATTCCAACACTGCCCAGGCCCGTCAGGGGCTGAGATGGCACGTTTGCAGGCTGATATTTGGCGGATATTGGCTCGGCCGGGCGGAGCAGCACTAAAGTGCGGCCATCTTGCTGTGCGCCCTCTAGCGCCCCCCACCTATTTGATGCTCTTGACGACATAACCTAGGCCGCCATGACTGCAACCTGATCACATGATGTGCTCATCATCTCGGAAGCCACATTTCTGTCATCAGTGAGTTCTTTTCCTTGTCGAGGTATCATCTATTACGCAGGGCGTAGGACTCGGAGGCAGGAAAATACATTTGTTTCCGGAGTCCTGAACCCTGGGCCCGCCCAAGCTCACTTTTAAACCAATAGATTTTGGGCTGGCTCAGGCAATAATATATTCACAACTACGGGATGTGGGGAGGAAAACAAAGGCTGGAGAGCCAACGTAATTTTGAGCTCTCGGTTTAGCTCAACTTTGAGTTATTTTAAGCACCCGAAGCAGGTCATTCTGTAATTCCTGCTGCATCCTGTGGAATCGGGTTTCTGGATGCTTGAATCGGGAGGCGGGAGACTAGCCTTCAAATCGGTAGTCTCCCGCCTGAATCAGGAGGGTTGGTATGTCTGGAGCAACATGCTTTGTCACTGACAGTGAATCTGCATTGCTTTGCAGATGCATGGACCACTTCGCTTTTTTTACTCACCTACCTGCACTTGGTCCACTCGGGAATCGTCGGGATCAGGCTGCTTCTAGCACACAGGCAGTGCCCAAATCCTTGCATGCTGCAGCTGCTCCTGACTGCCGTTGCTAATGAAACACAGACGCTGGAGCTGTAAGTGGCGTCCACACGGCCTGAAATGAACAGAAACGCGGGAAGCAGACACCTCGAGTCTGCGCAGTGTGTCTTCAGAATTCCTGATGACCAACTGCGCAGACTCGATTTTTCTGCTTCCATTCCACCTGCCTGCAGCCTCTACCCCCCACCCTTTCCCAACTCGTCACTGGGAGGAGTTGGGAAAGGGTGGGGTGACCATCCTCTCCATTCTCTGACCTACATGAAGACCCTGGTGCTACAGGGCTTCAGCCTGGAGCGCCCGGGGCAAACTTCACTTCCACGTCATCAGGGGGTGGAGACTGGTCCTCGAGGCTATGTCTTTGCCGAGCTGATGACCTCACAGGCCTCAGGGCAGTGAGCTCGTCAGCCCGGCAAAAGACTCGGCAGGGCCCGCCCACCAGCAGCTTGCAGTGACACGAGACTCATCAGCACGAGACTCATCAGAAATCACCACCCACAGCAACAAAAGCAAGAGGTGTCTCCTGTGAGTACATTTAAAAAAAAATTAAAAACACATAAAAACATTCTATTTTTTACACTTTCCCAATGGCCAACCCAGGGGGTGAAACTAAAGTAACGGGGGCGGAGCCCCGACGCCCTTACGCAAAAACTGCCACTGGTTTTTACCTATTTTCCCCATCCCCCAGAATCTACTGAATGTCAAGGGATCAAGTCACGTGGCTATTTTTAGGTACAAATTGTGACAAACTTTTATAAAAAGTCAAAAATTATGCACCTTATACATGCCTTTGTTTTATGTCTCCATTGTATACCCTATGTGTACATGCTTATATACACATATCGTTTTATCTTGAGTGCATAATAGTCGTTTCCCTTGTCGCCGGGTGTACAGGCATGTGTACAGGGCCCACAAACACAGGAGAAGGTTGTCTTGACATCCCTCATATGGAGGGGGTGAACGGCCCGGGTTGTTGACCAGTTTATGATTTACCTAATGTAGAGATGCTGTGAATGAAAATAAACCTTTTTAGGTTGGGGAAACTATCATAGTTCCCATTCAGCAGTGGCCCATCTTATTTACTTTGGATAGCAACTGAGAAAACTCAACCTTGTAACAAAACTGTAGGGGCGCTTCATATTTCACCAACGTAGGTCACTCAGAGGTAAACGGTTCATAAAATGTACATGGGTTTATAGTACATTGCATTTCAATGTAAAATACAACAGGCTCAGCAGAAGTCAAATAAATTATACGAAAACCAAATGTGATTAATCCTCAGATCTGTGGGGATGGTTTATTCAGAGTGGGAGTACTCATTATGTAGGGATTTCATTGAATATTGGGCAAGCCATGCATATATCTCTGCATTTACTTTTCAGATCAGAGTAAAACTCAAAATGAATGAGCATTGGCAAAGCCTACAGGTCTGAGCTCTAAAAGGCCAAGAAGTTGGCTTTGCGTGTGCTTTTTAAATTGACATTAACATGCTGAAATGTGTCGCAGTTCACACGAATGCATACATCATAATATGTATACATGAAGGTAATTGACAGTCATGTTAGAATTAGTTTTGTCTTTAACAAAAATCCATACCAAGATGGCCACTGGTGTATACGTGCATTGTGACAGAACCTTGGCTATTTCTGGTACTTTTAATTAACCGTTCTAACATGGTAGATGGCCATTTTAGCATGGTAAATTAGAAGTAAAAAAGAAAAGTGAAAAATTGTAATCTTTGCAAATAAAGGGCTATATTGGCACTGTAACACTTTGCTGCTGCAAGATCTTTTTTAAAACAAAAAAGAATTCTAAAAAAAGAAAATAAAGTTATGTGAAACAGTGAGTGGGACTGGGAGCATCAGAGAGTTGGAGATTAAACAGAGAGCACTGGGAAAGGGATATGCAGGGGAGAGACTAAGGAAAAACAACCACTCGCATGAAGTGCCGAAAGCTTAATAAAAGTCCCCTCAGGTCAGCAGTGGAAGGATACAGCTCATCCAATCAGAACACTGTGAGAGCAAAAATCCCCCTGGACGTGACAAACACAAGGATAGGGAGGAATGCCACTGAATCTAGAGCAGGCACTTGAGATGGGCAACAGAGCAATCTAATCTTGACCAAGGGGCAGATGCTTTGATATGTTATGTAGTGGTGACTTTTGCCTGGTAAAAGGTAGAGCCGAACTGTAAGAGAATGGCGATTCTCAGATTAACATGCAGAGAGAATCAGGATTTCATTAAAGACGCGGAGGCTAACATTATGCATAATGTTTTATTATGCCACTCCTGTCAGCAGCCCTTTAAAGAATACTAACAACAACCACAATCCAGAACTGGAATAAACAGAACTAACAAAAGTCTCTCCCATGGAACACTCTGCCTCTTTAAATGCGATAACTGTGAAGATAAAGCCTCTTCTTCCTCTGTCCTTGATATCCACGAATTCCAAAAATTACACCTGTGCATCTGAAAGAAAAGACAACGTTTAAAACTTAAATCTTACACCTCAATACATAAAATCCTCAAAATACTTAATTTAAAACCAACCTTATTATAATTCATTAACATAATCACCCTTCTTTTTATTTTTTTTAAATATAGAAAAACTTACAACATTTAAAAAAGGGAAGCGGAGGGCGGGATAATGTTAGCCTCCGCGTCTTTAATGAAATCCTGATTCTCTCTGCATGTTAATCTGAGAATCGCCATTTCATTACAAGACCGGAGGCTAACATTATGCATGTTGAAAGCCCTTCAACACCACATCAGACATATGCTCAACTGGTCTAAAGTAGTGTCTTGCAAAAGTACCCACACTAGACCAATCTGCAGCCTTCATAATCTTCTCTAAACTCACACCAGACCAGCATGCCTTGCTAGCCATGGCCCCCCTCACTGAATGTGCTTTAAATTTCTCTACATTCACTCCAGCTTCCTTCATCGCAAACTTAACCCATCTCGAATTTGTAGCTGAACTTACGGCTCCAAATGGTCTAACAAAAGAAATTAACAATTGATGCACCCCATGACCTCTTTTCTCCAGCATTCTGCTTTCATATTCCTTCAGACATTCCACCACGCAAAGTTTCTTACAATCCTCAAACCTAGGATAAAAAATGGAACTAGTCATGGTCTTTGTTCTTTTCCTAATCTCAAAGAAAACACCATCTGGCCCGAATACTCTATTACTTACCTCCAGACATTTGACGTCTGAAACCCTTTTGCATGATATCAAACACAACAAGGTAGCCAACTTAGCAGAAATATTCTTATTTGTCAGATACTTATTAGAAGGCCAATCCACAAAAATTTTCAGTACCAAATTCACATCCCAAAGAACTTCATATCTAGCTTTAGGAGGTCTCCTAATTTGCATACTCTTCATAATTCTGCAAACCAAAGAATTACTTCCAACAGCCCTACCACCAACCACTGAATGACCTGCAGAAATTGCAGACCTGTAACAATTCAAAGTTCTATAACTTAAACCCTTCTCAAAATTCTCCACCAAGAAATTCACCACTTCTACCACAGGCGCTTCCACGGGATCCAAATTCCTTTCCACGCACCAACATGACCAAAATCTCCATACTCCCTTATATCTTTTCCTGGTACCTGGGGCCCAAGAGTCCTTGAGTAACTCAGCAGCCCCTTGCGAAAGTCCTCTGAATGCTCTTGAACAGTTGACACCTTCCAAACAAGAAGGTTTAACACTCCTTCCACAATCAAAGGATGCTCTTCTCCACACTTGTTGACCAACAAACCCTCTGTCGCCTGAATCAACAAGGGCACCTCGCATGCTAACTCCATAATGCCTGGAAACCACGCCTGAGACACCCAAAAAGGGGTCACCAGGACCAACTGACGCCTCTCCATCCTCACCTTCAACAGAACCCTCTGGATCATTGTAAATGGGGGAAAAGCATACCCCCTCACTACTGTCCAACTCTGTTGAAAAGCATCTATGAAAAGCGCGTACTATAAGGCAGCGCGCCATTAGGACGCGGGCCCCCGGGATCCCGGCCACGCCCTCTTGGCTCCTGGCTGAAGCAGTGGTCGCCGTGGACGGCGGGAAGTTCTTCCGGGGCAAAGTGACATCATTTCCGGCCGGGACGGTAATGGGGGGGAGGAGAGGGCTGGGGGCCTATTTAGGGCATGTTGCCCAGGCCCTCGCCCTCTCTTCCTTACAGCGCCGGCCCCGCGTGCAGGGGACTTCGTGAATCTAGAACTGAGGACCTTGGAGCCACACGGGCTGGTGGGCGCATCGCCCAGTACGAGTGAGGTGCTCGGTGGAGGCTCCATGCGGTGGCTGGCTGACCCGTTTGTCGTCGTCGTTTACCCCGGGAATAGACGGTATTGATTTGTTCCGCGTGGGGGAACCGGGTTGTGTCGGGTGTTAGTTGGGAGCGGTGGACACCCCTCCCCACCTCCCTTTGTAGTTGTTTGAGTAGGCGGAGAGACGAGCGGTTTGCGCATCCAGAATCTTCATTTTCTGTTGGTATAAATGCGGTAATTGTTCTCCATCCCGGCGGTAAAGGTCTGTAGGTAAGCTCCTCTGAGCTAGGGTGTTTCTATCACTCTTGGACAGGGATTAAAGGTGTTTGGGTCTGCGTTGCAGCGCGGGTGAGTTGGGCTTCACCTCCGAAGGGTCAGCAGTAGGAAAGCGGCCTAGCTGTGGAGGTGCTTCAGGGGAGCATCTCCGGCGGGAGTGGCTTGTGCACCTCACAGGTATTCTGTGTGTGCCTTCGACGCTGGCGTACTTGTTGGCACCAGTCCGCTCTGACTGAGGTGCGAAGTCGTCGCAGGAAGGTGCAGTGACCGAGTTACATTTGGGCTCAGGATCTGTGCATCCGGCATTACGATCGCTGAGGAGCTGTCGATGATCATGAGAAAGGTCTTGGTAGTGTGCTTTAAGGAGCGTTCTTGCAGTTTTGCTCTAGCCATTTTTGGTGCAGTGGCCGTCCAGACACTTCCCGGGAGAGTTCCTAGGGTTTTGCATTGGGGCCATCTAACAGGTCGTGCGATGCGGGTTCTACTGCCTATTTAGTGCCCACTGCGAGGGGTGATGCATAGTTGAGCATGGTTAATAGTCAGGGTGTGTGGATTCGATAACCATCGCGTGGAGCATCTGGAGATTGATTTTAGCGCGTGAACGGTGGCAAACTCAGCTTGGGGTAGAGGGTCGCAAACATTGTGTGAAATGGGGTCCATGTCGGGGGTTACGGCAGTCGAGTCCGCCGGGGACAGTGTTGTAGGTGAATGGGTCGCATCCGGGGTGGCGCCAACGGGCTCGAGGGTGGGGGACGTGGAGTGATGTTTTATCTTCCCACTTAATGCATTTTGAAACCTCGCGCTATCATGGTGATTTATGCTGCCCTGCACTGTTCGAAAACAGGATGGAATTTTTTCAAAGCAAAGACGGGCTGCTTGGAAAGTAGATACAAGACGTGTGCAAGGGAAAAGGAGCTGCAAGGGGTACGATTGTGGAAAGGTTTCTGGGAAGTCGAATGCGAATGGCTTTTATGGCCGTGTAATGAGCACTGCTTCCTAGAGATGTCGGATTGCCTTTGTTTACAAGCAGTCTAATCTGGCTGCGGGAGCAGCGATACTCACGTGGGTCCCTGGTCTAAGTTCAGGTCAGTCACTCAAATGATGAGTGCTGGACAATCCTAGGGGATAAGGCGGAGGCCTTCTTTGACAAGTAGTGTATATCTGAGTGTACATGCGTACATAGCGCTGCTTCGGTGTTTGGTTAGCTGTGGGGGCAGCACGGCTTCCCACTTTGTGGAAGGCGGGGGTGGATTGTGGTGGTATCCGTGGGTGGCCGGTGGCTGGGATCGGGAGCTGGGGGCATTCTGGTCCCGGTGATCCCGATATACAAGGTAAGGGGCAGTTCAGTCGTCCGTGACACTGGGGAGCCGGGTGCGGGCTTCGGAGGGAGAAGTCAGCATTTGGAGTCGACAATAGACTTGTTTTCATTCGGGCTCAGTGGGTTAATGCATTGGTTGCTGACATGTGGGTGCACCTGCAGCCCAGAAGTTTGTATCTATTCGGACTCACTCGCGCTTTCATTTCTTTCATTCTTCTAGTGTGTAGAGAATGAATGCCACCGATATGTGTAGTGCTACCCCTCTATAAAAGGCAAGTGTTGTTTAGACGGACATACTGGGTATAGGGGAGAAACGGGGGTTACGAACCTTGAGTGCCCGTATTTAGTGGATGTATTGTGCTTGTATCCCACTTTTTAAAGTGTTGCAAAGGGGACGAAGGTATTGAGAGTCCAATCTTGGTGGAACATGGATGTGGACATGCACTTCCACCGCACGATCAGGATAGGATGAATCAGCTTGTTTTCCGTGTACAGTTCGTGGAATTTCCGGCCTTGTGTACTCACGCTTGTTGGTTCTTCGGGCCTGTCGTTCTGTTACTTTTCCCCCCTCCCCACTCGGTGGGGCTTGACAAAATATTTCCGGCACAGTGGCGGCAGCAGTGGTTTTTCAGGAAGGGCATCACTTGTATTGCGGTTGGGAGACTCCACACCCTGGGTTGTTGGCCCAAAGATGTACCTTGAGGGTGGGCGTGCCTAGCTTCCTATCGATCGTTGGCGCACTCGGTGCGAGCATAGGTATTGGATCCACCTGATGTATGGTGTTGGTGAGATATTCAGGACTGTCACATTCGCAGAAGTGAAACTCGTAGAGTGATCCCCTAGAGGCATGTTCCTTGTTGCCACTTTGAGGTCCGCCTACGTTGGTGAGCGTGGGGCTCTACATACGGTTGAAAGGGTGCACTGTGATTTAGTCTTCGGGGAGGTCAGTGCCACCAGCAGCGCGGTGGCGTCCATGGCACGAGTGGGAAGGCGTGCAGTGGGGACGCATGGTGTCACAGCGGGGGTCGAGGGTATGTGAGAGGCATGGGCTGCAGGAACCTTAGGTGGGGGAGAAGCGAGTGGACAGCAATGACTAATGGGGTTTTCATGATGATCCACAGTCCGGGGACTGACGGTTTGGTGATGTATTGGGTTACTCCCCTTGGGTTCCTACAAAACAGACATTAAGGTGGGCTGCCTGACTGCATGGAGAGATGATGCAGGCAGCAGAACAATCTCTTTTTCTCTGGCCACCAATTGGGTAGTAAAGGCAATGAGAGCTATCAAGAGTGAGCGGCTCTGGGAGAGCAAGGAAGGAAGAGCGCAATGGGGTCAGGGGGTCATTCCAGATAGGCACTAGGTCGTGAGGGGAGCATTTGGGGTAGCGGAGATAGCTTCTTCCTTGGGATTCTCTGCCCATACTCCATCTCTGGGTCCCATCTTCATATGCTGCATTTCCCCTCCGTGTTGAGCGCTCATGTGCTAGGGGTGCGATGTGGATCTTACGCATGCATGCAGGCTGGCATGGAACATGATAGGTCCCTGTCTTTAATGGGTATCCGGGGCGCTCTTGTCCTGGGGAAAGCCATGCATGCCAGTGTTTGCTCATCTAAGCAGTGTTTAATGCCTTTCAGTTAGCCCGATCTCTTCGGTTTCTGGTAATTTCCGGGCCCACCCTGTCATGGGTCCATCGATCGAGTTGCTTAACGTGGCCGGGCTAGAAATGCTAGAGTAGCAGGGCACTGAGGATGCTCTGGTGTAGCCCGTCCATCGTATGGTTGGTCCCTCTGTCAGCCAATGAGCAGGGTGGCAGCTGCTGGCCAGTTAGAGGGCACAAGTCGAGGGGCACGCTGTGGACGGCACCGATCCATTGTGGCAGAAGGGGAGACGCGGTTCACCTGTTCAAGAGGTGGGGGTTCCACTGAAATAGGCGGAGCGTTATTGTCTGGGCTCGACATCTCTTAGGAGAATGGGATGCCGGCCCTATCACAGTTGGTACGGGCCTCGCTACGAGCACGCCCCAAGGTCAGGCAAAAAAGTGCATAGGGCGAGATCGCAATGCAAGCTGGTATCTTATGAGGGAGACAAAGGGGCGGTGACCGGTCTTTGCCAAGCCTGGGGGATACAAAATGAGGGCAATTCTTCCAGGGGGAGAAAGACCTTGGCAGGATGCATATGGACTAACCTCCACTTAGGGAGTGGCATTCTATCAGGCTTGCCTATTCTCCGCAGCATGCGCAGTGGCATTGTAGGGGGACTCTGGGCACTGGCGAGGTCTGCAGTTCTTGGAATCCGAGAGATAGGCAGACAGGCTCACTCTGTCTTGTGGATTGTTACCTGCCTTGTTATGTTAGCCTAGGCCTGGCTGCCATGCTGCTTTTCTTTGCGCACGTTACACTGAGCCGGGCCTTCCTCGCCCTTTGCTCGTGCCAAGTTCTTTTGCACTGTCTGCATTTTCTGTTGTTCACCTTTTTGGGCTCAGTCTGCACAAACATGTACAAGGTCACATAACAATGTATTCTGGTTCTTCCTGATATGGCCAGTCACGCGCACCCAGACATAACATTATGTGCAATTGCCATGAAGGATTTGATATGCTTTTAATACTGTGGTTTACTAGCGCTTAACACACTTGGAGAAATCCCTTTCAGTGAGAAGAGCTATGATGTCCTGCTGATGTAATTCTGCATCTAGAGACTGAGGTATGGGGGTTCGCTAGTCAAAGCCCAGAGGTCTTCTATTATTATAATAAACTATCTTACTGCAAGGGGAGGGTGGTAATGTTATTTATACGTTTATCCACTGAGCTCTGAGATGCTTTCCCCGTTTGTATTCTATGGAATTGTAACCATGCTGCTTATATTAGTCATATGCATTATGCTATTAGTACTGACACGTGTACTGTACATTAGAGCACGTAAGTTGGAATAAATATTTTAACCTATCCAGTGTCTCTTCCTACGCATCTTGTGGACAAGTACGAGTGAGTGACGAAAGAGTGTTCTTGCTTCTGCGAGTCCTGAGATAAAGATACCGTGTTCTGGGTTGTCCAAACATTAGTACTTGGGTGCTAATGGGATGCTAAGCTAGTTGGGTTGGGGTTTTTGGGTGCTACGGTATATGGTGGCAAACCACTGTATTCCGGGGTCCCATTTTCCTGTGCATAGCTCTGTGTATGTGCAGAAACCTTATGACATGGCGCGACCACCGTGGGGCTGCTTATCTGCGAGACGCTTGAGTAGTGCTTGTGCTTGTTCACAAACCCCTCGCGTACGCTTCCGGAGGCGTATGTGACGGTGATACCTCCTATATTGAATGTTTTATAGGTTCTTTCAAGCTTGATGTTATTAAAAAAGGTTAGTTAACAGACCCGTTTTTGAGCTCCCTGTTAGGTTGTCGTATATAATTGTTTAGTCATGGCTGGTGTGGCGATAGCTGCACATAGTCGAGGAGCACTCCGAGACCACTTAGCTGTGTATGGAGTGCCCGATACAGGGGTCGAGTTGGTCTTTGTGGTTCAAGCCGATGCGGCTTATCACTTTGAAGTGTTTTACACTTGGATCACTTTTGAAGCGGTGGATGCAGGTGATAAGCTGTTTCATGAATATAAACCCACCGCTATTCCTGCTGCCTATCGACCCTATACTACTCTTGAAGTGCCTCTCACGGCTTGGCAGCACCGTGTTTGGTTCAATGGCGCCCTACCACAACCAACTACCGCAGTTCGTTTAGGCCCCTTATCAATTCAGGGGGCCACTTGGCCTGTATTGGCCGGGTATACCCCGCATCCAAATTATCTGGCATTACCGCTAGCGGAATTGCGCACTATGCATACCGAATTGGTGCGAGTGCATCGAGCCTTAGTGACATACGTTACAGGTAGCCTCCATGGAGCTGCTCCTGTAGTCGCAGGCCAACCAGCTATTGCAGCTGGAGTGACCATAAGTCCTGTCATGGTAAATTCTGTGATGGGCAAACGTCCACAAAATAAGGACGACTATCCTTACTGGCTTGCAGAAAAGTTCGATCAGATAGAAGCAGTGTTTCCCCATACATCCCCAGTAGATAAACACCGCATCCTCACGATAAGTTTGCCAAAAGACATAATCCCCGATTTGACATCATGTGAAAACTGGGGTAAGGTATTCGCAGCAGTTTATTCAAAATGTTTTGGAACTCCTTCCATGACGGTTCTACCCTCTGTAATTAAAAAAGTACAGGATGAACATGGCCCTGAAGCGGCTGTGGAATTAGGGATGAGACTAGTGGGAGTGTTTGATGTAGTAGCTGAGCTGATCCTTGGAAATGTCAAGGGCGATGCTATGAACTTTCAAGTAGCGAATGCTTTGGCTTTGGTCCCAGAGTTGGACAGGCCTCGCGAACTACCGAAAATTATTGCCCGGGCTTATAAAACAATTGGAAGAAATAGCCTGGGCAACAAGCCTTTTGTAAAAATGCAAACTCAATCGCAAACACAAGTTACACAAGCAAAAAGTGCATCTGAGAAAGATGATAAACCGGTCTTCACTAAAAAGAGTTGGAGACAGAAAAAACAGGGTAAGCAACAAAAGAAGCCGGGGTCGAGAGGCGCTTCCCCAGTTTCGGTTTCTTCTGAACGTACTTATGATTTACGTGATAGGTCAAGGATTAAATCACCAGAAAGGTTTCAGAGCTCTGATACGCGTTCTCCTCGTTCTTCACAGGCCCAGACGTCGTCACAGGCTGGTGGAGGAGGACGGCAAGATAGAGGAAGGGGCCGAGAGGCTCCCCAGGAGCGAGACCAACCTCGACAACAAGTCAGAGGGAAAGCAGAAGACTTTCATCTTCCTCGACCGCAATTTCAGAAGAAAAAGGTTGCCGCTGTCACAGCGAAATATGCCTCAGACCGTGAGAACGAGACTCCAGAATTGGACGTGGGCAGTGACCCTCCTAGACAGCGCCGCGGAAGTTACCATAGTGCGGGAGGCGCTACGTCCTCATATGGAGGCGACAGCAACTGAAACATTCGTTACTGTAGAGACAGCTGACACGAGAGTGGCACCCCCTGACAGACTATATAATCTAGTCATACAAATTGAAGGTGACATACCGCGTGAAATAAAAGGGATTTTTTGGGAAAATCTAACCTCTTCATATGACATTTTGTTAGCAGAGGTGGATTGGCCACCCCCATTCGTTTTAGCTGCACATAAAGGAGAGGAGGTAATCCTTCCAAGCTTTTCAAAGCATGTCCCAAAAGACAAAGCTGAAGCACTTGCAGCTGAGTGGGCTGTGTACCTGGCACCAGCGTTATACCGCAACCATGTGGGATGGGATGAAGAATCACCTCCTCATGCAATACCTTTGCGGTCACTACCGCAGCCACAACCCCAATATCCCATCAAACGGCAGGCAAAAGGCCCCGTCTCCGAAATTCTGACACAGTTGGAATATCAGGGAGTAATTGAACCATGCGTATCACCTATGAACAATCCCCTTTTCGTGGTTTCTAAACCCGATGGATCGTACCGCTTAGTTTTGGATTACCGGCATTTAAATACTCATTGTCGGAACTTTGCGGTGCAAAATACACACAGTTCTGCGCTTGTAGACAGTCTTGTTCGTAAAAAATACAAAACGACACTTGACCTTTCAAACGGTTTCTACACGCACAACCTGGCCCCGGAGAGTGGTCAATGGACCGCATTCACATCCGGTGGTAAATTATTCCAGTTCCGGCGTTTACCCATGGGCTACAAAAATAGTCCGGGTATATTCGCCGCCCGTGTTGTTTCTTTGTTAAATGACATTGATCAAGACGCATGTTCGTACGTAGATGACATCTATCTGACGGACGACGAATTATTTCAGCATTTGTCCCGTGTGGACCGCATTATTCTTGAATTTGCGGAGCAGGGTTACAAATTTAACTTTGCTAAATCACACATTGCTGAATTTACAGTTCTGTTCTTGGGCTATGAGCTCAACAACGAAGGTAAGGGCTTAGCCCCCATTTCTTGGAAAAATGTGCACATTTGTGCCCCCCAAATACTCTGAAGAAACTTCAGTCTTTGCTGGGTTTCTTGAATTTCGGGCGTACTTACATTCCCGAATATGCCCAGCGTATCAAGCCTTTGTATGCTTTGATACAACCTACTTATTCAAGGTCTTGCTGGCTGCCTGAGCATACCTCAATTCTGCAGTCTTTGCAGACAGACCTTTTGGAGTCTAAATATCTTTTGACTCGTGATAACCACACAAACCTGGTGATTAGAATAATTCCGGGGGCGGTGGGATTCACATACTTAACCTTTAATGAAGGTGATACAGTACCCATCGCATACAAGTCACATCTGTACACTTCCGCTGAATTGCGCTTTACATCTGTCGAAAAAGTTCTAACTGCAGTGCAAATGGCGATTCTAAAAGAACGCGCACTGGCACAGGGTAAGCGGATTCTGGTGGTAACACCCTGTCCTGCCCTAGAGGCAGTAACAAAGGCAAGTGTACCGAACTCAAAAGCAATGCATCCCCGTTGGATACAATGGGCTACATCCTTGACGTCTTCGGACGTCACTTTTGTTTTTGATTCTTCTCTTCAGACTCAGGAGTTTTTGCAGTATGAATTCGTTCATCCTCCTCCTTTGTTTTTACTACCGCTTGAGGATTACAAATGTGTGATCTACACCGATGGTTCGGCGCAACCGGCCACTGGGTCCAAGCACGCTTATTCAGCTGCATGTGCTATTGTTGCGGGTTCCTTTGTAGATGGAAAGTTCAAATCCTCTGCAGTGCATACTCGCACACTTGGAGATAGTACCGCACAATTGGCCGAGCTGCATGCATTGCTACTTGCACTTGAGTTCGCTTCTCAGGATGAGACCACTCTTATTGTATGTGATTCTTTTTACTGTGTACAATCTTACAATGACAATCTGTTTTTCTGGTCGAAAAACGACTACAAGGACGCAAAAGGGAGCACAATTAAGCATAAAATGCTTTGGGTTCGAGTGGCAGAATTGCAACAACGTCTGCCCCTCACACAGGTGGTACACACCTTAGGCCATCAGCGGGTGGGCGCACACGCTATTGGTAACGATCTGGCAGATGAAGCTGCCCGTTCAGCAGTAGTCACGTATTCAGTAGCAGCGGTTACCAGGTCCATGTCTAAAATAGACCCTGTTATATTAGCGGCTATTGCTGCAACCAAGGAAGGTAATAATTACCCTACAGGTTTCCCTTCCAAGTATTCTTACACATTAAGTCCCGATCAGGTTCCTTATGTAACTATACCTGACGTTGGAGATCGGCTGATCCCCAACGCGGACCGCAGGAGTGCCTTGATATCGGCTGCACACGAAGGCATGGCTTCGGCACATGCAGGTGTGTCAGCTACGGTTTCCATCTTGCAGCAGCGTTATTGGTGGCGTGGGTTATATAAAGACACCCGTGCTTTTGTGCTTTCTTGCGACGTTTGTCAACAGATTAAGCCTTCCACGGTAACACGTCCACCACAAACACCGCTCTGCATTGCTAACAGACCCTTTGGGTGTGTTTACTTGGATCACTGCGGTCCATTCTCATCAGACACTGCCTATAAATACATCTTAGTGGCAGTGGACTCGTGCACACGGTTTCTCTGGGTCTGGCCACAACGGAGTGCTGACGCCCGAAATGTAATCAGGGATTTGCGTGTCTTTGTGGGAATTTTCGCATGCGGCACCTTCCATTCGGACCAAGGTCCAGCGTTTGCCTCTAGGGCTTACAAGGATGCAATGGCTTCGCTTGGGGTGCGGGTGAAATTTTCGTCTCCGTATAGGCCTGAGGGCAACTCTATCGTTGAACGAATGAACCGTGACTTAAAGCAATCCTTAACAGCTAGGGTTATAGGTACTGGCAGGAACTGGCTGGCCCATTTGTATACCGTTCAGCGTGCACTTAATAATCTCCCTAGAAGACCTCTGGGTGGGCGGACCCCATACGAAATGCTCTTTGGCATAAGAATGTTTGTGCCTGACCTTGAGGGTCCAGACATCGCGGCGCAATCCGCCAAGTTTGATGTAGATAACCATTCTGCTATGTTACAGGACTTACAAGAAGCCCGAGACAAACTTGCAACTACACATTTGCCTTCAGCCACAGATCCTGCGTTGCAGATTCCGGTAGCCGGCTGGCTTCCAAAGGTTGGAGAACTGGTTCGAGAAAAGGTTGAAAACAAAAAAGAATTTGGCCCCTCTTTTCGTGCACCGGTTCCAGTTCTGGGCTTGAAGGGAACACGTACAGTCATTTTACCACCGCTTCCTGGTCGCAAAGAGAACAGATACATCTCAGTTGAAAATGTCAAGCTACAGCGCCTGGCCGATCCTGAATAGTGTCACCCCAGCGGTCTCTTGTCCTGCCATTTATCGGACATATGTTCATAGTCCATCTGCACGAACGATCGCTGATGCTGTAATTGAGATGGTTGATTTGCCTGAATCCTCTACTTTGCCTGAAACTACAATTGATCCCCAACGCTCCACTAATATCGACGAGGACGAGTATACTTATCCTGCATCTGAATCGGTGGCGCATCAACCAATAACGCCACTGAGCCCGACTCGTTATTCCTTTGATTCGGATTCCACCTCTTCAAACGTCCCATCCAAGTTCAGTATTTTTGTATCCTGGTTTAGAGACAATTTTTTAATTCCACCCTGGACATACCTCTGGTTGGTACTTTTCTTGATATTTTTGTTCATGTCCATTGGCTTTGTCACAGTGTTTTTTCTACTAATCAATGGTCACTATTTACCTGAACGCTCTGCTGTAGACTATGTTTCTGGAACTTTGGCTCCTCATTCCTCGTCTCACATCATGAAGCGTGACCACACATTTGTGAACATTTCAGCCTTCCCAGTTGCTGATGGCATCGTATGGGATGCAGTGAACTATCAAATCCATGGTCCGACGGAAATTATTAATGTACCTAATGTCCTTCGTGTTTCAATGGGTGATGTAGTACAAAATAATATTCATTCTGATGATTGGGATGTGCATGCCGTTGAAGCTTTGTTTGCCGATTTAAAATATTATGCATCTTTTAATGCTGAAGATTTATATATGAATTCTGCTAATTATGCCGATTTGTATTGTTACCAACATTGGGGTAATCATTTTCTCCATAAACCCAGTGCCCTGCGTAGTTCTGTTAACTATACCCAATGGGAACATTGTCCAAACCCCTTGCCAGGTAGCTCTCAAACTCTTCGAAATAAGTTTAATTATTTTACTGATTTTAATCGGTCGAACCCTGCATCCTATTATTTTAGACTTAATAACACATCAACTCAGAAAATTATGTTGACACACACCAAATTGCTTTATTCAGGTTCCTTTCTGAGTTCCCTAGCTGTGGGTGGTTATGAGTACTGGGATAATACAGTGGATTTGAAATCTATTTGGGGCTCCAAGCCATGGCAGGTACAGGGAACCGAGGCGTTGCATCGTGCTTGCCTCATCCCTACCCAAATTATGTTCCTAAATGCTTCCATCTATCAGACTACATGTTGGGGCTTAGCAACCATTAAACAATTAAATACGCCATCAATACCATCCCTGTCGAGTTTTCCAAATGAAAGCTCACGATTCAATCTGTCCCTCGTGTCCCTGCAGGCAATGTTACAAAATAATTCGTTTAATGTTTCTGAGCTGGTTCAGTCACCCTGGTTAGTATGGCCTATATCATCTAATGCATGTCAAATGCGTTTTCATGATACTGGTGCTAGCTACACACAGAATAGGCCTGATCCGAGGTTTACTGATGCCCGTACTGTCACTACATACTCTGTTGGTAAATTATGCAAACAATGGCTGCAACATTCGTCCCTTGATTCTGTTAAACAACATTTGTCCCTCCTTACAGGCAATATTGATCTGTCCGACTTTGTTTTGGGACCTCGTGGTCCCCGACCTAAAAGATTCATTTATGAAACATATAATGAACTCTGGAAGCTATCACAAATAGAAGCTGCTTCCCGTCTTCGGGAAATAGATCAAGCAAATATGGAAAAGGTGCTTGCTGTTGTGGACAATAGTATTAATACCCTGTCTTCTCGCATTTACACTTTAGAGAATATTGTGTCCTCTGTTGTTGATATTGTACAAGATGATGTTTCTGTGTTATATCATGGTCAGAATCAATTGCGTTCGGTTATGCAGTTTGCATGGACTTTACAAACGCTTAAGTTAGGTAAAGTGCCTTGGCATTTCTTGAACACCTCTGCCTTATTTCTACCTTTTAACTTAACTGATAAACAGCAATTTATGTCCATGAAGGATGCAACTTACAATCTGTTACATATCGAAAAGGTGGATCCATTGCCGTTCTCTGTTGCAGAACTCGATTCGGCTGTATGGCTAGTCCATGGGGTTATAGCATTACCATTTTCCTTGTTTGAATTTGACTCGTGCATGAAACATTATCCTGTGGGCCGTTACCGGCCCTTGGGCAGTGCTTTCCTGCATGAACTCTGGTCCTTGCCTTTCATGTATAAATGCCTTCGGGACGGCAAGGAAGTCTTTCTCACGGGGGAGTACTGCGACTCGACTATAGGTCATTCGCTTATTTGTAAACACATTAAATTGCATGGCTCATGCAGCGTTTCCTCTCCTAATCTTGCTTGTGTGCTGAAAGGTATTCCTGCTCCTGTTATTTCTCCTACTTTCACTCTCCTTTCCAATGGTAGTTATTTACTTTTAAATAACGAAAACTGTTGTGGCCTGCAGGCTGGCATTCCTTACATTGTAACAGTTTCACACAGGGTTGTCTGCTGCAAAAATGTGCTTTTTCCTCCCCCTCATGGCAAGGTTGATATCTCTATTTGGCCTTCCATCCCTACCATGGAAGCAGATTTCAATAGACTGAGCAGAATAAAGGCACTATTATTAAACGAGGAAGTTATGCTCACGTCCGCCCGGGAGACATTCATTCTCCAGGTGGCGAGTACCCACAGTGAAATACAGGCCCTTTTAAACACTAATCTCCCCCAACATTTTGGGGAGTTAATACATCGTATTTTTAACGCATCTAACACTGAAGGCCTAGTACACTTTTTTAAGGTCGTTGGGTCGGGCTTGGTGTCCTCCTTCCAAACTATTTTTGGTGTCATCCCGGCTTTCATACATTCTATTTTTTCCAGTGTCTTTGGCGGTTTCCCATTGATCCTCGCTTTAGCGGCTGGTGTCTTGCTCTTAATTTGCTTTCTGCGCAATGGCTGCTCCCCGATGGGACCTGCTCGATCCAGAACGCCTCCAGCTGCTCCGTGAGCGCCTTTTGGCTGGTTTTGGTGTCTTGCCATTGGCGACACTGAGTGTGTCATATACTCTTTCATTTCGCTTTGCGTATTTCACTTGCGTGCAACCTGTGATGACTTGTGTCCGCTGTCCTTTCACCTGGACTCTGGATTATTGCCTCTCCAATTCGTCATTGTCTGTTCCGGATTTTGTTCAGTTGATGGGTCCCTTAGAGGCCCATGAGCAGGACTGTTCCGTTGCTGGCTGTATGGCGCGTGCGGCTGCACTGGGGATTTTGGCGCAATGGGATATCTGGGCGGCTGCCCAGGATCTCCTACAACGAAGCTGTTTCAATTATCACGCAAGCTGTCCCGCATTGCTTCTGGATGCTCCCTTTGCTGAGGAGCATTCCTGCTCTTTGAACTCATGGATTGGATGGCATCTATGTTTTTTGACGATTCCAATGATGAACTCTTGGAGGGTATGGCTTTTTTCTGCACTTTCACTTTCATGGATTGACCTGCCCTTCGCCGTTTGGGCGCTCCCTGTGCTCCGACGTCAATTTTCTCCTCTGTCCTGGCCGCCAGACTGTCCAGGGGAGGGTGTCTTGTGGATTGTTACCTGCCTTGTTATGTTAGCCTAGGCCTGGCTGCCATGCTGCTTTTCTTTGCGCACGTTACACTGAGCCGGGCCTTCCTCGCCCTTTGCTCGTGCCAAGTTCTTTTGCACTGTCTGCATTTTCTGTTGTTCACCTTTTTGGGCTCAGTCTGCACAAACATGTACAAGGTCACATAACAATGTATTCTGGTTCTTCCTGATATGGCCAGTCACGCGCACCCAGACATAACATTATGTGCAATTGCCATGAAGGATTTGATATGCTTTTAATACTGTGGTTTACTAGCGCTTAACACACTTGGAGAAATCCCTTTCAGTGAGAAGAGCTATGATGTCCTGCTGATGTAATTCTGCATCTAGAGACTGAGGTATGGGGGTTCGCTAGTCAAAGCCCAGAGGTCTTCTATTATTATAATAAACTATCTTACTGCAAGGGGAGGGTGGTAATGTTATTTATACGTTTATCCACTGAGCTCTGAGATGCTTTCCCCGTTTGTATTCTATGGAATTGTAACCATGCTGCTTATATTAGTCATATGCATTATGCTATTAGTACTGACACGTGTACTGTACATTAGAGCACGTAAGTTGGAATAAATATTTTAACCTATCCAGTGTCTCTTCCTACGCATCTTGTGGACAAGTACGAGTGAGTGACGAAAGAGTGTTCTTGCTTCTGCGAGTCCTGAGATAAAGATACCGTGTTCTGGGTTGTCCAAACATTAGTACTTGGGTGCTAATGGGATGCTAAGCTAGTTGGGTTGGGGTTTTTGGGTGCTACGGTATATGGTGGCAAACCACTGTATTCCGGGGTCCCATTTTCCTGTGCATAGCTCTGTGTATGTGCAGAAACCTTATGACAACTCTAGTGGGAGGTTCGGACATGACCCTACCGGTAGGGGAGCGTGAATCGACCTAAAGGGATAGAGTGGGCCTGTAGATTGTCTTGGGGAGTACATGCGCATCTGTCCTCCGGTGAAATGATTTTGCGTATTTGTGCGTAGCATAGTTCGGGCTACCGAGTGAAGCGGGGGCTGGGAGAGTGTTCATGTGAGTGACTTGGGGGACCTTCAGACAGCACACATTCACAGCTGGTGGAAGATTCCATGTGCCATGGGGGACTGCAGTCCCCAGATTTGGTTATCCTACATTTAGGAGGTAATAGGTTTGGGCTGGGACACAGGGCTGCGGGGGAGGCTCTGTTGTCTGGATTCGCCCGACTGGGATAGGACGTTCCCAAGATAGCGTGGTCTCATAGTGCCATGGCAAAATTCGGCGCCAGGACTACGGTCAAGTGCCTTTTAATGTTTTGGCCAAGTGCCTTGAAGGCCGGTATGGCCCTAGCGGTGCCTGGGGCAGGGGCCTGCTTGGTAATGCACCACAAATTAGGCATGGGGATCGTATGGTGCACTGCAATGGTGGGCACAAGTGTACCTGGGTCCCAGACTGGTAGATCCGGGCATTTGAATCCGACATGGCTCCGAGCCTGGGGATTGATGGAACTTGATGGTTCAGGAGTTGCCTGGTGGTGGGGAGGGCGAAGGGCGGTTGGCCCTGGTCGCCCTTGTGGCGGTAAGGAGGCCACGTAAATTGCCTTACATTGTTAAGGGGAGTCCTCCTGCATACTCCCTAGGCCAGCACTGAGGGGAAGATGCGGTAAGCTCACCCCAGAGAGAATGGAGACACCGGCTGGGGGCAAGGGCGCCAGTTTACAAACTAGGGCATGGGGCATCCGCCCCTGGTTATTCCCTACGAGCCCCGATGGGCAGCCTGGTGGTGGAGGGGTGGGCCCCTCAGGTGGCGGACAAGGACCAGATGGCAGGGGCTCACCTCTCAAGGACGCAGGTGGGTTGCGCCTTGCGTGGTTCTCAGTTGGTTGGGGGACGCGAGCCAGAAGGCCCCTTAGTGCTGGAGCGATAGAGAACATTCTTTCTCGATAAATTAAGTTCTGTCATTTCTGCTGATAGATTATGAAGTTATGATCAACATAAATAAAATATCGTTCAGTGATCAAAGTTGATAAATATGTCATATGGAATTTGAATATTATTGATGATATATTGTCATGTTTATATGTGTTCGTTTATAATAAACATGGCCTCTTTACCCACAGCGCTGGTCGTCAAGTATTGATTTGTGGGTTCTGATGGGGGCGGGCCGGGGACAACCTGGGGGGTCCGGGTCCTATGAAAAGCGCGTACTATAAGGCAGCGCGCCATTAGGACGCGGGCCCCCGGGATCCCGGCCACGCCCTCTTGGCTCCTGGCTGAAGCAGTGGTCGCCGTGGACGGCGGGAAGTTCTTCCGGGGCAAAGTGACATCATTTCCGGCCGGGACGGTAATGGGGGGGAGGAGAGGGCTGGGGGCCTATTTAGGGCATGTTGCCCAGGCCCTCGCCCTCTCTTCCTTACAGCGCCGGCCCCGCGTGCAGGGGACTTCGTGAATCTCCCACCCACCCATCCCTAGAGGTAGAGCTTGGGAAGGTGTTGGAATTTGAATTAAGAGTGGCGGTAAGGAGGCCACGTAAATTGCCTTACATTGTTAAGGGGAGTCCTCCTGCATACTCCCTAGGCCAGCACTGAGGGAAGATGCGGTAAGCTCACCCCAGAGAGAATGGAGACACCGGCTGGGGGCAAGGGCGCCAGTTTACAAACTAGGGCATGGGGCATCCGCCCCTGGTTATTCCCTACGAGCCCCGATGGGCAGCCTGGTGGTGGAGGGTGGGCCCCTCAGGTGGCGGACAAGGACCAGATGGCAGGGGCTCACCTCTCAAGGACGCAGGTGGGTTGCGCCTTGCGTGGTTCTCAGTTGGTTGGGGACGCGAGCCAGAAGGCCCCTTAGTGCTGGAGCGATAGAGAACATTCTTTCTCGATAAATTAAGTTCTGTCATTTCTGCTGATAGATTATGAAGTTATGATCAACATAAATAAAATATCGTTCAGTGATCAAAGTTGATAAATATGTCATATGGAATTTGAATATTACTGATGATATATTGTCATGTTTATATGTGTTCGTTTATAATAAACATGGCCTCTTTACCCACAGCGCTGGTCGTCAAGTATTGATTTGTGGGTTCTGATGGGGGCGGGCCGGGGACAACCTGGGGGGTCCGGGTCCTATTGCCTCCGCACCCGGATCCGGCAACCAACTGAAATATCTTTCCAACTGAGAAGTCAACCTTGTTGCAAATAAATCCACTTCTAGTGGACCAAAACATTCCACTATTTTTACAAAGTAATCTTGATTCAGCATCCAATCGCTGTAATCCCTTACATTTCTCAAATTCCAATCTGCTATCACATTCATCTTCCCAGGTAGAAACTCTGCTCTTAATGCAATCTTTTGTTCCATACAATAGTCCCAAAATTCCTTTGCAATATCCGAAAGATCTTTTGACCTGCATCCGCCTAACCTGTTTATATAACAAATCGCTGAAATATTGTCCATCTTTAATAAAACTGTACAACCCTGAATCTCCTTCTTGAAACTCTTTAATGCAAATAATCCTGCTGTTAATTCTAAACAATTTATATGCATTCTCTTCACCAAATCTGTCCAAGCACCTCCTGTCTCCAACACACCCAGACGTGCTCCCCAACCGGAACCACTTGCATTCGTCTCTAAAACAAAATCCGGAACGCATCCAAAAATCGCCCTTCCATTCCAGGCCTCCAAATTGTTTAACCACCAAACCAATTCCTCTTTCGCTTCCTGATCCAACTCCACTTGGTCCCCATACCATAAACCTCTTCTCAATGCTCTCGCTTTCACCCTCTGCAATGCACGATAATGCAATGGACCTGGAAAAATCGCCTGAATTGAAGATGAAAATAATCCAAAAACTCTTGCCAAGTCTCTTAATGATAAAGTGTCTTTTCTCAAAACATGAAGAACTTCTTTCTTTATCATATTCACTTTCTTCACTGGTAACATCAAAATTTCCTTTAAAGAATCTATCTTGAATCACAAAAACTCCATATTCTGAGAAGCAATTAAAACAGATTTCTCTTTGTTTATCAAAAATCCTAAATTCTCTAATAGATTGATCGCTTCCTGCAACTGAAACCTCAGCACCTCTAGATCTTGAGACATTAACAAAACATTGTCCAAATAAACAATTAGTCTGGAACCTCTCTCCCTTAAAAAAGCCATCACAACTCTCATCACTTTTGAAAAACACCATGGTGCTGAAGAAAGTCCGAATGGTAGGCAAACAAATTGGTATAATTTGCCTCTCCATCTGAATTGTAAATAACTCTGACTTTCTACCTTCATCGGAATTGTAAAATAAGCGTCCTTCAAATCTAATTTTACCATCCAATCTCCCTTCTGCAAAATGTCTCTTAATAGATGAATCCCCTCCAACTTGAAATGTCTGTATACTAAATTCTTGTTTAAGCCTCTCAAATTTATTACTGGCCTCCATCCTTTGTGTTGTTTTTTTTTTTACTAAAAACAATGTGCTCACAAAACCTCTCTCTTCCTCCTTTACCATACAGATGGCCCCTTTCTGCAACATTGCCTCTATTTCTTTGTCTACCAAATCCATCTTCTCCTCTGAAAGTTTTAATTCCATTGGTTCTACATTCTGACATGGTAACTCTACGAATTCTATTTCGAATCCTTGAATTGTTTCTAAGACCCAAGGATCTCTTGTGATCCTCTTCCATTCCTTCTGAAAAAGACGTAAACGTCCTCCTACTTTTCCTTGGGAAAAAACAATATCTATCCCCGTACTCACCTCTTGTATTTGATGTTGACTGTCCTCTTCCTCTACTTCCACTCCTTGCCCTTCCAAAACGACCACGTTGTGGGAAGAAACCAGAGGAGCCTTGAAATCCTCTTCCGGCTCCTCTCTGCAAGAAATTGTACTGGGATCTCTGGTAACCCCGGCCAGCATAAGATCCCCATCTGCTGGCCCTTCCAAAAACACCTCCAAACACCTTCCTCATATTATTTTGAGCTTTATCCAAAGCGGTATAAGTTACCACGTGCTTTCCTAATCCCTTCACCATTCCTTCTCCAAAAAGTAAACCCTTTGCATCCACACTAGTCTCCTTCTCAGCCATTTCTCCCAGTTTAGGATTAATCTTCATTAATATTGTCTTCCTTCTTTCTGCCAAAAGACTAGCATTGGCGTTCCCTAAAGACACCATAGCTCTCTGACTCCAACCTCTTAGCAGATCAATATCCACCTGATCTCCATTTAAATGTGCTTCCTCGGCCATATCCATAATCATAGCCAGAGGACCAAGAGTATCTAGCAGTCTATCCTGACACTGCTTTAGAGATCTTTCTAGACCCTTGCGTGGGTCTTTCCCTAACTTAAATAAATAGGTGATTAACTCTGGGGCTAGATTTGGAGTATAACACACCTTATTATCAATTTGTGGTCTCGAACATTCTGCCTTTAAAATATTTCTAACCTCTTTCTCAAGAGGTTTCCTAATCCACTTCTTTATAAACTTACTGACGTGATCCAAAGGCCACCAGTCAGCGCTTCTAGGATGACGAAGCTCAAAAGGATTAAACATCTCTCCCCCTACAGGATCCCTAATAACAGATTTACTTGAAGATGCGGCATCGTCTTTTAAATCATCATTCAGGTCGTCATCCTGATCCATGTCAAAGACATATTCATCATAATATCTTTGTGAGCCATCACGGTTCTCATATTCCATCTGATCCTCATCATCAGATCTTCCCTTTGTGCCGCCAAGGACACCACTTCTCTTTGTGCCGCCAAGGACACCACTCTTAGTGATGGTGTTAAAACCATCCTTTCTACTCTTTTCAGAATGCTTTGTTTTCATCTTTCTTTTACTACCACTGGCAATCTCCTCATCTGAACATGACCAGAAATCCTCGTCTGATCGACTCCCCTTCCTTTTATTATCCATCACAATTTGCACCACTTCTCTCATAGAAGACTTGACTTCACTTTGTATTAATCTCCTAAGGTTCTCCTCACTCACTTTACCCTCAACAACCTGAGCCTGTCTCTCAACTCCTTCTTCAGAAGACATCCTTAAATCCAGATAAATATATCCTTAATAATCCTTCAAAAAGCACTTTGCCAAACCTTTAAATACTCTACAACAATATCCCCTCAAAGAAATACACCTCAAACTGCTCCGATCGGTAAACAACTGCCAACCGATCTTTTCTGAGCATATCTGTTGCCTAGCAACCATTAAATTCCATGTCTCGTATTCTTATTGCTATTTTCTCCCAATTCAATATGGCTCCCGTGATCTCACGAGACCACGAGAGCCAATCACAATTCTATTGCCTCTTTGACGTGTGCACACCACACCCGCGTGCACTCACGTCATTAAACTGGAATGAAAGCCTCTACGAAGAGCTCGAGCGCTCCAGCCACACACGCAAGGTATTTTCAAACGCAACGAGCGCGTTTAAATTTCACATACTAGCGATACAATTTCCTGTTTTCCAAAAAACCTCCCTCATTAAAAACTTTTCGTTTCCTAACCCATACTTAACATGAATACCATAAAGAAATCAAGCACAAATTTTTTAACTTAATACCTATTTCTATAAAAATATATACAGATACGTATATCAAACAAAACACACTCTTCCTGCTTCTGAAAATTAGAAGCTTTTCTCCTTCATAACACTCAACTTCCACACATAAACTAACAACAAATAAATAATGAGATAAATGCAGAGCTACTTATCTTTACAGGAGCAGCATTTAAAAGAGGCAGAGTGTTCCATGGGAGAGACTTTTGTTAGTTCTGTTTATTCCAGTTCTGGATTGTGGTTGTTGTTAGTATTCTTTAAAGGGCTGCTGACAGGAGTGGCATAATAAATGATTATGCATAATGTTAGCCTCCGGTCTTGTAATGAAATCTTATCCTTAATCTTTCTCTTGTGCCAGGGCTCAATGGTGAGGGGAAAGGGGAAAGGGAAGATAAGAGGGGGGATTGACTTTAGGGGGGATTGATTAGAACATAGAGGTGGTATAGAAACTGAGGTATCAGGTGGGGACAGTGGAAGAGGGCTGATGTGGGCAAGTTAGTTAATTCTTGGAAGTTATGATGTTCAAAAAAACAAGCCTCGCCTGTACAAAGGAGGATGTTCAACTTGTACCATAGATGAACACTTGTGACCTCAAACTCTTCCATGATTGTCTAAAAAGTGTTATTTATGCACTGCCCACCTTGCCTGCTTTCCTTCGCCCACCCACGGCATTCATACCTTCATTGTAAAACCTAACTTTTCAACAGCCTCCCACTGCTTTTCAGCCAGGATTACACTAGTAAAATCACATACAAACGAACTGCTCTAGTCTCCCGGTCATTCCTGCCCGAACATTAAAAAGAATGTCTCAACCAGTTTTTAGAGGTAAGAAGGTTCTACGGTTAGGTGCCATAGAGATAGTCCCAGAGGAACGTAAGTTCCACAGTTTGTACTCACGGTTTTGCAATAGATAAGAATACATGAGGTTTACAGTATATGTTCGCATATCTGTTTTCCATCTATTCTCAAAGTATTGCTGAGTCAAGCAAGGCCAAATGTGTACTCTTAGATGCTACTGCCACACATCCTCCTGTGCGCCCACCTCACTTCCTTTCAGGAGGAAGGTGTCTGCATGGGCACAAGAGACAATGAGAGAGACGTGTGTTGTAGGAGAGAGCCCCAAGAGTACATCTAACGGGTCTATTCATTGGCTAACACATGCAGATGGTATTCCAGCATTAAGGTGCCAGGCTTTACGTATGAATGGAACGTATTCTTAAGGCTGAATGTCTTTCTCAAGGCCTTCTTGCTAAACTGAGCACTGCATCAAGGATTAGTATCCAAAAACTACTAACATCAAGGCAAAACAATAATATCCTTAAGTCTCAGAGCTAGTTTCTGTACTTTTTAGGTCGAAGCCTACCAATCAGCGCAGCTGTCTGGTTGCAAAAGACTTCTTGTGGACATTCTGAAAGCTTCCCTGAGAATGCATTACGCCCATTGCTTACCATTGGCTTTGTGTTTTGTAACTCACAGTTGCTTGCTTTCTATTTGCTGCTTTTATTTGTATTAGGCTGTCCAGTATGTCTTTGTCCCTCCCATGGAGCATAGCCTATTTACTGTATTCTTCCATGAATGCTCACTTTCTGTAAACAGGCTTTAAATTTGTTCTTATCTCATCACATTTGCTGTGCATTTAAAGACGGAGACCAAATGTCAGGCTCTGTCTTCCGAGGGAGCTTGGTGTTTACTTTTCTTTCTTTGACTTCAAAATGAGAGGATTTATGTGGAAATCTTGCTGAGTACTAGGTGTGGGAAAGGAAAGGCTTTTTTTCTAGCATACAACAAAATTTTAATATCTGTACATCAACTGTACAGATATTTCAGAATATATCAGAAGTAGGAAACCACAAATGAAGCATGTTTTTTTGTAATTCTGAAGCGTGGTGGAAACAAATATTTTAATACGATCAAAACAAATCAACACACTACGAGATGGCATTTCCACACATTATGGTTTGACCGCTGTATAGTTTTATCAGTATTAATGTATATCTGTGCAAATGTAATGGTCATTTCAATTGAAAATGTGTTGTCTGTAATGGCAGTACACGACCACAGCATGCATACTCCACTCTACACCACTGCATGCTACTCCACTCCACTCAACTCTTCTCTACACTACACCACTCTGTACTTCTCCACTTTGACACACCACTCTACTACACTCTATGGCACTCTATGCCACTTCACTCTACATCACTCTACTCGCCTCTACGCCGCTCCACTCTTTGACACTTCACTCTACGACACTCCACTCAACTCTTTGACACTGTACTGCGCTCTAGACCACTCCACAACACTCTACTGTACTCTATGCCACTCCTTTACACTCTACTCCACTCTATGCTACACTGTGCCACTCTACTCCACGACACTGAAATCTATAAGACTCCACTCTGACACTCTTCGCCCTTCAACTCTACAACACTCCATGCCACTCCACTCTACGCTACTCTACTCCAATCCACAACACTCTACACAACTCTATCAACGCTACTCCATGACAGACTACACCACTCTACTCCACTTCTCCACTCTATGCCACTCCCCGCCATTCAACTCTACAACACTTCACTCTTACACACTCCACTCTGACACACTGTACATTGACACACTGGACGCTATGCCATCCACTCTGGCACTCCACTCTACTCCACTCTGCCACTCTGCCACTCTATGCCACTCTGCCACTCTATGCCACTATTCTCCACTCTATGCCACTCCACGACACTCTTCTCCACTCTATGGCACTCCACAACACTCTACTCCACTCTATGGCACTCCACGACTCTCTGTGCCACTCCACAACACTCTACTCTACTCTGTGCCACTCCACTCTACAACCCTCCACTCTACAACCCTCCACTCTCCGACACTCCACTTTACTCTGCTCTATGACACTCTTCTCACTCCTACACTCTGCCACTCTATGCAGTGCTACTCTCTACGCCACTTTACTCACTCTGACACTATACGCAACTCCCTCTATGCCACTCCACTCTACTCAAACACACTACTTCACTCTGCGCCACTCCATGACACTCCACGCTACGACACTCAACTTCAGTCTACGCCACTCCGCGCCACTCTCCTCTACCCCACTAAATTTTAGCCATGCTGAAATGCAGCCACACTGATGTACAACATGGCTAGAACAGATTGGTAAAGCCAATAGCTCTTGCATATGCGAGACCTATTGACTTTGCCAATGCTTGTTATGTATGGGTTAGCCAAGTTTTTTTATTTAGTAAAAGTATGTGTGTGTGTGTGTATATATATATATATATATATATATATATATTATAGTTAGGTTTGCGTTTTACCCACACAAAACCATAGAAATTCAGCAATTATAGCTATACTTATAATTAGTTATAATAAACACACAAGTTTGGCAGTGTACCCCGTAAAGACCCAGCACCTGACCCACTATCCCTAGTTAGCGTTAATAGGATTTCTCCAATGATAGTGTGTGCACACCGTTAACACACCCACCGCCACGGTGCAATCCAGAACAGGATTATAACAAGTAAACTAAAAAGCAAAGGTGCACCACTTAGTAACAAGAAACAATGGACACATCACAAAAGATCAAGTCCGTGTCCATAGTATTTTCCATATATTTTCTTCTTTTATTTTTCAAAGTATTCTTGATATAAAAAACCACAGCCGACGCGTTTCGTCCAATGATGGACTTCTTCAGGGCGTTAGAATCAAAAAAGGCGGGACTCCTGGGGATAGGTCAACACCAGAGTTCCAACCTCTGGATATATGTTACGCTGACATTGCCCAAAGCTCTTATCCTCTGTGTAATAATAAAATCAAGATAGTTTTCCTTAGTTGGGAAAGGCAGGATTCATTCATGGGACTAGTACCTTCCACAGGAATTCTTCCGAAGGACGCCTCACCATGATACAGTGGGCCAACAATAAAAACAGGCAATCTCCCAATGCAGCCTTAATATGGCTAAGACAAGCGGCGATCTCGAACAACCTCCCGTGATGCGAAGGCGATATGAGCCTTCGCATCACGGGAGGTTGTTCGAGATCGCCGCTTGTCTTATTATATAATTACTGTACATTGATACAACCATCGCTGGGCATGTCCTTCAGCCGTGGGTGGCAGGGGTTGGCCTGTGGCCAACCCCCCTCCCCCCCAATATGCACCCAGCCTCGTGCTGCAGGGGTATGGTGGGTGAGGGTTTTTTTTCTAAGTGGGCTTTGGATCCATTCCCTGTGGGCATCCGTGGAGATAAGGCGTCCCCAGATAATGTATGCATTTCTTTCTTTAATAACTACCTAACTACTGAACAGATTAAAACCAAATTACAAAAAGATCTTTAAGGACCAAGATGTAGCTTTGTGCCAAATTTGGTGTAATTCGGGTCAGCGGTTCGGGCTGTAGCCATGTCTAAATACTGCAAAATCCCCATAGACATTGCATGGGGGGAAAAGCGTTTGGGACCCACCCTTTTTTTCAACCCCTGCTTGACAGATCACCCCGAAACTTTCCATGCAGAACTAAGCCAAGTAGGGCACCTTTTGTGGGAACATTTTGTGAAGATTCGTCAAATGGCACCAAAGTTATTAGCAAAACAAAAAACGCTTCGTCTATGGGAAAAGTTGGTTCAACTATAACTACCTACTGGCTATTCCCAGTAGATGATAGATATAGATACAGATATAGATATATTGTATACTTACTTAGAACGTCATTCAGCCAGTTCTCATCATCTATTGGTCTGTTAGTATGTCATCTACATTTTTGTTCTGCCCATCCCAGCATACACCATGGGCAGACCACTTTATCCATTGGTTTACCTTGCTGCGCGTTACTGAACTCTAGTCTTGCGCAATGTGTACTTACAAAAATTGGTGCCCTTGTACAGTTTTAGTAAAACATTCACAAGTGTTAGCAAAGTCAAAAGTCGGCAGTCAAAGCAAAATCTGTTGGCTCTGCCAATTCTTGTTGAATGAATGTGGACTGCGCACGGTTGGCGTTTACCCTAAATAAAGGGTCTGAGCCAAGCAGTGGAGAATCTGCTGAAGGTGCTGGCTATTTTCTACGACGTCAGACTAATAGCAGTAGACCTTGTGGTCATTATCTCACAACACGCGCGCTTCCCAGGGGAAATTCCTGTTCCCAGAGCATGATGTGACCTCCCGCTGTCTTTAAACAAGGGGCTCCTCAGGCACGCGCCCTGGCACGCGAGAAAGCCCCGGTCTCACGGCTTTGTGGGTTAATTATTTACAGCGAGCCTACAGCGCACATGTTGGACTAATGATTCACCCTGCTATCTGCGCGGACGTCTGTCTGCTTTATTGCGTGCGTTTGATGCTTCTGTTTTTTCGTTCTTTAGATGTGTACCTTTCATCTCTCAGTCCGTATGCGTTAGCATTTGAGTATTTTTGTATCGCACTTTCCTCTTATTCTATCTTGTGTGTACACATTTCATCCATTAAGCTTTTGATAACGCGGTTTTGTTTAAGTAGATCATCCATGTTATTTATTTTCAATATTTTACCTTGGATATTTGAGCTTTGCTCCTGATTATGACAGACCAGTTACAGTTGATCGTTTGGCTGTGTGGATTTTCACACATATGTGCACTAAATAAATAAAAACGCGATTTTTGGATTCTATAGTTGTCAACTGTTTACTTTCACAAGCCCTTGCAACTAAAGTAAACAAGCAGAAAACCTGTTTGATATTTTTTTGTGAGCCTATTTGGACCTGTAATAGTTTCTGATTAAAGTGTTAAACACAGCTATTCTGATAAAGGTTGCGGATAATGGGACTCAGTTTGCTGTATTGCAACAGTACATCAGTGGGACTACCTTTTTGACGACAGAGATCTTGGAAATTCTATGCCAAGGCTGTTCTATTCTGATAGGGAAATGTTGGGTACGGTCCTGACTCAAGAAGAGGTTGGAGAATGATAATGCAGCTCCAGAGTTGGAAGGTATCTGAATCTAACATTGTTCTGTTTAAACGCTTTAAGATATTACCTGAGAAAATTATTGAACATATATTGAGATTGTGGTAGCCAAGGAGGAAGGGGATTTATCCACTGATTTACCCTTGAACCAGAAGCTGCAGAAAAGGTGGTCGTTTTATAGGCCAATAATTCTGGCATAGATAGACCTTTGGATTTAGGAAGGTGATGAAGAAATTGGTACAGCCATAGGAGTCGGGGTTGATGCATTATAGAAGTAACAGCCTAAATCAGAGGAGCCTATGTGGTTGTATGCAGTACACGTGTGGTGCTGTTGCTTGATGGAGAGAAGGCTAGTGACTTAGTAGAGTGGCCTTTTGTAGTTCGTTCTCGAAAACTTGGCCTTGGATGATCATTCCGGTCTTGGGTCAGACTATACAAGACCGATGGCTTGAGTGAAAGCGGGTCTTACGGAGCTTCTTTGGGCTAGGAGGGGGCACAAGATGGGTGCCTCCTTTCACCATTTCTCTTTGCCTTGCTCTTGGAACCTTTATGGTCATGTATGAGAAGGGATGCTTTAATCAATAGTCTTTGGGATAGTGCATGCAATGACAAGTCTGACTGTATGCAGACCACATTTTCATTTTTATTGCAGGTCATGAACAGTCCATAGGAGACTGATGTGTGTATTCAGGGTGTGCGGAAGATACTTTAGATGTAGGATTAACTGCTCCAATTTCGTATTGTTCTGTCCACTTACTGGCTGGTCGCCTCTTGCTGCTTTCCAGTCCCCCTTACAATTTGAGAGGAAAAGCTTTAAGTACCTTAGGATCCAGATGACAAAAAATAAGGGAGGACTTTGTTAGAAAAGGGGTGTCTGCTTGGCTAAGGTATGCACCTAAGCCAGGCAGGACCCAACACTCGAGTCAGGGCAAGTACGTTACACACCAAAGGTAACCTGTGCTCACCCCTGGTAGCTTGGAATAGAGCAGTCAGACTTATCCCCAGAGTCAATGTGTAAAGCGTTTGTGCAAGACACTCACACAGTAGCACAATGAACACACTACAAGAGACACCACACAGGAATATATACAAATATATAGTATATTGTGCATAACACATAGACCAAAACAACATGAATCTTAAAACCTGTGCATCTTATACCATTACTGAAATAGCACTCATTATCCTGTCAATGTAAGGATCAAATGACATACATTAGGACATTTAGGGCATGTAAGGCCATTCAGGTTAGGTAAAAGCAAGAAATCAAATGAATCACCATATTTCCATAAACTTATAGGGTGCAGCTCATATTGTTGTATGGTAAATACCATACAAAGCGTAGGGTGCAGAAGTACCTGCACACCTTCTATAGTAAGTACAGTAATTTGAGAGGTTTTCGACTGCCGAAAGTATTGTAGCCACACTCGGGGATCTCTGTTGAGGTTTCCTCACCCCGTCCTGCCACAACTGATCATGGTCCAGTTAACAGCCAATATAAACCAGGTGTGTGCCTCCTGGCTCCCCAAACATCACACTACATAACCACGGTGTTGAAAACAGTACATTCCGTGAAGGCATATGATCGATGTAACTGGAGTAGGCAATGTCATTTGAGATATCCTGTATCTCGAGGCAACCTTTTGCTCCTCTAGGGAGCCTCCAAAGAGGTGTCTTCCTGGATGGCTAAAAGAGACCGAGCCCCAGAAGTGGTTAACAAGGGATACAGCGGCCAGAGTAGACCGGCGGGGTAGCGTCACACTACCCCCGGACTTAAAGATGCGGACGCTCCCTTTAGGGAGATTATGGTCCAGCTCCTCGAGTGTTTGCTGGCCAACAATAATGAAGGGCAGATGATCTCAGGTGTGCCCCACCAGCAGCAATGCAGGCAGTCACCAGAACCTCCTAATAGCAGCAGAGCCACCTGCAGAGGAGCATGGGATGGCTGAAGACTCCCCCAGGGGCCCGACTCACTCTCTTGTTTGTCTGCAGCAGTGTCTCTTCCGCGAAGCCCAGTCGTCATGGCAATACGGGAGAAGATTGGCAGCCACAGGAGGATTTCCTTGTACCTCGTGGTGCTCTCCCTGTTCCCATCAGCACTGGCATTAATGCGCACAACGAGGACTTTATCCCTCAGTGCAGGTGTGGTGCTGATCACAAGGGGCAGGACAGCCCCTGGTGGGAAAATAATAGAGCACTCACCATGCCGGAGACAGGGTGAGAAACGGTCACAGCCACGCGCGGAACTTTGAGGAGGCCAGTAATAACAACCATCACTCAACACGCGCTCTGTTGCAGGCCACAGGGCAAGAGTTAGCCTGCCCTGGGAGAACACTCTGGGTGGCACAAAGGGGCAGGCAGGCCAGCACGATGACGCCAGTAGGCTGTATGGTGGTTCCTCCTGGTAGCCCCACAGCGCCTTGGCAGAACAAAGTCAGGGAGTAGCTGGCAGCAGGACAATAAACAGAAAAGCAATCCACTGAGTCCTTTAGGCCACACAGCAAGTAGCAGGCAGCAGGGCAACAGCAGAAGAGCAGTCCAGATGAGTCCTTTGAGCAGTGCAACGGTCCTTCTGACAGAGATTCAGTCCCAGTTCCAAAAGTACTCTACCATCATGGGGCTAGAGCCCTTGTACTTATACGCAACATGTCTTTGATGTAGAGGTGACTTCAAAAGAAACCTTAGAAGTGCACAACACCCCCTTTCAATCCCAGTCCTGATTCCAGACATCAGTAGAGGGTAAATCAGCCCTTTGTGTGAGGGTAGGACACAGCCTATACAAATATAAGTGTGCCTTTTCTCCCAGCTCAGGAAGACTATAATTATGCAGATGGATGCACATGCCTTTCCTGTCACACCCAGACCTCCCTGTGTTGTGGCTGTCTGGAAAGTATGCACAAAGTGTAGCTGTCACTCTGCCCTAGATGTGAATTAAAGTCAGGCTGCAAAGCACTAGAGTTATAAGCCCAGAGAAATGCCCGACTTTGTAAAAGTAGCATTTCTAAAATAGTAATGTGAAAACCAACTAAGATCAGGATTTACCACTTAAACGCATATAAGGGAATTCCCCATGTTAGCCTATGATAGGAGTAGGCCCTACAGTAGTGAGAAACAAAATAGTCTGTTTGTCACTACCAGTACATGCCACACAATAAAGGCACATGTCCTGCCTTTTACTTGCACAGCATCCTGCCCATGGGGCTTCCTAGGGCCTACCTTAGGGGTGACCTATATGTAGTAAAAGGGACGTTTAAGGCTTGGCAAATAGTTTTAAAGGCCAAGTCAATGTGGCAGTAAGCGGCACAGGTTTGGAAAGCTACTTCTGTGGGTGGCTCAATCAGCGCTATAGGCCCACTAGTAGCATTTAATTTACTGGCCCTGGGTATATGGAATACCACTTTACAAGAGACTTGCAAGTAAATTAAATATGTCAAACGGGTGTAAACAAATCATGCAATGTTTAAAGGAGAGAGCACATGCACTTTAGCACTAATTAGCAGTGGTAAAGTACCCAGAGTACTGAAGCCAACAAAAAGAGGGTCAGAAAAATAGGAGGAAGAGTTTGGGGATAACCCTGCAAAAAGGCCCAAGTCCAACAATAAGGGAGGACTTTAGTGAATTGATCTTGATGAAGACTCTGGAGTCTTTCAGTGGGGACATTGAAATGTAAGAATGCTGATGCTCTTTCAGCTGGGTCGGGTAGCTTTTTATAAAATGGTGGCCCTTCCATGATTTTTATAGATACTGTAAAATGCAATAGGGATTGCTGGAGTTTTTAGTTAACATTGAGCCTACTTGTGTGAGATTGAGGGTCACAAAGAATTTCCTTAGGGATGATTACTAAAAGTGCCTATGATGAGGGCACAGCACTGCCTGACCTGTCCTGTTATTACTAGGCCTCCAAACGAGGGTAGGAGAGGGGTTTTTTGCCTGCTTTTATCACTTTAGTCTGGACGCAGACAAGGCTATGCAACATTAAACTGATGATAAGTCAGACATTGTGCAGTGTCCGCGTTGCTCTGACACTTTTTCAAAGTTCAAAAGTCATTTGAAAACATAGCTCTACAACGATGGTGTAGAACCTGGTGAAAGGGTATACCAGTCTTTTAGATATCTCCGGGAGGTAAGTATTTGCTGCAGAGATCTGTGTGCAACCACCAGATCAGAGGCTTGGGGGTTGACGGTGCTGGCCTGAGATCTTTGTCATGGTTCAAACTTCTGATTTACTGGCTGCACAAATTTGACTCAGCCTCCCATCTTTTTGATGTAAATAATTGAGCACCATATAGCTGGGTTGTAGAAGAAAGTTTCAGGAAAAAGGTTAGAAAGATGGTTGGTACCTTAAACGTGTGTTTAAAGTAAACATCTGAAAAGCTGTGGCCCCTTAGCTCCTGGATTGCCGGTTGTTGTTTGTTCCCTAGTAAAAGATCCAGCAACTTCTCTGAGGTTGCCAATAACCAGAAATAAGTACTGCTTGAATTTTAAGTGCTGGGGGGAGGTCCTTTCTATTTTTTTATCCTCGGCCTTGGAACTACTCTACCAGCAGTGATGAGTCAACTAGTCCTTAAGTTTAGAGAAAAACTTGATTTTTACTCTGAAGCCAGGGCAATCTGAGTCTATTACCAGGCCTCAAAAAATCCACTTGCCCACACATGTTGAGTGAGATTTTATCAGGTCCAGCTATTTTTAGCATTTACTCAACCTTGCTGGCAAGTTAATTTGAACTGGAAGAAACAGGTGTTCTGTTCATTCAGAAAGTGAATGAGCAATAAAGAGGCCTTTAAATCTAGTTTTTGTCTTGACACATTTGCTGTCTGTTCAAGGACACAGGTCAAATGTCAGTTTGTCTTTTTACTAATTGTTGCTGTTCCTGGAAAATGTTTTTTACTTTTCTTTCTTTTATTATAGTTAGTGCTTTTTGTCAAATTAATTATCAAAGGAAAGTCTTTAAGATGTCTGGGTTTTTTTCTATCACAAAATTTAAACAACTTGTAAATGAATAGTACAGTTATTTCAAAATATATCAGGAATTAAGAAAGAACTTTTTATGTAATTCAGAAATGTGATGCAAACCAAGATTTACATAGAAGCAAAACAAATCACAACACTTGGTGATGTGTAAATGACAAATATTTACAGAAACTCGATTTCCAGACATTGTACACTATCTAGTTTTAAAACCACGGCAGTGGGAAATTCTTTGGGCATTTAAAAGTAAAATCTGCTGATTGCAAATTACAGTGTGCTGGTACTTTATGCTTTAGTTATGTATTTATTAAAAGTGACAGTTTTTAAATATGAGTTCAGAAACATTCCTGCCTCTGCACTGATGACAATGCGGTTAATGAACTGAGGCAAGTCAGCGGTCATGTGTATCCTATATGTGGCTAGATTTATATTACATATGGAGCAAAGGTTTAGTCTATTAAACCAAACCAGAGTTTTCTGTACAGCAGACATACTGAACTCACATATTTGAAGGTGCTCTCATATGTGATAAAGAAGAAAATGGCGTCTCAGTGAATTAAAATACTTGCCCAGGATCACATAATTTGAAACCAGTTTATGGGTCAAGAACATTATAATTAGGTCGAGTAGATTATTAAAGTCACTAGACCTGCAAGTCTAGTAACTTTTTTAGGATTTTTCGAGGCCTTATTACCTTCATTTGCTGTCAACTTTAGTGCCTTCAAACCACTAATGTTGTGTTGTGGCGGGTTGCTGTATTCCCTCTTCATCTCCATAGTATGCCAGTTTGCGCTAGACACTATCACCAAGCAAGCACAGAATAATATATCAAACAGGAGGTCTTTGATATTACTATAGTCAGTGCTGGTCCACACGGCCACACTCTGCAGCACATGCCAGTGTACCGTTAGGAGATGTTATTTCCTGATTTGTAAGTGGAACTATTGGTGTAACATGCGGCGAGGACGTCATGCGTCCTTATTTTATACATTGCTGCCCTTCTAATGTTGTTTCCTCGCTCTTCCCAAATTACAGGCATATTTCCCCTGCATGATACTGTCCATCTGGTCTTTCCTCGCTTGAGCAGCCTTTGCCCTGTGCAATGAAAGCGTCTCTCTTCCAAGTAAAATATTGCTTCTGCTGCACAATTACTATGTTTGAGTTTTTGAACTGGGACCAAAACTATTTCCTAGCCACTGCTGTTTGATTGTCTCGTTTCGACAACAATGGACTACACATTTGGCAGTACAACTTAAGCCTGTCCTTAAACAATTGTTAGTTTAGTTCGAATGATGGTCAGGACTATGTATTTGTTGTTTATCGCAAATCCTCTACTAGTTTATAGTCCCTGTAGACAGGGTTAACTCTAGATATCATGTATGCTACCATACCCAATTCAATTGGCAGTCTCCCGAACTTTTTAAAGCCAAAAATAGCTTTATTTGAGCTGTTTCCCTCCGAAAATTTCCTCCACTTCAGTGTTAATGAGGAAAAGAAATTCCGCTGAGTAATTTTTTTTTCTTCCTCAAAATCCAGTGGCGTCTGGTAGGGAACGTTAGTGGTGGGTCAGAGAGGGTTGAAAAATGTAAAAAAAAAAAATACTTACCTTTTTCCCCGTCCCTCCTTGTCGTCTCCACGTCTCTTCTCTTCCTGACTCCGAGTCCGGAAGTATCAGAAAGCACACAGGCTCCCCATAGCCAATCACAACGCTGCACTGCAGCGTTGTGATTGATCTGAGCACCGTGGTTCGGCGCTCAGACGGGGACAGGGAGCCTGTGCATGTTTCCCACCAGGCTGTGCATTACAGCCTGGTGGGGAATATGAAAAGTGCACATGACTGTTTGGCTGGCCCAAAATGGCTGGCCAAACCATTATGCGCACTTAAGTGTATGAAACACTCCTCCTCCCTGTGCCACCAGCCCCGCACCGCCCAGTGCCGTAGCTGAGGGGTGCGGTCGGTCTGCCCCAGGCCTCAGCTAGCCGTGAGCGGAAGGTACGTTTTTTTTGTATTTTTTTTATTTTGCCCACACCCGCCCCTACCCGCTTGTCGGCAGCTTTCGCCAGCACCCCACCCCCTGCTCTTACGGCACTGGGCGGCAAACTAAGGGTTCGCTCCGGGCGTCCAAAGCTGTAGCTACACCACCCGCCCCGCCCTAACCCAGCCGCAACTAAATATAAAATGATGAAGTTGTTATTATAATGTTATTTTTCCCTTTCCCACTGCCCTGAGAGCAGTGGGGCGACGCTCCTCCGCCTTTGCGGAGGAGCCACCCCTGTCAAAATCTCCCTCTTTCCTGTTGCTAAGTTGGTATGAAATATGCGTGTGCCCGTTATTAAGGCAGGGAGGGGTTTAATTAATTTTTTAATTGAGGAGAAATGGCTGATGAGTTAAAGATGTACTGAGCAATAAACTGTGGGCAATGTGTTACTATAAAATGCACTTTATGTTTACGCTAAATGCGTACATACAATTTTGTACCTGAAAACCAACCACAGTGAGGAGTATAGGAGATGCCACGGCCTCTTTACTTGTGTTTCGACAGATGACAGTCAACAAGGGCTACCTCTTCTCTCATGCTTTGTCCACATACTATGGCTCTTCAACTTTAGGGACTGACAGATTTGTTCCTCTGGCATTCTTTTGTCAAAATAATTTAAAAGGGTACCACGAGGCAAGCTCTTCTTTGCATGCCAGGTCTACCTTCACTAATGGGTCTCCAAGCATTCTCACTCAGTTCTTATTTTCCACATACCAGCAAGCCTTTACATTTTGCTGGCTCTAATTTACTAAAGCGGTATTTTCCCCTTAGAAACAATACCTTCGTTTCCCAATTCCGTGTGTGAAAAGTGCACCGTGTCCAGGTCAGAATTTGTGTTCGCAATCTTGTCTTGTTTATCGCCTTATTAATTCAGGACTATATGCATTTTAAGGGGAAGAAGAAACCTGCACTGATCACCTACACACGTGGGAAATGTACGTGTGTAGGTGAACGTGGGAAATGTAAGAAATCTGCATCTCACTGCATTCTCTTCCATGTCAAATTTCTGTTGACAATGTGACAAGAAAGAGAAATGTGATGAATATGAAGAGACCCCTACAAGACCCCGTACTGGAATTTTTAGAGGTTATGAGGTCTGGCCCATGTTACTGGACCAACGGGTTTTAATATGCAGCATGTACCGCAGAATTCTAGATGTAGCTTTGAGTGGAGAAGCCCTCACCGTGTAAAGTAGCCTTTAAACTACCACATAAATCAATGACACAAGGACAAAGAGTATCAAGTATTTGACCATTTTGAGAAGCCATATGCAGGCTGGAATTTTGTCTTTTTTTATTTTGTTTCAGTTGAAAAGAAAATGCAGAGTGCACCTGATGACCATTAGTAAAGCCCAGAAGATAGATACTGTGTGTCTAAATGCCATGGAGTTGTTGGGATCTCTTCAGGTACCTCTGCAAACCACCGGGGCTTTTCGCAGCATCTAGCAAATATCACCATTATTTTGGTCCTAAAATGTAACGGGTATGAAACGTAGTTACAGCAGTTGGGCTCATAGGAGTCACGGAAAGTTGTGGTGGCTAGCGAAAATATGCACAGCCTTACAAAGCTTAGTGATGCTTTGTGGTTGCATTTTCAAAGGTGAATGAGGACCAGCGATCACAGAATAGCCAACTGGTGATTAAGTGGTGAGGTTATTGTTGCAGGTTTTGAAAGGGAATAGACTTTTTTTTAAAGCACTCCTGAACGAGAGGGCGTTCTTGAAGTTTCAAATACTTGCTAGCTGTGAGCTTTGACCGGGAAGTGCAGAAGGTGCTGTGGGCTAGTGACTCAATACATGTCCCTCTCTCAGGGTGATGCCATTTTGGAAGATGTTTCATGAATAGCCTAGAGCTACCGGACTCCTGTGCCAGCTGTGAAGGAGAGAGAGCATGGGCTAAGAGTTAGGCTTTTCTACATTGCTTATTAATGCGCAGTTCCAGTTTGACATTTTCTGAGGAAGCGCAGATGATTCATGTCAGGTTCCAAGGCAGAAAAGTGAGATTTGTGTGTAAAATTCTGTTTCGCAGTTTATGGAAGTTATTTAATCTGGCTCCACTTCATATGACAGATGGCAGATCCGTAAATTTGTTCAAGTCACTGACTGTGAAATAAATAGAACAATATGTTTGCAAAATGCAGGCGTGATGTGCTGCAGGACTTGAGTGATTTCAGTAAATAGATGTTAGGACGTTCCCGTTTCAGCTAAAGAATAAAAACCAGTGGGCTTAGATGGACTTGATTTACGCACCATGGAGGTGTTATTTAATGAACTCAAGTGCTAGCAGCCGCTACACCTAAGCACTCAAGTGGATGTGTGCTGTTGCATTTGCTCCTCCTAGCTGTGCAACTGTTGTGATTTATTCAATCTGACTACTGGCCTTTTAAAAGAAAGTGTGCTTTTAGCATTTTCTTTTTTTGTTTCTCTGGTTGTTTTCCCGTCATGTTGTTTACAGTGATTCAGCCGTTCACAATGCTTAAAGTGCCCAGAAAATGAGGGATGGCCTTCTTGGTGAGAAGCTTGTCTGTGTTTGGGAGTGTTTAGGAAGTATCAAGAGGGCTCAAGGTGTTGAACCCTGTGCCCAGTTGAACCTGCCTTGATAAGGGTCGGTAGATGAAACCCAAATGCAGGTGCAGAAATTAAACTTCTAGCTAGAGGTGCCACCGAGGTGTGCTTGGGGGTTTTGGTAGACAGCCAGTGGTGACCTGTAGTCTAAGTTGCGTGTGCAGGTCTTCCATGACAGATGATGGACATGCGAGATGGGTTAGGTTATCTTGTAGTGTCGCACTTATTGATGAATCTTGATAAATTGAGAGCACATCTCAAAACATCTTGAATGAACCCCCCACAGCTCACCAGTATACACAGATCTGAAATGTAATGGTCACACTATTATCTGAATTTGGGTGTTGATTTTTGTAGGCATTTAAGCTTACCGGATCTGAAAGTGCTTTGAAGCAGCAGGAAGGCAGCATTTAGAAAAACCCCACATTTTTTTGCAACAATAGTAGTTCTAAAACATTTGCGTCTTACGAGGACCTTGATAAATTGTTTCCAGCCCATGCTTCTTACATTAGAAGTCGGCCCTGAAGAAACGGATCAAGAAAGGCAAACTGTGCAGGTCTGTTGGGGGTTACACAACAACTCAACTTTCTGGCATAAGTAAATGCTGAAATATTGGCTCATTTCCAACTGGCAACTAAACCGAACCGAATTCAGTTATCTTGCCCAGCCCCAGCAATGTTCCAAGATGAAGGAATTGGCCTGTACTAGGAGCTTTACAAAAAACACTCACGTCATGAGTTTTCCATCTCCATAATGGGCTCTTCATCAATATTGATGAGGATTGTCATGGCATTTGATGATGGAGATCACATGACATATTTGAAAATTATATTAAAGTAGAAGTTCCAACCAACTTTATTTTTGTCCTTGAAATTCCCATAACCCAAAATCCCAGAATCATCCAGTAATTTTTTTCTATGTGACTTCTTTCACTGTTTTCCCCTTTAAACAGCTGAAAGTTAACACTGGAATGTGCCATCTTTCCCCTTCCTTACTGCTCTCATACACCTTTAAGGTGGAAAGATTTACAAGATACTTTGTTACTTTTTGGGGTTGTAAGTGGACCGGGTCACACCATCAAAGACCAGGAAAAGCATCCACACATTTTCTTCTTTTTTTTATAAATGTTTTTATTAAATGTTACTTACAAACATAACGTTTAGCAGCAGACGGGCACAGTGCATTTGTACAAGTATAGTTACATCTTTACAATAGACCAACATCGTCAAATCAATCGTCACTTTATCTGTCTTGATGCGAACGTCAAGCAATCGGGTCTCCGGGATCATGCAAGGAAGAGTCGTTAAGTGATGCACAAATCATACCTCTGCTTTTATTCCACGCCCCCCAAATTTTGGTCCATTTTCTGAGGCATCCTCTCCCTTCATATATCACCCTTTCCGCTAGCATGCATCAGTCCATATCTGCTTCCCACTCTCGCACTTTAAGCCTAGTTTCACCCTTCCAGGTTTTTGCTATATTGCGTTTTGCCACCACACATCCCTGGGAGACCCAGGTTTTCTCACTGGACGTTAAATCGGTTGCGTCCCATACATTGAGGAGACACCATCGGGGTGAGATCTCCATTGTCTTCCCACAGATTCCCTTCATTGTTTGGATTATATTCTCCCAGTATACCTGAAGGATAGGGCATTCTCACCACTGGTGTATGTATGTTCCCTCCTGGCCGCACCCCCTAGGGCATAGTGAGTTACTCAGGGCTCCCATCTTCGCCAGCACCACACTGGTGTAATATGCTCTGTGTATAATCTTGAGTTGGGCAAGTCTGAATCTGGAAGCGAGCGCTTCTAGCCATTCTTCGTCGCTCATTTCACCTATGTCCTCTGCCCATTTATCTTGTATTTTCACCCCTTTGTACAGTGTATTATTAAGTATCTTCCTATACGTTGGAGAGATTGCTTTCTCCTTAAGGTAGTCGTCGAGTAATCTATCCTCCAGGGGCAAATCCACACATTTTCTTGAACATAGTTTCTTTCTAAAATTGTAATAGTCTATGGGCTGTTTATGTCTGGAGTGTAAAGGAAGTATACCTGATTTACAAGAGCATCATCTTCTGCGCAAACGTGTGTACTGTACAGGAATAACAACCTATGTAACTAGTAGTCTGTTGATTCATGCCACAAGCTGTACAGCTCTCTTGAGCCAATGCAATCCGTACCCTTTGGGACAAGTTAAGTATCCTGACCCAACAGCTTCTTTAAAACAAGAGATTGACCAGAAACAAGTAGTCTTTAATCAGTAGCCTTCGCTCATCCGGCAGCCAGAGCCTAAGATCTTTGTCTAAGAATAGTCTGAAGTCTCTGATTGGGACCCGAACATAAAACACAGCATATAAAATCCTTGGTCTTTCTTTTCTGGTGGGTGTGCAAGTAGACAAATCACTATAATGAAAACTGATTTGGATATACTTGAGTCAGATGGCTTGGAAAGGAATACTCCTTCTGCTAAACATTGCTTCAAATGAAGAGCCCAGTAAAATTATACCATTAGTTGGTCATGCCCTTCATTACGGACATTAAAGGCCCTGCCAAATGCTTAGATGCTCCTCAGAAAGAGGATGGGAACATCCTGCTGTAGCTCTCAAAATGTTTCAGTTGAACATCCAAAACCTCAGTGGCTGCCTCCTCTCCAGCTCCCAGGGACTTGGTTCTGTCAGGCTTGGAAAATATCAACATAGAATCCTGGATGCTGGATAATCATTCAAAATTGATAAACCTTCAGTTTCAGGCATGCCACCACAAGTGCCTCCAACTCCATCCATCACCCTTGCTTCAATTCCATCACACAATGGCCTTGTTTGGCAAGGAAGTAGTGGATACGTACTGCACCAGGAAGAATGAGGTTTTATTCTATGTATTTTCTTATGCAGTAAAAAAGCCCTTGTCTGAGGCCGAAGTTCTACACGTGAAATTTGTTGCCAAATTCTCCAAGGAAGATGTTAAGGATGTTAGCCTTGCTGCAAATTACTCTGCCTGAGGGTTTTCTGTAGGAATATTTCAGCGATAAAGGTTTATCACAAAAATTAAGACATTTGTCTGCCTATTTCTAGACGGCTGACTTTTGACAAGAGCACAAGATTCACTCAGGCATCAGGCATAGATTCTCCATCAGCCGTGTCTTCTGGTGAAATGGGAGAAGTGCTCTCATTCAGGAGCAGAAAATGTGTTTTCTTCAGAGAGGAAATGTAAATTCTTGCTTAGGAGGAAATATCTTTTGCTCAAGGATCATAATCATAATCTGAAAAACATGCAGTCCGTGTTGGCCACCTTTCTCACTGGTTGTACTACACAAATGACATAAGAATCAGTATTCAAACTTGACGCATCCTATGAGTTGTCTGTCTTGGTTATTGTACTTTTCATTAAGTTAAAACACTTTTTTTTAAATAATAAAAACGAATACAAAGCGTATACAAAATATTTGTTCTTTTAGGCCATACCGGTTCTCGCAATGCCCTCCTCCCATCATTAAGTGGTACTGTTTGTTACTGTATCCTTGAGGTTAAAAATAAAGAAGGCCCTCTCATGTTGGAGCGGTAAAATGCTCTAGGATGCATTTGCACCTCTCATCATGAGTTTTTTTATTTTTTTATCATAATTGTAACCAACTGAGCAATCCTAACCTAAATTAGAAGGGAACTGCTATCTCTCTCAGAGCTATGGCTAGAATTGAGGCACTGACCTGGTGCTGGTCTTGGCGTTTAGCATCCAATTCCTTGTGCACACTCTATTTGTGTGATCTCAATTAAAAAGTATTTTTCTGTTTTTTTTCTGTTTTAAAGTACATTTTAATTATAAATATAATTGTAAATAGTTCCGTTATCTTCTACGCACTGGAATATCATATAAGTATGATGCTTTTATACACGAGGAAGATCTATAAATGGAGGTAAGCAACTTTTCCATCACCAGAAGACAGACCCAATGCATATGATTTGTCAAACCTGATTTGGCTAAACCTTTGGAGATGAAATATTTTCTTTTCTTTTGCAAGAATGTAATGAAGTAAAAGGGGCACTTGTCCTTAAAGTTCACACTTAACACCAAAGGCAAACTAATAAGACAAAATAACCTTTGTGGCATGGATTATCAGTTCAACAGTACAACAAACATTGTTACATGCACATTTCGAGCATGTTAGATGGTTGAGAAGGTGGGTCGGTGTGTATGTGTGTTGCTTGTGAAAGTGTACCCATGTCTTTTTGTGCATACATAAACAGTTTTATGAACACAGGAGAGCAAGTGATGTAGATCGTAGTTCTAATTTCATATGTTCTGGGGCTTGGTGGGTAAATGAGATAATTTCAAAAGGAGAAGTATGTAGATTTAGGTACCATAAGAGAAATAATAAAAAGGCAGACTGGTTGTAATATGTTCAGAGTGAAGGCGCTGCCGATCGTCATTATCAGTGCTCTATTCATAGGGCTGCTTGCGGGTCAGTAGCAGCAGGTCCATCTTGAACCTCTTTCCAAAAGAGAGCGTCCGTGCCATCTTTGCTAGGTATTGTCACCCTACTTAAGATGATGACACATTGTAATCCAGATTAAATGTATTGCTTGCAAGTATGGTCATCAGTTATATGTCCACGTCCCAAACCTGGTGGCGAACATCAATATTTTATTAGTCTTATTAACTATGAGAATAATCAAGTAGTATATTTGAGTCTCACGGAGAGAACTCTTGATGAAAATGGGTATCCAGGTATAAAAATGAGCAAACACTGTAAAATGTATCACATCTACTGCACAGATTGGAGGGAAAATGCAGATGATGAGGTTGTCGGGATCACAGGTCTAAGTTAGCTTCCCAGACTCTTCAGCAATTTACTTAACCTTTCTGTGTGTTTATCTGACTTTTGCTAGTAGCTTTTCATGACAAATTGAACAGTGGCAGTATTTAAACCAGTTCATATAATGGGCCTTTTATGTTCTAAAAATATTGGTATAGCTTTCTTGGTTGTTTCTGGGTAAAGAGATCCAGAAGTTGCTGGCTGTAGGGCAACGTATGATTTCACTTCAGGTTGAATGTCATCAGGATTCTGGCCTTGAGCGTGATGGAACGAGTTAGCAAATAATATTGTGATGCGGTTTGCCTCAAAGTCCAGCACTTACCTAGCTACGTTCTGCAAGTAGGCTTTACAGGAGAAGGTAAAATCTCTCAGTGGCACTATTGGCACGGTTATTTATTTTGCATGATGCATTGCAGATGCAGGTATTTAAGTAAACGTGTACTTCTATTTCTTTAAATGTCTTTATTCAGCTAAAAAGCCATACAAGTTAAATATACAAAAACGTTTTACTAAAACAAAACGTGCAAGTAAAAATTATAATTGCTAGTTGCAAATGCATGCAGAGCAATACTTCATTCTCAACATTGTTTAAACTAAACATGTATGTAGTCTTTACAGCAAGCCTTCAGAGAATTAAGAGTACATTAAGTGAGACTCCATTAAGATGGCATATTGTCTGTATGTCTGATTGCAGCATTTAAAACAAATGACCATAGAAAACCTTGAGCTCATTAGGCAACTTTCGTTAATATAACCTGGCTGGTCTAGTTTGTGCAAAATGTACTGGTTTCAGAAGTAGATTCAAATAGTATTTTCTACGAGTACTGTAATACTTACAGAAGAGTACAAAGTGCAGCGTAGATTGAATTGATACTTGATGCATCAACCGTAATCACACGGGGGAGTTATGGTTCAGTTGTAGCAACGGTCTTTATCATAATGTGCAATACGAACGTTGGTTTTAAAAGCTCTTGCCCTCTCTCAAGTCTGCTCAAAAATTTAAGTATGCAGCTTAGGATCCCAGCCTTGTCTAGCTTCACATTCGATTTTGGGTCATGGAATATTCCGGGCCTACCAAGGTCCTCGCATTTAAGCCATGTAATCCTAAATGCGTCATTGAGTAGCAGAAATATGAGATAAGAGCCCTGTTAAAACTGGTTTCAAGTTTGGACCAGACCAAAATGCTTAATGACGGTGGGCAGAGATTTACAACATTTTCTAGGTAAGGCAAACCAAGGTCTGTGTGGCATACGTAAGAGGGATAGCTGGAAGAAACAGTGAGCAGATGTCTCAAATATATATTCTTCTTTTTGTCTGTTGGTAGCATCAACATATCCCCATAAACCATGCACATAACTGGCTATGGGCAAGCATTTACTGTTATAGATATCAAGCATTGGTTTCAGGAGTTTGATCCAGATTTGGCAGCAAAATTAAACATAGCTTCTATTGATTGATAAATTGCTGCCTCCTGACCGATAACAAATGGTGCCACCTTCCAGAGCAATCAAAAGGGACTCCTAGCTAGGAAAACGTGTGAACCTTATTTATTATACATTTCTTATTCATATGAGTTCTAAACTTTGTGGTCTTGGGGTCAATTACAATGACAAAAGCTTTAGAAAAATTGGTATTTAAATCGAGTTTATCTAGAAAGAAACAAAGGAATCTAAAAGTTTCTGCAGCCCGTCAGCTGACCTGGCCATAAGTATTGCACTATCAGCATTTAGTGCTGCAGGGCTAGGGCAGGTACCAATATGCAGTATATCTTGACCATCATTCACAAAGGTTTTTCTAAATCATTGATATACAAACTAAAAAGGCAAGGCACCAGAACACAACCTTGACCAACTCCATTCTCTATTTTATGAAAATCAGTGCATTCTACATCCGTCCCAAATCTTTTATTTTTTTAATAACACATTTTATTTTTTTTACTAGAAGAGAAACACAAAACCAATAACACATTCGTATCTGCAGCCCCAATCACCCTGCGCCCAAACACAGGACTCTAGACATGAGATAGTCAATGGTGCATTAACACAATACAATGGTGTACAGCATCTTACCAAGCATACAACCACACAGAATGCATCTCTCTGATGAATATATGCACTCCATGTCAACCAGGTGGCGGAGAGCCCCCCCCCCATTGCTCCCGGGGTTGTTCAACAGAGTATTCCATTGCAGTTCTTCCAGGGCTCCCATATGCGCTCATATTTATCTGGGACCCCACGTGCCTAATAAACCAGTTCCTTCATCTCTGCGCAGTACTCCATGCCTCCTTACCCACTCATGCCGCGGTGGAGCCTGTTCATCTCGCCGATGCCTAGCCAGGTCTCTCTCAGCTACCACGAATGCTGTGGGTATGAGGGCACGTGTAGCACAAGTCTCTCCCAGCGTGTCCATAATCCCTAGCAACATAATCTTGTGGTCCAGATCCAGCCTGTGGCCAACAACTCACCCAACCTGCTGTTGATCTCCAGCCAATACCCCTCACCACCAGGCAGTCCCACAACACTTGGTAGAGGGAGCCCAGGGAGTTGCAGCAGCACAGACACTGCAGCCATCGGGCTCATCCCTTGTGCCAAAGTCGCTCAGGGGGGAAGCAAATACAATGAAAATATTTTAATTGGATCAGGCAAATGCACATTGAAGTAGCCAGTTCGCGTAAAGGCCATTTTCACTTCCGTCTATTCACTTTCATCCAGGGTACCCACGCCATCCTCCAGTCTGGCCCCAAGGGTGATCAGAGGGTCTGGTGTGTTGGTTAGTAGGATCTTATAGAGGCGTGAGATGCCTCCCCTTCCCAGTTCATCTGTGACTAGTTCCAAGTCAAGAGGGCTGAATTCCAGGAAGGGGAGAGGGGAGGTCTAATTTCGCTCTGTACTTGTCAAGAACATAATGCAGTTGGAGGTATTTATAAAACTGGGATGAGTGTAAATTGAAGTCCGCAGCAAGTTCCCGAAAGGATTTCATGCAGTGGCGGGTCCTCCGCTATGGCGGAGGAGCATCGCCTCACTGCTTTTAAGCAGTGCAAATAAAGGAAATATAAAATGATAATAACTTTGAGTTATCATTTTATGTTTCCGTGCTGCTTTGCGGGCGGGCAGGGCTGCTCTGCTCTCCGAGCAGGGCAGAGGAGGAGTGGTTTGCCCACTCCTAAGTGCACATGACTGTTTGCCGGTCCCAGTCATGCGCACTTTCCCTGTTCTCCACGCAGGTTGCATTACAGCCTGCATGGAGAACATGCCCAGGCCGCCATTCCCTGGCTGAGCGTCGAACCACGACGCTCAGACCAATCACAACCCTGCATTGCAGCGTTGTGATTTGTCAGGGGAGCCTGGCTGTGATTCCTGAAGTTCGACGGAGGAGAGCAGGAGCAGAGACGCGCGACCCGGCAGCAAGGTAAGTGTTTACTTTTAAAATGTTGTTTTTACATTGGGCCCCTCCCCTGCGCCCCCCCCCCCCCGTGCGCTCCCCGCCATTCGCAAGCTGTGCCGGCCACCACTGATTTCATGTGCCCCAGACGTCCCTCAGCATGGATATACCGATGAGGTGCCAAGTGCGGAATCTGTTCAGTCTGGCCAGTTCGGACAGTCACATCCCATGCCAGGGGGGTTGCCCTAGTGAAGGTGCCATACCATTTCATGTGGCGAAGAGCCAAGTACCAGCACTGAGTGGGAACTCAGCTGATGGGCGTCAACGAGTGGGAGGTGATCTGCCATACGGTAACGAGAGTACCCTATGAGGGCACAACAACTCCAACCTATGAGCATTGCCCTCTCTGTCTGCCCAGAACCAGTCATTAATAGTGACCAGCTGTGATGCCTAGTAATACAACCTGACGTCCACCCTGCCCAGTCCCTGCTCAAACGGGGAGAACCTGCATTTTGAGAAAGAGACTCTGGAGTCTTGCCTGCCCATAGGAAACTGGTGATTTGAGCCTGTAGGTCTGTGAAGCACCCGCCCAAATCTGACATTCGCAGACAGATTTGTATGCAGTTGTCACAAGAAATTAAGAATTGGGGTGTCAAAGCCCATAGAAGTCATGATTGTCCACAATTAGAATGATCAAGACAATCAGAGGCATAGCTTAAAACCATAAAAACCAGATGCATAAATCCATTGTTTGCAGTGGTGTATTTATTTATTAAATGGTTTAAATTAAGTCACTATTTAACAGTGTCCAGCCCTAGTCTAAAACCAAACAATGTCCCTAATGATGTTGTGTTCATCTGCCTTGGTCACAAAGCTATCCATAAGGACTCTCCCCACAATGTTGACCACTGAGTCCAGCAGCAAGATCAGACAGTAACAGCTGGATCACCATTGTCACCCTTTTTTAAGAGCAGGACTGTTATTGATTGTGGCCAGGACAAGGGCAAGTTCGAGTTGGTGACCTTATTTAAACAAATAGTAACAATTTGGGCCCAAGGGTCAGTATTAAGATCCATGGGCACCCCGTCTGGTCCTAAAGCCTTCCTCTTGAGGCTATAAGTTATCTCACTAGTAAGTTCTTCTGTCGTAAATGCAAAACTTGTATGCCCTGTCGCTACTAATTTCTGGTGTTGGCTCCATGCCAGGCCCAGAATAGATATTACTAAAGTGCACAACCCAGGCGTCTGACTGGATTAAAGCTCCCAGGCATGAGACCTTCGTGTCATGAAAGAAGGTAGGAAGAATTGACAACTTTCCAGAATGTACAGTTATCTTTTAATACACTCATATTTTTGTCAATTGTTCCATGCGTCCTCCGTCATTGCTACTTTTCTGTCCAGAAGGGTTTTTAACCAATTCTTCATGCTTGAACGCTGCTTTGTCGCAAGGAGTTTTTTTAATGCAGTCAAATATTTGTGCACTTTATAACACGAAAAGTCAAACCGTTTCTCAATTTTTATCAAGTTTCTGTAGCAGAGGAGGTATCAAGAGCCATTTTTGATGTTGAGCATACTATAGCAAAAGAAGCCAAGACAGAATTAGCGTCACTCAAATTATCTAAGCAACAAAATATCTCATCGGAATTATATATCATCAAATCAATCAATTTAAATGTAAGGCCGATTAACATATTCTCACTTGAGCCTTAAGCCTCTGTTTTTAGTGACTTGAACTCAAAAAGTGTGTCTTGGCAGATTTCTCTTGACTTTTTTCCCAGAATTAGCAGGATGCTCCCCGGATAGGGCCTGATGATGATAGTAGGCACAAATGGGCATTAAAATCCCCAGAGAGGATAATTGAAAGTGTTTGTTCTGCACAGTTTGAAAACGTCTCTATTGGTTGAGTAGCTTATTAACATTATCTGGTATTGTTGCAGTTATAGTTATTGCAATAAAAATGAACAATCAAAATATTATGCGAGTTACTGCAACTCAAACACAACACATGTAGGTTAGGTGAACCGGTATGAACAATTTTACCTTACAATTATATGTTCCAGATACAAGTATTATAAGACCCATTTAGCCCTCCCAGAACTGGAGGGTGAGACATGTGTTGCATACGAGTATAGCCTTTTAAGAACTGTTTTGAACGGTTCAGGGTTCCTAGAAGCAGATTGTTGGGTTAGCACATGCCACCATGACGACGGGTTCTACGTTGGAATGGTGGCATGTGGAATGGTCAAGAGTGGCAGTTGATTTCTGTGCCTGCTCTGATCGGTCCTGTACCTCGGTACTTAATAAAGAAGAATTGTCTTACCTGCGGAATCCTCCTTGACTTCTTTTCACAGATGCCATTATATTGTTTAATAAATGTTAGCTAAGGAAAAATTTCCTAGTAAGCATGACGGAAAGTTTCAATTCTATTAAGGACGCGGAGGCAAGGATTATGCTGTAACTTTCTTTATTCCTTACAGCCAGCAGTGTTTAACTTTAACTTTTTATAACAAAAAACTAGCACTCCCATGGTGCTTCACACAGTCCATTGCACAGTCCACCAATAGGCAACCTCCACTATCCCCGAGGGCGTGTGCTTCCTGTGGCAACTCCTCCTTCTTGACTGCGAACAGTAAATCCTCGCTTTGTTTCAGTCATTCTTGGAACCGTCTGAGCCTGAAATAGATCAACGACAACCCATGACTCTGATCTCCAACCCATGAAAAGTCATCACAGTATTGCAGTTGAACACAGGTGAAAACAAGGCAACATAAAAGGTAACACAGTCCTTAGTAATTAGGCATAGAAACAATCGTGAAACATACTTGTACCATACGGCAGACTTCCCCTCCGAATGGTTAGACTCCAATTCAAAACTGGGTGGGCAACAGGTGATCTTCAGAGCCCTGGGTGGGAATAATCCTCGCCTCCGCGTCCTTAATAGAATTGAAACTTTCCGTCATGCTTACTAGGAAATTTTTCATTCTATGTCAGAACCTAAGGCGAGGATTATGCTCGTTCAAAGCTTATCCACCACTAGCAACGCCATGTCTACGACTGGTTTGAAGTAGAACCTCTTGAACATCGAGTCTGATGACCAGTCAGCCGCATTCAAAATGTCTTCCAACCTGGCTCCCAGGAAGAAAGCTTTCGAGGCCATGGCTCCTCTGACCGAATGGGCGCCGAGCTGCGAGACATTGATGCCCGCCTCCTGCATTACCCATTGGATCCAGCGTGCTATAGTCGGTGGTGTAACCGCTTTGAAGGGCTTCCGCAAGGAAATGGACAACTGGTGCTCCCCCGGGGGGCGGGTCTCCTCCGTCATACTCTCGTATTCCTTGAGGCATCGGACTACACACAGCTTGGGTGAACTATCAAACGCTGGATAAGAGATCACTCTGGAGTCCGACTTAGTCCTGCGGGCAATGTGGAAGGTAACACCCTGTGGGGTGAAAACTCGTCCTGAAATGTTTAATGCTCTAACATCCAAAACTCTATGGAAGGAAATCAGGCACAAGAGCATCGCCAGTTTCGCCGAAAGCTCTTTACGGGATAAGTACCCATTGGACTGCCAAGATTGGAACAAGCGTAGTACTTTATTAACGTCCCAAAGTGATAAGTATCTGGGCTCTGGGGGGAGCGTGAGTCGAATGCCTCTCAACAGCTTGCAAACCATAGGGTGTTCCCCAACTGGGCGACCTTGGATCGGGTTATGGCCCGCTGAAATCGCCGACCGATAGGAGTTAACCGTGCGGTACGCCAATCCCTGAGCCTCTAAGGATGCCAGGAAATTCAGGATCGCTACCAATTCGCACCCCCATGGGATCATGATCATTCCGAACACACCAACGGACCCATCTAGACCAGGCTGATCTATATCGTTTGTTCGTGCTGTCTGCCCACGCTGCTTCCAGCAGCTGTTGAGCTTCGTTCGAAAGGCCAGAGACTCTCCAGCGATGCCTGAAATCCACCAGGCCACTAATGGCATTCTGCCTTGCTGGACTAGTGGATGGGGTTGACCTTGAGGATCCCTCAGAAGGAGAGGATCCGCGGGGTAGAGGGATTGGAAAATCCCAGGAAAGTTCCAGAAGAACTGGAAACCACACTTGCGACCTCCAATACGGCTGGATCAACACCACCCTCGCTTGTTGTCTGCGTAACTGCGTTGTGAGCCTCGTGATCATCGGGAATGGGGGGAAACATACCCCTGTTCTGCGGCCCAATCTTGGAGAAAAGCATCCGTCGCGGCCGCGAGGGGGTCCGGCTTCCAGCTGTAGAATTTCGCGAGCTGGTGATCCAACCTGGACGCGAAAAGGTCTACTGAGAACGGACCCCACGTGTCGTGTAGCCTCTGGAAAACCTGTGGATGCAGCTGCCACACACTCATGTCCGACCAACTCCTGGAGCACCAATCTGCCACCACGTTGGAAACTCCCGGGAGATATTCTGCCTTCAGAGAGATATTGTTTGAGAGGCAAAAGGTCCAAAGGTCTTTGGCCAACTCTGCTAGCGCCTTGGACTTCGTACCCCCTAGATGGTTGATATAACGTACTGCCGAGATATTGTCCATCTTCAGCAGCACGCTGCAGGACACTTTGTCCTTCGTCCAGCACTGGATCGCAAAGGAGCCCGCCATCAATTCTAGGCAATTGATGTGGAGCTGACCTTCTTCGACAGACCACTTTCCTCCTGTAAAGGAGTCCCCGCAACGGGCCCCCCAGCCCGACTTGCTGGCATCCGACTCTATTACTAAGTCTGGATCGCAACCGAAAATGGCTCTGCCGTTCCAGGCTTCCATGTGATCTAACCACCATCGCATTTCCATGCGGACTTACTTTGTAATGGGGATCTGGTCCGCGTTTTGGAGGCCCTTGCGAAGGTGTGATGCCTTCAAATGTTGCAACGCTCTGTAATGGAGCGGTCCCGGGAAGATCGCCTGGATCGAAGAGGCAAGAAGACCCACTAAGTGAGCTATCTGCCTCAACGAAGTGGAGGAGCGGGCTAACATCCTCCTCAGTTCATTGCGGATCTTGGTAATCTTCTTCGGAGGAAGACTCGGAGTGCGGGCTACCGAATCTATGGTAAACCCCAAGAATGTCACTTGTCTGGATGGGGTCAAAAGAGACTTCTTGTCATTCATGACAAACCCCAGATTCTGGAGGAGGACTATCGTCTCCTGCAGGCGGGTCGCGAAGGACATTGTTCCAGGAGCAGGATATCGTCTAAATAGATGATGAGACGCAGACCCTTGGCGCGTAGTGTTTCGACCACTGGCTTGAGAGCCTTCGTGAAACACCACGGGGCCGACGCAAGGCCGAAAGGAAGGGATGCAAACTCGTAAACCTGGTTCCGCCAGAGAAACTGTAGGAAACGACTGTGCGGGTGAAAAACCGGTACCGCTAGGTATGCGTCTTTGAGGTCCAAACGGACCATCCAATCGTTGGGCTGCAGGAGGTCTCTTAAAAGATGGATCCCTTCCATCTTGAAGTGGTGGTACACCTGCCACTGATTGAATTCCTTTAGGTTTATTACCGGTCGCTGGCCGCCGTCCGTATTGTCGACCAGAAAGATGTTGCTGAGAAACCCCTTTGGGTGCAGATGGGAAGGTACTATCGCTCCTTTTCGCAACAGGTCCATTACCTCCATGTCTATTAGTGAGGCTTGGTCCTGTGCGAAAACCAGCGGCCTGGGACGGACGTCATGGACGGGAGTACCATAGAACTCTATTTGGAAACCCTTGATGGTTTGTAGCACCCATGCGTCGGTGGTAATTTCTCTCCAGTTTGCCTCGAAAAACGCCAACTTGTCCCCCACCCTGAGGTGGTGAAAAGGAGAAAGGCTCACCTGTTGTGGCCATGGGCTGGCCTCTGGCTGCTCCTCTGTCTCCCCGGCCTCTGAAACCTCGTCGGGATTGAAAGAATTCTTGCCTGCCGGAGTCTGTGGCTTTCTTGCCGCCCCTTTGAGGGCCTTGGGTGTAAAAACGGCCGGTCGAGCGCCCTCTGCCACGACCGGCCCGACAAAAACCCTAGGGTGGAAGACCTTCTTGATTGATGATTGGGCCTTGTCGAGGGATGTGAAGGTGGAGACAAATTTTGTCAGCTCTTTTATGAATGGGTCTCCAAAGAGCCCTCCTTGAGCTACTGTGCCCGCTTCCGAAGAGGCTAGATCCCCCAGCTTGGGATCCACCTTGAGGCGAAAGGAGCGGCGGCTCTCAGTAGAGATGGCGCAGTTTGCATTCCCCAAAAAAACAACTGCGCGTTGTGCCCAATTAGAAACCCTCTCTGGGGATAACGGGGTACCTGCCAGTTTAGCCTCCTCTGCCAGTTCTAGGATTTTTGTAATGGGGCCAGTTATATCCAGTAACTTGCCCTGCAGGACCTCCAGGATCTGTCAATGCCCTTTTTTGGGTCCCTGACGTATTTCTGCGAAAAGGTCTCCATTTTCAGGTCGACCTCTGGCATTGTTGCTACCTTCCCTGGGAGTGCTGGGCGAGGGCACTCTGCCCTAAGGCAAGCTCTAACCTCTTTCTCCAGTGGTTTCCGCAGCCTTCCTGCCACGAACGCAGAGACCTTCGGAGAGGGTGTCCATTCTGAGGATCATGGGTGAATCAAATCCTCCGGGACCAACATGTCTGAGAGTTCCTCCGTTCCCTGGGTAGAGTCTGAGGGTGGCACTGTGGGCCGCCAGGGTCTAGAGGGGCCTGCCTCATCTGGTGAGTCCTCTAAAGACTCCTCTTCCTCATCTAGAGCCAACTCTGGGGTTTCCGGTATGTTCGGGATGATGTCCTGCTCTGCCATCGCTGGCCTCGCTAAGAAGGCCCTCTTCAGCCTCTCAAACGCACCTATGTCTACTGCTGAGGTGTTTTTGCGCTTCTCGGCACGTTGGGGTCTCTCTGCCTGGCATGCGTGAGCAAACTGCATTATGCGGCGCTCGAAGGGCCCCATAGCCTCCGCCACCGCCTGATGGATCGATGCGTCAACCGCATCACAAAATTCATCATCCAGGGGGATCACCTGCAGGGATTCTTCCTCTGCGTAATCCACGTCCATGTCTAGGCGAAAAAATATAAGGCGCGGGGCTGGGTGCCTGTTGATGTAAAGTACCCCTATATTTATGTGTAAAGCGCTCTATGCGCTAGCAGGTAAGCACCTGATAGTAAGGCAGAAGAATGCTTTCAACAGTGAGGGACTCACTATACTTTTGGACCGCCAAGCGGTAGCCGGAATCCACCGGTTGGGGGCGACTCACCCTGAATGTGCCGGGTGTCAAAATGGTCTGGGCCCGCCCCCCGGCAGCCTTCAAACAGAGCTAATGCTGCAGACGCCTCACGGCGTTGATACGGACCCGCGTTAACACAGGCGTCAAGCTGTGGGCAATTATCATACGGACCCGCACTCTGCGGGCGTCAGGGCTTCCAGACTCCGACAGGCTCCGGTGCGCGTCTGAGGAGAAAACGCGGGCTCCGCGACTGAACTCGCCGATCCTGCCGCACAGAGCGGCTGGGATCAGCGAGTCGAGTCAGACGCCCCCCCGCCTCCTTGCCGCGCACTGCACCGCTGAGCCCGTTAACCTGGGGGCCGCGAGCGGAGCTTTCCGACGGTGCTCCTGCGGCCCCAAACACACAAACAAAGGAACGAAGCACAGCGCTAATCTATGAAGCAGTTGGCAATACAAACAAGGACGTGCGGTAACAAACGGCATAAACGGCACAATATGTCAGTCACAATTCACCACGCTAGAAGTGCGGGGCGCACGTACCCTTAGCGCTACAACAGTATTGGAAAGGCATGCACATAAGCTCGTTACAATCACTATAAATAACACAATTTCCACACAACTCTGAAGAGAAGGGAAAAAAGCGACTTAACTGCTGGCAGCAGGACAGAAAGAGGAGTTGCCACAGGAAGCACACGCCCTCAGGGATAGCGGAGGTTGCCTATTGGTGGACTGTGTGAAGCACCATGGGAGTGCTAGTTTTTTGTTATAAAAAGTTAAAGTTAAACACTGCTGGCTGTAAGGAATAAAGAAAGTTACAGCATAATCCTCGCCTCCGGTCCTGACATAGAATCCAGGTTATCAAGCTCTAACTGTAAACCTGCAACACTCCAGGACACGAGGTTGAGATTGTCGGAAGCAATTAGGTCATCCGGAGCAACCTTAATATCATAGCTAAGTTTCATTGTTACAGATTAGTCTGTTGGGGTCACCGTTATCTGCCTCTTTTCTGTGCCGGGAAAACCCTCGGGGTAGCTGCATTCATTACAAGTCTGTCAAATAAATAAATAAATGAAAATAAATAAAATTAGTCAATACTTGGACAGTCGTTTTTTATCCAGTATTTCAAGTGGGGCAAGTTTACTGTAAGTCGGGATATTGAAAGACTTATGACAAGATGGCTGAAAAGAGTCCAGGAGAGGCTCCTCCATTAGGAAGGAGGAGTGTTGCCCCACTTCCCAAAATGCCCCCCATGGATGAAAAACAAAATGGTAATAAAGTTTAATTTATTACAATTTTATTTTCCATCCTCCCGTTCTGAACCAAGTGTCAGGACGGGTAGGGGCCATTGCTGCGGAGTGGCAGCAGGAAGCTGTGCACTTCAGTTTAAAGTGTGCATGTCTTTTCACGCTGGCTGTCTTTCGTCGGCCAGCCAGACATGCGCTTTTTAAAGTTCTCTAACCTAGCTGTCTTACGAAAGCTGAGTTAGAGAAAGCACAGGCATCCAGCGCTCTTGAGAGTGATGAGAAGCACCGCTCCCTCCAATCCTGGTGCTTCTTTCATGCTGGTTACCAGATGAGAGCAGCGCCAGGATTGCTTAAGGAAATTTACTGGAGCCCGAGGAGACTGGAGCGAGGAGGACGTCGGAGGTCGTGCAGCAAGCAAGGTAACTGTTTTTTTCTTTTTATTTACACTACCACTCACCTTGCATGCATGCACGCACCGACACCACATATGCCTGCCACCCCCATTCTGCCTACATGCCAGCTGCTGCTGGTAAAGACCATGCGTTCTCCCAAGTTGCCAGGAGGGTTTGGTAGGTGAAGTGGCAGGTTTATAGAAGAAACCCAAAGGAAACACCTTAATCCTGCTATAACGTGACTGTGTACATGATAACCTAACAATAAATTGCCAGACATGGTGGCTTGTCAAAGGTGTATCACAATAGAATCACCTCACCCCAGATTTTTGCCATTTCCGACCCAATAGCCTGGTCTAATCATGATAAAGCAACAGCCATCCCCTAACTAACAACAGATCCAAAAAGTTATTTTCTTTCTTAGCTTGACGTATTTTTCAGATTTATAAGAGGCGGTTCATCTGTCATGACAATAACATAAGGGGTGGCATTGGCTGAAAGTTGTGGGGTGGAAAGCTAATTAGGGTTGCAACCTATTTTGGGGTATTACAGTTGTTACAAAAGTTATTAGGTTCAAAGATAGAAGAGACAGATTAATAGGAAGTGGTTGGGGTAGAGTAGATAGCATACATTGGTAAATTAAGCAATAATTTACCCTCATGCCCGTTTGTCTGAGATATTTCATTGGTTAAAGTGCCACAAGAAAAAAACTTGTTTAATATCCTTACAATGCCGTGCTAATTTTGAGCTGATGTTCTCCATTGCTTTAAGCTTGGACAGAACAAACAAGTACAAGCCTTAATAGTTTCCTCAAGAGCTGACAAGGAATAACCAGATAGCCTAGTTGTAGAAAATTATATCGTAGATTTAAAAACAACATTATTACATTCTGCACCACCGTTCACCTTTAAAATAGAGTTGCCCCAGTGTCATGAATTACAAGGAATGTCCTTTTTAGGTCGAGCCTGGCAGCGCGCATCTCTGTCTGCAAGACATGCTGTACTCACTAAAAGGAGTAAAGTCCTGCCTGCGGCTTCCCATATGTTGACTCCACAAGTGCTCTTCTTTACTGCCTTCTAAGTGGTTTCCGACCCGATACATCACTTCCGTTTAAGTGCTGTAGAGCATCGCTCAACTACATATTAATTACCCTTTATTTAATCGCCCTCCGCTGCGATGCAGATACTATTTCTTCAACCCCCCTCCCTCTCCACCCATCTCTGCTTGCTGCAGCAGGGGGAGATCCGCTGTGTCAGTACGGCCCCCCGCTGCGCTTTGTTTCATGAAGCTGTGAAGCAGGCGCCTTTTTAATAAAAGTAATGCACACGCCCACTTCCTCCGACCTCAAAACCGCTGTTCAGCTTCGGTGATGCCCCCGCGCTTGTTTTTTAAATCGAACTGTGCTTCTGTGAGAGACAGCAGCCATTTCTGTGAGCGGTAAAGGTATCACCAGTTCTACCCACGCAACGACCCCCCAATTCCTCCTTGGGGGTGCAACAGAGAGAATACAGATGTAGATGCCTTTTCTGCGTCGCTCGCTCTCCCGGCATTTCCACAGCCATCAGAGCCCTACAGCAATAGCACCAGGAAACAACCGCGCCAATGACATAAAAAACGGACTGCAAACAATAATCCCCCGCACGCCCTTTCTCAAGCACACACAGCTATGATTTTTCAAAAGGAGAGGGCTGTCTTTAGGAGGTTTTATAACCCAAGAGTTCAATAAAGATGCTCACTTCATGTTGCAGTACATTGACTCATGCATCAAAACAAACTGACGGTTGGCAGAACACTGACCGAGACCTCTTGGTTGGCGGAAATGACAGCCACACAGAGATTCTCTTCTGATTGGTGGAAGTTCATAAGGTGCTGGTGATTGGTGAAATAAATTGATAGCGGGAGTTGTCGTTATTGGAGAGCGGTCACTTCCTGTTTGTTTTGACCCGTCCCTGTCGATAGGTTGCGATCTAGGGCTCCTATTGTGGGGATCTATCGGGCTCATACAGAGGAGCAGAAGCTATTTCTCCAAACACCAGTCATGATCTGCGACAAATGTGAGCGTAAGGATGGGTTTGGACAAAAGTTTTGTTGACGCCATTGCGAAGATATTTCTTCAGCTACCAGGGTGGGGAGTATTGTTATGGAGCAGGGATCACTGCCACATGATGGTTATTATTTCTTATGGCATGGTTTGAAAAAAAACACCCATACAATAATATTTCCTATTGCTTGGTTTGAAAAAAGTACCCACATAATGCCTCCTATGGCGTAGTTTGCTCTACAGCATTATGACGAAAGGTAGAATAGAACCCACACTAATTACTTTATTTTCATCAGGTGTTTGTAAAACAAACTCCAAGCATAGCTAGTGTATAATCACCAAGTCAACACTCCATTGGTGAGGTTTAACCTCCCAAACAACCTCTTCTCATACCACCTACCTTCTGCCACCCCCTTTTTGCACCCACTATCCCTGGCACTGCACCTATTCCCTTCCCAATGCACGCCCAAAGCTCTACACGATCCTCCCCCGGGATCCCAACGAAAATGGTTAGTACTTTTCCTGAATGCTGTTTCGCCCTGGAATACGCAAGTTATTCTAATAGGAGGTATACCCCCGAGACACGGCTGCAAAGAGGAGCAAAATTTGCCAACCGGGGCCAGTGTTTTCCCCATGTGAGCGCTGCCTGTTGCAATCTGGGTGCTTAATTTATGACTAATTTCACCTCTCCGTTCAGGCCCGATCCTACCCAACCCTCCTCTCCCCCCAATAACCATGTTGCAAGGATGCAACCCCTCAGCTATGGGTGCCACACCCCTTAGTACCAGGCACCGCTACCCCCGCCACACCAGATGTGAAGGAATTCCCAAGGGATCCTTGGGAGAAAATCCCTGTTATCCTTATCTTAAATCCTCCTGGGCAGCCTCGTTCCCCCCATTTAACATTGCTACTCTACTCTTGGCCGACCCCTGGGCAAGGTTTCTAAAATGCGGCACCCTCCACCCTGTGTGCTGCCCCACTCGCACGCGTCTTCCCCAGCTTCACCGCTATTGCGTAAGGCCTTAAACCCGGTTTTCGCTTATCACCACTCCCTTGTTCAACTTGACCTTTCTGCCTTTTAATAAGGTTTTCCATTTCAGTTACTCTTCACAGGAGTCATGTGAATAGCCCCTACCATCCCCTTCAGGTTCTAATGCATTTTGATGCCTGCTTTTTGTATCCATCACCTTCATTTTGGTGCACTTCCTCTCCAGCAACCTACTCACAAACCCAATCCTTGGCTACTTCCATCTTTAATTTAAGGGTTGTTGCTATGATTGTTTTCCTGACAAAACGCTTTAAAAGCTGCATAGTTTCCCAGGAGCATGAGTAACTAGCAGCTCCAGTACAGCTTTTTTTTTTTTTTTTACTTCCTGGGGTTTGGTGTCCTAGCTTTTTTAATTAGATAAACAAGACTACTAGTCCCAGAATGCAATAAAAAACGGGACTGTAGCAATTAACTACGAATGGATTTGAAAAACTTGGCAGATCTGCTTCTTTTTTTTTTACATGTTTTTGTTTTCTTTGACCAAGTTAATGATTTTATGGAATTTAATGTTGTTCTGTTTCTGTTTTGTATTTCCTTTCTCTTTCATTGTACACTACAAACCCACTGTGGTTCACACATGGCTTGGCATTCTTTCCACCTACTACATAGCTTTTTGCCAATTTGTTCCCTTACGGCACAACTTTCTATACACTACACAACTCATTCATGTATTACCCGCTATCAGGCCGTATCTCTTGCTTTGTCCATCCTGTTAATCTCTACCACACACCTGCCACTCATAGCGTTTCTCTCTTTACCCAGAATAATTGTTCTGTTTTTTCCCTCCCTTTCACAGACTACTCCCTTTCTTCCTGCCTTTGTTAACTTTAACTCTTTCTTACTTCCTCTTTGCACTTCTCTCATCTTCTCCTTCCATGCTAGTATTCCTCTCCCAAATCAAAACCCGCATACCTTCCCTCACTGATTTCTTCGCTAACCCATTCCTTATTAAGACTCTCTTTATCCTTTTTCTACAAATCTCTCATTTTTCTGCTAAATTCTTTTTACACTTTCCCATCTGATAAATACCCATCTCTCGTTTTATCCCTTTTCTTCCTATTTCTCTGTAAATAATCATCTTTTCTTTCTAATCGTTTCTTCTCCCCTCCTTCTCTTTTCTCTTTTACCAGTTAATTCGCTGTTCTTATTTCTATTCCGTCATTTAAAAATATAGTTACCTTTCTGGGTGCATTCTACCAGCTATTAAAACATATACAGATGTAAACTGGTGATAGTATTACCCAGTCCCTCTCAGATTCCTTTTCCCCTGCCCCATTCTTCTCTAACCATCCCTTTCTCCTGCAAAACTCATGCACACTTCTCTCTAAACCCTCTTTCGCTTTCTCTGTCTCTCACGCACATATCCTGCTCCGGTATCACACTCTCTCCTGTCATGCATTACCCGCGATCCTTCACAGCAACTCCTTCCCGATTTTTCAAATCCTTTTTTCAAATCCTTTTTCCATTGGTGTCATTTATTTTCCACCTCCCCTCCCTCGTAACCTATTTCCCATTTTCTAATTCTCTAGCGCCACGAGGGCAAACAAATGGCAATAGCGCTATGCAAATATAATCACTCCACTGCAAAGCAAAAAAGAAAAGTAAAAAACATTGTCATTTACAACGCCAATAGTCTAACTTTCACAAATGCGAGACGGATTGCATTGCAAATGCTTGTTTTTCTTGCCGGTGGGGAGCTGTTGCGGGCTTCTATAGTGAACGATGCAGGGCACGAGTCGGGGTACCACGCGGGTGGACGGCGTCCCCCCACTTATTTTACAGGGTGGACGCGGTCCACCCTGATCATCAAAAGCTGGATACTCAACCAACCAAGCTTTTCCAGGTGATTGCGGCTGAATCCGAATTTCTCGGTCTGCCGGTCACCACGCCCTGCACTTAACTTTCTTAGAAGGCATAAATTGACTTGCCCGCCCATCTCTCTGCGCTACCTATCACAGCTCTTGCCTTGCATTTTTTACCTGCCGCAATCGCCTCGCATCCTTGCCGGGCTGCTGCTGCTGCTGGTGGCAGGGGCGTGCACGCTTCGCTCCCTCGCCCCCCTTCTGCCGTCATTTATTGTTCCACTGCTGCCGGCCCGATCCCTCCTGCCTTTTGGTGGCCGCGCCCTGTATTATGCACTGAGATGGTGCACCAGGAGAGCTCAAAGGGCTTCAGATCCCCCGTCGTGTGTCAGCCCGGGCTGAGACAGCTTCCCGGGCACACACAAACAAAGACTGTTTTTGAGCTGCTTTAGGCTGGTTGGTCTGGCGCGTCAGTCTAAATGCAGCCGCACCCGAGTACTTCACAGGTCTTTAAAAGACCCCGGAAATTTGGCTCTAGTGCTCCTCTGGTACCAGGTAAGGATGCGAGCCGGGGCTGGGTCCCTGCGCTCCCCTCAGCAGAATAGGGCCTGCCGGCCGCCTCTAGGGCGCCAGCAGCAGGTTTACTGCTATGAAGCAATGGATGGCGCGTGTGGTGTTTATATTCTATCTCGAGTTAAATTCTGCTGGTGTCAGAATGAAAGCCTCAGATAACGCAGGCCTATCCTGAATTTTCCATGAGTGGCGCGTGCATGTTGTGATGTTCTGTGCTCATTTCTGTACACATACTGGAGTCCCTTCCATTTTACAAAGTGAAGAGGGCAGCATCGGTGCGTGAAGCAGAGAAGCACTACTGACAATTCAGCCTGCCTGTTTTACCGAGAAGCCCCATAGACTGATTTCATGTTTGGTGTTGATGCCAGGAAGCCTGGCATGTACATGCTTCTCTGGTCCACGTTGTTAGATTTGTAGTGCAGTTGCTAAATGGTGGTAGCTCCCACAAAAATAAACGTCTTGTGTGGTTGCCCATCAATGAACATGGCTTTGAAAACGATATGACAGTGGCTGGAATTGTTGCCTTTCCATAGAATCTAATATACCATATCATATTCTTGCAAGAGCAGCTACAGTGAATGTAAAGGTTTTTCCACAGCCTTGCATGTGTCACATAGGTAGGTTATGTAGATAGTGTGTGTGCAATGTGTAGTGCGTCTTTTTACAGGTGACACCCAGCAAGTGTGGCCTTGCTCTTGAATTGCTGCAGGTTCAGCTGTTTAAAATGACAGAAGGGCTTCCAAGCAGGTGCCTTGGTAACGTCTAACTCCCTCCTACTGCTATGAACTCCCAAACAAAACTTCCTAGACCTTTCCCTCTTCTACCCCCCAGTATTCCTTTTCAATCTAACAGACTAACATGTCCACTGCTCAAATTCATTTCATATTTCCCTATCTTGTGATGTCACGCGCCGTGATGTCACGCGCCGTGATGTCACTTCCTGTGATACTTCCTAACTTGGAGAGTCCCCCCACTTATTTTTTTAGGACTTGTGCCCTGGAACGATGTATGTACATCAGCTTCAGTTACCAGTGTCAGTCATAATATAAAGATTGGCAATGAATGATGTAGTCTCCTTTAAAGAATGAATGAAGACACCATTGCTGTTAATTACATTACTATTGACTCCAGTTAATGTGCCATGTGTGGTCCCCAATTTCTGCTCCACTAATGGAATTTAATTGTTCAAAACTCCCTTGGCTCTTGTTAAAAAACTGGTAATAGAAAGAGTTGAGGACATTCCTTATCAGGGCATAATGCTGTTGCTGATTTCATTATGCCCATTAAAAAAGGTAAACAAAGTCAGGGGGGGGGGGGGACAGCCCAACATCTTCCGATGCTGACGGGTGCAGGTGGACCCAGTTTGGCCCAAACTTCGCCCAGACACATCCTGCTCAGCATGAAGAGAAGTGCTTTATGGTATTGGGGGTGGGAGTCACGCCCCCCCTCCTTTTGCAGGGTAGACGCCAGTGAAGCCTGGGAGGTGTAGTTCCTTCCCCCCAAGCACCAAAGCAAATTAGCGATTAGAATCAACAAACACAATCCAAAGAAACCCTTTTTGTCAACCACTTAATACAAAACGTTTCATTTAACATGCTCACTGGTCTACCAGTTAGTCGTATGGTGTATTTGATCTAAACATTAAATATAGTGACCAATTCCCCTTTGGATACCTAAGACTTCCTATTAATTGAAACTTTAATGTGGATGGTGACATTCTATATGTCTACTGCTTTTATTCCACATCCGTTCTCCATTTTTTCTAAAGGTTTTTGGTTGTACCTCGTACTTTGTGATCAGTCTTCCTGTTTAAGCCTGTACTCTTCAGTCCGGTCAAACTGAAAAACATTTTATACACTCTGAAGGTGAGAAGAAGTCTTTGTTTTCCATGACAACCAAACTAAATTAGTGTCCTCGGCCTTTTACCACATACTCCGGTAATGCTTTTGGTTGGTGAGCTTCCATGGGTGACTTGATAATTTCCTACTTCTGACAGTTGAATGGATTTAAGAGGGTACTCTCAAGGCAGCGATACACACTCTATAGCACAAAGTCTGGCTTTTCCTGTGATGTGCATTTTCAAAACTACCTCATCCATTCTGCACATGTAACAAAAACAAGGGCTACTCTAAAGAATGAACCTGCCCAGTTCATACAACCAAAAACAACGGCTCATCCAAAAATTCTTCAGGAGAAATTATTTGTACCTAAGGATATTTCCTGTGCTGTCTGTATCCATTTAAATCATTCTAATTGTTTCATCATTGCTCCTGGCTATTGAAAAGTCCAAGATAGACTCTAAGCAGCTGTGATAAATACAGATTCCCAGGCTGCGTATGTATATTATTCAGTGCATTATAATCACAAAAAGTGAATTGCGATGCAGTGCTCAAAAAGTGCACATGCAATGGGAATAACAAAGTGAATTGGAACATAGGCGTATTTAGAATTGTCAAGGAGGTGATATGTACAGAGCGACAAAAAACAATTGAAGTTGATGTGACTAGTCAATGGTATCTTAGACATCCATTCTATAAATCAGTAAGAAGTTGGAGGGTCATCTGATTAGCCGAACTCCTCCTCTCAAGCGATTTGCTTGACACTTGATATGAGCTTATAGTATTACCATTTGCTAGTACATTCTGTTAAGTTTCTTTTTTTCATAACTCCTGCGCGGACGTGGTCTCAGCGTATTTGATGATTTATTATAGTCAATCCAGCGCTAGCAATGGATGCAGAATTTCTCTCTGCACTATTTCTGAATTGTAGTAGAGGTTATATTCTCCCCTTGTTTTGAAGATGCCTCCTTGCCCTGAGGAAGACCATGTTGAATGAATCAATTTTGTGGTGTCGAAATGTATTTACTTTGTACTGCATAACATAATTTAGCTGACATTCCCAAACTGCGAATGTTAACATCTATAATTTTAAGTTGCTAATTACAACCTAGGGCTCTGACTGTTATCACTGAATTTCTTCACCATCACTCCTCATTTTCAGCATGTTGCACTTTGGGAGCACCTACTTCTTTATATGCAACACAAAATTATTTCTGATTGATTTAAGTGTGGACCTTGAGCTCTTTCTACCAATTACTTTTAAGCAGGGATTGTTTGAAAAAACCTCCAGAGTTGCTATGCTACCTCATTGAAATGTATCTGTGAGGACAGTTGTTGTTCTGCTTTACTTTAATCCCCGGGTTCTGTGAAATACAAGGTTACCCCATCAGCTATACAGGCTAACCCTTGGTTTGAGCTTACAGTACTTCCACCTAGTAGTATATTCTGTTTAGTATTCAGTTCCTATGAATTGGGAGCAGGTGAAGAAAAGGCCGCAGAGAAAGCAAATCTAATTAACGAGACGACACCTATACTATCTACCCTCTCCAGTTACCCCCAGCAGCCACCTATCTTTGGTTCAACTTTGGATTGAGTTTATTTACATGGCCCAGGAGGTATGTTGAACTGAAAATGAGTCATTCAGGGGAAAATTCAATGCTGTAGCAGAAAAGATATCCACAAGAAGAATTGACATCAGCAGTACTTTTTTTTTTTTTAAGAGCTTGTTTTTTTAAAAAAGGAGCAATTCAATGAAGAGGAAAAACTGTTCTCTTTACTCAGTCCTGCATCACTAATAATCGCTGTTAGACCTGCCAGCCTTATGGTGGTCTTCTCCAAACTTTTTCCTTCCTCCACTGTGTTTGTCAATCTCATTTTTGCTGGCCTTAGGACTCTGCACACTTTACCACTGCTAGCCAGTGCTTAAGCGCACGTGCTCAATTCTTAAAACATGGTAACCTTGGCTTATCCCTAATCGTTATATTTAATGTACTTATAAGTCCCTAGTAAAGTGGTATTACATGTACCCAGGGCATGTAACATAAATGCTACTAGTGGGCCTGCAGCACGTATTGTGCCACCCACTTATGTGGCCCTTTAAACATGTCTCAGGCCTGCCATTGCAGTCTGTGTGTGCTCTTTTAAACTGCCATTTCGACCTGGCGAAATAAACCTCTTGCCAGGCCCAAACAATCCTTTTTTAATATATATTAATCACATATAGGGTAGGGCCTAAGCAGCACTAAAGACAGGGTGCAATGTATTTAAAAAGTAGGACATTAAATTTTAAGTTTTCCATGTCCTGGTAGTTAAAAACTCTTAAATTCGTTTTTCAATACTGCAAGCAAGGCATACCTATCCCATAGGATAACATTGGGGTTACCTTATTACATTTAATAAGCCATATTTTCAAATGATAGCAAGTAACTAGTTCATGTTTGGTGTCTTTGGAATTGAAATGCAAATGCCTCTCTTATGGTAAAGTTGGGCTATAAATTACAATTTTGAAAATGCCTGTCTCTGGGTCACATGACTGGGTGTAGTTGACAGTTGGGCTTTGTATATTGCTCCTAGACAGCCCACACAATAGAGAGCTTAGGTGTGCCTGGGTGGGCCATCTCTGGCAGGATGCACGGGCGGAGCTGGGCACAGCCCTACTTACACTTGAATAGGCTGTGTCCTGCCTCCATATAAAGGGCTGAATACTCCCTCTAGATAGTCTGGAGCCAGGACAGGGAATGCAGGATTCCTGGGGACGGACTTTAAAGGGAAACCTCTAGAAGCTTCTTCCCCACTTCAAAGGCACAACTTGGTCTAAATACTGAACCTCAGGTGTCAACTTTTCAGTACACTTCTGGACCTGTAGATACTTCTCCAGGAAGAAGGACTGCTCTGCTGCTGAAAGGACTGCCACTCTGCTGGAGTACTGCTCTGAGGGACTGCTGCTCTTCTGTGCTGACTTGCTGCCTTCCTGCCTGGTTGAGAAGAACTGGACCTGCATCTGTTGAACCCAGGACCCCAAATTGACTCCAAGGCCTGGGTGGCTGGCCTCCTGACAAAAACCTCAGGGGCAGAAGGCTCCAACTGCCTTGAACCCAGCACCTGGACTTTGCCGTCCATGAGTCTACCCTGCCAGGTGGTGCCACTCCAGTCATGGACCCTTGGAAGTGGTTCTAAGGTGCCCTGCCAGCCTCTGTGGATCCAGCAGAACTGACACATCTCCTCTGCTGCACAGCGTAACCCTGAGCAGAACCAACGCATCACTGCTGCTGCGTGGATTGGTTTCATTACAAAGACCCGCACCGCAGCCCATCACCTCATCTGAACCGCCTCTGCGTGATGCATCCTCGGAGCAGGCTTTCGCATCCCTAATCGACTGCAGCCTCAACAATACTGGACTCCACATCGCAGCCTCGCAGCTCTTTGGAACCAACGCATCACCCCGACTCATCCTCGACGCCGGACTTCACATCACAAGCCCTCCTCGACAGGATCCTCAACGATGACGCAGAACCTCGCACACAGTCTTGCCGCATCTCGGAACCAATGCATCGCTCTGGCTGCGTGACGCTTCTTCGCCGCATACTCTCGCAACCTTCTGCAAACCAGAATTTAAGGTACTTTGTTAAGCGGGCCTAAGTGGATCCCTGTAGCCAGCCCACGCTCAATCACAGTCTGCCTTAACTTGTGACTTTGTCCCGGTCCGGGGCGACCAGATATCCACAGTTGGTGCTTTGGGCTTTTTGGCACTATTTTTACTAATCTCTTTAAACCTGCACATCTCTGGTTCTACTGACTGGATTTTTGTTGTTTTAGTCTTGTTTTATTTATTTATTGAAAATTACTCTAAACTGGTGTGTGGTCCTTTTGTGATTTGTTTTCACTGTGTTCCTGTTTAAAGTGTTGCGAAAATACTTTCACATTGTCACTGAGTTAAGCCTGACTGCTCTGTGCCAAGCTACCGGAGGATTGAGCTCAGACTCATTTAGGGTTAGTTTGGGACTCCATCCCGAGAAGAATTGTGGTTGCTGCTTGAGAAGGGTTTCACCCCCCCTCAACCAGTAACAACATTTCTTACAGTCGCAAACAATAAGCATTCCAGAATGTTGCTTTGTTTGACTATGTCTGATTGGGTTTTGAGATGTACTGTGAGATCATTCACCTGATGGGGCCTTTAATTCTAACACAAGGTTTCGAGAAACAGCCTTTACAGCGAGGTAAATACATCGCATGCCTTTGCCTCGCAATTTTTAGCACCCATATTTTTACCGCTAATATGCATTTACAACGCATGCCAATACCACATATTTAAGGTAAGTTGGGGGGGTGGGGGTCTCCGCCCACAAATACATTGTTTTTAAATCTAAAAACAATGCGTGGTATTGGCATGCGATGTAAATGCATAATCGCGGTAAAAACATGCGTGCTAAAAACAAATACGAGGCAAAGGCATGTGATGTATTTACCAGCGTTGTACCGTCGACAACCATGGTTTCTGGTCATGCTACAAGGTGGCAGGATTGTTCACAAATTGCATCAGAACGAGAGAACGCAAACGTTAACTAGCAAAGTCACTTTTTTCTTTCTATTTATAGGGAAGTGGATCAAGATTCTGATGGTCACGTCAGCTATAAAGATTTTGAGTGCGCTATCAGTTATGGACAAGAAGAAGCATAACCTTTGCCGTCTTGTGCTGAAGATGCGTGCCTTGTGTTTCAGAAATACTCACTGCAGCCTAGCAGGTCTGAGGGTGTCCATTGCCCAGGAGCGCCGGTGTGCTCAGGAGAGCTGTTCGTGAGAGAAGCCGAGGCTTGCACTCCATAATCAAGCATCTTTTTGTAGCAGTTTCACGTTTCCATGCTGCTTAGTGTCAAGTTGTTTACCTTGAAAATAAATACAGTGTTTTCAGCATCACGGTAGAATCCCCTTGTGCCTTATTCCACAAATTGAGTCTTAAAATATGCATTCCTTTGAAAGTAAAAAATATATGAGATCCGATGGTCTGGCCCAGGGCTACAAAATATTGCTAGTGAACAGTTGGTGTCCTGCGAGTATCGCTTGCCGGCACTAAAAGGCCTTGTCTTAGCATATATAGGATGCAGGGGTTCTGCACGCATTCTGTACTGAGAAGATGTGAGCGAGGCATTCCGCTCTTTACTTGTTTTTCTTCAGTCGGCAATTCGAGAGCAGGGATCCAAGCAATTTCGCATATAATAGTATTTAATCTTCAGGCAAATTAATTTAAAAGATGTAGTTACAAATTGACTTTGGAATTGCCAGTCGCCAAAATCCGGCCTGTGGCTATTTAATGAGGTTTAAATTCTACTTGGGTGGTGTGCCTTTTCAGTGTTATGTGACGACAAGGAATATTTTTTCAAATCACTCACTGTAATTAATTGCATTAGCAAGGAGCCAGTCCCCACGATCACCTTCACACCAGGCCGAACCTTTTAGACCTTCACCTGTTAAGGGTATTTGTCACTGCTGATCTAATATAACGCTCGTCAGAATTCATGTACTCAACTGGTGGCGATGTTGTGCTGGTGAGAAAAAAAGGGGCATTTTCACATTGTGTTTAACCAAGCTTTATTAGGAGAAAAAGTAATCTGTAAACAGATCACTTGCGCGACTGAGACACAGCACGGACACATTAGCATCCAGTGAACAAGCTACTTACGCTCTTATTTTACCCTCGTTCCCTCCTTGAACCCATGACTTATTTCCACTGCAAACCATACTTCTTTGGTTGAGATAAGAATACAGGTCGGATGGCCTGACACGAATGTCAAGGTGCATCTGTCACTTACGATTATCCGTTATTGCTATGTTTTACAAAAACAAATGTAAATTAATCATGAATCGACTCCTGGAAATGTAGTTTGAATTGATGACTGTGCATGGGTCTCCACTGAACAGGCACGGATTGTTCACAACCCAAACTTATACCCAATCTTCACGAATGTCACTTGATTAAGGGGTTACCAGCTACATTATGGAAATGTTGTAATTACATATGGAGCCATTATCTGTATTTTCTAGCCCTGATGAATTCGCGGGAGTATCCCAAACAGCGACGAAACACGTGTTGGCTCTGTGGCTAAGAATAAAAGAACTGGAACCTAAGAAAAACGAACAATCTAAGAATTATTTGTGATTTTCTTAAATGTTGTCATAAGGATGTCAGAAATTTGTAAAATATAATTGTGAGTGCTTGGGATAAAGGATTGTCGTAACAATGATTTTCTGATCAGATTTGGGGAGTGGGTGATTCTCCCTACCTTTAAGCACCGCAGATACGAACGTTGGAGACACCAATACATGTGCACTGCCATTCGACCGCCAACGCCATGGTTAGATCACCCTTTAGATTTTAACCCGTCTAGAACCCATCCCACTCGCCAAAATCCTGGCCCTCCATAGGGCCCGATCCCCGAGGTGCGGGTCTCATAGCCACTATGTGCAATACAAGTAAAAGAGGTATAGGCGAGGTATGCAACAAAATAGTAGAAACAAACACTCAAGGGCAACCACAAAGACACCTTCAAAATCACAGCTGAGGGCAAGAGGAGACAGAGAACAGAAGCAAGGGAAAAATAAATTTCAAGCGACTACCACACCAGCACATAGGTGACAGACCAATCAAACAAGGCCAAAGCTCTTAGCCACAGTTTAGGCAAGTGATTCTCTCTTCAGTTACTGGACATGTACTCTAGCATTGGCAACCAGATCGGGGGAAACTTGTCCCTTTCCTCCGAGAGATGTTCCATAGCCATAACTTCCTATATCCTTCCAAGCCAGATGCCCAGAGCCTGAGCATTCATCCTCTTCCAATACCTGTTCAGCTGAGATTACCAAATGATAAATCAGTATCCAGCTGGGCCTAAACATTTCTCCCCCATCATGGGCTTTAGTTTCAGGTCAGCCAGTCCGAAGCAGACCTTGATGGTTTACCTCATCACATCTTCAATAGCTACTAAGACTTCTTTCCAGAAGGTATGCAACTTGCGTATTGCCGCAATACATGCAGGCACTCAGTCTCATGGACAAAGCACTGATGATTTTGTGTGTCTAACTTCCAAGAGCAAGGTGCTCGACTTGCGTGAAGGTATATGCTCTATCAGAAAGCACAAAGAGTCCCTGTGCTTCCAAGATGCACTGGAAAATTGCTATTATGATCACTCTGCATTCCTGTTTATTAAATGTTAAACATGACTGCTCGAAAGCTACCATTGTGCTGTGCTAAACATTTATGCACCAGAATTAGCACATCAATGACAAGATATCCTGAAGGCTTTCTTAATGACATAAATTGATCGTACAACGAATGCTGTATTCATATCATTTCAGTCACGTTATTGCCAGAGGTTGCTTGTCTGTGTAACTGACCTGATGTAACTGTGCAGAGCTTTAAAAATTAACCTGCTTCCAATATATGTTATGTAATTACTAAGCAAAGCAGCCTGTGGCGGTGCGTGCAAGGTCTTTTTAACCCTTTCACTGCTAGGCTTTTTCTCCCCCAGTGCTAAGCCTTTTTTTGACTATTTAGAATAGTTCACGCTTTTTTTCCCCAACATAAGCTATTCACGCCAAATTTGCGTCCTTTTTTTCAAACATCCTGGGGATTCTAAAGGTATCCAGGGTTTGTGGATTCCCCTGGATTGGACCGAGAAATTGGCCAAAATATAGCCACATTTTTTTTGCGGGGGGAGGGGTATGCTGCAGAAGAAAGTGCCTGTTTCCCCCCCCTGCAAATGGATCAGCAAAATGTTTGTTGTGCTAAAATCACCATCTTCCCAGCTTTCAGGAACAGGCAGACTTGATTTAGAAAACCATTTTTTTTTACCAGAGTTTTGGCTTTTTACAGGGAGATTGCCAATTTTTCTTAATTTTTGTGCTTTCAGCCTCCTTCCAGTTTGTAGTGGAAATTGGTGTGAAACCCATGGTGGATCCCGGTAAGCTATACATTTCTGAAAACTAGACAACATTCTGAATTCAGAAAGGGGTCATTTGTGTAGATCCTTCAAGGTTTTCTTAAAGAATGTAACAGTCGAAAGCAATCTACTGTTACTTCTTCTGTACCCTTCTGGTTGCAGGAGTATATAGGGTTTATAGGTTCTGCAAGAATCCAAGGTACCCAGAGCCAACAACCGAGCTGCACCTTACAATGGTTTTTCATTGTGTACTGACTATACAGCAATTCATATAGTAAATTATAAAGAATGGAAAAAGGTTATGAAGGAAAGCTCTGTATCTCTGAAATGTACACAAGATACTGAGTTTAGGAGCAGTGGTTGTTTGTACATCTCTGAATTTATGGGTACCCATACTGGCGTGTTTCAGAGGGCATTTTGTAAAATGTCTTCTTACACATTGGAAAGGCACAAACAGAGATATTCAATTGGTAATAGCAAATGTTCTACTATTCTTTTTTTCTACATTTCTCCCAATAAAATTGTACCCCACTTGTGCGGCTGGGCCTTGCGCCTGCGACACAAAACACCCCAAAATGTGACCTAGGACACATCATGTTTCAGCAAGCAGAATCCATGTTTTTTTACCAAGGTGACTTGGTGTGGGTTTTGGGCCCCAACTCAGCCGGCACCTACGGAAACCTATTAAAGCAGCACATCTTTGAAAACTAGACACCTGTGGGAGTCCAGGGTGGGGTGATTTGCGTGGCTCTTGCCAGGTTTCTTTTACCCAGAACCCCTTTCAAATCTCACATTTTGCCTAAAAAACTAAATTTCCTTGCATTTATGTGAGGAAAACTCTTGGGATCTGCAGAGACCCACACATTTCCTACCACCCAGCGTTCCCCCCTCAAGTCTCCCGAGAAAAATGGTGCCTCACTTGAGTGGGTAGGCCAAGTGCCCGTAATAGGAAAGGGTGCCAAACGCAACATAGACACATCACATTTTGCCACTGAATACTGTGTTTTTTAGAATATGGATAGCTGTGGATTTTGGGTCCCAGCTCAGCCGGCACCTAGGGAAACCCACCAAACCAGCACATTTTTTAAAACTAGACACCCGGGGGAGTCCAGGGTGGGATGACTTGCGTGGCTCTCACCAGGTTTTTTTTACCCAGAATCCAATGCAAAGCTCAAACTTTGCCTCAACAAACACATTTTCCTTGCATTTCTGTTCAGAAAAGTACTGGAATCTGCATGGAACCACGAATTTCGTAGCACCTAGTGTTCCCCCAAGTCTCCTGAGAAAAACGGTGCCTCATTTGTGTGGGTGGGCCACGTGCCCGTGACAGGGAACGGTCCAAAACATATTGTGGCGATAATGATAACCCAATAGGTGTACTAATTAGTCCTGGGGTCAGCAACCATGTAGGGAAACCTATCAAACCTAGACATTTCTGAAAAGTAAACATCCAGGGGAGTCCAGGGAGGTGTCACTTGTGTGAACCCCCCCAATGTTTCCCTACCCAGAATACCCTGCAAAAGAGAAATGTTGCATAAAACACAAACTTTCTTTGCATTTCTGTGACATAAACTACAGGAATGTACAGGGATCCACAAAACCCCTACCACCCAGCGTTCCCCCACTTGTGTGCCTGGGCCTAGTGCTCACGACAGGAATGGATCACACAAGGTACAACGGTAGTCCTTGCATGAGGTAGCATTCGTACCGGGAGAACACTAGGTAGTAGAACATTTGTGCCGGCCTGGTCATCCCACATCTTTCCCACACAGAAATGTGAGGAAAAAATGTTTTTGTCAATTAATCAAATTTACAAGTACTTCTACGTAAGTAAACCTTGTGGGATCCACACAAAACATACCACATAATATTCCCTTAGTGAACAGTTTATAAAACGATATGAGGGAAGAAGGTGTTCACTACAGAGAGAGCATGCATTGACAGTAAAAAGCAAACAAAACCCAAACGATTATTGCACACCCATCCACTAGTTAATCAGAGGCATACTGGTTGGATTTGGCATGAGGGTAAGTAAATGGTTCATAAAAAACCTTTATTCACCAATGCCTGTACGAAATAAAATCTGCAAAAGTCATTGTTAATAATTTTAACATCAGAATAGAGAACCACTGACTTGCAGCTCGTGAACTGTAAAGCCACGTTAAGGTACCAACTGGTTTACAGTCCATTCACATGCCTTTCATGAGTCAGACACAGAAACCATTCCCACTGCTAGTTGAGGGCCCAACACAATGCAACACTTACATTTACAAACAGCGCCATTCAAGGGCCCATCACTCTCATAAGCCAACAGGACTAACACACCGATCACACCACTAAACATCAGACAACTTACAAATACACTTCAAGCAAATCAATACACATAAGGACTACCAGCCACCAACTCATCACCAGCCCACAAACACCACCAGCCAGACAGCAATCACACTGCCTGGAAGCTGGTGGAATGTGTTGACTGGCGTTTCGGTGGGGGTGTGTGTGTAATGACTTGCTGCTGGTCACAACACTGGCAGCCAAATGCCAGTCCACACACACCTCCAGCCAGAGACACCGCCAGCCAAGCGCCAGTCCACACACATCACCAGCAAAGCTCCAGTACACACACTTTAAGCCGAACACCAGGCCACGCATACTGACAGCCAACTGCCAGTCTAGATGCACCGCCAGCCAAGCGCCACTCTAGACACACCGTCAGCCAATTGCCAGTCCACACACACCACCAGCCAAGCGTCAGTCTACACACACCACGGGCCTGATTCACAGAACTAACTTACGTCAAAAACGTAAAGTTAGTACTTTCTGGTATTCACAGAATACACTTACTCATTTTGGTATTCACAGAATGAACTTACTCATTTCGGTATTCACAGAAGTTAGTAGTCCTAACTTTAGGACTCCTAAATGCCTTCTGTGAATACCAAAAGTCTTAAAGTTAGGATTTTTCTCAGTTTAGGAGTAGTAAAGTTAGGACTCCTAACTTTAGGACTCCTAAATGCCTTCTGTGAATACCGAAAGTCTTAAAGTTAGGATTTTTCTCAGTTTAGGAGTAGTAAAGTTAGGAACTTTACTACTCCTAAACTGAGAAAATCTAACTTTAAGACTTTCGGTATTCACAGAAGGCATTTAGGAGTCTAAAGTTAGGACTACTAACTTCTGTGAATACCGAAATGAGTAAGTTCATTCTGTGAATACCAAAATGAGTAAGTGTATTCTGTGAATACCAAAAAGTACTAACTTTACGTTTTTGACGTAAGTTAGTTCTGTGAATCAGGCCCCACCATTACATTTATTTTTAACAAACACGGAAACACAAGCCAATTTGAAGGAGATGGAAAACCAACTATGACTACAAACACAACTGCTCTAACTAAATGCATCAAACAACTGCCAACCGTGAAACTGAGTTAAAAATATAAAGCAATACAGACCAGTCAGTTCACTTTTACTGTCACGGTTGCGCCCAATACTTGAGTTGCGTGTGGTACGATTTAAAACATGTGGGCACACATAGCCCAGTATTAGAAGGACACTCTGGGCAGTACATACGACTCATTTCGCACGCCTCTTCGGACACAGACTCTACATCTCCTATAGGGAAAGTCATTTGGGTGTGGGAGGAATGTAATCAGGAAATTGGCGATCTTTCAATCATGCCACATCAACCACCAATTCACTTCTAGGAACACTTGCCTGCTCCACTACAACAAAGCTGCCTATTACAGGCTGCTGAAAATGAACAAAAGTCATCTTTGAATTTAGAGAACAATCCTTGAATACAACAAAAGCATTGAAGGTTGCCAAATGAAACAACCAACTTCTTATACCAAATGTATGACTTACGAACAGCACTGTAAGACTCCAACCTCTGATCGCCTCTGTCTACACCACCCATGTGCTTATTGTAGTCTATAATACACACAGGTTTGCCCAATTCAGCAACCTAACCCCAAACAGTCACAGGTGAAGTACTTTCATCATGAATGGTTGTCAGCATGTAGACATCTTTCCTGTCTGAAAATGTCATAGCTAGAAGTTCGTCACTACGCAAGGCACTGCACTGTCCCCTCTGAAGTTTTTTTATAAGCTCTTTAGGGTAACCTTTACTGTTAGAGCGGATTGTGCCACATGCAACAGTGTCCACTTTGAACAATTCCTTGAACAATTGCACACCAGTGTAGAAGTTTATCTACGTATAAAGGGTCACCTTTGTTAAAAAGTCATCTACCAAGTTCCTACACAATTTTCTCACTGACTCCAAAAAGGGACGGACAACAGGGGCGTCAATAGAAGAATCCCTACCACTGTACACCCTGGAAGTATAGACTACTCTCAGACAGCATATACATCTTAATTCCATAATGTGCCCTCTTGGTAGTAACGTACTGCCTAAAAACCAAACAGTCCTTGAACAGGACCAAAGACTCATCCACAGCTATTTCTTTCCCTGGAACATAGATCTCTGAAAAGCGATCTCCAAAAAGATCAAGGACAGGTCGAATATTGAAGAAACGGTCACAAACAGGGTGATCCCTTGCCAGCACTGAAGCATTATCAACAAAATGCAGCATCCGAAGCAGGTGCAAAAACCGACTATGACTCATGGTTGCAGGAAATATAGCAGTTGACCTCAAGGAATTAGTAGACCAATATGAAGACAGCGATGACTTCCTTATCAATCGCATCAACAGAGTTAAACCCCAGCACTTCTTCAACTCATCCAGATTTGTGGGAGTCCACTGGCTAGCTCTACAGTGGTACTTAAGTCTAGCACTGTTTTTTTTTAACTTGTTTTTTATTAGCATTTGCAAATACAAACGTTACCTCTGGACGTGTGAGCCATTGCTTACACTTAACGCCCAACTATTGACCTCATCCTGACCCACACAATCCTTTATGACATATTACACAGAAAACATCATAGTAAGTTAACTCCTCCCCCTCCCTCACCCCCTCTGGTCTGTGTCGATTTACCTGGTTACATGAAGAAATTCAGTATTCTACCTAGCATCAGGGTCATCGAGCATGTCCTCGGCTGGATTATCATTGTGTTTCTCGCTGAGGGAGGCTCCCCACTCCGGGGTATCCTGAGACTCGGGGGGCTTCTTAGTCTTTCAGTTCTGCCAGCATAGAAGCCCATACCAGGAGATCGTCTCCAACCCGGTCATCCCTCCCCACAAATTTCATCGATTCTGCAGTCGCCCATTCGCAGACATCTCTGAGCCATTCTTCAGGTTGCGGAGGACGGGGGCGCATCCATGCAATGACCACACGTCTCTTGGCTAGGACTAGCCCCAGAAGTACAAACCTCCTGCTAAGCTTATGTCGTGGCGTCGGTAACAGTCCTAATAAAACTTGTTTAATGGCCCTAGGGATGATCCAGCCCGTTTCTCTTTGTAGGCGTGTGAGTACTTCATCCCAGTAAGGGAGCAGTAGCGGACAAGACCAAATCATGTGAAGAAAATCTGCCTCATGCTCATTACATCTTGGGCATTCATTCTTACGAGATGGGTAAATTATGTGTAATGTGCGTGGGGTGAGGTATACTTGGTGGATTATATTATATTGAAGGAGCTTAAACCGTGCATTAGCACTAACCTTCCGTACCCCATCATGGACTTTCCTCCAATCACTACGTCATGGGTCCATCCACCACGGCATTCCATTTTTGCTGTATCTTAAGAGGTTCGCTCACTTGGTCATCCCTCAGTGCTCTATAGAGATGGGAAACCAGTCGCCTACCCTGCGTTCCTCTGGGAATTCCTGCCAGATTTCTCGGGCCAAGAGATTTTTGCATATTGCAAGAATCGACCCATCCCGAAACTAAAAGTGTCCTGTGCTTCCTCTTGGGTAATGAATTTCCCGTCTATGTAGAGGTCCCCTAAAATTTGACAGTTTCCCTCTCTCCAGCGGTGCACCGACATGGAGTCGGCGATACTAGCAAAAGGGCGGAGCTCCCACAGAGGCATATCTGGAGCATATCGGGGAGCGCCACACAACTTTCCGCACCACACTCTCCCACGTTGTGTCTACATGTCATACAATGTACGGGATCTCCCGATACACACCACGTCCCAGCATCAGGAGCCCTACTAACGTTCGATCTCCATACGTTCCGGCCAGCAGATATTTCTCCCAATTATCTTCACTGTCCATCCAGTGGACTGCATGTTGCAACTGGGAGGCCATATAATAGAGTTCCAATCGGGGAACTTCCAGTCCCCCTCATTCCTACGTTCGTTGCAAGGTTGTTAGGTTGTTAGGCTTAACCTTCTGCGCTTCTTCCGCCATAAGAGGTCTGCCATTAGATTCTCCAGTACGTGAAAGTAAAGTCGCGGGATCATATAGAGCGAGTGCTGCATTGCATAGAGACAGCGAGGTAGAACAATCATTTTAGCAATTGCAATGCGCCCCATGACAGACAACGGCAGATCCCCCCATAATCGCATGGACCCCCGTAGTCCCTCAATCACTCGCCCAATATTAAGGTCCAGATAAGCGGTGGGGGTATGTGCCAAGCGTATCCCCAGGTATCGTGTTCCCTCGCCTGCCAAAGTACCTTCTGAACACCACAGAAAAATTGAGGGTCTCCACTGAAAATTTTGAGAATGTCTTCGCTCAAAGTTCAAACATTTAAACCTCGAAGAAACCACTGAACATCTAACAGCTGATATCTACTCACTGTGTAAGTTGAAGGTCTTGCTTCCACTTAACAAACAAAATTCAAATCACCTTTGTGTGATGTTTCCTACGTGGTTCTCTAAAGATTGTGATGATCTAAGAAAATCTTTTAGGCATCTGGAATGCCAATGGCAGTTGTAAGGCCTAGGTGGTGACTGCTTTGCTGCCACACATTGTAAAGAGGGTTCAGAAAAGCAATCGTCAGACTCAAGGCGGCTTATTAACTGACCAAACTGAAGAAGTTTACAGTTGTTTTGCACAGCTTTTCAAATTCTTCTTCTGTTGACTAAACCATTGTGTTTTAAGCATGGTATCATTTGTGAAAACATAATCTTGTATTTCTATTACTTTAACATCAATGTCTTGTGTATCGCAGTGTGCACTGATAAACTCTATAATCAAATACGAATGTCATTCTTATTAATCTCAAGTGCCCTTTAACTTTAATATGCTTGCTAAGTTTTATGACTCTAATAGGCGTAGAAGCCTTTTTATTCGAGGTTGTACATATATACACTTTCTGCACCGTAGAACAGCATAACCTTGCCTTTGCTATTAACAGCTAGAAGCGTAATTTTAAGAAAAATAATGAAGTCATCAGTGTATTAATGTATTGTGCCTTTGATTAGAAGGACATATCACATTTTTACTAAAAGTAAAGTTTCTGTCACATGTTTGCACCCATAGACTTGCATGGAGAGGGAAGTGGGCAACTGCGGCAAAACGAAACAAGGCCAGAAGGGCAGCTACGGCAAGCAGGGGTCCAGAGGAAACAGACCTTTACTGGGGAGGCGCGCACCAGAGAACATGCTTGGATGGGGGTGCGCTACAGTGGATGTCCCCTCGCAGCATCGCCACCATCGTTGGAGGAGACGAGTAAGTGCGCCCACTGAAGCGCGGACCAGTGCTGGGGCTCACCCGGCAGCGCCTGAGGAGACCTGCAGGACACGGCGGGTGGCGCGGGCTGATGAGCGAGCGGGTGGAGAGAGCGCACACACCAAACTGCGCATTGGTTGGAACCTGCGGCAGCTGCGCAACTGACCCAACCGGAGCTCACCCTGAGACTGCTGAAACTCTGAGGTGAGCGATTGGGTGCTCACAACCCCCACCAAGAGTTAAAAACACAGTTGGCCACAGAGGCACATCCAAGAGACCCGATCGAACAGTAGGGGTGCAGCAGGAACGGAGGACAGGGCAGAGATGAGGGGTGTAAAGGCCCCAGGAACCCGGATACCCCAATGGCACAGGGCACTTTCTGGAGAACACGCCGCTGGGGCATAGACACCACGCACCACCCACAACTGCGAATACCCCTGTGGACATTGACCCATCCCTCTGGAGCAAGCGGAAAGATAAAGAAATTGCAGTAACTGCAGAAGGGGCACCTGTGGCCTCGAGGGACAAACATAGGTAATAAAGCCTCGAGCACGCACTTCCCCCCTGGCAACGTGCGGCGGCTCCCCGCAAGCAAGCAGCGCCTGAGACAATGCAAATTGGAGGAGTTGCAGGCTCTATCCTGGAGAGCGACAGGACCTCGAAAAGCAGACGGATACAACACATCGCTGAGACGGGCGCCATTAGTACCCAAGTGCCGCAAAAGCCTCCCCACTAAACAACATCCATACAAGGCCACCAAGCAAACTGTGAATACCCCGCTCTTCCCTCAGCCAGAACCCACCTTGACCCATCGTTCAACCCACGGACGCCGGCCCAGCTGAACAATTGCATGCCCTCCGCGCAGCAACTGGCCAAGGGGCGCCTCAGAACCAATACACAACAAACCTCAGCACAACCTGAGACGCAAGGGAATCAGCGTATGGATGTAGAAGGCATAGGCGAAGCCCCAAACTCGGCACTCTCTGCAAAACTAGACACAGTACTGGCAGCGGTAGAGAAAATCGGCACAGCCCTAGACCATACCCGGAACGCGCGAACCCTGCTGGAGTGGCTCACGAACTGGACATTAATAGATATCTTGCGCACACTCAACCCCACAGCACGCATATACTCATTTCACTCCCCTGTCCATGACCTACACGTCTAACTCGACCGTTTCGTAGGATCGCCTGCCCTACTCCCACTCATTAAACACACCAAATACCTGGGGCGAGCGCACTCAGATCACAATCCCCAACTCCTAGAGCTCACATGGGACGTAGGACGCCCTCCAATCCCCACTTGGCGCTTACAACCAGCGGCGTTAGAAGACCAAGCATTCCACTCCTCGCTAGGGACAGCCATACTCGACCATGTCGAAAACAACGACCACTCCATAGAGGATCACCTCCTCGAATGGGACGCTTTCAAAGCAACATTGAGAGGACACTGCCTGGGGGCTGATTGGAGCATACGCAAACAACTAACTACGGCGCTCAGTAAAGTAGAAGGGCAGTTACTGAAACATGAGAGACAACAATCGGAGGGGAGCAAGAACATGGGTAAATTAGACTCTCTGTGGGCGGAACACGCAGACCTACTAGAACAACTCTGTTGCCACAACTACACGGCACACTCAGCACGCACACACACCACCGCAGACCGTGCAGGGAAAACGCTAGCATGGCTACTACGCCAAGAACAGGCCCATCACCCCATAGCCGCCCTGAAAACTGACACGGGCTCAATAGTGTACACACAGCATGAAATATACGAGGCGATGACACAGCATTACACCAGATTACATCAGTCCGTGGGACCCCAGACAGGGAATCAAATCACTGTGTTTTTAGAGCCAGTACACCTACTGGAAGCCACACCGGAGCAGAGGGAGACACTTAACGAGCCCATCAAGCCCAAGGAAATCCGAAGCGCAATTATGCCACTGGCGAGCGGGAAAACTCCAGGCCTAGACGGATTCCCAGCGGAATTCTACAAAGCCTATGCCACGTTACTCACTCCCTACTTGCACGGACTGTACACAACAGCCATAAGCGAGCAACGCCTCCCCCCGTCCATGAACGAGGCTAATCTGGTGTCCCTGCCTAAGGCTGATAAAAATCCCACAGAGCTGGGCTCATACAGACCACTGGCCCTACTTGATGTGGACTACGAAGTGCTGGCAAAATTACTAGCAGACAGGCTGGCGCAAGTGGTCCCCACCCTGGTCCACCGGGACCAAAACGGGTTCGTACCCTCAAGGAGCACCTCTTTAAACCTCAGGCGATTCTTCAGGATTGCCACGTATTCGCAAACCCAATGGCCAAGAGCGGGCTGCCTCATACTAGACCTTGAAAAAGCATTTGATTCCTTGGAATGGGGGTTCCTATTCATTGCGCTTGACAAATACCATCTAGGGGAATCTTTTCTCAGCATGGTGAAGCTGCTATACAGTGCCCCTGCTGTGAGGGTTCAAACAGGCCCCTACGTATCAAAGCTAGTGGAAGGGGGACCAGACAGGGATGCCCTTTGTCTCCATTGCTTTTTGCACTGGCGGTCGAGCCACCTGCGGAGCAATACGTACTGAGATACCAGATGGCATTACATTAGGAGACGACACACACACAATACCTTTATATGCAGACGATCTCCTGCTATACATAAGAGACATCTACTGCAACCCACAAAAACTAGCAATCATTCTGGAAAACTTTGCTTCCATATCAGGGCTACGAGTAGATGCCTCTAAATCCTTCCTATATCCCTTCAGCGAGCAGTGCGATAATCCAGGTTATATGCTCAATGGAACGCGAGTCCGCTGGTGCGCAGACACATTCCGCTATCTGGGGATCCGTATATATAGAAGTCCAAAAGACTTACAGGATGTTAATCTGGGCAGGGCCCCGACCACAATCCACTCCCAGATGGCATTCTGGGCACACTCCCGCTATCAGTGACAGGGAAAGTGGCCATAACAAAGATGGTGATACTGCCCCGGTTTTTATATTATTTCACGAATCTCCCACACTACATCCCCCCGTCCTTCTTCCGGCCTCTTGAAAAACTTGTAAAATACTTCATATGGGGAAACTCCAGACGCAGGGTGGCGATCAGCAAGCTCTACTTACCCGTGGACCAGGGTGGCCTGGCAGTCCCACACCTAGAACAGTATTATTTAGCAGCCCAACTGCAATGGGTGGCCAGATGGTTAGCGGATTGCCACAGAGGGGACACAGCAACCACACAACCCCCACCCCCCTACAAACCACAGAGCTGACAGCAATATTTCACCCATGCTCAAGAACCAAGCCACCGGACTCACTATTGCTGACTGTGGCATACAGGAGCTACCGCAGAGCACTTTATATCACCCGCACAACCACACCGTATGCTCCAGCCGTACCACTGGAGGGAACACCTAGAGGCACCGCAGTTACTACAGCAGCTGAGCTCAGAAGCTTCATACACCCACTCTAAAATACAGACTACCATTCTCGAAACCATAGACACACCAATACCAGTTAGTACATACACACTCACTGATTTATAGATCTACACACTCATCCACTCACTCGCCCATAGTCACTCATTCACACAGTCACTCATCAATACAGCCACTGATATATGTACTCATATACCCATTCAGACACTCACACACCACCACTCACTCTTAGAGTTGCTCATGCACCTAGTCAGTCACCCAAAGAATCAATCACACCGCCATTTACTCACCTATACAGTTATACACACACACCACCTCACTTATTCAAACAGATACTAACACATACTTACTCTCTTATACAATCACTAACACAAGCACACTCATCCATACAGCCACTCTCACAATCACTCACTCTCACAAAGTCACTTATATACTCCAACACTCAAATATACTGCCTTTCACATATGTAGTTACACATATACCACTGAGACATCCATTCACTCATCAACACAGCCATACGCACACTCACTCACCCATACAGCCCCTCGCAGATGCACTCATGAACCCATACACCCAGTGAATCACCCACTCACACATCCATGCAGGGAATCACGCACCCCCACCCACCCACACAGACACTCCGGCACCCATACAGGTACTCAGACAGCCAATCATTAACCCATACAGACACTCATGTAGCTACTCACCAACCCATGCAGCCACTTACACACCAACTGACAGACTGATACAGACATTCACACAGATTAGTCATTCACCCATGCATTCACTAAGACATGTTTAATCACTCACTTATGCAGTCACTCACGCACCCACTAAATCATCCATACAGACACTCATACACCCACTCATTCTTCGAATACACCTTGGCGTGTATATATATATATATATATATATATATATAACATTCTTAAACTTTTTAGAAACCCTCACAGGATGATGTAATCAGTGATGTCATCAGTGATGTCATTTGAGATGTCATCAGTGATGTCACTGATAATGTCATAAGTGATGTAATATGTGACATCATCAGCAGTGCATTGCGTGGGCGCGAGTTATAGTTAGCTCAGCTAACTATAACGGCTGAATTTCTCTGCTTTTGTACGAGTGAAATGTCAGCCTAACTATAACGTCCCTGAAACCTGTGTTTTTTCCAGTGGATATCTAAGGATTTTTAAATGCTAATTCCTAACTATAACGTCCCTGAAACTTGTGTTTTTTCCAGTGAAAATATATATATATTATATATTCACTGAAAAAACCATAGGTTTTACAGACGTTATGGTTAGAAATTAGCATTTAGAAAACCTTTGAAATTCACTGAAAAAACCATAGGTTTCAGGGGCGTTATAGTTAGCTGGACATTTCACTCGTACAAAACCATAGAAATTCCACTGTTATAGTTAGTTCAGCTAACTATAACTTGCGCCCCCGCAATGCACTGCTCATGACGTCACATATTACATCATTCATGGCATGGTCAGTAACATCACTGATGACATCACTGATGACATCTGAAATGACATCACTGATGACATCATCCAGTGGCTGTGTGTTTCTGTAATTTTTAAATATGTTTTACATATATTCTTAGGTGTATTGAAGAATGAGTGGGTGTATAAGTGTCTGGATGGGGAATTTTACAGGTGTGTGACTGATTGTATAAGTGAGTGATTAAACGTGTCTTACTGAATGCATGGGTTAGTGACTTTGGGGCACATGCATCAAGCTAGGCAATTGCGATTCCTTAATAGCTATTATTAAGGAATCGCTATTAAGGAATCGCAATTGCCTATGCATGTAGAAATCGCTCAATAAATAGCGATTCCTAAACATTCCTTAATTGCTACTCGCAAATTGCGAGTCGCAATTAAGGAATACCTACCCATTCATTCCTATGGGCCAGGAGGCCCATAGGAATGAATGGGAAGATATTCACTATTAGTGATTCGCTATTAAAGAATGGCTAATAGCGGGAGCTATTTCAAGGGTGCCAGGGTATCAAAAGGACACCCTGTTGCACCCCTGAAATCTGCATATGAGTACATCTTGCACACACACATGCCCCAAGGGCATGTGTGTGTGTAAATGGAAGTTTGAAAAATGAACTTTAGTGCATTTTTCAAAGTTTTTGCAAATTACCATGCAGTTTAACTTCATGGTAATTTGCTCTCCCTATTAGCGAAATCGCAAATATTTTAACTTTAATGCATTGCATTTAAGGAATCTCAATTTGTGATTCCTTAAATGCAATTGCAATTTAAGGAATAGCAATTTTGCGATTCCTTAAATTGCGATTTCTGCATTTGGGATGATGCATCCCAAATGCAGAAATACTGGTCGCAACGGGGCAGATTCTGAGAATCTGCCCGTTTGCGACCAGTATTTCGGTTGATGCATGTGCCAGTAAACTGTGTGAATGTGTGTATCAGTCTGTCTGTTGTTGTGTAAGCTGCTACATGGGTTGGTCAGTAGCTACATGAGTGTTTATATGGGTTATTGATTGTTTGCCTGAGTATTTGTATGGGAGACTGAGTGTGTGTGGGTGGGTTGGAGGTGTGTGACTCTGTGCATTGATATGTGAGTGGTTGATTCACTGGGTGTATGGGTTCAAGAGTGCATGTGGAAACAGCTGTATGGGTGGGTGAGTGTGTGTATGGGTGTGTTGGTGAGTGAATGGATGTCTCAGTGGTACATGTGTGAGTAACTACATATGTAAAAGGCAGTATATGTGAGTGATGCTGTATATAAATGAGTATATGTGAGAGTGAGTGATTGTGAGAGTGGCTGTATGGATGAGTGTGTACTTGTATCAGTGATTATATAAGAGAGTAATTATGCGTTAGTATCTGTATGAATTAGGGAGGTGGTGTGTGTGTATAACTGTATAGGTGAGTAAATGGGAGTGTGATTGATTCTTTGCATGACTGACTAGGTGTGTGAGTAACTCCATGGATGAGTGGCAGTGTGTGAGTGTCTGAATAGGTGTATGAGTGCATATCATAGTGTTGTATTGATGAGTAACTGCATGTATAAGTGAATGTATGGGTGAATGAGTGGATGTGTGTGTAGACCTAGGAATGAAAGAGTGCGTATGCAGTAACTGGTATTGGTGTCTCGATGGTTTCGAAAATGGTAGTCTGTATTTTACAGTGGGTGTATTAAAGGTTATATTAGACTGTGAGGAGGTGCATCAGATTTTCACGTGGATGATGTCATCAGTGATGTCATCAGTGATGTCATTTCAGATGTCATCAGTGATGTAATCAGTGATGTCACTGACCTTGCCATGAATGATGTAATATGTGACGTCATGAGCAGTGCATTGCGGGGGCACGTGTTATAGTTAGCTGAACTAACTATAACAGTGTAATTTCTATGGTTTTGTACGAGTGAAATGTCCAGCTAACTATAACGCCCCTGAAACCTATGGTTTTTTCAGTGAATTTCAAAGGTTTTTTAAATGCTAATTTCGAACTATAACGTCTGTAAAACCTATGGTTTTTTCAGTGAATTTCAATGGTTTTTTAAATGCTTATTTCTAACTATAACGTCCCTGAAACCTATGGTTTTTTCAGTGAATTTCAAAGGTTCTTTAAATGCTAATTTCTAACTACAATGTCCCTAAAACCTATATTGTTTTTAACTACATTTAAAAAACACGTGCATACTTTTTGTAGTGAAAAACTAACTGTAACAGTAGTCTGTTATAAGTTATAATTTAACAATGTTTAAAACTTAATTAGCACTAATTAACATATAAGTGTGGAAAAAGTGTGACGGAGCAGCTATGATACCTGACTTCGAACAACAGCGTTCACAGTTCGATTCCCGGCTCCAGCGGCACGTTAGCCCACCACTATGTCACTGTGGGCAACACCTTGCTTAATCTTTCCGACGCCCCCGAGCGCCGGCACACCTTTCCAGGGTTAGCTGTACGCTTTACAAATGCTCGCATTTTTTTAATTTAAAACCATAGTGATGAGAAATATTATCGCGTTTTTTTTACTTCTATTCTGATAGATCTTTTTTTTTATGTCTTCTATTTAGAATTACGGCAATCAATAAATGTATTTACTCATGAGAATGGAAATGACATGGTTTTCCGGGTAACAGTTTTTAAGCTCTCCAACGTATGTACATATTAAGGACCTTATACGTGTTAGGTTCGAAATCGAAACTTTTTCCGCTTCACATTTTGTAACTTTTCCCAACACGTGCACAAGTGAAACAGTTAAAAAGTGAGCACGTGTCAACTGTAAAACGTGACATCTAAATGGGCGAAGCCGCATCTTCCTTCCATAGACTACTGAATAACCAAAAAGTATATAAACCACACCCGTTGATAGATTAGTTTCGTTTTGCGAGTTATTTACGCGTCTCCATTCAGTGATGCAGGTGCTCTTTTCTACAGTCGGATTCTTCTTTTGCGGCCACAAAACATAATCCTGAGTTGTAATTGTTTGATTATGCAATACTAGATATTTATAATACATAGCTATTTGTCAACCTTTAAACACTTGTATTTAGAAAAAAGTGTTATTGGTTGTTTTTGCCATTTATATGTAACGTCAGCAGCTTGTTTTCAGAAACAGACAGAATACAGCAAACATTGTTCCTGTTCTGGCTCCTTTGAGCTCATATAGTGTGACTTTGTATATTATAATATTGACACTGTACTTGACCTCAGAAGTGTTGGTGACCCGTCGGCGCGAAGTCTAAAGATTTATATGTAACGTCAGCAGCTTCTAGTTTGTAGTCTATTTCCCCCTTGACATCATATAGTGTGAGTATGTATATTATAATAACCACACATTATGATCTCAGAGGAGTTTGTGACCCGTTGGCGCGAAGACTAAAGATTTATATGTAACGTCAGCAGCTTCTGGTTTTTAGTCTATTTCTCCCTTGAGATCATATAGTGTGAGTATGTATATTGTAATATGAACATTTATACTGACCTCAGTGGAGTTTATGACCCGTCGACGCGATGACTAAAGATTTATATTTAACGTCAGCACCTTCTCGTTCTTACTCTGTTTCTTTCTTGGGATCATATACTGTGAATATGTATATTATAATATTAACAGTCATTGTGATCTCAGAGCACTTTATGACCCGTTGGCGCGAAGATGAAAGATTTCGAAGTCCCGGAGAAAAGAAGCTCTCAACATACTCATCGCTGGAAAGTATTTCGTTATTGATCTTGTTTTGTATTGATGACTTCATTTTCATTTTCCTTTTTGTGTGCCATCAGTGACACTGTGTATATTGTAAGAGTGTGATATTTCCACACAACAGGAATTGGAGATTTCTCGCCGCCAGGAGTAAACCATCTGAAATACAGTTTACTGACCTTTATAACTTACTTGATCAGATATTTTTACAGTGACAATATTTTTGGAAATTGCAGTTTAAAAAAATTGTTTCCATAGATACTTTCTTAGTGAATACCTTTGATAAACCCTACATTTCTGAATGTTTTTTTACTATTTCTATTTTAGTCTGTTGCGGTTCCTATTCAACTTCCCCCTAATGTATATATACGACCAGTAGTGTATATTATTATACTACTATCCTATATATTCTTAAAGGAGTACGTGATCTAAGCACTACGACCAAACTTTCCCGAATTCTACAATAATAGAAATTATAAAAAATGATAAAGCGTACATTTCTATGTAATATAAAGTGATTTGTGTTTAACTGTTTTTACTTGCTATTGTTCTTGTGACCTGAGATGATGTAGTGCGGGAGTGTTTCTTGTAGCACTTCTTTTCTACTTTATCTAAAAGTAACTCATGCCCTCTTATATTATCAAGAATATGGGGCAACACTTTTACAAACTATAGCAGAAAAAAAGGGAGGGTGTGCCCACGCTTAAGGGATATTTTATGAATTGCGTTTTTATTTGTCACCCCTTTGATATATACAGCTTCAGTTTCCGAACAAAGTATATTTGTAATTGCTTAATAAAAACTATTTCAAACCTAGACTGAAATTTTTGCTGCGCAACCACAGCTCCCCGTTAGAAAAGTAAACACCACATTATAACTAAACAGTGCTCCTGGGAAGTATCCCACCCGCAAACTTAATAAAAGAAGACCGCAACACACTTTGTTATTTTCCCGCCGTGATTTGTACACCCCACGCCAATTATATAAATGGCCCTTAAAATATATAAAAAACTATTTTTACCTTCACAATCCCTCTCCACCACCTTGTGACCACTGTACAGAGTTAATAGTGTTCCTACCCTCCCCGCTACTACTTTCTTTTCCCGTACTCCATTGAAGTGCGTCACAAAATGGTTCACAACAGTGAACCGTTCCCAGCCAATAATGAGCAAACTTGTACTAGGAACAGTTTAGCCAATAAAATGTCCATGGTGTTCCGCAGAGGGGAGGGAATAGCTGCCAACACTTCTACTTTTAATGGTTTACAGCCAATGAACATTAAGCTTGGGAACGTCCTGCTTGGAACACGTCAACCAATAACATGTTCCTGCTACTCCGCGGATGAGGAGGAAATGGCTGGCAACACTTGTACTTTCAATGGTTCGCAGCCAATGAACATTAAGCTTGGGAAGGTCCTGCTTGGAACACGTCAGCCAATCAGATGTCCCTGCTACTCCGCGGACGGGGAGGAAATGGCTGGCAACACTTCTACTTTCAATGGTTCGCAGCCAATGAACATTAAGCTTGGGAAGGTCCTGCTTGGAACACGTCAGCCAATCAGATGTCCCTGCTACTCCGCGGACGGGGAGGAAATGGCTGGTAACACTTATACTTTCAATGGTTCGCAGCCAATGAACATTAAGCTTGGGAAGGTCCTGCTTGGAACACGTCAGCCAATCAGATGTCCCTGCTACTCCGCGGACGGGGAGAAAATGGCTGGCAACACTTCTACTTTCAATGGTTCGCAGCCAATGAACATTGAGCTCGTTGTTGGAACACCTCAGCCAATTAAACGTTAATTTTGTTCCAGACACACGAACAGAACACGCCCTCCCACATAATATTAATTTTCGTGTAAGAAAGTGACACTGTCCGTGATAAAAGTGAACACCGCATTATAAGTAAACATTACTGCGCATTATATTAAAGGAAGGCTGCAATACGGCGCATTGTTATTTTCCCGACCGGATTTCCAGAGCCTACGCAACCTTGCCGCAATACCGCGCACCGTTGTTCTGCGGACGTGATTTCCACGTCTGCGGACGTGATTTCCATGGCCTACGCAACATTCAAACTCCCTGCCTCTGCACCGTACAGACTGCTTAAACTAAAACCACAGTGTTCCTACTATACCCTCTTATACAATTTTTCTCTTTTGTTTCGCCCTACGCCTTTCAAGTCAGTCACAAAATGGCTGCCAACACTTCCTAGTTTCAACAGTTCGCAACCAATGAGCCGCACGCTCGTGCTCGTAACGCCTCAGCCAATCAGATGTCAGAATTCTCAAATATCGATATCTGTAAATTTTGATATTTCTCTAAAACTACTGAACGGACTTACCCCATTTAAACAAAAGCGTGCTTTCTGGACCAAGACCTTTCTCCCTGCCAAATTTGGCGTAATTCCGTTCAGCAGTTTGACCTGTAGCCTTGTCTAAAGTTTCCTATGGAAATTGCATGGAGAAAACACGTTTTGGGACCCCCCTTTTTGCTCAGCCCCCCTTCACGAATCACCCCCAAACTTTCAGGATAGGAGCTCACCTGAAAAGAGGAACTTTTTGGAAAATGTTGTAAAGATTCGGCAAACGACGCCAAAGTTATAAGCACATCAAAAAATGCTTTTCCTATGGAAACTAGGTTCTAACTAGAACTACCTACTGGCGACCGCCAGTAGGTAATATATATATATATTATCTACTGGCGGTCGCCAGTAGATAGTTATAGTTACAACCTATTATCCATAGGAAATCCGCGACATTCTATTTGAAATAACTCTCTTGCCGGTTGACGTATCTTCGCGAAATTTTCAAACTTCGTGGGCGCTCCGGTCCGCTCCTACCCTGAAAGTCTCGGGGTGATACGTCAAGCGGGGGCCGAGAAAAGGGGGTCCCAAAACGCGTTTTCCCCATGCATTTTCCCATAGGAAACTTTAGACACGGCTATAGCCCGAACTGCTGAACGGAATTACACCAAATTTGGCAAAGAGGTAGTTCTTGGTTCAGAAAGAACCCTTTTGTTAAATGGTGTAAATCCGTTCAGTAGTTGCTGAGAAAATCAAAAAGTAAAAGTACATATATATCTATGGGCACGGAGGATTCGCGCACCCTGAGCGCACCCTGCGCGCACCGTCCCGATCACGAGCTGCATGTTAATTGGCTGTCAGCTGGCTGTCAACATTCCGATTCAGGAAATGTTGGCAGCCATTTTGTCCCTCGGTAGAACCGAGGGACAGAAGCTAAGTGCGCAAGCGCACAAAGGGGAGGGTAGAAACACCCTGACCCCCTAGGTTTGCTCAGGGGTCCTACAAGGACCCCCTGGGCAAAAAAAAAAAATTATTTTTTAAAAATCGGCAGGATGCGAATCCTGCCGAAAAAAAAAATCGAAGCGCGGTCTCCGCGCTTCGATGTTAGTTGGCCCTCGGGTGGCCCAAGTCCCGGGGGCATGCTGGGGGGGTTAATTTTATGTGTGGGGGGCCTCTAGGGCCCCCAAGCCCGAGGACCACCACCCCCGGGGCTTTATGTACAATGGTGCGGGAGGGCTCTGAGCCCTCCCGCAGCCCCGGGGACCACCACCTCCCGGGGCTTCTTTTTTATTAAAAACCTGTGTGGGGGGCTCCAGCCCCCACACGCCCAGGGACCACCACCTCCCCGGGGCACTAAGAAAAATTACAATGGGGGTCCGTTTTGGACCTCCAGAGCCCAGGGACCACCACCTCCCGGGGCTGTGCACTGAATGGGAGGGGGGCCGCGCGGCCCTCCTCCTGAAGCCCTGATGGCCCTGGGGACCACCACCCCCAGGGCCGGCTCCTGCAGTGTCCCGGGGTGCCTACCCCGGGACACTGCTGTTTGCAATGACAGGACGGGAGCCTCGCGGCTCCCGTCCTGTCATTGCAAACTGCTTTGGATATTGGAAGAGAGGCAGGAAGCCTGCTCTCTCTTCCAATATCCAAAGCCGATAGCTTTCCACATGGGGAGCAGCATGTTAGCTGCTCCCCATGTGTCAAAGCAATGCCGGCTCCCGTAGGGCACGGGGAGCCGGCGGGACTGTGGGGGATTGGGGACCCCCACAGTCCCCAACGAGAGGAGCCAGCCCCGGGGGATGGGGTCCCCGTGGCAAATAGTGGCCCGGGAGGGGGGCCACGCGGCCCCCTCCCCAAAAAAAAAAAAAAAACGATCGGGCCCGCAGGCCCCGCCCCTTCCTTCACCACTCTGCAAACGCGCCCCTGGCGCGTTTGCAGAGGGAGACAGATTCCCCTTGAATACTGGGGGTCCCTGGGGCCAACTAGCCCACCAGGAACCTCCAGTATGCGCCAGGGAGCTGCCTTGCAGAGAGGTGTACAGAGGCCACGCCCCTTTTTACACCTCTCTGCAACGCAGCTCTATGGCGCTTTTTGGAGGTATATGGTGGGCTAGTTGCACCCCAGGGACCCTCAGGATTCAAGGGGAGTTAATCCAGAGGTTTTAGGGACAGTTATAGTTAGTTGGACATTGCACTCGTACAAAACCCGTGAAATTCCCCCGTTATAGTTAGTTCAGCTAACTATAACTCGCGCCCCCGCAATGCACTGCTGATGACGTCACATATTACATCACTCATGACATGGTCAGTGACATCACTGATGACATCACTCATGACATCTCAAATGACATCACTGATGACATCATCCACGTGATAATCTGATGCAGCTCCTCCCACCCTAATATAACCTTTGATACACCCAATCTAAATTACAGAGTGCCATTCGCAAAACCATAGACACTCCAACACCAATAACTACATACCCACTCACTGATTCTTAGGTCTACACACACACATCCACTCACTCACCCGTTACAGTCACTCATACTTATGGTCACTCAGTACAGGACTATCATATGCACTCTTACTCCTATATAGACACTCAAACACCGCCACTCATCCATAGAGGTACTCACACACCTAGTCAGTCATGCAAATAATTAAACACACTGCCATTTACTCACCTATACAGTTATACACACACCAGCTCACTTAATCATACAAATACTAGCACATTGTTACGCTCTTATACAATCACTGATACAAGCACACACTCATCCATACAGCCACTATCACAATCACTCACTCTCGCTTATAGCTATTTATATACTCCAATACATATATATACTGCCTTTCACATATTTAGTTACTCACACATGTACCACTGGGACATACATTCACTCACTAACACACTCTTACACACACTTACCCACCCATACAGTCTATCACAGATGCACTCTTGAAACCATCCACCCAGTGAATCACCCACTCACACATCTATGCACAGTCGCACACACCCCATCCACACAAACACTCAGGCACCCATACAGATACTCATAGAACCAATAAATAACCCATATAGACACTCATGTAGCTATTCGCAAATCCATGCATCCACTTACACACCAACAGACGGATACAGACATTCACACAGTTTAGTCACTAACCCATGCATTCAGTAAGATACGTTTAATCACTCACTTGTAGAGTCAGTCACGCACGTACTAAATCATCCATTCAGACACTTATACACCCACTCATTCTTCAATACGCCTTTCCCTATATATATTAAACATATTTAAACTTTACAGAAACACACAGTCACTGGATGATGTCATCAGTGATGTCATTTGAGATGTCATCAGTGATATCACTGACCATGTCATGAGTGATGTAATATGTGACGTCATCAGCAGTGCATTGCGGGGGCGCGAGTTATAGTTAGCTGAACTAACTATAACGGGGAATTTCACGGGTTTTGTACGAGTGCAATGTCCAACTAACTATAACTGTCCCTAAAACCTCTGTTTTTTTCAGTGAATATATATATATATCTCCAAAACAGCGGATCCCTTCACACAACTGTGGGTATGTGGCAATGTATGTTTTATTGCAACAGCATGACGCGTTTCGGCATAACGTGCCTTTTTCAGATGCGTGGTGACCAGGCCAGATTTCTCAATGTACAAGTTGAAAAGGCTCTTGTCTCCCTTTTATTGGAAGATGCAATGTGACCAGAGAGGAAAGACTTCAGTTCTTTAAAACAAGTGCTGTTCCTAAAGCACACCAGAATGATTTGTGCATTAATAAAGATGTAAATGGCCCGATGACATAAATTGGCCTCTTTTCATACATTAGCAGCCCGTTGTCGTTACTTCAATATAGTGTCCACAAGGAATGCGGGCTGCCCGATATTACATGCACAATGGCAGCAAACATTGTTCCATCGCTGTGCAATGACACTTACTTTAACAAAGGCAAAGGCACGTTTTTGCATCTAAAACAATTTCCACTTTACCATACATTCAGCCGCATATTGCCCTCCACACGGTGAATGCCCGTAGGTGCTGGTTGTAATCACCTGCACTCCTCATGTAGTCATGATCTGACTCGTGTCAGCAGGCACACCATTCCTGCTTGACTTGCAGCGGTTCAGCAGTTATACATTGCCTTAAAGAAAAGAAATGGCATGAATGCCAGTATTCCTGCCGCACTTTCTTGGGGACGGGTGCTCTTAAACGTGCAAGTGACAGCGTGTATTAACCCAAAACAGCGGATCCCTTCACACCAGAACAGACCAAGAGCACAACTGCTAAAAAAGATTGGCGGTAGCCACTCTGTAGTTATAGTTAGTTATAGTAGGATTACCAGAGGTAGAGATTTTTGGGATTTTTGTCCTTTATTAGCTTTGCACAAATTTCCGCGAAACTGTGCAGACCTGTTATACCAATTACATTGTCGTAGGATTGAAAGATTCGTTGCATTTGGACAAGGGGGTGCAGAGAAAAAAGGGAGGTCCCAAAAACATGCTTGAAATCCAATGCATTTCACATAGACTTTTGTATTTCACGTAGTGGCAAAACAGCTGAACGGATTCTAATGAAATTTCACAGCAATGTACATTAGACTATGTAGATGATACTTTTTGCTATTGCAAGTAATGTTATGAAGTGGTTATGAAGTTACAAGGGTCAACAACTTAGTGATATGTTGTAGCACAATGCTACTAAAAGTAGCAAGGAAACCCAAAAAATAAACTGGACTGCATATGTAAAGTTTCAGATTTACTACATAAACAACCGAAAGAACCATTTATGGTCACATGGTAATAGAAACCTATAAACAAATACACAACAAATAAAATACATCTTAATCTACATAAGTTTTCTTTGCATGCTCTCAGGCTCACAAAATAAACTGACCCAACAAGAAGAACAATAACCATCTTTCTTATGCACCCCTGTGAAACAAAATGAAAAATTGACCTAGAAGTGAGCCACAAAAGCGAATACTTGGAGGACATGGTAATTAGCCACTAGGAAAAAAATAATAATCTCAAGTTTTTATAACAATAACAATGATTGCCTTTCATTCACTTTGGGCTTCATAGGTTGCACAGTCCTACTAAAAGTAGCGAGGAAGCCCAAAATATAAAGTAGAATGCATATGTAAAGGTTCAGATTTACTACATGAACAACTGAAAGACCACATATCCCATGAATATGTAAACCAATACACAAAATATATAACAAATACAATGGATAAAAAGAAAGAAATCTCATTAAATCTGATTGCCACTCTGTAGTTATAGTTATTAGTCCCAAATATAGGAATTTCTCAGATATTGGCTCCCTAATAACTTTACACCCGTTTGACGACTCAGCACAACATTTTCCAGACCTATAGCATTTTCTAGATTATAAGATGATGTAAATTTTTGTGGTGAATTGTTAAGGAGCTGCAAAGATAAAAGGGGGGTTCCCAAAACTCGTTTTTTCACCAATGCATTTTCCATAGACTATTCTCTTAGTGCGAAAACAGCTGAATGGATTTACATTAAATTTGGCAGGATTATACATTATGGTGCATAGATTATGCCTTTTGGGTACAGCAGTTAAGTAGGGCAAGTATTTTTTAAGTTATAAGGCATTTAAACTTAGTGATATCTGTCACCGCTGTATTTTCGCAGAATTTCGCAAACTTTTGTGGAAATACTGCAGTACATGGCCATAAACGTATTTAAAAATACATAAATAAATTTTCCTACCTATTACCACTTTAACAAAGTGGAAATAGGTAGGGATTTACTACTTACCTATATCTAATGCCCTAACACTGAACACAGCCAAAGTGTAGTAAAAACAATATGACTGCCTTTTCATTCTCTAAAAACTTCCATTACCCGATTATATACTGGCGTGTCATTGCCATGTACCACGGTATACTGCAAAGTTATCACCTGATACCATGGTCTAAAATATAACTAAGGCCAAGCTGTATTGTTGGATTGCGGTACCCTTGCGTCACGCATGGTGTTGCGTGGGCAACGCAATACTTAAACCAGATTTTCGAAGCAACGCAAGCCCACCATGCGTGGCCCTGCGTTGATTGGTAAATCTGGAGAAACTTAAGGCACCACAATTCACTGTTTGCGTTACTCTGCACACCATAGTCTACATTGCTGCTATTTTCCACATTCATCTGTATGCCACGCCATGGTAGCCACTCCAATATGCGCTATTCCACTCCACACTATGCCTCTCCACTGTACGAGACTCCACCTCACGCCACTCCACTCTATGCTGTTACACTGTACGCAACTCCACTCTATACCTCTACACTCTTACATTGTATGCACCTCTACTCTATACCACTCCATTCTGGCACTTCACTGTATGCCACTCCACTGGACGCTAATCCACTATACGCTATTCCGCTCTACGCCATTCTACTGTACGCCACTCCACTCTATTCCACTGTATGCCACTCCACTCTACAACACTCCACTGTACGCTATTCCACTGTATGCCCTTCCACTGTATGCTACTCTACTCTACGCCACTCCAGTGTATGGCAGTCCACTCTGTGCCACTTCAGTCTATGCTATTCGATTGGACGCCACTCCACTGTATGTTATTACACTCTATCCCATACCACTGTATGCCACTCCAGTCTACACCACTCTGTTATACGCCACTCGAATGTACTCTAATCCACTATACACTATTGCACTCAACGCCACTCCACTGTACAACACTCCGCTCTACGCCACTCCACTCTATGCTATTACACTGTACACAAATCCTTTCTACGCCTGTCCACTCTACGCTATCACACTGTATGCAACTCCACGCCTCTTCAGTGTATGCCACTCCGCTATATGCTACTCCAGTATATGCTATTCAACTCTATGCCATTCCACTGTATGCCACCCCATTCTGTGCTATTTGACTTTGTGTCACTCCACTGTATGCTACGCCACTCTAGTGTATGCCACTCCACTCTACCCCACTCCATTCTACGCTATTCCATCGGACGCCACTCCACTGTACGCTATTACACTCTACCCCATTCCAGTGCATGCCACTCCATTCTGCACCACTTCACTGTACGCCACTGCATTGTACACTACTGCACTATGTGCTATTCCAGTCTACGCCACTCTACTGTACACCACTCCACTCAATGCTATTGCACTGTATGCCACTCCAGTATACTCTACTCCACGCCACTTCAGTGTGCACCACTCTACTCTACATCACTCCATTCTATGCTAGTCCATTTGACGCCACTCCACTATATGCCATCTCACTCGACCCCACTCTACTGCTCCAGTCTACGCCACTCCACTCTACGCTATTCTAATCTATACTTTTCTACTATACACCATTCCACTGTCCTCCATTCTATGCTATTCCACTGTTCGCCACTCCACGCTATTAAACTGTATGCAACCTCAATCTTTGCCCCTCTACTGTATGGTATTCCACTCTACCCCACTCCACTGTACGCCATTCCACTGTATGCTATTATACTCTACCGCACCTCACAATACACTACTCCAGTCTACACCATTTTACTGTACGCAACTCCACTATACGCTGCTACACTATACATTATTACACTTTACGCCACTCCACTGCACGCTATTACACAATATGCTATTACACTCTATGCCACTCCACTCTACGCCACTCTACGCCACTCTAATCTACGCTACTGCACTCTATGCTGTTCCACTTTATGCCACTCCACTGTATGCTACTCCACTGTACACCACTCCAGTATACTCTCCTCCACTCCACATAACTCCACTCTACAAAACTCTAGTACACTCTATGCCTATGCCACTCTACTAGACACTACTCCACTCTATCCTTGTATACACTGTCCAAATTTGCACTCTACTCTATGCCCATACACTCTATTGTATAACACTCTATTCCACTCTTCAACAGTTTCCAACACTGTATAACATGGCACTCCACTCTACCGTACGTGGCGCCACTCCAATTTATAACAGTTTCCTTGACTCTATGCTACACCACTTCAATGTATGCTACCCCACTGTACCCTAATCCAGTGTACTCTACTCCACTCTATGCCACTGCACATTACACCACTCCACTCTACACTATTCTACTCTATGCCACTCCACTCTTCTACACATCACTGTACAGTATTCCACTGTATGCTACTGCACTTTACGGTAATTCACTCTACACCACTACAGTGCACGCCACTCCACTCTACGCCACTCCATTGTATGACACTCTCATCCACTATATATAACTCCACTCTCTACAAGTCTACCACACTTCATGGCACTCTACAACATTCTACTCCACTGTATCCCCATACACTCCACTGTCCAACTCTATACTCCACTCTATGCCCATCCACTCCAATGTACAACACTCTATTCCACTATAAAACACTTTTCTATACGACACCGACCTCTACTGTACGAGTCCCACATCCAGTTTATAACAGTTTACTACCTACGCTACACCAGTACACTCGACACCACTCTACTCTACGACAGACCAATACACTCCATTTTACTTTACTCCACACTACGTTACACCACTCCACTCTATTCCACTATACGAGACTTTACCTCACTCTACGCTACTATACAACAATCTACTTCTGTACTCTATGCAACTCCATTCTACAACACTCTACTACATTGTATGCCACTCTCTGACACTTTAATCCTGTTTATACCCCTTCACCCCACTGTCCAACACTGTACAATACTGTATGCCACTGTACAAGACTCTACGAAACTCTAGTCCACTAAACGACAGTGAACGCAACTCTTTGTATGCCACTGCACCCCACTTGAATCCACTCTACTCTGACACAGTACTCCACTCTACCCCACTACTCCACTGTATGCCACTCTATGCCCATCCACTCTCCGCCGCTATACTACACTGTATGACAATCGATGACACGCCACTCAACTCCTCTCTATAATACATCACTCCACTATATGATACGGCCCTCCACTCTACGACACTCTCTTCTTCTGTACTGTACGACACTCCACTTGACTATACTCCACTCTGTGACACTCTACTTCACCCTACTCCACTCTAAAACCCTCTACTCCACTCTGACAGTCTACGACACCCACCTTTACTGTTCAACACGCCATTCCACTGTACAACTGACTGCTCCAGTCTACGATACCTATATAAGACACCATGCCACTACACTATATAACACTTTTCTACACTGTACGATACGCTTCTGCGCTTCTACAATCTACTCCCCTTTATTCTAATCTACAATACTCCACTCTATGACAATAGACTTTACAACACTCTCCTCCACTGTACTGTACGACACTCAACATAACTCTCCACTCGCGACACTGGACTCTACGATTTGAAACACATTTTTATTTTTTTTAAATATCAAACATTGAAATTCAATGAAAAAACAAAGGTTAAAGCTTAATTATAGTTAGGAAAACTTAATTTCCCTACCAAGTTTAAAATAAACTTTAAAAATTCTAAAGTTATAACTTCAATTCACAATTATTTGAGATGATGAGCCATAAATGCACACTTATCACGGTAAAAGATAATCCATCATAATACAGTTGGTGCAATACAATAAGCAAAGACTCAGTTTCCACTTGTAAATACTACTCTGAAAATAAAACAAAATATATTCCTATGTAAAATTCAAGTAAGGAATTAAAATCACTCATTATATTAAAAAAGTGTCCATTTCATTAGATACCATAATAATTTGAAAGGAATAAAAGCGGTGAGAAAACATCACATCCAGATCTTATCAATTAGTTACATCTTCCAAACCCAAAAGTGCCAACTGCTAATTCCCGTTCCTCTGATCGAAATTCCGAATAAAGTGCAAACAGTAAAGCACATGTTAAAAAAAAATAAAAAATTAAATACACATAAAACAACAATTGCATAAAAATAAAATGGCACATACTTACAATAATAAACCAGTGCTGTAGCTAGAGGGGGGCGGAGGGGTGTCGGTCGGCAGCACTTTTTTGGGGGCGGCGGTACTTCACATGAGATGAGCAATTTTTTTTTTCCTTGTCGTCTGTCGAATTCCCCCTCCCCCCTCCTTTTACCTGCACCGGCTACGCCACTGTAATAAACAGCTTTTTTTGAGAAAACCCCCTACTCTGAAGCATACATCCACATTTGGTAACAATTGCAAAAATCGAAGTGCTACTCTGCATTGGGTAAATTTATAATCCCTTAAGAGTGGTAACAAAAATAGGTCTGTAAAAACACCATAAAATTTACAGAACAATATAAATTGCAAGTTCGTTTGGGCAAAAGCACCATCACAAGGGCACACACTTGCATCCAATTTTAAATTGCCCCAAAAGAAAACATCAGCTCGGAACCTCAGTAAAAGAGATCTCTCCCAACTGGCACTTGCAAAAGACAGGTAAGGCTCCAAAGCACATCTGGTCCTTAAAGCAACATATTGCCTCACCAGGGGCTTACTTAGTTCCACACTTTCCCTCCATAGGTGTCTATGTTCCAAAACCCTAAGCTAAACATCCAGCTTGTCCCTCTTACACACAGATTCTCAAACAGAGATGGTCCAACCTGCTCCTTCATGTTTTGTTTGGTGTGTGCTAGTCACTGTATTTTTGTTCTGTTTTCACATAACCAACAATCTTTAATTATTTCCGGATTTAAAATAGCATATGGGGATATTCCATATAGAAAGCCATAACAAAAGGGGACCGAGTTTGGTGTAATTCACAATAAATGGTGGCCAAGTTCTTCGTGGCAGGTGAAATATGAGGTAGAAAGAGGAACGGAAAGGAGGCGCCTTCAAAATCGATTTTCCTGTATTTGAAGTACACGGCAATCAATATAACCCCAAATGCCATTCCCATAGCCCACAGTCAGCACACACTGGGTTTTATAAATCTCCAGAAAAGCAGTGATGGGCTTGCATCCTAGGGACTGTCTAAGAATAAAAATGGGATTGATTGCTTGGATGAACTCTTATCTACTATTTGAAATGTAACTTTCCCGAGACCCATGAGGCTCGAAAACCAACCTCATATATGATTAACTAGATACATTTCCAAGCTTGTTTTCATTAACGGTGAAAGAGCAAAGTTTGGTACTCTCGGACCGCATGCCATGATGTAAGATTTAGAAAAAATAGTTGACAAGTCTAAATCGGCCATAAAATGTGGAAAAGCTTCTACTAAGCACCATAAGGGATTTTGAGCATCTGCAAGAAGTACCGCGTGGTCGGCATACAGGAGCACAGGAATAGGGACGTGTTAACCAACGGTACATCATGGTCAGTGGCTATCAAACAATCATTAAGTTAATTTATATACAGGATAAACAAGATCAATATATACAGGATAAACCAAAGGGACCAACGCTCAACCCAGGCCCCCACAACTCCCCCCTCAGCTGCTGCAAAACCACTTTAATCTGTCCTTGGTGGTGCTCGATCGCCTGGTAGGCAGTCAAGTCACCTCTCACCTCCCCAAATGGAGGAGCATCACATCAGACCAATGGGTGCCCCAGATCATGGAGCATGCATACTATCTCCTTTTTTTGTCTTATCCCCTGGACATGCCACCCACACTGTATCACCTCTCGGAGGACCACTTGCCCATATTTCATAAAGAAGTCTCTCTTGGCCAAGATAGATAGGGTGCCAGCACCAGAGATCGTGACTAACTGTTACTGCTTTTACTTTCTAATTAACCCTGGGCGAAGTACTACGCTACGCTCGCGTAGTTTGCGAAGTTTGCGCTACTTCGCACTACGCGAATTGCACGTAGCACAGTGCAAACACGCGTAGCGGTCATTTTTTGCTTGCTCGCGGTCCTCAACGTCAAGTTGGCGACCGCGAGCAAGCAAAATGACATCCTGGCGAGACTTTTTCCTCGTTCGCGATCAGCAACATCAAGTTGCCGATCGCGAGCGTGGAAAATAAACCTCCCGGTGAGATTCTCAACGCGGGGAGGTCAGGTTTCTCATTGCGAGTGGTCGCGTATGCTCGCAACCGCTCGCGATGAGAAACTACCAGTCCGCGTTGAGAAAGCTGCCGCTCGATTAGAAATCTACTCGAGCGGCAGAAAACGACCGCTTGCACTGTGCAAGATGCGGTTTGCACTGATTGCACAGTGCGGACAAGCATCCGGCACTGTGCAATCAGTGCGAACAGCATTTTGCACAGTGCACTACGCAGTTCGCGTAGCTACGCGTAGCTCGCGTAGTGCAAAGTGCACTTTGCGTAGCTACGCGTAGCGCTACTACGCGTAGCGCTACTACGCGAACTACGCCCAGGGTTATTTCTATTACAGAAAAAGGACAGAGGTCATCATGATCTCTGCCCTCTTCACTTCTTCCTCCGGAAAGACAAATTCAGAATGCTCACCCTAGCCCAAGTTCTGTCTGCCCTAGATTCAGGAGACTGGATGGTGGCACTTGACTTGAAGTACACATATTTTCACATCCTTATCCAGCAGTCCCACAGGTGTTACCTATAGTTTCAGGTATGCAAAGGGCACTTTCAATTCTCTGTGCTCCCCTTTGACCTGACCAGTGCACCTTGGGTGTTCACAAAGGTGATGGTTACAGCCCATCTGTGGAGGTTGGGAATATCAGTCTTCCCCTACCTCAATAACTGCCTACTGAAGGCGAGCTCACTTCAGAAAGTTGTCGTCAACCGTCGGACGACGGCCAACTTTTTAAGATCTATAGTTTTCTCCATCAATGTGTTAAAGTCACACCTGACTCCTTCACTGCGGCTTCCCTTCATCGGAGCCATCTTGGATACGGTACTTTATCGAGCTATTGCCTCCTCCAGACTTAATGGAGGGGGTCTGGCTGCCAAAATGACACGAACCACTTCGGAGGGAAGATCGAAAGCCATCAACTGTTGCTGCTCAATCTCCACGCATGGAGGTGTAGATTCTGCAGGATTGGGAGCAGGACCTGGCTGTGCTGCTGCAACAGAAGGTTCTCCAGAAGGGGTAGCCAGATTGGAGGACAATTGCTCATGGCCAGAAGTTCCGGATACCACACTCTCCTCACCCAGTCCGGGGCCACTACGATTACTTGGGCTGGCATTTCCTTATCAGAAAGAAAATTATGTCTGCACGCAGAGGTGGCTCTCTCATAGTGACCCCATCGCCACATCCAGAAACGATGGACCAAACGCTCAGCCGCACAATACCACCTGCCGATGCGTGAGGGAATTGCTTTGAAGTTTCCAGAACCAGTCTGGGGCCTGGGGAAATTCACAAGGTGAGGAATCTGCAGTTAGGTAGCATTTCTACCAGAAAAGATGTTACTGACGGTAAGTATCTTGTTAGTTTATTCTTTGGTAGTTCTCCATGTATATCTATTGGGGAAAAAAAGTACATAGAACCAGGAAGCAACAGGTTACACTTGTGCAGTAAGGTAATATCACAAAGAAAAGTCCTCATGATTATTAAAAGAGTTGTTTCCATTTCTCTCCCATCATCCCTTCCAGTCCCTTTTCGCAAGCCCAAAGTCAGTTCTACGGAACAGAAGACCGGCTGAAGCAACTGCAGGAAAAAAGTTAGGGCTGCATTTAAAGATGCAGGGTCGGGGGGCGTGGCCAAGATGGCGGCGGGTTAGGACGTGTTTCCCGGCTGCTCCGTCCCGCCGCCTTTCAAAGCACTCACTAGCGCCCGCCAGCTCACTCCTTGAGACCCCAGGGAGAATTTTCAGTCACCGGGTGGCAGGTGGTGCTGCCTGTCCCAGGTGGATGCGAACAGCAATGCTCCAAACTGAGCTGTGTGAAACGACGCCTGACCGGGAGGCAGAGAGCGGCTGCCGCGAAGTGCGGCCTGGTCCCTTGCGGTTCGGTAAACTCAGTGGAGGGTACGAGATTCCGGCAGCCTCTCAGGCACAGCAGAGCGACGCCGGTGAGCAGAGGGCGCCGACGAGCTCGGGCCGGGACTGCCCGGGGCCCCTGACTCGGTGTACCAGAGGAGCACTGGCCGACCGGGCTGCGGGGCGCGGCCGCGACTCCTGGGCCGCGGATGAGCCCCAGAGAAGAAGATGGCGAGGGGCGGGGGTACGAGGTTCCAGCGCCCCCCCAAGGAATATAGACTGGCTCCGGAAAGGAAGAGGCGCGCACGGGCTCGGGTGGAGCCGAATCATCACGAAACAGCAGGACGCCTGCGGCCTGACCTGGCTCGGGGTTGCGGATTGGCCCGGCCGGGCCTAGGCGAGTGCGGTGGTGGGGTCTTGGGGCCCGCAGCTCAGCCTTAAAGAGTACAGTACATCCGGCCTGCACCATTCCAGCGGTGAGTGCTCAACATTGCTTCCTGGCTCCCCGCATTAGATGCTAAATTGTTTGTGGCGCATTGGGGGGCCCCACCGAGACGGAGAAGCCAAAGAAGTAAGGCTGCCCCTCCCATCCCGGGGACCCCGCGCATGAAGCCCTCAGGCGGGTTTGGCAGGGGGGCCAGCAACATAGGGCCCTGAGACCGGCGCCAGTTCAGAATTGAGGCCTAATCCACGTGGTCGGCCTTCAACAGCGGAAGGCCCTCACTCCACAGGAGGGCGCCGCACGGCATAAATAGGGTACCTGGGGGAGTGGAGGGTGGCCTCCTCCCCCCTTAGTAATCACCTACCGAGCGGCGCTGCAAGCAGTGTAAGGGGCCGGGACTGTGGCCCACTGATCTTTGAACAGGACTATCTGACCCGTGGTAACCACGGTCATCACGACCAGCAAGGAAGGTCAGTGTGGAGGGGTTACCGGATCGGAAGGGGTCTCCTGAACCACCCCCTCCAGGCCAAAAGGCCCAATGCAAACCAGCTAACGGCTGGCTCTGGGAAAACAGTGAAGGAGCCTAGCAGTTACGGGGTCGGGACGGCCCCGGGAAGAGCAAAAGGCGCATGTACCGGAGGGGCAGTCGACGACCCCAGCAGAGGCCCCGGCGTAAGGGTGTGAGTGGCTGAGCGCTTCTTGGAAGATCCTAATTAACGGAGTCAGGACACTGGGAGACAGGGTGGCTTGAAGTGGAGTGGCGGTCCTCCGCACGACGGGCCGGAACACAGAACACTAGTGAACCCCACGGCGGCTCCCTCGCCAACGCCTCGTCCTGTGGGGCTTGGAGGCGTGCCCCCTCCCCTCGCTACCAGCCTTCGAACCGACCTGGAGTGCGAGGTTATGACAGCACCCGCACGGGCCAAGACCTGCGACTCACCAGCAGGACCATAGGAGCCTCCTGAACACATCACCAGGCCAGCCCCAAGACTGCAGCCCGGGCAGTATGGCCGGGCCACGAACAAAGAAAGACTGATCCCTCAAAGAAATGTTCGGGAAGACAGGCAACTCAGGGTCAGAGGACATACCCTTGTCACACAAAGCGGATACCCGGCTGGAGTCTGACGAGGGAGAGGGCCCGATCACTAAAGCATATATGTAATCATTGTTCACCTCTCCTCGCGCAGATCTACAGGCGATAAAATCAGAAATCGCCTCCGACATCCGAGAAGTACGCCGTGATGTGGATGAAGTGGGAGAAAGGGTGGCCGAGCTTGAGGACAGAGAGTCGAGTCGAGTGGAGGAGGTAGCTTGGCTCCAGCAAGAAGTGTTAAGGTTGAAAGACCAGCAATTAGATCTTCAAGCGCACAATAAGGAACTTGAGATAGGTCGAGAAGAAATAATATAAGAATTCGAGGCGTGCCATCCAAAGCAGAGGGCCCCAACCTGCATGAGTACGTCACAGACCTCCTTCGCCATGTTTCGGGCCTCCCAGAGACTTCCCCCCTGCAGCTGGATCGGGTTCACAGGGTGGACCCGGAGAGACCAGGTAAAGGACCCCCAGCCGACATTCTGGTGTGTGTCCACGATTTTCAGATAAAGGAGGATATCCTCAAGAAGGCCAGGGACTCGCATCCAGTTCATTTCAAAGGCCTCTCTCCGACATTTATCCAAGACCTTTCGAGGATCACCCTGCAGAGGCGGAGTGATTTCCGCCCCATCACTGAGCATCTGAGGAAGGCCAAGATTCCTTATGCCTGGGGTCACCCTTTCCAAATCATCTTTAGGCATGAGGGGACGCGTCACCAGATAAGATCTCTCCAAGAGGCCTGCGCTGTCCTACATCTTGACACCCCGGAGGTCTCTGGGGGGCAGCCCGTATCCCCTAAGCGTCAGCGGCCGGCCTGGCAGAGGGTGACGAGCAACCGCCGTTGGGTCTAGGCCGGATTCTGAAACCATTAATAAAGAGAGGCAAGCGGTGTTGCAGGCTCTTTCGTCTGAATCCTCCACCCCAATGACTCCGTGATACAGCAGTGAGTTTGCCCCCGGGGGTTGGGGCGGGCCAGGCGAGGACCCAAATGAGGCGAAGGAGGAGTGATGGACTTCTGTTCGGCTTGATGACCTACCCTCCATACGCCCGAGGGACCTACACTGGATCCCTTCGGGATCTCTCCGCCAGTAATGTTCAATCTTGGCCGGATACGCCTCATACCGATTCGTCGGAAATGATGGACTCAGACACTCAGTTGTTGCCCTTCTCTTTGTTTAAAATTTCCTTTACAGTTCTCAAAGGGGTCTTTCTGTCTTCTCTCTCTTCTCCTCTGCACCAACCCAGGCCCTTGCTGGTCGGCACACCACTCGAAATCTTCATACTGGAGCTCGCTGGATGGGTCTGGCGACAGCAGCGTGAGTATCGGGGGCAAAGGGCAGGAGTACGGATACCACCAATACGATGCATAATATTCACATAGTGAGCCTTAATGTCCGAGGCCTTAACAATCCAGTCAAGTGCAAGGCGATCTTATCCTATTTAGAACACACTGGTGGGGGGGACATTTGCTTACTGCAGGAAACTCATCTGCTCACTAGGGACACCCATTGCATGCACTCCCCGTAGTTTCCCAGACAATACTGGTCCTCAGATTCATCCAAGAAGAATGGGGTAGCTATCCTACTTGCCCATAGCTTCCACGGAAAGGTGATCGAGACCATTTCCGAACACAAAGGTAGAGCTCTAGGGCTTAGACTACAATGGGGCTGTACACAGTTTACAGTAGTGTCTATTTATGCTCCGAATGAGCACCAGGAGCGCTTCCTTCTCAACTATCTTGCGCTTGCACTGGCCACGCCTGATCGGGGGTGGTGAATGGGGGAGACTTGAACTTAGTGATGAATACAGACTTAGACCGCTGCGGCCAATGCACAACTCAAGCCGGGACACTTTCACAGACGGGACAGCATTGGCTTGCAAACAGTACACTCAATGATGTATGGAGGCAGACACACCCTTCTACCAGGGATTATACATACTACTCAGCAGCTCACAAGACTTATGCCCGAATTGACCACTTCCTCATCACGGACACCTTGGTGGGATGCATGACCGATGCAACGATAGAGCCGCGCTCTCTGTCCGATCATGCCTTGATCATGCTATCGCTGAACTTGGGGGCCGCCCAACCCCGTCAGTCACGTTGGCGCCTCCGAGACGCGCTGCTTCACTCCGACCAGACAACAAAGGCAATCTCGAAAACTCTTAGAGACTATCTCACCAATAATGACGGTGAGGGTGTGCGCCCAGCCTCTCTAAGGGGAAGCATTAAAATTGGTTACACGAGGGGAGCTCATAGCCATTTCAGCAGACGATAATAAGCTTAGAAAGGAACATAGAAAGGAGATAGAGACAGCGGTAGCGGAATTGGAATCCATACACAAACGCAGCGGTGCCCCCAGGGTATGGCGAGACCTAAAGCGGAAACGGCTCATTCTTTGTAGGCTGGACCTTGATAAAGCCGAATACGCTGTGCTTCGCCTACGACACAAATTCTTTCTTAGTGGCAATCGTTCGGGCCGCATGCTCGCCCATAAACTGAGGCAAAGAGAGATTTCGGGGTCGATCCTGGCAGTTAAAGCCCCAACCGGGACACTAGTCCACACAGACTCCGAGATTGCAGAGGCTTTCAGTGCTTTTTACTCCAAGCTCTACTCAGAGGGAGACTCCCCCAGCGGAGACATAGCTGCCTACTTCCAAGGTGTGCAACTGACTACGTTACCGGTAGATGCGGCCGCCCACATCGATCGCCCTATTCAAGTAGATGAGGTAATTGCAGTGATAGCCCGCCTTAAAGTAGCCAAATCTCCAGGCCCAGGTGGCTTCACCCCTCTGTTCTATAAGAAATTTTGTCAGGTCCTCGCCCCCATACTAACGCAGCTTTTTAACTCTTTTATTGACACTGGGGTATTGCCCGACTCCTTCACGGAAGCCTCAATATCGGTAATCCTAAAACCCACAAAAGATTCCCTGGACTGCGCGTCCTATCGGCCGATTTCTTTGCTCAATGTGGACGCCAAAATTTTCATCAGTATCTTGGCCGCGCGCATTAATCCGTACATGGCGGGCCTTATCGATCCGGACCAAGCCGGGTTCATCCCGACGAGACAGTGCGGAGACAACACGAAGCGTCTCATACATCTTACAGATCTCAATGCCCGCTCTCGACGGGAGGCCCTCCTGTTGTCAGTTGACGCAGAGAAGGCCTTTGATAGGGTCCATTGGCCAATCTTAATGGAGACACTCCGCCGGTTTGGTTTTGGGTCAGGTTTCTCGGCTGGTTACGAGGCATATACAAAACACCTAGAGCATCGGTCAGGGTTGACGGGTATTCCTCCGGGCTCTTTCCAATTTGCAGGGGAACCCGACATGGGTGTCCTCTTTCTCCTCTACTGTTTGCTTTGTATATGGAGCCAATGGTTCAGAGGGTCAGAGATAATCCGGGGATATCCGGAATCCGCCTTGGGGCAGACACACATACTATTAGCCTGTACGCCGACGATGTGATCCTGTCTCTGACGAACCCGGCGACCTCATTAGCGGCACTAGTGGGCGAGTTCTCCTGCTTTAGCGAAGTCTCAGGTTTTAAGGTCAATTTCCATAAATCGCAAATATTAAATCTGTCCACTTCCCCTGCCACGGAGGAAGCCCTGGTAAAACAATTCCCATTTTCCTGGGCCAGTCACAACATACCGTACCTAGGAATTCTCCTGGTGCGCACTCCGGCCAAAATGCTAACAGCCAATTATACCCCACTCCTGGAACAGACTAACAAGACACTAGCAACATGGACACGCTCGGGTCTCTCATGGGCAGGCCATATTGCAGCAATCAAGATGACGAATATGCCAGGCATACTCTACATCTTTCAAACTATTCCCTTAGCCCCTCCCCCGACCATATTGCGAAGCCTCCAGCGAGCTATAAATCGCTTTGTCTGGGGTGAGAAGCAACCGCGGCTCAGCTTCTCGCAATTTGCAAAGAAGAAATCTGAAGGAGGGGATGGGAGTCCCAGTGGTATCACGGTATTTCCAAGCTTCTCAATTACGTTTCATTCTGGAGTGGAACCGTCCAGTTTCAGAGAAGCACTGGAAGTTCATGGATCAAGCGATAGCAGGTAATAACATTTGGCGGGAAATCTGGCTCCCGCGCAAGCATAGGGTATGGGGTCTGTATTCTTCTCCTGTCACGGCGACAACTCTAAGGGTTTGGGACGCAACGGCGATCCGACACGGGTTTACCACCTTCCCCTCCTCGATGACTCCGCTGGTTGACAACCCGGACTTTCCGCCGGGGTGTAAATCGGAGCCCTTTCAGCGGTGGCCTGCGAAGGGTTGTAAAAGGGTGGGCTCTCTTTTTGACCAGGAGGGTATTATCCCTTTTGACCAGCTTCAGGCGGACTATGCAATTCCCGCTTCGGACTGTTATATGTATCAGCAAGCATGTCATTGGGTAACCTCTCCTGAGGTAAGACCAGGGGCCTCGCGACAGTTAACACAGTTCGAGAAGTGGCTCATCACTAAGGACGATGACAAACGCCTCATATCAGAACTTTACACGTTCCTCTCCTCAGACACCTCGCCCGCGAAATCCAAGGGACAGTCGCAGTGGGAGGAAAAATTGGGCAGACACCTTACAAGCAAAGAGTGGCAAGATATCTTTTACAGAGCACACAACACAGCTCATGACATCTTGGGTACAGAAGCTGCATATAAGGTGGCAGCGTATTGGTATCTAACCCCGGACCGACTTAATCATTGGAACAAGAGACGCTCAGCCTACTGTTGGCGGGGCTGCGGTCAGACTGGCTCCCTAGTGCACCTACTTTGGCTTTGCCCCAAGTTAGTGAGATGTTGGGATCTAATATTACATGACATAAATGACGCCTTTGACACAGACATCCCACGCTTCCCTGCATACATCCTGTTGGGCCTTCCCAACCGCCTGACCTTTCCTTTGCGCTCCATGAGAGGGAGGCAGATAGCCATAGCCCTGAATGCCGCGCGCCTAGAATTACTAGCCCACTGGGGTTCTAAGAAAGTCCCTGACCACTCTGCTTGGCTCAGACGGCTATGGGCGGTGTTGGGCATGGAACGATTATCCCTGGTGGCAGACGGCAAAGCAGATGTTTTCCAGGAACTTTGGGCTCCTTTTATAACCATTCTTAGTAAGGAGCTCAGAGAAGTCACCTGCCCTAAGCTCTTACAGATTTTGCGACTCACTGATACAGACCAACCTCATAAGCCACGGGAAACTTTGGGCAGGAGCCCCCACGAAGCTTAGACACAGACCTAACTCAGGGTGCGGAGGGGAATGGGTGGGTGGGTGGGAGGGGGGTACTGCTTCTTTCTTTCCTTCTTCCCACTTTGCTTTCCTATATGGCTCGTTGCCAGGTTAGAAATTCACTTAAATGATGTCATTTGCTAGAAATAGCAGGAGGCCAGAAGACCGAGCTTACTAAACAAACTTCTTGATGAGTAGCCTAATGTAGCCCAATGTAGCCCATAGCCTACGCTGCCTGCCTACGGGTTGTTGGCATTTAGCTGTGTTAATTTCTTAAGACCATTGCTTCCAATGACGGCTACTGACTATGTCTCTCTGTAAGTTTTCAATGCAGTGCTTTGATATAAACAAATAAAAAGAGTTATTCCATAAAGATGCAGGGTCTCTGTCCCTGCATCCTGGAAAATAAATGAACGGGCACATAAATGGGAAGGATAAGTATGGCCTGAACCCCATGTCCATGTGGGGGTCCTTAAGGGAACCCCTCTGAATAAATAATATAAAAATGATGTTTTTCTATGGTGTTTTGAGATTATGGGATTGGGTTCAGAGACTGTGAGATTAATAAATCCTAGCTAAGAGCTGCAAACCTGGTGCAAGCTTCATGAGTCTCTGTTTGCCCTTTCTCGGGTTTTGCGAACCTGAAACCAGGTCCGCAGTCCAAATGGGAAGCCCAGCACAAGTCCATGAAGTTTGCCTGCGGATTTGCCAACCATAAACCAGTAAAAGGACAAAAATCAGGGCCTGGCCTAAGGGGGTTAGCTTCCTGCGGTTGCCCCCCCATAACCAAGTTATGGTTAACTTGGTTATATAACATAAAATGTAGGTTTCAAACAAACCTTTGGAGTGCAATTTGGGTTCTAAATAAAAAACGAAAAACCACTGAAGTTTACAAGTTCCGCTTAGGACCACAATTCATGACTCGCACAACCCGCCATGTACACCAAATGCGATGCTCTTGACCTCACATTTACACCACTAAATAACACCTAAAAGTGCAATGTAACTAAATACCAACACATGCTCAAATCAAAGTCATAGTCGCCTCTTTCATAGTGTTAAGGGTAATGTACTATCATCTCATCTGTACGTTTATTTACGACATTTGTAATTTCATTTAACATAAAAGGTGAGGTCATGAGCATTGCATTTGGTGTTAAGTTTGGGCAGTTGTTGTGAATTTTGAATTACACAGTTACCTGTTATGCTTCCCTTACATATATATTTCTATTGAAAAAGCTGACTTGTTATTTAAAAAATTCTAAATTTACCCCAAAAAGCAGAGGCGAGAGAAAAGCACAGTGAAAATTGCCACTTATGGTGAGCAATGGACCAATCCCAGTGGCATAAAGGGATGGGCCAGCTGGTACCTGTGCACGAGCTGCATTCCTTATGCTCCCCCTTGTACAACATCAGCATGCCTGTTCGGAAAGATGAAGAACACTTGACAAGCAAAAAGAAAGCAGTACTCACTCTAGTTAGCTTCGTTTGTAGGAGGAGATAGGCCTGTAAGGGAAGTAACAGAAAGAAAACACGAGATGTAAAGAAAATGTAGATGAGACAGTAAAATAAGCAGAGAAAATAATTAAAGGGGAAATAAAAAGAAGAAACATAAAAGTGAAAGAAAGAGAAATAAGAGAGTGAAAGGGAGTGAATAATTGGGAAGAAAATCTATATTAATTGTACACACACAGACGCCATGGCAGTGAAAATAAATGTGGCCCAATAACACATTATTTAGAGAAACCATACTAATCTAATAAACGCACATTCACCCATTACAGTATAGTGCAAAGGTCAAAATCAAGTTAATTAGCATAGTACAGCTAAATTGACATGAGAAAAACACTTTTTACTGCCCTATAGCATGCATGTAACAATTACTTTACACATTGGAATAACTCTTAATAGTCATGAGAACTCTGCTGCACAAATGTAAGGCCTTGCATCCAGATTTCGATTAAATACCTTTGTTAAACCAAGCACACATGAAACAATACCATGCCATAAATCAAATATGTAAATGTGCAGAGCATAATATTCCATGTATTACTGCTGTTGAAAGATGAGGTGGACTCCATGACTTAATCAAGGCTTCACCTCTCGTGAGTTATGGCCGATTCCCACACTGAACAATTGTGATAAATAGCATATTACACTCTGCACATCTGCATATATACTATATACATACACATGCTTGTCTGCTATAGATGGCCCAACCAATTTTACCTATGGGGCATTATGTGTCCATCTACACTTCTTTTTTTTAGAGATACCATTGACCTGTTTGTCCACCCCACAGCCACATTTCACTCAAAGTGAAATTTGTTGCTGTGTCCACTAGTGTACTATGGGTGCAGCCAGGTCAGATTCTGTGTGCCCTTGCCGGGGTATTCAAATATATAAAATATAGGAGTTCAAAGGGCACAATATATAGTTAGACCACTATTTTTTACTACTGTAATTTCAGTTGTATCTTTTATTACCTTTAAAACCTGTTAAATGTAGTATTACCTGTTTTAAGTGTATCAGGCAGTACTCAAGGTTTTAGGGACTTTCTGTAAAGGACCGCTGCAATTAATCGTTTGCTGTCAGTTTTCATTAGTCCACGTTATCATAGATTTATTTGTTCTGCTTTTTATTTGACTCTTAGTGGTCATATTTTATCTGTATGAAGTAATCTACATTTCAATTACCCTTTCCCTGCCAATATAATAACTCCGTCAATAGAATATCGCCATCCAAATGAGCCCCCCGTGCCTGCTTGCCCTGGTAAAAAGTGCCCTTTACACAGGTTTGATTTTTCGTACCTCTCTTTTCAGAGAAAATGATTTATAATGCTGCAGTCTCCCCAGCCCCTCTGCACTGCAGAGGACTTGCACCCTCAACTGCTGCTTCTAACTACCTTCCTTTTTACCCTGTTGCTTTCTGCTTCAGGCATCTTTTTTGGTTGATTGTGTACTATTTTGGGGAATTTATCTTCTGCTATAGCTGTCTTTTCATATAGCTATGCTATGACATGCTTCGCTGATTCTTTTAGTGTTTATGATAGAATGTCATTTTTCTTTACCCTTTGCTGAGACTAAGTTTTTTTTCTCTCTAGAAGGATGCTTGTAATAAGTGGAGAATTGCTGCTTGACAGAAATGCGTTCATTCTGGTCTCCGAACTACACTTAAAAGCCTGAGATGTCTGGGATATGAATATAACATGGCAGTGGAAAGCTGAAAGGAATAGCCTCGTGCAGGAGATGGTGCCTCTTAGGTAGAAAGACGGGCAGCAGTTGAAATATCAGGCACTGTGGAGGTCTTCTGTACAGCTTCCATTTTAGGATGTCCTCATTCCACACTCCTCATCCTTACTTTTCATCCCTATTTCTCATCCATCATCCCCCTACTTCTCTTCCCTAGTTCTCATCCATCATTACTGCTTCTCATCGATACTTCTCATAATTTATCCCTACTTCTCATCCCCGGTTTTTATCCGTCATCCCTACATTTTAACTAGCATCCCTACTTCTCATCCCTGCTTCTCATCCCTACTTCTCATCTATCATCCCTTCTTCTTATCCATTACCCTTACTTCTCATCCATCACCCCTACTTCTCATCCATCATCCCTTGGTCTTATCCATCACTCTTACTTCTCACCTCTACTTCTCATCCATCATTCCTAGTTCTCATCCCTCACCCCTATTTCTCATCTACATGTCTCATCCATCATAGACCATCCATACTTCTCATCCATCATCCCTACTTCTCATCCCTCTTCCCTACTTCTCAGGCATCATCCCATCTTCTCATCCATTTCTCATCCATCTTCCTTACTTATCATGCACCATCCCTACTTCTCATCCATCGTCTTTACTTCTCATGCATCATCCATATTTCTCATCCCTCATTCATCGTCCCTACTTCTCATTCCTCAGATGAGACTTGTGCGGGAACAGCCTGGTCTGCTCTTAACTGGCTTCATCTACTATAAAGTTTAATACAAGGGCACAGAGAATTATGCCTTGGTCCGGCTCCTCCCCTTCCGGCTTTCTGGCAATTTCACATAGCACCAAGCAAGACTAGAACAAAGCTTCTCTAAAAGAAAACTGATCCTTTAAGAATTTTCAATGAGATCCTCAGTCCGGATTCCTATGTCCGTGCGCCCCTCAAACCGCGAGTTGCCGGAGAAGATCTTGTCTGCGGCATTTAGCCGCAGTTTTAGAAAGTCGCACTTCCTTTTGTTGCATGATGGTTATCACAGGCTTTAACCAATGTACTGGGTGTGGCAGGCAGTTTTGGGAAGCACAAATAACACTAATGATCTAAGGCCACTAACCAGTGTATCTTCTACTTGTTGTGCTGGGTCCCATTCCTCCTGACAAATCTGCAACCCACACCTTCTCCTGCTGGGTTAGTCTGATAAAGAAGGGGTGTAGTAGGTGAACATTGGGCACCGCGGTATCGGTAGAGTCTATGGTGACTATGGAAATTTACAGATAATCCAAGAGACTGGCTCTTAACCCTCTAGGAAGCTTTTCACAGGTAATGACTTGAAAATACATCTCACAATTTCCTTATACGTTACCCCGCCTCTGGTCGTTGTTGCTTATCATAAGAACTAAAACAAAAGACACACAGATGATGGATGGAATGCAGAGCAAATCAAACATTATTCTCCCCCAATAGATCTGGGTTAAATCCATCTTTCTTTTGCTCACCACGCCACCCCAGTTTAGACCCAGCCATATGCAAATCAGTCTTGACCCTATGCTTCATGGGAACAGTCCAGACCGCACTGCCAAGCCAGGTCTTCCCTGGACCGGAAACAGGACTGGTTTCGGGGCATCACCCCATATCAGCCAGGTTAGCTTGAATCCAGTGGCACAGTGAGCCCGGGACCCACGTCTGGGCATACCCAGCGCACTTAGGGCGAGAAAGCAAAAGACTCACAGATGATGGACGGAATGCAGAGCAAATCAAACATTCTCCCTTAGTCAATAGATGCTTGTTTCCAGTCCAGGGAGGACCTAGCCTGAGAGTTCGGGCTGGACTGTTCCCATAGGGAGCAGGGTCAAGACTGATTTGCATATGGCTGGGTTCAAACTGAAATAGCATGTGGAGAAAAAAAACGATGGATGGATTTAGGCCCAGATCTCTGTACTGGGATGAATGGATGACATTGTTCTGCATTCTGTCCATCGATTACTTTTTTGCATTTGTCACCCCGAGTGGGACGGGTATGCCCAGATGTGGGTCCCGTGCTCTCCATGCCACAGGAGTCAAGCTAGCCTGGCTGATGAGGGGTGAAACCCCGAAACCGGACCTAGGATGCTTGTTTCCAGTCCAGGGAGGACCTGGCCTGGCAGTTCGGGCTGGACTGGTCCCATAGGGTGCAGGTTCAAGACTGATTTGCATATGGCTGGGCTCAAACTGGAATGGCATGGGGAGCAAAAAAACAATGGATTTATGCCCAGATCTCTGTACTGGGGAGAATGCATGACATTGTTCTGCATTCTGCCCATCAATTGTTTTTTTGCATCATAAGAACTAAGCTTCATTTCATTGTACTGAAATTAAAATATTTGTGCATAACCATGCTTCAAGAACTTTTACATAGCAGTCATTTCGACATTCAGTTAGGAATATCTTTACCTTCAGTACAATTAAACTGTACGAGTATTATGTTATACACATTATAAAGTACCAATAAGTGCTACAGAGTCTAGTTTACCCATATGTATCAGTTTCCCTTCCTTTACATCAAATCACTATGTTTTTTGCAATTTATTTAACCAACTGTAAATAATACACATTTAGTCCCTTGTCAGCATATGGCATGAGAAATAGAATATCATTTCATTTAGCACAGACTAGTCTGTCAGCAGCAGGGTTAATGAGTGTAGTTATATGCAGTGCTTCAAATGGAAAAATAGTAGTGCAGGTACTCTGTACCAGAGTACCTGCTTGTTTCTGAGAAGTGTCTGTACCAGCTGCGGCCCGTGCAGGTAAGAGCAGTGGGGCGGTGGGGCCGGGTGGGGGAGATTTTGACAGACAACGATGAGGGAAAATTAATTATTTATTTAATTTTCCCTCATGGTTGTCTGTCGCTGTTCGATAGAATACACTGAGACACACTACAGGATACAGAGCTGTGGGCGGGTGTTGGGCTCAGATGCATATTTTCTTGTTTTCCCAGTAGGTGGGATTGACAACTGATAGTGAATGTTTATTCTGTAATTACTGTGTTTAACTGCATTGAATTTTGAGCTGGACCTCCTGTATCATCGCAAGGCCCTATGGGCTGTTTTCTATGTCTTTTGCGAATTAATAAAATCTGTTTACAAAAAAAATGGTTGTCTGTTGTTTTTTTGAACTGCATTTATATAGTGCTTCATACCTCTGACGAGGCACCTAAGCGCTTCCTGTGGATGGACAGCGTGGTACTCTGTCCATTTTGGATCGTGAGTGAAAACTCAGTGGGCTAAATGTAAATTTTGAATCTATGCCACTGTCGGTGTGTAGTCTGCACCTAATCAATAAATAACATCCACACAGAGAGGATAACCTAAGTGCAAAATGTTTTGTGAAGATTGTGCTGGGGTAATTCTGTGCCTGGCGAAGAGACTGGCCGAGGCCTTCGGCTCCAGCCTGCTCGTCTGGCTGGGATATGCTGCGTCATTGCTTTGTGGCGCCCAGGGCCCCTGGGCAATTTGTGCTGAGATGATGCGATAAGAGGAAGTCCACACTTGAGTGGCTGAGGGTCGCAGTGCTGAGGAAGGACATGTATTCCCCTACTCTGGGGCATACATAATTGCACTGGAAAGCTGGCAAGTTGTGCCGAAGACTGATGACTTGATCACGTTTTATGACAGCCGCCAGAACCACTGATGAGCAACTGAACGGTGTTTGAAAAGATGAATAGTGTTCGGGTTCTGTGTGACAAGGAGGACGAGAAGTACTTCAGGAGAAGGTCTGGGCGGAAGACGTGCAGGTCGGTAGGACAAGCAAAGTCACCGACCTGGAACTACAATGCGTCTGCACCACTGAGGCGGAGAAGTTGGAAATTAGAACTAAGGGACTTCTTGAGGATAACAATGTCTTCATTTTAAGAGATGTATGATCAGCTCATAATTTGTTAAAAAACATTTTTTTTAAAGTGGCAGGGACCAAAGTTTCACTCAGAAGACCATGGCTGGTGCTATGAAAGGTGGAGGATGCTGACTACCAAGACTGCGTAGTCTTGGTTCCAACTCATGCCTCTTTATTTCACCAGCAAACACTCCCTGGGTCTTTAACTCTTGCTTACAGGTTCTTTTCTATCCCTGCTTCCTGCCTTTGCGTTTTTCCTTCTTTCTCTTCCTCCTACATTCCCACTTTTGTGTTTTTCTCTCTCTTGCTCTGGATCAAAGTATGTTGAGGAAAAATAAATGCCAGTCCCCAAATAAGAGTACAGGTGGGCTCCACTGCAACCACTGGCTCAAATTAAGCACTGTGTGCAATGCTGCGGTTTTGTACCAGTTAGTGGGGAACTCTCCAAACGTAAGATTGTGACGCTTGACTATGTGCCTAATTTGTAAAAGAAAATAAGTGTAGAGGCCCAATGTTTTTCGGCTCCTGAAGCTGAATGCAAGTATTGCTGAATACCAATGTTGCTTACTTTTGATTCCATTTCATTCCTCTTTCTTCCACTATATTTACCTTCCTGTCTCTTTATCGCACTCTTGCAATTTCGTATTCACCCCAGCTTTCTACATTCTTCACTGTTTTAAAATATTTATCTTTCTTCTTTATCTGCCTTTCTCTCTCTAGCTCTGGGGCAAAAATTAATAATGAAAAATAAGTTGTGGTCACCAACAACAACCACTGGCACACATTAAGCATTGACTGTATTATATCCACAGCTGATCACTGTGATTAGGTATAGAAAATTAGAGCTTTCTGTTTGCGAAAGACATATTGTGGGCTTACCAACTACACAGAGAGGCTTTGAGCCCGTCCATTGCTTACTATTGGTTGACTTTACTGTTGATCTCATTTGCCTGTTACTTATTCGATGCTTGCATTGTCCATCTTGTTAATGAGGAATGCGAAGCCTTAGAGTTTAGTCTCTACCTTACACACCATGATTCCTTTAGAGGCACCCTTAACTATAGGCCCCCTGGCCCCAGAAGATGGTTCGTAACTCAAGTAGGCAATATACTAGAATTAGGCTTAAACACTACCTCATACACAATTTTGGGCGACTTTAATTTCCACCTGGAGCTAGTCGCGGACCATGACACCGCCAATTTGATAGACCTGATGCAGGGCGGAAATCTAGAACAACTTGTAACCGGACCCACCCATCAAGCAGGTCACACTCTTGATGGCATTTTTTCAAACAACCCTCAGCTATCCATTATGAATCTTCGCCCTCTAACATGGTCCGATCACACGGCTATACTGTTTAAGCTCATCACACACAACCACTCGGGAAACAAACCCCCCAAAATATTTCTGGAAAAGTATAGATGAGGAGGAGCTACTTAGACTGCTCTCGGCAACGAATAACCAGCTCCCAACAGATCTGGACCAAGCAACCAAATCCTACTCGAATTGGTTAGAGGAGGCAGGGAATGAGCTAGCCCCCAAAACTCGGGTACGCATCCACAGGCAACGGCCTTCATCACCCTGGTATTCACAGGAGCTCAGGGACCAAAAACTAGTTTGCAAACACAGGGAAAGAAGCTGGAGGAAGGATTATAAAGATGAAGATAAAAAGGAATACAAGCTGAGCTTGGCTCAATACAAACAAATGCTACAAAGCACTAAACAAAAGTACTTTACGGAAAAAATTCAGGAGGCCAAAAACTCGCCCAAAGTGCTGTTTAAAACAGTTAATACAATAGCCCACTCCAGTTCCCCTTCCATCCCAGCGAGTCAAGACTTATGCAATAAGATAGCCAAATTCTTCTTTGACAAAGTTAATGCCATTTTCCTTACCTTCTCAAACACAAAGCCTCCTGATACACCTATCTGCAGGAAAGAATTAAATGATAACATCGAACTTAACAGGTTCAGCCCCCTCTCAGAAGGGGATACCCATAATCTACTTGCCAAGGTGAAGTCAGGCTCCCCGTATGACCCCTGTCCGACAGAGATAGCTAAACTAGCGTCAAAAATTGTGGCTGGTAAATTGACATCTATTTTCAACTTAATGTACACAGAAGGATACTTCCCGAAAGACTGGAAACAGGCTTCAATATTACCCCTATTGAAGAAACCCCATTTGGATGCTAAAGATCCGAATAATTTTAGACCTATCTCCAGACTACCCCTTCCAGCAAAAATGATAGAAAGGAATATGAACGCCCAACTCAATCAGTTTCTAAAATCATCCCAGGCTTTGAACCCGACACAATATGGATTCAGAGAGGGCCACAGCACGGAAACGGCGCTCATAAAGTCCACGGAGGAAATAAGGACCATTCTCGATCAGGGAGGTAAGGCCGCCCTGATCATGCTGGACCTCTCGGCGGCATTTGACACGGTCCATCACACTTTACTGGTGGGCCAATTAGAAGAAATAGGAGTGAAGGGCACGGCTCAAAAACTCCTCAAATCCTTTCTCTCAGAAAGAACCCAAAGGGTCAAACTGGACAAATTTGAGGCTGAGGCATTCTCTTTTCCCTGTGGAGTTCCTCAGGGTTCTTCATTGAGTCCGACACTTTTTAACATTTATGTGTCCTCCCTGGCCCCCCTTATTGAATCCTTCGGTTTTAGCTTGACATCCTACGCAGACGACACCCAAATTGTCGTGGCGATACGACCCAAGCTGCTACAGGACATCACATCCAGCCTACAAGACTGCATGAACGCAGTAGGAACCTGGATGGCACAAAATTGTTTAAAGCTAAACTCCAGCAAAACGGAGGTTGTGCCTTTTGGCAATAATCCAACCTTCTGGACCCCAGACTGTTGGCCAAACTCCCTAGGACCACTGCCCTCCCCAACTAGAAAGGTTAAGAACCTAGGAGTATGGATTGATGATACACTTAGTTTCAAGGACCAGGTGAACTTCGTGGCATCTACCACTTCATACATTATCAGATCATGCAAGAAAATAATGCCGCTACTGCCTAAAGACGCACAACAGACTGTAGTTACAGCATTGGTAATGTCGAGGTTAGACTATTTCAATAGTCTCTACCTCAAGTTACAAGAAGGAGCAATGAAAAAACTACAAATGCTGCAAAATGCAGCGGCCAGACTCCTTACGGGCACTCCAAAATATGCATCTGTTAAAACAGAGATCAAAAAACTTCACTGGCTACCGATTAGGAAGCGCACCCAATTCAAGGCGCTATGTCTGGTCTTCAAGGCCCTCCAGGGAACAGGCCCAGACTTTTTAAAACAACACTTCCGTTGGCTCTCACCTAAAAGAGCACTCCGGTCTTCAGATGCTAAATTGGTGATGTTACCCCGGATGAAAAAAGCTAGCTGGGGCGGTAGAAGCTTCATTGCCAATGCTGCTAAAGCATGGAATACCCTCCCAATACATCTGAGACGCATGACCAATCTGATGGCATTCAGGAAGGCTTTAAAAACATGGCTTTTCACAGACTAGCCCACGCAACACTCTAATCTTATGATCCCTCTCGAGTTCTTCACCCCAGCGCCAGGACACCTCCGGGTAGCAGCTGCGCTCTACAAATGTAATTAACATTAACATCTTGTGTCTGTCCCTCCCCTGGAGCATTGCCAATTTACTTTTGTCCTTCCACTGCTCACATTTAGGGAAATACTTTTTTTCATTTGTCTTAAGCACTCTACAAGAGTGCATGTGTTTTCCAGCTATCTCTCAAATGTGCTTCTCTTCCATCCTCCAGTCTCAGTCTTGCTCTTTCTCTCCCGTCTGCTTCTCCCTTGCCCTCCTCCATGTTGCACTCAGCCTTGTGTGATTCTCCCTCTGTATTGCTTTTTCAACCATCTGCCTCTCACTCCAGCTCCACGTTGCTCTAACTCTCTCCTGTTTGCTTTTCTCCACTAGTGCTCCATGTTGTTGTCTCACCCACTTGCTTTTCTCTGCCCCACCCACGCCCTCCATTTTGCTTCCCCACCCATACCTCCTTGTTGCTTCCCTCTCCGTGTCCGCCATGCTTCTCCACCATCCTGCCTACCACGTTGCTTCTGCTCCCGTGTTGCTTTCTCCACCTGCTTTAAAAAAATGCTGCGTTTTTGTCTTTAATTACAAATCCAACTCTAATGGGTAAATAAATTTATTTTAAAAAGCACCGGTGTCATTTTGTACAGGTGCCTGGGCTTACAAAATTACGTTGGTGGCTGCGTTATAGGCTTTAATTTCTTTTATTCTTCTTCTTTAACCTTGCTTCCACAGTATTGCTAAAAACCATTGGCAAAGCCAATAGGTCCCAAAGGCAAGACCTACTGGCTTTGCCAATGCTTGTTTTTATGTTAGAAAAGTACAAGATTCATTGGGTATTGGTTTACAAAGACTTTGACCCTGATCAGCCACGAAAAGTGGAATAACTCCTACAAAACATAAGCCTGCTTTCTAAAACATTGTGTGGGATAAGCTACAGAGAGTGCAAGATCAAAAATCTAAACTGCAGCAGCATAACTGCGTCCCAGTATAAGCAATATACCTGAGCTTCAAACGTGGTTGAGAGCGCAGTTGAATTCTTGAAAAATTGGCAGGAATACATCTGAGATCTCTATTAAGAGTCCTGTTGCATCACAAACTCTCGGAGAACAGCTGCATTGGAAAAGAGTTATATCTGAAAGCAGCAACATTTTGAAAATAGGTACAAGTTGTTGATGCTATAAATATCGAGACTAATAGCTGCAGACTTTAAAGGTGGAGGAATTTTATAACAACTTTTCTAAACCTTCAACACACTGGGTAGCGAGCACCTTACACAGCACTGTTGGCTCTTAGGGGCAACAGGAGGCAATACTGGCTGTGGGCATTTCCAGAAAGGGTTTGGAGAGTTGGTGTAAATTGTATGCGCTACAAATTGCTTTATTGTAGTATAACTTTTTTGTTATCCTAAATGACTGTCTTTCGGGCTTTGGCCTTTGTTTTGTATTTACCATAGTTTAAGGTGAAGAAGTGGTCACCATGAAGTTCTGTGCAAATCCTTGGATCCAAAGTATGTCGTAAGCAACTAAACAACCAGTTGGCAATATACCCACTGTAGTTGGTTCAAATCAAGAGTGGCAAGATTTGTAAGCAGGCTCTACATGGCCACAAATGATGGGTTCTCTTCTCAGGTAATCTTCTAAAACCACCGACAACTAAGAAATCTGAAAATACGAGTTAGAACCAGGTCGCCACTAAATGAGGACCGGAATCTGTGACTGCGCTCTAATACCGCCACCTCTTTTTTTTTAATTGATGGAGGAACGTGGGGAGAGAAGACTGCCAGTCTTAGAGTTAATAAGGTGAATGTCTTCGTTGAGTGAGGTCCCCATAATGTAAAGCACATAACTGGCAGAATTTTTCTGAATCCCCTTTGGCACCACCTGTTGTCCCCGAGAGGTTTCTTGTTCTAATACTTGATTAAAAACTCGTTTATCATAAAGTATGAGACTTGCACATTTTATTTTCTCATTGATGAAGTCAACTGGGTTTTCTAATGATATTCCACATCTTTATTTTCTTGTAGTAATTATAAATACATCCAGGGGTGTCTAATTCCGTGCAATGATGTACATGATTAAGCATTATGATAGCATTTTTCTCTTTTTGTTGTGTAGGAAACCCCCTGATGAAGGGCCTTCGCGGGTCCGAAATGAATTGAGGATTTTGAAATATAATTCTTATGGGGAACCAGTAATACACCCCTGGATGTATTATTAATGAATACAAGAAAATAAAGATGTGGAATAACATTGGATGACTCAGTTGACTCATTCAATGATAAAAAAGGGAAAGTCTGATACTTTATGAGAAACACGTTTTGATTCTGGTATTAGAACAAGAAACCTCTTAGGGACAACAAGTGGGTCAAAAGGGTAGACACTATCCTAGCTTTAGGATTAGTGCAATCAGGATATTCACAAATTCGCACCTAAGATCAGAAGGTGCTACCCCCAGGAACACACCATAAACTTTTGAAACAAAATTACGAAGTGATACCTTCAGGAGTGCGCAGATATTCGCATTTAAGAATTTTTCTGACCACAGAGCGTGACTTTGCGGTGAGAACATTTCTGCCAGAGCGACCTGCCAGATCTGCCAGAGAGTTTGCCTTCAGTTTTCAATGTTGTATCTAGACCGCGAGTGCCAGTGCATTCACTGTAACAACGGGTGGGTTCAAACAACGTTTGCAAACCAATAACTTTGCAAATGCTACCTGTTTTTGAAAACAATGCTGTAAAATGGAAGATCAGAATTCTTTTGACAGTGGTTCAGTGGCTGCATGCTCAGGATTGTGGGACACCTCAGGTGATGGTGGTACAGACAGACCAAAGTCTGACCAAGACAGGGAGTGTGGGCTCACAGTATAAAATGTAGGCAGTAGGCACTGGACAGCTCTGCCTAGTGAACAGCCTAACAGCTGATGGCCCTCTACACAAAGCAGGGTCAGAGAATGACAAAACAGTAAAACTTGGTGCAAGGAGGGAGTGTACTGACAAAGCAGAGACCACTCAGCGGACCTGCACTTCAGCAGTACTCAATTAAGTCCTCTTTTTATCTCTTGTGAAGGGTAGAGCGGCTTTCTAGGCACTGTCTTTGTCTCTGGACACCTGTGGGTGGCTCGAGGCTTCCACGCAGGCAAGGTCAGCAGCAAGGAAGGCACGCAGAACTTCAGCAGCGTCTTCACGCTTGTTGTCGGCCAAACAAAAGTGGCAATACCAGTAACTGCAGCTACCGGACCCGGGTGGTGGGGCGGGGCCGAAGGACGGAACGAAAAATAAAAAATAAAAAACCCACTTACCTGGAATGGCGGGCCGCCGCCTCTCATGCGTCCTCCATCATCTTCCTGCAGACTCCCAGCCAGCAGCAGGAAGCACCCGGCTCAGGCTCCCCTGAGCCAATCACAACGCTGCAATGCAGCGTTGTGATTGGTCTAGGCACTGTGGTTCAGCGCTCAGACGGGGCCAGGGAGGCTTTGCATGTTCCTCACCAGGCTGTGTAATGCAGCCTGATGGGGAACATGCAAAGTGTGCATGACTGGCCGGCCGGCCCAAGAGAGCCGGCAAAGCAGTCGTGTGCCCTGCAGGAGTGCAAACCGCTCCTCTCCCTGCTCCCCCAGCCCCGCCCCGCCCGAGAGCCACTGACCGCTACAGGAAAACTAAAAATATAATAATGATAGTTATCATTTTATTTTTTATTTTGTTCAGTGGGGCGACGCTCCTCCACCTTAGCGGAGGAGCCGCCACTGGGCAATACCCATAGTTTCACGGTTTGGAAGCACCACCATCCGGGTCCTTGCAGGGTTGCCACTAAGAAATGTTATCAGAAAGGTTGGATGAGGAGGGTTGAGGCTCCAGTTTGTTTCCAAGTCTTTGGCAGTTGGGCAGCAGCCCCCTGCCAGTCTGAGCCAGAGTATTCTCATATTTTGTAAATCTAGCCCGCCGGGTTAGGTCAGAGTTGCCTCTTCACAGATTCAATGAAGGGTACCCATTGCCCTCTTCCTCTGTGGTACTGTTGTGGCTGCTTTCAGCCACATTCAACCTTTAGGAGCTTTCTCTGGCAGGAAATGTTGTGTATTCCCGCCTGAAAGGTGCTATGGGACAAAAGAACAGGTGAGGATGAAGTGGCGGTGCAGGGGCCTCCTGTCCTCGTTATCCTCTGTGATATGTATCCATCCTCCATCTTGTATTCTCCATTCTCACAAACGTAAACCTGATTGTGACCGGCACAGGGTAAATAATGACTAACGATGCACTAGTAATTGCAAGATATCGTCCAAGTGAACATATTCTGATATTTGTGATTATTGATGCCACACCAATTAACATGTCTATAAAAATGTCTAGGGATAGGGTTTTGAGTAAGAACAGGAAGATTGGCGCTCAAACTAGTACGCGTTATGTAAGTAATGCTACACAAAATTGTGCGGTGCTGCCAGGTCGGAGGAACAACCCAATAACCTCCGTCAATGTATGAGTCGAAGAACCCACACTGTACAAGTAAACACAATCCTGGGCACACGTATTAGGGGTAAAACCAGTAGTATGAGAGTCTTGTTCAGATAAATCACAGTTGTTGATGTCTGGATAGAGTTCAGTAATATTTATTGAGAGAGAACAAAATTATAGAAACAAAGCAACCAGCCGACACGTGTTTCGTCACAAGTATAATGCCTGTGACTCTTCAGGGCTGGGAAGGATACAAAAATTAAAATGAGGGAAAGAAAAAAGGGTGGGCTATACAAATAATAAAGATATTTTAAGGGGACGTTTGGGAAGGGGAATGGACTTTGAAAATAACTTGAAAAACATGAGTTTAAAAGGTGCACAATGAAACCAGTGACTCTCGTGAAAGTGCCGCTTTCATGAAGGAATCTACATGAAAAAGTTCGCGGGAAAACATGGTTGGAGATGAAGTGACAATTGAAATGTGCAGGGCACAGGTAAATAAGTGACAAAGTGGGTTTCAAGTGTTTGTACGTGATAGAAACTGTTGTTAAGCAACAGAATACACTAGCAAAAAGGATTACTTTCAATCATACACTGAGATGCAAAGACAATCGTAAAGAAGATAGCTTTGGTAATCGATAATGCTCAAATCATGAGAGATCCAATTAACATGCGGTATAACGAATAAAATAAGAATTTGACTAATCAAAACAACTTCGCGGTGCATAGGACCAGGGGTCCGAAGTAGAGTGTCAAACAAATTGAGGAAAGGAAATTGATCCTTCAAAAGTGAACGGATCGGGGAGGAGATCAACAGAGAGAACCCCATTGAAACATAAGGGATAGGTACCTTAGTGGAGTGTTCCATGCGAGAGAGTAAGGTTGCGAAAGACGGTGTGATCATCAAAATCGTCCCGGGGTTAGGGGAGGACTGAAGAATGTAGGTAAGCCAGGTTTGTTCCAGAAAGTAATTAGGGCAGGTACAGAGCCACGAGTCCACCTAAGGTACGTGGCACGTCAAAGGGGGGCCCTGCTGAGGAATGAAGAGAGGGAAAACTAACTTGAGGACCCATCGTATGTCAAAAACGATTGGAAAGGAGACGAGTGAGGGCACTATCCTGTGTGTTAAAAGGGAGGGCCGTCCAGTAAACTGTGCCTGCAATCGTAAAACTAATGATGCCGTGTGTGGCAGTAAGGTACAGCGCTAAAAAAAACATGAAAGTAGTAAGTAATTGCAAAAAAACAAACAACAACAATGAGGTGGAAGGAGAGGGGGGGCGGCGTGGGGAGGAACTTACCCTGTAAAGGGCTGTCGTCAACCATCCAGGAAGATGGGCGTGTGGAGAAGGCGGGTACGCCTACAGGGAGCCACGGCAGAGGCAAGAAAGATAAAAGGAAATGTATTAGGGGAAAATGGAGAAAACGGAGGGGCTAATGAGCCCGGTTAGTCCGTTTAAAGTGGCCAACTAAGACGCCAATTACCTGTGTGTAGAGTAATGAAGGCCGCGGGAACCTGTAGCCTTAACCTGAACCGGATGTGGAAGGCTGCGGAAAGGTTTGTATCCGCTAGATATACCGGCGCGGTAAAGAAAGACTAGACCGCGCACCGGTATACTGGTAGGTTGCGAAACACGCATGCGTGGGTGCATGTCAAGCGGAACTATGACCTCTATGTAGAGGAATAAAGTAGTAAACAGATTGAATAAGAAGTTTAAAGCAGTGTAGGAGGGACAAATTTAATGAAAATGGAATTAAGATGAAGGAAAAGAAATTGATAGCCAAAATGAAAATATCGGGCAGGAAAAAAAGGTAAAGGAAAAGGGAAAGAAAAGGCCGTGAAACAGTGAAGATGTGAAGCAAGTATAGAAGGAATAAAGGCACCGGGAATGTCCTAAGGGTGGGGTGCCCTTGACTGAAAATGGGTAAAAGAGCGCAGAATACATGGAGAGAAGACAGTGGACAGTGTGACTAAAGTAGGCATAGAATGACGGACCAAACATTACATGCAAAACACATCAGTTATGCAACCATTGGTTAGCGGAGCCGGGTGGTAGAAAACCACCTTAGGTGACACACTGGGTCTAGGAGAAAAAAACCATTTAAAGATATATGTTAAGTTAAAACGTGACATGCCTACGAGCGAATTGATGGAAATAAGTCACTCCATGAGTGGCGTATCAGAACCAGAAAACAAGCAGAAAAGTGAAATTACTGTAAAATAAATACGCTGTAAGTTATCAAAAGCAGTCCATGTGTGGGTGATCATTCACCCAGGAAGTAATGGAGCTCATTGTCCGTGTTAAGTCCGTGTTGTACTGTCCGTAGACGCATGATCCATGTTGCTTCCAGACGCCTAAGTCTCAGTTCTCTGTTGCCACCTCTGGCGCTGACCATTGCTACATCAAATCCGAAGAAGGAGAAACGTTTTGTGGTTCCTTGGTTGGGGCAGGTGGCCGCATGTACGGCCATGGGGTATCTCGTGTCTTGGTGTAGTAACGCTCTGAGGTGCTCTCCAATGCGATCTTTCAGTGGTCTGATTGTACTCCCGATGTACCAGCGTTTGCAGGCACACTCGAGAATGTATATCACAAATTTAGTGTTGCAGTTGATATTACACTTGATTTGGTACTGTTGCCCGTTTACTGCTGTGAAGTTCTTGACTCCATTCTGTGCTAATCTGCAAACCCCGCAGCACCCACATTTGAAAAACCCCAAGGTGTGGTTAGTAAGCCACATGCGGCCAGTACCGGGACATGGTACACTAGGGCTAAGTCTTGTTCTTAGTGTTTTGCCACGTCTGTAGGTAATTTGGGGTTTGGGGGTGATGACCTCTCTAAGGGTGGTGTCTGCCAGTAGAATGCCCCAGTGTTTAATGAGGCTTTTTTTCATGGCTAGGCCCATGTCACTAAAATCGGTGATGAGTCTAACGGGTTGGTCCTGTTCTGTGGTTTTCATCTGGTTTTTGAGTGTTTCCTTCCTTTGTATTAGATTGATTCTCTTTTCAGCTGTACAGATTGTCCGGGCACTGTAGCCTCTGGCTTTAAATCTGTGTTTCATATTTGTCAGACAATTCTGAAATTCTACTTCATCACTGCAATTCCTCCTTGCTCTGACGAATTCCCCGTAGAGGATTGCCTGAAGTTGATGGGAGGGGTGGGAACTTCCCGCGTGTAAGATGGAGTTGCATGATGTCTCTTTTCTGTGTAAACGGCTATGTAATGTGTCTGACTTAATGTAGATCTCAACGTCCAGGAAGGTGATACTGGAGGTACTGGAGTGACTTGTGAATCGCATATTCATGTTGTTAGAATTAAGATGTGTGCAAAATGCGTCTAGTTCATATTGTGATCCTGACCAGATTAAGAGACAATCATCAATGTAGCGTCCCCAGTAAATTATGGAGTCTATCCAGGGTGCCCCTTTGGGGCCCCAGATCCATTTAGATTCTAAGACACCCATGTACAGGTTCGCAAAAGAGGGCGAAAACTTAGAGCCCATGGCCACGCCTTTGATTTGTTTATACCAGACATTGTCATATATAAAGAAGTTGTTATTCAGAATTATGTCCATCATGGCAACAAGCATGTTAGTGTGTTGCCATAATGAGGCGGGTCTTTCATTTAGTAAATTGGTAATGGCTGCCAGCCCTAATTCTGGTTCTATAGTTGTGTAGAGAGATACCACATCCAGGGTGGCCAGGGTCATGCCAGACTGCCATTGAACGTCAGCCAAGATGCTCAAGATGTGTTTGGTATCCTGTAAGTGTGAAGGCAGGTTTTTAACCATGGCGCCCAGGAAAAGGTCTACATACTGTGCTAGCCTCTCTGTGGGACCTCCAATACCAGACACTATAGGTCTGCCTGGTGGGAATGGAGTGGACTTGTGTATTTTAGGCAAGGTGTATAGCCAAGGGAAGGTAGGCTTGTGTACTTTAAGGTAAAGATGTTCCTGATCATCGATAAGGCCTAAAGAGTGCCACTCAGATAGGCTTTTGTTAATAGTGGTGACAAGTGTGGCTGTAGGGTTGTAAGTCAGTTGTTCATAACAGGATGTGTCCTGTAATTGTGACAGGATTTCGTTATGGTAGTCAGTCCGATTCATTACCACCACGTTCCCTCCCTTATCAGCTTCTCGGATTATGATATCCGTGTTGGATGTTAGGGATTTCAAAGCTAATCGTTCGCCCCTGCTAAGGTTATCTTTGATTCTGCGGTTTGTGCCAACCAACTTGTGTTCGTGTCTCTCCATGTCCGCCAGGACTAAGTTATGAAATGTGTCAACCGAATTGCCCCCTGGTAGTATAGGTGTCCATTTGGACTTGGATTTGAGGCCACTGCTAAGAGTAAGGTCTGCTTCTATGTCTAGTTCTTGAAGAAGCCTCTCCATGTTGATTGGTGTCTCGTCACAGTCAGTGAGCGATAGGAGTAAATGTGTATCTTGTATATCCCTGATACTTTGTGCACCCGATGAGTTGTCGGTGCAAATCTTTCTAATATTCTGTGTGGTCGGTGGAGTGCCACAGAAGTGTTTCTTGATTTTAAGGCCCCGGACAAATTTAAACAGGTCTATTTTGTGTCGACAGGTATCTCCCTGTTCATGGGGATTGAAGCTCAAGCCTTTGCTCAATAAGGAAATCATGCCACCATCGAGATTGTGGGAGGAGAGGTTAACCACCTGTATTCCTAACTCTCCCTGGTTTATTTGCCCTTCCCGTTCCCGGACCTCAGTTTCTTTTTGTACTCTTCTGAGTCCTGCCCTCTTCCCTCTACGGGTCTTCTGTCTGGGGCTCCTGATCTTTGTTGCGTCCTGTTCTCCTTTCGTATGGCCTGAACTTCCCTTAAAAAAGACGACGTTGTCTGACCAGGTCTAATAGAACTTCTAGCTTGATTCTCAGTCTCACTATCGCTACTTGGGATCGTGTTAATAGAGGTGGAGCTAGATGAAAGAGAAGTGGTCTCTGTTCTGGTCTGTTTGTCTCCCTGATGGGCTGTACCAACCAACTTATCGTATTTTTTGGCGAAGGTGAAGACACGTCCCTCTCTGTAGTCAGCTTCGTCCCTTTTCAGTTGTCGTGTCTTTCTATCTTTGATTTCGTTCTGGTGTTTAACCAAGATATCGTTAAGTATCAAGTAATTTTTTTCTGTCGCTTCCTGCAAATCTAAATCAGTTATTTCTTTTTCAAGTTCGGCTATTTCCTTTTGTAATTTTACTACCTTACGTTCTGCGTTTTCAATAAGAATGTTGATCAGTGTATTTGAGTTGGAATTAAGGGTGTCCTCCCATTTACTTAGTAGATCGTCATCCAGATCATCGAATGTGGGGAAGATCTGGGAACGCAGTCCTCTAGGGACTCTATTGAGCCTGAGGTACTGCTTGAGGGTGGCGCTGTCCCACCACCTGGCGTTTTCAGTTTTCTTTAATCTCTCTAGTCTGTGTGGTTTTCTACCACCCGGCTCCGCTAACCAATGGTTGCATAACTGATGTGTTTTGCACGTAATGTTTGGTCCGTCATTCTATGCCTACTTTAGTCACACTGTCCACTGTCTTCTCTCCATGTATTCTGCGCTCTTTTACCCATTTTCAGTCAAGGGCACCCCACCCTTAGGACATTCCCGGTGCCTTTATTCCTTCTATACTTGCTTCACATCTTCACTGTTTCACGGCCTTTTCTTTCCCTTTTCCTTTACCTTTTTTTTCCTGCCCGATATTTTCATTTTGGCTATCAATTTCTTTTCCTTCATCTTAATTCCATTTTTATTAAATTTGTCCCTCCTACACTGCTTTAAACTTCTTATTCAATCTGTTTACTACTTTATTCCTCTACATAGAGGTCATAGTTCCGCTTGACATGCACCCACGCATGCGTGTTTCGCAACCTACCAGTATACCGGTGCGCGGTCTAGTCTTTCTTTACCGCGCCGGTATATCTAGCGGATACAAACCTTTCCGCAGCCTTCCACATCCGGTTCAGGTTAAGGCTACAGGTTCCCGCGGCCTTCATTACTCTACACACAGGTAATTGGCGTCTTAGTTGGCCACTTTAAACGGACTAACCGGGCTCATTAGCCCCTCCGTTTCCTCCATTTTCCCCTAATACATTTCCTTTTATCTTTCTTGCCTCTGCCGTGGCTCCCTGTAGGCGTACCCGCCTTCTCCACACGCCCATCTTCCTGGATGGTTGACGACAGCCCTTTACAGGGTAAGTTCCTCCCCACGCCGCCCCCCCTCTCCTTCCACCTCATTGTTGTTGTTTGTTTTTTTGCAATTACATACTACTTTCATGTTTTTTTAGCGCTGTACCTTACTGCCACACACGGCATCATTAGTTTTACGATTGCAGGCACAGTTTACTGGACGGCCCTCCCTTTTAACACACAGGTTAGTGCCCTCACTCGTCTCCTTTCCAATCGTTTTTGACATACGATGGGTCCTCAAGTTAGTTTTCCCTCTCTTCATTCCTCAGCAGGGCCCCCCTTTGACGTGCCACGTACCTTAGGTGGACTCGTGGCTCTGTACCTGCCCTAATTACTTTCTGGAACAAACCTGGCTTACCTACATTCTTCAGTCCTCCCCTAACCCCGGGACGATTTTGATGATCACACCGTCTTTCGCAACCTTACTCTCTCGCATGGAACACTCCACTAAGGTACCTATCCCTTATGTTTCAATGGGGTTCTCTCTGTTGATCTCCTCCCGATCCGTTCACTTTTGAAGGATCAATTTCCTTTCCTCAATTTGTTTGACACTCTACTTCGGACCCTGGTCCTATGCACCGCGAAGTTGTTTTGATTAGTCAAATTCTTATTTTATTCGTTATACCGCATGTTAATTGGATCTCTCATGATTTGAGCATTATCGATTACCAAAGCTATCTTCTTTACGATTGTCTTTGCATCTCAGTGTATGATTGAAAGTAATCCTTTTTGCTAGTGTATTCTGTTGCTTAACAACAGTTTCTATCACGTACAAACACTTGAAACCCACTTTGTCACTTATTTACCTGTGCCCTGCACATTTCAATTGTCACTTCATCTCCAACCATGTTTTCCGCGAACTTTTTCATGTAGATTCCTTCATGAAAGCGGCACTTTCACGAGAGTCACTGGTTTCATTGTGCACCTTTTAAACTCATGTTTTTCAAGTTATTTTCAAAGTCCATTCCCCTTCCCAAACGTCCCCTTAAAATATCTTTATTATTTGTATAGCCCACCCTTTTTCTTTCCCTCATTTTAATTTTTGTATCCTTCCCAGCCCTGAAGAGTCACAGGCATTATACTTGTGACGAAACACATGTCGGCTGGTTGCTTTGTTTCTATAATTTTGTTCTCTCTCAATAAATATTACTGAACTCTATCCAGACATCAACAACTGTGATTTATCTGAACAAGACTCTCATACTACTGGTTTTACCCCTAATACGTGTGCCCAGGATTGTGTTTACATGTCTATAAAAATGTTCCATCATACCAAAAAGACACCAAGGGCCTCCCTCCTGCCCTAGACTTAGTCTGGAAGAAGTGGCTAATCGAGAGGAGCTGCTGCCACTCAAAACGAATGAATGCCGCCATCAGTCAGGGCCCAGGCAGTGTAGGCTGAAGAGGCCGCTGATACTAGAGGGTGCGGAGACCAGTGGAAGGTTCTTCCTACACCCAGGGCCCACGTCCCTGAGGACCACCATATTCATAGTTTGAGTTATCCCTCGTGGTCAGGAGCCCCATACAGTCTTGCAAAAATGCAGGCAAAGTTACGGGCTCTAAGGGAAAATGGCGAAGATGGCACAACTGCATATGGTTTTGGGAAGATGTACAATGCTCGTCCCCTCAGTTGACAAAGACGGGAACCGATGGCTCGGATCTTGTAAAAACGAATACTTGTATATCGTAAGAGTTTATTTTTCCTTAGTTAGAGGGGCAGCTGGCAGGGGTTACATATCCTTCTTGCTGGAACAAGGCACTGTTTGACGTTCATACATATTAGTATTGTGCAAAAGACCCTAGTTTGTGGCACATGGATTTACACGACTTCCAGGCTCTGCAGCACTGTCGAGTCTTCCAGCAATGCCTTAGAACTCATCTATTTTTTTCAAGGGAAAGTCGTCCACTTAATGTGGTCATTTAATGTGCACTCCAGTGCACGAAAAGACCAAGTCAGCACCAATTACTCTCCCAGGAAGAAGAGGAGGACGCAGAGCTGCTCAATCTCCATGTCGTTAGCAAGAAATAGTGTTATTTCGCACGCCAAATGCCCATCTTTCTATGTGCTCTCGGCTGTAACGGTGCTGCATGACAGCAGTCATGTTTTATCAGCTTTAACTGCGTCTGTCTCTCACACTGCATGGGCGTCCATTCACAAAACACCAGGGGTAGTGGAGGTGACGTCACATGCCCTTTGACACTGATGACAACCCACAGCTGACTCTTAGTCCTACCCTTACACCCCAAAATAAGCTTTTACTTGCAGCTGAAAGAGAATGAAGTTGGGAGCAGAAACCGCCAGTGACGTAACAATAGCCCCCGCAGGCCCCGTGGTGGTGGTGGTGGTGGGGGGGGGGGGGCTCCGGCACCGTGCGGCACTGAGGGCTCCTGACTGGGTCTCGAGCTGGGAGGGGGGGGGGTGGGGGGGCTCCTCCAGGTACTTTGCAGGGAGGCCCCGTTAAGTTTCGTTACGCCACTGGTAACCGCAATCGATGAAAAGTAAATATGGCTCTTAAAGCCCCGTTTACTTTGTATCCCTGCAGCTGTCCTCGTGAATCCTGAGACCAAGAGCATTAAACATAGTGCCGGGTTTGCCAATCTCCAAGCCACAGTGGTAGCCGCTGCTCCTGACTGCCTCTCATCATGTACATGTTACGTCGGCAAAATTGACAAAAAATTGACAAAAAGTTCAAAGAGGTGCTGTACACCCTTGCCTGGTCGTACAATTAAACGGTGTCATCCGCGTATAGGAGTGGAGGCAGTGAATGACCGCCCACACTCCGCACATCCATCCCATGTTCAGTTAAGGCTGACTCCAGACCGTTGATGTAGAGGATGAAGAGAAAGGGGGCCAGGATACAACCCTGACGCAACCCTCTCTTCAAACTAAAGTGCTGAGTGCATTTGCTGGTCACCCCAAACCTCACGGAGGCGGTGAGACCCTCATGTAAATCACGCAGAAAACCCCCATGGACCCTAGCACATCCCAGAACTTAGCTCTGTTGATCCTATCAAAAGCCGAGCTAGGGTCCATGAAGGCCAGGTGAATTGCCCCTCACTTTGCCCCAGTATATTTGGAGATTCGCATATAAAGATTCAGGTTTTGTTCAACATTTCCCCGCCCTGGCCTGGACCCATATTGGATCTCGGACAGGACATTGTTGTTTTTTGTCCAAAAAGTGAGGCGGTCTATGAGCACCCAACCTATAATTTTAACCTCACTTTCCACCAGAGAGATAGACCGATAACAGGCGGGTTCTATTCTGTTCCCCTTTTTTAAATATCATGTAGATTGTTGCTATCTGTTCTGAGCACATCCTTCTTGGTTTTGACATTACTGGTCCTAGTAGCATCCTGCCTACTATTTCAGAAAGTTCACTGACATCATAACTTAGACGACTGCTGGAGAAGGTCAATAAACAAGCTGCATCAATAAACAGGCTGCATCAAGCCTCACCTTATATTTCTGGATCCTCCTAGATCTTGGAGATATGGTTGACAAAAGATAATCCTCTCACACTCTTTCAATAACAATGCAGTTAATAGAACCCTTTCTAGAGACAAGTCTGGTGAAAGCTTTTCTCCCACTCCTGAAAGTGCCACCTATGAACAGACTCATCCGATTATTGATAGGCAGCCCAATGAGGGAACTTGTGGATAAACGCTTTATGGGCCAAATCTGCCACACCCGTGTTATTGTTCAAAGTGGCCTTTCTGACATTCAAGGCCTTCTTCCAGGGGTCAGGTCCAATGTAATGATGGTGCATACTGACACTACCATAGCCCTCCTCTGTATCAGGGAAAATAGGGAGTGCCCATATGCTACATCTGTAGTGATCTATCGAAGAAACTCTGGCAGTGGGCCTTTTCACAGGGGCATATTCCTCAGAGTTTCGCCATCTCCAAGCTTCTGTGCTTGTTCCAGAGTCCCTTCAGAACGTGAGAGGGGTTAGTAGGCCTAAACAGGTATTTCATGTTATACCACATCTGAAAATGAACTAGACAGCCCTTGACAGCATCTCAGCTAACAGGGCATTTACACACGGATTTCTATACAACTCACATGAATACGAAATGCCAAAACGTCACCCAGAGAAGCACAGGGCATATATTTTCTATGAGTTGATCTTTATATGGATGAATCAGATAGGTTTTAGAGTCATGGGTGATGTCATTATGCAGTCCTCACCCCAAGAGATCAGGGTCTTGGACATGTGATTCCTGCTTGAGTGGCACATCCAGCATCTACAAACATCAGGCCTAACACCAGAAAGGAGAAGATTCTTCAGGACTGTCCTCAGTCACTCATTTTGAATATCTGACCACTTATCCTTGAAATTATGCACCTGGCAGCTGCCAGGGAACCCACTACTAGAGACCATGTAAAGATTGTCTTGGGCAATTGCCCAATGGCATCAACCCACTCTCATGCTGTAAGGACAGTGTCAGGTCATTTTACTGGCATCTCGCATAGTTAAGTGTGAGAATAGATGCCAGAAAACCCTACCGGATGTCGTAGGGGTCTACAGGCTTTGGGAACCATTCCCCACCTCTAACAATGCAATCAAACACACCCTGATGAGCATAGTATTGTAAGTACTTTTTTACCTCAGGACATCAGAACTCAACCTACTCTTTTCACATGTAGGAGACGGCTAAAAACTCACTTTGGCCACCTTTTCATTAAATAATTCAAATTGCCCAAATATTCTTTCAATCTGACCCTACTCCAAATGTTTAACCTGTTAATTCTGAATTATGTGGATGTGGAAGTAAGTTATTGATAAGTGCATCCTATATTTAACTTACTTCAAATGTTTATTCTGTTCTACTGTGACTGTGTTCAAATGAGTTTTCTATTAAGTGCCTTAATGGTCTCCGGCATGGAAGTAGTATATAGCACTACTACTGTGTCTGCTCCGTCCTGTCAGCAGACAATCTGACCGTCAGTATTTTTAAGCGTTCCCTCTGCCACCTAACTAAAAAGCCTTTCAGACAGTTTTTTTGACCACAGTGAACTCTAAGTTGCCCAGCAAAGACCTTTCTTTTTATGTAGTAATCCACCAGTGACATTCTTTATGTGGTAACTTCTCTCTAGAGACGACTAGTTGAATCACATAGGCCCAGATGTACAAACCTTCCCGTTTGGATTTCTTAAATAGCGACTCCGTAGGACTCGCTATTTAAGAAATGCAAAAGGATATGTACTAAATTTGCGATTCCCTAATAGCGATTCCTACAAAGTAGGAATCGCTATTAGGGAATGGCAAATAGGAAATGCCATTGCATTCCGGCCTATTAGCAAAATAGGAAATGGTTTGCTTTTGCTAAATTGCGATTTCCTAATAGGAAATCGCAATTTAAGAAATATAAAGCCAAGGGTGCCTCCGGGCTTAAGGCACCCCTGGCGGCACCCCGAATTTCCTACTGTTCATGTAAGTGCACATATGCCCTGGGGGCATATGTGCACTTCATGTCACATTAAAAAATGCATTTTTTAATTTGCACATAGCATTGCCTAAATGCCAGATTCACATTTATTAAATGCTACGTACATGTGCTTAAGAAATCGCAAATAGGTAATCCCTATTTGTGATTCCAAAATTGCGGTTGCAATTTGTGATTTCTACTGGGTAGAAATTGCAAATTGGGACCGGTTTTGGCCCTTTGTACATCTCAGAAGGCCATTTAGTGTTTCTTAACGGACCAAAATAGCGATTTGCCACATTAAGCAATGCTAAATAGCTTCGTATATTTGGGCCATAATTATTTAATCAACAAGTGGTTCTCCAAGAGTGCTCCTGACATGAAGGGAGAGGGTGTTAGCGAAAGCAGTGCAGTAATTATCATCGTGATTACAAATTAGTCAGCCTCCAAGCAAAAAAATACCCTGCAGTAGGCCACTACATGTGAGCCATGGCACGAGCAGCCAGCCAACTCAGCTAGTGGAATCTTTTGGGTATATCTAGAACAGAGCGCATCCAGAAAGACTTGGGTGACAGCATCACAAAGTATTTGCAGCAATCCCATGTCCTATTCTGATATAGAAATCTCCACCCAAGGTCACAGTGTGTTTGTGCTGGTGCAGGAGACCACTTAACTAATGCATGTAATCACCTAAAATCTGTTCCTACCCCCACAGTTACCAGCAATGTAGACCCATTCTGCTGCCAACTATCACTCCATTTATTTCAAAACATGGGGCCTTATTTAGGCTTTGGCGGGCAGCCTGCGGTTCATCTGGTTAGAGGAAGTCATTACCCCTCTGCCATCCAGGCCAAACCAAAATACGAATAACCCTAAAAACCCTGAGAGTTTTCTACCACGGTGTGGGGGTCATTTTTAGGTCGAGGCTGTGCAGTGCCTGCGCTGTTCTGCGAGGCATGCTGTATTCGAGTAAGGACTTGAAGCTACGCCCACTCTCCGCCCATATTTTTCATTGGCTTGTGTCATTGTCCTTTGTAAATGCTGGCTTCTGATTCGTTAATAGGCTTGTTAGTCCCTCCTTAGTACCGCCTTGTCTTCATTTGTAACCTCCCATGAGAACTGGCTCTTTTACTTCTGTTGTTACACGGTATGTCTTATTTAATCTGTAAGCACTATTTTCTTTAATGAGTCTCTCCTACTGCAGGCACAACATACTTTCCTGCAACTTCAGCGCGCCATGCGCACTTTCACTTTCCAAACAGCCCAGTACAATGGCTGCCGCTTCTTTGAAATGAAATAGGTCTCGCATTTACAAGAGTTTGAGCTATTGGCATTGTAAATGACAATGCCTTTTATTTATGTGTTAAGTATCAAAACAGATAAATAAAAGGCATTGTCATTGACAATGCCAATAGCTTAAACTCTCTCAAAATGCGAGACATATTGCATTGCAAATGCTTGTTATTTTGTTCTGTTCGGAACCAGCAGGTAAAACCTGAAGGACCAGAACAGAAAAAAAGTAAATCAGCCGTCTGCTGAACATAGGGCAGATGATCTGATGTACTAACACCAATGGCCCCAACTCTGTTGGGCCCTCGGTGTAGGGTTTCCACCTATCGAGTCAGAGGGGGCACTGCCATCAGACTCCAGTCAAATCTAAATAGAGAGGGCAAAACGTCAGTGTGGCAGACAGTGTACACCACCACACTTGTGCCAGAATGCCCTGTCTGCCAAAATTTTAAATCAGGCCCTTTGTCGAAGGCTCAAGATCTTAACCATGCTACCATAACCCTTTTACTAAAAACAAACTTCTCCACATCTATGCCTTATGCAAGTGTTCGACCTCCCTTGCAACAGCAAGGGTCTAGAGTATGATTTGCGATAACTTTGCAACTCTCTGCTGTTGTGGTACTTAACCTCATAAGTGACTTTCAGGAGTGCGTCAACCCTCTGTGCGGTACTGACTCCACACTTAGGAATCTAATAAAAGAACTGCCTATGGCCAAAGATCAGGGTCATGTCTCTGCAGTGACTCTTCTCAACATCTCTGTGTCCCTTGGCACAGTGGATCACAACATTCTTCTCCATCAACTAGATGCTTCCTCCACAATTGAAAGGGGAAAACTTTGGGGTTCAGGGCTTTTTTGGGCAATCAAACACTGCAGATTAAGGTGGGATGCGTTTTTCACTCATTCAACATCTACGGTGTGCTACAAGGATCAGCGCTCTCTTCCTTTGGCTACCCTATTCACATAGATGACAAACAGATCTACCTGAGGATCTTAGTAATCAACTAAAGTAATAATGTGCCTCCTCAGTCACTGGTTGATCTCAGGTACCTTTGGCAGAACTATACTACAACCATTTCAGAAAAACCCTGCTGTCAGAGCCCCTTTCACAGGGCCACAGGGAAAGCAGGAGCTACTAGGCCCAACTGTGGGAGTTGTGGCCTTCTACTCCTCACATCCCAGGCCCGAACCACTATGAATCCTGAGTAACTGGGCCAAGGACTGCCCCTTCAGCACTTGTTTCTCAGTGGTGGCAAGGGTCGAGCAGTCAAAGGCTCTTCAGAGAGAGGTAGGTGTAAGGCATGCGGGGGCTCATAATTCAAAATAACCACAGTGATCCCAACAAGATCATTGTCCAGTCCAATACTGATCTTTGGTGTGAAAAGCAATATTTATTAATCACGCTAAACACAGCATAGTAAATAATCCACACACGTAGTCTAGCAAGACTAGCACACTTGTGTTTGTCAGAGAAGTTCTTCTCCTCTGCAGGTCCATTGACTCCAGGTGCTGCCCGCACTAGCAATGAGCATCAAAGTCTGGCTTTGGCCTTAAAGGTTAAGATCTCTCAGGCGGTAAACCACCATCCTTGAACAAGTTTCACATGGGGCCTTCAGAAGAGTCCAGAAGCCGGGGTGCTTCTCTTCCTCACTCACCCCAAAGAGCAGCTCTCATTGCACCCTTCCTGCAGTCGGAGTGGATGTTGTGCTCACTGAAGGCAATGGCTTCCGGGTAAAGAGGCTCCTAGGGGCAGATGTATGACCATTGCGTTTGCGGGACGCAAATTGTGATTTTTTGCGACTCGCAGAACTGAATATACTAATGTGTTTCAGACACATTTAGTGATTCCCAATGGGGTCACAAATGAACGGCCTCATCAATATTCATGACTCATGTCGCAATTTGTGACCCTTTGGGAATGGGCTACTGTCACAGGGATGGTGGCCTGCTGGGGACAGGAGACCACCATGTCTGTGTTTGCCTTTAAATCAAGCAACTTTTTTGTTCAAATGCAGCCCGTTTTCCTTAAAGGAAAACTGGATGCGTTTTAAAATAAAAATGAAAAGTTTTCTTTTCATTTTTTTAAGGCAGGTAGTGGTCCTTGGGACCACTGCCTGCTCTTAAAAATATTTTTGCATACATTCAAAATGGGGAAGGGGTCACCTGGGGACCCCTTCCCGTTTGTGACTGGCCTGCCACCTACTTGAAGTAGGTGGTAAACTGTGATTGTTTGTGACCACATTTGCGGTCGCAAAACAATCGTACATCCCCCTGAGACTCGCTACTAGGAAGGGATGCCCTTGGCACGCCCCTTCCTATTAGCGACTCGCAAACACTACTTTGTGAGTTGGTAATAGGTTACCGACTCGCAAAATAGGGTTTGTACATACTACAACCCTTTATAGAGGTAGCAAACGCCCCTATTCTCCTTTTGCGACTGCTAAAACGGTTGTACATCTGGCCTCTTCTTCTTTGTGGTTCCTGCTGGTAAGTTGGTGAAGCAGTGGCGCTCCTGCAAGTGGCTTATGTACTTGTCCCAGAATTCCTTCCTGGTCGTTGAGACTCCTCTAATATGGCGACAGCCTCAACTGTCCTAGTGGCATTTCTCCTGGCATACGGATGCCACAGATATGGGCATCGGTCCCGATCAGGCCAGATCATCCAGGTGATGGCCCCAACAGTCTCAGTGGACCACCTTCTATCATACAGGAGTCGCAGTCATGGGCGACGGCCCAACAATCTCAGTGGCAACCGGAGATGGCTTCAGGTGTCCCAGTGCCTAACTGATGGCACGCAGGAGTCACGAACACGGGCGATGGCCCGCAAGTTCACAGCAGCCCAGACTGGGTTTGCTAAGTTGACCTAGAGAGCAGACTGCTCTCTTGCAACACCAGTCCGAACTGGACTGGGCACCTCACAATCTGGTCGCTGGGATCCACTCACCAAGATCCCCACTCGGCCTTTCTCCCTTCAGGCTCTCTCTCCTCTTCTTTACAGGGTAGATTGGTCTTAGCATGCAGGCAGAAGGTTGGTGCTCTAGGCAGAGGGAACATTTTCTTGGCTCCTGGGTATTGGCCACTCACCCAGATGGGAGACTGGCAGACCTTGGTCCCCAGTCCTGGTTCCAGCAGCAAGAAGTCTTGCTGACACAGTGCTGTTCAACAAAGTATGGGGCTCCCACCTTTGCAGTCCAAATCCAGACACATATGTGATTTAGTGTCTGGCCTTTGGAATCCATGTTGGGTGTGTCATCTCCTTTGAAGTGCTCTCTCCTCTGCAATGTCCATTTTCAACTAGACACCCTGTCGCAGGAATGGCTCCAATTATGAGTTACCACAACACAGTTCAAGGGAGCAACCGGGCATCACACCTGGCTGTCAGCCTCTATTGAAATATGCCCCGTAAAGATTCAGAGGGCTAAACCTTACTCTCCATCATGATTCCCTGGTAGCGCCAAACTTATCAGTCCCACCATATCCCTGACAATGACCCCAGGCTCCACAGACCAGTAACTCTACCTGGAATCAAAGAACCCTTTGATGTGCACAGAGGATGCTCTGCTCCTCTCCCTTCAGTGTGTGTGTCCCGCCTCAGCCCTTAGGAATATCAGCAATACACATCTCCTGTCTGGGGGCTGCAGTCCTCACCTCTCCAGCCTCCCTAGTAACCCACAGGCTTTCATGTTATGTATCGTACACAGGTACACACACAACCATCATGTTCTGTCCGGCTCTACATGCAGTCTACACAGGCCAAGGATGAGTTAAGTACACAGCCATGGAGTGGTATACCAGTGGCCAGTATGCCCCAGTTCATTAACACCTGCTAAAAGGCCTGTTCACATTAAGGGTTCTAATGAACACAAAATTGGCATGCTGCCACCACCATGTTTGATCTACTTAACTCCAGGTAAGGAAAGTATCCCTCTACCTTCACGTGGGTAGCACTTTGTGCGCCCCCCCAGGTGTAAGCAGACTGCATTACCATGAGGCATGCCTAGGTCATAGCACACACGCATGATCCATGTTCTTCCATGATAAAAAATCAGTACCAAGGATCCAGATATCGATGCAGTTGGAGCACTCAGGGCAGAGGTGTGCGTCCGTCACCATACAGGGGACTTTTCCGTGACAACACCTGAAAACTGAGCTTTAACAGTATGCATTCAATGAAATCCTTACCTCCAAGGGACAGTGACTGAGGAATATTGAACTATGGTTGTCAATTAACTTATTGGGCTCTTACTCCTACTTCTTGTATTTTACCTAATGCTATGGAGTAAAGAGAAGGCAACATCTAGTGCAATACGAAATATATAGATAGGATGACGCTTCAATAGGAAATAGATTTTTGGGTTTTTCTAGTAACTTTGGTGCCGTTTCACAAATCTTCACCCCCCAAAAAAGTACCATCCAGCTAAGATCCTTCATGGCCATTTTTGAAGCAGGGACCAAGAAAAGGGGCAGGGTCCGAAAATGCCTTTCCCCCATCCAATTTCCATAGTAAAATTGAACTGCGATACAGAAATGGAATTACCCCAAATTTGTCAGAACGCGAGATCTTTACCAAGAAAGTGTGCTTTTGTGATTTGGTAGAAATCCGTTCAGTAGTTTTTTGAGAAATTAAGACTTAAAATGTATAGATAAACACTGACTGTTTTTGAGGTCTGAAACGGAATGAGTACAAACTCAATGAGTAGATCAGAGACCTGCTCTCTCCCCCAGCAGCTCTGCTGTTGTGCTGCTGCCGCTGACCCCGTTTCACCTCTGTTGGTAGGTGTTCGAGGCATCGCTGTCTGTCTCTGTGTTTGTGCCCATTTTGTTCTGTCCTTGTCAGTGTTTTGTTATTGTGCCTTTGGTGTCTTGTTATTGTGCCTTTTTTTCCTCTTTGTGCCTTTTTGCCTGTTTTTCTGTCTTTCCTGTTGTTCCTGTTTGTTTCCTCCGTACCCGTTCTTCCCGCCGCTGCTGCCCCCGCGGCTCCTCCCCCTGCCGGTTCCCGCCTCCCAGCAGTGCTTCCCTTCCCCCTTCCCTATTTAATGGCGGCCGCTGCTCGGGTGTCCGAGCAAGACCTCTGACCTCTGCTCTCTCCCCCAGCAGCTCTGCTGTTGTGCCGCTGCCGCTGACCCTGTTTCACCTCTGCTGGTAGGTGTTTGAGGCGTCGCTGTCTGTCTCTGTGTTTGTGCCCGTTTTGTTCTGTCCTTGTCAGTGTTTTATTATTGTGCCTTTGATGTCTTGTTATTGTGCTTTTTTTTCCCTCTTTGTGACTTTTTGCCTGTTTTTCTGTCTTTCCTGTTTGTTTCCTCCGTACCCGTTCTTCCCGCCGCTGCTGCCCCCGCGGCCCCTCCCCCCTGCCGGTTCCTGCTCCCGCCTCCCAGCTGCGCTTCCCTCCCCCTTCCCTATTTACTGGCGGCCGCTAGCGCGCAAAAGGCAAGCCCATCTGCACCCGTCCACGACCCGACCGCGCCCAGTGCCAGGGACCCCGGTTCTCCGACCTCCTACCGCTACGACTCAGATGCCCTCAACCCTGGGAGGAACAAAAACTGCCAGCAGTCTACGCCGAACACCACCCATGGCCAGTTCTCCTGCCGACACTGCCAACAATCCTTCACCATCCTCTGCACCCCCACGACCGCTGCACCCACGCCGGACGCCAGCACCACCGAAGCCCTGAAGTGCATCCTCCTCAACGTGCACTCACTGCACAGACATGCTGTAGAGATCTGGGACCTCCTCGACACCTGTAGAGATCTGGGACCTCCTCGACACCCTCTCGCCAGACGTCGCCTTCTTCACGGATATCTGGACCAACGCCTCCTCAGCCCCCGACATCGCCTCCGCCATTCCGGACGGAAGAGCTCCCATCCGACTCTTCACCTCCAGCACGAGCGACTCCCCCTCCACCACCGAACACCTTCACTTCCATATCCAGACCAGCCCTAGAACTATGCTTCGTGGCACCCTCGCCTACAGACCCCCCGGGCCTCGGACTTCATTCACCACTACCATCAATGACCTCATCGCAACCCACGCCATCTCCTCCATGGACTACATACTCATCGGAGACCTGAACTTCCACCTCAACAACCTCAGCGACCCCAACTCCTCCGCCCTCCTGGACAACCTCGCCAACATCAGACTGAAACAGCTCGTCACCACCCCTACCCACAAAGCAGGACACACCCTCGACCCCATCTTCGCAGGAGGGAACAACATCCACTTCAGCCACACTACGCATCCCCTCTGGACGGACCACCACTGCATACACTTCTCTTTCATCACTGCCACCGCTCACAAACCCACTCCACGCCCACCGTGAAGGAACTGGAGCAAGGTCACAGAGGAGCCCCTCAACTCCACCCTCATCCACGCCCCCCCCCTGCCTCGATTGACACCAACTCTGCAGCCAAGGAACTACACCGCTGGATCACCAAGTGCGCAGACAAGCTCACACCCCTCCGCACCCCCAACAGACAACGCCCCTTGAAGGCCACCTGGTTCACCACCGACCTCCAAGAAGCCAGACGCTCCTGCAGACGGCTTGAAAAACGATGGAGGAACAGCAAAACCACTGAAGACCAGACCACCTACAAGAACGCCATGACAGAATACCACCAACTCATAAGATCCACCAAGAGGACCTTCATCCGGAACAAAATCCTCACCAACTTCAGCAACTCAAAGGAACTCTTCAGCATCATCCAGCAATTCACCAAACTCCCCAGCGAAGCCACGGATGTCACACCCTCCCAGGACCTCTGCAACAAGCTCGGCTCCTACGTCCACCTGAAAATCAAGGCCCTCTATGACAACTTCAGCGAACAGACTCCAGAAACCACCCTTCCCTCCAGCAACAACAGCCAGCCCACCATCACCGCCTAGACCCTGGTCACCACCCAAGATACCACCACAACCATGAAGAGCACTCACTCAGGAGCCCCCATGGACCCCTGCCCGCCGCACATCTTCCACAGAGCCGCCGCCATAGCGCTGACGCTATGACGCACCATCAATGCCACCTTCGAATCCGGCACTTTACCCGACGACTGGAAACGCTCAAGTCAAGCCCCTCCTCAAGAAACCTTCTGCAGACCCGATGACCTGAAAAACTACTGACCCATCTCTCTCCTCCCCTTCGCAGCCAAAGTCACCGAGGAGATCGTCAACGCCCAGCTGACAAACTTCATCGAAGAGAACGCCATCCTCGACTCGTCCCAATCCGGATCCTGCAGTAACCACAGCACTGAGACCGCCCTCCTCGCTGCCACAGACGACATCCGCACGCTCCACGACCAAGTCAACACCGCGGCCCTCATCCTGCTAGACCTCTCCGCAGCCTTAGACACCGTCTCCCACCGCACTCTCGCAGCCAGACTCCACGGTGCCGGCATACAGGGAACTGTCCTCAACTGGCTCCGCTCCTTCCTCGTTGGCAGAACCCAAAGGATCAGACTCCCGCCTTTCCTCTCCGAACCCACAAAGATCAACTGCGGAGTACCCCAAGGATCATCGCTCAGTCCCACGCTCTTCAACATCTACATGGCCCCCCTCGCCTCCATCGTCAGACAGCACGGACTCAGCATAGTATCCTACACCAACGACACCCAGCTCATCCTCTCCCTCACAAAGGACCCCGAAACCACCAGACTCAGCTTCCAGGAAGAAATGAGAGAAGTCGCAGCTTGGATGAGCAGCAGCTGTCTGAAGCTCAACTCGGAGAAGACAGAAGTCCTCGTCCTTGGACCCACCCCCTCAGCTTGGGACACCTGGTGGCCCACCGCCCTCTGCAACCCCCCCACCCCCATGGACCACGCCCGGAACCTCGGCATCATACTCGACTCCTCCCTCACCATGACCCGCCAGATCAACGCCGTCATTTCCACCTTCTTCAACACCCTCCGCAAGACTTTCAAGTGGTTCCCCCCCGAAGGCAGAAAAACCATCACCCACGCACTCATAACTAGCACATTGGACTATGGAAACCCCCTCTAAGCCGGAATCAACAAATCCCTGCTACTCAAACTCCAGACCATCCAGAACACTGCGGCCAGACTCGTCCTCGGCCTCCCACGACATGAGCACATCACCCAACACCTGCGAGACCTCCACTGGCTCCCCGTCGAGAAGGGAGTAACCTTCAAGATACTCACCCACGCCAACAAATCCCTCCACAACACCGGACCCAAATACCTCAACGAAAGAGTGTCCTTCCACCTACCCAAAAGAAACCTCCGCTCTGCCGACCTCGCCCTAGCAGAAACCCCGTGCATCTGCAGAACCAGAGCGGGTGGAAGTGCCTTCTCCTACATCGCAGCTAAGGCCTGGAACGAGCTCCCGGTCAACATCAGATGCTCCCCTACTCTGCACACCTTCAGGAAGAGCCTCAAGACCTGGCTTTCTGGCTGACCCGGAGCTGCACCCCCGCGCCTTGAGACCCTCACACGTGAGTAGCGCACTTTAACCCCCTGATTGATTGGTTGAGATCTTAGTCCAATGTAAATTTATTCTTTTAATTAAGAAATATTTTTCTTAGGCCAACACGTGTTTCACGACAACATGTCGCTTCATCAGGTCCATAAGGTATATATTGAAAAAAGCTAATTCGGACAATTTATTACAATGTTTTTAAGATATAGTGGTCAATGATATGTTCTTAATGTTTTTCACAAATACTGTTTCTAAAATGTATTCTGTATTCTAATGTTTTAGTGTTCGTCCAGAGTATTATATTTCCATAGTTTTGGTGCGATGGCCGATAGCCAAGATACATCGGGGCGGGGGTCTGTAAACGTTCAAAATGTATGTATATTTCAGGCTGTGGAGGATCCACAGACCTATCAGATCATAAGATTAAATCTCATTGGCTGCCATCAACTTCAACAAAAATGTTGCAGCAAGCAGCTTCTGAAGAGCTTAAAGACAGATAAAAGATGGAATACTGGGCAAAGTTGGGTTAGATGTTAGATTGTTTTGTTCTTAATCTTTCAATGGTTGGAATATGCTAGGCCTGCACAATTGTACTGGAAGATAGCACCTGGCAAATCAAAAGATTAATGCAGATGTATTTACTGTACAACCTACAGATATTATACTGTAGCTTTGATACGCACTGCAGTAATTATTGATTGTGTGGCTTTCACTAAATGCCTAATGCTATTCTGATATATGCCAATAAAGAAATATTTTCAAAAAATGTTGCAGCAGCCATTTTAGGACTCATTCCCCTGTCCTGAACAAAAGAATTGAAAAAAAAAAATAGGGAGCAGGGTAAGATTACCCTGACCACCTTGTCCTTCTGGGGGAGTCCCACAGTGGGTACACAGTAAAAGTAAAGAAACAAAAGGTCTGGATCCTACCCTTTTCAGTTTAAAGACAGGGCCCGGGAGGTTGCCACATGTAAAAAAAAAAAAAAGGAAACAAAAGAAGACGAGTGGGGCGCACAGCCCCCCCCCCCTCCACCCTCTCCGAGGAATTTGATGGCCCCAAGGCGCCCATCCCATGGGTCCTGCTTATGTATATGTTTTTTAAAGAGGAGGGTGGCATGTGTGTGCCCCCTCACCGAGTCATCAAATGGTCCCGGGTTCCCATCCCCGGTGTCCAATGCAACCTTATATATTTGTGGAAGAGGGCGTGTGGCCCACCATTCTTGAGCCATATAATGGCCCCGGGGACCAATAGCAGACGATGTCCTAGGGACCACATCCTCCGGGACACTGGGTTGTTCCCTGTCCGGGAGAGAAAGGCAGGGAACAGAAATCTAAGTCCCCGTCCGTGCTCTCCCAGAAAGGGAACATAGGTTTACTCCCGCCCAGCAGGAGGTGAAAAAAAAGCTGCTCCTGCCGGGTGCAATCAAACCAATATAGCCAACTTCCACCACTGAGACCCTTGGTGAGTACTAGCTTGGGGACTGCTGGGGTCATGCGCTAGCCCCCCCCACCCCCCACAGTCCAAAAGGCAGTAAACGCATTGGGTGCCCTGGCTGGCTCCCGCCGCACCCTTGATGGCTGCTGACAGGGGAGCCAGAGGAGCCAAGGGTGCCATAGGCCTCTCCCATGCATTTCTTAATCCTGGTGGTGCCCCAAGAAGGGGTAGGGAATGCACCAAGATTTTTGTAAATGTTGGGGGCTGCAGAGAGCTCATCCTAATATTAATTTAGTGATGCAACAAGGTGCTATGTGGTGTAGAGATACAGGCAAAAACACACACAGTTGACTGTTTGTATTATGCCCCTCTCTTAGCTTAGTGTTGCAGATTCTTACCTTTTTCTGGTCTTTGGGTCTGATTTAGTGTTTAGTGGATGGGACACTCTGGCACAAATGTGACTAATATCCAGTCCGCCTTATTACAAGTGCCATAGCATTTGATGTACTTAAAAGATGGCAAACAGGATAGGCGTCACGTTTGTGTTGATGTATCGCAACCATCAAACTCAAATTTCGGCATTTTGATATGGTTGGAGGCTTATTTTTGTCACATTTTTGTACACTCATGCATGCTCTCTGTACATCTTACCAAAGGCCACATGTATCATGCATTTTACTGGTCGCAAACGGCCCGATTCTGTCGGTAAAATGCATTTTGGTATGTTTGAAATCCAATTTGCGATTCAGTAAAGTGTTACGGAATCGCAATTTGGAATTGCGAATACATACCGATTTGGTATTATGAAGGGGCATGTTTAAGGCGTCCCTTCCTAATACCAAATCGCAGCGGTTTGTAGTAATGTTTTGCAACCGAAATGCGGTTGCAGAACATTTGCATTTTACCACCTAGTTCAAGTAGGTGGTAACCTATTCGCAAACTGGAAGGGGTCCCCAAGGGACCCCTTCCACTTTGTGAATGTTCGTAAAAATGTTTTTTAAGAGCAGGCAACGGCACCATGGACCACTGCCTCCTCTTGAAAAATGAAAAGAAAACTTTTCATTTCTTAAACGCAACCCGTTTTCCTTTTAGGAAAACTGGCTGCATTTTAAAAAAAATGATTGCTTTATTCAAAAGCAATCACAGACATGGTGGTCTGCTGACCCCAGCAGGCCACCATCCCTGTGATTTTAGCAATTCCTATTGGGTCGCAAATTGCGACCTGCCTCAGTAATATTAATGAGGTAGGTCGATTTGCAACCCATTAGAAAACACTAAGGGGTCGATTCCGATTCGGGCCGGAAAAAGCACCGACCGACTCGGAGCCGGAAAAATTACCGACCGACACGTACCCGTGGCGCCCGACACGCCAAGTACGATGCAAGCCGCGATAAATCCGACCGACACGTAAGGAAACCAAGTCGACCGACCGAGCCGCACGGAAAATAGCAATCCGGCCGGAAAAACACGCGAATCCAACCGACCGACACGCACCCGGAACAAATCCGACCGAAACGTACCCGCCAACTCCAAACCGCAAAGTACGATGCAAGGCGCGAAAACCACGACCGAGTCGGACGGAGGACAAGCCGTACGACCGACACGCATAACAAAACCGAGCCGAAGCAACACAATAGCACCGCGACCGACGCGTACGCAGCATAGAAAACTGCACAAACACAGCGTGAACGAAACGGAAAACACCGTACGAGACCAATGCAGGATCCGACTCGGTCACAAGAACGTTTCCAACATACACAAACAACACAAAGGAAAAATCACCCAAAAAAGGCCAAACAAGCAATTACCAAGCCAATAAATACTGGGGGTGGGGACAGAGAACAAAGACACACCCACAACTCCACCTATATAAAGGACACAAATCACTACCATGAGCCTTTGCAAATGCCATTCCACTGCCAGCACCCAAGAGAAAGCAACCACACACCCACAGCTCATCCCTCACACAAGCCACACACCAGCAGCACACCAACAAATACCTACCTCACATACACCCAGCAAAACACACACTCACACACCCTCACCTGCACACCAACACACACATCACTCACCATCACCACCCATCACCATGCCCCCCAAGAAGAATCACAAGTTCCTAGATTGTGAATTGGAAGTCCTGGTAGACGAGATCCTCAGGGTAGAGCCACAGCTGTTTGGCACATTGGTCCAACAGACCCCCATGTCGCAGAAAACCAAGATGTGGGAGAGGATCATCAACAGGGTGAACGCCCAATCACCATGTCGGCGCACAAAGACCGACATCCAGAACAGGTGGTATGACGTGCGCAGGAGGGTACGGAAACTGCTAAAGCAAGACTACATCAACAGCCAACACACCGGCAGTGGCCCTCCTGCCAAGCCAATATACCTCAGGCCCTGGGAGGAGAAGGTGCGGGCCATCCTACCGCCAGTGAGCATATATGGACTAGAGGACATCCCAGAGCCTGGTGAGTACACAACAAATGTACACAATATACTGCCACAAAACACACACACATCACTGTCAAGGGGAGAGTCAAACCATGCACTCATAGCAATCACACAGCAACCAGAACAGAATCATCCCAAAATGTGTATGTCAGTCAGAGAAACACAACACATGCCATCAAAAAAGTCACATCCAACTGTGCCAACACATGTACAAACACAACCACAACTACAGCTAGGCAGTGGCACAAATAGAACTAACAAACACATCCACACATGTAGCCACCACAACAACACCAACACACAGTGAAGACCACTCAAAGGAAGGAATTCTGTGTATGCTGGCCAAGTCAGTGTAGCCAATAGCATCATGGGAGTCGCAGTCACACATATTGCCCGCACCAAAACTGTCCCATCAACACCACCATGAACCATGCGCACATCACAGGGAGTGGAGAAGGACTCACAAGATGGCTGACACTGGCTACTGCTGTGGGAGCACAAGGCCCTGCTGCCAACTGTGCACCAACAAACAGCAGGACACCACTGACTGACATCCTGAGAGACAACTTCCACTCCCTGCAATGCAAGCACGTTCCATGGTGGGATATCTGGCTGGCTGGGTGGGAAGGAGGACTCACAGCACTGACCATAGTCACCAGCACCTCCCCTCACACCCTCCCCAACACAAACTCCACAGTACCCACCTGGTAGAATGCAATGCCCTCCATCCTAACACAAGATCCCACAAAGCACCACCACCCTGGGTTATGTTGTGTGAAGCACAGGGACACTCTTGGGACTCTTAGCCAAACAACTGCCAGGACAACACTCCCAGCCATCCTGTCAGCACAGCCAGCCCACCCCACAGGGAAGCAGAGTCAAAAGGAAGGAAGCATGGGCATGCTGGGAAGGGGGTGGAGGCAATAGCATGATGGGAGTCGTAGTCACAGACATTGCTCAGCCTCACAACTGTCCCATCAACACCACCCTGAACCATGCTCACATCACAGGGAGTGGAGAAGGACTCACAAGATGGCTGACACTGGCTACTGCTGTGGGGAGCACAAGGCCCTGCTGCCAACTGTGCACCAACAAACAGCAGGACACCACTGACTGACATCCTGAGAGACAACTTACACTCCCTGCAATGCAAGCACGTTCCATGGTGGGATATCTGGCTGGCTGGGTGGGAAGGAGGACTCGCAGCACTGACCATAGTCACCAGCACCTCCCCTCACACCCTCCCCAACACAAACTCCACAGTACCCACCTGGTAGAATGCAATGCCCTCCATCCTAACACAAGATCCCACAAAGCACCACCACCCTGGGTTATGTTGTGTGAAGCACAGGGACACTCTTGGGACTCTTAGCCAAACAACTGCCAGGACAACACTCCCAGCCATCCTGTCAGCACAGCCAGCCCACCCCACAGGGAAGCAGAGTCAAAAGGAAGGAAGCATGGGCATGCTGGGAAAGGGGGAGGAGGCAATAGCATGATGGGAGTCGTACTCACAGCCCTACATCCCCCACCACATGGCCCAGCAAGCTCACACTCACGCATGCACATCCCACAGAGAGTGGAAAGGCCCATCAAAGATGTCTGACACTGTTGCTGTGTCGTGGGGAGCACAAGGGCATGCTGGGTACTGCACACCAACCAACAGCAGGACACCACTGTCAGCCATCTTGCCATTGCCCTCACACCCACACCCACTGAACTCCACACAAAAGCAAGTAAGTATGGGAATGCTGGCAAGTGGGGTGGAGGCAATGGCATGATGGGAGTCGTAGTCACAGACATTGCTCAGCCCCACAACTGTCCCATCAACACCACCCTGAACCATGCTCACATCACAGGGAGTGGAGAAGGACTCACAAGATGGCTGACACTGGCTACTGCTGTGGGGAGCACAAGGCCCTGCTGCCAACTGTGCACCAACAAACAGCAGGACACCACTGACTGACATCCTGAGAGACAACTTACACTCCCTGCAATGCAAGCACGTTCCATGGTGGGATATCTGGCTGGCTGGGTGGGAAGGGGGACTTGCAGCACTGACTATAGTCACCAGCACCTCCCCTCACACCCTCCCCAACACAAACTCCACAGTACCCACCTGGTAGAATGCAATGCCCTCCATCCTAACACAAGATCCCACAAAGCACCACCACCCTGGGTTATGTTGTGTGAAGCACAGGGACACTCTTGGGACTCTTAGCCAAACAACTGCCAGGACAACACTCCCAGCCATCCTGTCAGCACAGCCAGCCCACCCCACAGGGAAGCAGAGTCAAAAGGAAGGAAGCATGGGCATGCTGGGAAGGGGGAGGAGGCAATAGCATGATGGGAGTCGTAGTCACAGACATAGCTCACCCCCACAACTGTCCCATCAACACCACCCTGAACCATGCTCACATCACAGGGAGTGGAGAAGGACTCACAAGATGGCTGACACTGGCTACTGCTGTGGGGAGCACAAGGCCCTGCTGCCAACTGTGCACCAACAAACAGCAGGACACCACTGACTGACATCCTGAGAGACAACTTACACTCCCTGCAATGCAAGCACGTTCCATGGTGGGATAACTGACTGGCTGGCTGGGTGGGAAGGAGGTCTGGCTGTCAACCAAACACAAGCAATGCAGACCATGTTCACACCCCAGAAAATACATAGAAATGCCCAAATAATGCAGGACAATGTGCCACACCAATATCAACCCCTGACTGTGACGACTTAGGACAATGCAATGTACAGGCCCGCACCCAGAGGCACAGTCACAACTGTCAGGTGTGTCAACCACTGATGCCTGCAGAAACATGACATACATTGTTTGTGTCTCCCAAAAACAGGTGATGATGGGGACACAGCAGCAGACGCTGAGGAGTCCCAGTCCCAGGCTCAAGAGGATGCCGAGCTCACTGGCGTCGTACAGCCTCTGTCCTCCTCGGACGATGAACAACCTGGCACATCCGGTGCAAGTCAACATGCAGCACCAGCAGGACCACCAGCTGCAGCACCAGCAGGACCACCAGCTGCACTCCCTGCACCCACCCCTACAACGACTGTCACCACGAATACCATCCCTGCCGACATGGACAGAATAAGGAGCAACACCAGCGCAGTGACCCTGGACCAACCTGGGGCCATGGACACCACCACCACCACCAACCCCAAGGTGGACCAGGGTTATCTGTGCGTGCAACTGCACACACTGCACATGTCAGCAGGGGTGGTGGGAGGGGTGGGAGACAGAGGTCGCTGCTTGCAGACGTTGCTGGTGTGCATGAAGACCCACAACTGGTACGCATAGCTGATGCGTACCAGTCCAGCACCGGAGAGCTCAGCCAGGTAGTGGGGCTCCTCAGAGACATCAAACAGCAGCAGGCTGCCCATCATGCCCGCTTGGACTCCCACATGTCCCACGTGGAGTCACACATGTCACGTGTGGACTCACACATGTCCCGCGTGGAGTCCAAGTGGGATGTACTGCATGAGATGACGGCGGTGCACAGGGACATTTTACAATGCCTCCGCCAGATGAACAGCAACCAGTCCACACCTCCCTGTGTGCCAACAACATCTGGTACCGAACAAACTGCAACTGCCACAGGGAGGGAGGAGGACTCTGGCGGAGAGTCCCCTGCACCGCAGCAGCCTGCACTTGAGGGCCCCCCCCAAGAAGAGGGGTCGTCCGAGGAGGGGAAAGTGAGAGGCTGATGGCCAAGCGCAACTCCCAGGAAGCCTGAACCTGTTCTGGATTTTCGCCTTTGTGCACAGACTGTTCACCCTGTTGACGGCAACACTACTCCCACACATTGCATGGGGAGTACAAGTTGGACCAATGTGTCAGACAACTGTGGCCCCGATACTGGGGATCCTGTCTACCTGGACTTTCAATTCACCTAGGAACTTGGGATTGCAAGATTCATGTACAGCACAACCCATCCTATGCACTATTAACACAAATGTATCACAATAAACACACTAATACACCATACTTGCCTCTGTCGTGATTCCAACGTGGGTGCTGTTATGGGGATGATGAACTGCAAAATTACACTGTGTATGCGAACTGCAACAGCAAGGACAACACAGGCATGTGAGTACAGGCAACGTGACACATATGAGGGAGACACACCACCAGGGCTACACAACACATACACACCTAGGCCATCTGACTCATTGCCTACACTGATGTTGCCAGGGAAGACGGTGCAATGCACAGACACCACACCCATTCCCAGTTGTAGTCAAGTAGCCCACAGGTGCAGTAAGCAAATGGCAGTCAAATGTGTGACCACAGACAACGCACATCACTAAGTGAAGCACAGGTTTATTACACAGTAGCAACATGCCGTAACCACTACAGATGCAAGGTAACCCCACCTGGTAGCGGGCACACAGTCAACAACTGTAGACGGAAGGAAGTCCATGGGTGTGGCGCACATCACCTGTAGGGACACAACAGCTACCAGCCTGGATGTGCAATCACGTCGTCGGTGGACACAGTTGACCAAACGAATCTGAAAGTACCCTGTGAAGGACAGAAATGACACACAGTCAAAAGCAATGCAGTACAGGACAGAACAGCAAAACTCATGCACAATACATGTTACAAGATACCCACCCAGAACCAAGTTAGCATGTCAACACTGTTGGGGAGTACAGCCCACCTGTAACCACACATCGCAACACACATCCAGTCAAGTAGCCCATGGACACACTCCAACAGCGCCAGAGCCCCACCCACACATCATGCCAACTCACATCATTCACATGACACCTCAGGATACTCACATTCAGCTAAAGAAGTTGGTGATGAGCTGTGTGCGGACATCACCATCACCATCATCATCATCATCGTCACTGGCATCGTGGTCCAGGCCAGGATCCTCCACAGGTGGCGGATGTTGGTCATCGTCATCCTGGATGAGAGGCAACTCCTTCCGCACTGCCAGGTTGTGTAGCATGCAGCAGACGATGATAATCTTGCACACTTTCGCAGGGGCATATGGGAGGGACCCTCCGGTCTTGTCCAGGCAGCGGAAGCGGCTCTTCAGGAGACCAAAGGTCCGCTCAATCACTCTCCTGGTCCGACCATGTGCCTCATTGTAGCGCATCTGGGCAGGTGTCACAGGGTTCCTGAGGGGTGTCAGCAACCACGGCATGTTGGGGTATCCCGAGTCACCTACGGACAGACAAGTGCACATCAGCTGACTTGGAAAAGTGGGCGGAATACTACAGATCAGATCACACACAATGGCACAAAGTCAGTACACACCGACAAGCCAGGCACGCTGGTTCTGCATCTGTGCCATCATCCTGGGGATGCGACTACTCCTCATCACAAAGGCATCGTGTGCTGAACCAGGGAAACGGGCACACACGTGTGTGATGGTCATGTCTGCAAGACACACCACCAGTGCATTGACCGAGTGGTAGTGCTTGCGGTTCCTGTAGGCCTGCTCCTGGGCCTGTGGTGGTACCAAAGCCACATGTGTCCCATCAATGGAGCCAATGACATGCGGCATCCTCCCCAGGGCATAAAAGTCACTCTTCACGTCAGTGAGTCGTCGCAGTCTAGGGAAATAGATGTACCGGTTCAGGAAGAGCAACATTGCCGCCAAAACATCGCGGAGCACACGGCTGAACATGGTCTGTGACATCCCACCAGCAGACGCCACAGTATGTTGGAAGGTACCGGTGGCAAAGAAGTGTAGGGCTGCCATCACCTTCACCTTGGGGGTCAGCGCTGTAGGATACGGCCGGCCAGGCTGCAAATGTGGGGACAACTGCACTGCCAAATCCTCAATCAGCTGCCTGGTGAAGCGGTACCGTCGGATGCTGTCCCGTTCCACCATCGTTGCCAGGTCTGGGAATGGCCGATGGACAGCAGGAGCCCTGCAGTGCAGAGGAGAAGTAAGCAAGATCGTCAGTCACCCCACATATGCGGCATTGAACACACTCAAGATCCCAACATACATCATCATGAGGCACAACTACATGAAGTGTGCAGTACCGGAACGACATGTATGGTACATACATGGCCAACATCTGTCAACACGGTCCTACAGGTGGCATCAATTTGTCCCAGGTTGGCCCATTGGATATCATGATGCCGTGTCACAGTCACCCCCCACAGTGACATGTGAGGACAGATGTGCCCCAGGCACCACAGCTCAACGACAGGCACATTCCCAGGGACCCTGTAATGCCACATGGACACTGGCATCACCTGGAGTATCATGTGTACACCACAGCAAAACAAACATGACCCCCACAGGTAGTGGCCACACTTGCCATGGCAGGACAGACATGGACGTCTGTGACACACACGCACAACATCAGAGTCCATGCACACACAACGTGGATGTGGAGACTGTCTCCCATTGTGCACATGAAATCAGAGACATTGTAAACACTACATGCACAAAGACTGTGGAGGGCCATCACTATTGTGCCACTGGGACACCCTGGCTCAAACATACCGTCCCACATGGGACTCACGGGGTATGTGACATGACATACACAAACACCACTGTGAAATGTGACCATGACACATGCACAGATATGAACAGTTGCACATCACAGTGGTCACGTACACGTAACACCCAGGATCCTGTCCCCATGAACACGTGCACAGCCTGGGGGTGGCTGCCCACAGGTGACACCCACAGGACAACATGTACACCAACATACACACAATAGGAAATGCAGCCTTACATGCCTTATGATAAGGTTTGGACAGGCTGTCGTGATGTAGGTGTGCCCCTCACTCCCTGGGAGCTATCTGTGGCTGGCATATGTCCATCTGAGACAGGCATGCTGACCTATGCCAGTCACATGTACAGTGATGCGTTGAACCGCAATGGACCGATCGGTGCCTCCGGCCGGCCCATTGCCTTCAATGTGTGCGGGTACGCGTTGTACCCCTGTGCGCGTTGAACCGCAATGGACCGATCGGTGCCTCCGGCCGGCCCATTGCCTTCAATGTGCGGGTACGCGTTGTACCCCTGTGCGCGTTGTACCGCAATGGACCGATCGGTGCCTCCGGCCGGCCCATTGCCTTCAATGTGTGCGGGTACGCGTTGTACCCCTGTGCGCGTTGAACCGCAATGGACCGATCGGTGCCTCCGGCCGGCCCATTGCCTTCAATGTGTGCGGGTACGCGTTGTACCCCTGTGCGCGTTGTACCGCAATGGACCGATCGGTGCCTCCGGCCGGCCCATTGCCTTCAATGTGTGCGGGTACGCGTTGTACCCCTGTGCGCGTTGTACCGCAATGGACCGATCGGTGCCTCCGGCCGGCCCATTGCCTTCAATGTGTGCGGGTACGCGTTGTACCCCTGTGCGCGTTGTACCGCAATGGACCGATCGGTGCCTCCGGCCGGCCCATTGCCTTCAATGTGTGCGGGTACGCGTTGTACCCCTGTGCGCGTTGTACCGCAATGGACCGATCGGTGCCTCCGGCCGGCCCATTGCCTTCAATGTGTGCGGGTACGCGTTGTACCCCTGTGCGCGTTGTACCGCAATGGACCGATCGGTGCGCACCCATTGACAATGGGCTTGCCTGGCAACGGACGCGTTTTCGAATTTCGAACGAGTCGGTTGCTGGGAATTCAGTTGGTCACCCACAACAATGTTGCAAAATCATGTATGTCATGAAGTTGAAGTTTTGAAGGATGCTGTGGGCGTGTTTTGGTGCTGCTATTCCATGGATTGGCCAGATTCAGAAGATGCAAACGACTTGGACCTATCACTTTGGACACAAGGGACAGGATCTGCCTCTCCAGCACATATATATTGCTGGCTGTTCCCCTGAGAGCCCACTTGCCTGCACTACATGCTCCAGGACGACATCTGCCACTGCACTGCTGCTGTCTCTGCCCCTCTGGACCCTGCAATGGCACGTACTGTGGAGAGAGCCCCAGCCTTCAGCCTTGAGGAGAACCAGGCCCTGCTGGACAGCCTACTTCCACAGTACAGCAAGCTGTATGGGACACCAGGGGAGCAGGTGAGTGTCCTGTGCACTGCCTTTCTGAATGTGCATTTTGTCTGACTAGCAAGGCTGAGAGTCTGCACGCCACTGGCTAGCAGGCTCACTGAGTAGTTGTCACCCCCATAGTGTGTAGTGACTTGCACTGGACAGGTATGGTGCAGTGACAGTGCTTCTGAACAGGGTTTTACTCCCCATGCAATGATACCATGTAGTGACTTCTGGAAAACTGTCCATGGGCAGCCGTGCACTGCCTGTGTACACCATGTGCCCCTGTGATTGCGACATGTATATGCAACTGTGTCATGCACGGATATGTTGCATGTGTAGTAATGGCCTTATCACTTTGTCATCCTGACAGGCTTCTGCCCATCGGAAGCAGGAGATATGGAAGGACATCGTCCGGGCTGTCCGGTCCGTGGGGGTCTACAAGCGCCGGATCCGCAACTGCCAAAAGAGGTGGCAGGACCTTCGGGGCTGGACCCGGAGGATTGCACGGGTCCAGCTGAAGCTGTCGCCTCCTCGCAGGAGGGGCGGAACACGGACCCTGACCCCCACATGCTCAGGATCCTGGCGGTGGTCTTTCCAGACCTGGATGGGCAGCTGAAGGCCAGAGAGCAGCAAGGAGGGGGTGAGTCAAAGACTGCACTGTGTACTCTGTCTAACATGCTATGTGCCCTCCTCGGGCCTGGTTAAACTGCCACAGTACAGCAGTCATGTTGTCCAGGAGCCATGTCCCTCTATTGTGCACTGCCCACTCCTCATCTGATACCCAGGTGTGGCCCTTACATGCAGGGAATTCTGTCACTTAGGACTGTGTCCTTGCAGTTTGCTTGACTCAAGGTGGGAGACAGCATCTGTTTCCCTGACTCTGTGGTGGGCATCATGGGTGGGTCCATTGCTTACACAATGCCTGTATTCTGACATGTATTCAGCGTGTTACTTTGATCTGTGGTCCAATTGCTGAGCTGATCCACCACATGTGGCTGGGGTATCTGGCACACACCCATGCTGCGGGTGGGAACAATGTTTGGGCCCCAGGAGTATGTATATGACGTGTGTCACACATACTTAGCCAGCTGCCTACAGTCCAGGGCTCATCCCTCATTCATGTGGGGCTGGACAGTCATGCCTACTCCAGGCCATACAATACACTCTGTACTCCCACTCCCGTGTATCAGCTGACACATTGTGCGCAGTGATTTGACCCCTCAGGTGTCTGCCTCTGTGTCAGTGTGCTGTGGATTAGTCGCCAGGACTGCTGTGGAGTTTCTTGGTAGGGGCTCAGCATGCCACTGGAGATGTGACCATAGGAGACGATACTTGTGTGACACATAGGTGTCTGATCAGCTGCCCATGCAGACTGGGGCATGTGAATGTGAAGTTCAGGCAGCTGTTCCCCATGCACAGCAGAGTGTGAGGGGCTCAGGTTCAGAGGGTAGTGTCACAGGTCTACCATATGTCCAATAGGTATGACCTGGACAGATGAGGGTTAAGAGGATGTGTTGTGGGGGGATGTACATGTGCACTTGTGCAGCTCCAGGACTTGCATTCCCCATGACCTACTATTGTGACACAGTGCAGAGTGTTGTTGTCTGGCTGCAAAGTCATACATCACTGAGACAGTGATGTATGACTTTGCAGTCATGCCTCCGCCATGGCATGTGTCTACTGATTGGTGAGCCTGCAGGGGAGTGACATGTGCTACATGCACACCATAGTGGCGCTGGCTATCAGGACATGGGTGCATCATGGTGTCTGTCGCTGGTATGCATCACATGCATTTCCTATTTGACTCTGGGCATCCCTTTCATCCGGACACCTGTACTGACTCACTGGCAAGAGTTGTGATGTGTGCATGTCCACATGCCACACCGTGTCCTCTGCACTGTCCAACTACTGTGTACTTGGTGCATGTGTCAACACTGGGGTGTTGCAATCCAACAGACACCAGACAGATGGGTGCAAGGCCATGTGGGATGTGAGTGCCATGCTTGGCATCAGACTGACAATTGACTTCTCCTGTTCAATTAGGGCACTTTTAGCAATGTACAACTGATGATGCCAGGGCTTGCTCTGTGATGTGCTGTGCTCACAGTGGTGTGTGCGTTATGTGCAGGTGACTGATGTCTGTCTGTATCCCCATTGTTTGCAGATACATCCACGGCCACGGAAGGGGACAGCTCCACGGACCAGGAGGAGCCAGAGAGCCAGACTGGGTCAGCAGCCGAGGAGTGGTCGGAGGGACCCAGTGGCACGGAGGGCGAGGGGAGCCACACCGAGGAGTCCTCAGCAGCATCCACCTCAGCTGAGGACCAGAGCAACTCGGAGGATGACTCCCTTGTGGAGGCGGGTGTCAGCAGCCACCACACCCCAGCTAGTGTTGCTGTCCCCGCCACCACCAGCACCACCACCGCCCTCCCATCGGCTCCCATTCCCCAGGTCCGTGGAGGCTCCCATGTCCGGGAGCGTGTTTCCTTTGGGCCAGGCACCGCACCCCCTGCCCCTGTGTCCCCTGCTGCCCTGAGTGAGGAGTCTGTGTACCTCCTTCGCCAGCTCCATGTAGGGCAGACAGCCATGCTGAGTGTCCTCCATGCGCACACCGCGCTGTTGACTCAGCTGGTGTCGTTCATGGAGGGCATCTCATCGGGCATGTCTGACCTACAGAGGGGCAATAGGTCCATGGACTCCTCCCTGACGGCAGCAGTGTCCCTCCTCAAACGGTCCCTCACCCCTCCTGCCTCTGCTCCATCCACACTCCCCAGCACCTTACCCGTCCCAAGCACACACACACCGGCACAGGCACACACCAGCACACACACATCCAGCACACTGACACACACGCCAATGACAAAACGCACACGCACGCACATTCAGGGGACTGAAGCCAGACTCACAGGGGATGGGGCCCTGGAACACACACACGCATCCACATGCACTGCGCAGTCCTCAGTTCCCTCTCCCTCCAAAGCACCCTCCCTTGCCTCACCTGCAACCCCAAAGTCACAGCAGCTCTTCCTCTGTGACCTCGGCCTCTTCCCCACCGATGAAGCTGCTCCAGCATCCCGGGGGAAGAGGAAGCCCACCCACACGGAGCAGAGTGCCCCTCGCCCCCGGACACCCTCCCCCAGGCGCAGACGGACTGAGGCCCCCACCCGCAAGTCCCCCGGAGTCCTAAGAGCAAGACCCCGCCACCGCCCTGCAGCTCAGGCACAAGGTCTCCGTCCTCCATCCCTCAGGCCCCCACTGCACAGGTGCCCCCACCACACCCTGCCCCAGGTTCCCCCACCCACAGATATACCATCCCCAAGAGGATCAGGCCTTCTCCCCCTGCCACTTGCTCTCCCAGCACCACACCCCCCGCTGCGCTTGTCTGTGCCACTGATGTGGTGAGGGTGTCCTCCCCTCTGTCCAACCCACCTTGCCTGTTCCCCATTCTCCTCCCCTGGAGGTAGGCACTGCAGTGGAGTCCACTACCGCCCTGTCTGACTTGGGCACTGCAGTGGCGGACCTGTCCACTCCATCTGCAGGGTCCACTGCAGTTGTGCCGGCACCCACGACATCTGAGTCATGCCCCCCAGTTGTGCCGGCACACACCATGTCAGACACCTCCACTGCAGTTGTCAGTGGCTCTCCAGCACCCACCACCCCTTCCCTGACTCCCCTGGTGAGCCCTGATCCTGTCCCTGCGGTGCCTGGCCTGCCCCCCGGTTGCCCCTCCTAGTGGATTGTCCCTGGTTTTGTGCAGGCATGCGTAGGGTGACATCTGCCAGTGTCACCCTGTTTGAACTTTGACAATGGACTGGCCATTGGCCTTTGCTCTATTTTTTCTGGACGTCGTTTTCAATCAACACATATGCTGAATAAAGCAACTTTCTTTTCTCTAGTGCTCATGCTTCAGATGTACATGTTGTTGGTGCTGCTAACCATGCCCTTGCTGCAGTGATGGTGATATCTGGTCTCATGATTATGAAGTGTTACTGTGCAGGAACCCATGTGGTCCAGGGGGAATGTGTCCTATCATGTGGTGTATCCATGTCATCAATAGCAGCATCTGAGGGTGTCATGTGTTCAGTATTTGGCAATGGGTTTCCTACTTACATTGGCAATTTCATATCTGTGGCTTCCACCCCTGCACATCTGTTGTGCCTGCCATCGTTGCATTTGTCTACTTCCCTGACCGTGTTGCCATCTCCAGTGGACATGCAGGTTTGGGCATCAATGGGGAAGGACTCATCCGTGTAGTCAGTGCAACATTGCTATACAAGTGTGTTGGATCTGTGCTGATGATTCCGTTGGCACATCCATGACCAGGCTGATGTGATGGGAGCCCTCATTTGGTGCTAATTGTTGATTGTGTGACCAAGTGCTCAGCTGACATGATGGGGCCCTACTGAGGCAACATATGGCACAGCTTTCCTCACACAGGAGTGGAGTCCCCTCATGGCAGTGTGTACACGTGTGACATTGCCTGCGCCCAAGGTGTGTGTTGTGTGTGCATGTCTGTGTGTTCACTTCCATTTATCTGCGCATGCTGTGATCCCTAGTGTTGTACCTGTTTGTGATGCTTGCTGACTTGAGCTATGTTCCCCCAAAGTCTTCTCCCTGTGTTCTCTGTGATGTGGGTGCATGGCACATTACTGGTCATCAGGGTGTCACCCATAGGTGTGTTTTCTGTCAGGGCTGAGTTTGTGTGCAGACGCAGATGGGTCACAGTCAGGTTTCCCCTTGGCACTTGTTGTTTGCCCCTGTCATGTGATTTTCAGTTCGTGTTATCTTTCAGTGATTGTGACACGTTGTGTGTGTGACTGCTGGCACTCCTCAGGGTCCGGGCTGCAATGTTGGTTGTTGTCTATGTGTGTTCTTTGTGGGTGACCTTGGCTTCTTCATTGGTGTGTGACTGTGGCTGGGATCCCATTGGTTGGTGTGGTATCGCCGTCATGTCCATGTACAGCGTAGTGTGCAGTGTGTCAGACATTCAGGAGTCTTGTTGAGTGGCCATGTGTGATGTGTTTCTGCACCTTGGTTCCCACCCACCACCCTGGAATAGTCATGGGTGCATGTGCAATGTCACCAGTGCATGTGTACTTCACTGCTGCACATTGTTAGAGGTCGAGGGGTGTGGTCTTGAGTGTGTGCAGATGGGAGTTGTTGCCCAGCTAGTCCCCTGCCTCCATGTTGGCCTTGGCTTACTGGCCATGCTGATTGATTTGTGCTTGTGTAGGTGTGATGGTAGTTTGTTGCTCAGGACACCTGACTGTGGTTCACAGTGTGAACGACATTTAGCTTTGTCATCACAGTGGTATTTTTATTCAGCCCAGGGTCACCACATTGTGGGGGCCCTGGGGGTGGTGCTGTGGTGTGTCTGTGTCTTGCTGTGTCAGTTGTTGTTCCTACGTGCCTGTGTGACATGTGTGTTTTGTGCTCCCTCTCATCTGACAATGCCTGCTTGCCCACATAGGGGATTTGGATCCATGAGTTACCTTAGTGTGGCAGTGTATGCACATCTGTATGATTGGTATTCAGCTCTCCTCATGTGTTGTGTGGTTGCCTGGGGACACTGGCACCCCCACCCCTCACCTGCTGTGTATGATGACAGTGTTGGTCTGCCTGTTTGTGTTTGTGCATCTGCACCACTGCATTGGCATATCTTGGGTGTGCCATTGGCTGTATGTTGTTTGGTGTGTTTCCCCTGCTGTCCCTGGGACTCCTAGGTCATCGGTCAGCACAGTGATCATGGTTTGTGTGTCCCATTGCTGCCATGGTATGGTATCTGTTCACCTCACATCTGCTGTCTCCACAGGATATCTGCATTTGTGTGCCCATTGGTGCAAATATGTGGTTCTGCATTCTGATGGTCACTTCTGTCATTGTGTCATTGATGACTGTTGACGGTCTCAGCCCCCATGGGTGTTGTTTGTCTGCACATGGCCAAAGGAATGTTTCATTTGCACTGCAGTATTTGGCTCCCCCAATTTATGTTGCAATGGGACACATACACTACTTTGCCACAGATGAGTTTTTGGTTCTGTGACCAGGAATGATCCATGCAGTTTGGCAGTTGCAGCTCTTTCTTTGTCAACAATTACCTTTTGGTCACTGTGATGATGAGGGTGTAGACCCCATTGCCACAATGGTCAAAATGTGCTTCAGCTATGGACCCCACACTTGCCTTTTGGTCACTGTGATGATGGGGGTTTAGACCCCATTGCCACAATGGTCAAAATGTGCTTCAGCTATGGACCCCACACTTGCCTTTTGGTCACTGTGATGATGGGGGTTTAGACCCCATTGCCACAATGGTCAAAATGTGCTTCGGCTATGGACCCCACACTTACCTTTTGGTCACTGTGATGATGGGGGTTTAGGCCCCATTGCCACAATGGTCATGGGCTGCTTGCATTGTGGGTGCCACACACATATATGTGTGGCACATGTGCTAGGGGGTCACATTGTATGTTCAAAGTCATGTTCGGTGTTGTAGGCATTTGACACAGCCTACACACGCTTGTCATGGTGGTGGGGGGATGTCTTAATCTTGCATTCCCTAGGTTGTGGTGTGCTTGTTGTGTCATGCATTGTCCATCCTATGAGTGGGGGTGGTAGTAGTGGTAGGCATCCAGCCCCCCCTGGCTAAGGGTGGTAGTAGTGGTAGGCATCCTGCCCCCCTGGGTGAGGGTGGTAGTAGTGGTGGGCATCCTGCCCCCCTGGGTGAGGGTGGTAGTAGTGGTGGGCATCCTGCCCCCCTGGGTGAGGGTGGTAGTAGTGGTGGGCATCCTGCCCCCTGGGTGAGGGTGGTAGTAGTGGTGGGCATCCAGCCCCCCTGGCTAAGGGTGGTAGTAGTGGTAGGCATCCTGCCCCCCCTGGGTGAGGGTGGTAGTAGTGGTGGGCATCCTGCCCCCCTGGGTGAGGGTGGTAGTAGTGGTGGGCATCCTGCCCCCCTGGGTGAGGGTGGTAGTAGTGGTAGGCATCCAGCCCCCCCTGGCTAAGGGTGGTAGTAGTGGTAGGCATCCTGCCCCCCCTGGGTGAGGGTGGTAGTAGTGGTGGGCATCCTGCCCCCCTGGGTGAGGGTGGTAGTAGTGGTAGGCATCCTGCCACCCCTGGGTGAGGGTGGTAGTAGTGGTGGGCATCCTGCCACCCCTGGCTAAGGGTGGTAGTAGTGGTAGGCATCCTGCACCCCTGGGTGAGGGTGGTAGTAGTGGTAGGCATCCAGCCCCCCTGGGTGAGGGTGGTAGTGGTGGTGGGCATCCATGCCACCCCTGGCTAAGGGTGGTAGTAGTGGTAGGCATCCTGCCCCCCTGGGTGAGGGTGGTAGTAGTGGTGGGCATCCTGCCCCCCTGGGTGAGGGTGGTAGTAGTGGTAGGCATCCTGCCCCCTGGGTGAGGGTGGTAGTAGTGGTGGGCATCCTGCCCCCTGGGTGAGGGTGGTAGTAGTGGTGGGCATCCTGCCCCCTGGGTGAGGGTGGTAGTAGTGGTAGGCATCCAGCCCCCCTGGCTAAGGGTGGTAGTAGTGGTAGGCATCCTGCCCCCCTGGGTGAGGGTGGTAGTAGTGGTGGGCATCCTGCCCCCTGGGTGAGGGTGGTAGTAGTGGTAGGCATCCTGCCCCCCTGGGTGAGGGTGGTAGTAGTGGTGGGCATCCTGCCCCCTGGGTGAGGGTGGTAGTAGTGGTGGGCATCCTGCCCCCCTGGGTGAGGGTGGTAGTAGTGGTAGGCATCCAGCCCCCCTGGCTAAGGGTGGTAGTAGTGGTAGGCATCCTGCCCCCCTGGGTGAGGGTGGTAGTAGTGGTGGGCATCCTGCCCCCTGGGTGAGGGTGGTAGTAGTGGTAGGCATCCTGCCACCCCTGGGTGAGGGTGGTAGTGGTGGTGGGCATCATGCCCCCTGGGTGAGGGTGGTAGTAGTGGTAGGGCATCCTGCCACCCCTGGGTGAGGGTGGTTGTGGTGGTGGGCATCATGCCACCCCTGGCTAAGGGTGGTAGTAGTGGTAGGCATCATGCACCCCTGGGTGTGGGTGGTAGTAGTGGTAGGCATCCAGCCCCCCCTGGGTAGGGGTGGTGGTGCGCATTCAGGCCCCTGTGTGCATATGTGGCATTGGTGATGGGCATCCCGCCCCTATGGTGCTGCTGTTGCTGGTGTAAGTATATTCAGAATCCCCGTGTATGTGTGTGATGTGTCGTGTATGTGTTGTATGTGTTTTGTGGTTGGTGTCTGGCTTACCTTCTGCGCCGTACGCGTCCGTGCCTGTTCCGGTAGTAGATGTAGAATATTGGTATGATCGGGACGAAGGGATTCATGGTTGGTTCGTGTCGTTCGTCCTTCTCGTTGCTTCGCGTCGTCCTCGTCGCTTCGCTTCGTCCTCGTCGCTTCGCGTCGTCCTCGTCGGTGCCGTGTTCGTCTCGTAGCCGTGGATCGTGTTGTGGCGCGATTCGGAGCTTATGTGCGCCTCTCCCGGATGCTTTAACGTGCCGTGCGTAGCGACGGGTTCGGCGCGTACGGGAAGCGCATCGTACTTGTCCGGCCGGACGGGGCTGCATTTTTCCTTCCGTGCGACTCGATTCGGCGTTTCCGGATTCGCCTCGGTCGGAGAACAGGACCTGGTTTGGGTGAGTACGGCTCGGCCGGAATTTTTGCTGTTGTGCGCATCGTACTTGCTCGTTCGGTGTGCTGTACGGATCGGTCGGGAAACAGGCTTTCGCATGGCTTTTTTCCCGACCGAATGGTATTGGGTGCGCCTCCGACCGAGATCAGAATCGGCCCCTAAGTGAAACTCATGGAGTGTGATTTCAGTGTGATTTACAATATATGACCTATTTATTCCATATCCCTCTTTTGCTTTATGACTGTTTGTAAATATGATTTCAGTTTTATTATTCCCTTGCAGTGTATTTGTCTTGATATTTGTTTGTGTTTTTTTGTATCTAGTTGAGTACAGTGGTGTACAAATGTGTCACCGAGTTCGCTTCACACTGTCTTCATGCAAATGTTACTCTCTGCTTTAAAAAACACACCACTGTAAGACGACAGTAATAGTTTAGTCATCATGCACTGCTAATGAACTCATACATTGCATCACGTATGACGTTACATGACATCATTGATGACATCACTCATCAGATTTAAAGAACAATATTGTTCAAATTACTGACTGGTACCGTGGTCCCCGAGGTAATAGGTGAGGTCATAAGCAGTGCGTGACGAGGGGCACAAGTTATAGTTAATTGACCGAACTATAACGGGGAAACTTCAGTGTTTTTTTTTTTAAAGATGTGGTACATAAAATTAACTTTGGCTCTTGCTTTCTCTTGTATGTCAGGATAATTACATTAATCCCCAAGCCGAATTTTGAATTAACTATGTCCTGTGTCCAATCCCTTTCCCACAGAGAGAGGCACAAGGCTGGGATGACTCTCTCGCTCTCTCTCTTTCTCCCTCCCTCCAATGTTGTTTGCTCTAGCTATGGCACCACTTGCGACATGTGCTAGATGAGATTCATTGGTTCAGGGCTTCCAATGGGATGGGGCACTGAAGAACATGCATCACTGTATGCGGAAGATGTGCTCCTCTTCATGCATTATCCACAATGGACCAGGCAGAGACTGGTGGAAATTCTAGAACTGTATAGAGAGGCCTCTGGACTGGACGTCAATTGGGGTAAATCAAACATATTTCTGTTCTGCAGGCCATATGAAGTGGCCAGCTGGCAAACCGAGCTATGCACTCAGACTAACAGCTTTAAACACCTCAGTATCCACATCACCTTTGAGACAGGATGTTGCTAGATGCCTAATATGGCACCTCTGTAAAAGCTGATGAACAGAGACATACGGGGCTGGAACAGACTACCAATCACTATTCTTGACAAAACACTAATGCAAGATGATCCTACTGCCCAAAATTCTCTACATTCTTCAAAACTACCTGAACTAGATCCCTCAGCAGTTCTTTGACTGGGTAAGGTCATGTGCATGCGGCTTCGTATGGGCAGGTAAAGAGCAGGAACTGTCTTTGATAAATGCACCCTACGAGTGTATGAAGATGGGCTGGGGCTTGGTAGACATACACCTTTACAAAGGGACACCCCAACTGGTCATTGCGAATGATTGGCTCCTGAGAGACAAGCATGACCCGACCTTTTACTTTGAGTGTTTACTGTGAGACAGACAAGGTCCCACTCCCACTCCCTGATCCCACCCCGTTAACCCTAGGAAGCCCTAAGCCTACACCCTGAATCAATCCTCACCTACCTCTTTCACTCCAGCACGTCAGACAACGCCAGCGACTCCTTCCCTGTGGAAAAAAAGAAGCCGCTGATGACAGAAGAAGGTGGGACTTCGGACACCAAGGACCAATCACAGCGAAGAGCAAGGAGCCCGTGGAGGACAAACGGATTGGCAGAGGAGCAAAGTGGGCAGCACCCGGAAGACGTCGCCCTGGGAAGCGTGACTCCCCGCCGCAACTTAGGAGAGTCGCGGCTTTCCTGGTACGTGTGGGTACAGGGAGGGAGAGACTTAGGGAGCGGTTTGGAAAAGGGGGACAGATTGAGACGGGTGGGAAACAAGAGGCCTGATTAAGGCACTGTACTAATTGCGAGACTGGGGGGGAGCGGTATCTGGAAAAAAACAGCGTGCCCAGTAATTCTTTTGGACCACACTTTTGCTTTCCTTGGCTTTTTTCCCCTTTTTTCTCTCTTCTTTCTTACCGGTTCTGGCTAAATTTCTTTTCACTATTTCGTGTTTGAAAGGGGCATCAGAACAAAAGAGAAGACCTATAGATAAGAAAGAGATAGAAGAAAAGACTAACCTATAAAAGGATAAGCAAGCATTAAAAAAAGGCCCTAAGAAAGAGGGGTTTAGTTGATTTCAGAATGTAAAGAGTTGACTGTAGAATAAAGCACGTATTCACATAATCTTCTTGTGCACTTCCCTATCTTCAAAACCAGTAGGGAACGCGAGAGAACCAAACTAGGACTCGCAAAGAGGGGGCAGGAGGGGGGATTTACAATTCACACTAGAAGATAGTTTAAATCTCAGTGCCCATGGGTGTGGTGATGGCCTCTATCCCTCACAAATGAAATCCGCCAGACCTTTACTTACCTTACTCTCCCCATCTCTTTCCTGAACCAACCGGGGACGACGTACCACGGAAGCCTGCGCCTAGAGGAAAAGGGAAAAGAATATAGAAGAAGGTTACCATTGGAAGAGGAAGAATCCAGAGACCATAACGACACCCACAGGACTATCTTGCTTTCCTTCTAAAGACCTACTTCTCACATTTTTGTTTTTTTGGGTTCTGTTCAAAAGAAATAAAGGCCAAAATAGAGGAGCTCATCAGGCCTCCTAGATTTGTGTTTCGCCCATCCCTCCCACAGTGACCTTTTCAAAAGCACAGATATACCGTGACTACTTCCTTACAACTCTTTGATCCCTATGACTCGCACAGAAACACCACTATGGCAAGAAAACAGCTGTAATAATCAGCCAAACTTTAGGGATTTGGGACATGGGATCATGTTCAGAGACATGTGAGATGGGGACCGTATGACGTTGTCAATGAGGTTACAAGAAGAATTTGAATCTAACTAATCCCAATTTAATAGATACAACTGATACATGATCTTGAGATTTATCAGATATATGCAACGACCCTCCATGAGTTTAATCCACTAAATCCCAAATTAGTAAATTGAATGATTGAGGAGAGATCTCAAGAGTGTATCGAACACTCATTATAGCACCCCAGACCACTTTTCAGTTTCAAGATATAGATTCGAGGGAGATCTCGGTCCACTGGAGGAGGACTTGAGGGTTGCTTTAATAGCCCCCAGAAGCTGGTCATCTCATCCACACTGTGCTTAATCCAGCTCAGCTGCCTGCAAAGAATTTACTTTACCCCTAAACGACTCTGGAAGATGAACAGGGCCCCCTATCCTTAATGTTCTAGAAGTCACGCAGGGGCATGAGATTTCCTTAGGGTGACCAACCGTCCAGAAACTTCAAGGACTGCCCGTAATTTGGGCCTCTTGTTGTTGTCCGTGAAGAATTCTTTCATGGACGCCTTTTGTCCGTAATTTCGGACTTTAGAGCGAGCTGCCCCCTGCAAGCAGCCTGAGAGTTCTGTAACTCTCACTGCAGGGGCCAGCTCACGCTCCTGCTGTAATCAGTGGCCTGCAGCATCCCCTCCCAGCCTGGCACAGGCTGCTATCGGCCCATTATCATTCTGTATGTCGGCCTAATTATCACATACAGAATGCTAATGGGCCAGTGACGGCATTTGCTGGGCCTCCTCCTGCCAGAGCCCAGGGCATGGCAAACTGCTTTTGTTTATGGGCTCCTGTCACCTCACCAGGGGCCAATCTCTGGGGGGTGGAGGTTTCATTTTGACGCATGTTACCCAGGTGCATCCAATATGCATACGCCGGTATTTAAGTTTCTCTCCGGCACACAACAGATGCAGTGCAAGGTTCTCTCAACCTAATATAAAATAATTTTGACTTGTGCTTGTGTTGGTTGTCTATTTGCTTATGTAATATTGCACGACCTCCTCAGATGTGTCTGTAAAATGTACCTTTTGTCCCGAATTTTTGTCCTGAATTCTGACCTTCTGTCCTGAATTTTTGTCCTGAATTTTTACACTCACTGTCCTGAATTTGCACCCATGCCAGATGGTCACCCTAGATTTCCTCCACGTGGTCTGGATCCGTCCAACAATCCAGAAATACCAGAAAAGCTTTGTCGAGACATATCTGCGAAGGTGACCCATTGATCTCTTAAAGACACAATTGCTTCTGGATTAACACGTCTTGAGGGTTCATGATGTGAGCAGGGCCCATCGGGAGTGGGTACTTTCCTTAGTAAGAGGGACATCACTAAATACTGTGGATCAGTATTAGCCCCACCAAGGACAGAATGCCTGTGAGGGATGGGTAGATGCTCTCAAATGGTGGAACCAATTTCCCTGGGCTAAGATTAAGGCTCCCTGTTTTCCATTTTTACGGATTTTTACACATAAATACAGACAGAAAACTATGGGTTTTCTGTCTGCATTTATTTTTAAAAGTGGATAAATACAGAAAATGTGCTTCTTTTAAGTGACTCTTCATGCAGTCTTTCATGAATTATAACCCAACAGCTGAGCAGATGGACAGCATGGAATTTTTTTTAAAAGGATGACATTTCTTTAAATAACTGCATGTGTCAACATACATTTGTGGAATAATGCTAATATTTGCCAGTGGATGTACTACTATGTAATATTTGGCAACTTAAATAGCTAAAACACGACAGACATCAAAGTATGAGTGCGCATAATCTTCTGTTCTGTTCTTGCCTGCCCCACCGCCTCTCTGCCGGGACCACAACCTTCAGGGGGCCACGCGGCACGCACGCCGCCAGCTTCATTCTTCGCGCCAGGAGGCGCATATCAGCCTGCCAGGGCTCCTGCAGCGCGGGAGCCAATAATCTTCTGTTCTGTTCTTGCCTGCCACACTGCCTCTCGGCCAAGGGCGGGCCCGTCTGCGCCCGTCTGAGTCTGGAGGAGGCTGGGCTGGGCCTATCCTCTTGGTTTCGTCACGCCCAGCAGAACCATCCCCCGTCCACTCTGCGAAGTTGAGCCCTCTTCTACAGGCAAGCTGCAGACGACCAGGTAGGGAGCTAACTTTCCTCCTTTACTGCTATTTGTTACCGCCCTTTATATATGCACCAACCATTTGGCTAGACTTTCAGTTGGTCACCGGTTACGGATTTTGTCTCCTAATACTACCTGGTTATTCTGGACTGGACTGGACTCCTGCATCTCCCTCGTGACCTGTATTGCCTCGACTGTCTTATTATCATCTAACTGATAGCCTGATCTCTCGACATTTACGTGTGTCGTGCGTAGTATTGATTTGAACACCTTTAACGCTGCCCTTATAAGAACAGACACACTAACATTCCAACCATGGGCAGGTGCAGGGTGGCGGCAGGAACTACAAGTAAATTGCCTTCCTTTATGGGCAGCACTATGGATGCTTTTCTCCAGCGTGCAGCAGGGGTCCTGGACAAGGAGATTGAACTGGCCACTAGACGTTTATCCCGTTCTCCTGTTCACTGCCCTGTTCTCATCCCCCCACCTACCCCTCAGGCTGACACCTTAATACAGCTATAGTCTCCTGTGGCAGACCGGGTCGAGTTGTCGGCGACCAGGGCGGGTGGTACTGTCCCTCTTTCCCCCACAGTTATCACCCGGCGTATCTCACTTTCTACAGCTTTAGGCCCAGCCTGTGGGTCTGGATCAGGTCAGCCTCTCAGCAACGGCCTGAGCGCAGGAGGCACAAAGAGGAAGCGCCCTTCGGTGGGAGGGCCATGTAAACGCAGTAAGAAAACAGGTCCCCAGTCAAACCCAGCAGTACACCTGGTAACATCTAATTTGGACGCGATCTCGATTGATATGCTCAATACTGCACTGTTGTCAGCCCTGGATACCAAATTGGACCCTATTTTACATCGTCTTGCTGCTTTGGAAAAAAACCTCTGTGTACTAACAGACCTCTTGCAAAGGGACCGCGTTTCTCTGACCACAAGTCCTCTCCCTGTAATGCCTCTGACCACGACTGACACTCTAAGTCCCAGTGGTAGTGGCTCAGGAGTAGGAAACGTGGTGGTGTCTTCCACTGTCCAGCAGCCAAACCTCGAGCGAGCTGCCACCTCTGCATCAACCACGACCAGGCATGGGCCTGTACCACCTGTTCGTTCAAACATCTGTAGGAGGGACAGCATCTTGAACTCTGTTACATCCCCTTTACGCCAACCTCGGAAGGTTAACGTCGGCGGGTTGCTTAGTCACGCTGACAGGCGAGATGGGTCCAACGTCGCACCTCCCTCCCGCAGTGCGGACTCCGTCCATCTCCCTCCTGAGTCCACCCCTTACATTGTGGTGTTAGCCAATGTACCGCGCCTTGAACCTAATAACAAGGAAGATTTTTGTCAGCTTAAGAACAAGGTGGTGCACTGGCTTAATTCTAATATCGCCCCTGGGCCAATGGTGGACAATCAAATTCTTATGGTGCGACGGACCGAGTGGGTTGGTGGCACCCCAAAATCTTGGCAAGGGGACTGTATCATTGTCAATTTTAATAACCCAAGTATTGTTAATCATATTTTAAGTTCAGTAGCGCAGTTTGATTTTAGGGGTTGGAATTCTGCAATTTTGGCACTCCCGTTAGGTTTCTTTTATAGACCCGGTCATTTTTACTTAGGCCCTGTCCGCAAGCGGATCCCCGAGGGGGGCCTATGGGGGTCGTACGGAAGGGACCTTAGGGGTAAGCATTGTAAATATGTTTGCCCCACTGAGCACGCTGGAAGACTTTGATTGACGCCGTGCGGGCCTGTTGGACTCTATAGTCCATACATCACATGGGTACGTTCCTCCCCCGGTACAGGTATCATGTAAGAACGGAGGGTGTAAGTTTCTCTCTTGGAACATTGCGGGGCTGGCAAGCAAGATAGATAACCCTGGGTGGTTGGATCTTGTGAAATCATTTGATGTGATTTGCCTTCAGGAAACCTGGGCTACAGAGGGCAATTATCATCTGGACGGCTATAAAACTCTCTTTGTCCCAGCAACTCCATCCCTGTCAGGGAGGGCAAAGGGGGGGCTCGTTACTTTCGTTTCCCTGGCTGTCCCCGACATTGCAGTATCTGTAGTTTATGCCTCGCCCAACGCACAAGTGTTGTCACTATCTAGTGGCAAGAGCAGACTCCTCCTGGTAAATTTTTATAACGCGGGAGCCAATTTTGAGGGTGAGGGTAACATAACGCATTGGGGTCAGTATTACGGGGTTGTACCTTGAATACCCAGAACTGTCATCATATCTTCTTAACAGGGGACTTTAATATCCACATGTGTGGGGACATCAGAAAAGGAGGAGTGGTAGCCATGGGTTGTGCACGACAATTGGGCCTGCACATGGAGCACACCCCCCAGGGAACAGAGCTCAATTCTCTTCTGCTTGAATTTGACCTGACATCAGTCATGAACAAGTTGCCCCCTGGGAAAATCGACATCGCCCCTACTTTTAGTGGCAGAGGGTGTGAGACTTTTATAGATTTCACTTTCGTATCCATCCCCTTCTTTGCTTTAGTCACAGATTTCCTAATTCAGACAAGTGAATTTAGTGACCACAATCCCATCTGTATTACTACAGGCTGGCCCCGAGTATATGTACGCTCTGAGGTGGGTGGGGGAGGAGCCCCCCCTTAAAGTAGCCGAGGCAGGGAAGAGTTTAAAATGGGGGTGCATAGAGCCAGAGTCCTTCCACGAGTCCCTCACATCTCAGTGTCGTAGGGAGATTGCCACTTGTCTCGATGGCGAGGCCGGCGCCTCAGATATCTTGGGTGCTTTCAGTACCATGTCAACCGTTATACGGAGGTTACTACGTGCCCCGGTTGGGGGCAGGGAGAACGTAGGCCCAAAATGGTTTGACTTCGCATGCTCCCAGGCTTCTAGGAAGTTGAGACAGGCTCTGAGCGACAAGCCCCGTGACATGGTGGCGGTTAAAGGTTTGCGTAGAGCATATAAGGCTGCGTTAGCAACCCGTAAGTCTACCTTGAAAGATGAGGCTTGGTCGGACCTAGTGGAGGCAAGTACTCTGCAAAATAGCTCTAAGTTCTGGGCTATTATTAATAGCCCATTTCTCTCAGAAGAGAGTGCTCACCTATTGGATGCCCACATCACGGAGGACGATTGGGTTCATCATTTCGAGGGTATCTTTCAGCCAGACCCCACGCTTAGTGAGAAGCAGAATAGAGTGGAAGGTAAGGCGGATCTTGTCTTTTCAGAATTAGAGGTTAGAGCGGGCATACTGGGCCTGACAAAGAGAAAAGCCCCGGGGTCAGATGGGATCCCGCCTGATCTCTATCTCGCCCACATAGACACATGGGCGCCCGTCCTTACTGCTGTCATTAACGCCTCGGTTCGGGCTGGCCGCCCTGATTCCTGGGCCTTATCGACCATAGTCCCGATTTTCAAAAAGGGCGACAGGGCCCATCTCCCTCCTGGATTCTGTGGTGAAGGTGGTGGGCCGCATGATACTTGAAAGGTTGGTATCTTGGGCAGACGCAAGTAACTTCTTTTCTGAGATCCAATATGGGTTTCTCCCCGGGCGTTCCACCATGGAGCAGTGTCTTAACTTGTATCTTGTCTTGAACAAGTACACGGTGGCCCGTGCCTGCCCTATATACTTAGCTTTTATGGACCTGTCCTCAGCCTTCGACTGTGTGAACAGGTCCAAGTTATGGCAGCTGATGGCTTCCGTTGGTATTGATAACAACATCATCTGGTTTTTGAGGGATCTTCATCGAGACTCTAGAGCAGTTGTACGCTACTCAAAGGATTTGAAAGTGTCCCGCCAACTCAACATAAAGAGGGGGGTGCGCCAGGGGTGCATCCTCGCTCTCTTTCTTTTTAACCTATATATTAATTCTCTAGAGAAGGCTCTTTTAGATATCAAAGCAGACACTCCACAGGTAGGAAAGTGTTGTCTGCCGGTTCTCTTATATGCGGACGACGCAGTCCTCCTGGCGAGGACTGCTAGGGGCTTACAACTCCTCCTCAACTCCTTTGCTTCTTTTATGGAGGAGTTGGACTTATCAGTAAACCACTCCAAGTCATATATTATGCAAGTGGGTCCTGGTAAGGCGAAGGCAAAACAGCCCACTTTTAAACTAGGACGTTCGCCAATACCTAAAACTAATGTCTTTTCCTACCTGGGAGTTGTTTTTGACGACTCCTTGAGCTGGCGCCCCCTGATTAACCGCAAGAAAGGGGACCTTGTGAAGGCCTCTGCAGCCGTTTTCAACTTTGCCAGTAGAGTAGGCAGGAAACCAATAGGGGCCCTCCTGAAGATTTATCAAGCAAAATGTATCTCTAAGGTTAGGTATGGGAGCGAGATATGGGGTCATATTGAACTTGGGGCCGTGCAGAGCGCCGAGAACTCATTCTTGCGAAGGGTCCTCTCTGTTCCGCAATGTACCCCATCCTATGTTGTACACGAGGAACTGGGGTTGCCTTTCCTTGCTGATGACCTAGCCTTCCGCCCTCTGTCCTTGTGGCTTAAAATTTGGTCTAAGCAGGAGAATTCACTTAACAAAGACATCATACGTGACTGTCTCTCACTCGACCATTCCTCGCGCATCCGCTGGCTCCAGTATATAAGCGTTGGCCTTGCCAGGCTTGGAAGAGCTGACCTTTATACGAACCCAGAGGGTAACTGCAAAAGGGACTTTGCCTGGGTCAAGGAGGGTTTTTTAAGAAACTGTCACTGCGATAGAGAGGACAAAGAGTTGTGTAAACCGAATGTGCGAAAACATGTTATTTTGAAAACTGTACCTACCATTGAACCTTATCTTCTAGGGCTCAAAAGTACCTAGGAACGGTTTCTATTGACGAGGTTTCGACTCAACCTCTTTCATTATTTATTGGCATACCCCCTAGGTTCTCACAGAGGTCAGTGCCTCATGCCCTGTGGCTGCGATGGAGAGTCTCCTCAGGACATGATGCACTTTTTAATGTTTTGTAATTTTTATACTGCACCCAGAAAACTATTTATTATCCCCATTTTAAAACATTTGGGTTTTAGGAGGGTAAGACCAGCTTTTATTTTTTTACAACTTCTCTCTAGCGATACTGTTTTGCACACCCTCAGTTTTTTACGGGACGCCATTAGACTTAGGAAAAGTCGCAACTAATATTTGTTTTGTATATCATGTATTCTGCTTGTGTCTTGATTATTTGGATCTTGGTATACCTGTGAATTTGTACTGTACGATGATATTTTGTAGTTGTTTGACTTTTATGGTTTTATCCCTAAAGCCGAATAAAGTTTATTGATGATGATGAGTGCGCATCTATCATTTAAATAAATATGGAAATGTACAGTTTTACAACACATTTATATGCAAAACACAAAATAAATATGGATAAATACAGAAAAAATGGCCAAAAAATAAATATGGATAAATACAGACGGAAATGTTAAAAAAATAAATACCATAAAACCGGGAGCCCTAGCTAAGATCTACCCCTGTAAAAACGACCTGAGGACCATTTCAATATTTCCACCTTAACTGTATTTTATACATATGGCATGTACCTCGATGGGGTCCAAGGGCGGATGTACTGAAAGAGGCTTTGTCTCCATTATTCTGTAATAGTGAAATGTAATGTGCAAAACCTGTCATTTGAGAAAAAAACAATAAAGAGCTTTATATTTTAAAAAAGAAGCGTGTTTAGGTAGTATGAGTTATGATGGCAAAATAAAGGGGGAAAGGAGTGAGAATGTTTTTCAAAATTTTTTGCAGGAGTGCAGGGAAATCGATAAAAGCACAAACGTTTTAGTGAAGTAAGTTGGATATCGGCAGACCTCGGTCAAATTATGGCAAGCTCACTAGAAGAACCCAGAGGTCGTTAAAATGAAATTGGGTAGTCCTGGTACTGACGGGCAGACCCATAAATTTCGAAAGCAAAAAAGTAGGCCAAAATATTTTTTCAGGGCGGGAACGTCAGAGCCAGACAGGGGATGGGATGGGTTCATTTATTAAGAGGGATATAAATGTATAATATTTTGCCATAATGGACATTAAAGTGTGTATAGCTAATTGAGCGAAAATTGAAAACTTGTCAGGTTTATCATGTCTCTGTAACAAAGCAACCTTTTGTCAACTGTAAAGGCATCTTTGCGTGGTGTTTGCTTGGCTCCGAATATATAGTTGCCTCTTTTTTCTCATGTAGGTCTCTTCTTCAATACTCCGTCCACCTTCAGGGGCGAAACACAAGCCCCTACTACAACACGGGGTCGGGGCAGCCTTCGCGCCTCCCACCCCATTCAACCTAAGGTCTACGAATATCTGCGATGTTGCGTCACTGTAACACTATTGCTTTCCCATGTGATTCCCTCACAGATAGCGCGTGGCGTGCGCGTCTTCTCGCGTACGCGACGCGCGAGCGCAGAGTAAGGTTGCTGTTGGTCCAAGTAGCGCGAGGCTCCTAGATCCGGCGGCGACGACGCAACGTTCATCTCCCTCTGATTTCCCACACACAGCGGGTGAGTCGGTTCCTGATTTATTTTGTAATTTTCAACTGACTCCGCCGCCATCTGTTCACGTGAAGGCTTCATTGTTTGCCGCCTTATGCCAGCTCTCTAAGCCGAGCGTTAACCTTTTCCAATTTTTTGTTTACGGACACCTGTTTGCAACATATGTGTCTTAACGTATTCATTAAAAACACAGGCATTCGCTTTTGATAGAATTTAGTGCCTCGTGGAATCGTTACAGTATGATTAGGAAGCGTTATTACAGGAATATATAAAAATAAAAGCATGCATGTTCATGGTCAGTAGTAGGTTCAACTATATCGAAGAGAAATAAGAAACGCCGCCGGCCTCTTCTACTCGGCTTATTTGCCTTTGTGCACAAAAATAGTCGTATGCCCAAATGACCCTACTATGCCTGTGCAAAGGAACCTGTATTTAACAAAATTGGTATGAAGTAGGGACAGATAATAGTGTGTCGTGTATAGATGTGTATGTGTCGATATGTGTAAGTATTTCTAGGCATGAGTACCAGTTATTTAGCTTGTCTTGGCCAGTAATAACACATTCATTTTTGTAGCAGATATATTTCGGACCAGTGATTCATTTGTTTCCTCATTGGGAAGATTTGTGGTACTATTATCTGTCCCTACTTCATACCAATTTTTGTTAAATAGATATTTGCCTTTGTGCTGTTCCATCGTAGATTATACTTAGGCCTGGATTTACTAAGATTTTACGCAACGCAGCAAGGGAACTTGCAGCGCTGTGTTGCATGAAAGGTAGAGAGCAGAACTTTGCTGTATTTACAAAGATATGGCTCAGAACAGCTCTCTCCTGCACCAGTGAACTTTGCGTTGTATAGCCCAATGCAGGTACCCTTGCACCTTGGCGCAAGCGTTTCCGCATTAAGGTCAGAATAGTTTTTGTGCAGGAAAACTATCCTTTGAAGCGTATTCCTCTTTGTATTTGGGCGGCAGAATGCAGCACATATGTGAAGAGGAAGTAACAAGGAGAAAATAGATATTTCTCTTTGTTACGTCAGCCTCTGGTAGGCGCAGCATTAAGGCGCAAACCCATGTTTACAAGTCTTTGTAAATATGGGTTTATGTCAAAACACATGGGTGGATGCATGGGAATGCACACCAATGCTCCACCCATGTAACGCCTACCTGACTCAAGGTAACACAAGGCAGCACTATGTGTCTGATGTGCGAAGGATTTTACCCATTTTATGCGTCTATGCCAAAGGTCTTCAATCTGTGGGGCGTGCCCCCTTTGGGGTCCGTGGCTGAATTTCCAGGAGGCGCAAATGCCTTTGCAGGTACTTGGAAGCGTGACCATGTTGATTTGTAAGTAGGGTTGGACAAGCCTATAGCACAATCTGGCTGTGCCAGAAGGGCTGGTCTGGTAGGTGAGTGTGTGGCTCATTTTTTGGCTGTTTGTGGGCATGTTTTGTGGTCGGCTGTGCTGATTCTTCGTGTTGTTTTCCCTGATATTACCACAAACATTACCTGCAGCAAGCACAGATGCATGCAGTCTCCCATGAATTCTATGTCAGGACCGGAGGCTCCGATTATGCTTCTCATTATCTTTACTGAAAATTCTCAGCAGCCAATTAGATAAAGTAAAAACAAACAAATACTACAATACCCATAAACACTCCTGGGTATCACATGACAACCATAGAGTAGACCCCTATATAAGGAGTACTAGAGAATACCACATCCTCTTTCTTTGCTGCTCCACAGCCAGTTAAGTGCTTATTTCCCTTTTACACAATTTGATGTCTCTTTAGTGTTTTTCAAAGATTGCTATCTACCTGTGTGCGTTGTTTCACCGATTCATCGTGTTCGCGTCTGTTTCAGACGCTCATTTTGATGGGGCTGTCTCCATGAGGAGCTGCTGTTCATTGCCATTGCAGTTTTGTTTTTTCCGCTTTCCCCCGTACGTTGCGAGCGCTATACTGCCTTTGTGGTCTGCTTATTTTTCTTTGTCCGCGCGTGTTCGCGCCTTGCTTTCTTTCATTCCTGATTCCCGGTGGCAGTGTGCGGAGTCTGGAGCGCGTGTTGCCTCCTCGGTCCGGGCGCTTTGTGCCCGCGGCTTTCTTTAGTGGAGCGGGAGACTCGGGGGAGAGGCTGCGCGTCCCAATAACGCGCAGTCCTCTTTCTGGCTTTACGGGCGGGTCGTACCGCGCATGCGCGGCGGCCATTTTACCCGTCTGGGAGTTTGCCCTTGGGGGTTGAGTGAGCGCGGGAGCAGCGCAAATAATAGCTCGAGTCCCACTTGCCTGTGCCAGCCCCCAACGACGCCCATTTCTCATATTTATTGGATTTGGGCTGTATGAATTCTGCATAGGCATTGCCTAGAGTGGGTGTTTTTCTGGGCAAGCCCTCCCTCCACGTTTTATTTGGTTTTACACACTTTGTACTTTGTACTTGGGGTGTACTGGCTTGTCTGGGGTTTTTCCACTCCCCCTTATTGCCTTTCCTGTCAGTATTTTTGTTTTCTCTGTGCTAGTTGCACTCTGACAGCGTCTTGGCTCCGCAGTCTCCTCTTGTGGGCTTCTTTGTCACTATTCAGTGCCAGCATGGCTGATTATTATTATGAGGAGGAGTACTACGATGAGGGCCCTTCTGGGTCACTGGAGCATGAGCTGGTTGAGGCTCTGGATGTAGGAGTTCAGCACTCTGTTAATAAGGCCATGTTCAAGGCTATTGAACCTTTAAAGCGCCATTTGTGCAATTACGCACTGCAACAAGGCTGGCTTCCGGGGTCTACCCCCCATTCTACTTCTGGTACAAAGGGTTTCAGTAATCCCCATTCTTCTGATTTTGCGAAATTGGCCAAAACCCTGTCTGACCATAATTATGAGTCTTCCACCAAAAAGGTCCAGCCTGGGTCACCCCATGGTGATGATACTTCTTCCACTTCTACTACCGATTCTGATTCGGAGGCTCCTCCTCCGCCTGCTAAGAAACAACGTAAGGAACGTTATGTGGATGCTCCTTCCCAGCCTGCCTTACTCACTTTTGATCCCACGCAGATTGTTCATCCCAATTCCTCCTCTTGGCTTCCCTCTCCTGAGGTTGCTGGTTATGTGCACTCCCATATTCGCCAAGCCTTTGATAAGGATGTGAGGGCGCGTTTGCGCTCAGAATGCCCTAGACCTGATTTGGCTGACAAGGTGGTGGAGACTCCAGAAGTGGATCCCTCCATGCTTACATATCTTAAGAAATACACTAAGGATCCTAAGAAAGGCCTTGATCGCGCTTGGAAGTCCTGTCAGGACAAATTGCTTGATTTGACCGGTCCCCTTACAAAAATCTTGGACTTGGGCTTTAGGGCTAAGTCCTCGGGCCAGATTATTGATCCTGAAGATTTGATTGGCTGGGCGCAACGGGCCATTTGTCAGTTAGGCAATGCTAATTGTGCCATGTCCTGTGAGCGCCGTCGCTCTATTCTGCTGAAACTTGACCATAAGTTGGCAGAACTCTCTACCTCCAAATCCGGTCCTTTGGCCCAAGGTCTGCTTTTCGGGCAGCCTTTTCTGAAAGAATTAACTAAGTTTGTCGCTACTTTCAGTGGGCTAGACAAAGCGCAGGGTTCCCTCAACGGGCCTTTCGCCCGGTTTTTGGGAGGGCCGGACGATATCGTGGGCGGTCGTTCGGCCGAGGTTTCCAGCAAGGCGCCCACCGTGGATCTAACTCCCAACGTGGGAAATACCAGGATTCCAACTCCTCCGCTTCCTTCTATCCCACTCGTGCATCACGACATAAATTCCGGAAAGGTCGCTTTGGAGGCAACCAGGGAGGACAACATGACGCCTCATCTTCAGGTGAGCCTGATTTCCTTTTCGGAAATGCGCTTGGGGGGCAGGATCAAGTCTTTTCTCCACTGTTGGCAAAAAATCTCGCAGGATGCATGGGTCCTGGACACAGTGCAAGGTTACAAGATAGAGTTTTTCCATTCCCCCTCTCAAACTCATTCCCCACGTCCCATGTTTTTCTCCCTTCAGGATCAGACCTTCATTTCCAGAGAGATAGAGTCCCTACTTCAAAAAGGAGCCATAATGCGGACGGTTCGTCACCCTCAGGGTTTTATCAGCAACATCTTTCTGGTGCAGAAAAAGGGGGGTGGATCCAGACTCGTTTTAAATCTCAAGGAGTTCAATGGCTGGGTCGTATATCGACACTTCAAAATGGAGGGGATCCATCTTCTTCGCGATCTTCTTCAGGAAGGGGACTGGATGGTCCGCCTGGATCTGAAGGATGCGTATCTGTCTGTGCCAATTTACAAACCTCATCGCCGCTTTCTTCAATTCCAATGGCAGGACATATGGTACGAGTACAAAGTCCTCCCCTTCGGCCTCTCGTCAGCACCTTGGTGCTTCACGAAACTTCTGAGGCCTGTGATAGAATTTCTTCGAGCCCGGGGTGTTCGTCTCATTATCTATCTGGACGACATTCTCATCATGAGTCAATGTCCTCGTCTGGTGATGCAACATCTTCCTTGGACCATCGATCTTTTACAGACCCTGGGTTTCCTAATCAATCCGCAGAAGTCTGTGTTGATTCCGTCTCAATCCGTCGAGTTTCTGGGATTTCTGGTCGACTCTCTCTCTTGCCAACTCCTCTTGCCCAATCAGAAGATCAGATCTATCAAGAGAGAGTTGAGGTTGATTTTGCACAGGCAGATTGTGTCCTTGAGGTCTGTAGCCCGGATCGTCGGCTTGTTAGCTTCATCCATCCAAGCAATCTTCCCGGGTCCCCTCCATTATCGTGCACTCCAACGGCTCAAGATCCGTCATCTCCAGAAAGGCCTCAAATATTCAGATCTCATTCCCCTCTCAGAGGAAGCGAGGTGGGAGATGATGTGGTGGCTAGAGCACATGGAGTCGTGGAACGGTCGAGCCCTATTCGGCTCCACTCCAGAAGTGGTGATAGAATCCGATGCCAGTCGGTGGGGTTGGGGGGCACGTTGCGGCAACGTGTCTACAGGCGGCCGTTGGTCTCAGGAGGAACTGAATCTACACATCAATTGCCTGGAACTTCTAGCGGGTTCCTTTGCGATTCGCTGCCTCTCGCCCCGTCGAACGAATTGCTGCATTCTTCTCCGCATGGACAATGTGTCGGCGGTTCGTTATGTGAACAAATTGGGCGGGAAAGATCCCGGCTTCTAGCGGAGATTGCCAAAGACTTTTGGCACATTTGCCTTCAGAACAAATTGTTCGTGGTGGCGGAATATCTCCCGGGCTGCAACAACCAGATTGCAGACTGGAATTCCCGACATCTACGGGATTTCAGCGATTGGAGACTTCACCCTCGAGTGTTCCGGTCGTTGGACCAGATATGGGGTCCTTGTTAGATCGACCTGTTTGGCTCTCGTCTCAACAAACAGGTCCCAGTCTTTTTCAGCTGGCGTCCGGATCCGGAGGCTCTGGCCACGGATGCCTTCCTTCAGGTCTGGCCTCCGTCTCTATGTTATGCGTTTCCTCCGTTTGTAATGATCCCAAGGGTCCTAGCCCGGACCAAATGTTATCAGTCGGAATTAATTCTGATCACTCCTCTTTGGCGGGCTCAGGCGTGGTTCCCAGTACTTCTGGAACTGCTGTGTGCAGTGCCGATCCTCATTCATCAGCGGTGGAATCTGTTATTGGATCCTCTCAACTCCCCGCATCCCTTGATAACATCAGATCAACTGAGGTTGGTCGCTTGGCGAATTTCGGGGATCGATGGAAAATCCCAGGCCTTTCGCGAGACGCTACCAGATTTATCAGTGAGGCTTGGTCGCCCAACACACACAAGCGTTATGCTACAGCCTGGAAACGATGGTGTTATTGGTGCTCTCAACGGGAAGTGGATCCCGCTACAGCAGATGTCTCCTTGGTAGTGAATTTTCTTGCATCCATCGCTTCTTCGGGTCTTGCCTATCGCACTGTCAATAATTTTCGGTCCGCCATCTCGGCTGGGCACGTAGTGATCGATGGCAAACCGGTCGGTGAACATCCCTTAATATGTAAACTGCTCAGGGGTATCCGGTTGGTTAAACCGCCTTGTTCTAAATATTCTGAGCTATGGGACGTTTCCACTGTCTTACGTTTTTTGGAAGCCTGGCCTTCTAATAAATTTCTGTCCCGTAAGCAACTTTCTGCCAAGCTTGCTATGCTGCTTTGTCTAGTGTCCTGCAAGAGGGTTTCAGATATTCGCGCGCTAGATCTAGCGGGCCGTAGGTTTTCTCCAGAGGGTGTTACTTTTATGGTCACCAGACGCACTAAAACTAACACCACTTCTGTCACTTATCCTGTGTTTCCTGCTAATCCTAAACTGTGTGTGGTACAATGTATCCAGGATTATGAGGTAAGTACTGCAGAATTTCGACAAGATATGAGAGGTCATATGTTGATTGCTCTGCAGAAACCTTTTCGCCCAGTGACCCCAGCTACCTTAGCAAGATGGGTGCGTTGGCTCATGAGCGAAGCAGGAATTGATGTTTCAAGATTTGGTGCTCATTCTGCTCGTGGAGCTATGGCATCTAAAGCCTTTTCTGTTGGAGTCAGTTTGTTGGACATTATGAATGCAGCTGACTGGTCTTCTGATTCAACGTTTAAATCGTATTATTATAAACCTATTGTGAATATTGCATCTGTTGTGGTGGCACAGCTTTAAACAAGCATAATCGGAGCCTCCGGTCCTGACATAGAATTCAAAATTTGCGAACATTCGTGACAAGAATTTTCAATTCTATTAAGGACACGGAGGCGAGGATTATCCCACCCATGATTCTGTATGGTGATTTATGCTTTGCATTGTATATCTATGACATTGTATATCTCTGTTATTTTACCCTTCCCTTTTTTCTGATCACCTACTCTTGATAGGAGTATGGTATTACGACTTTGTCTTTACATTTCAGGTTCAGATCTCAAGTAGAGTTCGCTGGTTTTTCACCCTTCAAGATGTCTTCCTGGTCTCTGCATAATGGGAATGCACCGTTGCAGATACGCTCCAACCTTCTGTTTGCTGCCCGTTGGCCTGCTGGGTTCGTGCTGAAGTCTGAGTTCTTCGTTCAAGTTCATCTGATGTCGGACTTTATTTCTGAGACTTAACTGCTTATTGTTTCACAAAGAAAGAGGATGTGGTATTCTCTAGTACTCCTTATATAGGGGTCTACTCTATGGTTGTCATGTGATACCCAGGAGTGTTTATGGGTATTGTAGTATTTGTTTGTTTTTACTTTATCTAATTGGCTGCTGAGAATTTTCAGTAAAGAAAATGAGAAGCATAATCCTCGCCTCCGTGTCCTTAATAGAATTGAAAATTCTTGTCACGAATGTTCGCAAATTTTGAATTGTAAAACACCTTTAATCTGTGTATTTACCAGCTAAAAACAGCTCCGATTTGGAAATGTATGCTACTCTTTTTTTAGTTGTCTGATTTGCTATTGGAGGCCACTTTTATTTTGATACCCAGGCCTTTTTCCTGTCCCAGTCTGACCTTGTTTGTCATGTTTACAGGCTATCTTAATTTACAGCAGTTGAAGTGTATAAAAAAAGCAACTGTGGTCCTCAGTGCTCTAAGGGGCGTGGGGGTTGGTGGAGGGGGGCGAACGGGGTGAATGCATAAAAAGAGCAAAATATTCTGTAGTCTGTATATTTTGTTCTTTTACTTTCGGGTTGCTGCATATAAAATAACATAGCACCTTAAATGGAAAATAAATACAAGTTAAACTAATCAGTGGGAAATTCACTCATTTACATTTCAAAACCTTGACTGGTTAGTGAGATCACTGCAGATGTCTTGTATGTGACCAGAGATGCACAGAACTTAATTCTAGCTGGTGCAGTGAAAAATAGTGACTTGTGTATTTATAGCGCTAAGAGGTCCCAGCCTGTAACAAAAAGCACTGTGACTATTTAAGTCATTTGTATTACACACAGTATAAGATAGGCTGCAGCTAAATGATTTGGTGTTTAAGATAAAACAGTTGCTTTCAAAGTATATATTTTAGCAATTCATAATCAGTCTGTACCTAGTGCAAACCTTTTTATAAATTTCAATTAAAAGGATCCAGCGCAGAACACAGCTGATAACCCCAGTGCCTAATTTGAGCCGGTGGTTGCCGGTGCTCAGCAACTTAATCATCAACACCGATGCTTTCCATGAGCACCAGTTAAAGATACATTCATTTACGGGGAGATTAAGTGATTTGCCCAGAATCACAAGATGTTGAGCTGACGCCGCAGCTCTGGCCATTATGCCACATCCTCTCCCCACTTTCATGTTTAGTAGTTGGTTCTGTTGTAGGCGGAGCTAACAGGAGAAATGGGCTGGTGCAAGCTGCCTCCTGACGAGAGCCCCAGCACTTATTTTATTTACAAACTAACCACTGGATAATCTCCTTACATAACCTCTTAAAAATAATAAATCTTAGTCACTATGAAGCTTCATTTAACTCCATCAATTAAACTGTATACAAGCCCTCGAGCAGCTTTAGCATTTGGTGAACCAATTGCATATATTTACATTTCTTTCAGGTAGCAGGCAGTCTGGTGAAGAGTCAGGTTTCTTTAGCTCTCTGTCCCTCTGCAGGCTTCATAGCTCAGAAGACACAAAATCCTTTTCATTTTCAGCCAGGAGCACCATAAGGTCTGCATTAACCATCCAGATATGACTGTTTTTAAAAAAGAACATGGTAAATTGCAAAATTAAAAAAGCATGGGCCTGCCAGTCCCCATACCTCCCACCCACTTAAACACTCTGTTTTCATGCAGCTGTCCTTTCAGGTGAGTCAAGTATGTGAAAAAGAGGAGTTGCAGCAGGGTTGCATACAAATGCACAGCCCTGATAGCCGGGACCCCTGGGAGCTCAAAGTAATGGAAAGAGGAAAGGATTGAGATTCACGGTACTGTCCAAGAGATGGCCCAGAGGAGGGGGCACTTTGTGCGAGCTAATTCTTTTAATTTACAAAATGGACAGACACCGCTTCCTCAGAGAGATGCCTGAGGAAGGGGGTGAGATTTTGGCACTTGCTTGTTTTTAAAGGGCCATTATTAGTGCAGCAGATGCAGTGGCACTGGGGCCAAGAGTATGAGGGGTCACTACACTCAATTTATGTTTGTTTTACTACCAAAAAGAGGCATGGGGCCCCTTTTCCTTCCTAGCATTAAGGCCCAGATCACCCTTGCTGCGCAGGGAGCAGGAGCCAAGCAACAGAGGCGAAATATGTGGCTTTTATTCCTGTTTTACACAAAAGGGAAGACAGCCTGATTTGGGCCTCAGGCCTAGGAGTGATTGCCCAGTGGAGTGGGAAGAGGACAGAGCTGTAGGTTTCATTGGTGTTCAAGCTGCAGTAACTCCAGTGCCCAGTGATGTGAGGGACCAACCAAACCCCAATTATAGATGTGTTACTGTCCTTTCTTGGTTGCATTAGGGTCCCGTGCAGCCATGCTGTGCCAGTTTTGCTTGGGGCCTCAGAGAAATTTCCCAAGGGAGGGGGAACTTGAACCAGAGGACGTATCATCGTACCTTGGATTCAGAGAGATGGTGGGGAGTGGATGGGGCAGGACGGGAGCCACTTTTTTAACAAAGGGCAGAGACAGCAAACTTTGTGAGGTAGTAGCTATCATTTGTGAAGCAGGTGCAGTGCCACTAGAGCTCAGGGGTATGAGATGCCCACTACATCACAGTTAGGATTGTTTTTCTTTACGAAAGGTGCATGGGGTTCGTTTTCTTTGCTAGCTTTAGGGCCAAGGGCACCCTTGCTTCTGTCAAGCACTAACCTGTTTGATCCTGTGGAGATGAGGTGGAAGTTTCAGGCGATGGCTTCCAACTCCTCCTCTGCACCACAGCCCTTTCTGCGATTTTCACACGGGTAGGACTAGGGTCTCAGAGGGGAAAGGAGAATGGGATAGCAAGAGAGAGGGAGTGTGCGAGATGAGTGGTTCCTTGCTCTTCTATCTTTCAAGTGCTATAGCTCCCGACTCTTCTTAGTGTTTCTTAGAAAGTTCCATCAGTAATGTGGCCTGTAACATTAGAAAGATGACTTCACTATGTAATCACCCGCAGATCCTTGTGTTCTTCCCCACTATCCCATAGTGCCTGAAGTATACCACCAAATTCCCTCTTCCCCCCGCTTTTGATGCACTCCCTGTCGTGCACTTGTATTGAATGTTTTCACGACTACCTTGCAAGAAGAATGACACATTAGTTCTCCCCTCGATACCTCATCACATGCACACTTATTATCAATAATCTTCTCTCCAGTCACTTGAGTACATACCAGCATTTCCTTAACTCTGTGTCGTAAGAGATTTCTGAGTTTGACAATACATGTTTTCCAAATTTTCTTTTGATTTGCAGATGTACTATTATTTGGGTAGTATTAGTCAGGTTATACACAACAAACAAATGATGCATTTCTATGTCATCGCACCACAACTTATCACAACGCATGACAGGTAATCAACAAGGTTCAGATTAGTTCTAAGTATTGATATCATACAAAACAGATAATTAGTTTCAAGTTAGTTTCACATAATTATTATCACAAACTGAATTCTAATGTCTCTTTCTGTCTGTTATAGATCTATTTAATGCAAGCTGCGCTCATAGTGCTAGGAAAGTCAACCTAAAACTATGCGCTTTTACGCGGGCGCGTTATCGCCAGTGTGGCTGTTTCAGACGCACTCCTTAATCTTGTCTTTCATTGTTCTTCTCATTGCAGGTATCCCGGTTTCAAAATGTGGCAGCAACTCTGCACTGCTTTGAAGAAGCTCCTGGGTGGAGGCGGAGCATTGACCAGAATGAGTATCCTTACTGGTAAGTACCCAAAACAGCAAGCAGGTTCTAGAAAATGGGTGCAGCCTTAAATAGCGGCAGCGCCCAAGATGGCCGCCTGCTCTAACATGATTTACAGGTTTCACGAGAGTTGGAGCAGATTTCCTTCTTCAGTCCATCCAAGTCTGGGTTTGAAGGAGCGTGACTTGGCAGATTTTCAAGGCTGTTTTCTTAACCTAGATCTTTTGTGTTTGGTGGCACTACAGTTCCCTGCTCTATGGGGGAAAAATAAATGTAGAGTTTTCTGGGCCATTCGTGGTGGTTTGGCAGGCCGGACAGCTGCACAGAGGATGCAACAAGGGGGAGCTGTTTTTTTTTTCTGAACAGGACGGAGAGCCTGTTTCAAGGTTAGAACAATGACCAGGAATGGTGGGGAAAGGGTGAAAGAGACATGAGACAATCTGCTACTCAGAGCACCATCATTAGTACACCAAACACAGTTGCATTGGGACCCAGAAGTGTGAGGTGGTCACATCACCCCAATTATAGGGAGCAGTGTTGTTTGGTCAGTTTCTGTTTTTGTTTGATGCATTTGTCTCACATTTAATATAGATTATGAGATACAGGATAAGTACCCCTGAAATGATCACATAAGTCCAACCTCCTGTGCTCTGCCCTGCCCCTCCTGCTTCCCAAACTCTTCCCATAAAGTTATGGAGGGGCTTCAGACTACATAACATTTTACCTGCGGGGGCTTTGAGGGAAAACGTTTGGAGACCTCTGGTCTATGAGGAAATGCGTTGATACATAAGGACCTTCGTTTTAGAACCACTCCTCTGTTGGCATTGCATCAGCTCCTCTTGTGTTTATTCCAATTCGAAATTCAAGTACCACTAGTCTATCTTTTCCACAGTCCTCTCTTTCAGACTACGCATGTTAATTGTTGCATTTCTTTGAGATGTCTGATTCAGGCATTACACCACCGTGGTAGCTGTCTCTTGGCTTGCCTATGTTCTCTGGCGTGACCATTTACATTATGGCACAGTAGGGGGACACAATTGCATTGGCATTACAATATAAACAATGGCAAAGCAAAAAGGTCTGGCCGTGATAAGCGTGTGATTTTATTTTTAATGTTCTTATGTTTTTTGCAGGAGCATTCAACAGAAATGTAAAATGTAAAACAAAAAAATAAATAGCCAATAAAAAAAATGAAGAGTAGAAATTAGCCTACCAGCCTTAGCACTGAATGTTTTTGGCAAATGTACGCATATGATCAGGCAAAATGCCATCACTGACAGTGCAAGAAAGTCGGTAGCTAAAGGTGTACTGACCCACTGTCCCAGACTATATGCTGTGGTGGCCAGAAGCAAAATGTGAATTACAGTTCAGGTGATGGGTGGATGAAGAGGGATGACACATGGGTCCTCTATGTATGGACTTGTGTATGTATTTTTATTCATGAATTTTTAAATATGAGCCTGATACAATAGAGAAAGCTGGCTTTAGGCCTCACATAAAAATGAGCAACACAAAAAGATGATGGACACGGAATGCTGAACATTGGCAAACATTCATCCCCAGTCATAGATCTGGGTTAAATATGTCATTTTGTTGCTCACCATGCCACCCCAATTTGGACCCAGACACATGCAAATCAGCGTGGACCCTGCTCACCATGGGAACAGTCTAGTCCGAACTGCCAGGCCAAGTCCTCCCTGGACCGGAAAACAAGCATCCGGGGGCCAGTTTCGAGGTATCACCCCTCATCAGCCAGGCTAGCTTGAATCCAGTGGCATAGTGAGCACGGGACCCACGTCTGGGCATACCCTTCCCACTTAGGGCAATTATAGCAACACAAAAAGATGATGGACGGAATGTTGAACATTGTCAAACATTCCCTCCCCAGTCACAGATCTGGGTTAAATTCATCATTTTTTGCTCACCCTGCCAACCCAGTGTGGACCCAGCCATATGCAAATCAGTCTTGACCCTGCTCACCATGGGAACAATCCAGCCCAAACGGAAAGGCCAGGTCCATCCTGGATTGGAAAACAAGCATCCTGCGATCAGTTTCGGGGTATCACCCCTCATCAGCCAGGCTAGCTTGAATGTAGTGGCAAAGCAAGCACAGGACCCACGTCTGGGCAAACCCTTCCTACTTAAGGCAACTATAGCAGCACAGAAAGATGATGGACGGAATGCTGAACATTGTCAAACATTCACCCCCAGTCACAAATCTTTGTTAAATCCATTGTTATTTTTTGCTCACCATGCCACTCTAGTTTGGACCCACCCATATGCAAATCAATCTTGACCCTACTCCCAATAGGAACAGTCCAGCCCGAACTGCCAGGCCAGGTCCTCCTGGACCGGAAAACAAAAATCCTGGGACCGGTTTTGGGGTATCACCCCTCATCAGCCAGGCTAGCTTCAATCCAGTGCCATAGCGAGCACAGGACCCACTCCTGGGCATATGCTTCCCAAGGTGAGCAGGGTCAAAACTGATTTACATATGGCTGGGTCCAAACTGGAGAGGCGTGGTGAGCAAAAAAACAATGGATTTAGGCACAGATCTCTGTACTAGTGTGAGTGTTTGACATTGTTCGGCATTCCGTCCATCAATTGTTCTTTTTGCATTTGTCTCTCTAAGTGGAATGGAATGCCTAGTCGTGAGTCCTGTGCTCACCATGCCACTGGAGTCAAGTTATCCTGACTGATGAGGGGTGATACCCCCAAACCGGTCCTAGGATGCTTGTTTCCGGTCTCGGGCTGAACTGTTACCATGGGGAGCAGGGTCAAGACTGACTTGCATATGGTTGGCTCCAAACTGGAATGGCGTGGTGAGCAAAAAAAACAATGTATTTAGGCCCATATGTCTGTACTGGGGGTGAGTGTTTGACATTGTTCATCATTCCATCCATCAATTATTCTTTTTGCAATTGTCGCCCTAGGTGGGATGGGTTTGCCCAGATATGGGTCCCGCCCTCACCATGCCACCGGAGTCAAGTTATTCTGGCTGATGAGGGGTGATACCCCAAAAGTGGTTCTAGGATGCTTGTTTCCAGTTCAGTGAGGACCTGGCCTGGCAACAGGGTCAAGACTGATTTGCATATGGTTGGCTCCAAACTGAAATGGCGTGGTGAGCTAAAAAACAATGGATTTAGGCCCAGATCTCTGTACCAGGAGTGAGTGTTTAACATTGTTCAGCATTCCGTCCATTAATTGTTCTTTTTGTATTTGTCGCCCTAAGTGGGATGGGTATGCCCAGACATGGGTCCTGTTCTCACCATGCCACCAGAGTCATGGTATCCTGGCTGATGAGGGGTGATGTCCCAAAATCTGTTCTAGGATGCTTGTTTCCGGTCCTGGGATGACCTGGCCTGGCAGTTCAGGATGGGCTGTTCCCATGGGGAGCAGGGTCAAGACGATTTGCATATGGCTGGGTCCGATCTCGAATGGTGTGGTGAGCAAAAAAACGATGGATTTAGACCCAGATCTCTGTACTGGGGGTGAGTGTTTGACATTGTTCAGCATTCCATCCATCAGTTGTTCTTTTTACATAGAAATGAGCAATAGGGCAGAAAGTGAGAGGTAGCTTCACATATCTTTGGTCTGCCAAACAGTGATCCAATACTATTCATTCATGGTGCGGGGTACGGTGGTGTAAACTGGGGTTGGCAGTATGTTCTATGCAACTAGAGGCTGCCACATTACAATCAAAGCCTTGTTTCTTACAAAGGGCAATGGCATCAACCTAATGCTGGTGTCCCTCATCCTTTCCCTCACACCTTAGCCCTAGCTGCATCTATCTCTGTTGCTCCATCTCACTTTGAGCTGGGCTGTCCCCATGAACTCAATACCAAAACTCTAATTGAGGCTTCCAGGACTGGACACAATTCATCATAAGTGGCCTCCAGAACTTGAAACAGTAAGTTGAATTGGTCTCTGAAATTGAACACAATATTCAGAATTAAGCCTCATAATCCAGATGAGGTTGCCGCACACAATACTCTAGATATGGTCTTCAAAAATGTACCACCATACTCCTACTGAGGTCTTACCAGTGATGTTTACATTGTGCAAGGTCAAAACTATATACTTTGTCAATGCTTGTTCTTTTTCTTGCTGGTTTTACCTTTATTTCTCCCTGGACTTCCCTCTGCTGGCTTTGTGCACTACCAGTCACATTATTTGGAAAGTTAGAAGGTAACTGTACAAGATATATCACAGAAAGGCTCAGCTCACCTACCATTTTGTATTGTTCTCCATGACATCTCTGTCCCAAATCTGTGACTTTAAATTTCACTGCATTCAATCAAAGTCGTGTTATTAGAACAGCAGATACAACAAGCATTGGCAAACCGAATAAGTCTGCCTTGTATTTTCAGCTATGCACCAGAACTACTGCCCTGCCGTTGCTTCTTTTTTTACAGGCAGCACACACTATAATGGTGGTGGTGGTGGTAATGCTGCTAGTGGTGGCCAAAGAAATGGTGGTAGTGTAATGGTGGTGGCCAAGGAGATGATGTGGAATTTATAGAGCACATGTCTGACAAAGAATTGAATGTGCGATGATTGCATGAATGTTCTAGATGTAAACTTTTGACTCGTATATTGCAATGCAAGGTGGAATGATACACTAACCAACCAACAGCATGCGATGAGTGAAAAATATTCATTTTAGTGGAGCTAGAGAGAAAGCTTACGCTATGTATATGCTAAATAATTGGTAACAAAAGTTCATCTAGACATCCGATTTGTCTGTAGCAGACCTAATCATATTTGTGTGACAAGCAAAGTAGCAGACCCAAAATATACGCACACTGGTACCTTGCCAGCTAGTGCGATATTATTTTTAAAATATCTATTTTATTGCAAGTATATGCCACAAAAGTAAATAGTAAAAAAAAACATACTGTTACTTAAAGATTGTGGCCTGCAATAAAATTTTAAATTAAAAAAAATAAGCATCAGATATAATTTTAATAGAACGCTATAGGTGCTTTCTAGCAATGCTGGTTTGCTTAGAGCGGATATAGAAAACGTTTTCGTTTGATTGTATATCAAAATAAATATGATTCTTATTAGCACAAAGAGAATGTATTATTGGCTTTCAATTATAACAATCTGCAGATATAGTTTAAAACACAAGTATGACTAGAGATGCGTTTTAAAAATAAAGAATGGAAAGTAAAAATATTGTTAAAGTATTGTCTCATCAGCCCTAGCACCGAAGTGAACTTCTTTTTACATGGATTTCTACACATGATCAGGCAAAAAAAGTCACTAAACGTGCAAGAGAGCCAATGCCTGAAGTCGGTTTGCCCTAGTGCCCCATGCTTAATGCTGTGGTGGGTGGAAGCAAAATGTAAATGGCAGTGAAACAAACCAATGGATAAAGCCCCTTTAGGTGTGTTCATGTGTATTTTTTTAATTACAGGAGGCCGGTGAGACAGCTAACACAGTCTCTAAGTCAGACCTACAGAAGACATTAATTCAAAGCAATAATTCGAGGAATGTGTTCCACAGAGTAAGACTGTAAATCATCCCTTCTAATATCATACTCTATACACTGAACACATTATCAACTAACCACATAAAACCAAACACCAACAAGCAACAAAATACACAATCAAACGATGGTTTCTCGAGTTCCCCCTGGAATGGCTCCTAAGTGATTAAGAGTCCTAGGGTGCCATAGCAGTGGTTGAAGGCGCAATACAAGTGACAATAAAATACAATATGTACATTTTTGTTGGGGTTTCTGTTAAAGTGAAGGGGTATACGTCTGCAAGGCTTTGGAATGTTCGTCTCTCCTAGCCTGGTACAAGAATGTTTGTTTCAGGATTATCAGAAGAACTAGGAATACTGTATATTTGATTTATTGGTCAGTGTCTCTGATTAGTGAAGCGTGCCTATGCAAAATGCTGTAAGTGCCCCTTCACGAAAGATAAACACAATACACGTGTTAGTGCTGGGAACAAGACCTTATGTGATAGAGTTTCAGTTTACATCCATTCCATAAACAGTGAGCTCTTTAGGCTGAGATAGCAAGCCATCGATGCCTCATGGTCATGGTGAGTTTACTGCTTGCATACAGTGCATGCGCTTTAGCCATCCCAAAAAGTTAAAATGCTCCACTTTTTCATCTCCACGTGTGTCCTCACCTCATGACTCATGATTTCACTCCTGCACCAAGAGGAAGCTGATGAAATGAGCATTGCTTGCTTCATGCGCAGTCACCATCTGCCACATATTAAGCGAAATTTGCCGGTAGCGCTGATCATGCGGCTTTGCAGATCGGCCTCTAACAGGCCTATGTAGGAGGCTTGGTAGCACCAGATTCCAGACAGGAGGACGCCGCAGTAGGGTCAACCGAGGCATGCACGCGAATCTAGGTTAGATTCTAAAATGCAGCCAAATTGCAAAGGAAAGCCAAAAAGCAAACGAGTCGGAGGGAAGTCAATAATTATATTCTGATATATTTCTTATTTTTTTGTTTTGTTTCTCATTTATTTTTTGCTTACTTTGTGCTGAACATGTCTTCATCTAAACTTACATTGAGGATCTTAACCAAGAGAAGGTCCAGTGTTGTTCTCAGTATGTTTTATGAACTCAAACTAATAGTAATCACAGGTCATCAGTAACGATGTCCAAGCAAATCCCAATTCCTAATTGTTTTTGCTACTTTTTTGTAGTAACAAATGCTTGCCTGACAACCTAGATGCGGTTCAAACTAACCTACACGGCATAACAGGCTGAGGCACATTTTGCAATATTGTTACAGCAGTTCACTTCTCGCAAACTCTGCCAAGAATACTGAAGGTTTCCAAGGATAGTCGGAATTTATTTAATGCTTTTTTTCATTTCACATGCATTCTATCCAGTTGTGTATTTAGAGTGCTTTATACCTTAAATGTCATATGTAGGTTAATTTCTTAGATTCTTGGAGTTTTATTTTACAGGTTTAAGTGACTCCAAAATTAAATATGACTCCTTTTTTAAAAAAGTTTTATTTATGCAATTTTGACAGATACAGCATATTAATCAATACAGTGACTTGGCGTAGATGTTACATACACTTCTGCAGCACAGTATTCATCTTGCAGATCTCGAGTTAAGCAAATCGCAACATCCAAATATAACACATTGGTTTACAGCATTGAAAGATGTTACATCCCTGTTTCGGCCTACAGCAGTTCCACTACCCAACAATTTATATACATCACATTTCCCATTTAGGTTACCTCTAGTACGTTTGGGATAACTAGCCCTGCTAGCACTCGACATTATGAGACCCAGACCCCGCTCTCCAAACCCTCCACATATGGAGTACTTGACCTGCCCCTATTGTGTAACTTACACGGGGTTGGCGTCTGGCACTGGTGATGCCTCCGTAGCCAGTGGGGTCTCCCTTTGCCTGAGCCAGTTTGTGTAAGGATCCCAGATATCTGTAGGACAAGAGGCCGTGGGCATGAGATCCCAGAAGTTTGACAGCTGCTCCTGACATTAGGCAACATCTTGAATCCAGGACTTGACCTTGGGGCAGCTAGGGGAGCCCCAATGTATAGCAAGCCGTCGCCGTGCGAGAACTAGGAGCATTGCGGTCAGACGGCGCACTTTTGGCACTGACTGTTCCACATATCCCAACAATAGCACTAGAGGGGAGCATTCAAGGGGCCCACCCGTAATGGCCTGGATAGTTTCACATACCTCCCCCCAGTATTTGAACACTACAGGGCATTCCCATGCAATGTGTAAAAACGCAGCCCCCTCCCGCCTACATTTCCAGCAATTAAAGTCAGCTCTTAGTTTCACTTTAAACAATTGTAGGGGGGTGCGGTAAAAGCGGTGCAGGACCTTAAAGTGTATGAGCCTCAGCTTGTAATTTGGTGATAGATACTTGGTTTGCGCACAACAGTACGCCCATTGTTCATCCGTGGGTTGGTCCGAGAGCTCTGCCCTCCAGTGTGCCAGTGCCCTCGGGTCTGTCCATGGGGTATCCACCTGCGTCTGGACATAGAGCCTAGTAATCAGTTTCTTAGGAGATGGCGTGGTCAACAGCTTCTCAAGCGACGTCAGGGGGGCTGGAGAACTGGGGAATGTGGAATGTAGTGCTTTGCAGGCGGCTTTTAACTGGTAGTATAAGAGCAGCTCTAGAACGGGGACCTGGTTCCCTTCCTGAGCAGCCGGCTCTTCAATAAAATTGCCCTGGGGGTAGAGGTCCCCCAGCGTCCTTATGCCCATACCTTGCGCCCTACCAGTGGCACCCGTGTCATGCAGGAAAGGGAAATCTGGATGTAGCGCAACTGGCGTGGAGGGCGCGTATAGGAGAGGATTTCGTGTTCGCCTGCGCAGCCCCTCCCATGCCCACCTCACCATCTCAACTGTATTAATTTCATTCACCGGTCTACGGTAATGTTGGTATATTGCCATGTGTAAGGGGGTGGGGTCCGCTATGTCTTTCTCAGTGGCCACGTGAGGTTGAAAAGGGACGGGGTAAATCCAATAGTGCAAGAACTGTGCCTGCGCGCAGTATGCATACAACTCAAAATCCGGTGCCCCTAGCCCTCCCCCAGATAGCGGGCATATCAGTAAATCCCAGCTGATCCTGGGCTGTCCACCCGCCCAAATCATGGATATCGCCGCAGATCGTATGGATTTAAAAAAGGCTTGTGTGAGTGGCAGGGGTATGTTTACATATAGGTACAGTAACTTGGGTAGTACAATCATTTTTAATATAGCAATCCTACCTGCCAGTGACAAAGGCAGTGCAGACCAGAGTTTAATTTTGTCTTCGAACCAGGAGAGCAGGCGCCCTAAGTTTAAACTCAAAATGAGCTGTATGTCCCTGCTCAGCCAAACACCCAAGTATTTAACTGCATCCTCCGCCCAAACCAACGGAAATTCTAATGTGGTACACAATGGGACATCGGTAAGGGGTTTTATGGAAGATTTAGACCAGTTGATGTTTATTCCAGATAGGCCTCCGAATCTGAGCATTTCCCTTAGTAGGGGATCATGGTTGTCATCTGGCCGTCTGACGTATAATGTAATATCGTCCGCATACATGGAAATGGTGAGATTGCGCTCAGAGAAAACCAGGCAGCGTGCGGCGTGATGCTGGCGTATGCGAGCCGCTAGCGGCTCCATGGCCACCGCAAACAGAAGTGGCGACAAGGGGCACCCCTGCCTGGTTCCGCGCGTAATAGGGAAGGCCTCCGATATCAGGCCATTTGCCTTCACCCAAGCCGTTGGCTTGGTATAAAGCAATTCGATTAGTTTGATGAAATTTGGACTAAACCCCAGCCTAGGGAGTACTGTGAATAAGAATGGCCACTCCAATGAATCAAACGCTTTAGTGGCGTCTAAGAAGACTGCCACAGCGGGGAGTTTAGGATCAATTTGGTGGAGTACGGAAAAAAAAGTTCGTAGATTGTGGGCGGTTGACCTGCCCGGGATGAATCCGGACTGATCCGGGCGGGCGATTAGGGGCATGATCGGCTGCAATCTGTTGGCTATTAATTTAGCCAATATTTTGGCGTCCACGTTCATAAGTGAAAGTGGCCTGTAAGAATCCCATAGGGTGGCAGGTTTATCAGGCTTTAACAGGGTAATGATAACCGCCTCTCTAATGGACGGGGTAGTTCCCCAACTTCCAGGGACTCCTGATATACATCCAGGAGGCGGGGGACCAGTATGTCTACATATGTCTTGTAGAACAGTGTCGTCAGTCCATCCAGCCCAGGGGCCTTACCAGTTGGCAGACTTTTAATCACCTGTGTGATATCGGCCAAGTTGAATGGGATGTCCAGGTATTTCCTGTGCGCAGGGCTCAGCCACAGTAGCTCTATAGAGTCCAAATAAACCCCAAGGTCAGGATTGGCCGCCCGTTGTGTAGCTGTGTACAGAGAGGAATAAAAGTTTGTGAGATGTCGGTGTGTGTCCGCCTGACCCCGGACAGGGGGGGGGGGGGAGTCCCCATCCGCCAGTTCCACTATGAAGGTAGGCGCTGTACGTCTTTTGAGTAAGTTTGCAAGGGTTTTCCCGGGCCTATCCCCCTCCCCGTAGCCACGCGCCCTTGCATCCCTGCCAAGAAATCTAGTCTCCCTCTCTGCCTCCTCTTCAAATTCGGAAATAGCGCTGCGTATTGAAGCCAAAGTTGCAGGGTCATTGGTATCGTAATACTGCAACTCCAGTTGTTTAATTGTCTGCTCTAACCTTGTTAGCGTCGTTCGTATGGAACCCAGGACTCCTGACTGTTTGGAGATGCATGCGCTTCTAACCACCACTTTAAAAGCCTCCCTCAGCATTGAAGGCGAATCTACAGATCCCTCATTTATATCAAAGTAGTTCTGTATTTCCTGACTTATTTCCTCCCTGAACGCAGAATCTAGGAGAGCATGGGGGGGGGGGAGCTGCCAGCCGAACGCGCGAGGCAAAGTGCTGGGGATTGTCCACTGCAGTAGCACCGGCGCGTGGTCCGAGAGTGTGCGTGGCAAATGCGATACAGCGGAGGCCCAGGACATAACGTCGGCTGTGACCAGCCAATAGTCCAGTCTTGACCAGGCCTGATGATAGGATGTGATATATGTACCCTCCCTAGCAGAGGGGTGAAAGCGGCGCCAAATGTCCAGTAGGCCATGTTCCAGGAGTATAGCGTTCAAATGTTGTGTTGCCTTTGGATGTGGGTTAGGTGGGACGCCCTCCCTATCAGAAGCATTATCTAGGACTGCGTTAAAATCTCCCCCCCAAATCACTGCGCCTTCTCCCATCGCCACAACTCTGGCCCATATATCAAGGAAGAACTGCGGGTCATCATATTGGGGCCATAAATGGCCACCAGGGTAAGTGGTGTCAAGAGGCATCCTGAAATTACAACATAGCGCCCTTCAGGGTCTGTCTGCGTGCGTGATGTTACCCAACCAATGCCCCGTCGTATCAGTATGGATACTCCCCTGGCGTAATTAGAAAAGGTTGCCGAGTATATTTCCCCCCAGAGTCTGTGCGACAACTTCGGTTCAGTGCTGCGCTGCATGTGCGTCTCCTGTAGGAAGCACACATCAATGCGATGTCTACGCAAATATGCTTGCACAAGTCTTGCTTTCTTAAAGTCGTTAAGGCCCCTTATATTCCACGTAAGAAACCTAGCTTCCGTCATCTGGTGTTGGGACAGTGAGTGTTGCGGCGGATAGTGTTAAGTGTGGAACTCAGTCGTGGAAACCGAAATTGAAGGTAATGCCGTAAGTTTAATAGCGCTGACGCTTCATTATAGACTCTCTGTGTCACCTCAGTGCATGCCTCTTGCCTGCCATCATGGTTACATAACATCGATGCAGGCGTGCAATAGCTGTATCTGATAACAATGAACCCGTTACACCACCCCCCACCCACTTCAACCTCCCAAACAGGTCGAGAATGCAAACCCCCCTCCCACCCTTGCTGAACCCCATACCCCATACTAGAATTTGAAAACATGGGAGATCTCCCTTGGGGGACTTGGAACAACGGCAATCACCTGCCGAACGGCAGGGTGGCCAGGCTGAGAACCATGCCTGAAAAAACCCCCGCCCAACAGCACATATTGAGCTCAAAATACCAGTCGAAGGCCCAACCGCACCCGCAACAACATGCCCCCAATCAAATCACAATAGCCCTTAGCGGTATAAGAGGCCGCTGCAGCAGCCGCTCAGATCAAGGTCCAGTGTATCTCGAATGAGATGCCCATAGAGCGGTCCAGTAACATATGTATGCATCAGTCATTATCGCTTAGGCTCGCTTCCAATGTGGGACCTCGTGCAGCCTCTCGAGGGGAACCACGTTGGCAAATGTGTTTTGTGTATTTCAGAGCAGATTTAGCGTCTGTGAAAAAGTACGCCTGACCATCATGAGTTATTTTTAGCTTTGCAGGATAGAGCATGGCGCACAGCGGAGGCCCGCAGGAGTTTCTTCACCGATACAAACTCTCTGCGCGCAGCTTGCACAGTCTGGGTGTAGTCCGGAAAAAAGGACAGGGTGCTGACTTGATGAGTGATGGGGCTCCTGGCCCTCGCCTCCTGTAGGATTGCATCCCTGTCTGCATAATTTAGCAGGCATGCCAGGATCGGGCGTGGGGCAGCACCCGGCACCGGTCTGGGGCCCAGGGTACGGTGGGCGCGCTCGACTATCATGACCGGAGAGAGGACCGAACCAAACAGCTCTCGCAGTAGATTATCAATGAAAGGTTCCATTTTCTAAATGGCTGTCGATTCAGGGAGGCCAAGAATTCTGAGGTTGTTCCGTCGTGAGCGCGCCTCCAAATCCTCATTCTTGGCCCTGATCACCTCAAGTACTTTTTCCATATTGAGGATTTGTGCCCTGGATTCAGATTGTGAGTCCTGAGTATCAGACACCCTATTCTCCAGCACATCCAGTCGTGTCTCGTGCGCCTCCACCTTCTTTTTAACTGCGTCCAAGCTAGATGTCAGTATGTCGATCTTACCATCTATTGTTTTGAGATTGGAGCGCACCTCCAGTAGGATTGACCGCAGGTCTTCCTCAGGAATATCTGTTGGCTCCACTGAGCCCTGGGCCGCGCCCTGTTCCGTAGTAGATTCCATAGTGCGCGTCAGGCGCTTGCTTTCAAATGGAATTTTGGGTTGTTTAGGGTCAGTTTTGCCCATGGTCGAACGCAGCCGGCCCCCAGCGCGGTCAGCACCCCCTGCACAAATAACAGTGGTCCAGAAGCTTCCAGCCCAGCAGACACCACACTCAGTCACTCCCAGTTGTTCAGCCCGCCACTTTTAAGATGAATGTACAGCCTTTACCAGCACAGCTGTGAACCTAATGCACAGGGCCCGCAAGGAGTCGGCCACCCCTAATCAAATCCGCACCTCAGTAGGCACATGGATTGTGGTCGCCTCGGCACCGAATTTCGCCTGTGAACGGTGATGGGTCGTCGACCCCGCCCGGAGCGAGCTGTTATCAGGCTCAGGGAACGTGCGTGTCAACAGTGGAGTGCGCACCGCTATGCCGCCTTATTACTTCTTATTTTCTGTCTGCCGGGCAGGGAGAAGCCAATGCGCACCAGTGACCCCTGGCTTCCTTTGCGTGGGTGGACGGGACACAGGCTTAAGCCACGACACGGGGAGGGCGACCTGGCAAACCAGCACAGCTCCCGGACTACCCCGCCTCAGTGATCACCCCGGGGAGTCTAGGAGCCACACCCGTCGCGTCGCCACCAACCCAGCCGCCCACTACGTGCCTAGAGTCTCGCGTCCACAAAATAAGGAGCCGGATAGAGCCCGACACCCAGGAGAGGGACGCGCCGACCCGCACCAGCGCACCGCGGCCCGCCCAGCAAAGCAAGCCCGGACAGCGCAGACCAGCACCGCCCCTCCCCCAAGCACCAGCCGCCCAGCTCACCTCTGCGCCTCCTGGCCACTCGTCACAGGCACGACCGCTCTCCGTTTGCTCCCGGCAGCTTGCCGCCCCAATCTTCGTCTCCGGCCTCCGAACGGATCACCTCTCCAGCCCTCATGGGCGGGCGCAATCTTCTTCAGTGGCGGTAACAGGCAGATGCGCAATTCGTCGTTGGGGATCCAGGGGGGCCCCAGCAGTCACGCGACCCCCAGCCAGCTCTCCGATATTCGCTCCAGGTAGGCTGTCGTGGTATCAAGCGGCGCCGACCCGTACGGCCGGAGCTACGCCGGGATCGCCCGGGGTCCGGCGGCCATCTTACGCCTCAGGCCCATGCACGTTTCTTCTTTCACCGGCCCAAGCCTCTGCCTGCGGGGCGTTTGGGCAGAAATCACAGCCGAGGGTTCCGGGCAGGTACAGCAGTCGGTAGACTTATTTATCACCCTCGGGGACAGGGATTACGGTGGTAAATAACGGATTGTGCAGCCTGGCCTGCGGAGCCCCTTCAACGAGCGGCCATTCCGCAGCGCGTCGTAGCCACGCCCCAAATATGACTCCTTTCATCCCAGAATTCTCTGAATAGTTGCACTGTTAATAAAAAACAATTATTACAATGACACCTTTAGTCTCAGACCACAGCTAAGCCAGATTGGTTTTGGAAAGGCCAAGGGATAGCGTCATGTCACATATACATGCCTCTTGCATTTTACTAACTGAGTTTCACATGTTAAATGTCAATTGGTGCAAGAATAAAACAGCACAATGTGCTAAAATGTCATAAGGTCTCTCATCCAAAGCGTCGACCATGCTAAAGTCTGTTTAGCCGTCAGGATCGACCGTTTACAGTGCCAGGGTGCCATCCAGGATATGGCGTTTGTTTTAGCACTTCCTGTTGCCATTAGGAGGCTACATTTCCAATTAAAGGGCCAAACTCTGCTCGTCTGGATATAAACTTGCCCCTTTCATAGGAGACATGGGCAATACTGACCACCATATGCCGGGTATTAGCCAGGCTCGCCAGATAGCGGTTTTCCCCCAAACAAAAACCTGCAAAATTGATACTTTTGCAAAAGAGCTACACTTTTTTACAAAAGGCCTTTCTCCTCCACAATTGTGAAAATTCTCAATTCACTTCTCTTTTCACTGTTCTCAGCTTGCTTCCTTTGGGCTACACAGAAGGAGGGTGTGCAGTACACAGAAGAGGTGTTCTCTTAGCCTCCATCCTGCTGCTTGTGACACCATAAAAAAGACCTAAGGGACCCACCTGCATGACTAATTGTGATAGCGAAGATGAAAAGACTTTTGTGACTGGGCATGCCTTCTCAGGGTAATAGACACTATCATGTCAACACACCAACCCATGTAGGGTGCTGTCAGAAGGCAACAGGGCCTTGCTCTCTTACAGGGGTTTCAAAGAAAGGGTTCCTTAAGAAGTCTGACTTTCAATATCATGAGTTATTCTATATTGATTCCGTGATCCTGGAGTCTTGGGGAGAGAGAGAGATATAGTGTTTCTGTCTGTGATCTCAGACTAGAGGGAGAGACATTCGTTTTGGAGTAATTCAGGCAAGGTTGTGATTTCTCACACAAGTGAAATTTAAGAATTTGGAATTAGTGGTTAATAGTAACCATATCACAACACGTGACGAGGTTAAAGCCAAGGGGCAACTGAGCACCAAGGAGTGAGACTCCGACTCAGAAAGTGAAGGTGCATTCCAAGGAGCGACAGTCATAGCCCTAGGCTCCCTGAAGTGAGTGAGGAATGAGTGAGCCTCGGCTTCAAAGAGTGAGCCTGGGATGCAGTGAATAAAACTAAGCTCCAAGGATGGAGACACAGACCCTGAGTGAGACAGAGCTTCACGAGTAAGACTCAGACACAGTAAGTGAGATTGTTCGCAATGAAATGACACGGTGCACGATGTTGGAATATCGATGTGCCAGAATATCGAGTTTTTAATATCGAGGTGGCACAATATCGACATGCAAGAATATCGTTGACCAGAATATCGACATGAAGGTAAGAAATATTGTTTTTTTTAATATCGAAGTTAGTAATATCGTTAGTAAAAATATCGTTGTTAATAATATCGACATTTATTTTAGTGTTTTGTATTTTACTATGTGTGTTTAAAGTATGTGATGTAATTATTTTGTATAAGTATAGCTTATTTTTTTAATGTATGTGTGAAATTTTTAGAAGTAATTAATTTTATGTTAATTAATTTTTGAGTATTTTAGTTCCGTAGCGGGTTGTGGGTTTATAGGGGAATAGGGTGGGAAGTAATTTAATTAGAATACATTTATTAATAATTTTTAGAAGTTTTAATTTTTTTTAAATTACATTTTGCATTTTAGTTCCGTAGCGGGTTGTGGGTTTACAGGGGAATAGGGTGGGAAGTAATGTAATTATAATTAATTAATTAATATTTTTTATTAATTAATATTTATGTATTTAATATTTTGTATTGTTAATTGTGATAATGTGATTGTAATAAATTAGTTATTAAGTGGTTATTAATTATTAATAATTAATTGGTTAATATGTTAATTGTCATTTTTTAGGAGCGGGTTGTGGGTTTACAGGGGAATAGGGTGGGAAGTAAATTAATTATAATTAATTAATTAATATTTTTAATTAATTAATATGTATGTATTTTATATTAATTGTGATAATTAATTTGTTATTAATTAGTTATTAATTGGTTATTACTTATTAATAATTAATTGGTAAATATGTTAATTGTGTTATTTTTTTAGGAGTGGGTTGTGGGTTTATAGAGGAGTAGGGTGGGAAGTAATTCAATTATAATTAATTAATTAATAATTTTTATTAATTAATATTTGTATTGAATATTTTATATTGTTAAATGTGGTTATTAATTTGTTATTAAATAGTTATAAATTGGTCATTAATAATTATTAATTAATTATTAATTATGTTAATTGTGTGTTTTTTAAGAGCATGTTGTGGGATGATAGGGGAGTAGGGTGGGAAGTAATTACATTTTAATATTTTTTTAATATTTTGTATATATTATTTATTTAATTTTATTTAATAGTGTTAATTCTGTGAATTAATTTATTACTGATTGTTTTTAATTTGCTTGTTATTAGTTAATTAATTAATTGTTAATTTATTATGTTAATTGTGTTATGTTTTACAACATTGGTGGGGTTATTTATAGGGGAATATGGTGGGAGGTAAATTAATTTTAATTAGTTAATTATTTGTTAATTAATGTTCATTATTTTGCTGGAGTGGGAATAGTAAATTATTCCGCTCCGCTATCCAACACTTTCCCTACTGTTGCACTTGCTGGAGTGGGAATAGTAATTTTATCGCCTCCGCTATCCAACACTTTCCCTACTGTTGCACTCCCTGGAGTGGGAATAGTAATTTTATCCCCTACGCTATCCAACATTTTCCCTACTGTTTCAGTTAATGTAGTGTAAAATGTTGTTTTAAACTGAAAAAATTATTTTAATATTTTAATTTATTATATATATATTTTATTTTTATGTTTGTTACAGGTGTATGTGTATATATATATGTATTTATAATTTGTATTATGTTTCTAACATTTTATAATTTATTATAATTATTTATTAATATTAAGTAAATATATATATAATCATTTTTATATATGTATGTTTAATTTATTTTTACATGACATTTATTACTTATAATTTTTAATTTTTTTAAATAATTCTAACTGTTTTTATTAATTATATGTATTATTTAATTTATTTAAAATTATTTATTAGAGATTTTAAAAACACGATATTTTGAACAATGATATTGTTAACAACGATATTTTTGTTTCGATATTTTTGTACTTACCATTGTAAAGATAGGATGTCGATATTCTTGACATCGATATTTTGAACACGATATTTGTGTAGGTCGATATTCCTGTCGTCGATATTCTTTCAGTGATCCAAATGACACACCCTCATATGTGCTAAAAGGTGTGAGATTTCAACCCAGTGAGCCAGATTGCACTACAAGGAGTGAGACTCAGAACCAGTTAGTGAGATTGCTTTTCATGTAGTGAGACCTAGACCCAGTGAGGGTGACTAAGCTCCAAGGAGTGAGGTTGTGCTTCACTAAGTGACACTCACACTGAAGATCCATGAAGTGGAGACTTAGACGCAATGATAGAGACTGAGGGTAAAGAAGGGAGATGCTGTCAGAGTGAAAGAGGGGCAGGATCACAAGAACCAGTTGCCCCTGCGGCAGGAAGCCGCCCGTGCCGTTTTCCGCGCCAGGAGGCGCAGGACATAAGCAGAGCAGGGCCCCCGCAGCTGGTAGCTTACAGTTTGTGGCCAAACACTGCTGGATATGCTACCTACAGAAAACTAAAACAATAACCCCCCCCCCCCATATTCACCAGAGTTACCCCTCAGTTGGATTTCGGTCCTCTTACATACAGGGTCCCAACCGCAACTGATGGATTGGGCGGCATAAGGGAATTGAGACACTGAGAAACTTCAGGCCTTTGAGGACTTACAGCTTGCGCCTGACTTATTTATACTCTCTGCGGTATTGTGTAGAAAATTGGGAAATGGCCGTGCTGAACGCAAATTGCACAAGGGCTGTCACATTCTGTGCACAACCTTGGGCGAACACAAAGCTATTACGGGTCTCTACAGTGCACTGCAGGGGGATGTGATCACCCCTTTTCAGGATCTACGAGACAATTGGTCAAATGACATCAGTACCCCCATATCAGAGGAAGATTGGGCGTGGGTCCTTATTAATATCCCCCGAGTGTCATGAGTGCCAGTTTTAAATTAATTTCTACTACCTACATAGAGCATATCTCACTCTGGGCAAAATAAACCAATACTTCCGTACTACCCAAGCTGCATGCCCTAGATGTGGTAAGGAGGGTTCTGAGCTGTTACATATGATCTGGGACTGCCCACATCTTACTGGCTTCTGCACGGACGTTCTGACATTTATTAATGACATCACTGGCCGCAATATAGCACTATCGCCTTTGACATGCTTTTTGGGTCTGTTCCCTAGACCGGCTAAGTGCAATGTGACTACCAAATTTATAGATCTTGCGTTGATATTGGCCAAGAGACAAATAACCATTAACTGGAAAAACTCCAGTCATGATATGTGCGATGGCGCTTAACGTGTTTCACACCTTTTTCTCACTGTAAAATGCCAGTAAATTGAGTTAAAAAAAATTACATCTGTTATTGTCCCTTATTCACTAGGCCACTATATAAATAGATGCCAACAATGTGGCATATTTTTTCTAACCATGTCTGTTGATGGACTCTAGACATGACAAGACCACGCCGATGGAACCCTGGACCCTGTGTTGGCAGATGTGCAGTAGCGGCCCGTGGTGGGAGTGCTGCCGGGCGGTGACGTGGGGCGGGGGAGGGGCAGGGTGGGGGGTAGTAAAGTACGGAATACGGCCGTATAGAGGTAAGTAGACCTATAAATAAATAAAACGAATTTCGTTGCGCGCACTGCATCGCCAAATGCGATGCAGCACGCGCAACGAAATTCGTTTTATTTATTTATATGTCTACTTACCTCTATACAGCCGTATTCCGTACTTTACTACCCCCCACCCTGCCCCTCCCCCGCCCCACGTCACCGCCCGGCAGCACTCCCACCAGGGGCCGCTACTGCAGATGTGTTGTAGAGCTTGCAAGCTATTGAAGGCACTCTTGTTGGCATAATTTACCTTTGGTGTGAGCAACAGGTTGCAGTCCATGATAACCCCTGTCAGAATGCATTAAGCTTATACTCTGTATCCAAAAGGTACAATACATTTCAATCTCCTACTTCCTCCAACAGTGACCACATAGAACTATAATATGAGGATAAAAAGTAGAAACGTAGAATGGTGTAAGTGAGGAAACAGAGACACTGGGCACCATCACTATGACTTGCCACTTGTATCTGCATGTCGAAGTGAGTATCTTAAGAATACAGGAGATTCATTGTTAAGCAGATGTGGAAGTTCAGCGTCTAATATAACAGTAAAAGCATATATCCTAGCTGCATCTCTGAGTAAACAGCTCTCTGTGTTCTGATATGTAACTTGTTATTCCTGAAACTAAAGCATACAAGAGAAAAGTAATACATCCATCTAGACTTCTCTACTACTTCAAGTTTCATAACTCTGTGCTCTCTCCTAAAGATAAGCTCAGTAACTGCTTGACTCTGTACCTCTGAAAAAGTAATTAACAGTCATCAAACTTGTGAGAAGTTGGCCTGGTATATGCTGTCCACTAGTTATAGTGGGCACCTTGCACCAGTCCAATCGACCTTTATTGATGATAGGTTTAAAGACAACCTTTATTGAAAGCTATCCTAGTGGTAGCTATGGAGAGCAGCCTTCAGGCTAAGTCTTGAAGGAGTGTTAAGCTGTTGTTTTACCAGTTATAATCTCGTGAATGACCAAATGAAAGGAGAACCACACCAGGTGTATATATATATAAAATATATGTATTTATTACTAAACACTACCCAATAGTCTCTTTATGAGGCTAGAGGTCAAAGTACACAAGTTACAAGTCAAATAGCACAGTAAAATAGCACAATATACCATTAGCCCTAGGGGCGTACCAAACCATATATCAAGAAAGTGGTATAAGAACCACGACTTAAGTAGACACAAGGCCTAGAGCCTGTAGAATCGCTGGGACCCCAAGGAACCACCCAAGGTAGTGACACAGGGGACCCACGGGGGCTGTGCGCAGTGTGTGACCACAGCCGCGAGCTCCGTTATCGTCTATGGGAAAGTCATGGTTATCGTTTGAGTTTAAGGACACTTAGAAATGGACTAGGACCAAACCCTCTTGGACTTAGACAGTTCTAGGGTCAACACCCACGGGAGCACCGGAGTACTCGAGTTACCTCACCCAGGGAAGCCGGGTGCATAGGTGTCAGATGGTGTCGGGTCGCGTCGTCGTTTTCAATGGCAGTCTGCAGAGAAGTGCTGCCGCCGGGAAGATGCGAAGTGTCCGAAGAGATCCAAGCCTGGATCGGAGATGAGAAGAACCTGAAAGCAGAGGGGACAGAGTCTGGGTCACTTGCCAGTGACCAGGGGCACGATAGTCGAATGCCCACCGATGTCGGGTGCTTCAGGTGAAAGAGGTGAAGCTTGAGTCTTCAGCCACGAGGACCAGGAGGCGTCGACGACAACCAGGAGCTGGATTCGAGCTGTCCCACGAAGGATGTAGAGTGCTGCAGCGTTGGTGTCCGGATTGAACACAACAAGCCTTGGCAACAGCAACCCACGCAGAAAGGAGAAAGATGCTTCGGAGCAGACCAGCAAGGTCTGAGGGACTCACCACTTGGTGGGGAGTTAGGGCACGTCTGGAGCAACCAGAAACGCCCAAAGAAAATCAGAGTTGCCTTCACGGGACCCACCAGTCGACGGACCAGGGATCGCGAAGGAGCCCCAAGCAGAAATGCAGGAAGCGGGCCCACGGAACACTCGTGGAGTGTAGGCTCACAATCTTCGGTGCAAATGGTGCTCGGGACCTGGGCTACAAGTAACCCAAAGCAGGACTTCAAGAGTCGTCGAGAAGTCAATGCACTAGCAAATGTGCACGGTGACCAGGAGTTCCGGTTCCACGCTACTCACGAGGGCTGCGGGTCTCAGCTTTGCCGTGGACTCGGGTCGGCCTCTGAGATGTCTGGAAATCCTCTTCCTGGGCTGCAAGTACTTCGGAGTCCGGCGGGAGCTTCGGAGGTGCAGACCGGCAAATGCTTCGTTGGTGCCTGCCAAGCAGGGGAGTCACTCCTTGACCCCAAGGGAGATTTCTTCAGTCCTTTAGTCTTGAGTAGAGCGTCGAAGTTCCAGGATTCAGTTGCAGAGTTTCGTCCAGGGATATCTAAAGTCCTGTTGCCAGGGTTCCCTTACTTATACTAAAGAAAGGGGTTGGACTAACTCTGGGGACCCACCTATGGGAGGGTTTGGAAAGAGGGGTGGCTACACCCATTTCCTTTGTCCAGTTTCACGCCAGAGCAGGGGCTGGTAGCCCCTGCAACCAGTTTGAACTGGGGTATTCACGAGGACACCAAATGTGCCCCCAGTGCAGGACTTCAAAGCACTCAGAGAGTGCACCCACCCAGCCCCAATCCACTAAGGCCTGTCTGGGAGGTGGTGACACCTCCCTGTGACAGGAAACCTATTGTCCAGGCCTACCCTGCCGGAGTTTCGGTCAGCAGCAGGAGGCCATACTCGTGTCTGTGGCTGCAGCATCCATTTTGTGATGCCAGGGCTCTTTAAGGTTTCTACCAGGTATACCGGTGGGGACATGTCTCTCCCTCTAGAAGGGTGGAATTCTACCTCCGCCGCCAGGATTGGCGAGGGGGGTAGGATTCCAAGGTGTTTGACACCAAACACGACATGTTTCTGTGCAGCCAGTTCAAAGTTAGCATTTTACCGCAAGGTTATAATGCACTTAAGAGTATATGGTCAGGCTGCAACACAGACAACCCCGGAGGATATATTCCGAAGGCTGCAGGGGTGCTCTGCTCATGCATGGGCACCCTCTCACATATAACCAAGCACCCTGCCTTCAGGATTGTTAAGGCCTGCCATAGGGGTGACTGATAGGTTTCTATGTGCAGTGATAGGTGAGATATAGTGAACCTATATCTCTGTAAGGGGTGCATGCACCACCTCACTCAGGCTGCAGTAGCAGTCCTGTGGTGTCATTTTGGAGGGCCTTCCAGGGGTGGCACAATACATGCTTCAGCCCCTGGTAGGCCTCTGGGGTACCTATGCCCTGGGTACATAGTATACCATATACTAGGGACTTATAAGGGCACTCCAGAATCCAATCTGGAATGTACCTAAAGTACATGGAATCAATTTAGAGAGGAAGCAGTTAGGCTGGGGTCCTGGAAAGCGGGGCCCCAGCCAGACTAAAGTCGAAAAACAGTGAGACATCAGCAAAAAAGTGGGGGTAACCATAAGAGGCAGATCCTACTCTCCTACACAACCCCCCTCCCCCCCCAAACGCAGGGACATTAAACTAACCTTGACCAGTTAAGTCTTCATGTTCTAAGTGGAAATATCTGGAGAGTCCATCTGCATTGGCATGGTTACTCCCAGGTCTGTGTTCTACTGTATAGTCCATCCCCTGTAGGGAAATGGACCACCTCAAAAGTTTGGGGTTTTCACCCTTCATCTGTTTTAGCCATAAGAGGGGCTTATGGTCTGTCTGAACAAGGAAGTGAGTACCAAACAAGTATGGCCTCAGCTTCTTCAGAGCCCAAACCACAGCGAAGGCCTCCCTCTCAATGGCTGACAAACGTTTCTCTCTGGGGGTCAGCCTTCTGCTAATAAAAGCTACTGGCTGATCCTGACCTTCATCATTCAACTGTGACAGTACAGCCCCTACCCCCAACTCGGATGCATCTGTTTGCACAATGAACTTTTTGGAGTAATCAGGACTTTGCAGAATGGGAGCAGTGCACATGGCCTGCTTCAGGTCATCAAATGCCTTTTGACAGCTAACTGTCCACTGAACCTTTGTGGGCATTTTCTTAGAGGTTAAGTCATTCAGGGGTGTCACTATTGATCCATACCCCTTGACAAATCTTCTGTAGTACCCAGTCAGGCCTAAAAAGGCTCTCACCTGAGTCTGGGTAGTTGGAGCAACCCAGTCCATGATGGTCTGGATTTTGCTCTGCAGTGGTTGAACCTGGCCTCCACCCACAAGGTGGCCCAGGTACACAACCTGACTCTGCCCTATCTGGCACTTTGTGGCCTTGATAGTGAGGCCTGCCTTCTGCAGGGCCTCCAAAACATTTCTGAGGTGGACCAGGTGATCCTCCCAGGTGGAGCTAAAGACAGCAATATCATCTAGATATGCTGCACTATAGGCTTCCAGACCTGTAAGGACTGTGTTCACCAGCCTCTGAAAAGTGGCAGGTGCATTCTTCAAACCAAAGGGCATCACCACAAACTGGTAAAGCCCACCAGGGGTAGAAAATGCAGTTTTTGGCTTTGCATCATCAGCTAGTCTGATCTGCCAGTAGCCAGCTGTTAGGTCAAATGTGCTTAGATACTTGGCTGAGGCCAAAGTGTCTATTAGCTCATCTGCCCTGGGGATTGGATGGGCATCAGTCCTAGTGACTGCATTGAGGCCTCTGTAGTCCACACAAAACCTCATCTCTCTCTTACCATCTTTGGTGTGAGGTTTTGGCACCAGGACCACTGGACTAGCCCAAGGGCTATCTGAAGGCTCAATGACACCCAGTTCCAACATTTTCTGGAGTTCTGTCCTGATACAGTCCCTGACTTGGTCAGGTTGCCTGTAAATCTTACTTTTAACAGGCAGACTGTCCCCAGTGTCCACTTCATGAGTGCACCAGGTGGTCTGACTTGGAGTCAGAGAAAACATGTGTCTGAACTGATTGAGCACCTGTCTACAATCAGTTTGCTGCTGGGCAGTGAGGCTGCCTGCCAATGCTACACCATCTACTGACCCATCATCAGGGTTCTGTGAGAGCAGGTCAGGAAGAGGGTCACTCCTCCTCCTGTCCCTCATCAGTTGCCATGAGCAAGCCCATGTCAGCCCTGTCCACATATGGCTTCAGCCTGTTGACATGGAGCACCCTGTGGGGGCTCCTGGGAGTTCCCACGTCTACCAGATAGGTAACCTCTCCCTTCTGTTCAACAATGGTATGCGGGCCACTCCACTTGTCTTGGAGGGCTGCTGGGGCCACTGGCTCCAACACCCACACCTTCTGCCCTGGCTGGTAAACAGTCAGCACAGCCTTTGGTCATGCCAGGCCTTCTGTAATTCCTGGCTAGCCTCAAGGTTTTTGGTTGCCTTTTTCATGTACTCAGCCATCCTGGAGCGGAGACCAAGTACATAGTCCACTATGTCCTGTTTAGGGGTTTGAGAGGTAACTCCCAACCTTCCTTCACCAGACACAATGGACCCATGACAGGATGGCCAAACAAAAGTTCAAAAGGGCTGTAGCCAACCCCTTTTGAGGCACCTCCCTGTATGCAAATAAAAGGCAGGGCAAGAGTATGTCCCATCTTCGCCTAAGCTTTTCTGGGAGCCCTTTAATCATGCCCTTCAAGGTTTTGTTGAATCTCTCAACTAAACCATTGCATTGTGGGTGATAGGGTGTGGTGAACTTATAAGTCACTCCACACTCCTTCCACATTGCAGTCAAGTAACTGGACATAATGTTTGCATCTCTGTCAGATACTACCTCCTTAGGAAAGCCCACTCTTGTGAAAATTCCCAGGAGGGCCCTTGCCACCACAGGTGCTGTAGTGGTCCTAAGGGGAATGGCTTCTGGGTACCTGGTGGCATGGTCCACCACCACCAGGATAAACCTGTGCCCAGATGCTGTTTGGGGATCCATGGGACCAACTATGTCAATCCCCACCCTCTCAAAGGGAACCCCCACCACAGGTAGTGGTATCAGGGGGCCTTTGTGGTGCCACCTGCCTTCCCACTGGCTTGGCAGGTTACACAGGAGCGACAAAACTCCTTGGTGTCTTCAGACATGTGGGGCCAGTTAAAGTGAGGGACAATTCTGTCCCAAGTCTTGTTCTGGCCCAGGTGACCTGCTAAAGGAATATCATGGGCTAGTGTCAATAGGAAGCCCCTGAACTTCAGAGGTATAACCAACCTCCTGGCTGCTCCAGGCTTGGGGTCTCTACTCTCTGAGTACAGGAGTCCATCATCCCAATATATCTTATGGGTGCCACTAGCATTCCCAGCAGCCTCAGCAGCAGCTTGCTGTCTGAGGGGTTAAAGAGAGGGGCTGTTCAGCTGCTCCTGGCTCAGATCTGCCCTGGAAGGGCCCCCTGTCCCCAAGAACTCAACCTGATCAGGTTCAAGCTCCTCTGGGATAGTTCCTTCTTCAGGCCTGAGATCATCTTCCTCAAAAGACTGATCTGCTTCCTGAGCCAAGGGGGAAGGCACTGCCTTAACCCTACTGCTCCTCCTCTTGGGAGGCACCTGGTTCATTATTCCAGAATCCAGGGCCTGTTCAGCTTTTGACAGTTTTGCCTGTGACCTAGTCACAGCAAAGACGTGCAGGGATCCCTAACATTTCTGCATGTTTCCTGAGCTCCACCTCTGCCCAAGCTGAGGTTTCAAGATCATTGCCAAGCAAGCATTCAACTGGTAGGTCTGCACTCACCACAACCTTCTTAAGGCCAGTTACCCTCCCCAGTTGAAGTTAACAACTGCCAGAGAATGGTCTGTTCTGACATTGCTAACATTGGTCACTTGGTACATTTCACCAAGTATAATCTGCCCAGGATCCACAAGATCTTTTGTCACCATGGTGACACTTGCTCCTGTGTCCCTGAATGCCAAAGCCTCTCCTCCATTAATTAAAGGCTGCTGTATGTATTTGCCCAACTTATTGGGACTCACAAAGGGGGACATATCCATGCCCCCATCACAGACTAGGACAGCCTGAGTTGGCACTCTGACTAGGCCAGAGCCCATCTCAGTACCCAGGGTCAACCCTACTAAACCCTTATTCTGAGTATTTCCACCACCATTTGTAGCTGGACTAGGGGGAACAGTTGCCTTAGGGGCAATGGTGGCTGGATTAGAGTCTTTGGACTTGGAGCAATCACTTGTCCCGTGAGTCTTCTGCTTACAGATTTTGCACCATGGTTTCTTTTGGCCTTTTCCTTTAGTAGATTGGGATTCCCCACCAGATGCAGATTTTGGGGACCTTGAGAAGACTTCTGGTCTTTACCCTTTTCCCCACCCTTGTCAGAGTTTTTGGAATCTTGCTTCTTCTGGTCACCACCTTGGTTCTGTACCTTCTGCTTCACCCTGGTTCTGACCCATTTGTCTGCCTTCTTTCCCAATTCTTTGGGAGAGGTCAGATCAGAGTCAACCAGGTACTGATGTAGCAACTGATTCTGACAGTTATTAAGAATCTGCTCCCTCATGATTAAATTATACAATCCTTTGAAGTCACACACCTTACTGCCAAGTAACCAGCCTTCCAGAGCCTTAGTAGCACAATCTACAAAGTCCACCCAGTCCTGTGTATGTGCCTTTTGGGTATCTCTGAACTTTAACCTGCATTGCTCAGTGGTTAGGCCAAACCCATCTATCAGGGCACTCTTCAGGACTTCGTAATCATCAGCATCCTCATCTCTTACAGTGAGGAGCTTATCTCTACCTTTGTCTGCAAAGGAGAGCCACAAGATTGCTGCCCACTGCTCTTGGGGGACCCTCTGAACTTTGCAGGCCCTCTCCAGGGCAGTAATCCATTTGTGGATGTCATCCCCACTCTGGTAGGGAGGGACAATCTTGTTTAGGTTTCTATGGTCATAAGACCTTTCCCTACCACTAGGGAAGTTGTTGCCACCATGGGACTCTAGTCCCAACTTTCTTCTTTGTCTATGAAGCTCTAGGGACTCCCTGTCTATAGCCAACTGCTCTCTTCTGATCCTAAGCTGAGCTTCTTCATACTGGAGCAGTCTCTTTTTCCTTTCATGAGAGGATTCCCTCCTGTGAGAGGAAACAGAGGTCCCTATTGAGGTGTCAGAATGGTTAGACTCCTGAGAAGGAGATCTTGACCTTCTAGGCACACTCACAACTCTTCCTGGGGGGACAAAGGGGAGGCCATTCTGGTCCTCTCCCTCATCTGCAGGAGGAGCTGGATTGTCCAGGGTAAGATCATTGTCATCTTCCTGGCCAGTTTCAGAGGTCAGGTCCTGGGTATTTTCACCCCTGGTCCCTTCCTCATCTTCTGCCCCACCCTGTCTGCCTACCCCTTCAGACCCTAGGGGTCTTCTGAGATCATCCAGCAGAAGCATCTCCATGAGACGTTGGGTGTTGGCACTTTTGCCTGTCTTCAGCTTCCTAGTCTTGCACAACTCTCTCAATTCCAAGAATGGGAGGTTGTCATACTTGGAGGGTAGAAGCCCACTGGCTTCTGGCAGGGACCCACTGGTTCCTGGCCTTGAAGACATCACTAGGGAGGTGTGGTGTATGCACTACCTACTCTAGTGTGGCCTACTAAACTCTCTTGAGTTGTAGAAAGGGTGTGCTAAGCCCTTGACACACAACTCTAAGTTCAGTAGAACTTACTGTATTTCTAAGCTTGAATTTATATGTACCTCAGGTACCTTTAGTGGTTTTCGGTTAGTCACACACTTGAGATTATCTGGTAAAACAGGCCAAGCTTGAATCCAACCGCTGCACACCAATGTGAGAAGTTGGCCTGGTATATGCTGTCCACTAGTTATAGTGGGCACCTTGCACCAGTCCAATCGACCTTTATTGATGATAGGTTTAAAGACAACCTTTATTGAAAGCTATCCTAGTGGTAGCTATGGAGAGCAGCCTTCAGGCTAAGTCTTGAAGGAGTGTTAAGCTGTTGTTTTACCAGTTATAATCTTGTGAATGACCAAATGAAAGGAGAACCACACCAGGTATATATATAAAATATATGTATTTATTACTAAACACTACCCAATAGTCTCTTTATAAGGCTAGAGGTCAAAGTACACAAGTTACAAGTCAAATAGCACAGTAAAATAGCACAATATACGATTAGCCCTAGGGGCGTACCAAACCATATATCAAGAAAGTGGTATAAGAACCACGACTTAAGTAGACACAAGGCCTAGAGCCTGTAGAATCGCTGGGACCCCAAGGAACCACCCAAGGTAGTGACACAGGGGACCCACGGGGGCTGTGCGCAGGGTGTGAACACAGCCGCGAGCTCCGTTATCGTCTATGGGAAAGTCGCGGTTATCGTTTTAGAGTTTAAGGACACTTAGAAATGGACTAGGACCAAACCCTCTTGGACTTAGACAGTTCTAGGGTCAACACCCACGGGAGCACCGGAGTACTCGAGTTACCTCACCCAGGGAAGCCGGGTGCATAGGTGTCAGATGGTGTCGGGTCGCGTCGTCGTTTTCAATGGCAGTCTGCAGAGAAGTGCTGCCGCCGGGAAGATGCGAAGTGTCCGAAGAGATCCAAGCCTGGATCGGAGATGAGAAGAACCTGAAAGCAGAGGGGACAGAGTCTGGGTCACTTGCCAGTGACCAGGGGCACGAAAGTCGAATGCCCACCGATGTCGGGTGCTTCAGGTGAAAGAGGTGAAGCTTGACTCTTCAGCCACGAGGACCAGGAGGCGTCGACGATGACCAGGAGCTGGATTCGAGCTGTCCCACGAAGGATGTAGAGTGCTGCAGCGTTGGTGTCTGGATTGAATACAACAAGCCTTGGCAACAGCAACCCACGCAGAAAGGAGAAAGATGCTTCGGAGCAGACCAGCAAGGTCTGAGGTACTCACCACTTGGTGGGGAGTTAGGGCACGTCTGGAGCAACCAGAAACGCCCAAAGAAAATTAGAGTTGCCTTCACAGGGACCCACCAGTCGAAGGACCAGGGATCGCGAAGGAGCCCCAAGCGAAAATGCAGGAAGCGGCCCACAGAACACTCATGGAGTGTAGGCTCACAATCTTCGGTGCAAATGGTGCTCGGGGCCTGGGCTACAAGTAACCCAAAGCAGGACTTCAAGAGTCGTCGAGAAGTCAATGCACTAGCAAATGTGCACGGTGACCAGGAGTTCCGGTTCCACGCTACTCACGAGGGCTGCGGGTCTCAGCTTTGCTGGGGACTCGGGTCGGCCTCTGAGATGTCTGGAAATCCTCTTCCTGGGCTGCAAGTACTTCGGAGTCCGGCGGGAGCTTCGGAGGTGCAGACCGGCAAATGCTTCGTTGGTGCCTGCCAAGCAGGGGAGTCACTCCTTGACCCCAAGGGAGATTTCTTCAGTCCTTTAGTCTTGAGTAGAGCGTCGAAGTTCCAGGATTCAGTTGCAGAGTTTCGTCCAGGGATATCTAAAGTCCTGTTGCCAGGGTTCCCTTACTTATACTAAAGAAAGGGGTTGGACTAACTCTGGGGATCCACCTATGGGAGGGTTTGGAAAGAGGGGTGGCTACACCCATTTCCTTTGTCCAGTTTCACGCCAGAGCAGGGGCTGGGGTATGCACGAGGACACCAAATGTGCCCCCAGTGCAGGACTTCAAAGCACTCAGAGAGTGCACCCACCCACCCAGCCCCAATCCACTAAGGCCTGTCTGGGAGGTGGTCACACCTCCCTGTGACAGGAAACCTATTGTCCAGGCCTCCCCTGCCGGAGTTTCGGTCAGCAGCAGGAGGCCAGACTCGTGTCTGTGGCTGCAGCATCCATTTTGTGATGCCAGGGCTCTTCAAGGTTTCTATTTGAGTACGTTCACAGGTTTCATGGTGAGTGGGCAGTGCCACTGTCCTTGGTGAGTTTCCAATCTCGATTGGCAACAGTGGCTTAAAAGAGATTAGCCTGTGTGGCTGGTTGGGGAGCAGGGATTCTCACCAGTAGGTGCGTCGGAAATGTGAAGGGTGCAATGGAACCTCCCTGCCTTCTTGACAGCATCTTTGTATATTGTTGAGTGGCGTTAAAGTTGGAGCCTGTTATTGGGGTGGTTGTTGTTTTTTGTCTTTAGAACCCAGTCTGATTTGTTGAACGAGATGTTCAGGTTGCCCAAAATGCAGTGGCTGTTGTGATTGATGGGATGATCAATGATGGCATTGACGAAGGTGTCTGAGAAGGCACTGTTTTTCGGAGATGGGTGTCTGTAGAACTGCAGGAATGAAGAGGAGTACGTCTTGGAATGTGAGCAGCAGATGTGCAGAGAGATGTGGTAGGGTCATTGTCGGACTGCAAAAGGCAGAAGAGCATTTTGACAGGGATAGAAGTGACAAGAGATGGTGGAGGAGCTGGAAACTAGCAGGTGAGTTGAGAAGGGAAGGGCAAAAAGAGTATAGGAGGTCTAAAAGGCGGTTCAGAGAAAAGGTGATTTTCTGAGGAAGGGAGGAAAGGATCAGAGTTTAGGTGAAGAGGGAAGTAAGGGGTGGAGGAAAGAACTGAAAAGGATCATGGGCGTCTTTGACTTTTGTGTCTAGGTCTATTAGTTAAGATGGAAAGAAAGGAGATGGCACACTGAAATGTGGTGGAGATATTTTAAGTCAGAGATGGAAGAGATTAGGTTTGGGTGTGTAGAGGGAGTAAAATAAGTAAGTTAAAGAGATGGCACCCTGAAATGTGGTGGAGATATTTTAAGTCCGAGATGGAAGAGATTAGGTTTGGGTGTGTAGAGGGAGTAAAATAAGTAAGTTAAAGAGGGGATGGCATTGGAGTGGCAATTGGAGAAATTGGAAGAGGGAGAGGTAGGATGCGGGGAATACATTAATTGATGGGGGCAATGTGGTGGGGGGCAGTGAGGTAGAGGGAGAATGAGAAATGATAATTAGTGCAAGAGGTTTGGGGAGGAGAGAGATAAGTGGGTAGGAGGAGCTTAAGAAGACGTCAGTTGTTGAGGAGAAGTAGGGAGGAGAGAAGAGGTCTTGGTAGAAGGGTGCATGGGAAATAGCCTAGCTTGAAAGTGAAAATGCGGGCAGGAATGTTAGGACACAAGTTGTTTCTGACTGCACAGGGACATTGTCCGGCTGGATACACCCGTGGGAAGAATTCAAGAGGAAGAAAGGCCGTACAGGAAGTGATGGATTATAGTATTCTGAATGACCAGCCTCCCAACACAATTGGTAAGAGTTTATGGTAATCTGTGGAGTGTGTCAGTGACGCATACTTCCAACCTGGTAATGTTTATGAGCCTGATGAGGTGAACTAACTTGAAGGCCCAAAGAGAGGCAGAGGGGATACTACCCGGAGGGTGAAGCTTCCCAACCACGGAGTTTATTATGCAAACTGGATACTGAAAATTGGATACGAAGTTAAAAGGCACTGATGTAATGTTCAGGTGTTCTTCTACTTGGCGTGCAGGGCAGTGTCCTATGGTGTACATGCCCTGAAGGTAGCATGGTAACACTAATGCTAAAAGAGCGTGTAACATTCCAGTACCTGTAATACACGGACACCATAAGAAAAAACAAATTACAGAAATCCCTGAAATTATGACCACGAGCAAAACCACAATGAGAAGGGATAAAATAAAAGTTGGATGGGAACTAGTCAGATACTTAGACGGAAAATACACTACAGTTAAACGTATTGGTACATATTGTGTAGTACAGAGGAACAAAACACTGTAAACATTCAGGAGATGCAGCCACATGTTACCAAAAATGTGAAAATTAAGAAATGAATGCGATTGTAGTATGTGCGGTAGGGCTCATACAGAAGAATTTTCTAGCTCAACTAGACATGCTGTAGGTAAAAGCAAGATGAGCTCCAATAAGGAGCCACGCGCGCAAGAAAAGGTACAATCAACATGGAACTATAGTAATGGAAGACATTGTTCTAATATGTTATGGTCTTAAAATTGTGTCATTTATGTTGTAGAAAGTATGTAAAGTGGTAATAATCTCAAATATACAAACCTGGAAGAGACATAAGAAAAAAAAGAAAAACTCAAGCCATTGGAACGTCTTTAGGAAATGGGTATTGTTGAGAGAGAACTGACAGGACTGGTATTCTCTTCTAGCTTCACATTAACCTAAAATGCCTATAATGTACTGCATAAACCCACAGGAATGATGGCAAGGGAATGTGTCATTGCTTCTGGGGTCAGCAGTAAGGAATGTAAAGCAGAGTATTGCTCACGATTTGTGGGTACAGACAAACTTCAATGTTGCATATATCCCTGTTATAGAGATCCCTGTATAAAAGCAAACTCTATTTTCCTTATTATAGGCGACCTTTGATGTCATGACGTAGCTGCTCAACTCTATTGTTATTACAGTTGAGTTCAACAGGCCAAGCATTTAAACAGTTCGGGGGCAAAGTATGTGTGACCATGTATTATGAGGAATAAAGTACCCCCTGCCACACATTATAAAGATATTGGAAATCACCTCAGAGGTCCATGACCTTGTAAATGAACCAGGCAAGGACTTTGACCTTGTTTCTTAATATGGTCATGGAACTCCTCGGAGACTTGCAATATCCTTATAATGTATGGTGGAGGTACTGTACTTTATCTCATATATTATTTTTTTCTTTTCTTTATTTTCCCCTTCTAAGAGAATTACGGGTGTCTTGACTCGGTTGTCATGAAGACTACGACCCAAAAGAAGGTATGATCTTGGCAGGCGGTGGTGACTGTCACTGTACAATCACATCAACAGCACTGAAAAATATTAGAGCTAAAAAAGAATACTCAAAAACATATGCCTACAGTGGCATGAAACACAAAAAGCATAACTCGGTTTGAAGTTTTCCCCCCAAAAATGTGCTTAGGCACCCATACAAGCATGCAAGCCAAAAGACCCGATTCAGACAGAGACTCGCTGTTTTTGAAGCCAAAAATGGCTTTATTTTTGCTGTCTCCCGGCTAAAATCGCCTGTGCTTCCAGAGGGGTCCATGGTAAAACATTCCCCCGATTTTTTATTTCTTTTTCAAAAATTCCCACTTTCCTGTCAAACAAGGTGGCCTACAAGTAAAACCGATGTTATTATTTTTGTTTGACACCAAAGGGTGGTCTTTTCACTATTTAAAGTGATTTTGTATGCATTTCCTAAATCTAAAGATATAGACCTATTTCTCCAATTTGTTAGCATATGCTAAATACCCTGCTATGAATGACGCTGAAATACCCTTATCTGTCAAGTCGGATTCTGGGAAGAGAAATGAAGGAAGGGAGTGAGATCTAATTATTAATTTTCTGGTTTTCTCCATGGGAAGTTAACTCGCTGGCACATATTTAATTGGCCTTTTCTTTTTCTTGAATCCCTTCTGATGATGCCTGGCTCTGCCTCTGGGACTGCCGAAATGGAACCGGCATCTGGTGTTTGAGGAGCCCGGGGATTCGTACCGTATTTCCCGTGGAACCAGTGAACTGCAAATAAACAATGTGAATAATTAAGTGTATAATGAGAGTGGCAGAGGACTCCTTGGGAGGATGGCTCTCCGAGAACGAAGTGGTCCTTTGCCGCGCGCCGACCACGCGCTGGCTAGAATTCACGAATTGGCTTTGTGGAAATCCCCGAGTAGAAATATAGAGGGGCCATTAATACAGGTCAACCGCTACAAATGAGAGACAATGAGGTCTTTGGTATCTGCTTACTGTAGGGAATAGAAAGGCGGGAATTTTCTGCAAATGCCGACCTCTTTGAATGAGAAATTCATTTCGAAGGCTGGAACTCCTAAGTAGCACCTCTTATGTATAGGACCATGGAACCTAAAAGACGGTAATGTTGCCGCCTCGCTCCTTAGTGCACCATGTTTCCAGTCTTGGCTTTTCTGTTGCAACATTCTTGTCACTTGAGTCAGTCCAATTTGTTCAATTGAAATAGCCCATAACTGCAACTCCCACAACACATTAGGGAAAGCATAGGACTGGCACATGATGTGCTGATGACATGTCGTGTGGAGTGCCTACCACAGCACAATTGCCGTAAGTGTGGTGCATTCCAATATAGTCTGAATCCCGTATTGCCTACTGCATTAATAGTTACATCGTCAGTTCTGTGTGTGGCAGCTGAAAGATTTTTTTTATATGCCTGTAACAGATCAGAATGAACTGACACGGATCAAGCAAGTACATTTTGGGGTATGCTGTCGTCTATGGAACCAGATGTGGGATCTAACATTAGCTACCAACACAGTCTAGGAATCAGTTGTGAGGAACTGTACTTATGCCCAGTTCCTGCACAAGGAAGCCCAGCACATTGGGTCCACTCCACAGGCTGACAGGACCCCCCCCCAACCACAGATCTGGGATTTGCAGGAGCCTGTCTGGCAGGGCCTTGATGTCTATGGGTCGGAGACTTTGGAACAACGTACCACTTATCCTAAGGGAGACTCCAAGCAAAGTAATTCAAGAAACATTATAAAAACACTCTCTTCCCAGTATTCTAGTTTGGAGAGTATAGTGGCATGAGCACTTTATTCCCCGGAATTAAGTGCTATATTAACGGGCTATAACCGGTTGGGATGTGTAAGGACATCAGAAGAGCGAAGGTGCTATCTACAAAATTAATTCTCCTCTGTTCTCCCATCAGCACAATAGTCATTACATCACAACTGCATGCTTATAGATGGAGTCCAGCCATCTCAGTTGGGCACAAGCACTTGCAAAGCCAATCGATCTGGTGTTGGCTGCTAGCCTTTTGGCTTTGTCACTAATGGTTCTGTTTTGCCAGATTTTTTTGCATATCATATTTTATTCAAGTTTTAACGTAAAACGATATAACATAGTCTAGTGCATCCCTCCTCACTAACCTTCCTCCATCAGTAATTGCGTGTCTCCATACATCTTAGGCACATGCCTCCGTGGAGGTGTTCCGTGTAACATGTAGACTTGAAAAAACAACATAAAAATGTCCAATAAACATCCCTCTACCCTCCTTTCTCTGTCACACACCACTCGGTCTTCATTGGATGTAGCCAAAAGTCCTCCAGGAGTAGAATTCTCTCCTCCATAAACGTCCTTTCGCAGGTACCTAATTCTACTACAGCTTGATAGGCTCTCATCCCTAGTGGCTGGGCGTAACCAGGGATCGATCTGGACACCAGCATGGAGGTAAGGTACGTCAGGAGAGGGGACCGGATTTTCTCGAATTTTTTATTATCCTTCCGTAGATTGTATGTCAGTTTCTCCAGTGCCATAGTGTGCCATAGATGGCACATCTATAGCTCCGGTGGTGGTGCCACTTTTTTCTTCCATTAAAGTGTAATCAGCCTCTTGGCTGCTCCTAGAAGGTGGACTAATAGTACCCTACCTTTGTTCCCCCTTTCCCTCCCACCGTTCCCCAAAACACTCAATAGAATCAGGGTAGGTTCTCTCTGCAGTATAGTCTCTAGGATAGAGTCTATATGGTTGAGGATCTTATGCCAGAACCCCTGCATCACTGAGCAGGTCCACCAGATGTGTAGGTATGTGCTTCTGTCTATCCCACATCTCCAGCACCGGTCTGGCATAGTAGGGTACACAGTTTTGAGTTTACAGTGTGTCAAGTACCACTGCATTAGTAGTTTATATTCTGCCTCTCTATGTTGCAGGCTCGTAAAGTTTTTGCAGAGATTCTGCCAGTGTGCAGCAGTGCTTAATTTGAGCTGGTGGTTTCCGGTGCGCAGAACCGGCAATTAATCAACATCGGCGCTTTTCATGAGCACCAGTTAAGGACACATTAATTTATGCATGGGGAGATTAAGTGATTTGCCCAGAATCACAGGATGTTGAGCCAACGCAGAGACTCGAACCTGGTTCCCAGCTCCAAAGTCAGCAGCTCTGGCCATTACACCACATCATCCTCTCCCCACTTTCATGGTTAGTAGATGGTTCTGTTTTAGGCGGTGCTAACAGGAGAAATGGACTGGGTCAAGCTGCCTTCTGACGAGAGCCCCACCCTTATTTTCTACAAATTAACCACTGGTGTGCAGTCCACAGTTTGTCCCCAAAAGTGTGAAGTAACATGGTTTCCCATGCTGTTTGGTATGCCAATATCGGTCTGTCAGCCGCCTCTGTGAGAATCTTATAGAGTGTCCCTATTAAACCCTTAGTAGTGGTATAGGTGCCCAGAAACTTCTCGAATTGAGTAAGGGGGCGAGTTGCTGCTTCTTTGATCCCATGGTGCATAACCCAATGCCTGATTTGAGTGTATCGTAGTCGATTCACTTCGTTCACTTTAAACTCTCTTTTACAGTTGATAAAGTTTTTTTTTAATTTAGTAAATAAAACGTTGTGGGGGCCGCCAGCCCTCACTAATATTAAAAAAAATAAATGTAGGAAAAAATATATTTTTGGTCGCCAAAATCGTACATTGAAATATCAGTCCCTGGCACTGAAGGGAACTACTTTGTGTGTGGATATGCTCCTTGTGAAAGAGGTGAAAGCCATCACTTACAGTGAAGTTATGCAAAGGCTGAAGTGAGTGACCCACTGCCCTATGCTGTATGCGTTAGTGGGTGCAAAATGATGTGATTGACACAATAACTGGCCAATGGATGAAGATGGTCAGCTGAAAGCCCTTATAAGTAAGTATTTACATATAATTTTACTGAAATCAAAAAGCTGGGGGTAACCCCAGACCTAAAAATAGACCGAGGACCCCCTTCCTCCTAATTAAAAGCATGCAAGAAACCACCATAATGCTTTCTCTTCTGTACCATTGCACTGATGCTAGCTTCTGACATATATCAGAAATTCAGTTTTTCATTTTTAACAGCTCTTCTTTTTTATTTGAGCAATAATTTAATAGGATTTCTCCGTTAAATTACAAGACATAAAATAAAGTAAATTATTACAACATGATCTAGTTCACAAAACTCATGAAAGATTCATATACAGAGAACAAGATTCATAGTTGCAGCCTCAAAATTCACATTTTACTTATGAGCGCCTTCTAAAATCAAGCCCTTGTAAACAAATCAAAATGCATGTAGCATAGACCAGACACTTCCAGCAGATGAGATCTGATCCTTTTTCATTGGATCTTTAAAGGTCTTTGTTCACTGAGTTTTTTAGCTCATAACGGAGTAAGTGCCTTGACTGTAGCCCCAGTGCTTAATTTAAAAAAAATTAAGTGCCGGGGTCCAAAGTATTTCTCGGGAGTCCACTTGAGCTGGAACCACACCAGCTCCAGCCACTGCTGCCGAATACCAGTGACAGCAGCACCTACGTATATTAAATCGCCACTTAGGATTTTTGCTAAAAAAGAAAATAGGCACACAGCACCACCATGTGGTGGATAAATACGTGGAGGTGTTTAGAAAAAGGTAGCAGTGTCAAGAACCGGCAAACACCGGCACAAATTAAGCACTGCGTAGCCCGCATCCTTTAAAATAAACCATCCTGTCCAAATTCAAGCTTGCTGTTCAGTCAAAAAGCATTTCCTCAACAGTAATAGCCACACCCACTTGCTACCTATTTTTGTAACGTCAGCGAGGGATCCACCCACTCCAACCTTTTCCCAGAAAGTGCCTTTAAAACCTTTGCACACACAACTCAAGCAGTTATCATTTGTTTTGTAAACTGCATAAGCAATCCCAGAATGTTACATTTACATCCACTGCAATGCTTGGCGTTTGAGAGGTAAGGGTACAGATATCAAACAAGCATTGGCAAAGCCGATAGGTCTCGGCAATGCCAGAGCTATTGGCCTTGTCAATGTGAATGTCTGTTAGCCATGTTGTCTAGCAGCATACCTGCTGTTCAGCATGGCTGTTTGTTTTTTAAAACTTTATTTTCAATTTAGTACATACCTAAGCAATATAAAGTAACATAGTTGTCACAGGCAAGGTGCATAGAACGTAGTACATTATACAATGTTTTATACATAAATGCAATAGCAGGTTAATCCGATATAGGTATAGGCATTGTCATGAGTTTGCACTCATTGCCTGCACCGTTGCATGGAGTCAGAGTGCATGAATTATTTACTTCTAGCTTCACAATGGGTGTGCTATGAATTGTGTGCATAATTTTGGATATGTAGATTTTCTCTTTGATGTGCGATGAATTGTGTGCAGAATTTTGGATATGTAGATTTTCTCTTTGATGGGGTGGCGTATAGTGGAGTAAAGTATCATAGAGTGGAGTAAAGTGTATTAGAGTGTAGGGGCATGGAGTGGACTGGCGTAGGATGTCGAAGAGTGGAGTATCGTAGAGTGGAGAGGAGTGTCAGAGTGGAGTGGGATAGAGTTAAGTGGGATAAAGTGGAGTCTTGTGAAGTGTCGTAGAGTTAAGTTTAGAGGAGTGGTGTAGCATAGAATAGAATAAAGTGTCCTAGAGTAGAGTTAGGTCTTATGGAGTGGTTTGGAGTAGAGTTGAGTAGCGTGGAGTACAGTGGAGTGGAGCAGAATGGAGTAAAGTGGCGTGAAGTAGCTTAGAGGGAGTTACATAAAGTAGAGAGAAGTGGAGTAGAGTGGAGGGCCGTAGAGTGGAGTAGAGGTGGGGGCATAGAGTGAAGTAGAGTAGGGTGGCGCAGAATGGAGTGGAGTGGCATAGAGTGTCGTAGAATGAAGTGGCATAGAGAGGAGTATTGTGTAATTGAGTGTCATAGCGTGGGATAGAGTGGAGTGTCGTAGAGTGCAATGTTGTGGAGTGGCGTAGAGTGCCGTAGAGTTTAGTAAAGTGGCATAGAGTGAAATAATGTGTCATAGAGTGTTGTGGAGTGGAGTAGATGTCGTAGAAAGGAGTGTTGTAGACTGAAGTCATGGAGTGGTTTATAGTGCCGTAGAGTAGAATGGCGTGGAGGGTTGTAGAGTGGAGTAGAGTAGGGGGGCGTAGAGTGTAGTGGCATAGAGTGTCGTAGAATTTAGTAAAGTGTTGTAGAGTGGAGTGCCGTAGAGTGCGATAAACTGGAGTGTCATAGAGTTGAGTAATGTGGAGTGGTGCAGCATAAAGGGGAGTAAAGTGTTGTAGAGTAGAGTGGAGTGGCATAAAGTGTCGTGGAATGACATAGAGTGTTGTAGAGTGGAGTGAAGTAAAGTTGCATGGAGTGTCGTAGAGTGAAGTGGCATAGAGTGTCGTAGAGTGGTGTAGAGAGGAGTAGAGTGGCCTACAGTGAAGTGGCATACAGTGTCTTAGAGTGTGGTGGCTTAGAGTGTCAAAGTGAAGTGACATGGAATAGAGTGTCAAGTAGAGTCACATAGTGGAGTGTCGGAAAGTGGAGTAGAGTGTTTTAAAGTGAAGTAGCGTGGAGTGGAGTGTCATAGTGTGTCGTGGAGTTGCGTAGGGTAGAGCGGCAAAGAGTGGAGTCGATTGTCTTAGAGTGGCGTAGAATGTCATGGAGTGGAGTGGCGTGGATGGGCATAGAGTAGAGAAGAATGGAGTGGCGGAGAGTGGAGTATGCATGGTATGGTAGTGCACTGCCATAACAGACAACACATTTTCAATTGAAATGACCATTACATTTGCACAGACATACAGTTTTACAGATAAAAGTAGATAGTGCTCAAACAATAATGTGTGGGAATGGCATCACCTAGTGTATTGATTTGTTTTGATCGTATTAAAATAGTTGTTTCTAGCTCACTTCAGCATTACAAAAAAATGTGCTTCATTTGTGCTTTCTAATTCAGATATGTTTTTAAATATTTGCACAGTACATTTACATTTTAAATTTTGTTGTGTGGTAAAAAAAAGTCTCTCTTTTCACACCCCAGATTGTCAGAATAATCCTCTCACTTTGAAGTCAGAGAAAAAAAAGTAAACACCAAGCTCCCGCAGAAGACAACGCCTGACATTTGACCACTGGCTTTGAATGCACAGCAAATGTGACAAGATCAGAACAAAATGTTAAAGCCTGCTTACAGAAAAGGAGCACTTGTGGACCAATACAGTAAACTGGCTATTTTCCACGACAAAGGCAGCCTAAAACAAATAAAGCTAGCAAATAGAAAGCAAGCAACTGTGAGTTACAAAGCCAATGGTAAGCAATGGGCGGAATGCATTCTTAGGTCAACTTTTAGAATGTCCCCAATAAGTCTTTAGCAACCAGACAACTCAGCTGTCTGGTAGGCTTCGACCTAAAAAGGGGCTGGGGCAGATATATTGCAGCTGTGCTGGTGTAGTTTTGCATCAGTATGTCCAGATTACCGGGTTGCACTCATGTTAGTGGAATTCTGTACCATCCTTCGCACTGTATTACTAGTGCAAAAACAGCATTTGCACTGACTAATTTTATTTATTTATTTAAAGTATATATAAAGCGCACCCTCATCCTCTAAGGGATATCCCGGCGCTAGACCTCATCTTTGCCAGTTCCAATCCAGACCCTAAAGTGCTTACAACCAGGTCTTCAACTTTCTCAGGAGTGCTAACAAGTCCGTCACTACACGTAGATTCTATGGGAGATTATTCCAGTGGGCCGCAGTCAGAAAATTAAAGAAGCGGCCACCCATTCTGGATTTCTTGATTCTTCTACAGAATATTAAAGCCTAGTTGGCTGATCGAAGATTTCGTATAGGCTTGTAAAATGTATTTCTATTCTGTAGAATTGCTGGACCCTTATCATAAAGTGCTCTGTGCGCATGGCACATCAGCTTAAAAATTGCTCTTTTCCGGACTGGGAGCCAGTGCAGATGATTGAGACAAGCCGAGGCTGAACTCCTGCTAGTCTTGTTGCAAACCAATCTTGCCTCCGCATACTGAATAGTGTGGAGCTGTGTGAACAAATACTCTGCCATGCCCACATAAAGCGTGTTCCCGTAGTCCAACCTACTCATAACTAAAATTGTAACAATATTCCTTCTTCACATCGCTGTGATCCAATGATATAGTCTACGAAGGGTATGTAAAAGATCAAAACAGATCCCACACACCATGTTAACTTGTTCTTGCAATGAAAGAGAATCATCAACTGAGAAGCCCAGGTTCTTTACCACCTTTTAGGTTTTGGTGCAGAACCTATCAACCCAGGCCCCAAAGAATCATTCCAGACCTTAAAGGCTCCCCCAAAAAGCAAGATTTCAGTTTTATCTACATTCAGTTTTAAACAATGTGTCTGCAGCCATCCTGCCACCTCTGGCAGACAATCAACCAAATTACCCTGCGTCTCAGTGTGCTTGTCATCAATAAACATTATCCACTTGGTGTCATCAGTGTACATAATGATCTGAAAGTCCCATTCCCTCACAGTGCTTGCCAAGTGTGCCAAATAGATAATAAACAAAGTGGAGCTAAAGGAAGAACCCTGAGGAACTCCACAGTGCAAATTTCGAGGGCTAGATCTAAAAGGGAGTAGCTGTACAGAGTGAGATTTATTACTTAGAAATAGAGCAAAACCACTGCAGAGTGCTAGAATGCAAACCAATTTCATGCCGCCTTTGGAACAAAAGTAGGTGAGACACAGAGTTAAAAGACGCTGACCGATCTAAAAGGATTAGTGCTGCTGATTTACCTTGATCTACTAGCGACCTGCCACTGTCCACTACCGTTAATAGAGTAGACTCTGTACTGTTTTTTGCCCTGAACCCTGTTTGGGAAGGGTTGTTATGTGGTTTTTAGGCACATTATCGACATTGCTAAGTTGGCATGAGCTTTGCTGCCATGATGCTGCTTTTGCGCACGCTACTACATCACTTTGTTTTTGCAAGACTTTGTTTGTGCCTTTCACATGGGAACGGGTTGCTTTTCGCGTTCTCTGCCTTACCTGGAGTTTAGTCTGAACACGATGTGCAAGGTCGATAAACAATGCCCCTTGTTATTCTGATCTGGTCAGTCCCTAGCACCTAGACATAACATGCTACACACAGCTGCAGTACTGAAGACTCGTGCTTTGATATTACCTTGTTGCATGTTGTTTTAACACACTTGGAGAAAGCCGTTCCATGGAGAAGAGCACCGCTGTTCCTATGATGTAAACTTTACATCCAGGCTTTAAGGCATGTGGTCTGCTGTCAAAGCCCAGAGATCTTCCCTTATATAAAATAAACTTCTTCTAGCCAAGGGGAGGGTGGTTAGGCCTGAGTGCCCTTTTTCCACAGTCTTTATATAATGACTTCTCCCTTTGTATTTTATGGAATTGTAACAATGCTTACTGTGCTGAGTTTATGGATTTTGCTGCTGGTAGTGGCTCGTATACTGTATTGTAGAGCACAATAGTTAAAATAAACATTTGAACTATTTACAGTGACTCTGCCAATTCTTACTGTGGACAAGTGCGAGTGAGTGAGCGAAAGAGTATGTCTTGCTCCCGCGATTCCCGCGATTCCTGAGAGAGTCTGGAGTGTTGTGTTCTGGGTTGTCTAATCATTTGTAGCTTCGTGATATTCGGAGGAGAACGAATGAGACACTATAGCTAGTCGGTATTGGGATTTTGGGTACTAATGTGGTAGGTTGGTACACCCCTATACACTGAGGTCCTGTTTTCCTGCGCATAGTTCTATGTATGTGCAGAATCCCTGCAACATGGCGCCGCCAACGTTTACCATACACAAAAAAGGAGCTCTAGAGGGACAAAGAACAGGTCGCCCTCCTCTCATAATATTCAATCCAAAAAAGACCTGATCTAATATAGGACAATCTTTCGTGAGCATACCCCAAGCCAAATCTTGGCTAAAATATTGAACTACAGCTATCACAATGCTGTCCACTCCTGGGTGCTCCTGTCCATATTTTTAAAAAATCCCCATTGAGAAGGGGTTGCCGGTATGCACGGAGGGGGCAACTTCCTGGTAAATATCCTGTATATGTGAGCAGTAGAAATTCTTAATTGACACGCTTTGCGTGTAATGTTTTTTTATCATGTTCTGTGCTAACTTTGTGTTACGTGTTGTCTGTGTCATATTTCCCCAGGTATATAATTGAATTGACTGTGTGGCGAGGACTGACCCCTAGCCCTGAAGAAATTGCTGGAAGTGTGAATGGCAATGAAACATGTTGGCCTTCCATAAAAATTGATGGTGTGCGACAATATGTCTTGTTTTTAAATTGAGCAGACGCACAGCAGTGATTAAATTGGTGGTTTTGCCAGTGGTCGTTTAGCTCGTTTTTAGCTTGGAGAAGCGAAAGGCAGTGGTAATTTTGCTTCTTTAGAAGGGGGTCAGAATAGGACTGCACGCAGAGATTGTTCCAAGTGCGGGTTTTTCTTTTTTCACACATTTAAATAATTTTGACACTTTTTCACAGTATTCTTTGTGGTTTGGAATTGCCAATGATGAGAACCGGAGCACACTGGTGAGAACCAATCAGCAGCTCCCTTGGTGGTGTTTCCGTGAGGCGTTTCCAAACCTTTGCACATTTTTTCTTTTACGTGAAACGCACGTTATTTGACTTATAATGGGTATTGACACTGAACAACTTTTTAAAAAAAATATGGACAGGAGCACCCAGGAGTGGCCCGCCAACGTTTAGTCTGGTTCTTATCTGCGAGACCCTTGAGTAGTGCTTGTGCTTGTCCACAATCTCCTCACTTCTGTTTCCGGAGACAGCTGGGACGGTGTAACCTCCTACATTGATGTTTTATAGGTTCTTTCAAGCTTGAAGTCTTAAAAAGTTTTTTTTCCTCTTGCCCGTTATTGCGCTGCCGCGCTTTAGGTTGTTGTTCTTTATTTTTCGTGATGGCAATTGATATTCCGGCTCATAGCCGCGCCGCGCTCAGGGCATATTTAGCTCCATATGGAGTGCCTGATGCGGGTGCCGAGCTTATCTTTGTAGTGGAAGCAAATCCTGCTTACCACTTTGAGCTGTTTTACTCTTGGGACACCTTTCCGGCGGTAGATGGAACGGATGATTTGTTTCACGAATACACTGCCACGGCCCTTGCTCACGCTTATCAGCCTTATAGGGCTCTTGAGGTTCCACTTACAGCTTGGCAACACCAAATATGGTTTAATGGCACCCTTCCTCACCCTGTATCGCTGGTCCGCTTAGGCCCTTTATTGATAAATGGGGCCACGTGGCCCGTTTTGGCTGGGTATACCCCACACCCACGTTATTTAACTTTTGCAGTTGGAGACCATCGCGTATTACATACGTCTTTGATACGCGTACATAGGGCTGTTATACAGTATGTCACGCGCAATTTCCAGGTGGGACCACCTGGCGTTGCTGCGCAACCAGCCGGACCTGGTGGTGTAACTATCAGTCCCGTTCTGGTTAATTCAGTGATGGGCAAGCGTCCACAGAATAAGGATGAGTTACCTTATTGGCTTGCTGAAAAATTTGGACAACTAGAGGCTGTTTTTCCAAATACATCTCCTGTGGAGAAACACAGGATATTGACTATTAGTTTGCCTAAAGACTTACTTCCCGAGTTAGCTGATTGTAACACCTGGGTTAAGGTGTTTGCAGCGGTATATTCGAAGTGTTTCGGCACTCCTTCCAAGACCGTACTCCCTTCCGTGATTAAGCGTGTTCAAGATGAACACGGCGCCGAAGCGGCTGTAGAGTTGGGGATGAGACTGGTAGGGGTGTTCGACGTGGTTGCTGATATGATCCTTGCAAATGTCAAGGGTGATGCGGTAAGCTTTCAAGTGGCAAATCGCTTGGAGGCTGTCCCTGATGTAGACAAACCACACGAATTGCCAAAGATTATTGCAAAGGCTTATAAAACCATAGGCCTCATTAGTCTGGGAGTTAAGCCTTTTACTCAAATGCAAACTCAATCACAAACGCAACAAAAAGCCCAGACTGATAAAGATGGGCGTCCGTTCTTTTCTAAAAAGAACTGGAAGAATAAAAAACAGGGGCAGCAACAGCAGAAGCAAGGTTCGCGTGCTGGTTCACCGACACCCGAGTCTTCTGAGCGTACTTAAGACTTGCGCAACCGCGCGAAAATTGAGACTCCTGATAGATATCAAGTCCCTGATCAGCGCTCTCCTCGTTCTTCACAGGACACATCTGGCTCTCAAGTCGGTGGAGGGGAACGCCAAGATCGTGGCAAAAGTCAACCTGCGTCACACGGACGTGATCAGCTTCGACAGCTTGAAGTCAAAGGAAAACAAGAGGATCTACCTCGTTTTCGACCCCCGTTTCAGAAGAAAAAAGTTGCCGCTTTAACAGCGAGATATGCCTCAGATGGTGAGAACGCGACTCCTGGATTGGACATGGGCAGTGACTCTGCTCGACAGCGCGGCGGAGGTTACCATAGTGCGGGAGGCTCTGCGTCCCTGTCTGGAGGCGACAGCAACTGATACATTCATTACAGCAGAGACAGCTGACACCCGGGTGCCCCCCCGGATAGACTTTATGACGTTATTTTTCTAATTGAAGGTGATATACTGCGTCCAATCAAGGCGGTGTTCTGGGAGAATTTAACCTCCTCGTATGACATTCTGTTGGCGGAGGCAGATTGGCCTCCACCCTTTGTGCTGGCAGCTCCTAGGGGGGAAGACGTGATACTTCCGAGTTTTTCGCGTTACATCCCTGAAGAGCATGCCCAGACTTTCGCTGCAGGGTGGGCAGCGGCCCGGCCCCGGCAGTGTATCGTAATCAGGTGGGTTGGGATGTTGATTCACCGGCTCATGAAATACCCTTACGTTCTATGCCACAGCCGCAACCGCAATATCCAATCAGACGTGAAGCGAAGGCTCACGTTTGTGACATTCTAACTCAGTTAGAGTATCAGGGTGTGATTGAACCATATATATCACCAATAAATAATCCTCTCTTTACCGTATCAAAGCCTGATGGTTCATATCGGATTGTATTGGATTACCGAAATTTGAATAGTCATTGTCGCACATTTGCAGTGCAAAACACTCACAGCTCAGCGCTGGTGAACAGTCTTGTTCGTAAAAAATACAAAACTACCCTGGATATTTCCAATGGTTTCTACAGTCATAATCTCGCACCTGAGAGTCGTGACTTGACAGCATTCACCGCCGTCGGAAATCAGAAAAATTTACGCGTTTGCCTATGGGGGTATAAAATAGCCCCAGGGCATTTGCGGCGCGTGTCGTGTCATTGTTGCACGACATAGATCCAGATGCGTTCTCGTACGTTGATGACATTTATCTGACAGACGTTGAACTTATGCCGCATCTAGTCCGAGTCGACAATATTATTTTGTCCTTTGCCGACTATGGATACAAATTTAATTTTGCGAAGTCACATATCGCCCATTTGGCGGTGCTCTTTTTGGGCTATGAGCTCAATAATGAAGGAAAGGGGCTAGCCCCCCATTTCCTGGAGAAATGTGCATGTTTGCAACCCCCTAATACCCTGAAGAAATTTCAGTCTTTGCTGGGTTTTTTGAACTTCGGGAGGACTTACATTCCCGATTATGCCCAGCGTATCAAACCGCTTTATGCGTTGATACAACCAACCTTCTCTTCTGCCAGCTGGCTTCCGGAACATACTTCTATACTACATTCGTTGCAATCTGACTTGCTTGCGACTAACTTCTTGTTGACGCGTGACAACACCACAAACCTGGTGATACGTATACTGCCGGGGACGGTGGGTTTCACCTATTTAACGTTCAATGAGGGTGACACAGTACCTATTGCTTACAAATCACATTTATACACGTCGGCTGAAATGCGGTTTTCTAATATTGAAAAAATCTTGACGGCAGTACAGATGGCGATTCTGAAGGAACGCTCTCTGGCGCAAGGCAAACGCATTCTTATGGTCACGCCACTTCCTGCTGGAAGCTGTGACTAAGGCAAGTGTACCAAACTCTAAGGCTTTACATCCACGTTGGATACAATGGGCTGCATCGGCTGATGTCACGTTTATCTTTGATCCTGCTCTTCAGACACAGGAGTTCTTACAGTATGAACATGTTCATCCTCCTCATCTGTCCTTGCTTTCTTTGGATGAATACAAATGTATCATCTATACCGATGGCTCGGCTCAACCGGCCGTCGGTTCTAAACACGCTTATTCGGCAGCTTGCGCAGTTGTTGCCGGCTCAGTAGTGAATGGAGCGTTTAAGTCTTCCATTGTGCACACTCAGGCACTTGGAGACTGTACGGCGCAATTGGCGGAGCTGCGTGCTCTCGTTCTTGCTCTCGAGTTTGCTGATCCAAATGTGAATACTCTTATTGTGTGCGATTCCTATTACTGTGTCCAGTCTTTTAATGACAACTTATTCTTTTGGTCTCGGAATGACTATTGAGATACTAAAGGCAGCGCAATCAAGCATAAAATGCTTTGGGTTCGAGTGGCAGATCTTAAACAACGTCTGCCCCTCACACATGTTATACATACTCTTGGCCATCAGCGTGTGGGCTCTTGGTAATTCTTTGGCTGATGAAGCGGCCAAATCTGCGGTGGCCACATGTTCCGTAGCAGCAGTTACAAGGTCCATGACTACAATAGATAATGATATTTTGGCAGCTTTAGCTGCAACAAGGGAGGGAACTGTTTATCCTCAGGGTTTCCCTTCGAAATACTCTTATCGTATAAGGGAAGAGGTGTGGCGCCACGGCCAGGGCGACTGACGCTGGAATCTGGGGCTCACGGTTCGATCCCCGGCACCGGCGGCAGGTCAGCCCAGCACCATGTGACTCTGGGCAATAGCTTGCTTAATCTTCCCGACGGCCCCCAGCGCCGGGATGCCTTCGGGTAGCTGTTCGCGCTTTACAAATACTGGAATTACATTTTTTTTTTTTTACTCCCGATCAGGTTCCTTATGCTTTGATTCCTTCCGTTGGGGATCGGATGATTCCCAACTTGGACCGCAGATCCGCTTTGATCAAAGCAGCGCACGAGGGCATGGCTTCTGCACATGCCGGTGTGTCGGCGACAGTCTCGATTTTGCAGCAACATTATTGGTGGCGTGGTTTATATAAACAGACCCGTAATTATGTACTTTCTTGTGACATTTGTCAACAAATCAAGCCGTCTACGGTCACGCGCCCACCACAAACACAGCTGTGTATTTCTAATCAACCTTTTGGCTGTATATATCTTGATCACTGCGGTCCTCTCTCTTCTGATACTGCGTATAAATACATATTTGTTGCAGTTGATTTGTGCACTAGATTCCTTTGGGTTTGGCCACTACGCAGTGCTGACGCTCGAAATGTCATCAGGGATTTGCGTGTCTTTGTCGGGATGTTTGCCTGTGGCACCTTCCATTCTGACCAAGGTCCAGCGTTCGCCTCTAAGGCGTACAAGGATGCGATTAAGTCAATGGGGGTGCTGGTGCAGTTTTTGTCTTCATACAGGCCTGAGGGCAATTCAATTGTGGAGCGAATGAACCGTGACTTAAAGCAATCCTTGACAGCTAGAGTCTTAGGTACTGGCAGGAACTGGCTGGCCCACTTGTATGGGGTTCAACGTGCACTTAATAATCTCCCTAGAAGATCTCTGGGTGGGCGGACCCCATACGAAATGCTCTTTGCCATTAAAATGTTTGTGCCAGAGCTTGATGGTCTAGACGTTGTGGCCGCTGCCGCAACCTTTGACGTAGATAATCATTCTACTGTGTTACAGGATCTACAAAAGACACGTGACAGCTATGCAACTGAACATTTACCCTCTTCCACTGATGCAGCACTGCTGATTCCAGTTGCCGGTTGGCTTCCAAAAATCAGAGATCGGGTATGAGAAAAGCTGGAGAGCAAAAAAGAATTTGGTCCCTCTTATCGTGCACCGGTTCCAGTGCTTGGACTGAAGGGTACTCGTACAGTCATTTTACCACCGTTACCTGGTCGCAAAGACAACAGATACATTTCAGTGGACAATGTCAAGTTACACCATGTGGCAGATTCTGAATAGCGTCACACCTGCAGTTTCGTGCATCGCAATTTCACTGGATCCACTGACTTCATCATCTTTTATTGGTCCGCGTGTGGCTAGGAAAGTGATGGACACTGTAATTGATATTTCACCCGTCCAACCTCTCTTCCACTATGGATGTCGAGTATATTTATCATCCTGATGAGTCCGTGGGTGAGGTGCCGAAACAGTCCCTGAGAACATCTGGCGGACTCGGTACTTCCACCTCTGATTAATAGACCTACAAATGGCTACAGTGGGGATCATGCCAGCCACTCTTCCAGCTCGTCCGCTTCGACATCCAGCTTGCCAGAACCACCGACTAAATTAAGTATTTTCCTCTCTTGGTTCAAAAAGACTTACCTGGTCCCTCCATGGGCCTACATTTGGCTGGTACTTATACTAGTTTTCCTCTTTATGTCAATTGGGTTTGTGACAGTGTTCTTTTTGCTCATCAATGGTCATTACTTGCCAGAACGCTCTGCTGTGAACTTGGTCGATGGAATTCTGGCCCCTCACACATCGTCCCATATCATGAAACGTGATCAGACACTAGTGAACATTTCAGCGTTCCCAGTTCCAGATGGCATCATTTGGGACAAAGTAGCCTTCGAAATCCATGGTCCGACTGAGGTTCTCAGGGTACCTTACGTGTTTCGCGTCTCGTTAGGATATGTGATTACACGGGACATACATTCTGACTATTGGGATGTACAAGCAGTGCATGCATTGTTTTCGTATTTAAAATATTATGCAGCTTTTGATGCTGAAGATTTGTATTTAAATTCTGCCAATTATGGGCATCATTTTTTGCACAAAACTAGCACCCCACGTCCCTTTCTTAATTACACTCAATGGGAACATTGTCCTACTCTTGTAAAAGGGAGTTTGAAAACTCTTAGAGATAAATTCACATATTTTACAGATTATGACATATCTAATCTGGCATCCTATTTTTTTAAACTTCAGTCGTCTTCACAATCCAAATTTATGGTAACCCATACTAAATTGATATACGCCATCTTGTTTAGAACTTAATTGGCTACAGAGGGTTATGATCACTGGAAAGAGACCGTTGATTTAAAATCTATCTGGGGCACAAAGCCTTGGCAGGTTCAGGGAACTGAGGCTTTGCATCGTCCTTTCCTGATCCCAGCTCAACTGTTATTTTTAAATGATACGGTGTACCAGACCGCTTGTTTTGGCCTGGCAACTGTCAAAAATGTAAATACTCCATCCATTCTGTCCTTAGCGGAATATGACGATTGGCGCACCCACACAAATTTTACCATTTCGACACTACAAGCTTTGCTTCGAAATAAGACTTTCAATGTCTCTGAGATTGATTCTTCAGGATGGCTGGTGTGGCAAACGAATACAAATGCATGCCAATTGCGTTTTTATAATGTTACACCTGGTTTCATTCACTCTAGACCTGATCCCCGTTACCACTTAACACATTCGGTCACCACATACTCTGTGGGTAAATTATGCCAACAATGGTTAGAACATTCCACCTTAGCATCTGTGAAACAACACCTTACACTATTGTCGGATGACATCAATTCGGCTGATTTCATCTTAGGCCCTAGGAATCCTAGGTCTAAGAGGTTTATCTATGAAGCATACAATGAATTTTGGAAACTTTCACAGATGGAAGCAGCATTTCGTCTGCGCCAAATTGATCAGGCCAATTTAGAAAAAGTCCTTGCCGTAGTAGACAATAGCATAAACACACTTCCTCACGCATTTATACGTTGGATAATATTGTTTCATCTGTTATTGATATTGTTCAAAGTGACGTATCTGTGTTATATCATGGTCAAAATCAGTTAAGATCTGTTATGCAATTTGCTTGGACATTGCAGACTCTTAAAATGGGGAAAGTGCCCTGGGATTACTTAAATTCCACTGCTTTGTTTTTGCCATTTAATCTAACTGATCAACAGAAATTTTTGTCCATGAAAGATGCTGCATATACACTTTTGCATATTGAACAATTTGTGCCCTTGCTGTTCTCAGTAGCGGAAACGTACTCTGCTGTTTGGTTAATTCATGGGGTTATCTCTCTCCCTTTTTCACTATTTCAATTTAAATCATGCATGCAACATTTTCCGATTGGCCGTTTCGAACCACTGGGTAGTGCATTTCTACATGAATTGTGATCCCTGCCTTTCACTTACAGATGTCAGAGGGAGGGTAAGGAAGTTTTCCTTACAGGGGAGGACTGCGATTCCACAATAAGACATTCACTTGTTTGCAAACACGTTAAATTGCACGGCACTTGTAATGTGTCGGCGCCCAATCTGGCTTGTTTTTTAAAAGGGACCCCAGTACCGTCAATAATTCCCGCTTTCACCTTGCTTACAAATGGCAGTTATCTTATTTTGAATAACCAAGACTGCTGTGGTTTACGGGCGGGAGTCCCGTATTTAGTAACGGTTTCCCAGCGCGTAACTTGTTGTAGCAATGTGCTTTTTCCACCCCGCATGGGAGTCTAGATAGTTCAATTTGGCCTTCCATTCCGACTTTGAAAACAGATTTCAACAAATTGAGCAGGCTCAAAGCGCTATTATTCCAACAAGATGTGGCTCTCACTTCGGCCCGCGAGACCTTCGAGTTACAGGTGGCTAGGACTTCTAGTGAGATACAGTCCCTTCTGAACACCAACCTCCCACAACATTTTAGGGAGCTTATACACCAAATATTTAATGCGTATGACACCACAGGCCTTGCGCATTTTTTTAAATATGTGGGATCTGGCCTTGTGACTTCTTTTCAGACTGTATTTGGAGTAATACCGGGTTTTATTCATTCTATTTTTTCCAGCGTCTTCGGAGGGTTCCCCTTTATTTTAGCGTTAGGCGCTGGAATCCTGCTTCTCCTGTTCCTGCTGCACAATGGCTGCTCATCTTGTGGCACTGCACAGACCAGGCCAGTTGCAGCTTTACCGTGATCGCATGCAACAGGTTTTTGGATGCTTGCCATTAGCCACGCTTGGCGTCAGTTATGGATTGACTTTTCGCTTTGCCTATTTCACTTGCGTGCAACTAGTGTTTTACTCTCGGCGATGCCCCTTCTATTGGGCAATGGATCTATGCCTCTCCAATACGTCCCGTCCAGTCCCGGATTTTAACCAGTTAATGGGTCCCTTAGAGGCTCATGACCAGGCTTGTTCTGGGGATGGCTGTATGGCGCGTGCAGCAGCACTTGGAGTATTGGCTGAATGGGATGTCTGTGCGGCTGCGCAGAATGTCCTGCATCGGAGTTTCATCGAATATCACGCAAGTTGCCCACTTCTGCTTTTAGAGGCGTCTGATTACGAGGAGCACGTTTGTTCCTTCGACTTACTTAATTGGATGGCATCCCTCTTTTTTTACCAACGATAGGGATGATCTTTTGGAGGGAACGGCATTCCTCGGTTCATACACATTGATGGATTGAACACCTCCGTCATTGAAACATCTTGATAATAACTTTGTTGTCCCGGAGGGTGCTCTCATTCAATACGCCACATTGACAATATTGAAGATATATATTTTTTTTTGCAATTTCGATTTTTCCAATGTTGGCTTTTTCAAACGCTTTGAACTTTGCTTGACTGGTGAACTCTGTTTTGGTCCTTTGTCTATGTCCTATGACCTTACCAAGGGGAGGGTGTTATATGGTTTTAGGCACATTATCGACATTGCTAAGTTGGCATGAGCTTCGCTGCCATGATGCTGCTTTTGCGCACGCTACTACATGACTTTGTTTTTGCAAGACTTTGTTTGTGCCTTTCACATGGGAACGGGTTGCTTTTCGCGTTCTCTGCCTTTCCTGGAGTTTAGTCTGAACACGATGTGCAAGGTCGATAAACAATGCCCCTTGTTATTCTATTCTGGTCAGTCCCTAGCACCTAGACATAACATGCTACACACAGCTGCAGTACTGAAGACTCGTGCTTTGATATTACGTTGTTGCATGTTGTTTTAACACACTTGGAGAAAGCCGTTCCATGGAGAAGAGCTCCGCTGTTCCTATGATGTAAACTTTACATCCAGGCTTTAAGGTATGGGGTCTGCTGTCAAAGCCCAGAGATCATCCCTTATATAAAATAAACTTCTTCTAGCCAAGGGGAGGGTGGTTAGGCCTGAGTGCCCTTTTTCCACAGTCTTTATATAATGACTTCTCCCTTTGTATTCTATGGAATTGTAACAATGCTAACTGTGCTGAGTTTATGCATTTTGCTGCTGGTAGTGGCTTGTATACTGTATTGTAGAGCACAATAGTTAAAATAAACATTTGAACTATTTACAGTGACTCTGCCAATTCTTACTGTGGACAAGTACGAGTGAGTGAGCGAAAGAGTATGTCTTGCTCCCGCGATTCCTGAGAGAGTCGGGAGTGTTGTGTTCTGGGTTGTCTAATCATTTGTAGCTTCGTGATATTTGGAGGAGAACGAATGAGACACTATAGCTAGTCGGTATTGGGATTTTGGGTACTAATGTGGTAGGTTGGTACACCCCTATACACCGAGGTCCTGTTTTCCTGCGCATAGTTCTGTGTGTGTGCAGAATCCCTGCAACAGGGTCTAACAGATTATTCCTCTCCAAATATTAACTAATCTTTCCAGCATCTTAGCTAAATAACGTAGCATTGAAATAGGGCGGCGATATGACAAAGTAGAGGCATCCACCTCTACTTTCTTCAGCAGTGGCACCACCAATGGCTGCTTCAAGGCTGTGGGAAACTCAGCCTGCTTTAGAGATTTATTCAAAAGTGATGTTACACACGGAGTGAGTATTGGGGCTAGGAGAGTGTAGACAAAGTCCAGTGCAGACGCTGATTTCACCTTTGCCATCATCTCTTCCACTGTTCTCACTGACAATTCTGCAAAACAACCCCAATCAGAGGTAGCTTCTGGGTGTGAGCTAACATCTTTAAATTACTCCTTCCCCATAGGTGGTTGGTCACCAAAGGTCAAATAAATATTCGCTATTTTATTATTGAAGAATGTAGCCAATTCCTTACTAAAGGAGGTCACAGCTTTAACTGTCTGATCCAGGGCCACTGGATGAGCTAATTCTTTAACTATTTTGAATTGTTCTGTGGATGAGCTACTATTTAGCTCCAGTCTTTTTACAAAATATTAGCTCTTGGCTTGTCTCAGTTGTTTACAACAGACTTTCAAGTGCGCTTTTATAGGTCACTTGATCATCAGTCCCTTAAGTACACCACCAGTTACGGTCAAAGGCTTTACAACCTCATTTTATTTCCCTTAAGTTGCTTGTATACCACTTCTCGGATAATGGTCTATTTGTAGAATAATTCTTCTTTACTGGGGCACAGACATCAAATGATAAAGACATAGCGTTTGCGAGCTCATTGACTGCTGTTTCCACAGAACCCTCCTCTCTAATCACAGGGGGACTAAAATTACTGGTGAAAAGGGCAGGGTTAACTTTTCTCTATGATTTCCTAACATCAGGAATCGGGTTCTGACTGCCAGACATATCCCCCAACTAAGGAAAAAAGAGAAATTCACTATAAAGAAACCTGACCACATAGTGGGCTCCACTGATTGAATTGTCACCAAATCTAAATTTGTAAATAGTAGATCCAATGTATGCCCTGCCCTATGGGTTGGACCCACTATTTCAGCTGTTAAACCTTCATCTCGTTTTCCAAAGATCTACTCAAACTATCTGATTGTTCCTCAAATTGCAGGTTAAAATCCCTTATAAGAAGAACATTTTTACATTTTAGTACAAATGCGAACAGCATGCCAGCCAAATGTGCTGCAAACCGAGAGTTGTACCCAGGAGGTCTATGTACAACATCCCCTCCTAATATTGCCATTTGGTTCCGAGAGATCTGAAAGATTAACATTTCACAGTCACCCCCCGGGGAATTACTTACTTTCACACACTCAAAGGATTCTCTATAAACAATTGCTAACCCACCCGCCCCCCGTTCTCCCGACTCGATCACATTGTAATACCTTATAAGCAACTGGTATGGTCAGGATCAAATCCGACATGGTGTGGTTACTTAGCCATGTTTCAGTAATAAACACAAGATCTGGCTTTACACTATGGAACGTGTCCCAAAACCTCCATACTCTGGGAATTGATCTTGAACTGAAGTACAAACATTTAACTACTAAACCATTCCTCTTAATCTCACTCCGTGTAAACTTTTCCCGAGGGCCTCCCTCCACCAGGGTCTCCCGGAGTGTAGGGCAATTACTACATTCTTCCCTCATTATTTCTAAATCACATTGGGGTGGGTATACGAGCCCACCTACAATTGGCACAACAGAAAGGGCCACATACCGTCCCTGGCAAAACCTTAAAACAGCTAACTGTCAGGTTATTATTAGCCCCCATCACAAGCAACGCCTCCCGTGAATATATAGACTAACCCTTCTTGTAGCTAAGAAAAGGGGCAGGGGTCGTGGCGACTGGTGACTAGCAACGGTCGGGCACAGATGGGCGCAGACGGACTTGTATTTGGTGCACCTTTGGCGCAGCACGCCCACGTCTAAATCTCTCATGCCGGTCAAGCACAAGATCGTGCACTCTCCTTCCCACCTGTTACTACCCCCAAAATGGTGGGTCGAAAATAGTACGAGCAGAGACCACCGTGGTCTAATCCACCACTGATCTTCTGCTCCCCAAAAAATCCTCCAAAAGTGCCCCGAGCACATTAAAACAATTACATTAAAACTGCAGAGTAAATATAATTGTAAAAACACAAACAAGTTAAACAAGCATTTGCAATGCAATAGGTCTCGCAATTGTGAGATTTTGAGCTATTGGCATTGTAAATTACAATGCCTTTTATGTATTTTAAAAAACCTGCAATAATAATAAGGCATTGTCATTTACAATACCAATAGGTCAAAGTTTCTAAAATGTGAGATCTATTGCATTGCAAATGCTTGTTGTTTACAAGCGCTCCATGCTGCGCTTTCACGTTAATAGAGGCCACACCCCTTTCTTTAGACGAGCCGTGTCTAAAGAAAGGTCTGCGACCGCTATTAAAGTGTAAGCGCAGTATGAGGCGCTTTTACCAAAAAAAGCATTTTTGTCAAGTTGACAAACAATTGCTTTTTTTGTAAAAGCTCCCCGTGAAAGCGCGCATGGCGCGCTGAATGTTGCAGGAAAGCATGTAGTGCCTGCAGTAGGAGAAATTTATTAAAGAAAAAATAGTGCTTACAGACTAAATAAGACGTACCCTGTAACAACCGAAGTAAAAGGGCCAGTCCTCATGGGAGATTACAAATTAAGACAAGACGGTACTAAGGAGGGACTAACAAGCCTATTATGGAATCAAAAGCCAGTATTTACGAAGGACAATGACACAAGCCAATGAAATATGGGTGGAGAGTGGGGGGGCTTGAAGTACATACTCCCGTACAGCATGCCTCGCAGAGCAGCGCATGCGGTGCCCAGGCTGGACCTAAAAATGTCCCTACCTCAGGAGGTGAGCCTAACAAACCAAGCAATGACCACACCAGACTACAAATCAACAGACTGAAAAGGAAAGGCCTCGAGACAGGCTACCACCAATGAGACTCACTCCTTCACTTCGCCACTTCAGATGAGCAGTAAAGACATCTATTCTATGAAGACCATCTTCAAGGGCCCCGCCCACTGCCCCGTCTGGTCCACTGAGCAGAATTAAGGAGCTCCCTCCCCCTTACTACGTACAAAATCTTGAATCTCACTGCAACTGTACACAGCACAGCGCTACTTACCAGGTATTGAACTGTGTGACCTCCGACACACTCTCCTTAGCCTCAATCTCTACCCTCCCTGCCCCCTCCTCCCACTTTGTAAGGGATGTATGACCCAACAGGGGTCTGCTGCCAAGCAGGGCACCCCACCCACGCCCCTTGTGGTCCCTCGCAGCAGCAGGATCGCTTTCCCAATGTCGCAAAGGGCCACTGAAACTAACATTTTTTGTTTCAACTTTGGAAGTTTCGCAGTCTGTGAGGCATGCAAAATTAGAAGAAAAAAAAAATCAAATTTGTGAACTGCCAAACTTCGCATACCCCGAAAGACATGCAAATTACTGGGTCATCATTTGAGTTTTAAATATCATCACTCCAGGAAGCAGACATCAAACGGTGACGTCACTCCGTGACTCAGGCATCCAATGGTGACATCACTCCAGGAATCAGAGATCAGACTGTAACACCAATAGGAATCAGGCTCCAACTGTAATATCCTTCCAGCAACCAAATGTAGATTATGACGTCATGCCTGGAACTAAAGAAACTATACATCAGACAATGACATCTGTCCCTAGCCGAGGGGGTCAGAGTTTGTTGACATTTCGTAATTCAAGTGCCAGCTTGTGGCATCACTTCAAGAAAAAGAGATCTGTGTTGTATTGCTTTAAGTTCCCTTAGAATGGTAGGTATGTAATATAGTCTTAGCATGCTAGAATGTAATGTGGTTAGAGTTCTAGAGGTGAGAGAGCGTCCACGGTTGTCCTGGAGGACGGTTGTATCCCTGGCTCTCACCTGTTCCCTTTTTACCAATCTATAATAAAGTCTATTTCAACTACTGTATCGTCAGATCCCGTCATTACAATTGGCGACGATTGAAGAACACACGCGGAGCGAGGATCGAGAAATACTGTCAGCATATATATATTTTTTTTTCAAACTTTAAAAAAAAAAAAAAGGAACTTCAGTGTACTGTTTATGTGCGCTATTCAAGGACCGCAAGAAGCACAAGAGCACCACTCGAAGGACGGAACGGCGATGGATCAACACGCAAATCGGTAAATAGACTCACCCGGTATGGCTGGAGACCGTTAGTCGTGGCATGTTTGAATTGGTGACAGCGTTCGGCAGCAAGCACCTTCCCTCGCGCTGATTGTGGAGCTGGGAGCGTGCGTGCGCACGCGAGCATAGCGTCATCACGCAAGGTCACGCAACGTGACCCTGCGCAACCGGCCATTTTGGAAAAATACTTTGTTTACAGTGTAGTCGGGGAAATGACTCGCTGCAGCATGTATTGAAGAGGGAGTCTTCTGAGCCTCATACCAACTTACAACAGGGAGTCTTCTGAGCCTCATACCAACTTACAACGTTTAAAGTGGGGAACAGGTGAGGCGGTCAGGGCGCGACTGCATCTTTTACATTATTTTAAAAAATTTAAAAAAAGAAGAAAAAAAAAAGGGAAGCTTTTACTTCGTGCAATTTTGAAATTTGATAAATGCGAGTAAATCTCTTATAGCCTTGGGAAGTTGTCATTCAACGTATGGAACAAGGTGATCAAGAGTGTCGGATATCTACACTAGTCATGGCACAACAAAGCTTTACTGTAAGTCCTCCACATGCTTTTTGGGCAACAGGCTCTCAGCCCACCATGAAGTGGGTGGAATGGAAAGATTATTTTATTAACTACATAGAGGCAGTGGACGAGATGGGTAAAATGAAACCTGATCAAAAGAAAAGATTGTTGCTCCATTCACTGGGTCCAATTGGGTTAAAAACGTTTTATCGGATGGGTAAAACCACGCCTAGTGAAAATGACAATGTTTTTGAGGTAGCTTTAAAAGACCTTGATAAGTACTTTGCGCCAAAGGTGTGTATGGGGGTAATACGTTATAAATTCTTTCAGAGGAAACAAAAGCAGAGTGAACCTGTGGATGAATGGATTGATGATCTCAAGAAGTTGGCAATCGATTGTAAGTTTGGTGACTTACACGATGACTTAATACGTGATCAACTTGTTATGCACAGTAACAATGCTACAATTCAGGACCGTCTGTGGGTTAGTGGTGATGCACCTTTAGAAAATGTTTTGGCTATTTTACGCAAGGCGGAACTATCAGGAAGGTGCACAATTGAAGTCAGAGAGCATGGAAAGGATGCTGGAGCAGTCTGCAAAGTACAAAGTGGCAACAGAGAACATTTTCCGCAAAGTTATGGACGTGGTCAAAACTATTATAAGAGGAGCTCTTGGTCTGAGAAGAAAATGGAAGATATAAAATGTTATCGTTGTGGGAGCAGAGAACATTTAGCCTTCAGTAAATTCTGTACTGCGATTAAAAAAAAATGTAGCGTGTGCGGCCTTATCGGCCATTTAAGCAAAATGTGCAGAAAGAAAGGCAACAACATTAAGTGTGTATGGAATGCGGAGAGTGGAGACACTGATGTGGAAAATAGTAATGACAGTGACTGCGTAAAAAATTTGCTGGGGAATATTGTCATTAATATTAGTGATAACTCAATGGAGGGTAAACCCATTTGTGAGATATCTTTAGGTGGAGTGAGTATAAATATTTTTGCTGACTCAGGCTCGCCATACACTATAGTCAATGAAAATGTATGGAGAGACAAATTTGTTAAAAAAATCGGACCAGAGTTGCTTACCTCAGACGTCAACCCTGTGAGTTTCACAGGTGAAAAGATAAATATGCTAGGGTTTAGGTGGCTTAAGTTTTTATTCAAGGGCAGAACATCTAGAGGAAAGTTATACGTAGCAAAGTTTGGTCCTTCTGTTCTGGGTTGGCGGGATCAGAAAAATCTCCATATCATTTTGGATCCCAATGGCAAAGAGAAAGTGCTTGTTATTGATGACACCAGTAAATTAGAGGAGGAGTTAGCTAGCAAATTTGCTGATGTCTTTAAAAAAAAATTGGGAGCACTTAAGGGGTTTGAGCATAGGATTGTTCTTAAGAAGGAGGCGGAACCCAAAATCCATAAGGCTAGGCCTATTCCGTTATTGATAAGAGAGGAGGTTGTTAAAGAAATCGAAGGTCTTTTGGAAAAAGGGGTCATTGAAGAAGTGGAAAGTTCTGAGTGGATTTCTCCGGTGGTGGTAGCCCGGAAGAGCAATGGCAAGATTCGTTTATGCATTGACTTGCGCCACCTGAATAATCATATAGTCATCGACAAGTTTCCATTACCTAGAATAAACGAAATGGTGTCATCTCTTAATGGGGCAAGCTTGTTTTCAACCATTGATTTGTCAGCGGCATACCACCAGGTGGTACTCACACCTGAATCGAGGAAATTCACGGCGTTCATTACACCCTTCGAATGCTACCAATTTAAGCGCATGCCTTTCGGGCTCGCTTCGGCAGCGGCCGTTTTTCAACGTATTATGCATAAGTTGTTTAGCAAAATGTTGGGTGTATGCTTTTTCCAAGATGATATTTTGATTGCTGGCAAGAACAAAGTGGAACATGACCATATTTTGAATAATGTTTTGTGTGTTTTGCAGGATGTGGGGTTGACAGTTGAACTTAGCAAATGTAAATTTGCGCAAAGGAGTGTAACCTATTTGGGCCACGTCATCTGTGAGGAAGGAGTGAAACCCAAACCCTCATTGATCAATGCCATCATAGGGGCAGGTACCCCTAACACCAAAGAGGAAATAAGGTCCTTCCTTGGTATGGCTGAGTACTGTGCCAAGTTCATTCCCAACTTTGCCAGTAAGGTGCACAACATACGTTCCTTGCTCAGAAAGAATGTGAAATTTGAATGGTCCAAGGATTGTGAGTCAGAATTTGTGGAGATTAAGGGTGAACAGAAGGTCTCTGCGTTGAGTAGCTTTGATCCCAATGCGGAATGTTACATAACCACGGATGCAAGTGATAAAGGATTAGGTGCCGTTCTCTCACAAAGAGGTTACAATGGCTCAGAAAAGATAATACTTTTTGCGTCTAGAGCATTGTCACCTACTGAGAGCAGGTACCCGATTATAGAGAGAGAGGCACTTGCTTGTGCCTGGGCCTTAGAACATTTTCGTGCTTTTGTTTGGGGTAAGCCAATTGTCGTTCGTACCGACCATCGTCCCCTGGTGAAGATTTTGACCACTGAAGGGAGTATTGGAGCCTCAGCCAGATTGGCTAGAATTTCCATGAGGATGAAAGAATTTGTGTACAAGATTGTTTACGTGCCAGGGAAGGATAACGTAGTTGCTGACTGTTTGTCTAGATTTCCTCTTCCTTTAGAGGATTGTGTAGATGACCCTTGGGGTAATTATAGTATTGCTTTCATTCAGGATTCTGGTACCCCTGCCATTTCCAAGATGGAATGGTTGGAGGAACAGAACAAAGATAATATTTTACAGATGGTGATGGAGTACATATGCAAGGGTTGGCCTAGGAAAGATAATATCACGGAGGAGTTGAGACCGTTTTGGGAGGTGAGAATGGAGCTGTCTGTGGACAGAGATTTGGTTTTAAGAGGTGATAGAGTAATTCCACCTAAGGCTGTACGGAATAAGATGTTGTGGCTATGCCATGAAGGACATTTTGGTGTAATAAGAACAAAGCTGGTGGTTAAGAGAATTTTCTGGTGGCCGAAAGTTGATTCAGAGGTGGAGAGATTCGTAAGGGAATGTACTGTTTGCAATTCAGCAGATAAATCTTTAAAAACGCTGAGACCTCCCATGTGCGAGGGCATAATTCCTAGCCTTCCTTGGGAGATTGTTGCGGTGGATATTTTTGGACCTGTTGGTGAGGAAAAGGAATTTGGTTTGGTGGCCATTGATTTATTTTCCAAGTGGCCTGTTGTCAAAATAGTGGAAAATGTGAATACTGGCACTGTTTTAAAGTTCCTAGATAAAATGTTTGTAAGAGAAGGATTACCAGCTTGTATTGTAAGCGACAACGGAGTGCAGTTTACTTCTAAGGAGGCTAAACTTTATTTTGAGAAGTGTGGGATTAAACACAGAACTACTTCCCTGTATAACCCAAGTGGGAATGGCGTTGTGGAGCGATTTAACAGGGTTATCAAGGGGGTAATACAAGCTGCTGTAAATAAACGCTTAGACTGGAAAATGGAAATCAACAAAGCTGTTTGGTCTTATAGAGTGACTACACATGCCTCCACAGGGTGGTCTCCTTTTGTTATTATGAGGGGTAGGAAACCCAGATGCAAATTTAGTCCAGGATGGTTAGTAGAAGGTGGTGTGCAGGAATGGTCTCCTGAGGATGTGAAAAAGAAATTAGTTCAAATCCATGAAGCGAGTAAGGTGTATTATGACAAGAGCCGGGGTACCAAGGCTACTAGTGTGGAGGTTGGAGATTGGGTCCGGATTAAAAAACCTGGCACGGTGTCCAAGGGTTTGAGTCAGTTTGAGACACCTCAGGAGGTGATGGAGGTGTTCAACAATGCAGTGAAAAAGGATGGTAAGTATGGAACCTAAAAAGAGTTGCGTATGATCTCAACCCAGAACATGACGTAGATGTTGGGGAGTGTTCTGCTCATGGTAATGATTTCAATGCAGATTGGGTTGAAGATTACTTTTCAACGAGTACAGTCCAATCTAGTATGTCTTCTGAGGGGTGTGAGGGTACCGAATGTATTGAAAGCAACCAAAGTTCCTTGGATGAGGGAGGTGTGACTCAGGGAGAGTTGCATCATCATGCCATTTCAGCTGACACCATTCCGGCTGAGAGTACCAACACCAATGTTTTGGAGGAGTGTGATTCCTCTCTGTGCAGTGGAGGGGAAGAGGTCATTGGAAGAAGGAAGAGGACTCTTCCGGGATGGTTAAAGGATTATGTAGTGTGATTGTTAGTTCTTCGCTTACAGTTATTGTATTGGTTATTGCATTAAGTTTCCTTTGTTTTTTTTCCATTTTTACCTCGTTTGTTTTGTTCTTCCTTGTCTATTGTAAGGGGGGGGATGTGTTGTATTGCTTTAAGTTCCCTTAGAATGGTAGGTATGTAATATAGTCTTAGCATGCTAGAATGTAATGTGGTTAGAGTTCTAGAGGTGAGAGAGCGACCACGGTTGTCCTGGAGGACGGTTGTATCCCTGGCTCTCACCTGTTCCCTTTTTACCAATCTATAATAAAGTCTACTTCAACTACTTTATCGTCAGATCCCGTCATTACAATCAGATTGAAACATCACTTCACATACCAAACATCAGACTGTGACATCATTCTAGGAAGCACACAACAGACTGTGACATCATTCTAGGAAGCAGACATCAGACTGTGACATCACTTCACGACCCAGACAGACAGTGACATCATTCTAGGAAGCAGACATCAGACTGTGACATCATTCCAGGAAGCGGACATCTGACTGTGACGTCACTTCACGACCCAGACAGACAGTGACATCATTCTAGGAAGCAGACATCAGACAGTGACATCAAACCATGACCCAAAGGGACCATACGCAGACCGTGACGTCACTCCAGGAAGCAGACTGTGACATATCTCCAGGTCCCGAATGTCAGACATTGACATAATTGCAGGAAGCAGACATCAGACTGTGATCTTGCAGCAGGTCTCAGACATCACAGTTCGACTTTACATCTCTAACAAGAGGATGGGCAGTGACATCACTCCAGAAGTCAGGTATCCACCTGTGACATCATACCAAGAACCAGACATCGGTCTCTGACATCATTAAAGGAACGAGACATCAGACTGTGACATCAAACTAGGAACCAGACATCAGACTGAGATCACAGCAGGCCCCAGGCACCACATTCAGTCTTTACATCGCTAACCAGAGGATGGGCTGTAACATCACTCCAAGAGCCAGGCATCCAGGAACCAGACATCGGTCTGTGACATCACTCCAGGAACAAGACATCAGACTGTGACATCACTCCAGGAACCAGACATCAGACTACAGACTGTGACATCACTCCAGGAACCAGACATCAGACTGTGACATCTCTCCAGGAACCAGACAAGCGACTGTGACATCACTCCAGGAACCAGACATCAGACTGTGACATCACTACAGGAACCAGACATCAGACTATGACATCACTCCAGGAACCAGACATCAGACTGTGACATCACTCCAGGAACCACACATCAGAATGTGACATCACTCCAGGAACCAGACATTAGACTGTGACATTACTACAGGAGGTAAAGGAAACAGACAGTGCCTTTGTGTGTCTTGAGTATATCCCCAAGGCCCAACACCTGTTCTACAAATGTACTGATGTAGCGCCAGTCTAGCTGTAAAGTGAAGGAGCGCTACAAAATAGACGCTAAAAAAAGCAAGAAAGAAAACGAGCTGGAAAAGGGTACATATTCCAATATGAACTGTACTAGGGCAAGGGCCCTTCAAAAGGAAGCCTGAACCCGGTGCAACGAAGAAGGTGCTGTAGCTGCAGAGTGCATATAAAATGAGTGACTGCACCTGAGCTCACTCTCTGGAGTGACGGGACGCTGGTCAGTGGTGAGCTCACTCGCGTCAACGAGACCCCGGAAGAGGTGTCGGAACAAAGGAGTAAGGTTCGGCGCTCCCCGGAAGTGGGGCTCCCGTGTTTTGTCTCCGGTGGTTAGGGGCCCTCCCATAGGTGGCTGGGAGTGGGTGGGGGCGTGCTGCCCCGGCGGGCGGTGATTGGGGGGCGTGCTGCCCCGGTGGGCGGTGATTGGGGGCGCCCTTCGGCTGTGGGTTCGTCCATCCTCGGCCTTCGTCATGGCAATAGTCCCAGGGAGGCTGCCGCCGAGAGGAGGGGTGGGGGTGGGGCAAGAGTGGGAGCACAGATGGGGAGAGGAGGAGAACAAGCAGGGGCTAAAGGGGGGTTTGTCCACGACACCCCTCTCTGTGACAATCATGTGTACGAGGTAAACACGAATGTCAGCATCAATAGATAAACAATTCTATAGTGATATCGATAATGTCAGATATTCAGAGGATCAGTGCAGAAGTATTTTTCTACAACACCAAAGAGCTCCTTGGCAACAAGGGCACTCTAAAGGATAGATCTCCGCAGCAGCCAGGCTGTCTCGTGTCAGGCGAGACACCCTAGAGAAGACCCGGTTTTTTGCTGGTGTTGGATACAAAGACCGGACTGGTCGAAGGTGACAGAGATCCTGGCTGCTACGTTAACCCACTGAGCTACCTTACTCAGATTGAACAATGACATGCAGGGTACAAACACATCTCTGTAGCAGCCCTATTAACATACTGAGCTACCCGACTAGAAAAAGAACTATGACCTGATTGAAGCAAACAGATCTGTACAGCAGCCACATCACCCACTAAGCTATTTCATTATGTTTTCCTACACAGTACATTCCAAGCTGTTTCTTTCACAATTTCTCTTCCAGATACCTCTTCCACTCCACAATCAAGGCACGCCCTTCGTCTGCAGCTAAGCAGCCCCCTCACCCTATTCATCATCCGTAGACAGCTCACCTCCTGCGGGGCCTCGGCTGCCGGCCCCTTTAGTCATGCCTCGGCCTGGTGTGCAGCCCTCCCCGGCTCTGATCAGCGCAGGGAACCTTGCATTAGATGCTGGGGGCTGTGATGCGGAGTGCTTAGAGAAGTCTCATTCCAGCAGCTCCTCCCATGGCCTTTTGGTGTCTATTACGCGCACCAAGCGCGTAATAGACACCAAAAGGCCATGGGAGGTGCATTGCTCCTCCCATGGCCTTTTGGTGTCTATTACGCGCACCAAGCGCGTAATAGACACCAATAGGCCATGGGCGGAGCAATGCGCCCGCCTTTGGCCAATTGCGTGCAGTCTTTTATAAAAAGACGCATGAGAAGGCCAATGGGGTAGCACAAAAGGAATCGCACACGCACGAGCGTGTGCGATTCCTAGGTCAGTGCTGAATCCCCGTTTTTCACCTACTAAATGTCTCGCGCTGCGCGAGCACTGCTGCGCTGTGCAACGCTAGGCGCGAGACCTAAAAACGCAAAAAATGTCAGTGAATGTCAGCAAACCAATTTAAGCACTCCGGCTCTACAACTGTGCATCTGTAAGGTCATTGCTCCCCCACAGCGCGCCCGTGTTTAAATCTTGCAAGCTGCTCAAACACTAGAGTGTGCACTCTCATTTTCGCCAATCACTACCCCAAAAATGGTGGATCAAAAATAGTACGAGCCGAGGCCACCGTGGTATAACACACCACTGGTGTTCTGCTAAAAAAAAATCCTCCAAAAGTGCCCCAGCAGATCAATACAATCAAATTGAAACGTCAGAGTAAATATAATTGTAAAAACACAAACAAGTTAAAAAATGCTAAAAATATAATCTGCGAATGTCAGCAAACCAATTGTAAGCACTCCGCAACTGTGCATCTATAAGGTAATCAGAGCAATAACTTCATTGATGAGTGAAACGATAGTGTGTATTTTGACTCAGAATTGCACCAGCATTAAACCAATGCAATCTATGTAATTTTGAAATGCTAGTAACCCGGCATCAGGTGTTTTAAAAAATCAGTCCCACCTGTCTTCCTGTCTCACCAAAGCTTCAACCTGAAGTGTACGTGAGCAATTTTAGGGAACACGTATTGTATTTACCTTTCCCAATACAAATAGAAAGAACCAGCCTTAATCAGAAGTCAAACAAACCGCAAGGGCGTTTGCATACAGGCAACACTAAAAATAGTCTGTCCTTGGTCGCAAGTTTATCAGTGACCAGTTTAAATTTAGTTTTGTTTTAATATTTGAATAAGATGTCTTTACATGAGAAGCCACGAGCACTGTGAAGTTTCCTTGAGGGTAGGAAAATTGTTTGAGCTGCCCTTTTCAAGATTCCTGCTCTTGCTTACGCAGCACTGAATTTGTTGCAGATGGTGTGCACCAGCACTCATTTCTGGGAACCAGAAGTTAATTTTCATCATCATTTGACCAAGAGTTAGAGAGAGAGAATTGACCGAAGGCTAGAGAGAGAAAGGTAGAAAAGCGAGAAAGGCGAAAGATAAACATAGAAGAACATTGACAGGAATGGAAAAGAGTCCTCAAGAATGAGAGAGAGGCGAGATATGGAGGGTGGTGAAAGAAAGAGAATTGAAAAAGAATCAAGAAAGTCTAGGCAGCTTGTATTTGACAACCTCACTCTGTTCGGCCTAGGAAAACCTTTTTTTGTTTTGTTTAGAAAAAAATAAATATAAATTAGTTTACAGTACAAGTACATAAAGGTTTCTAAATGTTATAAAATGATGGTTTGGCTGTTAAGATGGCAAGAAATGTGTTTATAGTGCCAGCTCACTGTCTAGAGTTTTTTTCAGGATGCACAGTTACCACGAAGGCCTGGCAAGTATGTAGAAAAGTTTTTCGCTCTCACATTGCAGCATATTGTTCAGTTACTACGCACACGTCCAAAGCAGACGTAATTTAAATCGGCATTACAGTACTTCCAGTTAACTTACAGAGACGTGGGGGTGGGAAAGAAGAGCTCGACTTTGGGAACAGCCTGGTAACAGCAAGGGGCAGGATCAGAAACCAGGGAGATGACCGAAACTGGCAACGGAGACAGGTCTGGAAATAAAGCTTGTATTAAGTCATAGCCATATACTGGCAAAGTACATGTCTCTGGGGTGTCCCTTGTCATACAGGGGCATGAGACATTCCACTCAGAAGTCATATTCAAGAGCTCGGAAATCCAACAGGGGCTCCAACTGGATGCAGCAGACAACACCTGAAAGCAGAATGAGAGAAACCTAAGGACCTTCCTTTGAGATCTGCCAAAGCCTTCAGAAACGTAAGACGATCAGGCACAGTGTTACATTGTCTCAAAACCATTGGCAGGTCATTGAAACACCATTACAGCTCCTACCTTTATGCACCATGTCTCTCTCTGTTGCTGTTGCCCGCCGGGGTCTAAAGGTCCATAACTTATGGTTGCTATGTTAAAGAAATTCCCCCTGATAAGCCTTTGTCACTTATCAGTGTGGTGTGGCATTTAGACAATAATAGCACTACAGCTCACATAGTGCAATTTCACCTTCCAACCTTTCAAAGCCTAAGATGGAAGCTGATTCCATTCTAAACATATTGAACAATAAAGACCTGAGATACTTGTTGAGTTTTATATTCAATGGGTATCATCATTTAACGCACAGAGCAGTGGGGCCATTTATGGTATTTCTCCCATGGCTACAGGGTAACTTCTTAATCTTTGCTGACACCAGCTGCCTGGCTGCTTTGTGGGACAACATGGTGGGTTTTTGCTGGCACTCTGTGTAGGCTGGCAATGTCTTTCCGTGTCATCCTGGACACTGTTGTAAGTTCTGGGCTTTCATTTGACAACCTACTGCATTCTGGTTATTGTAGTTTTGCTTGGCTTCCACGGAGCTAATTCAACTAACCCACCAAAAACAAATTATTTCTAGGTTAAAAGCCCAAAACCCGTGGCGGGTAAAAATGTATGTACTCAAAGGATGTCGATCATCTGTGATTTGGGTCTGGGGTTCCACCAGAGGGCGTCTTATACATCGATTAATGTTATTGTTTTCGATTATTTCCTTTTGTTTAACTAAGGTTCAATAAATACACATTAAAACAGCCTGGGACTGGAATCAGTGTCCGTGTTGACCTGATGTGCGATGGTCACCTTGGTTTTGTGAAACAACAATTTGTATCTTCTCACCAGCAGCTCACAGGCTGTGTGCATGGCAAGTGTGCATTACTGATTAAAGAAGTAACTGCAGGCTGGATCTGATTCCTAGTGGATCCAAAACGAAAGCACAAATGATGGGAAATTCCCTAAAGTGTCTCCCTTGCTCAAATCCCTACAAATAGGCCTTTGAGATCAACAGGGTGGACAGTGACATGGTGACATTCAGCTACCGTAGTTGCATTCTGTTACATCTTAAGAAATCATTTTTGAGAACATTAGAGCACTCTGCTTAAGATAGCGGGGTAAGGTAAATGTCAAGAATTGCATATAATGCTCAATTGAGGGTGCCTCTATTTTGAAATAATAGAGTTAATTAATGCAAAGGGGCTAATAATGTTTAATCTAAAATAGGACAGTAAATCTAGTGTCATGCTTGGATTACAACCCAGATCCACGGATCCTAGAGTTATTGCCCTCAGAAGCTTACACCTTTTACCACGCTCACGATTCTTTGTCTGCAGGTGTGAATCCAGACCAGAGGAGCAAGCCCAACCTCAAAGCCCCGTAGGAAGACATACCTTTTCAAAGAGGCACTCTCCTACAATCAGATCAGCTCTGGTTATTATCGCCCATGAATGAAAGGGGTGAGCCCCTAAGAAAGCTAAAAGAACTCCAGATTCAACATATCGCACATAGAAATGAGTCTCGCCATCTTAGCTAGCTACCTTTGTCCGAAGGGATCACCATGGACCATTTTACAAATAAGAATATCAGTATTGCATAGTGGCCAAAGTCAACAAGATGGTACTATATAAATCTCTTAAATCAATAAATAAATGAGGATGTTCTGTGCTATTGGCCCTTTTATGCCACATGTTACCTTCTGCCTCAGACCGCTACAGGTCCTCTCTGGGAGATAATGTAATAATGTAATGTCTAGCATAGGATCTCCACTTCATCTCACCCAGGATATCTCCAAAGTCATGAGTGGCCCACGAAATGTCTTGATTTTGAAGAAACTACTCAAAATTCTAGCTTTATCGAATGAGAACAAAATGAACAAAAACGAAATGTAATGCTTCTTTGAGCTTTTTCGCCCAAATCAAGATAGTCTCCACCCACCATCTGTACACCCTGGTCTCATCCTGTTGAGCAGTTTGACGTACCTTGCAGGATATTGCAAAAGGATTGCACTGCAGTTAGGGGGCGCTAGTGAGCACAAGGCAAGATGGCCGCACATTAGTGCTGCTCTGCCGGCCGGGCAACATAAATCTGACGAATATCCTGCCATCAAGCTTTAAAATACATGAGATGCTGTTCCTGAAGAGTGGGAGCAGCAAACCATTACTTGAGAACCGAAGATTTCGTGCGAATCCGCAAAACAGGGACACGACCGGGTCCAGAGAGTAAACGGCAGAGGAACGAAGAGAGGGGCTGGGCCTCGCTAGGACACGCTCTGCTCAACAATAAAGAGTGCACCAGCCAGGCAGAAGAACTGGCTACAAATCCTAAAATGTGAGCTGCTGGAGGCTGCCGGAGCTGCCGACAATGGAGGAGCCCGGTGCGGCAGTATCGGGAGCATGGACCGTGCGGATTTGGCGCGGTGAGGAAGAGGCCTGCTGCTGATCCTGAAGGCGGCGGCCGTTGAGTAGGAAGAAGGCAGCGGCCGGCGACGATACTGTGGAGAGTCAGCGATTGGATGCCGATGCACGATGCACGGTGCCGGGCTGCTTGCTGAGCAAGATTAAGACAGTGAGTCGGGGCCGCAGGCAAGTCCGGCGGGAAGATTAAGCGGCTCATAGCCGCAGAAAGCATTCGACGTTGGAGACGGGCCGGAACAGCGCAAATCAAGGCCGCCTCTGGCGCTGCGCGGGGCCCGGAGGGCCTTGGCCATTGTTCCACTGCTGTATGCGGTAGCGCTGCAAGGGGAACTGGCAGTCAACAGACGTGGGAGCACTGGGAATTGAAATGTGCCTAAGACGCGAGCTGATCACAATAAATGATCTCTTGAAGCTGTATGGAGTACCACCATGTGGTGATCACTCTTTTTTCTATTTTCTCATTTCACGTGGTTTCAGCTGGGATATGACAATTTGTCAAGCACTGCATGTCCTTTGTGTCATGGCTAGAATTTCTTTTCCACTAGTAACCTCTTCCTATGATGGTTGATGGCATATTCTTAATGAGGAATGTCCCTCTTGGGGTGAGGTTGTTTAGTCACTTGGTTGCAAGTTCAAAGTTTAATTTCTTATTGTAATTAGGATTTTATGCTTTTGTTTAAAGATACCCCTGACAAAGGGCACCAGTGAAAGCCCGAAATGCATTGAGACAAATCCTACAGCTAGTCTATATAGAATGTTAAGACTAGTTGATTGATGGAAACCACTTTGTCAAAGAGAGCGTCCTTCAAATTAAAGTGACTTGATTTAAGACAGCGTCTACATGTGCTCAACTACATATGATTTTTTGTATGGACATTTATATTCATGAGTGGTCGAGATTTCGTTATTTGATTTAATTATATTGATATACGTTTGAATCATTGTTTTTCCCAATTTGGGAACCAGTAGTTCACACTGTGTCTGGAGCGATTGTTCTAGGTACCTCTTCTAACTGCAGAAATAAGATATACCATATGTGATGTTATATCCCGCCAGACTGCGCATTGACTACGGGGGGAAGCAAAAAATATACACAACCCCAAAAGCTGCACAGGACTTTTTGAGATCCATCACGAGACGCAAACGAAACCAATGCTCTCAGGAAGATGAAGACTCAGACCAGTAATTCAGCCTCGAAGAAATGTGTAACCAAGCTAAGAGACTCCACCGGGACAAGGGAAGGCGAGGTACAAATGAATGAGGACTGAGTCCTGACCTCGAGACCCAGACACTATGAAAACTGGCAAACTGGCTCACCTGGCCACCTCTGGGACCGGAGGGGGACTGAGCTCCTGGCGGCCCCCACTTGGGTGAACCCCAATAGAACTGATAAGTATATTGCCACTGTCAGACATAAGGGAATAGTTAGAAGTTAGACTGTAGTGTTTTGAGGATTGTGTCTTTCAGATGTTTGGGATGTTGTTGTGGGAAGGGGTGGAGGGGGAGGGAGGTTATGTTTACTGTTGGGGTCACCATAGCTCATCGATAGCGTATGCACGGGACAGATATTTGGTTAACATACATGCAGACACAATAGGCTCACACACTTAGATGGCTACAGATAGAATCTCTGGTAAAATCAAGATCTCTTTCATAACATGGAACGTACGAGGCCTTAACAGCCCCAAGAAAATAAGAATAAGACAGGTAATGGCCTACCTCACTAGGCATAATATTCAAATAGCGCTTCTTCAAGAAACACGCATTACAAAGTGCATGAAGACGAGGGTGAGTACCCACTGGGCGGGGGTCCGGCTAGCATCCTTGTATTCGACATACACAAGAGGGGTACTGACGCTCATAAAAAAGGTACACCGTTCGTGGTCACATATACCGTCACAGAAGAGACGGGGCGCCATGCTATACTTCAGGCCGCATGCTTAGCACACTCCTCACAATAGTAAATGTGAGCGGGCCGAACATAGATGACCTAGACTTTTATGAAGACATACTGAATGCCCTACGCCCACTCACAAAATCAGAAATAATATGGGGGGAGACTTAAACACACATCTGGACCCAAGCAAAGACAAATCGGCCCCTCAAGGCGGACACAACAAAAGGTCGGCCCGAATTATCAGAGAAGGGATGGATGATATGGGCTTCGTCCATGTCTGGAGAATCTGCAATCCAGATCGATTAGAGGGCACTCATGCATCATTGGCCCATGGGTCCTGGTTCCGACTAGATTACTGGCTGGCGATCATAGGAGCAAACGCTTGGGTGACAGATGTCGGGCGATTAGCAAGGACACTATCTGATCACAATCCGGTCAACCTCAGTATACAGCTTCCAACATGTACCCCTCGGCAATTTACATGGAGATTTAGGGCTGACGCATTACTAGATCTGGTGTACAGGACCGCCATCAGGGATGCCATTATAGATTACTTCGCTATAAAAAAGGGCTCGGTAAGCGAAGCCTCTACACTTTGGGAAGCATTTAAGGCCACTATAAGGGGAATATGTATAAGCACAAGTGCGGGAATACTAAAAAACATCCGCAGGCAACTGCAATGCACAGAAGAGGCCTTAAAACACTTAGAGAGGCAATACGAAGTCAGGCCACGCCCGACACCTTAGCAAATATAAGGGAGCAAATGACCGAATATAATGAACTGGCAAAAAGAGAAATACAATATCTGGCTAAAAGGCACGTTGCAAGGGCTTATGGGGAAAGGGGGAGACCTGGGTACAATCTAGTCACTAGAATAACAGCAGACAAAAGTCACCATCACGTTATAAAGATCATGGATGATGATGGGGAAGATCATTATGACCCCACTGGAATACCAGCACAATTTAAGCAATTCTATGAGGGAATCTATGCTTCCCGTGAGCGGGTAGATATAGAGGGGCTAGACAACTACTTATCGGATATTGCGCTCTCCTGGTTGTCAAATGGACAGAGGGAATAGTTATGTCAACCTATTGAAGAAGCTGAGATACGTGAGGCCATAAGCTCTTTACCAAACAGGAAAGCACCGGGTCCAGACGGACTCACTAGTGAATTTTACAAAGCTTTTGTGGATCTAATGGCACCACACATTTTAGAAATGTATAGGGAAGCATTTGGAAAGGGAATCCTCCTGTCTACGTTACGCAAAGCCTTAATAATAGCTTGCTAAAGCCCGATAAGCCCTCGATGAGGTGTGAGTCCTATCGGCCCTTATCCCTCTTCAATATAGACGCTAAAATACTAGCATGAATACTAGTCACCAGACCACAACCTTTACTGACGACAAGATACTCCCAGACCAATCAAGATTTATATCAACCAGATCCACCGCGCACAATATCACCAGCGTAATCCAGATCTCAAGGCTGCAGCAGGAATGTGGGATGCCGCCAAAGTGTTCGACTCCATAGAATGGAGCTACATGTTCTGAATACTTCAACGAATGGGGCTTCCCGAGGAGTTCTGAAAATGGATAGGGCTGTTGTACACCTCCCCGGTGGTGAGAGTACGTATAGATGGGTACATGTCGTAACAGCTCTCTATATATAGGGGCACCAGACAGGGCTGCCCCCGTCCCTGCTTCTCTTCTCCCTGATGTTAGAACCGCTGACATGTATTGTATGGCAGAGGCACGGGACATCGACACCGATTCAGACAGAGGCCAATTAATATTTCCCTGTATGCGGATGACATGATGCTCTATGTCAGGGAGCCGGAGACCTATCTCACACCAATTCTCCATGAATATATTTGCTTTGGGCAGTATTCAGGGCTTAGCATAAATTGGAACAAATCGACGATTATCCCTCTGACAGAATGCACCTCACCATAAGCGCTTGAATATCCCCTTGAATGGTCTACACAGCCAGTGAAGTATTTGGAAGTGGGGATTCACAGAGACCCAGATTTGGTGATAAGGGAAAACTATGGCAGGGCACTAACTAAATTGAAAAAAACAAGTCGAAAGATGGATAAGAATGCTACTGTCTTTTGCAGACAGGATATCTCTAATAAACATGATTGTACTTCCGGGTTTTCTCTACCTGTTCATAAATATACCCATTGTCTTGCCCAGCTCACTTTTCGCTAATATATGCTCACAATTGCTAAGGCTCATATGGACAGGTAAACAGCCTTGGGTAAAATGGGATGTACTCACTATATCTTATAAATGCGGAGGCTTTGGTGTACCAGATCTATATCTATACTGCCTATGTGCACTTTGCGCATTATTGGTATAACCTGCATGTGTATACACCACACTTAGCAGTGGAAGACGGAGATGCACACCCTCTACCGCTGTGGAATGTGCTACTACACTACAAAAGGGGGACACCGTGCACAGAAATTAATACTATACATTGCACTAACTCCACCTGGGGATGAGAGCTGATAAACTCCTGGTATATGCTCCACTACTCCCTATTGGGTATCACCCAACCATGTCAGTCACGCACGAGCAGGGGGCACTTAATATTCTAAAACAGGCGTGTATAGAGAGGATAAATGATATGTTTCCATAGGGATTATTCCTCACAGCTGACAATTTACAATACATACTGAACAAAACACTATTATTTACATTCATATATCAAAGACTCCAAGCGGCTATGAGGGAACTATATCCTACGTTCCCAGAGGAGCCACTAACACTAAATACATTACAAGCGCTTCTTGCAAGCCCCATGAGGTGTAAATTAGTTACCAAATTATACAAGAAGGCACTAGAGAAAAAAGAGCACTCCAAACCGGGCTCTTGAGCCCTGGAATGAAAGGCTGCAACATAAACTTACACAGGAGGAATAGGAGTACGGTTGTGTTCAGACAGAGTCACTAACGTCTAACTGTAATCTACGTATAATTCCTTTTAAATATATACAACAAATGTACAACACACCCGCAAGGCTACACAGGTACGGAATCAAGGAAAATTATATATGCCAGAGGTGTGGGAGAGAAGGTGCAGATTTTATGCATTTAGCATCAATCAATCAATCATATCATTTGTAAAGCGCACTACTCACCCGTGAGGGTCTCAAGGCGCTGGGGTGGGGAATGCTGCTACTGCTCGAAAAGCCAGGTCTTGAGGAGTTTTCTGAAGGTCAGCAGGTCTTGGGTCTGCCCTAGGTGGATGGGGAGGGTGTTCCAGGTCTTGGCGGGGGACAGTGGCGAGGGCGAGGTCGGCGGAGCGGAGCGGAGCTGGCGGGTGGGGGTGTAGAAGCTGAGTCGTCTGTTGAGGTACGTTGGTCCGGTGTTGTGTGCCTTGTGTGCCTTGTGTGCGTGCGTGGGTGAGGTGTTTGAAGGTTATCCTCTTGTTGACCGGGAGCCAGTGCAGGTCTCTCAGGTGGGGTGTGATGTGGCTGCGGCGAGGGATGTCGAGGATCAGGCGTGCAGAGGCGTTCTGGATGCATGGGACATTGTATTCGGATAAGAGATTTCTGGGAATCTGTAGTTCAAAGTGTAAAGGACATGATAGCAGAAACAATACAATGCAGCCCGCATGTATGCTTGTTGGGCCTGATTCCGAAATTGAAGGGGACCATATGCAAATTTACAGCAGTAGTGATGTTACTGGCTAAGAGGCAAGTGGCCAAGCACTGGGGGGAAATGTCAGCCCCCAAGCATGAACAATGGATTAAGGACATGGTATATTGCAAAGAAAATATGGTTCTCTATGCAGAAGAACTTCCAGAAACTTCAAGGCCTAAGGAAATATGGGGCCCGTTGTCAGAGTATCTAAGGGTAAAAGCTGCCTCAGAGTCAGACGATGCTGTTTTAGTGAAAGCTTAGGATGATTATATAACGCAGTACAGTAAACGCTGAAGTAAATTTATGTAACCTAATGGACAAATGAATGTTGCAGAATCGATGTAGCAATGAGGTATGTTGACGTTGTTAAAGTGATAAAAATGTCAAAATAAAATAATAATAAAAAAAAAAGGAATGCACTGCACACCCTAACTTATGCCACGCATCTCCATCAGGATCCGAGCCTTATTTAGAGTTGGATGGTAACAGAAATGCAAATTATACAATTTGTGGAGGAATTGGTAAATCCTCTCTTGAAGAATCTTGTGATGGAAATCAGTAGTACTATACCACCTCTATGGTGGAGGTTACTTTGCAAAAGTATTCCCCAGTGGTGGCAAATCTGTCAGTGGATGATTTCACAAATCAGAAGATTTTCCTTTTCCACCGCACCCATAGTCAGGGCTTATGTTTCCAGTGTGCACTATAAATGCAAACCTCCCCAAAAAAGCAGAGAGAAATAAAAAAACAATGGAATACAACCAGTTCAAAAATAAAATTATCATTGTCATTGAGAGAGCCTTTACAAAAACCGTGTGTGCGGGGCGCCCAAGAGCCGGCGAGCAAGATGGCCTCCCTTATGTGAGGCTCCTGCCGCCCGGGATCATAATCCGACAAATATCCTTATTCCCGCGGAGCTAACCGAGGAACATAAGAAGCTCATCGCCGGTTGCTGCAACCCAGATGCCTCCTCGCAATTAAGCTAGATATTTACCGGTCCCAGCACAGAGAAAACGCGATCGGAACAGTGGAGGCCGCATCGCAGAAGAAAATGGCGGTGCACACCAGCTAACAGCGGCGCCCTGCTCCTGAGAACAGCGGAGACCTGACCCGACGAAACGACTGCAGTGCGGCGGGAGGCCAGACTTCCCTCGGCCTGTTGCAGGGGGCACATAAAGCCAACTAACGACCGGAGGCAGTGAAAAGCAGTGCAGAATGGGTTGGAGAGAATTGACCTGCGCCGCAGAGACATCCAAGCGGGAAGCACCGGAGATGACCGATCAGCCCAGGGAAGACCGCCTCAAGGGGCAAGAAAAACAAAAAAAAACGACCGAAGATGAGCTGCAGAGGACTCCAGAGCTGGTAAGAGCCGCAAGGCCCCATTGCCTACCTGGGGCCGGGCTGACGGGCGGAAGAAGGGCGGAAGAAGGGCGGGAGGCGAGAGCTGTGGCGAGTACTGCTGCAGGCTGAGTGAGAGCAGGGCCTCCGGCAGAGGCGGCCCATCCAGGCCTTGGTGCGGCTTGCGGGAGGCCCGAGAAGCTCCTGCTCATCTCTGCGACCAAACCCCAGAACAGAGCGCTCTCGGGGCAGGTTGCAACCGAGAATGCGGCCCTTCCCGCGTCAGAGAGTGAACTAACATTCCGTCCATCAGTTGTGTGCCTTTTGCCAAAATCATTGATGGCAGGCTTGCACATGAGTCAGTGCGGGATTTGAGTTTGCAATAGAGGCTAGAGCACGAAAATACACTAGATCACTGATGAACTGGGAAGCGTTTTCTTTGGCCGCCATCTGGTTTATGCCCAATGGCTCACGTAAACACATGCTCTAGCGCCGAAAACTAGTTGGCATACCCGCGTACAACCACCGGATCCCCTCCCATGCACATCATATGTGGGGCAGTTAGCAACCACCCCCCCCCCGTCGCGGTGGAAGTAACCTACAGAAACGACCCATACTATCATTAGGAATGTGGTAATGCCCACGAAACCACCGTGACTGGCCAAAAGGATCGCAGATTAGAGATACTGTTCTTAGGGGAGGCCCCTGCTGCACACTACCCCTGAGACAGAAGAATAAACACATCGCCTTAGGCTGGACGAGCAAAGGAGTATTGCTAACGATACGGGGGAAATTGCTCTCAATCAGGCATAACCTTAAAAACTACTGGATTGTGCAGGAGAACTACCCTCCCTTCTCTCTTGCTGTCAGGAGACCCTGAGCCACTCTACGCTATCTGCACAAAAAGTAGAAATGGGGCAAACGGATAGAAATCAATCTAAACTACCCTTTGAAGCTCGTAAATTGATGCGGGGGCCGGCGGGGGAATCAGCCATTGATACGGCAGATGGCCAACACCCACAATCTCATCCGGATGACCCTGACATGCATTCCCTACTACTGGCCATGCGCCACAGCTTGAACTCCATAGAAACCAAAATAGACACCATGAGTATGCGCATGGACTTCATCACACAGAGACAGAGAAGCAGAATGGGCACATAGGTGAAGCCGAACAACGCATATCCAACATCGAGGACACTTCTACGCAGCGGGGTGACCAAATGCAACAAATGGAACGCCTCCTACGAACCATTGCTGCCAAAAACGAAGACTTGGAGGCAAGATCCAGGAGGAACAACCTCCGCATCCTAGGCCTCCCTGAATCCACAATGACCGGACGAATGGAGGACTATGTAGAGAACATGTTGATGACACTGTTTGACACCTTGGCACTGTCTAAGCAACTGGTAGTGGAAAGGGCACATAGATCGTTAGCAGCAAAGCCTCCACCAGGCGCGTGCCCCAACCCATCATAGCCCGGTTATTAAATTATCGAGATCACAACGCGGTGCTCCGCCTAGCCAGGGAACGGGGACGCCTCACGTATGAGGGAAATGCAATATCCTTCTACCCCGATTTTACAATGGCGGTACAGGAAGCATGCAGAAAGTATCTGCCTGTAAAGCAAAAATTACAACAAGCAAATGTACCTTCCACCATGCTATGCATCACGTGCAAGGAAAACACCACATCTTCACTAATCCACAACATGCCCAGGACTATCTACAGAGGGAGAGCAGACGGTGAGTCCCTGCTGCAGAAGAGAACCTGAATTTCAGGCCTACAACTCCGTTATCCGAGTATGACTGAATAAAGTTATGAACCCCTCTAATTACCCCAAAAACTCTTTTTATCAGTGGCTCTACTGCCGCACCCACTGAGACTCGAGCAATGTACAATCATGAGCCCAATCGCTACACGATGGCATGAGACTCTGCACAGTGGATTGCACGTGATACACAAATGGAGATGTTATCAGCTAAGTACAGCCTACATAAGTAGAACACAGATCCCCAGAGATGAGGGAACACTCTGCGGAGAATCGAAGTAACCATGAAGATACTGATGGCTACCCATCTCCCGGGCACCCTCGTCTGTTCGAGGGCAGATGCCTGGACCTCTGGCGATACCCCCCCAAGCGGGAATTCCCAATTGAATTGATAAATCTGTACGGATTGTGACATGACTGTCATGTTGTACTTCTCTCGTTTTCGATTAACTTTTGTTCTCCTTTCCTATTCTCTCAATGTTCTATTACGTCTGGTACTTCGTTATTTTGCAGATATATGTTTCAACAGGGGGGATTCGCTGACGGGATTGTGCCGTTGGTGTGGGAGGGGGGAACATGAAAGAGGGGTAATGTTCTCTTTGTTAAATTGCACTAGATCACTGTTATTACACGAGAGACAGATCTCAGTTACGGACCGTAGGACTCTTGCCCATTTCCAGTTGGGCACATTTAGTACATCGATCGCATGAGTGCACCAGAGATCACTAAGAGGCCCTACTATAACCTCCTGTCCTGGAATGTGAGGGGATTGGGAGATCCTCGTAAACGCAGGCACATTCTAGGTTACGTGGACAGGCATAACATCCATATTGCGATGCTACAAGAAACACACTTTGAACCCAGTAAAATAATGAACTTTGCAACAAAGTGGGCCTCACATATATGCTTTGCATCATGCTCCACATATTCTAGAGGTACTGATATACTGATCAAGTGCGGCATCACATATCACCATGGAGGCTCCCATCTAGACCCGCAGGGGCGTTACTGCCTGATGTGGAGGAAGATCGCCACCCACTCGATCACGCTAGTCAACTGTTACGGACCAAACACAGACAATGCCCTTTTTTATGACAAACTCTGGGGCATCATTCTCAATGTCGACTCCACGCACCTTATCTGGGGGGGAGACTTAATCTAACACTAGACCCGAGCAAAGATAGATTACGCAGTGATTCAACACAACATAACGCAGCGGGGAAGCATCTAAGAGCCATAATACAAAACCACCTCCTGATGGATGCGTGGAGTACACTACAACCAACGCATAGAGAGGGCACGTTTTACTCTAGCGTACATGCCAGCTGGTCCCGCATCGACTACTGGATTATCTCGAGAGGCCTAGGCACGTGGCTCACTAGCGCGGAGCATTTGGCATGTACATATTCTGATCATTCCCCAGTACTGATGCAACTGCAGCCCCCAACATTTATCTCCCCCTATCAAGCATGGAGATTATCCCCCAGACACCTGCTTCAGAGAAGAGGTCAGGCAGGAAATTAATGACTTCTTTGAAAGAAATCTAGAGTCAGTGCCGAATGTTGCGACCATATGGGAAGCATTTAAAGTAACAATACGGGGAATATGCATCGCGAAAGGCGGAGGAATACTACGGGATATTCGGAAAACACTACACAAACTGAAAGTTGATATTAAAGACACAGAGAGACAACTTGCGAGCAATCCAGCGGGGGATTGAGAAAGCCAAACTCCACACCCTGGTGACTGAATATCAAGTGGAAGCAGAACAAGAATGTCTCTTTCGCTCCAAATATCACAGGGTGCGCCAATACGGAGAGGGGGAAAGACCTGGGAAAGAATTAGCTGAAACAGTATGGCCACCTAGATTCTTTAGTCACATTTTAGAAGTGGAAACCTCTGTGGGCTGTGTGCACAAAGACACTGCATATATTCTCCAGACATTCACAGCTTACTATACTGATCTGTACGCAAGGCGCAGAGAACGACCAGTAGAAATGGCCGCATACTTAGAGGATATCGCACTAGCATGGATCGAAGGGGCCCATAGAGAGTTTCTGGCTGCTGAAATAGAAGAGGATGAAATCAGAGCAGCCATCATGCAGTTCAGATCAGGAAAGGCCCCGGGCCCTGATGATTTACCACCTGATTTTTATAAATGTTACATAGAAATCCTGGTGCCGATACTTAAGAAAGTTTATGTAGAAGCCAACATGACTGGCATACTACCACCAACCATGCATGAAGCCATGATCATCTCCCTTCTGAAACCAGTGAAATCAGCGATCAAGTGCGAAGCATACAGGCCACTTTCCCTCATAAACTGCGATGCCAAAATACTGGCTAAAATATTAGCCAACAGGCTCAGTCTGCTGATGGACTAACTAGTATTACCAGACCAATCTGGATTCGTGCCGGGCGGGCTACCTCCCACAATTTGCGTACTCTATTTGCAATAATACAGGACATAGATCCAGACCTCTTCTTGGATGCCACCAAAGCGTCCGATTCTGTAGAGTGGGACTACCTATTCGTTGTACTGAAAATAATGGGTTTCCCCCCCCTCTTTCCTCTCTTGGGTCAATTTACTGTACAACCAGACACAAGCGATCGTACAAATCAACAGTTGCTGCTCACCTCCCATAAAGATATCGCGTGGCACCAGGCAGGGATGCCCACTATCACCTTTGCTATTTGCCCTCGCAGTCGAGCCTCTGGCAGCGAAGTTGCGGCAGCCCCGTAAGGAACACGTGCTGAGATATCCAGAACAACACTTATTAGTGTCCATGTACGCGGACGATATCACCTTATATCTCTGCGAGCCGCACATAAGCCTGAACCCTGTTCTCCGAGAGTTCATACGATTCGGGAGGCTGTCCGGAGTTACTTTTAACTGGGATAAGTCCCAGATGATTTCTCTCATGCCGAACACACACTAATTTCCTTCGAACTACCCCCTGAAATGGTGTGATTCTGACCTTAGATACTTGGGGATAGTTGTCTCCAGAGACAAAGGAACGACGTTAAGGGCCAATTATGGCACTTCAGTTGACCCCATCACGGAGTCAGTGACGCGTTGGATTACACTACGATTATCACTCGCAGGGCGCATTTCCTTAATCAAAATGATAATATAGCCGAAATTGCTTTATTTATTCATAAATATACCATACTTTCCAGGGCGTCAGTTCTTTTGCACATTGCAAACACAACTAATCAAGCTCACATGGGGGGGCAAACAACCCCGAATACGGTGGAGCACACTGACCCAACCCTTCGAAAAAGGCGGCTTCCAGGCTCCAGACATGGAACTGTACTACCTTTGTGCACAAGCACATTTCGCTGTGTATTGGTTCCAACCACCTCCATATATGCCACACCTAGCAATAGAAAAGGGCTACATGGCCCCCCTCCCCACTACAGCGATTCTAGGGGCTAAACCTCCTTGCCCTGGACACTCCCACACAACTGTGGGCTGCACAGGGCTGGCCTGGAAAAAACTAGGGGAGAAATTAAATAAGACACTGCTTTACTCCCCGCTGCTGCCCCTGCCCTGCCACCCGCACATTCTGGTTGCTCATGAAGCGGCCTGCAGGACCATGCTACAAAATAGGGGAATCACAACATGGGGGGACCTCTACCATGACGAAGTATTCGAAGACTGTATGATGTTTTTTCAGGAGAGCACACGCAGCCCACTAGAGACTTTCATGTACATTAGAATCAGAGAAGATGTCAAAGCGGCCTCATCAACCTTTCCGACAGAACCCCCCACGCTTAACACACTACATATATTGTTACAAGACCCGCAACCTATACACACTCTGTGTCTCGACTATACAGAGCTGCGCTAATGGAACATCTGGTGGAGATAGGAGGGGCACGCACGGGGTGGGACTCGGAATTAGAAACCCCATTGACAAACAATGGACATACTGTTGTAATCAAACAGCGGCAATAACAGCCAGTAGCCGCTTAAGAATAATACATTATAAATACCTGCAGCGGGTCTATTCTACCTCGGCACGACTGTATAGATACCAACTGTGGCCCGATGACCGATGCGTGCGATGCCGGAGCACAGGGGCGGACGTCCTACACCTAACTTGGGGGTGCAAAGTAATACACGACTACTGGCTATAGGTTCTAAATGCCTTATCATATATGTCTGAGCAAAATATACGCCCGAACCTACAACCACACTGCTAGGCTATACAGAGAAGATAACTATACCATACAGGAAGCTCATATCACTGGGTCTGTTATTAGCGAAACAACAGGTTGCCTGTAGATGGGGGAGAGGACGAGCCCCCCAAGTTCAAGGAGGCTGAACGACATGACCCACTGTAAAGATCAACTCACTACATACCCTGAGTTACTACCACCCACCCCGCGACATATGGGAGCTGCTGCACAGATATCCGCTAGAACAGGACAGCGCTGCGGAGGACAATGACACCCGCTAGGACCTGCAGAAACGTAGTCACAGTGGACATGGTATGGTATGGATGGAGGGGGACTGGGGGGGGAGGCAGGGAAGGTGCACTAACGGGGAACGGTGGTTAACATATGTGACAGATATATGCTAAAAAATTTGCAAAGTAAATATGAGTCTATGGTCCATAAACTGCTGTAACTAATACAAAACTGTCTGTAAATCAGGAAACAAATATTGACACTATTAATTATCAATGCAATGTACTGTCGTTTAATTGTTTTATGCTGAAGATTTAATTTTTTTTAAAAACACGTGTGTGCAAAACTGAAACAGTTCTCTTATTCTCTAAAACTTCAGAAGAAATGTAATTCTTTTAGCCGTGGGTCTGTATTTGCTACTGTGCATGTTATAATGTAAACAGATTTTCAAAGACAGCACTTTCTTGTCAAGTGTGTGGGCGCAGCTAATGTCACCATTAACTTTGACAGGTACTGTACGCTATGATTGATCCGCTTGAGACAGGAAAATTTAGCTCTAAAATAACATAACTGGTACTTCTTGTCTGCTGTGATTGTTTGTTGAGACAAATGGAAGTATTTCTACCAGAGGTACTGTACACATATGCAGGCCTATATCTGTTTGGGTGAGACATTGAAAGGGTAGGTGGGCAATTGAGTGTGATCGATCAAGATACTGTCAGAGTAGTGGATATTTCTTATTATTGAACAGGCCTCTAGCTGGGCAAAAAGAAGAAATGGGTGGATTGTGTGTATGTGCATTATTTGATACCTTGCTGCTATCAAAGTGGTAGAGAGGAAAGATGGAAGAGCATGCCATAGTTGTTTGCAAACAGGGAAGGTGTGCGGAAGCTGGTCCGAAACATTATGGGGTCAGATAAGGATTGTGGTGCTGTGGTGGCAGGGATGTAAAGTACTTTAAGCCTGGATGAATTTGATACAGTTGTGGATGGAGGGATATACAGGGATGCATAACTTTGATGGAGTCAGAGATATGGGACTAGAGATGGGTGAAGAAAAATGAAAAAGAAATGAAAAATTGCGTGTCATCAGTGTAGGGGTGAATAAATCTCCTACCCAGGCTTACTTGAAGGGGTAGCTGAGGGAAGGGCATGAAGTGCAGTAGCAGCACAGACTCAGCAATGTGTTCTCCAATGTGCTTCATAGGAATTCTTGTAGACAAGATTTAGGTACAGTGCCTTAGACTTCTACTCTCTTCAGACAATTGAGCCAACATTAATCTGCATAAAAGATGACTAGTATGATCAGAAAAAGCAAAGAACATTGTTGAACACCTAGAACCACCAGCTCCAGATTTGCATCCTTGCACCATCTTTCACTTAAGATTATACAGTGAGCAATGGGATCTAGCGCACCTCTGTCTTTGCGCCACCTTGGGCATAGGATACATCGTCATCCAGTCTGAAGTACGTTCTTAGACGACTAGTTCAGGGATCCAAGGATGACAATAATGAAATGTGTGCCTATGTATCCCTAACTACCTTGAGGCTTTCAATCGACCTTTCAACAGAAGATACCAATGGCCAACTCAGTATTACACAGTCATCTTCACCGTGATGAATGACTGAATAATTCCACTAGACATCAAGTGTGTAACCCTCAGGGCTCAGGCGCAGTCATATAAACCTACTGAGCTATTGGGTCTGCTTAAGTGGGATACCAGCAGCCGGGGTTAAACTCGCAAGTCAGAAGTATCAGACCTATCCCACAATGGATTCGAAGTTAACTGGGAGCAAAAGCTCACACTGGGTTTCACTTTGGTGCTGCTTGTGCCAAGAGGTGGAGGAAGCTACAAACATCATTGGTCCTCTCCCAGGATTTAGTAGCTCTGGGCCTGACTTAGAGTTTGGCAGATGGGGCAAATATGACGCCTGCCTTACTACAAGTGCGTATGTCCTATTGCACATTTAATAAGGCAGGCGAGACATCTGCTACATTTGTGACAGAGTAACTCGTCCACCAAACTCTAAATCAGGCCCTTTGCTTTCATATGAGGTCACCTGCGGCTTACATTAATGGCCTGCCAGTCCACCAGCACAGAGAAGAGGCAGTGTATCGGATCTCTGGATCATACCTTTTCTGCATCTGCACAGGAGGGAGGGAAGTCTTCCACCACCATGGCCCAAGATCCAGGATTACCCATCTGTACACCCAATGTGGCTTCACTCTCATGGGTCATCATAGGTGGTTTCCTCTGCAAGCCTGGGGAAACGTGAGAAACTCTTTCCCCAGGGCTTTTCGTTATTGGACCTGATGCTAGGGAGGAGTACCGTGTTGGTACAGTGGAATGACTGGATTCAGGTCCTAGCTGCATTTTAATGCCAAAACTAGGTTCCTGACCCTCAACTGTGTCCCTGTACTTGCAGCCAACACCACGGTACCACACAGTAGCACAGTGCAGAACAGCGACCTGAAGAGATTGAAGACTCTTTTTCTCCAGCTACAGCACACAGATCCAAAAGCTAAATGACTGTTTATTTAGCATTTGATCCTCTAAAAACACCATTATGTGTTTACAAACCATGGACAAGCAACTTGAAACCAACGGAAAAGACATCAACAATTGTTTTTGTGGTACCTTGTAGAGCTGTATCTGTTGGCCTGAGGAAATTGTTTGTGTGGGCTTTCAGGTTGGTGCTTAAGGCATCGTAGAGGAGGCAACCTTTCTTCTTGAGAGATCTATGTCATGTTTACTCTGAACTTTTCACACCAGGGACAGTCTTGATTGAAGGTTGCTTGTATAGAGTGGGTTGTCTGTTTTTGATAGTATTGAGGTCTTGTGCATCCCGCGCATTGTTATGAGTGTAATTGTACTGCTATTGCAAGCAGTCTAATGATTGTAGGGTGGTTTCAGTGTGCATGTATTCCCATATAGTTGGTGTCACAAGGGTTTACAAAAGAGACAAGTACTTGCCTTGAGAGCATTACACAGTAAAATGGGGGCTCCAATCCAACCTTCAAAACTATTTCACATAGAAGATAGCGGATGCTTGTAACAGGCTCCCAGAAAGACAGAAACAGAGCCTAGGATAGTTACTTGGCAGTAAGATTAATGTTGATATTGGGGTTGACCTTAAAGAGCCTGTGATTTCAAGGTAGCCAAAGACATTAGTTTGGGCTGGCTTTCCATATACGCTGCTATACTCTACGCGCCCAATCCGCAATCCTCCAAGATTTTTATATGGGAAGTTGCGTCTTGTTCCCTCACTTTGGTGTGCATGCCTTACGAGTTTCTAAAACATTTATTATCTGATCGTTAGTTCTAAGTAAGAGATCAATGCCATCATAAGAATTTTTAAGGGCCTTGGGAAAGTAAAACTTGGGGCCCATTTTCAGAACAACTTCGAATTTAAAACCCAAATACATCTACTTAAAGACCTTGTGATGCGAAACCATATTAAGTTACATGTTAAACTTTCAGAAATATGGAGGTGCAAAATCACCCGAAAATTCAAGGTGCCTACCATCCGCTAGCCAAATAATACCAAAGAGCACTTGAACAAGCATCGATAAAGTCACTTTTGTGATTTGAACTTGACTTTTTGCCTTGTCACAACAATATTTTACGTTAAATTCAATATCTGACCAGCATGCTCTTCCACTGTAGGAAAGACACAGCCGCGTGGGGCATTTTTATGGTCTGATACATAATATTAGATGAAAGCATATGATTTCAGCACTTAAAATTGTAGATTTCATTTATGGATATTCGTAATCACAATTGCATCCCCCTTCACAATTGACATTCTCAGTGAGAGTCACAGTTAAAGCACTGCTCCGAGGATTTTCACCATTTTATTGAGTGAAATCCGATTATTGTTTCCTTAATTCTCTTCCATGCTTTGCCCCCCCCCCCTTGTTTTTCCATGTGTATGCATTTCTTGCAAGACAATCTCTCGCTAGACAATTATCCCCAGCTCTGTGAAGGAAGAGAAATGGAAGGGAGGGAAGGACAGGAGAAAGACAGATCAGTAAAGAAAATGTATAGAGAGAGAGGTAAAGAATAGGGAGAAGGGAAGTAGAGATAGAAATGAGGTCTGAAAACTGGTAAAGTAAGGAGAGGCAGAAGGCAAAGAGAGAAAAGGTACGTAGCCAAAAAGAAAGATACAAGAAGTAGGAAGAGGTAGGTGGCGAAAGATGTGAAGAGACCAGTAAGGTTTTAGAGTGAGGTACAGAGAGTTGGAGATGGAGTTTTGAGACAGAGGGGGTTGGGGGTCACCCCATGGGGAGACAGAGAGAGTGGTAAGTAGGAAGGAGAGGTAAGTTAGAATTAGAAGTAGAAAGAGGCTGAGATCGTGAAATATGTATAGTGAAATACAAGGCAGATAGAGAGCTCATATTGATAGAGAAAATGGGACAGAGGCTGAGAGAGGTAAGGTAAACTGAAAGATTGTGAAGTGAAAGAGAGGTTATTTCTCCCCCCCCTCCCTCCAATGTTGAAGACATCTATCAGCAGGAACCCTCCTCGGCTCTACTCCAGTTTTGCCACTGTGGTCTTTATCTCTGGAATTTCCTAGTACTAGTTTTATTTCGATCATGCACTATTGGCTCAGAAACATCTCTGTGACCGCATGTAATATTTCCTGCATTTCGACTATTGAACTCGAGTTCTAAGTTAACAGCCCTGCACAACATTATACTACTGTTATTCACGTAAGATGGTATGTTCTACGAAATCAATGTATTATACTATATGTATCATACTGTACTGTATACTGTAGACTATTAGCTGCTGGTTTTTTTACTTTGAGAGTGAACAGAGGCCCGCTGTCCAGAGCACAGTGCCAGTGTTTTGACCCATTGTAAAAGGTATGTTTAATTGGATATACCCAAATGGCAAGGACTGACTTACTTAATAAGTCCCTAGTACATGGTTCCCTGGGTACCAAGGGCATGTAAGGCAAAGTGTTCACTCAGGGCTGCATCACTGTTTGTGCCACCCTGCATGTGAAAGAGGCAAAACGGATGATGGCTGGCCAGATTTAGATTTATTACTAAAGTTAAGCAACTTTAGAAAGTTGCTCACTCTGCACTTCAGCTAGTCCAGTGGCCTTTCAAAGTCACTGATGCTTAGACAGATATCAGACTGCCCGGGGAGACGTGTGAACAACTCCCAGGCTCAGGAACAAAGGCTGCTGCCGGAGGGAGAGCATGGTGTCACCTCCTCCCCCAGGATGGCCACTCAGGGTGTTAACCCAAAATCAGGCTTCAAAGTTGACGCTGCCTTTGAAGGGCCACTTGTGACAACATTCCTGAGCAGGATGCATTTTGTTCCTGCAGATAATTAAGAAACAGAGCTAAGGAAGGGAAACTTGTGCCCAAACCGGTTTTACCGTGGGCTTGGAGCCCACTGGTAGCCACAACTCTGGGGTGTTCTACCCTGCTCCTGGCGACCAAGGAATGGTCATGCCATTTTGGAAGGGGCAAGAATGGGGTACTCTGGGATAGCCAGGTGCCACACATCACAGGAACTTTATCACTAGAGAGGTGCGGACCCAGTAGCCCATTGGCTAGTGATAGCATGGTCCCCGCAGGACATCCAGCACATTATTATGATCTGTTCAATACTCTTATAGTTCATTAGCTTTCATTCTTGAGCTTAAACTTTTTTTTTTACTATGTGACCATGACCTCATGCTTTACCTAAGGACGCAGAGACCTGGACTCCCGAAATAAATTAAGGTCAAGAATGAAAGCTAATGAACTATAGGAATACTTGAATGGATCATAATAATGGGCCCTGAAGAAGTCTCAATGTCTTCAGGACGAAACGCGTTGGCTGTATTTGTCTATCATCTTTACATTAAAAGACGGAAATAAAGATCATTCTGACTATGCGTGAGTATCTGTTTATTTGGAATATTGACTAATTGTCTTGGACTTAATATATGAAATATCTGACCTCGGTTTGAACAATTTGAGGGTTGAGATACTACCTGAGGAGTGCCTCTCCAATATTTTTAAATGTTCTTGTGATATTTGGGTTTCTCTGAATGGTTAACCCAGGGAGTGGGGCACCTGCATTGAGGTACAGCTTGGAGTGCAGCTTCCTATACCACAACTGTTCTTTCGGATTAGAGGTCTGTGTCTTCCTTTATTGAAGATGGGTTGTATAGTGAATCAATTGTCTTAATGCACATGGGTTATTATTGGTTTGGAGTATTTTACTGGCGCAAAAGCTTTTTTGGCTTTCCAGACTGTTTGATTATATTTGCGCATCTGCCTTTGGAAGATAATTTTGTCACAGGGCAAATAGTTTTTACTCTATCAGCTTTCAAGTTTTTTAAAAGGTTATTTTCTTCAACTATATTGCTAAACCGTAACCACAACTTAAAAGAATCACAAGATGATAAAACTGTGGCTTTCAATATGATATCAATGCTTGCTGTTATGTACAACGATGGTGCAAAACTCGAGACTCAGTGCTTGTTGGATGTAGTGTGACATTATCAGTCACAATGTGCTGCAAGCGATTACATAAGTTTGGTTCTCGTGGTGGAGCAGTTACCAAGAGGTTCATGTCTCTGGCATGGACTTGGGTATCCTGTATTGTACCCCACCTCCCTTCCACAGTGGGGCTGGTGTACAGTAGAGCCTTCAATAAAACCCTCACATTCAGCAAGGAGTATATCCTTATGCTCCCTGCTGAATCAGCACAGATTGATTCTGTAGAGTGGAGCAAAGCCCCCAAGTGAGAGCCTAGCAGATGCAATATCTTCATGTGAGCCATCTACAAACGAAACCTCATAGCCTGCGCAGAGTGAGAGTTTAAAGTCTCCTGCCAGATGCAACACCTAGCATCCATCACAAGAAATAATATGTTAGAAACCATACAGGAACCATTGAGACTGGATTTGGTGCTGAGGCACACCAGCTGCAAATTCTTTGTGATTGTCACTTACAAAATGAGTTCATCATAAGCGTTTAAAAGCTGGATGCCAAAACTAAAAAGGCAATGTTCCACCAAACCAAGGCATAATCCTACTCAAGATCCCACATATAAAGATGTCACCTGAGCAAGAGACATAAAAAAACAGAAATGTTTCATAAGTGTGAGAAAGTCATATTTTTTCCTGTGATCACCTTCATTTTTTTGACTGATACTGGTGGTAACTTACTCTGACTGTGCCCTGGGCTCTGCTAACCAGACCCAGGGCCAGTGCTCTGATGAAAAAGGCATATGGCAATGGAGTATAATTACAATTGGCAATGACAGACCCTGTAAGTCCCTAGTATATAATAAGGCTAGGGGAATTCAAGCTACCTATAAGCTCCTAGTATATAATAGGACAGGGGGGCTTAGAGGCCCTGTAGATTTCCTGCACTGGGGTGTGCACTACTGTGTTGCTTGCTGCCATTTTTAAAGGCAGCCCTGCTTTGCTTTAAAAGTAAATAATATGCAAATTCGACTTTGGAATTAAAGGTACATTCAAAGTGGTCATCTACCTTATTTTTACATATAAGCCACCCCCAAGGTCTCCCCTTGCTGCTTCAGAGGTGGGGTGCAATGTAACTATAAGCAGGGACATTATGAAAAATGTTTTTTTATGCCCTGGTGAGGAAAAAACTGACAATTTCTTTTTCCCCCATAGTAGATTATTAGCTCCATAGGCTAACATTGGAATATGTATTTTAAGTATAAATATTGCTAGGAAGGGGCTAAGAATGTCATTTACAGACTTAAAAGATTGGCAATAATAAATCCAACAACTTGCCACTGTTGAATTTATCATAACTAGTACAGAAAAGAAGTTATAGGACTTTCTTTTCTGTGAGCCAAAATCCAGCCTCCTAGCAGCCTTTCATGATTGGTCAGCCTTAACAGGCTTACTTTGATGAGGTGATAAGTGTCCGCAGAGCAGAGGTTATCTGATGAGGCGAGCTCTGCAGCTGCAGAAACCAGGCCAGGTCGGGGCTGGGTAAATCAAACTGGGTTCCAAAGAGAGCAGGACAGTAAGGAATGCCAGCCAACTCTACACCCTCTTCCTGTACCCTCAGCCAGATGACAGGCCCAGGATTGGAATTTGCAGAGGTCTGGAGGGGGAGTGTTAATGGAAATAAGCCACACCAGTATGTTGGTTTAGCCAGCTCTTACTCCAAAGGAGAGAAAATCTCCATCTTGAATTGTAAAGTACAGTGCTTTGTAGGACAAGAATTTGCTGCACTTTGGAGGAAACTGTCATGCTTTTGGGTGGCACCCTGCATCTCATTGGACAGGGGTGCCCCCCCTGCTTGTCACCCCAGATCTTTGAATAAATACCTGCGAGCTGCATAGCAACTCAGATTTGCTGCCTAAAACTACGAGGAGAAGTAGGACTGCCCTGCTGGAACCCTGGTCTGCACCACACAGAATTGTTCGCTTCTACAGGACCAGAGCAGGTGGAAGGTCCATCTCCTACCTTACAGCAAAGACCTGGAACAAACTCCCGCTTCACCTCTGGCGGAGCCCGACATCGCACAAATTCAGGAAGGACTTCAAAACCTGGCTCTTCGAATGACCTCCAATGGAGCTGCTCACACCCTCACAGGTGAGTAGTGCACTTTACAAAACCCTGATTGATTGATTGATTGAAGGACTGCTCCTGTTGCACACTTGGAACTACAGTCCTGAGGACTTTGCCTTGCTTCAAAAAGGATTAAGGATTGGACTCCCTGAAAGCAACAGGTTAACAGAGCTTCCCTGCACAATCTCCCTCCAGAGGTCCCCAGCCTGGAGTGTGTCCAGTGGACTTTTAAGGATTTGGCCAGGTGCATTGTGGGAACTTTAGACTCAAACTTCCAAGGACCATCTCAGAGCTTCTAGACCCTTGGATTTGTGTTTTGGACACTTTGAACCCTCAAGAGGAACTTCAGGAAGAAGTTCCAGAAGTTTGGAACAAATTTTGCAGAAAGCTCCATAAGTGGACCGACCAGACATCGGGAGTCAAGCCTACTACCTTCAACCCCGATCTGGCCTCGATTTCAAGTTTCGTACCGCTGAAAGCTCCGGAGCTGAAGACTTCCAGGAGTTTACTAGGAGCTCCCACTGAACCAAGTCAGTAAACCCGCTATGAATTCAGCCCGACGAAGTGCCTTGCTCCCCGTCGAGAGAAAATCCTCCAGAAAACTTTCTAAGTGTGAAGATAAAATTTTGACCAGGGCCTCCTGCTTAGTGTATCCGACCAGGGCTCCATTGCGGTTAACCTCAAACTTTGACCTTGTCCCGGTCAAGCGCGACCAGATGTCACAAGTTGGCGTTATATGTTTTTTAGCACTATAAAGTGTTTCATCTTTAAAAAAAAATCATATCTCTGGTTCCCTATATTGGATTTTTGTCGATTTGGTGTCATTTTAAAGATAAAAATATTTCCCATTATATGCATTGGTGTGGGATTTTTATTGTGTGTTATGTCTTACTTATTTGATGTATTGGTGTTTTTAAATGCTTTACATACCTGTCTCCTGAGTTAAGCCTGTCTGCTCGCAGCCAGCGGCTAATGTATTGAGACCTTGTCTGGACCTTGTATAGCATTGGTGGCCTTATTGCTATTGGTAGGTGCCTACTTACCACTACTAATAAACCATCATCCAACAATAAGTAACTGGGTCAAACTAAAAACATGGAACAAATACAATCATATATAACATACAACAAAAATAAAACCGCCATTACCAGAACTAACCTACAAATCATTGCACACTTGAAAGACTTTAAAGCCCCTTGAAGTGTCTCAAACTATCAAAAGACGGAATGTCAGTCAGCAAGTTATTCAATAATTTGGCTCCTACAACGTTCAGCTGTAGGTGGAATCATGTATTTATTAATGGATAATGCTCACTGTCACGGCTGCCTCAGCTCGCTAAGTTTAGTACCAAAACAGTTGTGACTCGGGTGGTTGGTTCTGGTGGGTGCATTGGACGCGGTCTAGTTTTTCGGCTGTGCCCTGTACTTCGGGATGCCACACCCGGAAGCTCACGCACGAACGCAGCTATGTTCTCGGATGCTGCAGATTACAAAAACTGCATCCAATGGAACCACAGTGCCTGCTATTTAAAAAAAAATCAGTTTAGGATTTACCTGATGCCCCTCCCTCTCTCTGGCCAGTATTTTTACTTGTTTCCTCCTGGAGGTTGGTGCCTGCGACCTAGGCTACTTTAGTTGACCATCGCCTGCATTTGAACATGATGGATAACTCAAACCCCCCACCGCTACCACTCCCCCGGGGTAGTAAGCACATTACAAAGGCTACAATACAATACAACATAATAAAAAAATATGATAAATACTCTTCAATTTTTTTTTTAAATGTGTTTATTTAACATGGGAAACATTTCAAGTTAATACATGACATTATACCACTGCCCGGAGTGTCATTTATTAGAAGTGAAAGTTTTTCTAAAACAGTGGCGGCTCCCCCGCTATGGCGGAGAAGCGTCGCCCCACTGCTTTCAAACAGTGTGAGAAGCAAAAACATAAAATGATAATAACTTTAAGTTATCATTTTATGGTTGTGCTGCTTTGCGGTGGGCGGGTGGGTGGGGCTGCTCTGCTCTCGGAGCAGGGCAGGGAAGGCGTGGTTTGCCCACTCCTAAGTGCGCAATTACTGTTTGGTTGGCCATCTGGGGCCGCCCAAACCAGTCGTGCGCGCTTTCCCTGTTCTCCATGCGGGCTGCATTACAACCTGCATGAAGAACATGCCCACCCCTCCAGCCCCTGGCTGAGCGCCGTGTGACGGCGCTCAGACCAATCACAAGGCTGCATTGGCTTTGGGGAGGGAGCCTGGCTGCCTGCTTCCTGTTCCTGAAGTCAGAGGCAGGAGAGCACGAGCAGAGACGCGGGACCCAGCAGCAAGGTAAGTTATTTTTTTAATTTTATTTTTATTATGCTTACTCCCTTCTACAATTGCGACCCCCCCACTTCCCCTCCTCGCGACACCCCCGCACCCGCCGCCCCCGCGAGCCGTGCTGGCCACCACTGTTCTAAAAATGAACGTACAAACAAACATTCATGACCCCACACACGGCTCTCACTGCAGTGTTGACCAAGAGGCAAGTCTTTTTTCATGTGCCACTGTCTGTGGCATAGGTTGCCTGTTACAAATATATTGATGGAACAACACTATAGACTATTAAACCATATACTATAGAAGTTTTTGAAGAGTGCACATTCTGAACTACTGTATTTCAAGGTGTTACCAGATGTGATGATAGAAAAGGGGGCACAGTGAAATAAAGTAATTGCCTAGAATCACACAATTTTATTAAGCAGGGAAGCCTGGATTCATCCTGTGTTTTCTAATTTTACATTGCTCAATCCTGCCTCTAAGCAGGTATCTTTCTCCGTACCGTTTTACATCAGAAGTTAATGCTTTTTATTTAATTTTTTGAGGACCTACATCACTACACTGTTTTAAATAAATCTATGCATTACATGTTCTACCAAGTTGGCACAAGACATCTTTCTAGGAAAAGATTACAGATAGGTAGGTGGCAGAGAACTCTAATTTAATGTTATCACTGGCTTCCCCCCACTTGACAAAGTGACCGATTTGAGGAGATTTCAATAAAGGCTTAGCAACACCGTTAGTGAAGGTAAATCGCATGCATTAACAAAACAAAGGTTTAAGAGAGACCATGAACTAACCCCCCCGCCACACCGGGACCTTCTTTAAGAAAAGTGGGCTCGCTGTGTCTCTGCACTTCTAACTTCAGGCATTGTTCATGCAGGTCAGAGGGCAGGACTGTGTTGGAAGTGGTTTGAGCAAGCAGTGGGAGTAAGTGCTGACAGTAGACAAGTGGTCGGCGGCAGGGGCGTAGCTAGGCCTAAGGCTGCCCGTGGCGGCCCCTGCGTTTGCCGCCCTCGGCAAAATTATAGAAGAGCGGGGGGGGCCGGCTGCCGCCCCAAAACTCGTGCCGCCTGGGGCGGTCCGCCCCCATCGCCCCCCCCCAGTTACGCCACTCGGCGGTTGTGTTTTTTTTTTAATACATTAAGCTCAGAGACACCCACTATCAGTACTTGGTGACGTACGCGCACTGACCTCAATACCAATAAATATTAGTGAGGGTTTTCAAGGAATGTGAATACAACAACATGCGAACGACATGCCAATGGCAGGAATTGGTACACGCAATCTACATGCCCACACCCCCGCAGTGATAGGCAATTGTAAAACCATTCTGTGCGTACAGACAGCTTTCTGTGGTAACAACCAGCACCCACCAGGTAGTTACAGTGAGGAGGACAGAGACCACACCGAGAGCGAGGCTGAAATTACAAAACCAGGTGCAAAACTCAACACAGACAAGAAAATACACACAAGACAAACAGACCATCGCTATTAGGTCCATTCAGCAAAATTATATTAGGATTATAAACGCACGGGCACAGGTTACGGCAAAGGGTTGAACAAATGAATCTCCCAGAAGAACACAATATATTGGAGAAGTCCATTACTAGACTAGTATGGCACAGTGGCAGGGGGCCACTGGAAAGAGTGAAACTTGTGCTATGCTATACAGAAACACTGTCACAGTACATACCAGCAGCCTGACGAGCAACTTAGCCCGTTTTACCACTTGTTTTTAAATGAATAAGGACTGCAAAGTAACTCGTTTTCTATACGTACGGGATCAAGGTATTCCTTCAAGTTGACGACTACCACTTCAAACTAAATGACAAAATCTGTCACGGTGTAGCATACGGAGCATATCTAGACATAGAAATGTTTGTGCAGCGAAAGACAACCCTCCATCTTTACTTATCCGATACAGTACATCTCATAAGTGAACATTAACCAAGCAACGCCACCATCCTTCGCTGCGCATCCCGCTATTTCCCTGCACGCGTCTCGCCCGCGACATGATTAATGCTGCCCGGGGCGCTCTCCCTGGTGACAGGAAAGGTCTTGCTTGCCCTTTCTGAGAGTGGGAACCGCGGCGATCCAGCATCTCACTTTGAAAGACCTTGCACAAAAGCGTTCCAATCAGCGCCGGAGGGCTCCACGCGGGTCGTTAATCATGGAATATGGAATCGGACAGCGCCTCGTTGATCATCATGTCCAGGCCCGGACAATAGAGCTGGAGCCGTCCAGGCCGCCACGCGCTCTCTACGTTGTCCACGTTCACGTAGCAACGAGTCTCCCGCGCTCTCCCAGGACAGGCATCTCTGGAGGTAACTGAGCGTGTGTAGTTTTCATTCGTATCTAGAGTGGAGTTATTTATTTAGGGTTTTAACCCTTTACCTCAGTACATAAACCATTAGTTCTTCAGTTTAGCCTTTACATATGGTCAGGGCACAAGTCCTAAAAAAAGAAGTGGGGGGACTCTCCAAGTTAGGTGGTGTCACAGGAAGTGACGTCACGACAGGAAGTGACGTCACGAAAGGTAGTCCCCTCTTATTACAGGGAGTCCTACTTTAAGTCCTGGCGCTAGAAATGCCAGACAGCCAAGCAACACCTCCTCCTCCGATTCCCTCCTATCCCAACAAACACCATTGAGTAAAGGGAAAATCAGTCAGGACTTGTGTATCTGTAGGAAAATAAGGAAACTCCACCTGCTCACCGCAGCCTGAAATATCCTAATAGTCTGCAAATGCGCATAAGAAATTAAAAATGTGCACACTCTGAGCTCTGACTAAAGAAAAGTAAAAAAAAAACCTCCTCGTTTGTTTATTTGATAGATCCAAACCAGTTTACGTGAAAATGTCACTGTTGTAACGTAATTATCTATTTACCATAGGCGTGCTCCCACCTGTAGCCCTGACAAGCGGTTAATGTAGCGTTGCACATCGGCGCCCAAAATGCAAAAATATTCCCACGACGATGAGTATCTCGGTGAAAATAAAGCGGGTTAGAGGTAAACGCAGTAGTACCGCGGTTTCAAGAAAAAAAACTGCAAACACACCCTTGAGTGTATATGTTAAAGAGTGGCAGTTATTATGTTAAAGTGAGAAATAGGTGGCCGCTCCTCGTGGGCAAACAAACAAGCAGTCGAAGCGGAAGGATACTCGTGCCGCTGGTTGCAAGGTGCACTTGTAAGACGTTTGGTTGCTCATTGAAATGTACATTTAAAAACCCAAAAGTGATATATTTCGGCACAGGTTACCACCAGTGATAAAAAAAAGTGGAGACGATTTAGAAATGCGTGTACTACTTCATGTACCAGTAATGCCTTTATAGACTTTAACTGTTTTTGAACCAGTGTGTGGATTAAATGATGTGTGTGGATTAAATGATGCATTTGCACAAGATCACGCGGTGTGAGCTGTGAGGTGCGGTGTTGTGCAAGTCAAGCCCGCTATAGCACCCCGTTGTTCAGAGTTGGCAAGTTGACAGCGCACCTGCCTTTACTGCAAAATACTTGAATGAATGAAAACACGTCTAAAGCGCACAGCTCCTACACGAGTGTTCTGGCGCGAGACCTCATGTTTGGGGCGCAGCTCTCTCTTCCCAGAACACCAGCAGCGCGCAAGCACAACTTAAGTACCATGGTGCCAAATGCAACCAAAGGAAAGGGTCCCACTTGCCAGCCCTGTACTTGGGAGATCGACGGGGCGGCCGTGCGGGCAAGTAACGCCATCATTGAAAGTCCAGCTTTTGGGCAGGGGGGACGGCGTCCACCCAGTAAAATAAGTGGGGGGACGCCGTCCACCCGCGTGGTACCCCGACTCGTGCCCTGCATATGGTTTAATGCAGACTTTTCTGACCTTTCTGCCAGGAGACCTAAACTTAAACTGCCCAGAGGTGCTATTTGGCACGGTATTACTTTTACATGGGTGCAGTATTTTCCTACATATCTTTCTGTTTTGGTCGGTGTTCTTTGAGGTAGCAAAAAGCAATCTTCATATGATGCCTGAATTGGCAGTTTATGTAATCCCACCCGTGTTTTAATCCTGTTTTTTGTAAGGTGGCCAGATTTTGAAAAGCGAAACCCGGGACAGGCCAGACCTAGAAGTATGTCTAAAGGCTGCCAATGATCACGGTATATCTGTCCTGGTTTTTGTGTAGTCTTGTGTTTGTGTGTGTGTCATACATGTATATATATATATATATGATTTAGCAAAACCAAAAGGGATGATGGACGGAGTGTTGAACATTGCAAGCACTCACCCCCAGTCAACTGATCTGGGTTTAATCCATCATCATTCTTTAGCTCACTCCGCCACCCCAGTTCAGACATGGCCATATGCAAATCAGTCTGACCCTGTGCCTCATGGGAACAGTCCAGCCCGAACTGCCAAGCCATGTCTTCCCTGGACCGGAAACAAGCATCCTGGGTCCGGTTTCTGGCTTACAGCCGTCATCAGCCAGGCTATCTTGAATCCAGTGGCAAGATGAGCAAGGGACCCACGTCTGGGCATACCCTGCCAACTTAGGGCGAACATAGCAAAACCAAAAGGGATGATGGACGGAGTGTTGAACATTGCAAGCACTCACCCCCAGTCAACTGATCTGGGTTTAATCCATCATCATTCTTTAGCTCACTCCGCCACCCCAGTTCAGACATGGCCATATGCAAATCAGTCTGACCCTGTGCCTCATGGGAACAGTCCAGCCCGAACTGCCAAGCCATGTCTTCCCTGGACCGGAAACAAGCATCCTGGGACCGGTTTCTGGCTTACAGCCGTCATCAGCCAGGCTATCTTGAATCCAGTGGCAAAGTGAGCAAGGGACCCACGTCTGGGCATACCCTGCCAACTTAGGGCGAACATAGCAAAACCAAAAGGGATGATGGACGGATGTCTGAACTGGGGTGGCGGAGTGAGCTAAAGAATGATGATGGATTAAACCCAGATCAGTTGACTGGGGGTGAGTGCTTGCAATGTTCAACACTCCGTCCATCATCCCCTTTGGTTTTGCTTTGTTCGCCCTAAGTTGGCAGGGTATGCCTAGAAGTGGGTCCCTTGCTCACTTTGCCACTGGATTCAAGATAGCCTGGCTGATGAGGGCTGTGAGCCCGAAACCGGTCCCAGGATGCTTGTTTCTGGTACAGGGAAGACATGGCTTGGCAGTTCGGGCTGGACTGTTCCCATGAGGCACAGGGTCAGACTGATTTGCATATAGCCATGTCTGAACTGGGGTGGCGGAGTGAGCTAAAGAATGATGATGGATTAAACCCAGATCAGTTGACTGGGGGTGAGTGCTTGCAATGTTCAACACTCCGTCCATCATCCCCTTTGGTTTTGCTATATATATGATTTAGCCACATATGGAATTATATCCTCTAAAGGCACAAAAGAAGCAGATTGGAACAGTTAATGTTACATTAAACAGTGAAGGATTGGGAAATGAAACGCAAGTAAGATCACTGCATCATGGATGTTGTGGTCCTGGTAACAGTGAGAAGCATGCAAAATAAATAAAGACTGTGCCGAAAGAGAGAATGCGAAGCGGTGTCATTTTGAAGGATTGATCTGCACAAGAATTAATGAAACATTCACTGTCTCTACACAGTAGACTCCATAAAAACTTTGCAACAATTGATTTACTGCACTTTAAACTTTGCAATATATAGGTCCTCTGGTCCTTCCTCACTGTTTGGAGCTATGTTTTTTAAAAAGATCAAACAAGTCTCCATCATTGTTTGCATATGATTAAGGCTCATGGGAGCCGAAAAACGTTATGCTATTAATCTTTGACCTGAATAAAGAACTTTCACCTCAGCACATTTGGTGGGCCTGTTTACACAGCACTCAATTAGTGCGTGTTTTCGTCTGGAATATTTAGGTGTTTGACGCACCCTGACAGACCCTGACCTGAGAGCCTGGGCGTCCCTAGCGTCACAGGCTTTTGGAATAAATATATATATATATATATGTATATATCTTGGCTGCTTGAACTGCTGTCGTGTTCCAAACCAAAGGGTGCAGAGGCGGAACCAGCACACTCCGCGTACTATGCAGAACATCCTTTCCGGATTAAAGTGAAGGTGTCGACGCTGCACCAAAGTAACCTCAGGAATGGCAACACTTGCAAAGTTCTTTCAATTTATTGAAGTGCAACCAAAACTATTGTCAGTTGCGTTTCGCTGTCCTGAAGCCATGCTCATTGATAGTGAGGCGCCATATTGCAATACTATTTACAAGGGGCAGTACGTGACCTCACAATAAACAGCGTGAAAAGACTAAATGTTACATCGCCAATTAAATATTTCTTGATTTCGAGCCATCCTAATTACTGAATAAGTTCTTATCATTGAATGGAAACATTTGCACTTGCGTTTAAATTAGATTGAAATTATTTTTGGCATAAAATGTAAGCACGGAAACTGTTATCAGCGCATGCAAAAATCGAACCCCCAGTGCACAAACTGACTGAAAACAGTTATTCATATTGCAAAGCAATTGTGTCAAAATAACATTGCACTTGGCGCTGCCCTATTCAATGCCTGGTATTTATTTTGTCAGTGCATGCAAATCATAACCAATTGAGCCTATGTGGGCAAACTAAAATGGGAACAGTAGTTCTCATAGAAAAGCTATTATATCAAACAATCATTGCACATGCCATCTTACAGTTCACTGCGAGATATTAGCAGATAAACAACCCTCCATGATGGGTAAGGCTATCATGGCAAATTAAAATACCTTTTAAATTAATCATAGTGTTAAATCTAATAATGGATGATTCCAATGTGACATTCTGCTCAAATTATTCTTGTAGCATCATGTGCTTATCATTGGATAGTCAATCCCAAGTCACGTCTTAAATCAGCACTCAGATTAAGGCAGGAAATATCCTGCACAGACATCAAGCCCATGTGGACATCAACTATATTGCATAATCATGAACACATTAACAGCTGACTGCAGAAGTCCTATTTAGTTAGTCTACCATGTGTCATAGTAAAGTGCTGATCTGGGGCCTCCCCTGTTCCCAATTTATTGTCAATATTGTGGAATAACCGACTTTGTAATACATTATTGCCCACTGATTCTTCTGATGTGTCCCTAACCCCACACCTGTAAATCTAAAATTAGTACAGAGCCGGCGATTAGACACAGTCTCCTAATCTCGCCTTGTGTTTGCTAAGAGAGGTGAATATTTATAAATGTGCGTGGATCAAGACATAAAGATTTACAGTGAAGCTCTGACTAATTTTAAAGCTAAATCCAAGTTCAACCCCATTATGCCCAGAGATGCTCTGGATATTTTAGTGATTTAGTAATTCAAGAATTAAAAGGCCTATACAATAATGTAAGCAAGAGATCAAATATAAGTATCGATCAGAGCTCACTATCAGTGAGCAAGGCTGCAGGATAGCCGAAACGCAAATGACAATGGTTTTGGTGGCACTTCAATAAATTGAAAAAGCTTTGCAGTGTTGGCATTCCTGAGATTACTTTGGCGCATCGTCGACGCCTTCACCGTAATCCGGAAATGACGTTCTGCATAGTACGCAGAGGGTGCTGACTCCGCATCTGCTGACGCACCCTTTGATTTGGAGCACAACAGCAGTTCAGAAGCAAGCAGCCAAGATTTGAAGCTGTTGAGCCCCCCGCTTTGGTGAAACACAACTCAGCAGCGCTAGTGACATGACAACGAAGGCCGGTAATCGGAGGACCCCCTGATAGACCGCTCGTCTTCCCAGGTAACACTGCACAGTGATGTTATTGCGGGAGAAGGGAGAGCCACGCTATATTGCAACTTGAAACAAGTTTGTACAATCAAGACATGGGTGCCCGGCGAGCCAAGTACCCAGTGCCAGTATACTGCTACAGTTTAACGGCTAATATCGGCTACTGAGGTTTGTGAAAGAGAGGAAGCCAACTTGAAAGTTTTCGAGGATGAGATTACTATATTGAGTGATACCTGTGCTGGTGGCAATGCAGTGCAACCGGTAGGAGATCTAGCAAAAAAATTAAAGAGACTTGAAAAGTTGTAATGCAGTGAAATCTATAAGTGGTGGGAAAGTGAATCACTACAGTGCTATCTTCCCTAGAGGACTTTGCATATTGGTAGTACCGAGTTATGAGAACCCCAATCCCGGTATGCTAATGGGATTGGCCAGACAACAGCAACCAATCCTCTCGGCGAATGTTAGGCATCTTAATTAAGTATGCTGATATTGACAGGAAGAAAGTTCTGGGAGAAATCAAATGCCTTGAAGCGGATATCAGCAAGGAGGCTGACCAAGAGACTGTGAAAAAATTCTACACTCAAGTAAAAGAAAGACTAATCTAGCTGGAGGACTCCATTAAAGTCAGAAAGACGCAGAAATTCAAATGCAATAAAATCGTCTATGATTGTGGCCATATCTTCACTTTTGCCAAAAAATTCAACAACCTTAGGAGGCAACTCCCTGCCAAGAAAAATAGAACAGGGGAGGAAGTCATCCAGGAGCAGGACAGTGTCCCCAGTTCTGTAGAAGACACTGACTTGGAGGAAGGTGTAGCAAGTGGCTTAGTTGTTCCAACAGTGATTGAAGTATTTGATTTTTACGAGTTGCTGCCCTGGGAACAACCAAACCAAAGACCACAAAGGGGAAGAGGCAGAGGAGGAAAAGGCGCAGCTGCTCCAGAAAAAATAAACCAAGGCAAAGGGAAGGTGCTTAAATGGGGCAAGAACTGATACCCAGTTTAAAAGATGACAGCAGTAACACCATCATCAATCTAATGGATATCCATTTGTCACTTGAAGAGGAAAACATTCTCAATTATGACTGTCATTCTGCCCCCTCAAAACATGCCATACACACAGACTAGGGTCGAATTCTTTAAGTTTGTGAGGGCAGTGAAACTTAGAAAGCTTTTTCTTCTACGACCAAAAAAAGAAAACTAGAATCACCCAACCCATGAGTGACATCCAAAATCCGCTTCAGGTAGCAGATATGAATTTAATCACCACTCTACAAGAATTAGAGATTGAGAATCTGGGCCTGCATGAGAACATCATGGCGGACACAATTAGCTTGGATCAAGACATAGAGATTTACGGTGTAGCTACAACTAATTTGAAAGCTAAATCAAAGTTCATCCCCATGATGCCCAGGGATACTATGGATATATTTAGTAACTTGGTAATTCAAGAATTAAAAGACCTCTACACCAGTGTAAACAAGAGATCAAATATAAGTAGCAATCAGAGGAAGTACTTCTCTCTTATAAACAAACTGAAAGCAAGATCTGATTTCATCATCAGAAACGCAGATAAGGGTGGCAGCCAGGTATTGTGGCCTAGAGATACATACATAATCAAAGCCTACAAACAGTTGAATAATGAACAGTGTTATATTCAAGTTTCATTAGCCCTTATGAAGCAAGTCCAGGAAAAATACAACCAAGAACTGTTGGATTGGCACGACCAAGGATTGATCAGCCATGATGAATATCAATTTCTCAGGGTGGACCACCACAAGAGACAGTTTCTGTACCTAATTCCTAAGGTCCATAAAGATAAGGACAATCCTCCAGCTCTACCTATCGTCTCAGCACTCGGTAGTGCATTTGGGAAAACCTCAAAATATGTGGTCTCCGTTCTGTGTTATTTTGTAAAGAATTTACCCTCATACACACAAGTCGCAAGTGATTTTTTAAGAAAAATCTATGATTTACCATGGGAGCCTGAATATAACCTAATTACCATAGATGTGATGGCGCTCTATACTAATATACAGCACATTGATGGCCTCAGGGCGATACACTACTTTTTAGGAGCAAGACCCATCACACTATGGAAACACACTGAAATGTAGATCACTATGACCTAAAGATGCTTAGAGAGCAACTTCTTTCTCTTTAACAAAGAGCTGTTCCATTAGATACGCGGAACCACAATGGGCACCTGCTTTGCCCCCAGCTATGCTAATTTGCATATGGGCTGGTGGGCGGAGCAGGTGACCTAGACAAAACACCATCAGGACTGGGCAGGGCACGTGATTTACTGGAGCAGGTATATCGATGACCTGTAAGTAGTGTGGAAGGTCCCCCAAAGTAGTGACATGGCATTCCTGAGGAGGATAGAAACAAATAACCGCAATCTACATTTCACACACACAATCAGTAATTCAAAGTAAATTTTCTCGACCTTACGGTTTACGTGAAGAACAACAGATTGGAAATTAAGCTTTTCCGTAAACCAACTTCTGACAATACACTGTTACATACTTCTAGTTTTCACCCCCTCACCTTGATTAATAGCGATCCCCCATGGGGAAAGTCTGAGGGTGAAGAGATATTGTAGTGATGCCATAGAAGACAAAAAAGCTCTGGTGCACCTATCAAGAAGGTTCCAAGCAAGAGGGTGTTAGAAAGCAAACATTGAGCAGGCCAAGAGTAAATCCAGATCCAAGTCCAGAGAACAGCTGCTATTTCAAAATTTGCAGATTCCAATAGGATCTGCTGCAAAAACTAAATCTGCCCCACATTTCAGACTGATCACAGCTTACAATAAGGAAGAGGGAGCTGTTGGATCGATTTTACACAAACATTGGTACCTGATTAAAAATGACCCTATCATGGGCAAAGAAGCCCCCCCAGCTGCCAGTGGTAATGTTCAGGAAAGCCAAGTCTATGAGTCAAGACTTAGTTAAGAGCAGCCCAGAAATCATCACATCCACACAAACCACTTTGTTAGGTCACAACAGGGGTTTCAGACGCTGCTGCAGGTGCTAAGCATGCAAGCATGGTATTAACACCAAAGAATACCAGTCACCTTTCTCCAAAACAAGTGATGGAGCAGGATTTCGCGAAAGAAACCTGCTCAACTGAACACTCCTATAATACGGACTAACAGTAAGTAGTGTTAAAACAACTAATGTGCACATTTACATTACACGTGGGAAGCTACGCTTTACAAAATGCATGAACTAACCAGAATTAATGCGTAAATAACCGGAAATGTAATAATCTTGTGTTTTGAACGAATCTAGGAGGTTTGCATGGCAAAGCCGCACATGCATTGGTAAAAAGCATAGTGAGTGTTGCTTTAAACTAATAAAAAAATGCAGCTTTCCTACTAATGCTATGCTAGGCTAACCGTTAATATGAAGTAAAACTAAAGTGGGTGGTAAACCGTGAAAATTGCATTGTCACATAATTAATAAATGTTCGTTTTTCCGTTCTTTTAGTAATGGACGAGTCCTCCCATGTTTTTAAATTGGCCTAACCAAGGGAGGGGTGGAATTAGGAGCGAGTATGAATCATGTGACCACGTGACTGAACTGCTGTGTAAAACTGAAAAGGCCGACCTGGTGAAGGACATAACATTGAAAGGCAGCCAAAGCGAGTGTCATCGTGGGAACGGAACCTGTTGTTGTTAAATTGATTAAAATGTACAATAAATTGTTGCATGTGTGCTCATGAGAGAGAAGTATTGATGACTGTATAAAAAAAATGTTTAGAACAATGGTGTAGTCAAAAGTAGATGATTTCATAGTGGGGTGACTCTCCACCCCTAGAACCCAACCAATCCCTTAGCTAGAAAATGTGAAATTAGCAACTATTGTGGGACGCACATGTACTTTTAGGGTATAAGAATAGGTACTTTAGGGGTGTGGTTTGGCGGTGGTGGTGTGTGAGCTTCGAGGGTCGCTTAGGCTGAGAGAGGGAAGCGTCACTGTTTCGTCGGTGAGCTGAGAGGCCTAGCTGTTTCCTGTCCTGTCCTTGTCCTGGTTCTTGAATCTTTGATCCCTGACTCTTGGTTCAGGGGTCCCCGCTACTACCTAGACCTGGGTGGTGGTTTTCCCTGTACAGATCCCTTGGGTTTGTATTAGATCTAACTTGATATTGCTGAAACTATTTTTGCAGTCGTATTCTTGACATTGAACTTTTGTCTCTTCATCTATCCCCTCTAAATTGATGGTTTTAATTGATTTATTTCACTTGTATCTAATGTCTCTTCATCTATCCACTCTTTGCAACGTATATTTAAATGATAGTTCCGTTGTTACTGTGATTAGGTTGTTATTCTCTCTCATGAGGTCTCCAGTGTTTGAACTTATGAATGTGATCGCTATGAGCATTTATTATTACTAGATAAAATTATTAAATCACACCGAGAGTTTGTGGTCATTTTAGCCAGTTTTCTAAAGGTTAATCTTTATTTTGGAGAATTAACATTGCCATCAACTCTTCAACTAATTGGTCCATCGACCAAGTGGATGAAAAGTCGATTATAATTACAGGATGTTTAAATTTTGCGCATAAATAACAGGAATAAGTTGAAGAAAAAGTTAACAAACTTGACACCAGCGCATCAGGGATTTGGGTGAATGTGTGTGGGCCAAAGCATGATGTTATTGAATATTTTTCCCTGATCAATTTATTGGGTTAACGCTGGATCAGTTTCTTGGTAAGCAGAGGACGGTTTAATTATTGATTAGTTTGGTAAATGGTTATTGAATATTGATTATATGTTTTAACATGAAGAGTTAGTGTCATGTTCTATGTTCTTTTCGAACGCCGAGGCGTACCCGCCCAAGCACCTTCCCCAATATCAGTGATGGAGTAGCATCACCCGCGGTTCCTATCCCTGGTCCATCTTCGTCACCAGCGCAGCATTTCTTCTCTAGATACTGTTCTTTCTCGATTACCCCTTCAGGTTGATTCTTTCACCGGTCACGGGACCTTTCCTAGTGACGAAACACGTGTCGGCTGGTTCACTTTATTCAACATAGTTGTTGTTGAAATAAAAAACATCTTTTTGGATCAATACTGATGTTGACCACTGCATTTATACAACGCATCAATATTGCATTTTATTAAGTATACCCTCACCGCGTGTGCCCAGGACTATGCTCACTCATGTTCTATGTTGTCTAGAAGTACAGGTACGGAGTTGCCTGAGGAATCCCGGGAAGGAATTTGCCTGAAGTAGGCAGAAGAAGAGTGTGGTAAAGAAATCACACTGCAGAAGTACTTTGTCTGTTATAATAATACTGAAAAGCTACGTAGGGCTGTCAGTGTTATAATTAGGGAAAATTCGTATGTTAGTAGAGTGTCTGAAATAGCAAAGGGTCCACTTTTGAAACTCTAGCAGTATCCCGGGGAGTAACAGGACACCTTTTTAATGCCAAAAAGTCCTCTTGTGAAACTTCGGCTTTATCCCTAGAGGAGTAACAGGTCACCCCAGAGCTTGTTAGAAAAGTGAGATAACGCTGGTCGTTATTGTTACTTGCAGTGTAAGGATCTCTTGGAAAGGTGAAGACTATCTCTTTATTTAGCGGAGCAGACAAAGTAGCATTGTCTTTTTATGTTGTTGCTAACGGAATTTTATTAAGAAAAATCAGAAAAAACATTGTCGTAAGATTTTGTAAAGGAGGGGTCAGTAGAAGGAGTGAATACTGACGTCACAAAAAGCCGCGCTGGTATTGGTCAAAGCAGCGGGCGTGTATCGAGAGTAGTTTGTAAAGGGAGGGTCAGTCAAAGGAGTAAAAACTGACGTCACAAAAGGCCGCGCTGGCATTGGTCAGATAGCGGGTGTGAACAGAGCTCCGATTGGTTAACTGGAGTGAGTCGCGCAGACATTGGTTGAGACTGTAGTTACGTAGGGAGCTGTGATTGGTTGGTTGGTGCGAGTCGCGCTGGTATAGGACAGGATTTAACGAATAGGGAAGAGAGAAAAACGGAGAAATTTTGCTTGAGTTATTGTTGAGAAAAACACATTAGTAAAGAAGAGTTTTGAGAATGGGTTTGCTAAAAACAATAAAGAAATTCTTTAAGAAAGATAAACAAATTGTGACTAGAGAGGGAATTCCAATTTCACCTCCAAGAACACCTGCCTCTTATATGATGATGGAGCGAGGGTACCATACGTGTGTTTGGTTAGAAAACTGGATGAAATATACGAAGGACGATGGAATGTTAGCTTTTCCTGAGTTTGGTACATTCAATGTGAGAATTTTACAGAATTTGAGAAATAAGATGAACTCGCTAGAATTAAATCCTAGACTTACCCAGTATGAAGCGTTGGAAGAATGGGAAGTAGAAGCTTTTGAGCGAGAAAAAGATAGAAGTGGTAGAAGATTCAGAGGTTTTATGCCTAGATATCCATTTGAGAGGCGAGAAGATCAGATGAAAAGATGGAGAAGAGCTGTAGTGACCGAGGGTCTATATCCAGTATTGACAGCAGGGAGTCAGACAGGTACTAAGTGTAAAGAGAAAAAGAAAAATATAGAAACGTCTGGAGAGGGCTTGGATGAAACTGATGATGAATTGTTAGAAGAAATTATGACTAAAAGACCTCCGCCATATGAAGAAAATTCAGGAGAGATGATTCCAAGTGCCCCACAAATGGTAACCCCATTAACTCCCCAGGTTACCGAAATAGCTAGAATAGTGTGAGAAAATGAAGTGAGTTTGTTAAATAAGGCTAGAATGGAACAGGTACAGAAACTAAATCAGTTACATTTTTTTTTAAAACATCTTTTTATTAGACAAGTGTCAGCATCAGAATGCGATTTAGCATAATCAATGGTTAAAATACAAAAGTCTCATCATCCAGCACGAGCATTGACAGATGATTATTTGGAAACGGTCAATAGAATACGTGGATACTTCCCCTCCTTTTACCCCCCACCTGCCTCCCCCTCCCCTCCTAGCTGTCGGGCACCCCCCAATTCCCCCTGTACGTTTCCCACCCTTGCCAAACTTTCTCCCATTTTTTGGGGCAGCCTCGACTCTCATAGATCGTCTTTTCCGCAGCAGAGCACCAGTCCAAGTCTCTCTTCCATTGTGACACTTTCGGCGGTTGAACAGCCCCCCATGCCCCCGCAATATTTCTCTTGGCTACCATTGCAGCCACCATTAGCCAGATTCTGTGGTATTTGGGCCACGCCTGTTCCCCAGAGACGCATAATACATGCCACCTGGCATCTAGAGGGACCTCCTGCTCAATCACTTCTGACATAATCCGAGTCACCTTCCCCCAATATCTTTGAATAACCGGGCATTCTCACAGAATATGGAAGAAGGTACCCCTCTGCGTACATCCCCTCTGACATTCCTCTGTTGGTATACGTCCCACCTTGAACATTAGCGTGCTGGTGTAGTATGACCTATGCAGGATCCTCAGTTGGACCAGTCTAAATCTTGCCCGGATCGCCACCTCCCGAGGACTCTGCACCGCCTCCGCCCAATCGTCGTCTTCTAGCAAGCCCACGTCGGACTCCCACGCCTCCCACGTCTTAGTGAGTAGATCCGGGGAATTGTTCATTATCTTCCTGTATGTGCATGACAGAGCTTTCTCTGGAATTGGGTCTAATACTAATCTGTCCTCTAACGGGCTATATTCAGGGATCTGCTCCTCTTCTTTGAGGTGTCTACCCAGCGCATGCTTCAGTTGCAGATATCTATAGTGTTCTGTGTGCTCTAACTGATATTCTTTCTGTAATTCTGGGAATGATAGCATTGCCTGCCTCCTCGACACACCTCCTAGGCGTATAATCTCTATCAATTTCCACTTAGAGAAGCCCCGTAGCCCACCAATCTCTCGGAGCATTTCACTGCTCCATAGAGGGGTCTGTTCCGTCAGGCGGTTGGCCCAACCAAGGAATCGATTGGCCCTCGACCACACATTCAATACTATCTATGTATGTGGGGGCATGCTGCCTCGCCTCCCTCGCCCGTATAGTGCCCCTAAATAGCCAGTGGTCCCCATTGCCCAGTGATCCACCCTGTACGCCGGGTCATTTCTATCCTCGAATACCCAAGCATTAATGACCATTAGGTGAGAGGCCCAATAATACTTTTGTAGATCTGGAATGGCTAATCCACCCCTCATATACTCCCTTTTGCAGCTTAGCCAGTGCAATCCACGCTCCCTTGCCATCCCACAACAGCGTTCTCAGTTCACTATCTACCTCCTGAAAGAACTTGTCCGGTATTTGACAGGGGGTGTTTTGTAGGGCGTAGAGTATTCGCGGTAGGGACATCATTTTGAAGAGGACTGCTTGTCCCATCAGGGATATCGGTAGCGACCTCCAATGAGCTACGTCTCTCCTCAAACGCTCCAGCTGTGGCTGTAGATTCCCCGCCAGGAATGCTGAATCTGTTTTTGCTATTTGTATTCCCAGATACTTAAAACTATCTTTAATCTGCAATTCAGAATCTGAGCCCAGCAGCGGCGGTGGCCCGTTTGATAACATGTAGAGGAGAGACTTATCCCAATTGATCTTATATCCAGAGTACCCCTCAAAGAGCTGAAAGATCTGCAGTAGTCGGTTGATTGTAAACCGGGGTCTCATTGCATACAAGAGGACATCATCGGCATATAACGATATCCTCTCTTCCCACTGATCACCCCCGTAGATGCCCGATATCACCGGGTCCCCCCTCACCCATGCTGCAAGTGGTTCGAGCACCAGTGCGAATAAAATCGTCGATAGAGGACAACCTTGCCTCGTACCCTTCTGGAGAGCAAAAGAACGGGACACCGACCCATTAACTCGAACTCTGGCCAGGGGCTGTGTATACAGCAACTCGACCCATGAACGAAATTGAGGGCCAAAACCAAACCGTTGTAGGACTTCGAATAGATAATGCCACTCTATACTATCAAACGCCATGCGAGCGTCCAGAGACAGTAACGCTGCCTCCAGCCCCGGGTTGGTCTTTACCAAGTGCATCACACCAAAAAGCCGACAAAGATTGAGCCTGGTGCTTCGGTGAGGCATGAAGCCCAATTGATCTGGGTGTATCAGTGTCGTGATTGGCGCCACTAGTCTGTTCACCAGGACCTTAGCCAATATTTTAACCTCTAAGTTTAGCAAGGATATCGGCCGGTACGAACTACACTGGTCCGCCGGCTTACCTGTCTTGGGAATTACCACAATAGTTGCCGTCCTCTGGTCAAGCGGCAAGTACCCCAGTTCCCTCGCCTCGTTAAACATAGCTAAGAGATATGGGGCCACGGTATTGGCCGTACACTTAAAGAGTTCTGCCGGCAGACCATTTGGTCCCGGCGCCTTCCCTGCCTGCAGGTCTTGTATGGCACCTACTATTTCTTCCGTCGTTATGTCCCGCTCAATATTTTCCCTGTCTTCCTCTGACAGCACTGGCAGTCGCATTTCCTCCAGCAGCTCACGGCAGTCTGTGGCAGTCCTAACAGGATGCGTCTCATATACTTCCTCATAGTAATCGGCAAATACTCGCGCCAGGTCCTCCCCCGCGGAGTGCGCCGCCATCTAAATCAGTTAAATTTGAATACAGAATCTTTGCCGGTACCAGTGACAATTGGTCCAGTGGTTCCATTATTTGGAGAAAATATTTCTCCAGTAGCAGGGAGTTCAGCAGGTCCCTCTCCAAAAGAATTAACTAATTGGATAAAAGAAATGACCAAGCCAAAAGCTCAACCACAGAGTATAAATGTGAGTCAATTGAAAGTAGATTTAGAAGAGATGATTATTGGAACAGTAAGTCCAGATAGATTAGGGACTTATAGTGAGGAAGAGTTGCTGTTTTTGTGTAAAAGTATTACTTGGAGAGCGAAGAATCTTCATGAGAAACTATCAGAAGTTGCTAGTGAGGTTGGTGTAGATATAGAGAAGTCGAAGGTGTTGCAGAAAACGTACAGAATGGCTTTTACTGACAAGGATTTAGAGAGTTTGAATATGTCAGGAAAAAGATTGCAGATAAAAGAATTAATGAATATACTGAAGAAATGGGGAAATATAGAACGATGGAGGAGTAAGTGGATGAAAAAGAAGGAAGAAACTACTGGTAAGGGAACTTCCATGTTTCCATTAAAGGAAACCGAGCAAGTTGAAAGGGCATGTCCGATGAGAGATGTTCCAGGTGGTGGATATGTTCACGTACCTTGGACTAGACAAGACATATTATCATTCACCAATGATTTTCCCAGATTGCGAGAGAAGCCAGTTGAATGGTACAAGCAAGTAGATAGATTTGTAAAAGTTTCAAAGATGTTGTTGAAAGACTTAGATGGTCTTTTCGAAATAGTGGTTCCAGCTGACTTGTGGACAGAATGTAAAATTACTGTTGACTGGCCTAAGGATGAATATCCCAGGGATGCAAGAACAGGTGCACCATCTGAAGAGGTGATGAAAAAGTACCATCAAGTCATTACTTTCTTGAAAGGGAAGATTTCTCCTAAAGAAACAGATTAGGTTAAGATTGACAGGACGACCCAAGAGCCTAAAGAGTCAGTGCATGCATATTATGAGAGACTGTTACAAGTGTTTAAGCAGTACAGTGGGTTTGAAAATATTGGAGACAAAGATATGGGACATTTTGTGTATCGGTTCGTATATGGATTGAAACCAGAGATTAGTGCAATGATACAGCAGCATATGCTCTGCTCGCTGAGTAAATCAATAGATGAGATTTTGAGGTATGCAAAGTACTGTAGTGATGACATTGATTCAAGGCTTAAAAAGTTGAAAGAGAAAATGATGTGGGCCCAAGTGAAGATGGCAGAACAGCAACAGGAAAATAGTAATGGGCAACAAAGTCAAAATCAGACTGGTCAGGTAAACAGTGGAGGTAAAGAAAAATTTAAATTGAGTAAGACATTTCCTTCTCATGCGTGCGGAAAATTTGGACATTGGAAGAATGAGTGTAGATCTGGTCAAAAGGGTAATGAAGTAAATCAAAATTTAAATCCACAGATGCAGAATGAGGTAGTTACACCACAGTTACAGGTGCTACAACCTCCTATACCCCGTAGTGTGAATGCTCATATGCAGATGTACAGTGCAAGTACTGGATTCCATGGAGAAGAGCAGTTTGGTAAGAATCCACTGGTTTCGCAATATTTGATGCAGTGTAATGAGAGTGATTCGGATTCGCCTCAATGACGGTGCCTGAGGGGGGAGGAAGAGTGCGTTCTTGGCGCATCTTTAGAGGTAGATCAGTCAGGTCCATTTGTTGATGGAAAGGTAGAAGGTAAAGATATCACCTTCTTGTTGGACACTGGTGCTATCTACTGTGAGAGCAGCAGAAATTCCAAACCTACCCCTCTCGGGAGAAACTATCCAAGTTGTAGGCGTTGCAAATGAACTCCTGTCACAGCCCCGATAGAAGTTCATATTGGAAATTTCAAAGACATGCATCGGTTTGTGGTATGTGATTCCAGTCCCGTTAATCTCTTGGCAGAGATTTATTGTGCAAAGTGAATTGCACCATTTATTGTACACCGGATGGTGTTGCTTTTATGACACCTGATGAGGATGTTGAGTACAAAGTAATGATGGCCCAGAGAGAATCAGAAGTGAGCGAATTATATTCACTCTTCACTGAGGAGGACTTGCCTGAAGAATTAAAAGGTACAGGGAAATCAGATGTGTGGGATTTCACAGGAAAGGAGATTGGGTTAATGACAAATGTAGATCCAATTCAAATTACAGTAAAAAATGGTGCTACATATCCAAATACCCCACAATACAAAAGTCCAGAAGTAATTGCAGGAGTCACATCTGCGATAGACCAAATGATTGAACTGGGAATTTTATAAGAAATAATGAGCAGTCCCTGTAATTCGCCCATTATTGGAATCAAAAAGCCTAATGGTAAATATAGAATAGTACAAGATTTGAGAAAGGTGAATAAAATTGTAGTGCCATGTTGTCCAATAGTGCCAAATCCAGCAATAATTCTTTACCAAATTCCCTGCGATGCGTTATTGATTTGTGTCAGGCATTTTTCTCCATTCCTTTGCACCCGGAAAGTCAATATTTATTTGCATTCCGGTTTGGAAACAGTGTCTTGGCATGGTGCAGAGTTCCTCCAGGGTACACTGAGAGTCCTTCGATCTTTAATCAGATCTTGAAAAAATGTTTGGAGACTTTGGTCATGCCTGGAAACTCTGTTTTGGTTCAGTATATTGTTGACCTACTGGTGGCATCAAAAACACGAGAAGCATGTGTAACAGACACAATTGCTTTAAATGTCCAGCATTTGTAAAGCGCGAACAATTACCCGAAGGTGTCAAGGCGCTGGGGGCCGTCGGGAAGATTAAGCAAGCTATTGCCCAGAGTCACATGGTGCTGGGCTGATCTGCCGCCGGTGCCGGGGATCGAACCGTGAGCCCCCGGGTTCCGGAGTCAGTCGCACTGACCGCTGCGCCACACCTCTTCCACAATTAATGAACCATTTAGCAGAAGGAGGACATAAAGTATCACCATCTAAATTGCAGTACTGTAGACAGGAAGTTCAATATTTAGGTCACAAGATTGAAAAGGGGGTCAGAAAGGTGACGCCAGAGAGAATCAGTGTGATCAAGAAAATTAATCCACCCAGAAATCAAAAGGAAGTGCGAATGTTTTTGGGAATGGTTGGATATTGCAGACAGTGGATTTGTGGTTTCTCATTGATTGCAAAACCTCTACAGGGGTGACACGAAAGCATGTGAAAGATCCAATCGTGTTGGATGAAGAGAGTATGGAATCCTTTTCAAGGTTGCGAAACAGTCTTTGTCAAGCAACTGCTTTGGGAATGCCAGATTACTCTAAAGAATTTGCATTATACTGTTGTGAAAGAGATGGATGTGCACTGGCAGTTTTAACTCAGAAACACGGAATGGCACGACGTCCAGTTGCATATTTTTCTGCCACCCTAGATTCAGTGGCTGCAGCATTACCAGGCTGTTTAAAAGCAGTAGCCGCCACTTGTGTAAGTTTGGAACAAAGTGAAGCAATTGTGATGGGTTATCCTGTAAAAGTATTTGTACCACATTCTGTTGAGATCCTTTTAACTCGCACCCGGACTCAACATATGACCTCTAGTCGGCTGACTAAATATGAGAGAGTGATTCTAGGTGCTGAAAATGTGACAGTGGTGAGGAGCAGTACTGTAAACCCAGCTACATTGTTGCCAGATTCAAGATGTGAGGAGGTGAAAGAAGAAGCAGAACATGATTGTCTGGAAGTGACAGAGATTTGTACTAAGCCCCGTCCCGATATAGAGGATGAACCATTGGAAAAGTCAGATTGTGAATTGTTCGTGGATGGATCATGTTTAAAAAATGAAAGGGGTGAATTATGTGCTGGTTATGCTGTCTGCACCTTATCAGGAGCACTAGAAGCATCTTGTTTGAATGGGGTAAACTCCGCCCAAGTCGCAGAATTGATTGCTCTGGATAGAGCATGTAAATTGGCAAAAGGTCTAAAAGTAACCATCTACTCGTTAGTCAGTACGGATTTGGTGTCGTACATGACTTCGGACAGCTATGGATGCAAAGAGGATTTTTGACTTCCTAGGGTTCCCCAATTCGGAATGGAAAAACTGTAAAGGAATTATTGGATGCTTTGCAGTTACCAAAAAGAATTGCAGTTGTAAATGTGCAGCACATCAATCAGGAGATGATGATGTGACAAAGGGGTAATAGATACGCGGATCAATTAGAGCGTTACTGTGCACAAAATACAGTGGCCATAAAATACCGAATGCCACCTTATGTTCACAACCACATTTGAGACTTGGGATGAGGTAAGGCAAATGCAGGAAGAAGTCAGTGATGAGGAAAAGGAAGAGTGGAGTAAAACAGGATGCAGGAAAATGCAGAAGATGAGGTATGGGTCTATTATGATGGAAGACCAGTATTACCAGATTCTTTACTTTCTCACATGGCCAGGATGTACCATGGACTCACACATATTGGAAGAGATGCAATGGTAAGACTGTTCAAGCAGACATGGTATAATCCAAAGTTCAGGGCCATCGCAGAAAGTTTATGTCAAAGGTGTGCCATATGCCAAAAACAAAATCCAGGAAGAAAAACAGTTGTGAATTGGGGTGTAATTGGGAAAGCAGGAGGTCCTTTTACCAGACTTCAGATAGATTTTGTTGAATTACCACCATGTAATGGGCTAAAATACATTCTTGTCATTGTCTGTTTGTTTTCTCGCTGGGTAGAGGCATATCCAACGAGAAGGAATGATAGCCTTACTGTGGCAAAGCTGTTGTTGAGAGAACTGATTCCTAGGTTTGGTTTTCCAGTCACTTTGGTATCAGATAGGGGATTGCACTTCAATAATGAAATAATTCGGATGATTTGTGCAGCATTACAAATTGAGCAGAAGCTGCATTGTGCCTATCGACCAGAAGCATCTGGAATTGTTGAACAGATAAATGGCACAATAAAGTCTAGATTAGGGAAGGTATGTGCATCCACAACACTGAAGTGGCCTGATGCTTTACCCCTTGTATTGATGAGTCTTAGAAGTATTCCTGACAAAAAGACTGGATTGAGTCCCCATGAAGTGTTGATGGGAAGAGCCATGAGACAAGCATACATACCTGCGAACAAACTGATGAATATGTCTGATGATCGTGTGCTAGATTATTGCAAAGGACTGGCTGACCTGGTGCGTTCTGTGTCCCGCCAGGTTGGAGGAGATGCCACAACGACACAGCGGAGCCAAGCACACGATTTGAATCCTGGTGAGTGGGTACTAGTCAAGAAGCACGTGAGGAAAACATGCCTAGAACCCCTTTGGAGCGGCCCTTACCAGATCATATTGGTGACGACCACAGCAATAAAGTGTTTTGGCTTGCCAAATTGGATACATGCAAGCCATACCCGCCTAGTCCCAAGTCCAATTGAAAGACCTGAAGTACAGCAACTGGTAAATCAAAATCGAGAACCACAGCTGAAGTGTGCGAAGCTGAAGAGTCTGGTGTGACAGATTCTAATGAACATTTTGACGATGAACAGCCAAGCACAAGTCAAATAAATTGGGCACCAGATACTGGGATTGAAGAGACTGCTGTTGAGTCAGAAAGAGGTGAGGCTGCCGTTGAGCCAGAAGAAAGACAAACGGCTGTTGAGCCAGAAATTGGACCAGAAGAGAACGAAAACACCAATGAGCTAGAAGAAGGTGAACTCATTGATGAATCAGAAGCAAGTGTTGAACCTACAGAAACAGAAATACAAGGGAACAGTGAGGGACAGACAGAAAGAAGATTAAATAAAAGAAATGGTGAATCAAACACAGAAGGTGAAAAAGTAGTACAGAGAAAAAGACCTAGAAAAGGAGACATTTGGTCAAGTGGAGCAAGAAGACTAAAGTACAGAATAGTAAAGAGAAGATTGGGGAAAAGACCAGAGCAAAGTAATGAAGTCTCAAGCCAAACAGAATCAGAAAACACAAAAAGAGAAGTAACGCTATATAAAACTTTATAAATAAACCCGAAAATCAAAAAGAACAAGAATTCCATACAGAGAGTACAAAGCTCCTGAATGGACCTACGTCATACTAGAAGAGTTTGAAAGTTTAGGTCTAAGTGAAGAACACAACAGTAGTGATACTGAAAAAGAAGATGAGAACAAACTGAGACCACCTTAAAAGGAACTGTAAAGAGATTAAGGAGAAAAATTGTCAGATGAATTGAATAAAAAAACTTACGAAAGACCAAAAGACTGAAAGGAAGAAATTCATTAAGTGTAGGATTACACAAAAATCTATTTTTTAGAAATTTAATTTTTTTTTAAGACTAAAGGGATTGTTAGATTTTTGTATTTTTCTTTTGTAGTACATCAAAATGGCAGACGTAGAAGTGACTGAACAACCAAATTCTAGTCTAAAACGTAGATGTATTAAAACCTGCTTATGTAGTATTTTTCTATTAACGCTTATATGGATCCTGTTAATTGTTGTCATACCTATTTTTAGTGTAAATAACATTGGAAATAATACTAATGATGTGTCAATTGAAGGAATGAAAGATGTTTCTAAAACCCCTATGAATACTAATATAGAAAAAATGAATGGAAAGTATTCTCCATCATGATAAATCAATTAGTGATTTTTCGTTAAATGTTTTTACCAAGTTGTTATATGAGTATACTAATACTATGAATGTGAGTGATTGTTATGTCTGTATGAAATTACCTTTGTCTGTCTCTGAAGGAATAACATACCACCACCTTTCTTTAACCTATGGAGTGTCATGTAGTGTACTCAGGAGCCTATTTTATGTGACTGGTAAGCTGGATTATCAATATACTGATATAGATTTAGTATTTTCAGAAATACCAATTGTAAGGGAATTAAATAAAGTAGTAAGTGCTAAAAATGCACGCTGTATGGGAGAGTTCTTCCATATTACTAAAACCTTACATGTAGATTATGCCTACAAAAATAATTTAACCTGTCACTTACATTTTGAAGAGAGATTGTTCTTAGATATGGTAGAAAATAGAAGAGCAAGTTTCTAGAAGAAAGCTGATGAACAAATATCACAGGCACCACCTTGGGCATTTAGAGAAGGAAATTATGAGAAGGGAGGGACATATGCTGCGATGTCCCTGGACTGGTCACAAAAGGGGAAACTATGTTTGTATAGATCAAGGACTAACTATAATAATTATTACATTGGCACTAGTGAATGCGAGCATACTTTCCAAATTACTGGAGGATGGGGATTAAAGGGTGGAACTGACCCAGTTTTCCCGGGAATATATTATGTGTGTGTAAAAAGGCCTATTATAGGCTACCAGCATGTTGGTACGTGTGGCGGGGCCGTAGGAACGGGACGGAAACCAAGTCGGGGTAATGCGGGTTTTATTGCACTTAATACACGCCTCCTCCAGTCTCACAGGAATAAGAGGGGTTTGGTCAGTCTTGCGGCTTGAGGTCTGTCCTCTTCGGGGCTCCGTCCGATCTTCCTCCCAGCGTCGGGGTTGTCGGCTTCCTGGGGGCTCTGTGGTGTTGTAGGGAAAAGAGGAAAGGAGAGTGGGTGTAAGGGTATGGCTGACAACAAAATCACGGGGAGGGAAGTGAAGGGACACCACACATCGTGATACGTATTTATGTGAAAGTGATGGTGTGCAGGGTGGGGTGAAGATGGGTAGAACAGAGAGGGACCCGGCTATTAAACCGTACGCCTATCCCTCCTCCCGACCCAGCCCGTAAATCGCTCCCAGACCTTAGAAAGCCACGCTCCTCCTGGAGCGTGGCTTGGCGAATCACGGTGCCGTTGGCCTCCTGGCACTCCCGGGGCTCCCGATGGTCTGGCCATGCTGTTTGGACTCTCCTCTGTCGCTTCTTTTCCTCCGTAATACACCACGCTCTGCTCACCGACGCCTTCCTCCTCTCCGGTGTTAGCACACACCGACTTCCTGGAATCACCTCTCCTTTATCACGCTGAACGCCGTGACGTCATCCGGGGGCGGAGTCTCGTAGTGAGGGATTCCCCAGTTAAAGGAGCCCTCTCCGTATTCCTCTGAGGTGTCCAGCAGTGGGAGGGACGGTGAACTCCACTCGTCCTGTTGGGGAGAGACAAGAGGGGGAGAGAGGGATGTTGCAGTCCACCAGTCCACATCATTGGGGCATCCCTCTGCCGTCGACCCCACCTTGTCACACACACCCCCCCTGGGATTCTCCCGATCGGGGAGAGGGAACACCCTGGAGAGGTAGTCTGCGCTCCCATTGTCTTTCCCCTTTTGATGCCGCACTTCAAATGCAAAAGGCTGCAGGGCCAAAACCCAGCGCAGTACTCTGGGGTTTTGCGACTTATTCCTACACATCCATTGTAAGGGGGCATGGTCAGTGTACAGAGTGAATGGACGGCCCTCAAGATAGTACCTGAGCTTATCTATTGCCCACTTCACCGCTAGGCACTCTTTCTCAATTGTTGGGTATTTTATCTTTCTTGGGAACAGCTTCCGGCTTATATACAGGATGGGATGCTCCACCCCCTCGTCTGTGATTTGGGACAGTACAGCCCCAACCCATAATTGGAGGCATCCGTGTGGAGTATAAATGGTTTGTTGAAGTCAAGGGAAGACAATACCGGTGTAGTTGTGATGGTCCTCTTAAGGGTTTGGAATGCCTCTACCATCTCTTTCGTGGGTTGGAGTAACTGCTGCGGCTTGACGTCTTTACGGAGGACGTCGGTAAGGGGGGCTGCCACTTTGGAGAATTGGGGTACAAACAGTCGATAATACCCCAGTAGGCCTAAAAAGGCCCACAGGTCCCGTTTATTAGCGGGAAAGGGTGTTTCGGCTATAGCCCGTACTTTTTCGGTCTGGGTGCTATCACGCCGTGACCCAGAACGTACCCCAGGTATTTTACCGTCTGATATGCTGCCCTGGACTTCCTGGAGGTGATATGAAGGCCTGCTTGTTTCAGGGCTTGGAGGATTGTCTTGATGTGTTTTAGGTGTTCCTCCCAGGACCCGCTAAATATCACTATGTCGTCCAAGTAGGCTGAACAGAAGGGGTGGTAGTTATGGAGCACCGTGTTCATTAGTCGCTGGAACGTAGCCGGTGCTCCGTGTAGCCCGAAGGGCAGGACATTGAACTCGTAAAGTCCCTCAGCAGTAGAAATCGCGGTCTTCTTACGGTCTTCCTCCCTCAGGGGTACCTGCCAGTATCCTTTAGTCAAGTCCAGCGTGGTTATATACCTAGCATCCCCCAGCTTCTCAATAAGTTCGTCGATTCGCGGGATAGGGTAGGTGTCGAAGGCAGAGATGGCGTTCAAGGCCCTGAAGTCCATACAAAAGCGCGTTGAGCCGTCAGGCTTCGGTACCATCACTATCGGTGAGGACCAGTCACTCACCGAAGGACGTATTACCCCCAGTCTTAACATGTCTTGTATCTCCTTCTTGACCGCCGCCCTTTTCGCCGCCGGTATCCGATATGGTCGCTGTTTTACCGTTTTCCCTGGCGGAGTCACTATGCGGTGTTCGGCGAGGGTCGTCCGACCAGGGATGTCTGAGAAGAGGGGCAAGAACGGAAGCAGAGTTTTGTGTAGTTCGGTTCTTGCCTCTTCCGGGAGATCCTCGTTGACCACGAGTCTATCGAGAGTGGTTCCTTCCACCGCAGTTGTAGGCAGGGTTAGCTGTGCTGTTTTTGGTAAGGGTCCCAGCCACTTCTTCAACAGGTTTATGTGGTAGGTTTGCTTCAGTCTCTGAGTTATCTGGACTTGGTAGGTCGTTTTTACGACGACTCCGACGACCTTGTAGGGGCTGAGCCATTCACTCTGGAACTTTCTCGTCGAAGAGGGGAGCAACACCAGGACCCAATCTCCTACGGACAACCTTCTCCACTTCTTCCCTCGATCATAACAGGCTTTCTGTCTTTCTTTACTCCTTTCAAGATGGGTGTAGGCTAGGTCTCTCAGTTTCCATATCTTGGACTTCAACTGCTGTGTGTATTCCAACACGCCTTTGTTCTCTTCTTCCACTTCTCGCTCCCACGCTTCCTTTGTCATTTCCAGCAACGACCTGGGCTGTTGGCCATATAAGAGCTCGAAAGAAGGACATCCCAGACTGCTTTGGATTTGGGCTCTAATTACGTAGAGCGCCAAGGGTAGCAGACGGTCCCACTCCTTGCCTTCAATGGCGAGCATCTTCTTCAGGGTGGTCTTGAGCGTTCTGTTGTACCTCTCCACGAGGCCATCCGTTTGGAGGTGGTAAACGGAGGTTCTTATGTGGCGTAGATCCAAAGTGCGACAGACCTCCTTCATCAGACGTGACATGAAAGGTGTTCCCTGGTCCGTAAGTATTTCCCGCGGGAACCCCACCCTCGAAAAGAGCTCCAACAGTTTGTCTGCAATGTTTCTGGAGGTTGGGGCTCTGAGTGGAAAGGCTTCCGGAAACCTCGTCGCATAGTCCACTATTACCAGGGCGTATTGGTTGCCTTTTTGCGTCTGGGGTAGGGGTCCGATCAGGTCCATCCCGATCCTCTCAAACGGGTTTCCCACCAATGGTAACGGCTGTAGGGGAACTGTGGGTGGTCGTTGGGTGTTTTTCTTCTGACACTCCTCACAAGTTTGGCAATGGGTCTTAATATCCTTATAGACCCCGGGCCAAAAGAAGTGTCGCAATACGGTTTGAGTCGTCTTCTCTGCACCCGAATGTCCCGCGGTGAGGGGAGAGTGGGAGAAGAAGAGTATTTGTTCCCTTGAATGCCACCGGCACTAGCAGCTGTTCTGGATCTTCTGCATTGCCTTTTCGGTACAACAGACCGTCCTTGATCAGGAAGTGGGGAAAGGTTGGTGACGGGTTGTCCTTATTGACATGAGCGGCTTCCCATGCGTTAAACAGGGTGGCGTCATTGACCTAAGCAAATCGAAAACTCCTGTCCAACAACCAGGGTTCAGGGGTCGTGAGGGCAGTATCAAGTGGTTGGCAACCCCCTTTTTGAACTGTATGGTACCCCCCCCTTGTACGCTATGGTGAAATGACCTCAGGAAGTCAGGGTTGTCTGTTCCCAACAGTAGCTCTTCGGGTAGTCCCTCTACCACCCCCACCCGGACAGGACAAGGAGTCCCGTTTGGGGGAGTGAGCATAATAGAGGCGAGAGGATAGGGTTGCACATCCCTGTGGACACACCTAATGTGCACAATGGTGTCAGGAACATACTGGGAGGGTGTTATGAGGTGTCTTTGTACTACTGACTACCTACATCCTGAATCTAAGAGAGCTCTCACTCTCCTTCCATTCACCTGTACACTCACGTAAAATGCTGTCCCCATCTCGGCTGTGTATAGGATGGTCTTTGGGAGATAACCCACTTCCATCGGTTCTTCGGTGGATCTACGTTTGGGGCACAGGCGGGCTATGTGGCCCCAGTCACCACAGTCGAAACACTGCGGTCCTCGGTATGATGGTATGGCCATTCTGCTGGGCTTGGGCCGTGGTGCTTCTACCACCACTCGCAGTTTCTTTTCTGTTTTCACGGGGTTGAGCCTAGTGGGTTTCTCGCTGTCCCACACTGGATTGCGGGGTTGGGCTCGGGAAAACGTCGTGGCCATTTCAATGGCCAATTCTGGGGTGAGGTGGGGGTGTTGTTTTAGCCACCTCTGTGTACCGTATGGTAGTGCCTCAAGGAATTGCTCATTATCTCTTCTTTAGTGCTTGTGGCCGGTCTCAGCCATTTGTCGGCTGCCATTTTGAGTCGAAAAAATAGGGTTTTGGGGTTCTCCCCCGGCAGGCCCTTCTCCCTCCTGAATCGGACCCGGTAGGCCTCGGCTTCCAGGCCGAGGTGGTCCAGTAGCACATCCTTTATTTCATGGTAGGGGGTGTCCCTGTTTGGGTTGGCCACCTGGTAAGCTGACTGGGCTTCCCCAGTCAGCAGGGGAGCCAAAAAGAAGGGCCATTTGTCCACAGGCCAGCCACAGGCTCTGGCGACACGTTCAAAATTCAACAGAAATGCATCCGGGTCCTCCCCGGCCACGTATTTTTGCAGGGAGACACCCGAGGGTCCATGTGACGTGCTTCTATCGTCTCGTTGAGGGGGCACAATGGGCTCCTTCATGAGTTTCTGCAGTCCGTCCATTTGGGCGGCTATGGTGTTCTTAAACACGTCTCGGTCGACCTGGGCCGATGTCATCTGCCTTTCCACGGCCCATTACAATTTCTCTTGGCCTTTTACGAGATGCTGGATGAGCGCGTCCATCATGGGATTACTGATGGACTGTGTTGGTAATCCCACTTCTGACACCAACTGTGGCGGGGCCGTAGGAACGGGACGGAAACCAAGTCGGGGTAATGCGGGTTTTATTGCACTTAATACACGCCTCCTCCTGGAAGCCAGTCTCACAGGAATAAGAGGGGTTTGGTCAGTCTTGCGGCTTGAGGTCTGTCCTCTTCGGGGCTCCGTCCGATCTTCCTCCCAGCGACGGGGTTGTCGGCTTCCTGGGGGCTCTGTGGTGTTGTAGGGAAAAGAGGAAAGGAGAGTGGGTGTAAGGGTATGGCTGACAACAAAATCACGGGGAGGGAAGTGAAGGGACACCACACATCGTGATACGTATTTATGTGAAAGTGATGGTGTGCAGGGTGGGGTGAAGATGGGTAGAACAGAGAGGGACCCGGCTATTAAACCGTACGCCTATCCCTCCTCCCGACCCAGCCCGTGAATCGCTCCCGTACCTTAGAAAGCCACGTCCCTCCTGGAGAGTGGCTCGGCGAATCACGGTGCCGTTGGCCTCCTGGCACTCCCGGGGCTCCCGATGGTCTGGCCACGCTGTTTGGACTCTCCTCCGTCGCTTCTTTTCCTCCGTAATACACCACGCTCTGCTCACCGACGCCTTCCTCCTCTCCGGTGTTAGCACACACCGACTTCCTGGAATCACGTCTCCTTATCACGCTGAACGCCGTGACGTCATCCGGGGGCGGAGTCTCGTAGTGAGGGATTCCCCAGTTAAAGGAGCCCTCTCCATATTCCTCTGAGGTGTCCAGCAGTGGGAGGGACGTTGAACTCCACTCGTCCTGTTGGGGAGAGACAAGAGGGGGAGAGAGGGATGTTGCAGTCCACCAGTCCACATCATTGGGGCATCCCTCTGCCGTCGACCCCACCTTGTCACAGTACGGAAGCTGTTATTTTGGGATTGTTTTCCCAAAGGTCTACCCTAAAGACCGTGAGGACAATAGTGTCAATGAAATAAAACAAGGACTAATACGAAGTAAAAGAGCAAGTTTTTCAGAAATAGTGGGTTATTTCTTTGGTGCACTGATGCCCTCAGTTGGAGTTGTTTTAAATTCACACAAAATTTGTAAATTATCCACAGTGGTTGATTGTTTATCAACAGATACTGCTGGTGGTTTCTTGATGATTGATACCGAAATGGTGGCAATCAGATCAATGGTTTTGCAAAATCGACTTGCCCTTGATATTCTTTTGGCAAAAGAGGGTGGAGTCTGTGGCATGGTGAAAATTCAACACTGCTGTACCTATATCCCGGATAAAAGTTAAGGGATAGAAGGATATATTAGAAATATTACAAAATTACATAATGATTTAACCCAACTGGAGGTTGATAGTGTTTGGGAGAGACTTGGTAGGAGTTTATCTGCGGTAAGTAAATGGTTTTCTACCTTAGGAAGTAGTTTATTAGGAAAAATAATAATGCCAATTCTTTCTGTAGCAATAGTAGCTCTAGTAATATTAATAGCGTATAAGTATTGTAAATGTATAAGAGAAAGAAAAGATGCAAAAGACAAAAAGAATAAAAGAAAAGGGAGAAAGAGAAAAAGAGAAGAAATCGAGTTAGAAAAAATAAAGGGAGAATACTATGATATGATGAAAGAGTTAGATGAGAGTGCCATAAAAGAAGAGAAAGAAAGTAAATTCTAGACAAAATGAAAGGTGGCACTCGGTATGGTGAGTATTTATGATGGCTCCTAAATGCCATCAGAGGGGGGATTGATGGAGCAGGATTTCGCGAAAGAAACCTGCTCAACCGAACACCCCTATAATACGGACTAACAGTAAGTAGTGTTAAAACAACTAATGTGCACATTTACATTACACGTGGGAAGCTATGCTTTACAAAATGCATGAACTAACCAGAATTAATGCGTAAATAACCGGAAATGTAATAATCTTGTGTTTTGAACGAATCTAGGAGGTTTGCATGGCAAAGCCGCACGTGTATTGGTAAAAAGCATAGTGAGTGTTGCTTTAAACTAATAAAAAAATGCAGCTTTCCTACTAATGCTATGCTAGGCTAACCGTTAATATGAATTAAAACTAAAATGGGTGGTAAACCGTGAAAATTGCATTGTCACATAATTAATAAATGTTTGTTTACCTGTTCTTTTAGTAATGGACGAGTCCTCCATGTTTTTAAATTGGTCTAACCAAGGGAGGGGTGGAATTAGGAGCGAGTATGAACCATGTGACCACGTGACTGAACTGCTGTGCAAAACTGAAAAGGCCTGACCTGGTAAAGGACATAACATTGAAAGGCAGCCAAAGCGAGTGTCATCGTGGGAACGGAACCTGTTGTTGTTAAATTTATTAAAATGTACAATAAATTGTTGCATGTGTGCTCATGAGAAAGAAGAGGTATTGATGACTGTATAAAAAAATGTTTAGAACAATGGTGTAGTCAAAAGTAGATGATTTCATAGTGGGGTGACTCTCCACCCCTAGAACCCAACCAATCCCTTAGCTAGAAAATGTGAAATTAGCAACTATTGTGGGACGGACATGTACTTTTAGGGTATAAGAATAGGTACTTTAGGGGTGTGGTTTGGCGGTGGTGGTGTGTGAGCTTCGAGGGTCGCTTAGACTGAGAGAGGGAAGCGTCGCTTTTTCGTCGGTGAGCTGAGAGGCCTAGCTGTTTCCTGTCCTTTCCTTGTCCTGGTTCTTGAATCTTTGATCCCTGACTCTTGGTTCAGGGGTCCCCGCTACTACCTAGACCTGGGTGGTGGTTTTCCCCGTACAGATCCCTTGGGTTTGTATTGGATCTAACTTGATATTGCTGAAACTATTTTTGCAGTCGTATTCTTGACATTGAACTTTTGTCTTTTCATCTATCCCCTCTAAATTGATAGTTTTAATTGATTGATTTCACTTGTATCTAATGTCTCTTCATCTATCCACTCTTTGCAACGTATATTTAAATGATAGTTCCATTGTTACTGTGATTAGATTGTTATTCTCTCTCATGAGGTCTCCAGTGTTTGAACTTATGATTGTGATCGCTATGAGCATTTATTATTACTAGATAAAATTATTAAATCACACCGAGAGTTTGTGGTCATTTTAGCCAGTTTTCTAAAGGTTAATCTTTATTTTGGAGAATTACCATTGCCATCAACTCTTCAACTAATTGGTCCATCGACCAAGTGGATGAAAAGTCGATTATAATTACAGGATGTTTAAATTTTGTGCATAAATAACAGGAATAAGTTGAAGAAAAAGTTAACAAACTTGACACCAGCGCATCAGGGATTTGGGTGAATGTGTATGGTCCAAAGCATGATGTTATTGAATATTTTTCCCTGATCAATTTATTGGGTTAACGCTGGATCACAAGTAAACTCATACATGGCAGTTATCACTGCAAAACAGACCATGCAGTCTACATTTTACAATGCCCCTGCCGGTCAATATATACGTGGGCAGTACTACCCTCCTTGTTCACAAAAGGATTTTACAACACGTATGGGCAACAAAACACGGGGGTAAAACATACCCTGTTGCCTGAGATTTTAAGGAACAGCACAACAGTAACACCAATGCATTGCAATATTTTGTAATTGATGGCATCCTAGGTAATAGAAGGGGGGCAACCAACTCAAAGTGCTAAGGCGCCTAGAATCCAGGTATATAACTAAAATGAACTCAAAAACTCCCAGAGAGCTGAATATGGAAGAGGTTCTGTACTGTGCTGTTAATGTGTTTATGATTATGCATTATAGGTGGTGCCCACAGGGCTTGATGTCTGTGCAGGATATTTCCTGCCTTAAACTGAGTGCCGATTTAAGGCGTGACTATGGTTAGACTATCCACTGATATGCATATGTTGCTACAAGCATAGTTTGAGTAGAATGTCACATTGGAATCATCCTTTTTAGATTTAGCACTATGATTAATTTAAAATGTTATTTAATTTGGTGTGATAGCTGTACCCATCATGGAGGATTGTTTATCTGCTAGTATCTCGCAGTGAACGGTAACATGACATGCGCAATGATAGTTTGATATAATAGCTTTGCCATGTGAATTACTGTTCCCATTTTAGTTTACCCACATTTACTCAATTAGTTATGATTTGCATGCGCTGACAAAATAAATACCAGGCATTGAATAGGGCAGCGTCAAGTGCAATGTTATTTTGACACAATTGCTCCTCAATGTGAATAACTGTTTTCTGGGGGCTCGATTTTTGCATGCGCTGGCAACAAACTCCGTGGTTTCATTTTATTTTTAATTTTATGCCAAGATTAATTTCCATCTAATTTGAACGCAAGTGTACATTTTTCCATTCAGTGATACAAATTTGCTCTGTAATTTGGATGGTTTGAAATCATGAAAGATTTAATTGGCGATGTAACATTTAGTCTTTTCACGCTGTTTATTGTGAGGTCAAGTACCACCCCTTGTAAATAGTATTGCAATATGGCACTTCACAACCAGTGAGCAAGACTGCAGGAGAGCCAAAACACATCTGACGGTAGTTTTGGTGGCATGTCAATAAATTGAAAGAACTTTGCAAGAGTTGGCATTCCTGAGGTTACTTTGGCGCAGCGTCGACACCTTAACCATAATCCAGAGGACGTTCTGCATATATATATGATTTTTTTACTTGCCTCTGAATGTCATTTCTTCCCCCAACTATGTATTTAGCTTAGTGACAGTTGCTAGTACTATGTTTTAGAAATTGACCTGATCCCCGAGTACAATGATCTTCAGCATACGGGAGACAATAGTACTAGCTTTTTAATATTTTACGATTTCTTTATTTTCTTCTTTTCACTTCACTCCTCTTGTTTGATAAGGATGCTTAAACGTGACCAAACAGGGCAGATTAGATATAGTGGCCCAGTAAGGGTTTTTTTTTCCCCCCCTCTTTTTTTAGTTGATTCTGGAAACATAAGTTGTGATGCCCTATCCCTACAGGCAATTTTAGATTTGAAACGGGTTCCCCTAATTACAACATAACTCTAATAGGGCCCTTCAGCACCAAGTCATCAGGGAGCTGAGGTCTAGGATACTATTTTAGATATTTATGATGTAATAAATATTTCTTTTATAGATTTTAGAGTGGTATTATAGATTGGTTGTATTTGTAAAATGAATGTAGATTTTAATCAGATTTAATGATTTTTAAATTCTTTTCAAATGCACAATGTCTAGGGGTATGTACTCATGAGGATTATCTTGATAATAAGGGACGGCATCAGCTCTATGATTCATCATGGGTATAAAACAGCATAAGGGTGTGTATTTTACATACTTGAATGAGCATTGCACTTTTTAATATATTTCAATCATGTTTTATATTTTTGTATTTGGTGGGTTCTTGATGTGATTCATTTTAATATTGAATATTTAGACTTGCTAAAGATGGAACTTTCCATGAAAATTTCTTGCAATAAGATCTATGCATATCTGCATTAAGCCGCATCATTTTTGCACTATTGATTGTATTTTGCACATTGCTTTAGAGGTAATAGGTTGGGCATAGGCCTCTGCTGTCTGGATTTTAGGATCATAGATATATTTTTTTAAATATGCACTTTTTGCACTTTATATAGCTAATCCGATCCAGCCGTGCACTTGCCCCACTAGGGGGAGGTATTGTTTAATGTTGCGTACTTTGCACATAAGCTCCTATGCACTTTTGCAGGTTTTGCACGTCTATTTAAATTCTAAATTGTATATTATTCTTGAGCCACCAGGTACATGATCAATTAATCTTGTGATATGCTCATGCTGTACTGGGTTATGATGTGTTTTCTATGTCTATTGGCCCTATGGTCACGTGATGCTCATGTTTTGCACTATAAATTTGGTGGCTTCCCCTGACAGCGTCATGTGATCAAGGCCCTTCTTGGGTCGAAACGCGTCATGGCGGTGCGTGGTGCCGATATGGAATGAAATAAAAAATAACCTTTTCGCACGAAGCAATTTTGGGTCCGTGTCCGTCCTTTCCTGACGACTTGGATGCTGTTGGATGGAGTTCTTTGTATATATATATATATATATATATATATATATATATATATATATATATATATATATATATATAATATATATTAAACAAAGGTTATAGGGATGTTATAGTTAGGGTCAGATTTCAATCATACAAAACCAGAGAAATTCAGCTGTTACAGTTAGCCGAGTTAACTCTGAGTTAACTATAACTCGCGCCCCGCAATGCACTGCTTTTGACCTCGCATATTACATCACTCATGATGACATGGTCAGTGACACCACTGATGACATCATTGATGACATCTCAAATGAGGTCTTAAGCAGTGCATTGTGGGGGAGCGAGTTATAGTTAACTTAGCTAATTATAACGGCTGAATTTCTCTGGTTTTCTACGAGTGAAATCTGAATCCAACTATAACGTCCCTATAATCTTTGTTTATTTCAGTGAATTTCTAAGGTTTTTTAAATACTAATTCTGAACTATAACGTCTCTGTAACCTTTGGTTTTTTCAGTGAATCTCTATGGTTTTTTAACTAGTAGTCGTGTTTGCAGAGTTGTGGAGAAATGGGTCTGGGCCTCTGATCAGCTCTCAGGAATCCCACTGTGTAAGACTTACAGGATGTTCCAGGAGGGCGTTTTGGCCCCCAAGGTCCCTCAGGAGTAAGGTTGCCTTCATCCCCCAAGTAGTAGTGCGCCACAAGCCGCATTTCCAGAGTGGTGGAGAAAGGGGGCGTGGCCTCCGAAGACCAGTTAGCGATCCCTCTATGTTGGAATTATTGGAGATAACAGGAGGAATTGTTGGCCCACAAGGACGTCTTGGGGCCCAACTACACCTCCTGTTACCTCCAGTAAGTCCCACACAGCGGGATTGCTGAGACATTGTAGGAGGCCAGACCCCCTTTCTCCACCACTCTGCAAACACGCCTCGTGGCGCACTACTAGTAGGGGGATGAAGTCCCCTTGGCTATTGAGGATCCTTGGGGGCCAACTACTCCTCCTGTTACCTCCAGCAAGTCCTACACAGTGAGTTTGCTGAGAGGTTTTTGGTGGCCACACCCCCTTTTTCCACCAGTCTGCAAACGCGCCTCGTGGCTCTTGAGGGTCCTTGGGTGCTAACTAGCCCTCCTGTTACCTCCAGTAAGACTCACACAGCTGGATTTCTGAGAGGTGGTCAGAGGCCCACGCCCCCCCCACGCACTATAATTCAATTTAGCCCTGGAAAGGTGGCGGTCCCAGGGGCTGCCAGGGGCCCACGTGGAGCCCCATCATTTTTTTTTATTGCCCCTGGGACCTGGCCCACCCGGGGGCCTATATTAAACGAAGCACGGGAGCCTGCGCTTCGTTTTTAAAAATTATTTTTTTGGCCATGGGGTTAGGGTGTTTCTATCCTGCCCCCTTTTTTGTTTTTTAACGTTTCTGCTTGTCACAAGATGGCTGAATTCTTTCTGGTTTGAAGTGTTGACAGCCAATCAGATCTCAGGCACTCGATCGAGAGGGTTCGCGGATCCACCGCGGCCACAGTTCTATATCTGATGAATCTTTAAATTTCTCAGGAACTACTATAAAGATTTACACCATTTAACAAAAAGAGTGCTTTCTGGACCAAGAGCTACCTTTTTGCTAAATTTAGTGTAATTCAGTTCAGCAGTTCGGGCTGTAGCCATGTTTAAAGTTTCCTATGGAAATTGACTTGGAGAAAAAGTGTTTTGGGCACCCTCCTTTTTTCTTAGCCCCCGCTTGACGGATCACCCCGAAATTTTCAATACAGCAGCTGACGTGACGGACGTGACGGACGGATGTGACAGACCCATTAGTTTTTAAACTTTTGCCAAAATTTGTCAACCGGCGCCAAAGTTATTGGCAAATCAAAAAACGCTCTTCCTACTGGGTCCTAACTATAACTACCTACTGGCGACCACCAATAGGTAATATATATATATAGAGATATATACAAAAAATTGAGAAGCAGAGAACTCTGGGTAGTTCTCAAGTTTAGGTGGAAAGCAGCTCCAATATAGAGCACTCTCAACCCCAGCGACACTCTGAATTTGCGCACCTCAAAGTCTTTAAGCGTAGGATTAGCCCAGTGCCATCCACCTGGAGATAGAAAGGAACAAAGTCTTTTGCCATTTCCACAGCAAAGTCTTTAAGCATAGAATTAGCACAGTGCTATCCATGCCGAGTTGTAAAATGGCCAAAGCCTTTTACCACTCCAGGCACAGTATTACAGCTTTGGATTGGTAAAATACCATCCAAGCCAACCTGAAATGAATAAAAGCATCCCCTGACACGTGTTTCGCTCTCATTAGAGCTCTTCAGAGAGGTATAGCTTTGTCCAGACACAAGGGAGCAACCAGTATAAGTCAAAACAAAACCCTTTCAGTCATGGAGTTACGCATAAATTATGCAAAAAAAGAACCAGAGAACTCTGGGTAGTTCTTAAGTTTAGGTGGAAAGCAGCTCCAATATATATATATATATATATATATATATATATATATATATATATACACACAAATACATATATATCAACTTATCCTGCAAAGCAGAATTGAAAGGCTTGTTCTTCTTTTGACAACTGCCTCTAAAGTTAACTTTAGAGGTGGGCGGACCTCACGAAGTTCCCCAAAAAAATCTATGAGATTCTGCGGAGTTCCGCGAGCGATGGAGTTTTGGTACGTCACACTGCTCACACTGATTTTTAGCATCAGGACTTTTTCCTGTGCTGTAAAATCAGCGCGAACGGCACCACACGGTGCACCAGAGGGCACTGTTTCTTTCTGCCGCTTGAGTAGATTTTCTACACAAGTGGCAGCTTTCTCAACATGAGCTGCAGCTTTCTCAATGCGAGTGGTAGTGATCTGCCGTGACCGCCCACGTTGAGCTATCTCATCGGTAGGCTGTCTAGCACTTGATTTTCTTGCTGGAGCTCGGCAACTTAGAGTTTGCGAGCCACGTGTGAGAAAAAACACCGCCACATGGAACGGAGCACGGAATGGGCTACCCACACCTAGTTAATTTATGTAGTTTATCATTTTGTTTCAGGCAGAGCAGGAGAAGGCCAGATGTAAACATAGGCTTGTAAATGTGTGCTTATATATATATATATACACTGGCTCTCGGCAAGAAAGTTTTTTTTTTAACTTGTAAAGCCTGTAGATATGGCATTAATAAAACAACATACCTAACACCATTCAGTGATAGAGCGCAGACAATTGGCAAATATCTCACATGTAAAACAGATTGTCATCTATGTATTAGAATGTACATGTGGACTCCAATATATCGGGAGCACAAAATTACAAGCGCACAAGAGGATACTCCAGCACACCAGGGCTATAATTAACCAAGATCCCACCTACCCTGTAGCACGACACTTCAGGGAAGTCCATAATAGTGATCTTAAACATCTAAAATACTTTTTATTAGACGCTGTGCCTGTACACAAAAGAGTAGGAAACCGGGAAGCAAAACTTAGGAGGTTGGAAACACGTTATATATTGGATTTAGATACTAAAATCCCGGGAGGTTTGAACACTAGTGAGGACCTTTATACTTATCTGTGATCACATTGTGTCAAATGTAATAGATAAGGGCGACCACTGGTGACCAGACAAATATTGGGTATGTACTATAGGTTTTTTAACATCTGTAGTGTTTCAACATTTTAGATAGACCAGCTTTATCTGGAAGAATTGCACTTTATCTAGTTGAAAATCTGAACATGAATTTATTTAAGGAAACATACCAAAAATGTAAATATTGGATGAACTAAATATATATGTTGTTTTTTTGGAGAGTTTGAAAACTGATCTCTTTTGCTGCTATGGTTGTAATAAGCACTGATATGCATTTATGCATTGCATTAGCAAAAAGCATAGCTTTTTAGTGGGTTTGTGCGCACAATGTCACTTTATTCACTATTGTTTTTTGCACTAATTAATAGTATAATACGTACATATCAGACGAGAAGGGTATTGTGCCTTAATTTAAGACAATCCCAATGGATTACATTTTAGTATTATGTATATATTGAATTGTTAATGTCTGGGACAGGGCTGGATTACGTGCAATACACTAAATTATGTATGTGTACAGGCATAGTTACCAGCAGAGTCGATACCAAGTCTGTCATCTGTATTCATGATATGCACAGCACACGTCACTTTAAAAGAACCGATCCTATAGTACAGCGTTGTCATGTGATCAAGGCCGGTAACTGCCGAAAGGCGTAATGGTGGACAATCCACAATAAAGGAAAATTCATGCACAATAATTGTGGTCCGTGTTCGTTATTCCTCAATCAGGAGCTGTAAGCAACGAAGATCGTGATATAGGTACACATTTACAAGCCTATGTTTACAAAACATTAGCTATGGCAGGACCTTCCCCTTTAGCACCCTTGCCCTCGTCTTCACTCTGCCTCCTCTCTGCTGTGCGCATGCAACTAACCTCCTCCTGTGCTGCCTGAAACAAAAAGATAAATTATGTGAGTTATCTTACTCTTCAGATGCAGCAAGCATATGTTGCAATTCTGCTTTGCAGGATGAGCTGACACTTGTCCCATAAACCAGGACATGTATTTAAAATCAAATAAAGTGTCAGTAAGCCAGGACAGTCCTCTGAAAACTGGGACTGCCTGGGGAAATCCGTGACGATTGGTCACCCTAGGTTTTTTTTAGCACTTTACTAAAAATTGCCTTCTCAGCCAATCACTTGTCTCATATTATGCCATTTCACATATAAATATGTTTTAAAAAATATAGTGTGCTCTCTAGTACAGTCCTAATTGCATGTTTCCATGTCCAAACAGAGCCCATCAGGTTCTTGTTTCTGGAATGCAGTCATAAACATACCTTTGTTATGTCCAAGATGCTCATGCTACAGTAAATGTTCTTCGTGGAATGGTTGGCCACCCATCCATGGATCTGCCTATATCAAACATTTGTTATGTTATCAGTATTTGTAAAGCGCAACTTATCGCTCGAGGGATATCCAGGTGCTGGAGCAGGTGTGACGGTCATCTTCTGGGTGATAGTTGAAGAGCGAGGTCTTCAGCTTCTTGCGGAATTTGAGAAGCGAGGAGGAAGCCCTTATGCTTAGAGGGAGGTCGAGCCACGTTTTGGGTGCAAGGTAGGAGAAGGCTAGGCCTCCTGTTCTGCTTTTGCGGATGAGAGGTGTGCGTGCCAGAGAGTGGGGGAGAGCGTAGGTGTCTGGTGGGTTGGTGGAAGTGGAGGGGGCAGTTAAGGTAGGCTGGTCCAATGTTGTGCAGTGCCTTGTATGCGTATGTGAGGATTTCAATATTTAATATTCAGAACACTTTATTAGAATTTCTATGTTGCATTTTGATATAGTGGCACTGAGCTGTAAAGCTATTGTTTAGGGGATTATTTGTTTTTCGTATTTACTTATTTTTACATTGAATTCCACCAAATGCTATCAGTACTAACTTTGTTAATCCTGCAATTAATTTTTATTTTAATAGATTTTCACCAGCAGCTTTCGGTATAAATCAGTTTTTATTCTAACAATTTATAAGTTGTGTCTGTATACTTTTTGTATGCTACATACTCCCGTATGAAATCATTTTTGTCCGTCACAATGTATTCACCCAGATGAACAAACAGTTCATCACTTAGTCTATTTATTATCTTGGACACCCAGCAACGTTTGTATACATGTTGGACTCTTTAAAAAAGTTCTAAATCTGACTCCACCCCCTCCCCCCACAGTTATATCTTCGCAAGGATGCATATTTCAGATGTTCCCTTAGACACAAAACTGGCACTCCTGGACAGCTACACCTGTCATATCTTTCCATGCCTACTTCTGGGAAAGTTATGTGACTACCATTTTAAATGCTGACATTAGCATTTACTAAATGCGGAATTTTGCTCTTAGTACAATTTTGCATGGTTGAAAACCAGCATCGCTGGCTGAGGTACGTTTTTCTTCTGTTTTTTTCTTCACAAGTAAAATATTTTGTCCTCAGGGGAAATCCTCTTATTTTACAACCACAACGTTGTCTGCTCTGTTCCTCTCTGCACCCTGGAAAGTGATTTATTCCTGCCCATCCCAGGAGAGAATTTCTGACTATATCCACATGGACGTTGATTCACCAAAATGACACAGTTAGCAGAAGTTACATCACACACTTTGACCAGAGTGACATCATAGCACCCCGATATCTTTTCATGGCAAGTGGCCGGTCTGTCTTGGACAGATGGCAATACTAGGCCCTGCTGCATGGTGTCAGTTGTTTGTAATGCAATGAGCCCCTTCCCCACCCTGGCTGATCTTTTTCTCCAGACCACTTTGTCTCATGCTAAAATGCTTAAATCACAATCTCCCCGTGCCAGTCCCACCCATTCTCCAAGTAAACACACATTCAGAGACCAATTATATAACTGGATTTTGTTTTATTCCTGCCATCAGGAAAGAGAGGCCTTTCACTGCATGAGGAAGTTAAAGCAGATAGAGCCTGGAAATTAGGGTGTTTGTTAATCCACATGCATGATAACATTTTAATTTATCAGAGTGTACATCTCATGCACTTGTTTTGGGAAATAAAAACATTCTCTAGTGTGATGCACATTCGAATAAATTAATATTTCTTGGTGCAAGTTAGCAACAGAAAATTAACATGGCTGACCAGAGCCCCATTTTGCTTCTGTACTTGGCACTACCATTGTGATTTAGGATGGCAGGGGTCACAAGGGCAATGTCATGGGTAGCAAGGGGCAAGCCAGGTGTCGCTGTGTAACCCCCAACAATCCCTAAATGACGTCCTTCTATTTCCATGGTGGGATAGAATCAGAGATGAGTTTATAAATGGTGCCAAGTATCCATTTATTGATATTGAAAGGTTTTCCACGACAACAACGTCTAGAAATGCCCACCCTTTGCATGAGATTTACTCTTGCATAATATAACACTATCATGGGGTAATATATTACAGTGGAGTAACAGTATTTACGACTGCAATGTCACCTTATATTAATTCCTTTTTTTGTAAATTCTTCCTTTTTTATCCGTAACGCAGTTTTATGCGCACTGACGATCTCTTGCATGATTTGATTTGTAAAGTGTGCCTCGTTATTGGAAACGGTACATCAACATAAGCTAGTTTGAGGGGGGAGTGACCTAACGCCAATGGAGTGAGGTCGGAGCTCTCGCGCTCCTGGCCAAACACTCCCCACCCATCCTGTCCTGAGGTCATCCTGAGCAGAGGAGGCTGACGCTGCATCATGAGGCCCTGCTGACTTGGGGGCTACCAGACGGGGCCCGAATTACATCCCCCCCGCCTCTTACTGCGGTGCCAGTGTCTGGGGCCTTATGGCTCCGCACGATCATGGAGCCAAGACGCAGCTGTGAAAAGGCTGAGACGGCGACGCAGAGGACTACCCCCCCCCCCCCCAGAGCACTGTGGAACAGGGAGCTGCCCGCCACTGATACTGCCTGCGGAGGCCCGAATTGGCACTCACTGGGCATGGGGGAACTGTGGTGGGCCCGCGGAGATGGAGACAGCGCTCTAGGAGCAGGACCCGAGGACTCCTGATCTGAGAGGTGACAGCGAGGCGCACCCCCTGGGGAGAATCGGGAAGAGAAGGAAGAGTCCCAGTTTGAGTGCCTCCAAGGAGTTGGCCCATTTTATTTATTTATTTATTTAATGCAGTTTTATATAGCGCGGACTTTACCCAAAGGTGTCAGAGCACTTTACATTAGAACCAAGACCGTTACATGAGGAAATTTACATACTTACAAGTTACAAAATACAATAAGGAAGAAGAAAAAGTAAAATAAAACAGTAGATGGCAGTCACACAAAAGTCAAAAGGCACACTAGGATTCGGAACGTACAGGCATAGATTACATATTTACAACATTGTAAGAACTTCCTTGAGGGGCATGAAAAGGGATGCATTAATTCTGGAAGTGTCTTTGGAATAGAAAGGATTTGAGGTCGGCTTTGAAAGTCCGGATAGATGTGGTGGTACGGAGTAGTAGAGGAAGCGAGTTCCAGATTCTGACCGCACTGCCTGAGAAGGATTGAGCCATCGATCTTTCCTTTTTGAAGGTGGGGGGCTCAAGCAGGAATTTTTCGGCATTACGAGAAGGTCTAGAGCCCCCAGAGATTTTAAGTTTATTTGCCAGGTATCGAGGGGAGGAAGTGTGCAGGGCTTTGTGGGTGATACAGGCAAGTTTGTAGATTGATCTTGCTTCGATGGGAAGCCATCGAAGAGAAAAAAGGATGGGTGTGATGTGGTCACTTCTTTTGGCCCCAAAGACAAAACGAGCCGCTGAGTGGAGTACGGATTTGAGAGGGGAAAGGTGAGATTTAGGGAGGCCAGTAAGCAGAGAGTTGCAATAGTCCAATCTAGAGAGGACCAGAGACTGGACCAAGGTTTTTAGGTCTTGTTCAGGAAGGAAACGTCGAATCCCCCAGAGAAGGCGCAGTTGGTAGCGTGCATTCTTTGCAATGGAATTGATGTGTGAGTGTAGATTGAGCTTTTTGTCGAGAATGACACCAAGGGATTTAGCGCTGTCAACAACGATAGGTTTGTTATTCAGTAAGTTCAGGTTATTCATCCAAGATTGAACAGGAGGAGGGGAGAGTGAGGTAGAGAGGAGGAGGAATTAAGTTTTGGAAGGATTCAGAATGAGTTGATGAGCTAACATCCAGTTTTGAATAGAGTAGAGTTGAGGATTGAGATGTCGTGGGAGGAAGACACCTTAAGGTAGATTTGGGTGTCATCGGCATAGAGGTGATAGAGTATCCCAGATTTTTTAAAGAGATTGCCCAGTGGTTCCAAGTAAAGATTGAAAAGAGTGGGTGCGAATATAGATCCTTGAGGGACGCCTTGACCTACCGCCATTGAAGACGAGAGGCTGTTCGCTATTTTAATCACTTGGGATCTGTCCGAGAGGAATGAAGCAAACCATTTAAGCACTGTGCCTTCCAAGCCCATTCTCTGTTTTAAAGTGTTTAGAAGAGTTTTGTGATTAACAGTGTCAAAGGCTGCAGAAAGGTCAAGAAGAATCAGAAGACAGGACTCCCCCGAGTCCAGTACACGCAGGGCATCATCGATCATTTGCAGCAGGGCTGTTTCAGTGCTGCAGTCTTGCATGAAACCAGATTGGAACTCGTCGAGAAGGTAGTTGATCTTAATATGTAAGGATAGTTGTTTCGCTACACATCTTTCTGTGATTTTTGCAAGAAAAGGGAGGTTGGTGATGGGGCGGAAGTTGTTGAGGTCATTCGCATCAGCGGAGGTTTTTTTTAGAAGAGGGGTAACCTGTCCTGTTTTAAAGGCCACTGGAAGGGAGCCTTGGCTGAGGAAGAGGTTAATCAGATTGGTCCAATAGGAAAGAGTATGGGTGTAGAAGTCAATGGCGATGTTACTCGGGATGGGGTCGGAAGAATGATTAGAGGTTTTTGTTTCAAGAATGCATTTGAGGAGGGCATCTTCAGAGATGACATCAAAGTGCTGCCAAGTGACTAAGGATTTGGGCTCCTCTAGGGGGGTGGGATGAGTAACCTGATCCACCAGTGATTTCACTTTTGCATCAAAGAATAAAGCGAACTCTGCTGCTTTCTTTGGAGGATCGTCAGGCTTGAAGGTTGAGGGAGAGACATTTGAATTTTTGAGGAGGTCAAATAGTTTTTTGGGTCTATTTTTAGCTGAGTCGAGGAGGTTTCTGAAGTGAGATGCTTTTTCCTGGAAGGTGTGCTTGTGGTATTTTGACCTTGCTGAGCGCAGAATAGAGAGATTGGTGGTAGATGGTGCTTGTCTCCAGTGTTGCTCCAGGAGTCTCAGGTTCTTCCTTTCTGCATAAAGAGATTTATTGAACCATGGAGCAGAGGGAATAGGCTTTTTCCTTTTGCTTTGAAGTGGAGCAACCGTATCAATTTCGACTGAGAGGCTGGAAATGCATTGGGAGGTAAGAACGTTGACATCCAGATTAGGGTCTAGTGTTGGAAGTGATATCATGGCAGAATCGCAAAGAATGTCAAGGTCAATATTTTTGGTGTTACGGAATCAGGTAGTAGTCCTTTTAGGTTGGCCAAGAGTTACAGAACGAGAAAGGTGAAAAGAGAAGGGGATGAGGAAGTGGTCGGACCAGTCTACTGGAATAGGGACATCAATAGTTAGCATATCAGCTTTGGAGATAATAAGGTCAAGAATTGATCCCTTCAAATGTGTTGGTTCCGTGCAGTGTTGGATAAGATCATTAGCTGAGAGAAAAGTGGCAAGCCTATTGGCAGCTGAGTCTTCCAGTGAGCCCCAGTGGAGATTAAAGTCCCCCAGAAAAATCTGTTTGTCACTTTGGGCGTATTGGTCGCTAGCGAAGTCGGTGAGTTCCTCCAAGAAAGAGGAGCAGTCACCGGGCGGGTGATAGATGGCATGAAATCTGAAAGGGGGGCAATGTTGCACTTGAAGCTCCAGAGAGAGGGATTCGAATGAATGTGATGAGCTGTTGGGAAGAACCTTGAATTGAAGGGAGTTTCTGAAGATGATTGCAATACCTCCCCCCACTTTATCTGTTCTATCATTTCTGAAGATGGAGTAGTCGGTGGGTAGTAGAAGATCAAAGATAGTATGAGAGATGTCGTTAAACCAGGTTTCAGTGAGGAAAAGAATGTCAAGATTGTGAAGAGTGATGGTGTCAGAAATTTCGAGCTTGTGTTTGACTGCAGATCTGCAGTTGTGTAGCAGGCAGCGCAACTCTGACAGGACTGTTTTGGTGGAGGGGGAGATTGGACTTATAGGGGTGATAGGGATAATGTTCCTGAATTAGGGTGCCTGGATAGAATAAGACTGATGTTTAGTTCTGGCAGAGGAGATAGTCGGGATGTTGTGCAGAGTAGACGAAGTAGGAGAGGAGAGGGGACGAGGGATGGCGTTAGACGTCTTGTAACTAGCTAATAAATTAGTGATGTCTGCAGATGATAGATTATGTGTGGCTTTTTTGGGGCGCGGGAGCAAGGTATTCCTCGGGAGTTTGGGGAAGTGGGTGTTAGCCAGGGGAAAGAGGTTGTTGGGAAGGGTGGAAATTTTAGTACTAAGTAGAGAGATGGAGGCTTCAAGCTGGGAGATAGAGGAGATGAGGAATCCTAGTTTATTTTCTAAAGAGAGTAGGGCTGAGCACGGAAAGTTGGGAGGATCGATGGGTTCTGGAGGGAGTGCAGTTGGCGAGGGTGGGTGGTGAGAGGTGGGTGTGAGGAAGGAGTAATGGGGTGTAGGAGTGAAAGGTAGAGGTAGATGGTGGTTGAAAGAAGTAATCGGTGCCACTGGGGTGGAAAGAGAGTTATCTTTGAAGCTGTTGAGAAGAGGGGAAGAATTGAGTTCAAATTTAGGAGGAGATGGGTGTGGAAAGTGGAGGGAGGGCGGACTGCTGGGAGGGGAAAGAGGGGAGTCCTGAGAGAAAGGCTGAGATAGATGGAGGTTGCAGGAAGTAGTCGGTGTAACTGAGGTGGAAGGAGAGTTATCATTGCAGTTGTTGAACTGAGGAGAGGAGTAGAGTACACTTTTCGGAGGAGACAGGTGTGGAAGATGGAGGGAGGGCGGTACGCGGGGAGGTGAAGGAGGGGAGACCTGGAATGGTAGGAGGTTCGGGGAAAAGAAAGGAGAAGGGGCTGGAGAGGTCCCGTGGGCTAGGTGAGGTGAATGTAAGGGGGCTGGCACAAGAAAGAGCGGGGGGAATGACCTAGCGGGTAGTTGCAGGGAGAGGAAGGTTCTACAAGGCCTGGGGGAGGGACAAGGAAGAGATTGCCAGAGGAGGGTACAGGGTTGAACAGCAAAGATGGAGAGAAGGGAGGGTGCGGTGAGAAGAATGGGGTTTGTGCAGGATTCAGGATACAAGGAGAGGGGGAGAGCGGGAAGGGAAGAGGAATAGGGAGGGCCAAAGGGGGAAGGTACAACGAGTAGACTGGGAAATCAAGCTTTTGGAAAAATGGATTTAAAAAGGGGGTGGTGGGCAGGGAAGGGGGGGAGGAGGTTATTACGGCATTCAAGGCTGGTGCAGAGGGGAAAGGGAGAGTGTTAGCCATAGGTAGGGCTGATGTGTTGAGGGTAAAGTCCCAATTAGAAGGGGGAATATTGGGAGAAGAGGGGGCAGGGGAGAGGGGGGCAGAGGGACGGCTAGGGGGAGGCCTCCCGATAGAGCGGCCTATTGGAGAAAAGGTGGGGCAGGGGAGGAGATAGGGAGTGAAAGGAGGAGTTAGGGGAAGAATCGAGGGAGATCACGGACGCAGGGGTGGGGAGAAGAGAAGGGAAGAGGTGGTCAAAGAGAGAGAGATAGGTGTCTTTTGCTTGAATCAAGACAGTACCATTGTTATAGAGTGAGATAGTGAGTGAGCCATTAAAACAAGAGGAGGGGGAGATTTTTAGCTGTTGTCCATGAGGGATAGAGGAGGAGGAGGTGAAGTTGAGGGAGTTAAAGAAGCTGGTGGACCAGGAAGGGATGTCGTGAGTGAAGAAAATGAGGTCAGTTTTGAGCCTCCCATGACAGCCACTATGGAATTGATCAACAAAGAGGGAATCAGGAAATTGTACAAGGGTGTTATGTTTGAACCATTTAGCTGAAGCAATGGACAAATTAGGGGGATAGATGATCTTGAAACAGTTGACTCCAGAATTAGCTCGAATGGTAGCCATAGTTGGAGAGTGAGAGAGGGGAGGGGAGTAGGGGGAAGGCGCCACTAGGGTAGCGAGTAGAAGAACTAGAAGGAGAAAGCACATATTCCGGGGACTCCAAGACTCCGTAGAACAGAAGGCAGAAGCTCCGAGTAGGTGAGCAGGTCTACAGTGCTCGGTCGGCGGTGGTGGGGTCAGCCGTTGCTCCGGGAAGAAAATTAAAGCTCCTATGATGTGAGCAGGGACCCAGAAAACGGATGGCGTTGGATGGTAACGGTCGGGCAGGCCGGGACAGTCAAGAGCACTGATCGAGTCACCTTGTACATGGACGCCATTTTAGGGTCAGGCAGGGACAGTCAAGAGCACTGATCGAGACACCTCGTGCATGGATGCCATTTTATGGTCAGGCAGGGCCCTGTCAGGCTTCGGTACAACAACAACCCCAACTTCAGACCAGACCAACAATCCCAACTTCAGAACAGAATAGCGGTGGACTTCTTGGTAGGGAGAACGTTGACCTAAGATCATAGAGGGGCAGCTGCTGATCATGAAGGCCCCTTTTAGGTGAGCAGAAACGAGTGCCTGGATGCCATTTTAGGGTCAGGCAGAGCCCTGAGGGACTACGGGGCATCAACAGCCACCACCATGGTAGTGCGGAGCGGCGGCACGCAGGTAAAGGCGATCTCCCTTCAGAGGGCGGCATATCTGGAGGCCTTGAAGCCGTGGGGAGGCTGAGTGGTGGCCTGGTCTGAGGTATCGGAGACAGCGGGACCCCACTTGGGACACTGTGGGGCACACTCATGGCAAGGGGAGGGTGCAGCAGTAGGAAGCAGCAGCAGCCTCCTAGGAGAGAGGAAGGAGCTGCGCTATCAGCCTGGATGACCTGACTTTGTGTCCCCCACCCATAGAAAAAGAAGTGAGCTGGGGGGTGAAGGGGGAGGGGGGTGGTTGGGTGAGCCTGGTCCTGGATTCGTTGAGGTGCTTGCACACACTGCAGGGGTCAGGAGGGACTGGACGAGCTGACCCCTGCCTGGGAGAGTGGACTTGTGGGAGGCCTCTCCCCTGCACCTTTGCACAAGCCATTGTACATTGGTGGGGCCAACGCATCTATCTTGAAGCCTAGACCTGTTGTCACAGATGGGGATGTGGTAACCTCCTGCCCTTTGGTCTGAGCTTTGGCTGGGGTGCTGCCTTGGAGCCCAGACTGATTGTGGAGTCTTGGCCGTGAGGGTGCCCTAAAATTGCAGCCCCTGCTGGGTCCTGGCACTTAGAGGCGAAAGGAGTTTCTAGCTTGGCCCCTGATTCTGGAGAGGTAAGCTTGCAAGCCGTGATCCCTAGGGGTCTGGAAAATTGAAGGCTGGATCGATTGGCCCTGGGCTGAGAGGCATCTGCTGAGGACATCAAGGGGAAGGCCTCCAAGAAGAGAGAAGCAGATCCCCGCCAATCCCCCACCCCGGCTGTCATTGTCATTGAAAAGGGGGGAGTGAGGCATCCGCCCCAGCTGGTAGTCACAAGGGGGCGATGTTTGACGCCAGCCTACAGGCGATAAATGACTCCCGGGAAGCTCTTGAGTTAAAGATGGACACTTGGTGGCGGATTTGGGTTTTCTGCGGAATGACTACTGGCGCTTGGTGGAGAGAGTCATGGCCACGAAGCGCACAGTGACTGAAATACGGATGGAAGGGTCAAAGCTCTGGACTATAGGGCTGAGGATACCAAAACAGAGCGCGAAGAAACAATATCCGGGTGATAGGGCTGCAGGAGAGGACTGAGGGGCCCAACATACTGGAGTACTTGGAAAACTGGCTAAAAACAGGTGGTGCCTGAAGGCCTCTCCCCCTTCTTTGCGCTGGAGATGGCGCATAGAGTGGAGGCGCAACACCTGCCACAAGGGGCAGCCCCATGCCTGGTAGTACCCAAATTGCTCTATTGTAAGGTATCCAAATTGCTCCATTATAAGGATCGAGATCACATTCTGCTTGTGGCCAGGCTGAGAGGCGATCTCAGGATTGACAACCAGAAGACCATGGTGTTCCCAGGCTTTACTAGAGATGCCCAGGGGCAGAGGGCCACATTCCTGGAAGCCAAAAAATGCCTCTGCCAGGTGGGGGTTCAGTATGAAATGCTCTTTCCAGCCAAATTGTGCGTGGTCATGGAGGATGGTGTGCAGTTTTTCACCTCGCTGCAAGAGGCCTGGGAATGGATTGATGGCACCCGCACCCGACTGCTCTCCCCGGGGCCTTGGGACATTGGGCCTTCCAGAAATCATCTAGGAGGAGGGTGTGCAGTGGTAGCCAAGCGATACCTTCTAAAATGCAGGCGCAGCGGAAACAATTGAAAGCTGTGGAATGGGCAGTGATCATGAGTAGGGTGGGTGAGAGTCCTCCCTCGATATTGGGAGATGATGAAACTATAGATACTGACTCTGATGGGGCCTCAATCTCCTCAGTGGGCTCCAATGCTGCATTACCCCAAGTGATGCCCAGCACAGCAGACGATCTCCTCTGAATTCTACTGAAGCTCCCAAACGGAGGGTGGCTGTTCGGGCGGACCTATAGGAGGGCCAGTATCTTCAGTGTCTTCAGGGACTTCAGTACCCTATAAGTGGGCCAAGCCCCCCCCCCCCTCAGCTAAGTGGACCAGGCCCCCCTCAGCCATGTGAATGTTTGAAAAGGATGCACATGGGTGGGGTGGGGAGGTCGGGAGGCACACGTACAGGTGTTTGCCACCTTACCTGATTTGACTGCACGTGTAGTTGAAGTTGAGATGATGGTTTGGATGCAGGGATGTTATCTTCTTGTCCTGGGGTTGTGGAGTTGGATCTGTTTTGTTTTTTGTTTGGCTGGTGGGGTATCTACGTGGCCAAGAATCTGAGGGGCTGGAGGTAGGTGGGGGCATGACCGCTGCCTGGCGGTTCTCATGACAGTGTACCATGGCTGTCTCCCTGAAGTATAAATTCATGTCCTGGAATGTGTGGGAGCTCAACAATATGTCCAAATCGTACAAAGTATACTCCTACCTCAAGAGGTGAGGGACACATGTGGCTTAATACAGGAGACCCACCTCACGGCTGCAGAAGGGTTAGCACTCCACAGGCGCTGGCAGGACCAAACTTACTATACCACTCTCTTAGCGTTTGCACGAGGAGCTCTCTGGGTACATCCTGTGGCCCCATTCCAAAAAACTGGTGAAGTGGTTGACCCGGCTGGACGATATGTGGTGCCAACAGGGAGGTTAGCAGGCCGGGACTTGACAATGGTTAGTATTTATGCCCCTAATGTGGACCAGGCAATCTTTTTAGAGGAGTTGTCCTGGGTGTTAGCGCCCTACCTGGTGCATTCTAGTCTGCTGGGTGAGATTTTAACTGTTTTGTGGATCCTACATTAGATAGATCTCATCCACCCATGAGGGAATCCCAGGTCACCAGACTGGCGAGGAAATTTGCAGGATGGCAAGCACAATGGGGGCTTATTGATTCGTGAAGGCACACCCACCCACTGGACAGGGACTACTCATTCTTCTCGTGCCAACACGAGCTGCACATCCGCCTAGACACATTTTTTTGCTCTCCTGGGTGCAGGTAGTGGTGAATGAGGTAGAAGTTTTGGCCAGGATAATCTCGGACCATAATCCAGTGCTGTTATTTCTGCACTAGGATTCGAATCAGTGCAGGGAGAGAGAATCTATAGATAAGATGCTACAAATGACGGCTTTTAGGAGCACTATGCATCCCTCTAGGAGAGTGCTGCTGACCTGACGCTACCGGGGATAGCCTCTTTTCTGGACCCACTACCACTCCCAATTCTTACAAGAGAGGAGGTTATGAACCTGGGTAGGGAGATTTGAGTTGTCTGAAGTTAAATCCGCGGAGAAGCATATGGTCAGGGGGAGGGTGCCAGGCACTGATGGGCTGCCGGTTGAATTTTACTCTACATATATTGAGACCCTCGCCCCTAAGCTGGCAGAGGTCTATAGGGAGGCACATGCTCCCGGCTGCCTACCGGCCTCTGCCTGTGAGGCACAAGTGATCCCTTTATTGAAACCGGGCCACCCCTCCCAAGATGTGATGGCTTATCGACCTCTATCAGTGCTTAACATCGACTGGAAAATATTGAGCCGAATATTAGCGACGAGATTGTTGGTCCACATGCCGCAACTGGTGCATGCAGACCAGGCGGGGTTCATACCAGGCAAGAATACTGCGCTCAGTATCCGTAGTCTCATGACGTTGATGGCGGATGACCCTTATGAGAAACGAACGGCGGCAGTATTGGCGTTGGATATACAGAAGGCTTTCGATAGCCGGGAATGGGAGTTTCTCTATAGAGTGTTGGTGTGATCCGTCCGAGACGAATCATGATATCCCCAATATAGCCACCACGTCCTGCCACAAAGGAAACGAACAGCCAGCTCAAGCTTCCCTAGGAGATTCCGGAAGCTCGTCGTGGGAGGCTTGAATTTCAATAGGCAGAGTCAAGTTTGTCGGTTGGACGACGGAAGTTCCAGCTAGGGACAAAGACGCCGAAGAGAGGAACGGGGAGGAAGAAGCGAAGCACAGCAACAACGGAGAATCCATGTGTTGCAACCACCCAGGAGGGAGGCCCCCAGCGTCGACCACCGGACAGGAGAGCTCCTCACAGAACCGGCATCACCGAGGTCGAGACTGGAATCAACTCAAGGAGCACCGCACTCGAGTCCAGCCGTCCAGAGGAAGACGCAGATGCTGAGACTTCCCACACCACGAACCAGGAGGGTCATGGTTTCGGGCAAGTGCCAAATACACCTTTCCTAGTTTTTAAGAGGTGGTGGGGACAGGAGCAAGCGCTCCATCTACTGATATACCAACACTGTAATTGCGATTCTCACTTAAGTGTGCCGCGCACCTCACAACTTTATGGGTGTGGTGAAGGGAAATTTATATCTAAACCCTTGACAGAAAGACTGACCCCGTATCCTTTTGTCTGATCTTTCATTTCGAGGGGGTCTGTACGAACTGGTCCAGACCCAAAGCAACGCAAAGCGTGAGAAAAAGGGAGACTAGACCACATCCCAGCGCCCTGAAGAGACAGAACTTTCTTACCTGGCTCGAGATAGCTCTTTTTAGAGGGGTAAACTGACTGGGAAGTGTCAGACAGGGCTACAGTTAAAAATGATGGGGCTGGGCAGTGGATTTGCGAGTTGGATTAGACTTTTATACTCCCACCCCATGGCTACAGTGAGGCCCAAGGACCAATGGGGTGATCTCTGAGGAATACATGGTGGGCTGAGGAACAGGGCTGTCCGCTGTCTCCATTGCTCTTCGCACTAGCGGTCAAATCACCGGCCTGCTTTACAAGATCTGGGAACGCTTATGAAGGCTTGGGGGTGCGGGGCTCGGCATATCATATTGCTTTATGCACGGATGACATGCTACTGTTTCTTAAAGATGCAGTTTCGGATGCGGAGAGAGCGGTGGGCCTCCTGGACCATTTTCGGAAGGTCAACTTGCAAGAGTCTAGCATCCTCCCCCTGTGCCCGGGAGTGCAGCCGATCCCGACCCCAAGAGGGTTGAAATGGGAGCCAACATGCAAAGTATCAGGGAGTCAAGCTATATCATGGTAAACAGGAAATTCTGGAGGGCAACGTGGGTGCGGCTATTCTAGCCCTGCGATCCAGTGTAGATTCTTGGAAGACACTGCCGGTATCAGTAGCTGGCCGGATTGCCTTCCATAAAATGGGGGCACTACCCTGGCTGCTTTAACGGAATAGTCAAAGGAATCTGAGTCCCCAATGATTGCATTTCTGTGGGGTTTGGGCTGACGAAGAATAGCATAGACTAAGTTAGAGCGCCAGGTCACAGATGGCGGTCTAGCGGTAACGGACTTTGAAACCTACTATCTGACAGCGCAGATGCTGTGGTTTGCCCAGTGGGTGGCAGGCGGACAGGCAGTCGAGGGGATGGCCTTGGTCCCCTCATCGGGGACACTCTTTCAGCTTCTCCTGAGCCCCAGACGGGTGACTAGAGGAGGCCTGGGGAAACTCCAACTTCTGAGGCACTGTTGGTTGCTTTGACTACAGAAAACCGAAACAGAATTCCCATACTCCCCTGATATACCATTGCAGAGACTGGACGTGCTGCCCCATGGGTGAGACTGGCGGGGACTAGCAGAGTGGATAGCGTCTGGTGTCACCCGGGTGGGAGACTTGTATCGAGCGGGTGAGATGCATACGTTTGAGGACCTACAATTGGAGCACAAACTTACGCGGGGTATTTCCTGCTTCATTGAGCTGTGGCAGCAGTGATCAGGGCACACTGGGGGACTGGAGCAGCTGAACCGCCCACGCCCCAAAGCTGTCATGTATATATGCACAACCACTAGCACACACAAAGCAGTGACATGCTTTTACAGGGCTCTCCGGACGGACGTGATTACACCACTGACGGAACTCCAGGAGAAGTGGGAGGGGGATCTGGGGATCCTAATACCAGAAGCAAATTGGACAAAAATACTGGAACAAGTTCCTAGGGTGTCCAGGAATGCCAATTTTAAATTGATAAATTTCTACTACCTTCATAGGGCGTATCTCACACCTGGAAAAGTGAACATCTGGGGCAATTTGCTCTATGTGCGGGGAAGTGGGAGCTGAAATGTTTCACATGGTTTGGGCATGCCCTTCCCTTTCGCGATTTTGGGAAGAAGTAGTGACCTGCATTAACAATGTTACGCAGCGTAATATTCCTTGTTCTCCAGTTCCTTGCTTATTGGGATGGTTCCCATGCCCGGCCAAGCATAAGGTTATGTCCAGATTCTCAGACCTGGCTTTAGTCCTTGCGAAACGAGAGATTGCTGTGCTGCGGGAGGCCCTAGGGTAAATAAATAGCAGGGTCAGCTTAACAAGTGGGCGGGCTTCGAGAGTTGGGCCCTGCTCCAAGAGGCAAAAAGAGGTTGTGGTTCCCTTGAAATGGCACAAGAGTGGAACGCCCTGTTTGATTGTCTGTGTGAACCAGAGCTGCCAACACCGGTGGGATCCCTGGCAGGAGTGAACCATGTGGGAGGGCCTGAGTTTGGAGCGTACCCTGGAGCGGGGGAATGAATGGATGCTGCTTGAGCTCAGAGACGTGGTGGAGTCCTGAGATCAGCTGACATGGGGTTATGAGTGGCGGCACAGCTTTGTTGGGGTTGTTTGCTCGTTTCTTTGGGTGGGAAGCTGGGGATAAGGGGTGTTTACCTAGAGGTAGCCCAAGCGGCTGAGCGAGGGAAGGTGAAAGGGACCTGTAGGAAAGTAGAATCTACCTTCATGGTTACCCCACTTTTTGCTGGTGTCATTATGTTTCTCTGACTAGTCTCACTGGGATCCTGTTAATCAGGACCCCAGTCTCTGTGCTTCTTCCCTTAATTGGACCATGGTGAGTACTTAGGTACCCCCCAGATTGGCTACTGGTATACCCTTGTAAGTCCCTAGTATTTGGTACTAAACTAACCAGTGCATAGGTACACCAGGGGTCCCCCATGGGCTGAAGCATGTATTATGCCACCCATGGGAGACCACTCAAATTGTGACTACAGGCCTGCCATTGCAGCCTGTGTAAGCTGGTGCTAGCACCACTTACGACAGATATACGTTTTCTTATATCTGGGATCACTGCACTTAAAACCTATAGGTCACCCCTAAGGCAGGCCTTTCAATCTTGAAGGCAGAGTGCTTGGTTATAAGTGTGATGGTGCCCCTGCATGAGCAGGACACCCCTATAATCCACGGAGTCCATTCTCCCGGGTTGTAAGTGCATCAGCCATTACGATACATATAGTGGCCATGCGTCTTTACGCGATGGCTAACTCTAAACTGGCTGGAACGAACCCTGGCGTGTTTGGTATCAAACATGTTGGAATCATACCCCCAACACAGTAAACGGTGTTGGAGGTATGATTCCATGGGTGTTGGGGTATAATTCCATGCACTGTAAAGCTCCTCCGGGAGGCCATCAGTGCTCTTGGTACCAGTCTTCTAGACCCAGACAGCAAATTATGGCTACTGCCGACCAGAGACACGATTCTGCCCTCCTGATGCTGAGCCAAGCTTGAACAGGGGAAGGCAGGACAATAGGTTTCCTGTCACAGGGAGGGGTGACCACCTCCCAGACAGGACTTAGTGTATTGGTCCAGGGTGGGGGCGCATGCCAGCGCCACTAGACTGCTTTGAAGGGCACCACCTTGCATACTCCAGTTGGAACCAGTTCAGGGAGCCGTTGGCTCCCGCTCTGGTGCGAAACTGGATAAAGGACATGGGAGTAACCTCCCCACTGTCCAGCCCCTCCTGTGGGAGGGACCCCTGAATCATTCCAAACCTTTCTTTAGAGTACTTAAGGGCTTACCTGTGGGTGGTTCCTTAGATTCGTCGTGGGACAAGATTCAGATCCGTATCCACTTCATCTTCACCCGTTGTGGGCACTTTGGACTTCGTTGGACTGCGCTTTAGGAACCGAGACTGCAACTTGGAAGACTCCTGCTACTCCTGGTCTCGTTGTCCTGCCAGTATTCTGCGTCGTCTGTGCCTGTGCTCCATACAGGTTCTTCTACAGGCCTGTGGACATCCAAGACACCCAAAGGAATCTCCCTTGGAGTGAAGGAGTCACTCCCCTGCATCTGCAGGCACTGCAACGAAGCAGACCGTTCTGCTGTTCCTGAGCTCCCACGGACTCCGAAAGGTTCAGCAACACAGGTGGTGGTTCTGCAACTCCCTCGAGGACTGCACTGTCTTACAGCAAGTTTGAAGCCAGTATCCCTCGGCGGAACCGCTAGAGCAGTACGCCTATGCACTGCGTCGACTTGCCGTTGTCAGGCTTGTTGACTATCTCCTCCAGAGATCTTCGGGATCCAAGAAGCTCTAACCTCAAGCATCTCCTGCTACCAAGATCTTCGTCCTCACCGCATCCTCTGCACCGTGGCCCTTCATCATTGGTGAGCTGCTCGAGGTCCTCTTGCAACTCCTATTCCTCCGGCCTGTGGGTCCTCTTGAGGGTCTTCTTTGGCTCCAGTGGGCTCCTCTGCTTGCTCGGGCCTGCTCTGACTTACCTGCTTGTGGTGAGTCACTTGGACCTTGCTGGTCCCGACACTGCACCTTTTTGTTCTGCTATGTTTGTTGCGATTGCCAAGGCTTGTGGGTGCTCCCGACGGACACTGACCCCCAGGCACTTGACATCCGAAATAGGACAGCTCGTGTACGGCTCCAGGTCTTCCACAGCGTCGCCTGGTCTGCACAGCTGCAGCGTCAAGGTCACCATCAACTCTCCTGCATCTCCGACATCGGTGGGCATTCAGCTTCTGTCCTCCTGGTCACTCTTGAGTGGCATACAGACTGTCTCCTCTGCTTGCAGGTACCTCTCTTCTGGAATGCACCTTTGGGTTCCACCAAACTTTTTCACCTTCTTCGCCAGTGGCATCTTCACTGAAGTCCTCCATTGTGGTCTACAGCGGTTCCCGAAGTCACTTCGCACCTATGCACCCAGCTTCACTGGTGTAGGTATCTTGTTTTCTGGGGTATCCATAGGTGGGGTGACTCTCCAACCTTCCATCTTCCACGGGGTTTCTTCAGGGTCCTCTGGGAAGGGTCCTTCTTCTTAGCAACTGCGACTTATCCATTGACTTGTATTGAGCATGCAGTCGTGTTCCCACTCTGCACACAGCCTCTGTGGGGTTCCTTGGTACTTACCTTGTGTGGTTCCTTTGGTCCCCAGCTCTTCTACGTCTTCTGGGTCCAGTCTCGAGGTAGGTCATGGTTCGCATTCCACTTTATTAGTATATGGTTTGGTCTCCCCCTGGAGACCACTGTGTTTTTGTGCTACTTACGTATTCTATTACGAAAGCATTGTGTGTATTGTGATTATATCTCTGGGTAGGAGATATTGCAATGTATTTGTGAGTGTTTATAATAAATACATATTTTTATAACTACACTGTGTGGTTCTTTTCCACTTAACCTACACTATATGATTAGTACTGGTAAAACAAACTGCATTACACTCCTTCTGGACTAAGCCTGAAGGCTGCTCTCCACAGCTACAACTTAGAGAGCTTTCTAAGGTTGTCTAAGACCACCATAAGGGTTGTCTGGATTAGTGCAGGGTGCTACACTTACATAAGTGAGCACCATATATTAAGCCAGCCTCCTACAGGAACAGGGGCGGCTGGTGGAATTTGAAACTGGTGGGGCGTATGGAGAACGAATCAACGTGAGCGAGCGCAGCGAGCGAGCCCGACGGCAATAAGGGGGGTTCGGGGGGGTTCTCCCCCCGTGAAGATTTTTTTTTCAAATTGGCATCTTTTTGGTGCGATTTTCAGCACTATTTCTGTGATAAATGGACTAAAAATTCAGTTCTTCTAGGCATTCATAAAAGAAAACTCATACATTATTTCAGAGAATTTCTGGGTTGCCAAGCAAGTCTGACTTCTGAAGAGGGCTAGGGTACTAAGCAAGACTGCTTTGGCTCTACCCTTTCCAATAGAAAACACTAGTTAGTGATGTGAACAAGTTCAATGGACAAACCTGGGGTCTAGAGAGAGTTCCTCTCCTGAGAAAGAAATTTAAAAAAGATTGGCAAATGGTGCAGCGATAAAGCAAGGCTTATTAAGCAGTGGGAACGTATAGTCTTGAAATATTAAACACATTAAAAACTACCCCGTATCTTCTTGCATTAATTTGTTCAACAGTTACTGTAATATGTAAATTATTCTGCCGGACAACTTTAGCCCTTTAAAATGTATGCTTGCCCAGTGTCTTGCACTGCATGCAGCATTAACTTTGGAAAAATATGCTCTAACCAGACTTCGGGAAGCACCCACAGCTGCTGGCTGTAACCAGTCACATAGAAATATGTGCAGACAGGTCTTTAAGTGAGATGAAAAAGTGGGTGCTCCCTATAAAGGAACACGCCAAATACATTTCTGTGATTCCCATAGTGTGCCATCAGACCGGTATTTTGGTTTCTCTCCAGATAAATGGCACAGCAACTGACATACGCCTAAAGCCTGTCAGTATGATTGGCTTTGTCACTGGGTGGTAGCTGTTTAAGATAAATGAGTAACAACAATGATTTCTTATAAATAATTAACATTGAAAATGTTTAAATTCTGAACTTTTGAAATAGTGAGTCTGTGAATTAAATAGCATTGAGGCCTGTGGAAGGAGTTTTGGCCTTCAATTATGTGTGCTTTATGTTAGATATGTATCCTCTTTTTCTCTGCATATCTTGTCCATCTGCACATCTTCAACCCCCTCTCTTTCCTCTTCAGCGTCCTCTTTTCACTCTTCCCCGAATGCCCTTCCTCACATCTGTCACTTCACCGCCCCCAACATGCACTGCACTCCCTCAAATATAAGCACCTTAATTTCTCTTACTTTTGCCTTGCAAATATCTTGACATCAGTGTACCCCCTTCACACACATTTCCACAGAATTTCAGTTGCAAATGGAATACACAAACATTGTTCTGTGTGCTCTGCAGAGAGGCCAACCCACTGACAGGCACTTTGTTTGGCTTTAGCCTTAGCGCCTGCTTGCTCAATCAAAGCCCCTCATAAACACCTGGCATGGCTCAAGCCTCAAAGTATGCACAGAAAAAAATACAGATAAATAACAACATTATAAAATAGCTCACTCGTGGGGAATGCAAGATTAAGTAAACATGTAAAATAAGAGAGGAACTAAACCGACTCTTTTTTCATCAGGTTGTTATCAGCACTCTGTTATCAATGAGGTTCCTCCTATAAGCATTCTGCTATTGGCCAGTTTCATATCAACATTCTTTTTAATACTCAGGTTGATGTAAGCACTCCCCTAATACTCGGGTTCCTATCAGCAGTGTCTTATTACCCAGGATCCGGTCAGCACTCTGACTGCTCCAATCACCTATCAACACTCTCTTATATGCCAGCCACCTAACAGCACTCTCTTCAGACGCAGATTGCACATCAGCAGTCTTAAGACTCAGATTGCATATCAGCACTCCCTTAAGACTCAGATTACACATGAGCACTCTCTTAAGACTCGGATTGCACAGACACTCTCTTAAGACTCGGATTGCACATCAGCACTCTCTTAAGACTTGGATTGCACATCGGCACTCTCTTAAGACTCAGATTGCACATCAGCACTCTCTTAAGACTCAGATTGCACATCAGCACTCTCTTAAGACTCAAGCCCATCAGCATCATCCAATTCCCGGGTTCCTATCAGCACTCTCCTCTCACCCAGGTCCCTATGAGCAGCCTGTTATCGCACGGGTCTCTAGCGGCACTCCCATATTAATGAGGCTCTTATCAGCGCTCTGTTATCAATGTGATTCATTGTTGTTACTCAGGCTCTTATCGGCACTCGTACTAAATACCCAGGTTCCAATCAGCGCTCTGTTAATAGCCAGATTGGCATCAGCGCCGCGTTGATGCACTCTGTCATCACACAGGGTGTTAGAAGCATCCTCGATAGACTACACAGGCTATCAGGTCAAGACGAAGCTCGGGCATCTGAAAAGAGGTGCAACTCTGCCGGCATCAGTACTGCGAGTCAAAGGCCCCCAGCAGCTCTCTGGCAGAGCAGCCAATAGCAACGTCAGGAGGAGACAGATGCTCGGGGTGCCCCAAGTGACCTGCCTCAGCTCAGTCTAATGCAGCTGCTTGACACTTGACGCGACCCGTCTGAGGTCACACACTGAGTCAGGGTTGGACAGGTGCTTTGCTTTGAATGCAAATGGTCCACCCGAGGTCACACAGTCAGTCAGTGGTAGTGCCAGGATTTCACTGATACTGATGCATGCACCCCAATGGGCACACTGACCACATGTCATCTTTGTTTGTGATTTGCCCTCTCTCTGGTGAATAAAAAGTGTTAAGACCAATCTCGGAACAATGCCGCTTTCGCAGGGGCGTTCAAACACCTATATCTTCCCTGATCCTGGAAGGAAAAGCGGGACGGCTCCTCAACAGGGCGGTATTTTCACGTCCATCTCGGATATCTGTGCAACTCAAGATGTTCCGGGGCCATTCACCTGTATTTAACCATTGGTTCCGCGCGGTAACACGACCTGGACCAGGCTATGGCCGCTATGAAGCTTCCTGCTCGCTGGGGTGCCCTGCAGTCGCGGCTCGCAGTACTCGCGGGGGGGGGGGCGACCAAGGGAAAATAAAATTTTGAAAACTTACCTGACCGCCTCTGCTCCGCGTTGGCGCCTCTCTTCAGGAACAGCACCGGAGTGGCAACCCCTCAGCCAGGCTTAGGGCACGGTTATTCTTCGCCCGCCGCCTGCCCATTAGGAGACCGAGGGGCTCCTAATGGGCATGCGCAAGCCAGTGCAAACACAAGTGCGCATGACTGGGCACGGGCGAAAAATTCGCTCACCTTCCCCACTCATGCGCACTTGTGCTGCTGACTGTCCCTGGCTGGTCTGACAATGCATGTCAGTCAACATGACGCGGACCGCCCACCCCCTTCAGACTCTGAAGGGGTGGGCGGTCAGCGTCATGTTGACTGACATGCATTGTCAGTTCTCCCTCGGCGTCTCTGAACTTAAGTAAACTGAGTCAGAGACGCCGAGGGAGCTGCGGGCGGGAGGCGGGGCAACGCCCCAATGGACGCACCGCGCCTGTACAGGAGTATGAAAGGCTTGGCTTGAAAGATATATTCTAACTTGATTCAACCCTTTGAAGGGACTAGTGGGATAGCAGGGGGGAAGTAATGGACCAGGATACTTTTGCATCCCTGTTGTACAATGACTTGCCACACCTGTAATCTGATAACAATAAACATTTTGTTTACAAAAAAACAAGATCTTACAATTTCTTTTACAAAAGAATTGTAAGAATGAGTTTTAGCTCAAAAAATATACAGATCACCGTAGTTTGTCTCCTCTGTCTACAATGACTCGTACCAGAAAAACAAACTATAACATGAAAGCTAGTGGAAATAGCTTGGGGGTATCACAGTGGTATTTAATGTATTTTTATTAAACATTTGGGTTGTTTGCAGAATGGAGATCTATGGTAGTGTAATTTAATAATGTCACAATTACATCGGAATCAGTCTGTTGCTTATTTCTGTTCATCCACTTTAGTTAATGTGGTCGTTGTGTGTAGAGTCTAGTATAACTGGCAAGTGTTCTTTGAGGGAATGGTTTGACGAAACTATGCATGTTAGAAGTAAAATAAGCACCCTCTGCTTGATTTCCAAAATGCAGTATTTTGTTTCCTGCTATGAAAAATGCCTATTTTTAATCACACATGCCAAAATTAAAAAGCATTGACATACCCTATAGATCTGGCTCCACTAATGCAAACACAGCCATGCACAAGTGCAGATTTGTGACTGCTTGTGTTTGCATGCGTTAACATAGTAAAGCAAGACCTATTGGCATTGCCAATACTTGTTTTTTAAATTTGCATTCATTCTAATTGCTTACTCGTGAATCTCTCAATTGTTACAATACCATGCCTACGACTAACATGAGGCGCTCTCTTCTGCTATGACAGCAGGGGGTTACAAAAAACTAATTGGAGTGGACTTCCAATACTTTTTTCTGCTTCTTTCATGGAAACAGAAGAAAATCAGTTCTCGGAAATCAAGCAAGCGATGTTTTATCTAAAAAGCAGATTTATCATCTGTGCGTGATAATCTTTCAAATGACATATGACTCAATTGGGCATAGCTGGGCTGAGATTAGCTCTGCAGTAAACTTCAACACAAAAGGAGAAATGCTGAATATAGCACCACTGTAATATAGTTCAAAAACATTATGCATACAATCGTTGAAAAGAACATTGGGCCTCATGTAGAAAGCTGTTTTGCAACCTCAAACCTGCAATTCACAAAATCTCTGGGTTTGCAACCACAAAAGGGCTTTTCTTTATGTACAAAAGCCCATTTACGAATCAGAAAATTATTTCTGACAAGTAACAGGACTTTTGTGATTCTTTCCAAATAGTAAATAGGAGGGGGCATGGAAAGGCTGTCCCCCTCCTACTTACGATTCGGAAATAGTTGATGAGTTACCGACCCCCTGACCTGGGGTGGTAGTGGTAACGTATTCGCGAAGGGGAAGGGATACCCTAAGCAGGGGCGGCTCCTCATCTAAGGCGGAAGAGCGTCGCCCCACTGCTCTCAGAGCAGAAAAAATAAAATGATAATGACGTCATTGTTATCATTTTATTTTTCGTAGGTTCGGGGCTGGGTTAGGGCGGGCGGGGCGGGACTGGTTGCACAGGGGGAGGAGTGGTTTACTCACTCCAAGTGTGCATGATTGTTTGGCCGGCCGTCTTGAGCCGGCCAAACAGTCATGCGCACTTTGCATGTTCCCCACGAGGCTGCATTACACAGCCTGATGAGGAACATGCCCAGGTTCCCATTCCCCGTCTGAGCGCTGAACCACGGCGCTCAGACCAATCACAATGCTGCATTGCAGCGTTGTGATTGGCTTAGGGGAGGGAGCCTGTGTGCTTCCTGGTTCCGGCCGCGGAGAGACGACGGAGGAGAGACGAAGCGAGGAGGTAAGTGTTTTTTAAGATTTTTTTTTTTTGTACCACCCCGCCTCTCCACTCTAGTTCCCTGCCAGCCGTTACTGACCCTAAGCACTGCTTCCCATTTGGGAATTGTGTTGGCAGCCACTGCGGGAGAAGGCAGTCGTAAAGGGACCACTGCCTGCTCCCTCTAAGTTTTCAATTTTGGAAAGCGCATACGGATAATGGTCTGCTGTCCCTTGCAGGTCACGTCCCTGGGATTGTAGTCAGTCACAGGAGAGGTGTAGCAAATTGGAATCTGCCTAATGAATATTAAGTAGTCAATTTGTTCTGCAACCCCCTGCCATTCTATATTTTGTGAACCAACCTATGAATTCATGGGTCTAGATGTACTAAACACTGGTCGCAAAATACTGATGGAAATTTGCAACCAGTATTTTTTTTCCTTTTCAAAATATTTTTGGGGGTTTTCACTTGTGTTGTACATTACATCAATGTCTGATACATCTGGATCACATATGTGTAAATTCCCCAATTCATGCCACACTCCTTAACTGCTCATATGGTGATGCGATAATCATTCTTATTACCGTTAGGTACCATATCGATAAACATGTGGTGTAGCTGTCGCACCCCGCACTGCAGTTTCGTACATGTAACTCTAGTTTTCCTTTAACCCTGTCTGTGGTCCTACTTCTTCATAAGAGCCCAACATTACTGTCCCTCCACTACTTTAATCATTCATCTCGTACACTCAATGTGTTTTTTCCTATGTCTCACTGCCAGTTCCAGTTTTGGCTGATACGTCACTTGGCAGGTCTACCAACATCTGCCTCAATGCTGCCAAGTCATCTTGCAGGCGCTGACCTCCTCCACTACTGCCCATTCAGACATATCACACAACCACTCACTGTATGTGGGAGGGTGTGTGCTCATCCATTTGATAGCTATCCGTTGTTTAGCCAATACCAAGCCTAGCATCAGAAACTTGTGGCTAAGTTTCTTTTTCCCAGCAAGATCACCCTTGGATTATGTGGAACCTCCCATCCAGTTGCTGCATTTAAACTCCGCAAGACTTCTCCCCAGTAAGATACTATTAGCGGGCAACTCCACACCACATGCTCAAACTCCCCTGCAGGGGCTACATAGCGCAGACATCTGTCATATCGTGTAGGGTATATGTCGTCTAGGGTTTTTGGCGAGAGATATGCTTGGTGCGTGTAGTTATATTGTATCAGTTTAAAGTGAGCATTAGAGCTCACAGTGCGCACTTCCACATCGACTTTTTCCTAGTCACGCATGGTGAGGGTCTCCCCCAACACCTCCTCCCTCTTTCCATGCATCTTATATACTATTTTCGGCAGATCCTCTCAAGGCGCCCGGTATAGATGCGATATTGTTTTACAACCCCCGGACAATTCCACCATACTGGTTAGTGTTTGCTAGGGTCGTAGCTCATCGGAAAAACAAGGCCAAATCTCACGGGCTGTAGCCGTAATCATGGCTTACTGTAAGTATTGTACCGTCCCTAATTCAAAGGAATCCACCGCATCTTCTTGCGTAGTAAACTGGCCCCCTAGATAGAGATTACCCTGGACTTCGCAACCTCTGTCCTGCCACTTCTGCACAGACATTACCTCTGCTATGGCCGCAAATGGTTTCAATGCCCAGATTGGCTACTATCGCGTGCATATGGCATGCGCCGCAGCACCCTCAAGACTGTCTGTTCCCATGTTCGGCTCACATGTCTAACCAGGAACGGCATCACCGTCGATACTCATACATTACACATGAGCAGCTCAGGAAGCGTGGTGTCCCCGTGTGTGCCCCTCAGAAGTCTCTTCTCCCAGTTGTCCCTTTTATCTAGCCAGAAGATCACATGTTGGAGGTGGGCTGCAATGTAATAAAATTCCAGGTCAGGAAGTTCAATCCCTCCCCGTTCCCACATCTGTTTCAACATGGCAAGGCATACCCATTTCCCTTTAGTGGCCCATATGAGGTATATAATCAAACTGTCTAATTCTTTGAAGTATCTCCTGGGGATTTTCTACAATGTGCCCTGCAGAATGTATAAAAACACAGGTGTACCACCATCTTGACTAGTGAAGCCTTGCCCATCAGCGAGAGAGGGAGGTCCCTCCAAAACCGCATCGACATACATAGGCCCTCCAATACCCTGCCGATATTAAGATCTAGGAATTGCTGCTTCCCATAGGCTATCCTAATACTTAAATACCATATTCCCTCTTCACCTCATGGTAGTTCTACCAGTGGCAGCATCTCGAAGTTCATCGCAGACAGGCCACCCAACGGCAAAAACTGGGATTTGTGCGGGCTCACCCGCAATCCTAACACCTCACCGAAGTCTTCCAAAGTACGCAGGAGCACCAGGACTGAGTCCTCCGGGCTCTGCAGGTACACAAGGGCATCATCGGCATAAAGAGACTCCACATGAGTAGTGTCACCCACAAGGATCCCCCTAGGTTCAAGCCTGCAACGTAGCAGCCAGTGGTTCCACTACCAGGGCGAACAACAGGGGCAACAGGTCGCGGACACCAGTCCACCCGTCTGAACCCTAGCAGACTACTCTGCGTAGAGTAATTTAATCCATGATATATACTTGAGTCCAAGACCCTCCTTCTCTAACATGCACCAAAAGAATTCCTATGTGACCGAGTCAAACGCCTGTGCAATATCAAGGAATGCCAAGTGCATATGACCCCTCACACACACACATGGAGCGTGAATAACATGGAACAATCTGCGCAGGTTGTACATGCTGCTTCTTTGCAGGATGAAGTTGCACTGATCTTCATGTATCAGTGTTGGAAAATATGGGAGCAACCGGGCATCTAGAATCTCAGTATTTTGACATCTACATTCAGCAGTGAGAGTGGCTGTAAGACGACACCTCCATTGGATCCTTGCCCGGCTTTGGTATTAGCACTATGAGGGCCTCTTACCTGGTGTTAGGAAGATGCTTGTGCTGAAGTGCCTCCTGATATACATCCAGAAGTTTATCAACTACCACATCAGCATATTTATAGTACTATTCAGCTGGTAGGCCATTGCCTCCTGGTGTTTTTGCAGGTTTCTGCTGCAGAAGTGCTGCTAGGACCTCTTCTTTCGTTATGTTTTTCTCATTGGCTACCCTCTCCTCTGCACCCAACCAAGGGATGTCTACTCCAGCCAATAAGGCCTTTCCGTACTCCACCAGCCACCCTCCCCGCATTGCATATACCCCTTCGAGGTGAGCACGAAACACTTCATTTATTGCTTTCTGGGAGTTGACTAAGTTACCATTCCTATCTCGCAACACAAGTATCGTTTCCCGGGACTCGTATTGTCGCACTAGGTGCGCTAGCATGGTGCCTGCCCTGTCCCCTTTAGCATGCAATCTCTGTCTGCACGCTGTATAAGTATATTATTCCAGCCCGCGCCAGTCATCGAAGAGGTCACTACGGGTGTGTCACCAGTCCTCAAGTCTCTGTGGCTGAGAGGGAACCTCCCTTTCAATGTTGAGCAGTGGCGATTCTCCACTGGTCAGGCCTCGGATTAGCTGCTGCCTGACACCATACGTGGTTGTCAGACAGATTATTCTGATCACTACCTTCATTGCATCCCAGTCATGGGCTCTGCTACTCGAGCTGCCCCAGTTTTCACAGAAATAATCAGTGACTCCCTCCCATACTGCATCTGCAAAAGGTGGCTCTGCCAGTGCCTCAGCGCGCATGTGCCACGGCGGCACCACCGGGTGAACACGTCCCTTTGACAGGCACACCAGGAACAGAGAGTGGTCAAATATGTACTGCGCCAGATATAGGAAACCTCCCCGATTTGTTGAGCAAGTCTAGGGGTAACAAGACAGTAATCTAGTCGGCTATACGTTCTTGTGGCTGGAGTATAACAGAGTAGTCTGGCGTTCGGGTGCCTCTCTCTCCATACATCTGTTAGGCTGAAGCTCTGCATAAGCGCTCTCAGTCACCCGGTCATGTGCGTTTTTGTGTTTTTTGGGGGCGGGGGGGGATTCTCGATCAAGCATCCCATCCAACACACAGTTACAGTCGCCTGTTACTGTCATTTCCGCAGTCAAATATGGGCCTCCCCGCACATGCATCTCCTGCAAGAAGGCCACAGATAAACGATGTCATTTGAGATACGGGTACATCCTGCGTCTTTTCTCCAGCTGCGCCAGACCCCTGACATTCCACATCAGGAATTTAAGTACCTCATCCGCCATCATTCACATTTTGCACTATTAGCACAAGGTTCTGATCCTTGAACAAACCCATCCACTCCACACACCATCACCTCCATGCACATGAGCAGCTAATCATCCCTTTTAACTGTTTAGAGAACGAAACATGATCTCACCCCAACTCCCCCCTCCACATGGGCAGTAAGACAAACTCGCCCTGTCTATTACTAGGCAGTGCAAAAACATGTGGTTCCCGCCCTATTCCAATTGTTCTGTATGCTTTTCAAACTAAGAATAAAGGAAACAAACAACTAAACCCTTCGCTAGAGATCAGCACTCTGTGGCGGCTGCGAGACAACGTCCCTGCATAGCCACCTCAGCGCCTAGACACCTGGTCCCTATAGCCCCTGTCAGCCCCTACTACTAATCTCCATTGGGCAAATATTCAGGTATCCATTATGTTGTCCCCTTCGGTTCCCTCCCACATTGAGAAGGGAGAAGAAATGAAGAGAGGGAGAAAGTGAGAACACCTCCCACCCAAAGGACCATCAGAAAGTACCAACATTCCCAAGCGGCAGACCCTGAGCAGGGATACAAAGACATTATTATCCTGGAGCAAAGGCCCCCAACATATAGTTCCTTTGGACATATATATAGTCGCCTAGCACTGGTACTGCTGTAGCATAAAAAGTCCCTCTCCAGTACACCTTGATGTGACTTTATTCAGTGCACCCTATGGAGAGGTCACACCGGGCCCCCATCTGCGCTGTCCGTGCCAGACTCAGGGCCTCTACACCTATCCAGAAAAGAGTCTTGTGAATCTGGGAGGACCTCTGTGTCTCTAAGGGTGCCATTAGAGCACACTGCTATGCGGCCCGGCAGGTTTGAAGTGTCTGAGCATCTACCCCTACCAGTTTTCTTCCTAATGTGGGCCGATTGCCTCTGTACAGCCAGAGAAGGTGCCCCAGAGCACGTCCATATCAAGGAGACCTCTCAAGGCAGCACATCCACCCAGTCACTGGCCTCATCTGCTGTGAAGAAATAATTTACCCTACCGCTGTGGACCACCCGGAGCTTTGCCGGAAACATCAAGCTGTGGCGCAGGTTGAGATTGCGCAGTCTCTTTTTGATGGCCAAGAATGTTTTGCGCTGATTTTGGACCTTCTGGGTGTAGTCCAGGAAGATAGATATTGGGCACCCCTCTAAATTCAGCTGGCCTCTCACGCCGGTGCTGTAAAATCGCATCATGGTCTCTGAAATTGAACAGGTGGGCGATAATGGCAGAGCGGCGGCAAAACTGGGCACAGCAGCTGCACAAGGCTCTATGTGCCCTTAACCATGAAGAATTTGGACAACTTGTGTGGGTGCATAATTTTACCTAGCAACTACTCAAGAAAGAGTTCTGTGGACTGACCCTCTGCCTTCTCGGGAAAACCCATGAATCGCAAATTATTCCTCCTGGATCTCCCTTTAGAGTCTTCAACACGGTCCTCCAGTCATACTGATAGTTTTCCAGACGGTAGCCACTTCTCTCTGTAGGTCCTCCACCTGACCCTCCGTGGTCATCATTTCTGTCATTGGGAGTGTGTGTGTATAGTTGACAATTTTGTTGGTCTGGGTCTGTTTCACCTCTTTATCTCTCACCATGGCGTTACTGTCCTCAGAAACCTACGCACCCTGCACTGCCGCTCACCTAGAAATTCCAAATTGCTGCCAGTGTACAAGTATCTTCCCTACAGGCAGCAGGACCAGTGATACTTCAGGCGTGTCTCACCCCGGGGGCCCCCCAGTATTCAGATCCTCACATACAAGGAACTACAACCCCAACCAGGGGGCAGGCTTCACTGGCAACCACAAGACACCATCATCCACAGTATTACGGGCATCACACTGCATCCCAAGAGAAGCTGCCCAACTGTCGCCGGTACATCTCTCAGGTGGTCCTGCTCCTCTTATCACAGCTTCCCACAAGGTCTCACCTCTCAGGCTCTCTCCGCACCGGCCCAGTCACCGCAGGGCTGAGGCACCAGGTCAGGGCGTCCCCTCCAGGTTCTCAGGAGTTCCTGGCAGCAGGGGGCCTGAGGCTGAGGATAAGCTCCCCAGCAGGGCAAGGCAAAAGTTTTACAAACATTTTTTAAGACCTGTCAGTTGTCCATTGTCCACCGCCTACTTGTAAAAGTTTTTTTGTCAACATTCACGAAGTGGAACGGGTCTCTTCGGGATCCCTCCCCATTTGCGAATGGGTTATCACTACTTTTGTGTAGTCAGTAAAATATTAATGTTTTGAGAAAGGATTTTGGTCTAAATCGCTATTTGGAAGCGACGCCCTAAATACTCCCCTTCTAAATAATTATTCAGTTTGTAGATGCAAACCCAAATTGCGATTTGGTAAGTGTTACTGAATCGCAATTTGAGTTTGGTACACAGTAAAGGTCATTTTGTGGTCGCAAACTGTCTTATTTTGCAAATCGGACCCTTTGCGACTGCAGAAAGCCTTAGTACATCTGTCTCACAGTTCGGTTTGCAAAATACTATTCAATTCGCAAAAACTTGGTGCACAATTCTGTAGTAAGTAGCTACAAATACAGTTAAATCAATGTAAAGATTTATTGATTTCATACAGGTACTACGCAGCAGTTTTAATGAGTCAAGGACTCTGCAGCAACTGACAACGGTAATCCTTAAACATTCCAAGAAGAAATGAGACAACACAATGGTTCCACAAGTTCTACTGGGTGACTGAAACGTCAACCCAGCACTCACCGCGACAAATTCTTACACACTTTTTGCAAATGGAATAATAGCACATCAGGCTCTCATCCTGAATCGGCAGCTCAATTAGAACTCACACAGCCGAGCCCATGTCCACCTCCTAGGACAACCTTTTAGCCAATTACTCCATTGCACTGTGACAGTTATTCAAATGCAGCTGGTTGGTGCTCGGCACTGGATTGCATTTCAGAAACTGCCCCGGTGCCAAGCACCATCCTTGCTGCTACTTTCATTCTTCTGTGTATGGGAAGCATGTTGCCGAAGAGAAGGATCCATGACCATGCCACATCATTGTGTTAGTGTAACTGGATATGTTCTTGGAAAGACGCAGTTTTTAAAGTTCACCTATGGAAGAGTAAATGCAAGTTATCAATGCAAGTAACAAATGACAGTGCGCAATACAATGACCAATGCTTTTAACAGAGACTTTTCAAACTCTTGACCACAGTGCACGATTTCTGGAGGAATCAGTGTCTTAAAATTAACCACTAGATATAATAACACGGGAACCTGCTTTCCACATTTTCGGTACCACAACTGGTGTTCTTGCTTGGAGTAAAAAAAACAATCATATACGAACTACCGAGGTAAAACATTAAAGCTGATGTTTGCAAAAGAAAACATTGGTGTGAGCCTGTGGAATTGCAGGATTCGATTCACAAGGCTAATAGCACATGTAAGTTGACCTTAGTTGTGCTAGTGGTTTGACTTATGATTCACTTTTGAAATTCACACAACGTGAATTTGCATTCTTGTTGCAATTTACTCATGCCTAATAGTATCCCAGTGGTGTAATGTTATTGATGCATGCGTAAATGTTCTCATAGCGGATACTCTGACAGTTGGAAACACCGGCACAATATTCACAAACCTCTCCACAGCCCATTCTTATTCTTGAAACAGTTGGAGGTTTACTCCGGGGCAGGGGTAAATCCATTAACACTGGGAAATGGGAAGGTAACATCCCCAATATTGAAAGGGATTTTGAGGAGAGGTTGTCTCCTGAAGGGAAAATGTGTTTCCAAATGGTGAAAAAAATTACAAATATAATAATGCAATCACACAAATACAGCCCATTGTCGCATTCGCAATTGTACACAGTGCAGAATTACACGTGCAGGACTTCTTTTTCACGCATGTAATTGGAAATTCACAAATGTAACACAGGAGTGCTCCTAGAGATTGTAACTGGAATCCTCTTCGCACACCCAGGCGTAGAAGAAACTGTTTAGCCTCGGATCACTTAAGTTTGTATTTTATGAGGCCTTGTCCCTTATCTCATTTTTGGAGCCCGAGGGCTTGTGGTTTATAGGTCGATAGTACACCTTAAAAGTAACACTGCCTGGTAAACTGCGGTTCAGGTCCATTAACCCTCATATTTACCTGCCATTTTCTGTCTAACCCTTCTGAGTAATGACTCCATCAGCTGCAGACACAGTTTCTCAGGGCAGCACAGCTCTTGTCATCTTACGGAGGTACAGAGAGGGCAAATGGCGGCCGGTGGTGTTGGGAAGGAAGCCAGGGCGTGCACAGAGAAGCGAAGAATATGAAGCAGCGCATAAGCGTGCACCTTGAAACCGAGCCAGGAGTATCCCATATGTAGGCGCTCCAGTACATCCGCGCATTGATCCTGAAAGAGCATGCACTGCTATCGAAATGAATTGCAAAGTGCCTAGAAGCAGACGCTCCCGTGGACCCGACAGCTGTGATGACCTTGCCTTTTGAATACATATTTACACATCATTTGTAGGCTTATTGCAGGCGCACGGGAGGCTGCAGACCATTGAGTGCACAAAGATGTGTGGATGCATAATTACGTCCAAATTCAGTGCTTAATTTGAGCCAGTGGTTTCCGGTGCTTGGCACCGGCATTTAATTGTCAACCCTAGCGCTTGAGACAGCCTGCCACTAGGTGGCGCTGTCTGGCGAATTTAGAGATGACCACAACTACAGGTAATTATTAATTCAATATACATAAAAAATTACTATCACCTGCTACCTAGCCATTCTTATAGCTTTGGAGGCCTTAGTCAGAATTGACACGCTTGTAGGAGTGTGATGGTTAGTAGTTGTGTTGTTACTATCATTGGCCTCAAGGCAGGGGCAGTGTGTGGTGCAAGCTGCAGTAGTGGCCTCCTCAAGAGAGCCTCAGCACTTAGTTTTTTTTTACAAATTAAACACTGCGTCCAATGGCGATGCAGTGGATGGCTGCCTCTATACCCACGTCCCCAACAGTTGAGGGACCTTGAGCAGAGGTGCAGTCTAGCATTGAGAGGAAGTCGTGGACCAGAGTCTCGACCGAGGTGGGTTACTGGGTCTCAGGCTGTGCAATGGGAAGGCTCTTTGACTGGACTTGGAAGTTGCCAGACCAGAGAAGTGGAGGCTTTCATACCAAAGGAGAGTCTGTGGGCAGATGGGAGCAACTACCAAGCACAGCTGGCAGAGATGATCTGAACTTGGGAGCGGGCCAGGGATCTCTATGTAGAAGGTGAGTAAAACGGCACCTAGGGCCCAGCTATTGGGATCATCTCCAGAAGCTTATTGTTGTGTGTTGGCATGTCAGGTTCTTCATCCCTCAATCTAGCAGTGATAGTCCATTTGTGACTGACAGTAATGGTCAAACTTGGGGCTCCACCAGGCTTTCCAAGCTTGCAGAGGACACGTGGATGGAGCAAATCCAAAGAATGTCACAGGGTGTGTGGTTCTGCTTTTGGGGCTGACAGTAGGTGGGGGAAAGATCATATGAACAGTATACCCTGGTGTGGGCATGCTGGGATGTGAACATGACAGACAGGGGAACATAGACAGGCCGAATTACATACTATAGGGCTCAAAGCCTTGAGTTATGTGAAGGCAGTGTGTTGTAAATAAAGATGGATCCTCAGTCTTATAAGTTATAGGTTTATTTGGCTTAGTTGCAGGTTACAAGTAAAGTCCCACCAGGAGCAGCATCCTTGGTGCTCAGCCCACTCTCAACTGACTAACTCCAGGCTCAAACACTCATCAACATTCCAGTGACCTCACATGCTGGCTGAGCACCAGAGAATATAGAACTATGGAGGATGCAGAGTAACCAAGACAAGCCACAAGACATCTTGCCCCTCTTAAAGAAACAATTAAAAATATAAATAACAATCAACGAGTCCCCATAATGATTCCTTCTTATTAAACATCAAATCAAAAGGACACAAGATGGAAGAAAACTACCAAACAGTCCTATGAACATTATACTAAAAAAAAACATCAATAGGTAAAACTAATTTACCCCTACCGCACAGAGTATGCCCTCAACTCCTTAGGAAGGACACACAACATCGCACACACAAACGCATGGCAGGGCCAGGGACTTCTCATACACTCTACAGCACGGGTAGTCATAGTACGGCCCGCGGGCCGCCAGCGGCCCGGCAAGCCTTCCTTGGCGGCCCGCGGACCTTGTAGATATCCTACCTGTGTTTTTTTTTTTTTTTTAAGTGTCAGCAAACACCGCTGGTTGCAGCAGCGCTCTATGGGGGCCGGGCGATTCTTTAACAGACCATTCACTTTAATGAGGCTTTGTTGTATTTCACCTCTTCTTAGCGCCCCTGCATCTCCACTCTGAGTGGAGATGCAGGGGCGCTAAGAAGAGGTGAAATACAACACAGCCTCTAACAAGTGAATGGTCTTTTAAAGACCTGTGAAGTACTCGGTTGCGGCTGTGTGTGCGCCCGGGAAGCTGTCTCAGCCCAGGCTGACACACGCGGGGTGAGGTGACAGAGAGGGGGAGGGAGACAGAGAGGGGGAGGGAGACAGAGAGGGGGAGAGAGGGGGAGACAGAGAGGGAGGAGGGCGACAGGCGGAGGGAGACAGAGGGAGGAGGGCGACAGACGGAGGGAGACAGAGGGAGGAGGGCGACAGACGGAGGGAGACAGACAGAGGGCGACAGAGGGAGACAGACAGACGGAGGGAGACAGACAGACGGAGGGAGACAGACAGACGGAGGGAGACAGACGGAGGGAGACAGACAGAGGGAGACAGACAGAGGGAGACAGACAGAGGGAGACAGACAGAGGGAGACAGACAGAGGGAGACAGACGGAGGGAGAGATAGATAGATAGAGAGAGGGAGGGAGAGGGAGACAGAGCGAGAGAGAGATAGATAGAGAGAGAGGGAGAGGGAGACAGAGCGAGAGAGAGAGAGATAGATAGAGGGAGGGAGGGAGACAGATAGAGAGAGATGTGAGTATGCCGGGTCTGGTGGCTCAGTGGACGAAGGCGTCCACTGCAGGGGCCTGTGTTCAACCTCATGGTCAGTTTTTTTTTTTGCTCTAGCCACGCCCCCTCCCCCACTGACCCCGCCCCCACCGGTGCGGCCCTCGGCCACAAACCACACTGTAAATTTGGCCCCCGAGAGAAAGTTTGTGAGTACCCATGCTCTACAGCATTAATGGCAGGACCAGGGACTTCTCTTACCCTGTACTGCATCCACATTAGGCGCATGGCAGTACCAGGAACTTAATCACACCCTCTATCGCTCATACACTGGGGAAACCACTACACATTCCTCTCAATCACATTTCTTTACAGAACCCACACCCTCTACTGCAACATATGCAATGTATTGCAGGACCAGGGAACTAATGCAAACTTCATTGCAGGACCCGGGATTTCTCATACCCTCTACTGCAGCAACTCCTCATGGCAGGACCAGGGACTTCATCACACCCTCTATCGCTCATACATTGGGGAAACCAACTACACATTTCCCTCTTATCAGGACCACACGTTCGGTCCCACATCATGACCAGGGATACTCAAAACACGGCCTCACCACAGGACCATGGATCCCCTACGCTGAAACACAGTCTCACTTAAGGACCAAAAATTCCACCACTCCTACTGTACCCAACAACAGGATCAGGGGTAAGTACTCAAAACACGGTCACACAAAAAGGACCAGCATAGCATTCCATAAATACTTAAACATTACATGTAGCATTGAAATCATACTAAGGCCTATACTCATCACGCTTTACAAACAGACTCCGCATGGCATTACCCACATAGTATTACACATAAAATAAAAATCTGCACTCTGAACATATCACCACAACTTGACAGCATATCTAAATAAATAAGCATTATCACCCGAACCCAGAACCCATGTCTATGGTGAGCGACCTCCCACCCGAACACAATGCCAAAGCTTCACAGCACCGACATGCGAGTTCTGTCTATTTTTATTTAACAGAGTTTTATATAGCGTGAACTTGACCCGAGGGTATCGGGTATCAGAGCGCTTTACATAGCACCAGTTGCGTTACATGAGGACACATTCATTTTTGTTAGGGACGGGGAGATTAAGTGATTTGCCCAGAATCACAGGATGTTGAGCGTCATTGCCGAACTCGAACCAAGTTCCCCAGATTCGAGGTCGACCGCCCTAGCCGTTAGGCCAACTCCTCTCCTCTACAGTGCATATTGACCCCCACTAAACGTGTTTCCATATCTAATGATGCCTATGCCGACTTGGTGTTGACTTGCAGAACATGTGTGCTCTAATTTTCCTGATGCACATCTCACGTCGCTCTGAGTGGCCTTCTGCGTGTTCCCAGGCACGCTGATGCATCGCCAAGCATCATTCTCTCAATAATTAGGGCTTGCTTGGTAAACACTCCACGTCATAATAATTTGACCGCTGACACACTCCCTCTAGGTCAGCGTTCTAGTTTCCAGAGACACAGTACGTGAGGAAGCGTGGTACGACACAACAATGCACAGAACCTGCCAGAGACACTAATGGAATGGCTGGTAGAGAGTTTGAAATATTTGGAAACAGCCCACTGCATACTCACAGGGACTTTCAAATGCTGCATAAGCCCTCGCGTTTCAGCGGCCTGCAAAATGAGGTAATAGGCTTGGTACCATTTTCCTTATCAAGTGTACAGTCTCACGCACTGTGGCTACTATTCAAACAGTTTAGTGCTAATGACAGCACCCTACACGACTTACGCACTGCCCACCTCTGTTGCGCTGCTAGTTACTTACCGCCTGCTTAATTGAAATTAATTGAAATAAGGGTTGAATTCAAGAATCCTCACAGCGGTAGTAATCCAGTCAGACCGCATCATGACCCCTTCGGTCTTATTGCCAGTTCACCTAGTACCTAATGTATTAATTTGCTGGCAGCTGTATAATGCTGAATAAACCAACTCCATGTTCAGTGCCCACGCCAGGCATTACAACTCTGCAAAACTATCCCATTTCTCATCCCTCTGTGCACATGCAGCAACTCCTCATGCAGGTTGGACAGTCTTCCAAATGGCCCGCTCTTACTGATAATGGCAACCATCTCATCAAGTGTCCTCCGTGTGCCCCCTCACATGTTTATATCTGTCTCAGCAGGGCAGGGTTAGTCAGTGCTCCAGGGCTAAACGCGGCTGTCCATTTATCATTGTGAAATAGACCGCCATCTCAGTCTGCTGACCTGTTCAAACGCCCACAACTGCAGGCTGCCTGGTGTAAAAGACACTGGTGGGGCTTCCAGGGCGTATTTCTTCTGTCCAGGCTTCAATTTCTTCTTCTCTTAATCTTCCTCTTGGTTTCTTCTATAAATTCTGTTTCTCCCACGCGTAGATTCTTTCTCCAGTCGTTGCCAGTGTTGTAAATAAAGATGGATCCTCAGTGTTATAAGTTATAGGTTTATTTGGTTTAGTTACAGGTTACAAGTAAAGCCCCACCAGGAGCAGCATCCTTGCTGCTCAACCCACTCTCATCAACTGACTGTCTCCAGGCACAAACACTCATCAACTTTCCAGTGACCTCACACGCTGGCTGAGCAGCAGAGACCATAGAACTATGGAGGATGCATACTAACCAATACAAGTCACAGCACATTACCTTAGACCTGCACAATTCGATGGGCAGTGTAGGTGTGGATGCCAAGCCTTGTACGTTTCATAAGGGAGTGACAGCGGTAGAAAGCCATCACATCCTTCGTAGCTGTCATTCAGCTCAGGGCTTTAGAGATCATGCCTGATGGTAGATTTCTTCTTTCTTCACCGAAAGACATCAAGCTATTTAAATGCCTAAAATAACTTGATTTAGTAAAAGAGGACTTCTGTCCTCGTTTACTACAACCTCTAATATTTTATGTATGTCAGTGCAGTGACACTCAGGTCTTCTTTTGACTCAACGGGAGTTGGTTGAAACTGCAGCTGCACTCCAGTGCAGCCTAACTTAATTCAGCCATTGGATTGTCAGCAGCCCATTGACATTAATATCCACAAAGGCGGAAATCCTCATTTTTGGAAATACCAAATCTGTAAAAATCATAATTTCTACCCTTTTTCCATTGTTCCATGTGGATTCCGAGACTTGTTGTTAATCTTGGTAATTCTGATTGATGACAACTTCATATGGTGGAAACAGATGAAATCACAAGCTCCTGCTTTTTTTCGGCTGTGCTTCCAAAGCTAGATTCTCTGTTATCTTCTATTCACTCACCAGGTTAAACAAATCGTCTTCCATTAATCTTGCATTGATTCAATAAGTTGTATCTCTACATTTCAAAAAACCTTAGAGGTTACCAAATGCAACAGCTTGGCTAATGGCAGAACTAAGGTGTCACAACCATGCCACCCTGGCTTTAAATCCGCTATGCAGATTACCTGCTGCCAGGAGAAATATTTTTAAGGTACTTTCGCATCTCTACCATGCACTGTGTTCTGAAACATCATCTCAATGGAGATGTCATAAGTGTTGTTCTGAAAGCTATGATTCTCCAGTATTGGGGTATCTTTCATAGATTCACATGCTTGAATCATTCCCCGTCGTCGAAGTGGGAGTCCCACGGTACATAGAATAGCAATATAGCAATAGCATAGCATTAGCATAGCTAAAAGAGCAATAGGAAGTATTGAGACATAGAAATAAATAGGATTTTTTTTTCACTTTAATAACTTATCCAAGTCATTAGATATGGTCCAAACTCCAGCCAATCAGGCCACAGCACCCTCTGGAACCTTCTCCCCAGAGGCTCAAGCTCTCAGATTTTCTACCGCACGTCGTGTGAAGGGAGTCTCCCTGAGCTCTGCTCAGTACTTCAACTTTTTTCTTCACAGAATCTTCATAACATCATCTCTACAATGTCTTCTACAAAGAGGTCACTCTTCAGACACTGCGAATCTTGTGGGAAGCTCCGGCTTCATTCTGAGGACCCACACAAAAAGTGTATTTACTGCCTTTACCCTGACCATCAGGTGAGAGAGTGTAAAATATGCAGGACTTTTCCACAGAAAACTCTAAGAGACAGAGAGGGGCGTCTTCTTCTGTGGCTACAAAAGCTCAAGAGTAAGGATAATCCTTTTTCAAACGTTGAGAGTGACTCTTCTCTCAGGACTGTCACCTCTAAGAAGAGGACTAGTGAGGCGGAGATGGTATCTCCTAAGGCTAAGGTGTTGAAAAAACAACACACCAAACCTGCGGACCAGCCTTCCTCATCAAAAAAGGTCCCTGCTCCTCTGAAGGGCCAGTCTATGCCCTCTACGCCTCCGAGATCTGCCTCTAAGACTCAGGCGTCGACGTCTCTCCATGGGATGCATTTGCCTCAAAATGCAAATCTGTAACTGACGTGATTCCTTGTCGACGAGGTCGTCGTCGAATCCCTCGTCGACGAAGTCTTCCGTCGCCACTACAACGACGGCGACCTCCACCTTCTCATCTCCTAAACCTGCAATGATCATGTCGTCGGCGTCTTCTCCGTCGACACTGATGTCGGTGACGGTGAGGCCTCACTCGTCTACCACCTCTATCATTTCGTCATCGACGAAAAAGAAGAAGAGTATCGTCTCCGGTCATGCGTCGACGGACGCTTCTTCGTCGACGAGACGCTCAACGGTGTTCAAGACTCTTCCTGCTTCATCGACGGATGCTTCGTCGACGACCGCGTCGACGACAGTTGCCCCGTTGACGATCGATTCGACAACGGTTGCCTCATCGACGCTTGCCTCGTCGACGGTTGCTTCGTCGACGGCTGCCTCGTCGACGGTTCCTTCGTCGACGGCTGCCTCGTCGACGGCTCAGATGTCCTCTAAATCGGAACCTCAATGACGTTCCCCGGCGACGGCCGCACCATCATCAATGGAATCCTTGGCTCCATCTTCAGCTTTAATGTCTTTAGTCCCCTTGAAGCCTTCAGCAACACTTTTGCCGCCCTCAAGAGTAACGGAGGCTTCCCTACTTCAGCGTAGAAACTCTTCTTTGGACATTTTGTTACCAGTTCAAGCATCCCCAAATCTTCCTGTAGATCTCTTTGATTACGGGGCTGATGAAGAGGATTCGGAAGAGGATGACAGGTTCCGTGCTGCTCGCAGTCCTTCTGAGCTGCTCATAAAATGCCAGGATACTGAGGATGACCAGGGGTATGATTATTATCCTGAACCTAATACTCAACCACCACTTGAGATTCCAAATACACAAATGCCCATGTCTCTCATTTCCAATTTGCAACATATGCTTGATGACTATTACCGTCGTTTTCCCCCATCAGAGTCGGCCTCATCTGTTCCTCAGACACCGATTCTTCCGCCTTCATCCATCATCAGGCCGCCCCCTCCAGTTTCTCCTATCGCATTGATGTCTCACCACCCGGAGGACGCACATACCACTGACGAGGACAGAGAAGAAGGGGAGTTGGACGAAAGATCCCTACTTTCAGAGTGGGACAATTATCAAATCCAGACTCCATCGCCTACCACTCCAACTCCTGTCGACTCTCCACCAGCTGACATAGGTGGTTTTCATGTTCTCATGGATAGAGCGGCCAAGAGGTTCCAACTTCCTATGGTCACCAAGGACGAGGACTGTTTTCTATATGATTTCAAGGACCAGCCACGGAAACAGGTCCGGGCTGTACCAATTATCGACTTCATCTGGCAGGAGGGTTTGAAAGTCATGAAGACCCCTGCCTCTATTCCTGCAGTCCTGACACGCCTGGATAAAATATATAAGGCACCGGATGATTCACCAGCCTGTCTTATTGGTCAACCGAAGCCGGACTAGGTTATCTCCCAAGCGGCTCAACGTCGTGCCAGGAACCCCTCGTCTCCGTTAACGGCTCCTCCAGATCAAGATGGCAGACGTCTTGATTCAATTGGGAAGAAGTTTTCCACCATGGCTGCAACTACAGTCCGAGCGGCTAATTCCCTGGCTATCCTAGGCCGATACGACAGGCAAATGTGGTCGGACATTTCCCCCTTCATTGATATGTTGCCTGAAGCCTCAAAAGCGGAAGCTTTGAAGATTCTTCAGGAGGGAGAACGGATCTCCGTCGAGATCATTGATTGTGCAGTGGATGTCTCCTCCACGGGCTTTCGCAAACTAGCAGGTGCAGCGGTCCTCCGACAGCAAGGCTGGCTGAAGGCTACCTCGTTTGGGCAGGAGGTACAAACAAAGATTATTGATATGCCTTACGACGGCGAATCACATTTTGGTCAGCATATCGATGACGCCCTCCAGGCAATGAAAAAGGATACCAACACTGCACGTGCTCTGGGCACTCTGCAATTTAAATTTAAGAAGCAGCCTTTTCGTGGCGCAAGGGGTCGTGGCCTCTCCTCTTCCTTTCGGGGAGGTTACAATGAATATAGGCAGTACCAACCTTACCAGGGTCAGCAGCGTTACTCCTCTTCCCAGCAGCAGCAGTCGTTTCGACAACCGTCGGCTGCCTCTTACAAGCAGTACAGGGGGAAATCCTCTTACAGAGGCAGAGATTCCTCAAAAAAGCAGTGACAACTGCCACCTGCCAACCACTCGACCCATCAATCCGACCAAAGTTGGAGGGCGAATCTCCCACTTCTCCAATTGGTCCGCAATAACTACAGATCGATGGGTTTTGGACATAGTGTCCAGAGGACACACTCTGGAATTTGTGAAACTCCCTCCGAACTCTCCTCCCAGAGGTCCTCCTCCTGCCCATCTAAAGGAACTTTTATGTCAAATCAATCTCATGTTAGAGAAGGGAGCCATCGAAGTGGTACCAAATCTACAAAGGGGTGCAGGTTTCTATTCAAGATTCTTCCTCATCAAGAAAAAATCAGGGGAGTGGCGCTTCATTCTGAACCTTCGTTCCCTCAACAAATTCCTCAAGAAGCAAAGTTTCCGGATGTTGTCTCTCCAGGAAGTGCTTCATTTACTATCTCAGGGGGATTACATGACAACACTAGACCTTCAGGATGCCTATTTTCATGTCCCTATCCTACCCAGACACAGAAAATTCCTGCGCTTCAGAGTGGCTGGCAGAGACTTCCAATTCAAGGTCCTTCCCTTTGGCCTTCACTCTGCGCCCAGAGTGTTCACCAAGGTCTTGGCACCGGTGGCAGCACATCTTCGTCAAGCTGGCGTCCAAATATTTCCCTACCTCGACGACTGCCTTATCAAGGCGCAGTCGCAACCAGACACACTCTATTATGCCGGTCTCTTTTCCAATCTCTGGGTCTATCCATCAATCTGGAGAAATCTCAGTTCAACCCCTCTCCAGTGAGGACGTTCTTGGGAGCCGTCTTAGACACACAGCAAACAAGGGCATTTGTCTCAAAAGAAAGACAACAGCGGATTTGCAAACTGGCAACCCTCCTGCGCACAAAAAAGTCTGTTTCTGTTCGACAGTTCAAGTCGCTTCTGGGGATGCTATCTTCCTGTATTCCCCTCATTCCCAACTGTCGCCTAAAAACGAGACCCTTACAAGAGGGACTCGACATCCAATGGCAACAAGTTTCAGGGTCTTTCAACGATCTCATCAACATCACTTCTCAGATACGAAGAGCGTTGCTATGGTGGACTCGCATCCCGAACATCTCAGTAGGCCGTTCGTTTGTAGTGGACGCTCCAAATTTCATCCTCACGACAGATGACTCCCTCGAGGGGTGGGGGGCGCATCTTCAAGGCCTCACAGTCAAAGGAAAATGGAACTCTCTCCAACAAACTTGGCACATAAACCTCTTGGAGTTGCTAGCAATATTCCTGGCACTAAAATCCTTTTGCACTCTCATTCACGGAGCTTCAGTGTTGATCAGGACGGACAACACAACAAGCATGCATTACGTGAACAAACAAGGGGGCACAAGATCCACTTTGCTATCCCTACAAGCTCAAAAGATTTGGGATTGGGCGATTCAGCATCAGATCACTTTAACAGCAGTCCATGTTCCGGGAGTATCCAACATTCTAGCGGACTCCCTGAGCAGGTCGGCCTCATCCAACCACGAGTGGGAACTTCATCAACATACGCTGGACCACCTCTTCCAGCTATGCAGTCGTCCCAATCTAGATTTATTTGTGACCAAGTTGAACCGCAAATGCCCATTCTATGCAAGTTGGCTTCCCCAACCAGGATCATGCGGGAATGCATTTTTGATGAACTGGTCGAAAATGTATGCTTACGCTTTTCCGCCGATTCCCCTAGTCCCAAGGGTGCTTCGGAAAATGCGCAAGGAACCCTGCCGCATTCTTCTCATAGCCCCCAGATGGCCTCGCCAGTTCTGGTTTACGGAACTCCTCCTTCTGTCGGAGAGCGATCCAATTTTCCTGCGTCCAATACCGAATCTTCTTACCACGAACCACGGTCAGATCTCCCATCCGGATCCAGCATCTCTGCGATTAGCAGCCTGGCGCCTGAACACAATGAGTTTGCCAACTTAATCATTCCTTCAGACTGCAGGGAGGTCCTTGCTAGCGCCAGAGCACCTTCCACTGTCGAGACCTACAAACTCAAGTGGAAACACTTTTGTCTTTGGTGTGAAGCTTCTAATGTTCACCCTGTTCATTCTACTCCAGAGCAGCTTTTGCCTTTTTTCTTACAATTAGCAAAATCCGACCTCTCTCACTCTACCCTCAAGGTTTTTCTGGCCGCAATTTCCACAGTCCGGCAGGATGGTTCTAATTCCCTTTATTCTTCAAGAATTATTCAACAATTTTTCAAAGGACTATTTCGGATGTTCCCCCCAATCCGATGCCCGCCTCCGCCTTGGCATCTGAACATTGTGTTGGCACAACTCATGAAGCCACCATTTGAGCCCATTCATAGGGCTGATCTAAAATGTATCTCCTGGAAGACATCGCTGCTTTTAGCTCTTACTTCTGCTCGGCGAGTCAGTGACATACAAGCCTTTACTATTAAACCGCCATTTTTTAACTTCACCAAGGACTCTGTGGTGCTCCGAACTAATCCGGCCTTTATTCCTAAAGTACCATCTGATTTCCACCTCAATGAGCCGGTCATCTTAAAGACTTTTTTCCCTAATCCACAGTCCGCAGCGGAAAAGACTTTACATTCTCTTGATGTTAAGAGATGTTTGAAATTTTATTTACAAAAGACAACCAGTATCCGTGAAGCGGATCAGCTTTTTGTGGCCTACGGCAGGATGCATAAAGGACGTCCAGTGACTAAACAGACTATTGCACGTTGGATAGCTGCTGCAATTGCCTTTTGTCATCAGCAAGCGGGAAAGCTACTTCTTGCTAAGGTTAAAGCACATTCCACTAGAGCAGTCTCTTCTTCTGCTGCTCTCTTTGCTGGTGTGCCTATTCATCAGATCTGCAGAGCTGCAACATGGTCCAGCAGGCACACTTTTACCAAACACTACAGTCTGGAAGCTGCCAACAACGCTGACACAGCTGTAGGGCAAGCGGTGCTACGTAATCTTTTTAAGTAAGGTGAGCCTCTGTTTCTTCCCTCCTCCTGCACAGAATGTATATATATATATTTGTATTTTTGCAGATATGCCCATATTTACGGCTATCCTGTAATATATGTATATGTATTTCTCTCGTTACGATTGACTTATGGTTTACTATGCACAATTCTAGAATTCTAGAATTCAAGCATGTGAATCTATGAAAGATACCCCAATACTGGAGAAGAACATAAGTTACTTACCTGTAAACTGTGGTTCTCCAGTATTGGTATCTTTCATAGATTCACATGCAACCCACCCACCTCCGCTCAGAGGCTCCCCTCATCTTTTGGCTCTTATGCCACACTTGTGCTCGAAAATCTGAGAGCTTGAGCCTCTGGGGAGAAGGTTCCAGAGGGTGCTGTGGCCTGATTGGCTGGAGTTTGGACCACATCTAATGATTCGGATAAGTTATTAAAGTGACAAAAATTTTCCTATTGATTTCTATGTCTCAATACTTCCTATTGCTCTTTTAGCTATGCTATTGCTATGCTATTGCTATATTGCTATTCTATGTACCGTGGGACTCCCACTTCGACAACGGGGAATGATTCAAGCATGTGAATCTATGAAAGATACCAATACTGGAGAACCACAGTTTACAGGTAAGTAACTTATGTTCTTTTGCATGGTATAAGTGATGTCATATGGAAGGGTATAAACAGCGCATTGAGGAGGCGCGAGTTATAGTTAATGTAGTGTGGGGTGTGAGGTGAGAACACATTGTACTGAGGTGTACGACATAGTAATTTGAAGGTGTAGTGTTAAGTTAAAATGTAAGTTATAAGTAACACTGTGCACGTAGGTGCTTGACTGATAGTAATGTGAAAGTGGTGTGTAAATGCTAAATTTAAGTTATAAATATAACTTTAGAATTTCAAATATTTGTGTAGTTTAAGTATGGTTTGTATACACAGAATAAATAAAGTGTTCCTAACTATAACTTATCTGTAAACTTTCATTTTTTTCATGGAATATATGTGTGTCTGTGTAGGAAAGGTATATTTGTGGTAAAGACGCATGGTAAACGCATCGCATGGTAAAGGCATGCGTTAAGTCATACAGTACATGGCAGCCATAGCTGCAATACCCCTTGCATCATGATAATAATTTTAGCCGTAAATTTCCCAATGCTCCAAAATTTATCACTAAAATATCAGCTTTAAATATATTTTTGAAATCCAGCCATTTGTCTGCAAACAGATAAGCTTATATGTTTTGGGAATGCACACATATACTTCTCAAATACACACTCTTCAATTTTGGAATACATATATTAATTCAACCAAGCAAAATCTTCTACTTTAGTATGCTGGACTGCATACAGGCGAGCTACTTACAGGTAGCTGGAGAGCTACCAGTAGCTCAAGCACTACCCCTTGAAAAAGCATTGCCTAGATCAGTGGTTCTTAACCTTTTGACTTCTGTGGATCCCCACTAAATCATTACTGGAACCCGACGACCTCCACTAAATCATTATTGGAATCCGGGGACCCCCACTGAGTCAATTCTGGAAGCCGGGGACCACCTGTCTAAGCTTTTTCAATGTCTTAAACCGCAAAGCAATACACACAAAAATATAACAAACATTCGGCAAATGAAATATTTTATTTAAGTCACAAACAAATATGTATGAAAATCGTAATTTTTAATGGGAATGTCGGAGCGTGTCTGAATTCAATTGAGACCACCTTCTGCACTATATTCTGTTTGATGCACTTTTACTGCTCCCACAAATCAATCTGAGGATACTAACTTAATGTTTACCCTCCAATTTCAAATTCCTTCACATTTAGAGAACTTTTTAAAATGTTCAACTTTATAATTTGCTTTTTTATATGAACTTTATTAATCTGCTAATATTTATTTTCTAAGCAGCCACGGACCCCCAGGGTCCCTGGACCACAGATTAAGAACCACTGGTCTAGATTATTTTCCGTCACTCTCAAAAAGTTCACTTAGAGTGATGACCTGTATCCTGTGCAAACCTTGTTCATCTCTAGCTACTGGGTGGACCCTTTAGGGCATATATGAGCTAATTCTTTAAAACATTCACAATGGCTTCCTGTCTTCAATGCAAACCGGGGACTGGACTTTGTCGGTGCTGGGTTGGTCCTACAGAGTTTTAGGGTAGCTACCTCTAACCAAGTCATGCTGTGGGTTACTCCTCTGTATGCTCCTGGATGGATCCTATGTGGCATTTGCATGTCTCGCAGCATCCAGGCCACACACATGATTGCTGCCCTTCCACTCTTGAGTGGACACTAAAGAGTCTTACTCTGGCTGCCTGTAGTCAATGTGCATCTGAATCGCTCCTCCATTGTTTCTGGGTAGCTGCGAAAGAACATTTACTATGGCTGAATCTCTCCTGTGCATGTGAAAGGGCCGAGTTCCTCCCTACCAAATTACTGTGGAACTCATGGCCAATGGACCTTTATTTCCTTCTGAGAAGCGTAAAGGGGAGAAACAATTCATTTGAACCGGATCCCAATTTATAAGAAACCATGACTCAGAAGAATCACAGACTCCGGAATCCAAGTTAGTGGGATTTATTACAAAGTCAAGAACAACTGGATGTACAAACACCTCATTACAAGGTTGTAGAAGTACATGGGAACTAATACAAATCCAAACCTATGGGCTAACTTTATACGATGAATCATAAACAGAATGACAATCTCCAGAAGCAGAACGCAGGCAATCATTGCCCCCACGTCGAGTTCGGTCTTCATCTGCGGAGTATGAATAAAAAGCATTAGTCTGTCCCTATACTACCGCTATCGTGACATCCCTACTTAGCATTTCACAGGCAAGATCAGGATAAAGGTGTCAGCGCGTGAAGACTTCCTAAGAAGTACACTCACGTTGTACGGGTCAAGTAGCCCAAGCTACAGAGCTCGTTCTAAGATGCTCCTTCTCTCTCTTCGATCTCACCCCTTCTCCTGACTCCACCCCAGGACACTATCCCTAATACAAAACACATAAAACATAAAACATGCCCACAGATCACCTTATTTCACTGGACACTTCCCATAGGTGGTTTTCCACGCGATGTCGGTGCTCCCGGCTCCTGGCTCAATGACCTTGATTCCCAGGCCTCCCTCAATGAGAAAGAACACCGGCTCCCAATTATCAGCTTTCTTCGTCAAAATGTAACGCATCCTCCGGAGCCTAACTTTCCTAAACAAAAGGCGTTCTAACTAACCAAGGTGACTTTCTCCACCTGCAACGGAAACGTGAGAACAGAACAGATTCAACATGCACATGAAATTTACAAAAACCCTCACTATTGAGCCCCCAGGGAAAATACATTTCAGGCCTACAGAAATCGGCCAACATAAGAGTGAAACACATAGGCCTCTCAAATATACGTAAGTGAACTTTTCATTTAGGCCTTTACATCTCATTACATTACAGAAGCACATCAAATTCATTGTTAACTGCGAACAACTTACAGAAGTCTACACATTAAATGAAATTAAGTCGCGTCTATGTGCAATTTTATTATGGTGCACGTTTAAATCATACACATCACAATACATATAAGCAATTTCGTTAGGCAAATGACATCAAATACTATGAATTACAATGTTATGTTATGTTAAATATATTTATACAGCGCACATACACCAAACGGTTTCATGGCGCTAATAAGCAGGAGAGGAGCTGCGACAGCAATACATTTGGCTTACAGATATGCCTGATTAAAGAGAAAAGTTTTAAGCAGTTTCCTGAACTGTGCATAAGAGGCCGTCAGCCTCACTTCCACAATATCCTCACATGAATGCTACGTTGTCTCTTTACATGGCACAACACTTTTCCTACCATTTACTCTTTCACGTGTTATTACTGAACTCCCTCTAATGGTCAAATATTAATACAACATGAAAATATATGCGGGTGCGGACTATCCATGGTTATGATGCACCTCTACAAATTTCAGAACATCATCGCGCTCCATCACATGGCTGTGGGTCTCTCCTGTGCCTGGCTGTGGGTCTCTCCTGTGCATGGCTGGGGGTCTCTCCTGTGCATGGCTGTGGTTCTCTCCTGTCCATGGCTGTGGGTCTCTCCTGTGCATGGCTGTGTGTCTTTCCTGTGCATGGCTTTGGGTCTCTGCTGTCCATGGCTGTGGGTCTCTCCTGTCCATGGGTGTGGGTCTCTCCTGTGCATGGCTGTGTTTCTCTACTGTGCATGGCTGTGGGTCTCTCCTGCCCATGGCTGTGGGTCTCTCCTGTGCATGGCCGTGTGTCTCTCCTGTGAATGGTTTTGGATCTCTCCTGTCCATGGCTGTGTGTCTCTCCTGTGCATGGCCGTGTGTCTCTCCTGTGAATGGTTTTGGATCTCTCCTGTCCATGGCTGTGGGTCTCTTCTGTGCATGCATGGCTGCAGGTCTTTCCTGTGCATGGCTGTGGGTCTCTCCTGTGCATGGCTGAGGGTCTCTCCTGTGCATGGCTATGGGTCTCTCCTGTGCATGGCTGTGGGTCTCTCCTGTGCATGGCTGTGGGTCTCTCCTGTGCATGGCTGTGGGTCTGACCTGTGCATTGCTGTGGGTCTCTCCTGTGCATGGCTGTGGGTCTGACCTGTGCATTGCTGTGGGTCTCTCCTGTCCATGGCTGTGGGTCTCTCCTGTGCATGGCTGTGTGTCTCTCCTGTCCACGGCTATGTGTCTCTCCTGTCCATGGCTATGGGTCTCTCCTGTGCATGGCTGTTAGTCTCTCCTGTGCATGCATGGCTGTGGGTCTCTCCTGTGCATGGCTGTGGGTCTCTCCTGTGTATGCATGGCTGTGGGCCTCTCCCGTGCATGGCTGATGGTCTCTCCTGTCCATGGCTGATGGTCTCTCCTGTGCATGCATGGCAGTGGGTCTCTCCTGTGCATGGCTGTGGGTCTCTCCTGTGCACGGCTGCAAGTCTCTTCTGTGCATGCATGGCTGTGGGTCTCTCCTGTGCATGGCTGCAGGTCTTTCCTGTGCATGGCTGCGGGTCTCTCCTGTGCATGGCTGCAGGTCTCTCCTGTCCATGTCTGTGGGTCTCTCCTGTGCATGGCTGTGGGTCTCTCCTGTGCATGCATGGCTGTGTGTCTCTCCTGTGCATGGCGGTGGGTCTCTCCTGTGCATGGCTGCGGGTCTCTCCAGTGCATGGCTGCAGGTCTCTCCTGTGCATGGCTGCGGGTCTTTCCTGTGCATGGCTGTGGGTATCTCCTGTCCAGGGCTGTGGGTCTCTCCTGTGCATGGCTGTGGGTCTCTCTTGTGCATGCATGGCTCTCTCCTGTGCATGGCTGCGGGTCGTTCCTGTGCATGGCTGCGGGTCGCTCCTGTCCATGGCCGCGGGTCGCACCTGTCCATGGCCGCGGGTCTCTCCTGTGCATGGCCGTGGTTCTCTCCTGTGCATGGCGGTGGGCCTCTCCTGTGCATGGCTGCGGGTCTCTCCAGTGCATGGCTGCGGGTCTCTCCTGTGCATGGCTGCAGGTCTTTCCTGTGCATGGCTGTGGGTCTGTCCTGTCCATGGCTGTAGGTCTCTCCTGTGCCTGGCTGTGGGTCGCTCTTGTGCATGCATGGCTCTCTCCTGTGCATGGCAGCAGGTCGTTCCTGTGCATGGCTGCGGGTCGCTCCTGTCCATGGCCGCGGGTCGCTCCTGTCGATGTCCGCGGGTCTCTCCTGTGCATGGCCGTGGTTCTCTCCTGTGCATGGCTGTGGGTCTATCCTGTGCATGGCTGAGGGTCTCTCCTGTCCATGGCTGTGTGTCTCTCCTGTGCATGGCTGAGGGTCTCTCCTGTCCATGGCTGTGGGTCTCTCCTGTGCATGGCCGTGTGGCTCTCCTGTGAATGGCTTTGGGTCTCTCCTGTCCATGGCTGTGGGTCTCTCCTGTCCATGGCTGTGGGTCTCTCCTGTGCATGGCTGTGGGTCTCCCCTGTGCATGGCTGTGGGTCTCTCCTGTCCATGGCTGCAGGTCTCTCCTGTCCATGGCTGCGGGTCTCTCTTGTCCATGGCTGCGGGTCTCTCCTGTCCATGGTTGTGGGTCTCTCCTGTGCATGGCTGTGTCTCTCCTGTGAATGGCTTTGGGTCTCTCCTGTCCATGGCTGTGTGTCTCTCCTGTCCATGGCTGTGTGTCTCTCCTGTCGATGGCTGTGTGTCTCTCCTGTGCATGGCTGCGGGTCTCTCCTGTCCATGACTGCGGGTCTCTCCTGTCCATGGCCGTGTATGTCTCCTGTGCATGGCTGTGGGTCTCTCCTGTCCATGGATGTGGGTCTCTCCTGTCCATGGATGTGGGTCTCTCCTGTGCATGGCTGTGTGTCTCTCCTGTGCATGGCTGTGTGTCTCTCCTGTCCATGGCTGTGGGTCTCTCCTGTCCATGGCTGTGGGTCTCTCCTGTGCATGGCTGTTAGTCTCTCCTGTGCATGCATGGCAGCGGGTCTCTCCTGTGCATGGCTGCAGGTCTTTCCTGTGTATGGCTGCGGGTCTCTCCTGTGCATGCATGGCTGCGGGTCTCTCCTGTGCATTGCTGCGTGTCTCTCCTGTGCATGGCTGTGGGTCTCTCCTGTGCATGGCTGTGGGTCTCTCCTGTGCATGGCTGTGGGTCTCTCCTGTGTATGGCTGTGGGTCTCTCCTGTGCATGGCTGTGGGTCTCTCCTGTGCATGGCTGCGGGTCTCTCCTGTGCATGGCTGCGGGTCTCTCCTGTGCATGGCTGCGAGTTTTTCCTGTGCATGGCTGTGGCTCTCCTTTGCATGGCTGGCTGTGGGTCTCTCCTGTGCTTGCATGGCTCCCTCCTGTGCATAGCTGTGGGTCTCTCCTGTGCATGGCTGTGGGTCTCCTGTGCATGCATGGCTGTGGGTCTCTCCTGTGCACGGCTGAGGGTCTCTCCTGTCCATGGCTGTGGGTCACTCCTGTGCATGGCTGTGGGTCTCTACTTGCATGGCTGTGGGTCTCTACTTGCATGGCTGTGGGTCTCTCCTGTCCATGGCTGTGGGTCTCTCCTGTCCATGGCTGTGGGTCTCTCCTCTGCATGCATGGCTGTGTTTCTCTACTGTGCATGGCTGTGGGTCTCTCCTGCCCATGGATGTGGGTCTCTCCTGTGCATGGCCATGTGTCTCTCCTGTGCATGGCTGTGGGTCTCTCCTGTCCATGGCTGTGGGTCTCTCCTGTCCATGGCTGTTGGTCTCTCTTGTGTACATGGCTGTGTTTCTCTACTGTACATGGCTGTGGGTCTCTCCTGTGCATGGCTGTAGGTCTCCCCTGTGCATGGCTGTGGGTCTCTCCTGTCCATGGCTGCAGGTCTCTCCTGTCCATGGCTGCGGGTCTCTCTTGTCCATGGCTGCGGTTCTCTCCTGTCCATGGTTGTGGGTCTCTCCTGTGCATGGCTGTGTCTCTCCTCTGAATGGCTTTGGGTCTCTCCTGTCCATGGCTGTGTGTCTCTCCTGTCGATGGCTATGTGTCTCTCCTGTCGATGGCTGTGGGTCTCTCCTGTGCATGGCTGCGAGTCTCTCCTGTCCATGGCTGCGGGTCTCTCCTGTCCATGGCTGTGTGTGTCTCCTGTGCATGGCTGTGGGTCTCTCCTGTCCATGGATGTGGGTCTCTCCTGTCCATGGATGTGGGTCTCTCCTGTGCATGGCTGTGGGTCTCTCCTGTGCATGGCTGTGTCTCTCTCCTGTCCATGGCTGTGGGTCTCTCCTGTCCATGGCTGTGGGTCTCTCCTGTGCATGGCTGTTAGTCTCTCCTGGGCATGCATGGCAGCGGGTCTCTCCTGTGCATGGCTGCAGGTCTTTCCTGTGCATGGCTGCGGGTCTCTCCTGTGCATTGCTGCGTGTCTCTCCTGTGCATGGCTGTGGGTCTCTCCTGTGCATGGCTGTGGGTCTCTCCTGTGCATGGCTGTGGGTCTCTCCTGTGTATGGCTGTGGGTCTCTCCTGTGCATGGCTGTGGGTCTCTCCTGTGCATGGCTGCGGGTCTCTCCTGTGCATGGCTGCAGGTTTTTCCTGTGCATGGCTGTGGCTCTCCTTTGCATGGCTGGCTGTGGGTCTCTCCTGTGCATGCATGGCTCCCTCCTGTGCATAGCTGTGGGACTCTCCTGTGCATGGCTGAGGGTCTCTCCTGTCCATGGCTGTGGGTTTTTCCTGTGCATGGCTGTGGGTCTCTCCTGTGCATGCATGGCTGTGGGTCTCTCCTGTGCACGGCTGAGGGTCTCTCCTGTCCATGGCTGTGGGTCTCTCCTGTGCATGCATGGCTGTGGGTCTCTCCTGTGCACGGCTGAGGGTCTCTCCTGTCCATGGCTGTGGGTCTCTCCTGTCCATGGCTGTGGGTCTCTCTTGTCCATGGATGTGGGTCTCTCCTGTCCATGGCTGTTAGTCTCTCCTGTGCATGGCTGTGGGTCTCTCCTGCCCATGGATGTGGGTCTCTCCTGTGCATGGCTGTGGGTCTCTACTTGCATGGCTGTGGGTCTCTACTTGCATGGCTGTGGGTCTCTCCTGTCCATGGCTGTGGGTCTCTCTTGTCCATGGCTGTGGGTCTCTCCTCTGCATGCATGGCTGTGTTTCTCTACTGTTCATGGCTGTGGGTTTTTCCTGTGCATGGCTGTGGGTCTCTCCTGTGCATGCATGGCTGTGGGTCTCTCCTGTGCACGGCTGAGGGTCTCTCCTGTCCATGGCTGTGGGTCTCTCCTGTCCATGGCTGTGGGTCTCTCCTGTGCATGGCTGTGGGTCTCTACTTGCATGGCTGTGGGTCTCTACTTGCATGGCTGTGGGTCTCTCCTGTCCATGGCTGTGGGTCTCTCTTGTCCATGGATGTGGGTCTCTCCTGTCCATGGCTGTTAGTCTCCCCTGTGCATGGCTGTGGGTCTCTCCTGCCCATGGATGTGGGTCTCTTCTGTGCATGGCCGTGTGTCTCTCCTGTGCATGGCTGTGGGTCTCTCCTGTCCATGGATGTGGGTCTCTCCTGTCCATGGCTGTTAGTCTCTCCTGTGCATGGCTGTGTTTCTCTACTGTGCATGGCTGTGGGTCTCTCCTGCCCATGGCTGTGGATCTGTCCTGCCCATGGCTGTGGGTCTGTCCTGTGCATGGCCGTGGGTCTCTCCTGTCCATGGTTGTGTGTCTCTGCTGTCCATGGCTGTGGGTCTCTCCTGTGCATGGCTCAGAGTCTCCCGCGTGCATGCATGGCCGCGGGTCTCTCCTGTGCATGGCCGTGTGTCTCTCCTGTGCATGGCCGTGTGTCTCTCCTGTGAATGGCTTTGGGTCTCTCCTGTCCATGGCTGCGGGTCTCTCCTGTCCATGGCTGCGGGTCTCTCCTGTGCATGGCTGCGGGTCTTTCCTGTCCATGGCTGCAGGTCTCTCCTATCCATGGCTGCGGGTCTCTCCTGTGGATGGCTGCGGGTCTCTCCTGTCCATGGCTGTGGGTCTCTCCTGCCCATGGCTGTGGGTCTCTCCTGTGCAAGGCCGTGTGTCTCTCCTGTGAATGGCTTTGGGTCTCTCCTGTCCATGGCTGTGTGTCTCTCCTGTCCATGGCTGCGGATCTCTCCTGTGCATGGCTGCGGGTCTCTCCTGTGCATGCATGGCTCCCTCCTGTGCATGGCTGCGGGTCTTTCCTGTGCATGACTGCGGGTCTCTCCTGTGCATGGCTGAGGGTCTCTCCTGTCCATGGCTGTGGGTCTCTTCTGTGCATGGCTGTGGGTCTCTCCTCTCCATGGCTGTGGGTCTCTCCTGTGCATGGCTGAGGGTCTCTCATGTGCATGGCTGTGGGTTTCCCCTGTGCATGGCTGTGGGTCTCTCCTGTCCATGGCTGCAGGTCTCTCCTGTCCATGGCTGCGGGTCTCTCTTGTCCATGGCTGCGGGTCTCTCCTGTCCATGGTTGTGTGTCTTTCCTGTGCATGGCTGTGGGTCTCTCCTGTCCATGGCTATGGGTCTCTCCTGTCCATGGCTGTGGGTCTCTCCTGTCCATGGCTGTGGGTCTCTCCTGTCCAAGGCTGTGGGTCTCACCTGTGCATTGCTGTGGGTCTCTCCTGTCCATGGCTGTGTGACTCTCCTGTCCATGGCTGTGGGTTTCTCATGTGCATGGCTGTGGGTCTCTTCTGTGCATGCATGGCTGCGGGTCTCTCCTGTGCATGGCTGTGGGTCTCTCCTGTGCATGGCTATGGGTCTCTCCTGTGCATGGCTGTGGGTCTCTCCTGTGCATGGCTGTGGGTCTGACCTGTGCATTGCTGTTGGTCTCTCCTGTGGATGGCTGTGGGTCTGACCTGTGCATGGCTGTGGGTCTGACCTGTGCATTGCTGTGGGTCTCTCCTGTCCATGGCTGTAGGTCTCTCCTGTGCATGGCTGTGTGTCTCTCCTGTCCATGGCTGTGTGTCTCTCCTGTCCATGGCTGTGTGTCTCTCCTGTCCATGGCTGTGGGTCTCTCCTGTGCATGGCTGTTAGTCTCTCCTGTGCATGCATGGCTGCGGGTCTCTCCTGTGCATGGCTGACGGTCTTTTCTGTGCATGGCTGTGGGTCTCTCCTGTGCATGGATGTGGGTCTCTCCTGTGCATGCATGGCTGTGGGTCTCTCCTGTGCATGGCTGATGGTCTCTCCTTTGCATGCATGGTGGTGGGTTTCTCCTGTGCATGGCTGTGGGTCTCTCCTGTGCATGGTTGCAAGTCTCTCCTGTGCATGCATGGCTGTGGGTCTCTCCTGTGCATGGCTGCGGGTCTTTCCTGTGCATGGCTGCGGGTCTCTCCTGTGCATGGCTGCGGGTCTCTCCAGTCCATGTCTGTGGGTCTCTCCTGTGCATGGCTGTGGGTCTCTCCTGAGCATGCATGGCTGTGTGTCTCTCCTGTGCATGGCGGTGGGTCTCTCCTGTGCATGGCTGGGGGTCTCTCCAGTGCATGGCTGCGGGTCTCTCCTGTGCATGGCTGCGGGTCTTTCCTGTGCATGGCTGTGGGTCTGTCCTGTCCATGGCTGTAGGTCTCTCCTGTGCATGGCTGTGGGTCTCTCTTGTGCATGCATGGCTCTCTCCTGTGCATGGCTGCGGGTCGTTCTTGTGCATGGCTGCGGGTCGCTCTTTTTCATGGCCGCGGGTCGCTCTTTTTCATGGCCGCGGGTCACTCCTGTCGATGGCCGCGGGTCTCTCCTGTGCATGGCCGTGGTTCTCTCCTGTGCATGGTGGCGGGTCTCTCCTGTGCATGGCTGCGGGTCTCTCCAGTGCATGGCTGCGGGTCTCTCCTGTGGATGGCTGCGGGTCTTTCCTGTGCATGGCTGTGGGTCTGTCCTGCCCATGGCTGTAGGTCTCTCCTGTGCCTCGCTGTGGGTCTCTCTTGTGAATGCATGGCTCTCTCCTGTGCATGGCAGCGTGTCGTTCCTGTGCATGGCTGCGGGTCGCTCCTCTCCATTTCCGCGGGTGACTCCTGTCGATGTCCGCGGGTGTCTCCTGTGCATGGCCGTGGTTCTCTCCTGTGCATGGCTGAGGGTCTCTCCTGTCCATGGCTGTGTGTCTCTCCTGTGCATGGCTGAGGGTCTCTCCTGTCCATGGCTGTGGGTCTCTCCTGTGCATGGCCGTGTGTCTCTCCTGTGAATGGCTTTGGGTCTCTCCTGTCCATGGCTGTGGGTCTCTCCTGTCCATGGCTGTGGGTCTCTCCTGTGCATGGCTGTGGGTCTCCCCTGTGCATGGCTGTGGGTCTCCCCTGTGCAAGGCTGTGGGTCTCTCCTGTCCATGGCTGCAGGTCTCTCCTGTCCATGGCTGCGGGTCTCTCTTGTCCATGGCTGCGGGTCTCTCTTGTCCATGGCTGCGGGTCTCTCCTGTCCATGGTTGTGGGTCTCTCCTGTGCATGGCTGTGTCTCTCCTGTGAATGGCTTTGGGTCTCTCCTGTTCAAGGCTGTGTGTCTCTCCTGTCCATGGCTGTGTGTCTCTCCTGTCCATGGCTGTGGGTCGACCTGTGCATGGCTGTGGGTCTGACCTGTGCATTGCTGTGGGTCTCTCCTGTCCATGGCTGTAGGTCTCTCCTGTGCATGGCTGTGTGTCTCTCCTGTCCATGGCTGTGTGTCTCTCCTGTCCATGGCTGTGTGTCTCTCCTGTCCATGGCTGTGGGTCTCTCCTGTGCATGGCTGTTAGTCTCTCCTGTGCATGCATGGCTGCGGGTCTCTCCTGTGCATGGCTGCCGGTCTTTTCTGTGCATGGCTGTGGGTCTCTCCTGTGCATGGACGTGGGTCTCTCCTGTGCATGCATGGAAGTGGGTCTCTCCTGTGCATGGCTGTCGGGCTCTCCTGTGCATGCATGGCTGTGGGTCTCTCCTGTCCATGGCTGATGGTCTCTCCTGTCCATGGCTGATGGTCTCTCCTTTGCATGCATGGTGGTGGGTCTCTCCTGTGCATGGCTGTGGGTCTCTCCTGTGCATGGCTGCGGGTCTTTCCTCTGCATGGCTGCGGGTCGCTCCTGTGCATGGCTGCAGGTCTCTCCAGTCCATGTCTGTGGGTCTCTCCTGTGCATGGCTGTGGGTCTCTCCTTTGCATGCATGGTGGTGGGTCTCTCCTGTGCATGGCTGTGGGTCTCTCCTGTGCATGGCGGTGGGTCTCTCCTGTGCATGGCTGGGGGTCTCTCCTGTGCATGGCTGCGGGTCTTTCCTGTGCATGGCTGTGGGTCTGTCCTGTCCATGGCTGTAGGTCTCTCCTGTGCATGGCTGTGGGTCTCTCTTGTGCATGCATGGCTCTCTCCTGTGCATGGCTGCGGGTCATTCCTGTGCATGGCTGCGGGTCGCTCTTTTTCATGGCGGCGGGTCACTCCTGTCGATGGCCGCGGGTCTCTCCTTTGCATGGCCGTGGTTCTCTCCTGTGCATGGTGGCGGGTCTCTCCTGTGCATGGCTGCGGGTCTCTCCTGTGCATGGCTGCGGGTCTCTCCTGTGCATGGCTGCGGGTCTTTCCTGTGCATGGCTGTGGGTCTGTCCTGCCCATGGCTGTAGGTCTCTCCTGTGCCTGGCTGTGGGTCTCTCTTGTGAATGCATGGCTCTCTCCTGTGCATGGCAGCGGGTCGTTCCTGTGCATGGCTGCGGGTCGCTCCTCTCCATTTCCGCGGGTGACTCCTGTCGATGTCCGCGGGTGTCTCCTGTGCATGGCCGTGGTTCTCTCCTGTGCATGGCTGTGGGTCTATCCTGTGCATGGCTGAGGGTCTCTCCTGTCCATGGCTGTGTGTCTCTCCTGTGCATGGCTGAGGGTCTCTGCTGTCCATGGCTGTGGGTCTCTCCTGTGCATGGCCGTGTGTCTCTCCTGTGAATGGCTTTGGGTCTCTCCTGTCCACGGCTGTGGGTCTCTCCTGTCCATGGCTGTGGGTCTCTCCTGTGCATGGCTGTGGGTCTCCCCTGTGCATGGCTGTGGGTCTCCCCTGTCCATGGCTGCAGGTCTCTCCTGTCCATGGCTGCGGGTCTCTCTTGTCCATGGCTGCGGGTTTCTCCTGTCCATGGTTGTGGGTCTCTCCTGTGCATGGCTGTGTCTCTCCTGTGAATGGCTTTGGGTCTCTCCTGTTCAAGGCTGTGTGTCTCTCCTGTCCATGGCTGTGTGTCTCTCCTGTCCATGGCTGTGGGTCTCTCCTGTGCATGGCTGCGGGTCTCTCCTGTCCATGGCTGCGGGTCTCTCCTGTCCATGGTTGTGTGTGTCTCCTGTGCATGGCTGTGGGTCTCTCCTGTCCATGGATGTGGGTCTCTCCTGTCCATGGATGTGGGTCTCTCCTGTGCATGGCTGTGGGTCTCTCCTGTGCATGGCTGTGTGTCTCTCCTGTCCATGGCTGTGGGTCTTTCCTGTCCATGGCTGTGGGTCTCTCCTGTGCATGGCTGTTAGTCTCTCCTGTGCATGGATGGCAGCGGGTCTCTCCTGTGCATGGCTGCAGGTCTTTCCTGTGCATGGCTGCGGGTCTCTCCTGTGCATCCATGGCTGCGGGTCTCTTCTGTGCATTGCTGCGGGTCTCTCCTGTGCATGGCTGTGGGTCTCTCCTGTGCATGGCTGTGGGTCTCTCCTGTGCATGGCTGTGGGTCTCTCCTGTGCATGGCTGTGGGTCTCTCCTGTGGCTGTGGGTCTCTCCTGTGCATGGCTGTGGGTCTCTCCTGTGCATGGCTGCGGGTCTCTCCTGTGCATGGCTGCGTCTCTCCTGTGCATGGCTGCGGGTTTTTCCTGTGCATGGCTGTGGGTCTCTCCTTTGCATGGCTGGCTGTGGGTCTCTCCTGTGCATGCATGGCTCCCTCCTGTGCATAGCTGTGGGTCTCTCCTGTGCATGGCTGAGGGTCTCTCCTGTCCATGGCTGTGGGTCTTTCCTGTGCATGACTGTGGGCCTCTCCTGTGCATGCATGGCTGTGGGTCTCTCCTGTGCATGGCTGAGGGTCTCTCCTATCCATGGCTGTGGGTCTCTCCTGTGCATGGCTGTGTGTCTCTACTTGCATGGCTGTTGGTCTCTCCTGTCCATGGCTGTGGGTCTCTCCTGTCCATGGCTGTGGGTCTCTCCTGTCCATGGCTGTGGGTCTCTCCTGTGCATGGCTGTGTTTCTCTACTGTGCATGGCTGTGGGTCTCTCCTGCCCATGGATGTGGGTCTCTCCTGTGCATGGCCGTGTGTCTCTCCTGTGAATGGCTTTGGATCTCTCCTGTCCATGGCTGTGTGTCTCTCCTGTCCATGGCTGCGGATCTCTCCTGTGCATGGCTGCGGGTCTCTCCTGTGCATGCATGGCTCCCTCCTGTGCATGGCTGCGGGTCTCTCCTGTGCATGGCTGCCGGTCTCTCCTTTGCATGGCTGAGGGTCTCTCCTGTGCATGGCTGTGGGTCTCTCCTGTGCATGCATGGCTGTGGGTCTCTCCTCTGCATGCATGGCTGTGGGTCTCTCCTGTGCATGGCTGTGGGTCTCTCCTGTGCATGGCTGTGGGTCTCTCCTGTCCATGGCTGTGGGTCTCTCCTGTGCATGGCTGTGGGTCTCTCCTGTCCATGGCTGTGGGTCTCTCCTGTCCATGGCTGTGGGTCTCTCCTGTCCATGGCTGTTGGTCTCTCTTGTGTACATGGCTGTGTTTCTCTACTGTACATGGCTGTGGGTCTCTCCTGCCCATGGCTGTGGGTCTGTCCTGCCCATGGCTGTGGGTCTCTCCTGTCCATGGCTGTGTGTCTCTGCTGTCCATGGCTGTGGGTCTCTCCTGTGCATGGCTCAGAGTCTCCCGCGTGCATGCATGGCCGCGGTTCTCTCCTGTGCATGGCCGTGTGTCTCTCCTGTGAATGGCTTTGGGTCTCTCCTGTCCATGGCAACGGGTCTCTCATGTGCATGGCTGTGGGTCTCTTCTGTGCATGCATGGCTGCGGGTCTCTCCTGTGCATGGCTGTGGGTCTCTCCTGTGCATGGCTATGGGTCTCTCCTGTGCATGGCTGTGGGTCTCTCCTGTGCATGGCTCTGGGTCTGACCTGTTCATTGCTGTGGGTCTCTCCTGTGCATGGCTGTGGGTCTGACCTGTGCATGGCTGTGGGTCTGACCTGTGCATGGCTGTGGGTCTCTCCTGTCCATGGCTGTAGGTCTCTCCTGTGCATGGCTGTGTGTCTCTCCTGTCCATGGCTGTGTGTCTCTCCTGTCCATGGCTGTGGGTCTCTCCTGTGCATGGCTGTTAGTCTCTCCTGTACATGCATGGCTGCGGGTCTCTCCTGTGCATGGCTGCCGGTCTTTTCTGTGCATGGCTGTGGGTCTCTCCTGTGCATGGATGTGGGTCTCTCCTGTGCATGGATGTCTGTGGGTCTCTCCTGTCCATGGCTGATGGTCTCTCCTTTCCATGGCTGATGGTCTCTCCTTTGCATGCCTGGCGGTGGGTCTCTCCTGTGCATGGCTTGTGGGTCTCTCCTGTGCATGGCTGCAAGTCTCTCCTGTGCATGCATGGCTGTGGGTCTCTCCTGTGCATGGCTGCCGGTCTTTCCTGTGCATGGATGCGGGTCTCTCCTGTGCATGGCTGCGGGTCTCTCCAGTGCATGTCTGTGGGTCTCTCCAGTGCATGGCTGTGGGTCTCTCCTGTGCATGCATGGCTGTGTGTCTCTTCTGTGCAGGGCGGTGGGTCTCTCCAGTGCATGGCTGCGGGTCTCTCCTGTGCATGGCTGCGGTTCTTTCCTGTGCATGGCTGTGGGTCTCTCCTGTCCATGGCTGTAGGTCTCTCCTGTGCATGGCTGTGGGTCTCTCTTGTGCATGCATGGCTCTCTCCTGTGCATGGCTGCGGGTCGTTCCTGTGCATGGCTGCGGGTCGCTCTTTTTCATGGCCGTGGGTCACTCCTGTCGATGGCCGCGGGTCTCCTGTGCATGGCCGTGGTTCTCTCCTGTGCATGGTGGCGGGTCTCTCCTGTGCATGGCTGCGGGTCTCTCCAGTGCACGGCTGCGGGTCTCTCCTGTGCATGGCTGTGGGTCTTTCCTGTGCATGGCTGTGGGTCTGTCCTGTCCATGGCTGTAGGTCTCTCCTGTGCATGGCTGTGGGTCTCTCTTGTGCATGCATGGCTCTCTCCTGTGCATGGCTGCGGGTCGTTCCTGTGCATGGCTGTGGGTCGTTCCTGTGCATGGCTGCGGGTCGCTCCTGTCCATGGCCGCGGGTCGCACCTGTCCATGGCCGCGGGTCTCTCTTGTGCATGGCCGTGGTTCTCTCCTGTGCATGGCTGTGGGTCTATCTTGTGCATGGCTGAGGGTCTCTTCTGTCCATGGCTGTGGGTCTCTCCTATGCATGGCTGAGGGTGTCTCCTGTCCATGGCCGTGGCCGTGGCCGTGGGTCTCTCCTGTGCATGGCCGTGTGTCTCTCCTGTGAATGGCTTTGGGTCTCTCCTGTCCATGGCTATGTATCTCTCCTGTCCATGGCTGTGGGTCTCTCCTGTGCATGGCTGTGGGTCTCCCTGTGCATGGCTGAGGGTCTCTCCTGTTCATGGCTGCAGGTCTCTCCTGTCCATGGCTGTGGATCTCTCTTGTCCATCGCTGCGGGTCTCCCCTGTCCATGGTTGTGGGTCTCTCCTGTGCATGGCTGTGGGTCTCTCCAGTCCATGGCTGTGGGTCTCTCCAGTCCATGGCTGTGGGTCTCTCCTGTGCATGGCTGTGGGTCTTTCCTGTGCATGGCTGTGGGTCTCTCCTGTCCATGGCTGTGGGACTCTCCTGTCCATGGCTGTTGGTCTCTCCTGTGCATGGCTGTGTTTCGCTACTGTGCATGGATGTGGGTCTCTCCTGCCCATGGCTGTGGGTCTGTCCTGTGCATGGCTGTGTGTCTCTCCTGTGAATGGCTTTGGGTCTCTCCTGTCCACGGCTGTGTGTCTCTCCTGTCCATGGCTGTTGGTCTCACCTGTGCATGGCTGTGGGTCTCACCTGTGCATTGCTGCGGGTCTCTCCTGTCCATGGCTGCAGGTCTCTCCTGTCCATGGCTACGGGTCTCTCCTGTCCATGGCTGCGGGTCTCTCCTGTCCATGGCTGCGGGTCTCTTCTGTGCATGTATGGCTGCGGGTCTTTCCTGTGCATGGCTGTGGGTCTCTCCTGTGCATGGCTGTGGGTCTCTCCTGTCCATGGCTGTTGGTCTCTCCTGTGCATGGCTGTGTTTTGCTACTGTGCATGGATGTGGGTCTCTCCTGCCCATGGCTGTGGGTCTGTCCTGTGCATGGCCGTGTGTCTCTCCTGTGAATGGCTTTGGGTCTCTCCTGTCCATGGCTGTGTGTCTCTCCTGTCCATGGCTGTTGGTCTCTCCTGTGCATGGATGTGGGTCTCACCTGCGCATTGCTGCGGGTCTCTCCTGTCCATGGCTGCGGGTCTCTCCTGTCCATGGCTGCGTGTCTCTGCTGTGCATGGCTGTGGGTCTCTCCTGTGCATGGCTGTGGGTCTCTCCTGTGCACGGCTGTGGGTCTGACCTGTGCACTGCTGTGGGTCTCTCCTATGCACGGCTGTGGGTCTGACCTGTGCACTGCTGTGGGTCTCTCCTGTGCACGGCTGTGGGTCTGACCTGTGCACTGCTGTGGGTCTCTCCTGTGCACAGCTGTGGGTCTGACCTGTGCACTGCTGTGGGTCTCTCCTGTCCATGGCTGTGGGTCTCGCCTGTGCATGGCTGTTGGTCTCTCCTGTGCATGGCTGTTTGTCTCTCCTGTCCATGGCTGTGGGTCTCCTGTCCATGGCTGTGGGTCTCTCTTGTGCATGGCTGTTAGTCTCTCCTGTGCATGTATGGCTGCGGGTCTCTCCTGTGCATGGCTGCGGGTCTCTCCTGTGCATGGCTGCGGGTCTCTCCTGTGCATGGATGAGGGTTGCTCACGGCCGCCCCTGGATGGACTCTAAAGATCACTGGCCGGCTCATGTGTGGATTACCTGCCTGAAGGTTGTTTTCTTGTAATTATTTATACCTTTGCCATGGCTGCCTGTACTTAGTGCATGCCACGTGCTGCTCCACTGTCACTCCATACCAGGGGCGGCTGGTGGAATTTGAAACTGGTGGGGCGTATGGAGAATGAATCAACGTATGCGAGCGCAGCGAGCGAGCCCGGCGGCAATAAGGGGGGTCCGGGGGTGTCCTCCCCCCGTGAAGATTTTTTTTTCAAATTGGCATCTTTTTGGTGCGATTTTCAGCACTATTTCTGTGATAAATGGACTAAAAATTCAGTTCTTCTAGGCATTCATAAAAGAAAACTCATACATTATTTCTGAGAATTTCTGGGTTGCCAAGCAAGTCTGACTTCTGAAGAGGGCTAGGGTACTAAGCAAGACTGCTTTGGCTCTACCCTTTCCAATAGAAAACACTAGTTAGTGATGTGAACAAGTTCAATGGACAAACCTGGGGTCTAGAGAGAGTTCCTCTCCTGAGAAAGAAATTTAAAAAGATTGGCAAATGGTGCATTTTAAAGCAAATGAATGCAGCGATAAAGCAAGGCTTATTAAGCAGTGGGAACGTATAGTCTTGAAATATTAAACACATTAAAAACTACCCCGTATCTTCTTGCATTAATTTGTTCAACAGTTACTGTAATATGTAAATTATTCTGAAGGACAACTTTAGCCCTTTAAAATGTATGCTTGCCCAGTGTCTTGCACTGCATGCAGCATTAACTTTGGAAAAATATGCTCTAACCAGACTTCGGGAAGCACCCACAGCTGCTGGCTGTAACCAGTCACATAGAAATATGTGCAGACAGGTCTTTAAGTGAGATGAAAAAGTGGGTGCTCCCTATAAAGGAACATGCCAAATACATTTCTGTGATTCCCATAGTGTGCCATCAGACCGGTATTTTGGTTTCTCTCCAGATAAATGGCACAGCAACTGACATACGCCTAAAGCCTGTCAGTATGATTGGCTTTGTCACTGGGTGGTAGCTGTTTAAGATAAATGAGTACCTAGCCAAATTATACAAAAGGTTTTTTGCTCTATGAGATTCAGAAAAAACAGTAAGGAAGGAAAAATGTCCTTTCTTGAGTCCCCTCACTCACCAGGGTTTCCCCATGGTGACATGCTTCATCATTGGGGCCATCCCACCCGCTGCGGGTTGAGGCGTGCTGCGACTTGCGACACTACGTAGGAGCACTAATTGTGGGTGACTATGTGTGGTGCAGTGATAGAGGTGGAGTGGGTGAACTTAAAAATATCTAGCTAGTGGGCAAAAAAAGAATTTATTCAGGCTCCTAGCCGATATATTAAAAACGGGGTTGGTCTCTAGGGTACCTGTCTTTAATGAGTCAGGGGTCCCTAGTGGACGTCAACTAGTTTCGAGCTTCCCCAATGCTCTTCTTCAGGACAAACAGGGTCCAGCCCTGTTTTGTACCACTCAAGTTGACCTAAGAATAGGAAAAAATGATGCTGCGGAATTTAAGCAGGCAAAGGTTAATACATACGGTACATTGACCACGTAGTATCTGCAATAGAGAAAGGAGAAATGGCATTATCAAGTACAACCTACTTCGTGCTGTGTAGGTGGATATTAGAACCGTCATGCTGCTGATCAAGTAGTATCCAAAAAAGAGAAATGAGAAATAGCATTTATCATGTACAACCTACTTCATGCTATGTAGGTAAGTTATTGAAACCGCCATGCTACGCAATCACGCATCCATTCAGACACTCACTTATCCATTGCTGGTGTGTATTGTTCAGAGCTCTCCCGTTAATAACCTTATGTGGTTACGTGGGCTATGAACACCTCATAAGTCGTGGCCTCGTTAATGCCCAGTTTTTGTTTAAAAACAAAAAAGTCTCCACGTGACATTACCCTTTAAAAACCGACCTTATTGAATTAATTGTTTGCTTAATTATAAGTGATCACGGTCAAGCCAGGCAGTGTGTGATTGCCTTGTGACTTCATGACGTGCGCCAGATAATAGAAACGCACACTGACTCATACAGACAGACAATACGACATAGAGAACTACATTAAGGAGAATAACACATACTAATTATAGAGCAAGAATGTGCTTCATGGTCTCTGAGGGACTGGAGAGATCATCGGCACTGTGGGTAGAAGCAAAACAAAGCGATAATGAAGGCTTCGTAGCTACAAAACAGAGCGGGTGCACTTTGAGTGTTTCCGCTGGCTGCCCGGTCCGGTTCTGAAAAGGAATTAGCTTACTTGTGGATGATATCTGCTCCGGCGTGTTGCCTGCTTACCCTCGCGACCGCATATTAAACCCTGGTGAGTGAGGGGACTCAAGAAAGGACATTTTTCCTTCCTTACTGTTTTTTCTGACTCTCATAGAGCAAAAAACCTTTTGTATAATTTGGCTAGGTTCTTGTAACCGAGATCTCGGTTTTTGTGAATTCTTGATCATTTTGGAGGGTGGACCTAGCGTATCCCTCTTTCTCCCTCCCCTCCTTTTTTCTGATTTAAGATAAATGAGTAACAACAATGATTTCTTATAAATAATTAACATTGAAAATGTTTAAATTCTGAACTTTTGAAATAGTGAGTCTGTGAATTAAATAGCATTGAGGCCTGTGGAAGGAGTTTTGGCCTTCAATTATGTGTGCTTTATGTTAGATATGTATCCTCTTTTTCTCTGCATATCTTGTCCATCTGCACATCTTCAAGCCCCTCTCTTTCCTCTTCAGCATCCTCTTTTCACTCTTCCCCGAATGCCCTTCCTCACATCTGTCACTTCACCGCCCCCAACATGCACTGCACTCCCTCAAATATAAGCACCTTAATTTCTCTTACTTTTGCCTTGCAAATATCTTGACATCAGTGTACCCCCTTCACACACATTTCCACAGAATTTCAGTTGCAAATGGAATACACAAACATTGTTCTGTGTGCTCTGCACTTTGTTTGGCTTTAGCCTTAGCGCCTGCGTGCTCAATCAAAGCCCCTCATAAACACCTGGCATGGCTCAAGCCTCAAAGTATGCACAGAAAAAAATACAGATAAATAACAACATTATAAAATAGCTCACTCGTGGGGAATGCAAGATTAAGTAAACATGTAAAATAAGAGAGGAACTAAACCGGCTCTTTTTTCATCAGGTTGTTATCAGCACTCTGTTATCAATGAGGTTCCTCCTATAAGCATTCTGCTATTGGCCAGTTTCATATCAACATTCTTTTTAATACTCAGGTTGATGTAAGCACCCCCTAATACTCGGGTTCCTATCAGCAGTGTCTTATTACCCAGGATCCGGTCAGCACTCTGACTGCTCCAATCACCTATCAACACTCTCTTATATGCCAGCCACCTAACAGCACTCTCTTCAGACGCAGATTGCACATCAGCAGTCTTAAGACTCAGATTGCATATCAGCACTCCCTTAAGACTCAGATTACACATGAGCACTCTCTTAAGACTCAGATTGTACATCAGCACTCTCTTAAGACTCGGATTGCACAGACACTCTCTTAAGACTTGGATTGCACATCAGCACTCTCTTAAGACTTGGATTGCACATCGGCACTCTCTTAAGACTCAGATTGCACATCAGCACTCTCTTAAGACTCAGATTGCACATCACCACTCTCTTAAGACTCAAGCCCGTCAGCATCATCCAATTCCCGGGTTCCTATCAGCACTCTCCTCTCACCCAGGTCCCTATGAGCAGCCTGTTATCGCACGGGTCTCTAGCGGCACTCCCATATTAATGAGGCTCTTATCAGCGCTCTGTTATCAATGTGATTCATTGTTGTTACTCAGGCTCTTGTCGGCACTCGTACTAAATACCCAGGTTCCAATCAGCGCTCTGTTATTAGCCAGATTGGCATCAGCGCCGCGTTGATGCACTCTGTCATCACACAGGGTGTTAGAAGCATCCTCGATAGACTACACAGGCTATCAGGTCAAAACGAAGCTCGGGCATCTGAAAAGAGGTGCAACTCTGCCGGCATCAGTACTGTGAGTCAAAGGCCCCCAGCAGCTCTCTGGCAGAGCAGCCAATAGCAACGTCAGGAGGAGACAGATGCTCGGGGTGCCCCAAGTGACCTGCCTCAGCTCAGTCTAATGCAGCTGCTTGACACTTGACGCGACCCGTCTGAGGTCACACACTGAGTCAGGGTTGGACAGGTGCTTTGCTTTGAATGCAAATGGTCCACCCGAGGTCACACAGTCAGTCAGTGGTAGTGCCAGGATTTCACTGATACTGATGCATGCACCCCAATGGGCACACTGACCACATGTCATCTTTGTTTGTGATTTGCCCTCTCTCTGGTGAATAAAATGTGTTAAGACCAATCTCGGAACCATGCCGCTTTCGCAGGGGCGTTCAAACACCTATATCTTCCCTGATCCTGGAAGGAAAAACGGGATGGCTCCTCAACAGGGCGGTATTTTCACGTCCATCTCGGATATCTGTGCAACTCAAGATGTTCCGGGGCCATTCACCTGTATTTAACCATTGGTTCCGCGCGGTAACACGACCTGGACCAGGCTATGGCCGCTATGAAGCTTCCTGCTCACTGGGGTGCTCTGCAGTCGCGGCTCGCAGTACTCGCGGGGGGGGGGTGACCGAGGGAAAATAAAATTTTGAAAACTTACCTGACTGCCTCTGCTCCTGGTCCGCGTTGGCGCCTCTCTTCAGGAACAGCACTGGAGTGGCAACCCCTCAGCCAATCCTGGCGCTGCTGCAGCGCCAGGATTGGCTTAGGGCACGGTTATTCTTCGCCCGCCGCCTGCCCATTAGGAGACCGAGGGGCTCCTAATGGGCATGCGCAAGCCAGTGCAAACACAAGTGCGCATGACTGGGCACGGGCGAAAAATTCGCTCACCTTCCCCACTCATGCGCACTTGTGCTGCTGACATGCATTGTCAGTTCTCCCTCGGCGTCTCTGAACTTAAGTAAACTGAGTCAGAGATGCCGAGGGAGCTGCGGGCGCGGGCGCAGGGCCGTTTCTACCATTAGGCAAGACTAGGCGGCCGCCTAGGGCGGCAAAAGGGCTAGGGCGGCAAAAGGGGGATTTTTTATTTTTTATTTGAACCTACGAAAGTAAAGCTAGGCGGCCGCCTAGTCTTGCCTAATGGTAGAAACGGCCCTGCTTGGGAAACAACACTTTTTAAATAGAAAGATTTTCTTTTCTGACAGCTCTGTAACTAACGTACGTTTTATTTCCGACGCTCAGCATGTAGTGTTCCTGTAGACCTAGCAATGAATGGGAAAAAAACAGACTCGTTCTCAGGTGGATGGGTGTGCCCCAAATGCATTTTTATGTGCTGTGTCTTCTCTGCAGTAAAGCCCAGTATGCTCACTATCACACTTCATACAAAACAATTTGCATTTCCGTATTCTTCCGCTTTGCCCTAACTCTCAGTTATTTTGCATTATTCCTTCTTGAAAAAATATATATTTATCTAATTTCAAGCCGAGCCTGCTCGTCCTGCAACAATTCACTGCGGAGTTTAATGAAAACCTGCTTTGTCTTTCCGCCCCACACCTCCCTTTGTTCAGCCCCTAGACCGCGACCTCAGCGCCCAGGGCACAACAATGAACACAACCCTGGGGTCTAGGAATGATGCCAAGCCGCCGGCCGCGCCCGGGCCCTTTGGGGCATTGTGTGCTCTTTGCAGTACTATCGCTTTAACTGGCTCCTTTGTTGCTGAAAAGAGCGCAATTAAAAAAGGGGCGGGCGGACTCTGCCAACTAAACTTCACTCTCTTCTTTCTCTGCTGGGCGGCAGTTCCCGCTTTCAGTTAGACTCTAATATTTCGGATTTCCTTGGCTCCTTTCACGGAGCGCTGCGTTGGGCTTTGTGGCGCTAGGGACGTCCCGTTGCCGGTGTGAGAACTTTCGATTTTTTTTCCCCAAGGAGCGGCAATAAAATGGAGTTGGTCAACTTGGTTTGAAAAGTTATGGGGAACTTCTCATCAGCTCTGCGCAGAGCTCCATCCCGGAGGAGAAGGCGAGCACCTCCTCATGCTTGGCTACTCACGTGTGGAAGTTATCACGGCACTAGGTCTGCGCCGGCGCTATTTTTGAACCCGTAATCATATTTTTTTTTAACCGCTCAGTACCTTTTTGAAGACATTGCTGGAAGGTTGAGCAGAGTAACTGCGTGGCGATTGCCTCTTATCCTATAAGTATCACATATAACTTTTACGCAGTTCATTACTGGTAACTGGTTATTGGCTTAACAACTGAATGATTAGAGATTTGCACTTAAGTTGGCTTCATCTTCAACATGCCTTGAACTATTAAAAATGGTTATTGTTCTCTTTCGGAATTCTGGGCTGAAATATTGGCAGCTCAGTGAACTTTGCGCCTGTTGTCATAATAATAGGCTGTTCGTGCCTAACAAAAATGAATGTGTCCTCATGATGTAACTAACGCAACTTGTGCTCGTGTAAAGCGCTCTGATACCCGATACTTTCGTGTCAAGATCGCGCTATATAAAACTCTGTAAAAAAAAAAAAAAAAAGAACTGACCACTAGCCTAGTGTCATGCCCGATACCGTCATCCGGTAGTGACTGTTTAGGCCAACGTCACTGTCCACGCTGGGATTTTTGAGCCAGTGCTTACCCTGTTAAAAGTAAGACTACAAATCCCAGAATGCAATGCACAGGTGGCCGCAAAACCGGGATTGGTTGAAGGTGTTCCACAACATGGAACCACTTGTCAACTATGGTGAAGTGTGCATTCTGCCTTGCACCGGCTCAAATTCTGGTCAGGATTAGTCTCATAGCGGTACCATGCACAAGCTTGTCAATAACTTCTATTCACAGCGCCAAGAAGCAGTTCATTCTGTGTTGTACGCCAAACTTTATTAACGTCTTGCCATAGTCTCTAATTAGCGCAGATTTGAGCATCATGAACTATAATCTCCCTGACGTGGAAATCTTTTAATTGTTGTGATCAGCCTCTATTAAATGGATACAATGGTAGATGATAACTATTTCAGGTGCCTCAGTGAAAAAAAACAAGCGTTGGCAAAACCACTAGGTCTGGCCTTGGAAGATGCTGCAAGTTACTATTTTTGTTGTTTCTGGTTTTGAAAACGAGGTGCACTTGACGCCTCTGTGGTATTTAAACAATAGGCTCTATTGGGCACCCGTGTACATAGTTCTGTGAGTGTATGGCTACCGTAACGGTCTGGTCTGGGCCTTTCGTTGAGGTCGTTTGCAGGACTGACTTTTGTGATCGTGTTTCCTGATAGTAAATGAGAGTGACATAGAAGGGTTCGGCAGTAGAGGGTGTGCCTCTCTAGCCTGGATGACAGGGGGAGAGAGTGATGGTAGTAAAAGGGAGGGGGCGGCATTTTTCAATTCTCGCCTAGGGCGGCAAAACACCTAGAAACGGCCCTGCGCGGGCGGGAGGCGGGGCAACGCCCCAATGGACGCACCGCGCCTGCGCATACTGAACTCTACTGCGGCCTCTTCAACCATTTATAACAAGGATGGTCCTTAAGTTAAGAGGTTTCAAAGCACATGCAATCTAAGAGGTCACATTGTTTTGCATAAACATGTATAGCACTTCATTCTTCTACCAGGCCCCCTAAGCGCTTTGAGTAGACCGCGAGAAGGTTATTTTATTAACTGAGCTTGCTTGGTTAAATGTGGGTTTATAATATGAGATGTCATGGGTCGTAGCCAGAGGGATGCTCCGATTGTGCAGCGGCAATCTGGCATCTGCACCTGCGCCAGAAGTGAGGCGAAGAGGTGTAAGATGTTTGCATTTATTTACAATTGCTGCGGGCATAGCGTGACTGGAACGATCAAAGGTTCACGGCCATAGGTGAAAGTGCATTTGTAGGCTGTTTTCCACGAGAAAGTATATCACCTGTATTAAATCCCACGATGCTTTCATAGAAGCAGAATGCGCAGTACGTCATGTTGAGGGAAATGTCTGTTCTTGCATGGAGCATTAGCATACACTCCTAATGGGCAGCTACGGCATACGTAAGCATCTGTCTATAATTAGGGTGTTACAGGCCTGGAACCATCCTCGTGTTGTACAGGCTCATTGTTGAATTGACCACAAAGGTTTCTGCCTGCTGTACAAAACGCTAGAAACAATCATTAGAGCTCTGGGATTTAGATGTGGTCAGAGCCGGGAGTCAGCCAAGCTTCACTTGTGCTGACAGAAATGAGTACACTCTGTCACCCCATTGACTACACAATGGACGACCCCTCAAGCCGTTGAGTATTTTACACGCACACTGTGCATTGTGCACTTGGCCGTGAGCTGACCGTGCTTTTCGAGTCTATGCTCAGAGTACATGTCATTGATAAATTCTCTGACAGCTGGCGTTACACAGCAACTAAGAAAGGTAGCACGGGCAAACAAGGTTTTGAAAGTGCTTTCTTTTATTGCCATTCAAATCGAGGACCACAGGGCCATATGTACAAAGGGTTTTAGCCAGCGCTCGAAGTGCATTAAAAAAAGTATGGGAAATGTGTCCCTGCATCCAATGGGGGCGCGGTCATTGAGCATGGGGGCGGGGTCAAATGTGTGGCTAAAAAAACAAAATATTATGTAAGTTGTTTTGGTCTTTAACTTTCAGGTAGTTACATATAAAATAAGGCACAGCTTAAATGAAAATAAATAAAAACAGATGTTACTCCATGGGAAATGCACGATAGTACATTATGAAACCTCTATTAGTTAATGCACTGCAGAGGCCTGTGTGTAACCAGAGAGCCAAAGAATTAAATCTTGGTTGGTGCAGTGGAGAACAGTGACTCGTGTATTTTTAGTGCTACAAGGTCACAGCATGTGACAGAAAGCACTGTGAATATGTTTGCATTACACAGTATAAGATAGGGTGATACAAAGTGCGCAAGAAGGTTTAAGATAAGACAGTGCTTCCAAAATATAGATTTTAGTAATACCCAGACTGTACATAATGTATATTTTTTACATAACTGTCCCTTCAACACCTGGTCTGGGGTAGTAAGCGCTACATAAATACAATTACAATTAAAAGCACGCACTTCACAGCTCAGTTGTTAACTCTTTGCACTACCACTCAAAAGAATAAATCTTTGTCATCACAAAGCTCCGAGTGATTCGATCAATTAAAGCTAGTATCGGCTCCGAAGCATCCTTTGCATGTGCAGATTACCCTTTACATTTGCAGATTAACTCGTTGTGCACATTTGCATTTCTTTCAGGCAAGCAGGCACCCTGGCAAGAAGGCTTGTTTAGCTGTCTGCCCAGCTTCGGTTTCATGGCACAGGAGACTCACTGAATGATTCTTCAGCAGAAGCATTGTAAACTATTGGAATTAACCGTCCTGAGACAGTTGTATTTTTACAAAAAGTAGGAGAACAGTTTTTCATAAATCAAAAAAGTATAGGCACATTGGGCCTGATTCACAAAAGTAATCTGAGACAAAATCCTAACTTTACGACTTTTGGTACTCACAAAAGGCATTTAGGAGTAGTAAAATTAGCATTCCTAACTTTACTATTCCTAAACTGAGAAAAATCCTAACTTTATGACTTTCGGTATTCACAAAAGGCATTTAGGAGTAGTAAAATTAGGATTCCTAACTTTACTACTCCTAAACTGAGAAAAATCCTAACTTTACGACTTTCGGTATTCACAAAAGGCATTTAGGAGTAGTAAATTTAGGATTCCTAACTAAGTTTGTTAGTCTTTAATCTACTACCAGACATTCCCCTCCCCTTTTCCTCACACTTACCTATTCCTGTTTTCTCCTTTTGTGACGATTTTGAAGTCTTTCTCTTCCTCCGTCTTTCTAATTTGTGCTCTTGAAAGTTTGTAGATTTATATAGCACACCTCATCACCCATGAGGGTATCCAGGCGTTGTCCATGGGCACGGGGAGATTAAGTGATTTGCTCAGAATCACAGGATGTTGCGCCAACGCCGAGACTCGAACCAGGAACCCCAGCTCCTGATTCGGCAGCTCTGGCCGCTGTGCTACATCCTCTTGCATTCAGTAAAAATCTGATGAAGGGAAATAAGGGCCGGTCCTCCCCAAAACCCACCGGCTCAAATTAAGCACAAGGCATGTTTAGGCCGTCCCCTCCAAATACCAATTTCTTATGGTATATATTGTTTTGCAAACAAAATCCGGTTGCAAAGCATTAATATTTTACCAACTACACAACAATAGTGGTAACCCATTTGCAAATGGGAAGGGGCGCCCAAGGGCCCATTACCTGCAGGTTAAACAGGTATCAAGAGCGACCGCTTAACTCACGAGCTATCTTAGCACAGTGAGCTGATACTGATAGGCCTTTTGCCCACCAACAGCTAAGGTCAAATTCTCAGCTGTAGGTTTTTTTAGCACCACAAAGTAGCATGTTTTCACTACTATGTATTTTACAGTCATGTAAAAAACTGTATGAAATCTATACACAACTGCCAGCGGATGAGGAGGGTGCCGGGGGAGACCCGGAGGGTGCTGAGGGGCATTTGGGAGTCTGAATCTCTGGACCTCCTTGGATGAAGGGTCATAAGACCATAAGATTAATTATTTTTTAACATTGTTTTACAACAAACTGATTTTTTAAAGGTAATTTGGTAACTTTTACACACTTTTTAAAACCTTTTTCCCCCTTAAAGTTCATGCCACAGTCTATCTGTTCCAAATGTTCCGTTAATGTTTTGGTGTTAGTAGTTTCTCTGTTGGGTTACCATGGAGGGCCTTAGGAGTAAAGCACCATTTTTAGAGCAGGTGTCAGAGGTTCTAGTAGACAAGGCACTTCAGCATGACGTGCACTTTTTGGAAAAGTGACACATTGCTGTAATTCAAAACAGCATTGGGGAAATGATCCTAGCAAAAGTCAAAGCAGGTTTGTGTGATCTGTTTTTAATCCTATAAAGTGCTTATTAATCACTAAAGCCTCTTAGTGCTAGCAGCAACCTAAGCAAACATCTACTGCAGAGAAAAAAGAAATTTTTAGGTTTCGCCTACAGCGCGCATGCGCTGTCAGTGAAAGCTATTTAATGTTTCGCCTACAGCACGCAGCTATTGTTATAATAAAAAGGCAAAAAATGGGCTTAGAGCCTGCCCAATACTTACCATTGGTTGGCTTCCACTTCGCTCTTGTTTCTGGTCACGCCTCCTGCTTCCTGCCAGCTGCTCATCTCTTCCTGCTGTCTTCTGTCCCCGCCATGCAGAATGGACTTTTCGCAGCTTTTTGTTTGCGGCCAGTGTTCTTCCACTGGCCGCACCCTGCTAAGGTACTTTTTAAAACAATTTTGGCCATGCACTCCATGCACTCTTTAAGAGTGCATGGACCACCCCCCCAACCATCCCCCTTTTTTGTCTGTTTACCTCCACGCCATCGGTTTTCCACCACCTGCACCCCCCACCGTTTCCCCACACTGTCTGTTTCCCCTGTCTGTTTTCACACACACTCCCTCCATTTTCACCCCTACCCTTGTGTTGCTTAACTACTTCCTCCCTGCGCTATTTTTGCACACATTCCACATCAGCATGAGCTGCTGTGCAACATGTTTTAAAAGAAAAAAGCCCTATGACACAGTCAATGTGTCATAGTACTTTATTTCTATTAAGACGTGCACAGCAGCTCATGCTGCTGTGCAAGATGTGTAAAAACAGCGTGGGTGGAGGGGGTGGTTAATCAACATGAGGGCAACATGGCTTAAAGCTAAAAAAAAAGCTCTATGACGCGTTGCAGAGGCAAAACCTATTGCCTTTGCCAATGCTTGTTTATCTCATTGTGAAAACTATTATGAGCAGAAATGCTCCTTGAATACTCAGTCAATGCGTTTCACAATTTTGGGACAAGACATAAAAAGGAGCAGCATTTGGTGCGGATACCAGGAAAACAAAGAACATTGATTTGATCCAATCTGAGTTGTCTGGCAGTGGAATACGGGGAAAGCCTGCTCTAGTGGAATCATAATCCCACACCCTTTATTGACATTCTGCTCCTTTGTCGGGGGTCAGGAGGGGTGTGGGCTTCCTTTTTCGCTCATTTGCAACTATTCTTAGCATATTATGGGACACGTAAAATACGTGGACTACATCAACCATTATCTATTTACTTTTATGAATCAAATACAACAATGGCATTTTTGTTGCATTGATGAGAAATTACGCTTCCATTATTTGTCACGCCATAGTTGTCCTGAGTTTGTGAATGAACAAGTCATGTCAGCATCATTAATCAGCAGAGGAATGGAGCAGGAAGCAGATTCAGAGGATGTACCTGCAGAGATAGAAGCACTTTGGCCTACACGGCAGAACAGGAACAGTCACCTCTGGCTGAAGAATCAGGATTAACGGGTCAGATATCTGTCTCCACAGAGTATCACAGCTCCATAATGTTAGCAATATTCTGCGTGTCCTAAATTTGGGTAAAGTGGTTCAACAGTGGGCAAGATGCCTAACCATTTTCACCTGTAAAATCTCCTCATCATCAACACCAGGACATGGTCCTAGGCAACAACCCAAGCCTCCCCACTGCTATATCTTTGGCGAACCATCCATCTTAGGCCAGCTCTGGACTATTTATGAGGCGCTTGGAGCCCATTTAGCCAAACCAAGTCAATTATGAAAACAGACTGGGCACTGGGCTAACTGCTAACTGTCACCGATGGCATCTGTGATGAAAAAACAACTGTAACTGAAGAATTACCTGTATCCATGCTCAATGTGCGGTGGACGTGCACCCATACAGCATCCATTTTAGGACATCCTCATTCCTCACTCCTCATCCCTACTTCTCATCCCTATTTCTCACCCATCATCCCCACTTCTCATCCATCATCCCTACTTCTCATCCCTACTTCTCATTTATCATCCATCATCCCTACTTCTCATCCACCAACCCGACTCCTCATACCTCGCCATCATCCCTACTCCTCATCCATCATCCATACTCCTCATCCATCATCCATACTCCTCATCCATCATCCATACTCCTCATCCACCATCCCTGCTCCTCATCCATCATCCCTACTCCTTAGACCTCATTCATCATTCCTACTCCTCATCCATTATCTATCATCTCTACTCCTCATCCATCATCCCTACTCCTCATACCTCATCCTTCATCCCTACTCCTCATCCATCATGCCTACTTCGCATCCATCATCCCTACTATCCATCATCCTTACTCCTCATCCATCATCCATATTCCTCAGACCTCATCCATCCGCCCTACTCCTCATCCATCATCCCTACTCCTCATACCTTATCCATCATTCATCATTCCAACTCCTCATCCATCACCCCATCTCCTCATCCATCATCCCTACTACTCATCCATCATCCCTACTCCTCATACCTCATCCAACATCCCTACTCCTCATCCATCATCCCTACTCCTCATCCATCCTCCCTACTCCTCATACCTCATCCATCATCCATACTCTTCATCCATCATCCCTGCTCCTGCTCCTCATCCATCATCCCTACTCCTCATTCCTCACCCCTCTGTCATACCAACACATTTAATTTTCAGTTTTGTGAAACACACCTTTATACTGGTTGGTTGGCAACAGCCAGCCAGAGTTAAGAGAGAAGACTGCATTCTATTGGTGTAATCACGGAAAAACAGCCTTCTCATTGCTCGTGCTGGATGAAGATGAATGAGAGAAAATGCAACTGCATGTTTGTTTCCAGTTAATTCAAGGCTGTACAGCATATCATTTTATTTAAGTAAGTGCTGTTCTGCTTACACAGGCATCTGGAGAAAGCTCCAGTGGTTTGAGGAAGACAAGGGGCCCTCTGCTTGGGCCATAAATCAACACTTAGAGAAAGGGTTATACAGTGCATCTGAAAACCTTTCTGGTTTCAGTTTTATATGTAGGAAAGAAGATGTTTAAAATCAACACTGGAGACAGTGCAATCCAATTCATCAGAAACCTTTTCTGGTTTCCTTTTATTTGTGACAAATATAATGTTTTAGTCTGAGGTGTCTTTAGTTCTCAGAGCTGTTTTTTCTTCTCTTGCAGTTTGCAGATTTCAGGCCTGGCTGAGCTGCAGTGTGTAGGAAACCAGGAAGAGTAAGGCCTAAACAGAGGCAAGGTAAATGCAGATTCAATAAAAATAAAAGCTAGCTTGCCTTTTAAAATGTTTCATTTACAAACCCTTAATGTCAGCAGCATGCATTGTGGGTGTAACATCTATGATTTGCTCATAAATAACATGTATTTTATTTGTATTTCAAGTAAACATTGGGGTCAGGGAGAATGTTAGCCAATTAGTGAAAACTCTCACCTTCATGTCTTCCTTTTTCATGTTAACACACCGCATCTGAATGGTGTTTTGGTCTCTTCTTCCCTAATTGCCACATATTTGTTTTGCTTTTTAAGTACAACCTGTTGAAAGAGTATTTGTTATGAAATGCATCGAATTATTGGCAGGGATCACATATGCAAAGTATACCCATTTTATTAAATCTTAAAACTCCAGACTGTGATACTTTCCCAGCAGATTTCAACTTTTTGCACCACTAGTTGTATGAATATTTTTAGTAGCCTGTCTATGGTTTTGTTGAAGTCTGATTTCCACATCACAGAAAGATTTGGTTGACTGTTTTTTTGCATTTTCATTTTTTTTGCTTTATTTGTGAGATTGCAACAATAGTTTTGAGCCAGCAATATTTAAATGTGTTGGTGTTCAATTGTGTCTGAGGTATTTTATATATGTTCTGTATTGAAACATTGCTGGCAACACTTAACAGTTTGCAGGCAACATATTTGAATACTGTAATTAAATGCTTCAGACACACATCTGTTTACATTATCCTGACAACAACGCTAACAAAATCAAATACTTCGCACTCAAAAGTTGTTTACATGATTATCCCTAGTGTTTATTGTTACTCAGTGAAGCATGGTCAATGCACCACACTAGTGTACTGAAGAACCACCTGTTACTTTAGTACTGTGAAACACCACTCATCATCAGTGAAACCCAATGCTGCAGTGCACCACATCCTACTATTTCTATACTGTGATCCACACACTGCCTTGCCAATTCAACTTGCTCATGATGCATATTATCCGTTACTATTCTAGTACTTGTTCCTTTTTTGATAAACTATAGAGCCCCTTGAATTAGGCATAATGCTCTTAACAAACACTATCTGGTTTTCTCCTATAGGACTAACGACTACAATTCAAGAGACATTGCTTAATTATAGACAGGACTATACAGCAGCTCTGTCTGACAGTCTAAATAATCTCAGGCACATACCACCCAGACCCTATTTACACTACACTTCCACACACTCAGCTCTGTTTATATACATTACAGCAATCACCAAATAGACTTCTGATTGCCCATAATCTTGGATATTGGTTAGATATATGTGCAGTAGCCCTTGACTATATCAACAAACACAATTGTTAACACAGACCTAAAAATGCTCTTTCTCTGACAGCACCACAAACTAGGCAGATCTTTAAACTGTGGTAGGCATACCAGAGCCATCAAGAAATCTAGGTCCTGATTCAAATTTAAGAATAAGTGTGATATTGCTCCACCCGAGTATAATTGGCCTGGTGCTTTTGCACAAGTATTTTCAGAGTCCAGAAACATTGGACCTGATATTACCAGAGCAAAACGTTCTTTGGGGTTAGGCAGCAATAGCAGCCTGGCCCTATCCCTGGCAACTGCCTGACCTCTTTGTGAGGCACTGGGGAACATGTAAGGCTCCCCCTGCCGGAACACATCCTCCCTCTCTCTCTGCCACTCTTCAAATCCGCCTCCCTGTACGCCCCACCTGTATTTACTTCCACTCTCATTTACCATCTGCCAAAAGCAGATTTTAAAAGCTAGTGTTAATCCACACAATGGGAAATTTCAAACAGAATTTCACCCAAAACAACTGGGTTAATCCTTTTATTCCTTTTTGCAAAAGGGTGTATTTGCAATATTTGGATTAATGTGCAGTGATAACTTTGAAAACATTATTTCCAGCCACGCTTTATCCCCTCACATATATTCACTTACTTTGCAGTCAGGGCCATAGTTAGCAAAGCGCTACCCAACCATCACCACTGTCTTCAAAAATACCAACATACGCCCTATAACTACTCCGATAAACTATAATAAATGGTGTACACTATCATGCACTCAATGCTGCGTCACAATTATCTCCCTGGATTGTGTTGCATATATATGGAAAGCACCTTAGATCACCCAGAAAATTGACAATTGACCATCCAATATGAAAATGGACAAGCCATGCAGTGCACCGATCTGTACATAGAAAACACAAAAGAAAGACTCCCACAAATAATTTCTAAAATGAACATTGAACAAAGTCTCTACTATCCTTACACGTCCAGACACCGATTTTCAGTAGACACACATATTTGATGGAATTTCCATGTCAGCTTGAAAAGGAGCCTAGAGAAGGCACTACCATCCTACAATAATATCAGTAGGCTCTACACAAATGCCCATGACATAATATATCAGAAGATCATTGTCAGACTCCACACAGGTTTGGATTTTTACATTTACTGTCTTATTTATGTCTCATTGGGTATCCTATCATTCTGCCAGGTTGTTGGAGGGCAGGTACCTCTGCCACCATGGCAGTTTACCATCAGCTATATTTAGACTTCCCCATCTCCTTGACTGTTACATTTTAACATTGCCTGCCTGGTGGGGACCGCTCTGCTATAAAAGACACCTACATAATGTGCTGCCTTCACAGCAGCAAAGTTTGCTGAATGGGCCCATGTTTAAAGTGCCAGCTTGGCAAAGTATTTTTGTTCCAAGAAAACATACTCCCAAAGCCATTTTCTTTCCTCCTGAGCAAATACCTCATTCATGTAGGACAATTTTATCCTGCACGTAAGGGCCACTTAACATTTTCTGTGCCCAGGCCCATTATTCACTGCATGACAGGCACTTGCTGGGAAAATGATTGATGGTGCCCAGCGGTCCTGTGGTGGAAAAGCCATCAGATCAGGGATTACCATTGGTAACGCAGTAGTTCCCCCAAATGTGAATAGAGCAAGGAAAACGTGGGATTGGTGCAGCGGGAGGAATGCTGGTATTTGTTATTCTTCCCGTTCTGAAAAAACAAAAATATGGCCTTTAGTATTGATTATAATGTTGAAGATAATAATGTTGCAGATAGTGTAGTTCCTATAACAATGTGTAGTCACATAAAAAAATGAATTACTTTCAGAAGAGTTAGGTACTAGTGAAGTGGGCAGATTCACTGAGGCCAAGACATAAGGGAAAATTACCCCCTCAATATAGACTGACTGCAATCCAGACCAGCAAGAGATGTAGGGTAGTCCTCTTGAACTATATGAGTACATTCCATAAATATATTATCTGCACTATGATGGCTGAATAGAAATGCAAGCACTTGCATAGAGTTGGATTCTCCAATATATTGGTATAGCTAAGTTTATAATTTCAAATTCTATTTTGTGGTTCACAAAGCATGAAATACATTTATAAAGGGATTTACCGAGGCATAAAATTGCATCACCCGCAAAAGTGTTACTGACCCATGGACATCATTTAGGGGTCGCAGCTGCGACCCTTATCTTGCCCCTCGCGGCCCCTAGTACTGTCTTTGTGACCCCTGGTCTCAGAGGTGGCAAAATCAGTGCCAAGAACAAAGGGACTGCTCCATCATTCTCTTTGCCCCATTTTTGTATTACACTAACAGTGAATAATTGCATATTATTCGCTATTAGTGTAATGGAAAACGGAGCATCAGGAGCTGGAATGGGACCTTCGCTGTCAGCTGAGGTAGGTAAATGTTTTAAAGGTATGTTGTGTACATGCTTGCTGGTGGGAGGGTGTTTGCGGAACAGAGGAAGTGTTTAGGTGTAAGTGTGTATGTTTGTACGTGAGCATGTGTGTTGGAGCGAAAGTGACAGCCTGGGACTGGTAGGGAGTGAGGATAAATAAGATTGAACGTCAGTAAGTGGTATGAGTGAGTCAGATTGAATGAGAATAAGGAAGAGGGGGTGAGAATAAGAGGGAGTGTAAGTCAGTGTGAGTAAGTACGAGTGAATGAGAGTCACAGTGAGTGAGAGGGAATGTGAATGAGTGAGAACAAGTGATTGGTGTTATGCTTGCGAGTCGACCTTTGGCCCTGGCATACTGAAGGTAATTCTTCTCTTATAGAGGCACCCGTGGCAAAATACTGGTGTGGGCATACTGGACCCAATTCTCAACATAACTGGGAACTGTGACAAATTACTGTCACTTACATACTAAGGGTAACGCCTCACATATGGGACCTCCATGACAAAAGGTTGGCACTGGTGTTCTGGAGGTAATGTTTGGTATGAGACACCCACCGAAAAATGCTGCTGGAGGTAATTCTTGGCATAATGGGCACCCTTTGTTAAATAATGGTACTGGCATACTAGAGGTAATTCTTGGCAAATGACAAACCCATGGCAAAATGCTGTTGCTGGCTCATTGGAGGCGATTATTCGCATAAAGTAGGACAGCCATTGCAAAGTGGAGGGGGACTACCATGACAAAAAGCTGGCCTTAACATGCTAGGGGTACATTTTGACATTATGGCAACCCATGGTATATGGCTAGCATTAATAGCAACATTTTGTGTCTGGCATATTATATGTAATTGTTGCCATTAGGGGGCACCATGGAATATGGGGGGGCACCCATGACAAAATTCTTGCCCTGGCACAATGGAAGGTATTATTGACATATGGGGGCACCTATAGGACATTTGGAAAATAAGGGGGCCAGGACATCGTTATATTGCACTGGCTTGGCATATCATAAAAGGACTTATATATTTAACAAGTGCCCTTTCAGAGCCCATGGCTTTTTAGCAAATTCATGTGAAAAGTTTGCTTTAAAATGCCCCGATTTCTCAAACTTTTCTCAGGGTGAGAACCCCCACAAACATTCTGAGAAAAAGTATAGCTCATTCTCTTTGCTCACTGCAGTTTAGGACAAGTACTATGCTACATCCCACTACTTTTAAAGATCATAAGAGCACCCTAATAATGGATTTCTTATAGCGGTGGATCTCATGGAGAGCCATGGACCCGGACTGGTAGCAATGAGCCTTTTTGACTCTGCCGGTGGAAAGAGCGCTCTTGCAGGCAGCCTTGGTAGCCAGCTGTTTGTGATGCGCTTTCCCTCCGGTAGACTTGAAGATGGTCTGCTTTGTATGGGCCATAGTGAGAGTGTGAGCTGTCTCTGTATGACATACAAGATAGAATCATGGAGTATCCAAAAGAGACACTAGTGTTCGTTTTTTTATATTAATCACAAACTTATTATGGATCTGTAGCTATGTCCATTATTTTGATATCACCCAGGTTAAAGTCAAATGACATCACTTCCTCTGAAGATTCTGGGGCAAAGGTTATATGATGTCACTTCCTATCATGTCATTAGGGTCAAAGGGTGTGTAATGTCATATCTGCTACCCCAGGCATTTTGGTGAATCAGCGTCCATATTGTGACCACACACAAATCTGTATCTTTTCCAGTATTTAGAAAACGTTTAATAGTACTTGCAGACTCTGAAAAAGTATGCAGATTTACTTCTCGCAGAAACTGATTAAAATTTGTTTCCAACATTCAAAAGGGGAGAGTGCACCCACAAATTGTAGAAAAGCATTTATCATTACAAATGCACTACAATCTTCCCTTTACATATATTGAAATGTCCACTTGCTATATTTCCTATTGGGTAGATATTTACACATGAAGGTACTGCTGGCAATCTGTGAGTGTTGCAGATTCCCAGGAGTGCACCTGCAAATGTTTTCAAATGCCAAACACATTGTTAATTTACGCAACACGAGGGAAAAAGCCTGGAGGAGTCACTAAGGAATACCTCACTTAAGAGTCATTTTTATGCTAGTCTTTCATATGTTCATCAGTTCTACCCTCCAGCATTAGCTTGATAAGATGCTCTATTGTATAAAAGGTTTGGTTTTCATGTGTTTCAATCACTGAAGAAAGAGTCTTGTGTCATGTATATAGTTGTACATTAGATTGCATGGTTTTTTTCTACCATCAACGTAAATTTGTATTAATTATCTTTTAAGACTCCTTACTATGAGGCATTTAGCCTATTTAAGTCTTTTTTAGTCTCAGTATTCCATCTGCAAACTGTTAACTGTATAAATGCACTTGTTGTTAAATACCTAAATGTTAAATGTATTTTATCAGACTTCATAAGGTTCGTACACATTTTGTGGCATCTTGATCTTTCATACCTTATAGGTGCTCTACAACAAATAATGGAAAAAGAAAGGAAGCAGTAAAACAATAAGAGTTGTTTAAAGATCAACTCAAGCAAGGTACATTTTGAGTTAAACTTTTTTAGTTAATAGTTTACTAGCTGTTACAGCAGTTCTGTATTCAGTTATGGATTTGTAATGTAATGTTAGGTGTTCTTTTAAAGCGCTTGAACACCAAAAAGGAGTCTGGGCGTTAGATTAAGTAGGCCAAAAGATTAGGCATGGTTCTGATGTGCAAGGGAAGGGCATTCCAGGCCTTTGACGCCCCAAGCACAAAGCCTCTGCCGCCCCAATTCACGCTTTTAAATCTAGGGATTGCCACCTGTTTGGCAGAGGCTGTATGTAGCGACCTGCCTGGTGTGTATCAGGAGAAGCTTTTTCTCTAAAAAAAAACGGCCCTTGCTCATGAAGTGCTTTATAAACTGTGCATAGTGCTTTGAAAGTAATCCTCTGCTTAACGGGTAGCCAGTGTAGTTTCTTGATTACCTTGCAGACCGATTGGTACTTGGGAATCTTGCAGAGAACGCCAGCTGCCACAGTCTGCAAGGTCTGCAGTTTGTTTAGAACATAATGGTGCACATTCAGATATAGCGCATTGCAATAGTCAATCTTCGACAGCACCAGTGAAGGGACCGCTGTTTTTTGCAAGTGGGCAGGAATGAAAGAAATAATTTTCTTGATCATTTTAAGGGTGAAAATGGCGGCGGAGGTAACTGCACTAACCTGATTAATTGTAGGACAATTTGTCGTTTAGAAGAATTCCCAGGTTCTTCACCAATCTCATTTGGGAGGGGAGTGAGCCTGGTTCTGACGGCCCCCATTAAGGAGACCAGAAGGAAGGCTGAGCCACAAACAGCAATACCTTCGTTTTACTAGAGTTGAGTTTGAGGCAGTTCATAGTCATCCACATACTGACTGCCTTCATGAAGTCACAGAATCTGGCCTTTACTTTTTATTTTTTAAACATAGTTTAACAATTTTCATTTTATATTTACAGCCTGTGTTTTACTTTTTAGGTTTGATAACCGAAAAAGGATGAGATGGAAAGGTTTAGACCCTGATGACGAGTTTGGCGATCTTCCTGTAGGACTGCTACTGCAGCGCTCCCAGGAAGACGGCCAAGCCCGTGGTGAACCCGCCTGTCTACTTTCAAATCTATAAGTCTGTCTCAGATTGCTACACTAACAAGTACATAGTCAATCTTCGACTGAGCAGTACCTTTTTTGTATGTGTTAATGATCTGGGACTGTTGGATTCCAACCTGCCATTGCAGGCTCGGAACCCATGTTTTCAAGCTAAATGGGCCAGTTGCATAGCGGCTACTGTGTATGGTGCAGGAAAACGTGCATCTTGGGGAGGGATCCATGTAGGCTGCAGAGTACCACAATTACTGTTCCCCAAGAAGGGCCTGTGAGCTCTTTGTTATTGTTAAGGGCTCTGTGACGAAGCCTAGATGCCTGAAACACTGGCAAGTGTACTGGGTTACACTACAGAGCTAACAATTGCCCCAGAACTATTTCCAACTGTGGAACTAGTGATTCACTGAGACCATAGTCAGCATAAGATGTGTGCCCTCCATATGATAATGAGGCACTCCACCCTTAGCACAAACTTCTGAATGAAATGAATAGACAGGTTTTGAAAGGCTCAGGACCATCCAAGGTGAAATCATATGTGCCTTGTATTCTAGAGGTTGGACTTTACTTCCTGTCTCTTTAAAAATCTGTAACTTCCAGTCTCACTTCTGTTTCCACAATAACAATCTCATTATTCAGGTTCACATATAGAACATTAATATGCTGCATCAATCCCCATTAAATCTAAAAATGTTCATCTTCCTCTGTTCCTTCCTATGCATAGTGTTTCAAGTCTATATATCGTTAATATCTCTATGGGCACAAAAACGTCTCTTACCATTTCTTCTTGTCTGAGACAATGACTGCATAGCTCAGCCAATAACTATTACTCCTCACTCAAGGGGACCGTAGTGCACCTGAGCAGTCATCTCAGCTCTGCACAACAGCTCTACTATTGGGACAGTGGGCATGGTAGTGGGTCAACTACGCAACCACGGTGGCCAGAAAACTACTCCGGATGCCTTATACTTGACAGGGTCCCTGGTACCATCACAAACATTGTCACTCCTTCAGAATGCTAGAAGCATTGGAGGTGTAAAGTATGAGGATGACAAAGGGTGACATAGTCTGTATCTCACAGGTTATGCAGCTGCCTTGGGCTCTAGCCTGATTTTAAAGAGACATAAAAAGGCGTCAAGTCGATATTCAGCATTTAAGAATACTAACACCATCTGGTGAAAGGTTGAGTCTACCCTCATTGTACTAAAAGTAGCAGCACAGCAGCATTGCTCTGTAAAAGGATAATGAACATGCTGCTGTTTAATGATATTGATGTAAGATGACAGCAGTGAAAGTGGAGTCTGGTTCAAACATACGGACCAACATCAGAATATTTGCACAGATATCGAGTGGAAAAATATTCATTGGGAAACCATGTAGTATACCATAAGAAATAATTACTCTATTTAACAGTCAATACATTTTTCTACAAGGGTAACATTTATGTCAACGATTCATAAGACCAATGAGTGGAATGATTTGTATAAAGAGTTATTTTAGTTAAAGTTCAAGGGCAGCACACTAAAAAAGAGGAATCAATTCACAAGTGCAACAAAAACAATAGACTTACATCTGTATGTCATGTATGAAGATTCATATTTTATATACATTTTCTTTTTCTGTTGCACTTGTGAATTAGACTTATTTTTGTGTTCCCTATTGATTTGTGATATTTAATGGCATTGACCATGAAATTCAGCTGGAAAATGCATTGGATTTGCTAATTTACAGTAGCTTCATTGGGAATGGTTTATGGTTTTTAAACAGTAGCAATGAGCTTAGTCTGTGACGCAGAACTTTCTTCAGTCAAAATATGGTGTCCTGTAATAAAAATAAAATAAAGCTTCAAGGAGGGTGAGGGTTTTAGTAACCAGCATTTGTAATGTTGGTTGGTAAAGTTGCTGACGTGACTGGGTTTGAAAGGTGATTATTTTCAATAGGAGACAGAATAAAAGATAATTTTTGGTAAGAAAATAATACATATCTGGAACTAAACAGGTATTCACTGAATGGAAATCTATACCTTTACGTTTATGGAAGATGTAACAGACGAAGCAGTACCAGACATTTCTTCAAGGTAAGACTTAACCTTTGCATCCAAATCCTTTTTCGGTTGTCAAAGCTAAAAAGTAAAATACAGCCTGTAAATATCGAATGAAAATTGCAAAACTGTGCTTAAAAAATAAAAAGTACTGGAAATCAGTACATGAATGCAGAACTGCTGTAACGGATAGTAAACTATTAACTAAAAAAGTGTAAATCAAAATGGACCTTGCTTGAGTTCATTTTCAAACAACTCCTATGGTTTAACTGCGTCCTTTCTTTTTTTCATTATTTTTTAGAGCACCTATAACGATATCAGACCCTTATGCAGTCTGATAAAATACATTTACATTTAGGAATTTAATAACAAGTGCCTTTATACAGTTAATAGTTTGCAGATGGAATACTGAGACTAAAAATGACTTAAATATGTTGCATGCCTCATAGTAAAGAGTCTTAAAAGATAATTAATAAACCTTTACGTTGATGGTGGAAAAAAACAAAGAAAAGCATGCAATCTGCAGTACAGCTATATACATGACACAAGCCTCTTTCTTCAGTGATTGAAACTCATGAAAACCAAACCTTTTATACAATGGAGTATCTTATCAAGCTAATGCTGGAGGGTAGAACTGATGCACATAATGTTAAAGACCAGCATAAAAACGACTCTTAAGTGAGGTACTCCTAAGTGACTACTCAGGCTTTTTCATTCGTGTTGCGTAAATTAACAACGTCTTTGAGATTTGAAAACATTTGCAGGAGCACTTTTGGGAATCTGCAACGCCCGTTGATTGCCAGCAGTACCTTCATGTGTAAATATCTACCCAATAGGATATATAGCAAGTGGACATTTCAAAATATGTGAAGGGTAGATTGTAGTGCATTTGTTATGATAAATGCTTTTTTACAATTTTTGGGTGCACTCTCTCCCTTTGAATTTTAGAAACAAATTGTAATCAATTTCTGGGAGAAGTAAATCTGCATATTTCTTCAGGGTCTGTAAATACTGTTAAAAGTTTTCTGAATACTGGAAAAGATACAGATTTGCGTGTGGTCACAATATGGAAGTTGATTCACCAAAATGCCTGGAGTAGGAGATGTGACATCACACATCCTTTGACCCTAATGACATGAAAGGAAGTGACATCATATAAACTTTGCCCCAGAATCTTCAGAGGAAGTGATGTCACTGGACCTTAACCTGGGTGATATCAAAATAATTGACATAGCTACAGATCCATAATAAAGTTGTGATTAATATAAACGAACAGTAGTATCTCTTTTGGATACACCATGATTCTACTTGTATGTCATACAGAGACAGCTCAAGCCCTCACTATGGCCTGTGCAAAGCAGACCATCTGCAAGTCTACCAGAGAGAAAGCGCATCACAAACAGCTGGCTACCAAGCCCATCCGCAGGAGCGCTATTGCCACTGGCAGAGTCAAGAAGGCTCATCGCTACCAGTACGGGTCCGTAGCTCTCCGCGAGATCCACCGTTACAAGAAGTCCATTATTAGGGTGCTATCATGACCTTTAAAAGTAGTGGGATGTAACATAGTACTTGTCCTAAACTGTAGTAAGCATAGAGAATGAGCTATACGTTATCTCAGAGAGGTTGTGGGGGTTCTCACACTGAGAAAGTTTGGAAAAATTAGGGCATTTTAAAGCAAACCTTTCAAATAAATTTGCAAAAAACCCATGCGCTCTGAAATGGCACTTGTTAAATATATAAGTACTTTCATGATGTGCCAAGCAGTGCTATCTAACGAGGCCCAGGATTTTACCCCTTTACTTCCAAGTAGCCTATGGGTGCCCCCACATGCCAAAAAGAACCTCCATTGTGCCAGGGCCAGAATTTTGTCATGGGTGTCCTCCCATATGCCATAGTGCCCCTTAATGGCAATAATTACATATAATATGCCAGTCACAACATTTTGCTATTAATGCTTGCCATATACCATGGGTGGCCATAATGTCAAAATGTCCCCTTAGCATGTTTAGGCCAGCTTTTTGTCATGGTTGTCTCCCTCCTCTTTACAACGACTGTCCTACTTTATGCTAATAATCACCTCCAATGAGCCAGCACCAGCATTTTGCCATGGGTTTGCCATTTGCTAAGAATTATGTCTTGTATGCCAGTACCATTATTTTACCATGGGCGCCCATTATGCCAAGAATTACCTCCAGTATGCAAGCAGTAGCATTTTTTGGTGAGTGCCCCATACCAAAAATTACCTCCAGTATGCCAGCGCCAGCCTTTTGTCATGGAGGTCCCTTATGTGAGGATTTCCCCTTAGTATGTCAGTGACAGTAATTTGTCACAGTTCCCAGTTATGTTAAGAATTGGGTCCAGTATGCCCGCACCAGTATTTTGCCACTGTGCCTCTATAAGCCAAGAATTACCTTCGGTATGTCAGGGCCAAAGGTCGACTCGCAAGCATTACACCACTCACTTATTCTCACTTATTCACACCCACTCTCACTCATTGCGACTCTCATTCACTTGTACTTACTCACACAGACTTACACTCCCACTTACTCTCCCTTATTCTCATTCTCATTCAATCTCTCACTCATACTCACTTACTGACGTTCAATCTTATTTATCCTCACTCACTACCTGTCCCTGACTGTCACTTTCACTCCAACGCACATGCTCACATACAAACATACACACTTACACCTAAACACTTCCTCTGTTCCGCAAACACCCTCCCACCAGCAAGCATGTACACAGCATACCTTTAAAAACATTTTTACTTACCTCAGCTGACAGTGAAGGTCCCCTTCCAGCTCCTGATGCTCCGTTTTCCATTACACTAATAGCGAATAATATGCAATAAATCACTGTTGGTGTAAAACAAAAATGGGCCAAAGAGAATGATGGAGCAGTCCCTTTGTTCTTGGCACTGATTTTGCCACCAGGGTTCACAAAGACAGTACTAGGGGCCGCAAGGGGCAAGCTAAGGGTCGCAGTTGCGACCCCTAAATGACGTCCATGGGTCAGTAACACTTTTCGCTGGTGATGCCAATTGCCAATTCATTTTGTTTATTATGGTTTGGAACTCCAAAGAGTTCCACATAAATGATGCAATTTTATGTCTCGGTAAATCCCTTTATAAATGTATTTCATGCTTTGTGATTCCCAAAATAGAATCTGAAATTATAAACTTAACTATACCAATATATTGGAGAATCCAACCCTATGCAAGTGCTTGCATTTCTATTCAGCCATCATAGTGCAGATAAAATATTCATGGAATGCAATCATATAGTTCAAGAGGACTACCCTACATCTCTAGCTGGTCTGGATTGCAGTCAGCCTATATTGAGGGGGTCATTTTCCCTTGTGTCTTGGCCTCAGTGAATCTGCCCACTTAACTAGTTCCTAACCCTTCTGAAAGTAATTAATTTATTTGTGTAACTGCACATTCTTATAGGAAGTACACTATCTACAACATTATTATCTTCAACATTATAATCAATACTAAAGGCCATATTTATGTGTTTTTCAGGACAGGAAGAATAACAAATACCAGTGTTCCTCCTGCTGCACCAATTCTCCGTTTCCCCCGCTCTATTCACATTTGGGGGAACTATTGCGTACCAATGGTAATCCCTGATGACTTTTCCACCACAGGACCGCTGGGCACCATCAATCATTTTCACAGCAAGTGCCCGTCATGCAATAAATACCGGGCATCGGCACAGAAAATGTTAAATGGCCCCCACATGCAGGATGAAATTGTCCTACATGTATGAGGCATTTGGTCAGGAGAAAAAAAAATCTGGCTTTGGTAGTATGGTTTCTTGTAACAAAAATACTTTGCCGATCTGGCACTTTAAATATTTGCTGCTGTAAAGAGAGCAGCCATTATGTAACTGTATTTTATAGCAGAGCGGTCCCCACCAGGCAGGCAATGTTAACAGTCAGGAAGATGGGGAAATCTAAATATGGCTGACGGTCAACTGCCATGGTGGCAGAGGTACTACCCTCCAGCAACCTGGCACAATAGTAGGATACCCACTGAGGCATAATTAAGACGGTAAATGTAAAAATTCAAACCTGTGTGGAGTTTAACAATGATCCTTTGATGTATTATGTTATGGGCATTTGTGTAGAGCCTACTGATATTGTTGCATGGTAGTGCCTTCCCTAGTCTTCTTTTTGAGCTGACATGGAAATTCCATCAAATATTTGTGTCTACTGAAAATTGGTGTCTGTATGTGTAAGGTTAGTAGAGAGTTTGTTCAATGTTCATTTTAGAAATTATTTGTGGGAGACTTTCTTTTGTGTTTTATATGTACAGATTGGTGCACTGCATGGCTTGTCCATTTTCATTTTGGATGGTCAATTGTCAATTTTCTGTGTGGTCTAAGGTGATTTCCATATATGCAACACAATCCAGGGAGATAAATGTGATGCAGCATTGAGTGCATGATAGTGTGCAACATTTGTTATGGTTTATCAGAGTGGTTATAAGGTGTATGTTGGTGTTTTGAATACAGTTTGATGGTTGGGTAGCGCTTTGCCAACTATGGCCCTGACTGCAAAGTAAGTGAATATATGTGAGGGGATAAAGTGTGGTTGGAAATATGGTTTTCAAAGTAACCACTGCACATAAATCCGGCTAGTACAAATTAATCCTTTTGCAAAGAGAAATATATGGTTTAACCCATTTTTTTGGGGTGAAACTGTTTGAAATTCCCATTGTGTAGATTTACACTAGCTTTTAGAATCTGCTTTTGGCAACTGAGAATGGAAATAAATACAGATGGGGGGTACAGGGTGGCGGATGTGAAGAGTGCAGAGGGAGAGGGAGGATATGTTCCGGCAGGGGGAGCCTTACATGTTCCCCAGTGCCCCACAAATAGGTCAGGCAGTTGTCAGGGACAGGGCCAGGTTGCAATTGCAGACTAACCCCAAAGCAGTGTTTGGGCTGGTAGTATCAGGTCCAATGTTTCTGGACCATGAAAATACTTGTACAAAAACACCAGGCCAATTATATTCGGGTGGGGCGATATCATGCTTAATCTTAAACTTAAATCAAGACCTAGATGTCTTGACGGCTCTGGTGTGCCTACCACAGTTTAAACATCTGCCTAGTTTGTGCTGTCAGAGAAAGAGCATTTTTAATTCTGTGTAGAACAATTGTGTTTGTTGATATAGTTGAGGGCTACTGCATATATATATATTATGTTATGTTATTTATTCTTATAGAGTGCTCAAATGCCCATAGGCATCTTGGCGCTAGCTGAAAACCAAAAAAGACCCTCAAAGAGTAGCTAATTAGTGGAAAACAACCATGTTTTCAGAGATTTTCTGAAGAGCAGGAGACTGGGCATCGCTTTTAAAAGTAAGAGGAAGATCATTCCAGGCTTTAGTTGCAATAAGCACAAAACCTCTTCCACCCCAGGTACAGTGCGTGATGCTGGACACTTGAGACCTTTTTGGCAGATGATGATCGTAAAGATCTGGCTAGAACATACCAGATAAAAACTCTTCTTTAAGAAATCGGGACCTTGATCATGCAATGCTTTGTAAGGAATCCAAAGCGATTTAAAGAGCATCCTCTGCCTTACAGGCAACCAGTGAAGCTTCCTGATAGCTTTAGCAACAGAATAGTACTTCAGAATTTTCAGGAGCAGCCTGGCAGCCGCATTTTGTACAGTTTGGAGTTTGTTGAGCATATGCTGATGGGCATTCAAATAAAGCCCATTGCTGTAGTCAATCTTAGCTAGTACCAGAGAGGTGACTACCATTTCCAGTAAGTAGACCGAAATGAACGGTAGGCAGCGAAGGTAACTGCATTCACCTGGTCATGATATGGGAGTGTATCATTAATTATAACGCCAAGATTCTTGGTTGATCTCACCGGTGTGGGGGGTGGACGCAACTCAGATGGCCACCAAGCAGTAGACCAGAAGGATGGCTGAGGACCAAAAATGAGGACTTCCGTCTTTCCAGAATTAAGTTTCAGGCAGTTCCTGGACATCCAGGAACTGACTGCCTGCATTAATTTACAGAAATTTGCCCCAGTCCCACTATCCTCTGAGTCAACAGTGACTACAATCTGAGTATCATCTGTATAAGATCTTAGTAAGAAGCCACATGATCTTATCAGTTCTGCCAAAGGAGTAACATAAATGTTGAACAATGTTGGGCTAAGCGAGGACCCTTGGGGGACCATGCAAAGGCAGACAGTAAGCATCTGAGACAAACTCGCCCACTCGGACAGACTGTTGTCAGCCGCTAAGAAAAGAATTCACAAGCTTTCATGCATTACCTGTTACTCCAATCCTATCTAGCCGTTCCATCAGCAGCCCATGATTTACAGTACCAAAGGCTGCTGATAGGTCAAGCAGTATAAGTGCAGCTCTACCCCCCTGATCGAGAGAAGACCTAGAACCTGATTCTGAGTTTGGCCGTCCATCGGACCGCCAAACTCGCGGTGGCGTGGCGGGAACCACCGCACTGGTGGTCCAACTGCCGCATTACAAGTGTCTGCCACCGCTGAGGATCATGGATTCCGTGGCAGTGGCGCAGCGGTGTGGGGCCTTAATATGCTGGTGGTGCCGCTGCGGCACTGCCGAGCATATTAAGAGTTTCTTCACAACCACAGTTTTCATGGCGATGAGCCCGCCATGGAAAATGTGGCTGTGAGGAAACAATGGGGGCCCTATAGGGCCCCCTGTTGACTCAGGGCCAGGGGATGCATGCAGGGGGGCACATGTTGTGCCCCCCTGCATGCCTGCACCCCATGTTCCTGCACAGCATGGACTTCACAGTCCATGTCGTGCAGGAACGGGCTTTGGCATTCCCATTGTGGTGCCTTTCTTAGGCTCACCCCCTAGGAACGCCAAGGCACCTTCCGACAGACAAGGAGATAACTCCTAAACTGGCGGGCGGCCAGAGCTGGAGTTTGGCGGTGTGGGAGCGGGGCGCTAGCGTGGCGGCCCGCTACACACCGCCAAACTCATAATCAGGCCCCTAATCTCCTCAGTCGCTTTAATGAGTGTGGTCTCAGTGCTGTGACCAACACAGAAGCCAAACTGGGTATCATCTAAGAGATTATTTGCGTGAACATGAGACACAAGTTGTTTGTTCATGACTTTCTCTATAAATTTAGCCGGCAGGGGTAAGCATGAGCTAGGACGATAACTATTAGGATTTAGTGGATCAAGGGAGGTTTTTTTTGATGAGAGGCAGAACTGAGGCCTTTTTCCAGACAGAAGGAAAAGAACCAGAACTGCACATAAGCTGAAAGATGTCAGTCAGACTAGAAGCAATAGTCTCAGCTGCAATCGTAGAAATCCTCAGTGGACAGGGATCACACGGAGAGCCTGGTTTAGATGTCTTAATCAGATTGATAACCTCAACTCTCGAAGGAGGAGAGAACTGACTGAGAATGCTACCCATAACAGCGCTGGTGGAAGATTGTGAGTTCAGATGGGAAGTGGACGTCCATGTAGAAAAATGATTGTACACATCTTCGACTTTACGACGAAAAGCATCTGCCACAGTGTTGCAAAAAGGTTGACTGAAATTATTAGAAACCTTAGCTGTATCAGTTGTCAGGTTTTTCATGGTGGCAAAACATTCTTTAGAGAAATTAGCAGCTGCTTCAATTTTGTTTGTAAAATAAGCAGTCTTTTCATTAAGGATTAAAAATTTATAGTCAGCTAAACACTTTTTATAGTTCACTTTTTCTGCTTCTAATTAGCCAGCCCTCCCTTTTTTTCTCCTGTCTTAGACAGCATTGTTTTGAAGCTCTGAGCTCATCAGAGAACAATGGCACTGATATATTATGCCTTTTTATCCTGGTCCTTTTAGCAGGTGCACGTCTCAGAGCAGCAGCATCCAGCCAGTGTGTACACTGCTGAACCATGGATTCAGGGTCGACCGAGTAACTAGGAAGAGAGTTTGATAATATCTGGTCAAACTGATCTGCTTGAATTTTGTGCCACGCACGAGAGGAGGTCCAAATCGGGCAAGCTGCAGGCCCAAGACCTTCTTGACTATGTCTCATGAAGAAGAGAATAGCACTATGATCAGTCCAGGGGAGCAGGAGAGTATTTATGTTTACTAGTGATGAATTATTCGAAGAAATGGCATCTAAGGTGTGGCCAGCCCGGTGCTTGGGGCCTATTACCAGCTGTGGCAGACCTATAGCTACCAAAGTTTGCAGCAGGGCAGTTGTATCACTCTCAGCAACAGCATATAGGTGAAAATTAAAATTGCCTAGTATTGTGTAGTCCTTCCACAAAATATTGGCTTCTACTAAGCTGCTAATCTCCTCTGCAAACCAATATCCAAGATTATGGACAATCAGAAGTCTATTTGGTGACTGCTGTAAGGACCATATAAACAGAGCTGAGTGAGTGGAAGTGTAGAGTAAATTGGGTCTGTGTGGTTAGACTGTCAGACAGAGCTGCTGCATATTCCTGTCTATAATTAAACACTGCCTCTTGAATTGTAGTCGTTAGTCCCATAGGAGAAAACCAGATAGTGTTTGTTAAGAGCATTATGCCTATTTGTAGGGGCTCTATAGTTAATCAAAAAAAGAGCAAGATTGCATTTATTGGGCCCAGCACTAGAATAGTAACAGACGATATACATCATGAGCAAATTGAATTGGCAAGGCAGTGTGTGGGTCACAGTATAGAAATAATAGGATGTGGTGCACTGCAGCATTGGGGTTTACTGATGATGAGTGGTGTTCACAGTACTAAAGTAACAAGTGGTTCTTCAGTACACTACTGGGGTGCGTTGACCATGCTTCACTGAGTGACAATAAGGACTGGGGATAATCATGTAAACAACTTTTGAGTGAGAAGTATTTGATTTTGTTAGCGTTGTTGTCACGATAATGTAAACAGATGTGTGTTAGAAGCATTTTAATTACAGTATTCAAATATGTTTCATGCAAATTGTTACGTTCGGCCAGCAATGTTTCGATACAGAATGTATATAAAATACCTCAGACACCATTTAACACCAACACATTTAAATATTGCTGGCTCAAAACTATTATTGCAATCCTGCATATAAATTTAAAAAAATTAAAATGCAAAAAACAGTCAACCCAATCTTTCTGTGATGTGAAACTCAGATTTCAACAAAACCATAGACAGGCAACTAAAAATATTCATACAACTGGCTGGTGCAAAAAGTAACGTACACAGCGGGACACACACTCGACCCCGTCTTCACCGGAGGAAACAGGGTCGCCTACAGCCACACCACGGAACTCCTCTGGACAGATCACCACTGCATCCATTTCTCCTTCAAAAAACCCACCATACACAAGCATGCCCACCGCCTCCCCTGCAGAAGCTGGATCAAAATCACCGGAGACCAGCTCACCTCTGCCCTCCTCAGCACCCCACCACCGACCACGTCAGATGCAAACACCGGAGTATGTAACCTCCACCACTGGATCACAAACTGAGCCAACACACTGGCCCCCCTCAAGAAAGTCATCACAAGACACAGCAAGAAAGCAAGTTGTTTCACCCCTGCACTCCAAGAATCCAGACACTCCTGCAGACGACTCGAAAAGCCATGGAGGAACAACAAAACCCCGGAAACACGCGCCGCCTACAAAGCAGCCTTCACCGTACACCACCAACTCATCAAATCCACAAGGAAGAAATTCCTCCAAGACAGAATCCTCACCAATGTACACAACACCAAATAGCTCTTCTCCATCATCTAGGAATTCACCAAACCCTGCAGCGAAACAACAGACGTCCCACCCTCACCAGACCTGCAACAGACTCAGCACCTTCTTCCACCACAAGATCAAGATGATCTACGACAACTTCAACAATCAAGACCACCTCACCGCTCCAGCTCCCCCCTCATGTGATGCCACCCAACAGACCCTGCTCAAATGGATACTGCTCACAACAGAAAAAACCTTGAAGACCATGAAAAACCTCGACTCCAGAGCACCCTCAGACCCACACCACATCTTCCACAGAGCCGCCTCGGCCATCGCACCCGAACTATGTCGAGCGATCAACTGCTCCTTCGAGACCGCCACCTTCCCCGACAACAGGAAACACGCCAAAGTCAACCCCCTCTTGAAGAAATCCTCCGCGACCCGACGGACCTCAAGAACTTCAGGCTTACCTCCCTGCTTCCCTTCGCAGCCAAGGTCATCGAAAAGGCCATCAGTACCCAGCTAACGAACTTCATTGAAGCAAAAAATGCCTGGACATCTACCAATATGGATTCCGAAGCAACGACAGCACCGAGAACACCCCACCCATGACATCCGTTCCCCCCCTAGACCAGGGCAAAATGGCAACCCTCATCCTCCTGGACCTCTCTGCTGCATTCAACACCGTCTCCCCCGCATCCTAGCCACCAGACTCCACTATGCCAGCATTCACAGCAAGGCCCTCGACTGGATCCACTCCTTCCTCACCGGCAGAACTCAGCGGGTCAGACTCCCTCCCTACCTCTCGGAACCGACAGAGACCAACTGTGGAGTGCCCCAGGGCTCCTCCCTCAGCCCCACCCTCTTCAATGTCTACATGGCCCCCCTCCCAACCTTCGTCAGGAACCACAAGCTCAATATCATCTCCTATGCCGACGACACCAGCTGATCCTCTCCCTCACCAACGAACCCCACATCACCAGACACAACTTCCAAGAAGGGATGAAAGCCCTCGCCACCTGGATGAAGAAGTGCAGCCTGAAACACAACTCAGAAAAGACAGAAGTCCTCATCCTGAAGGTGACCCGATTCGGGTCACACAAGACCACCTCTCAGCCTTCCATACCAAATGAAGAGTCGGTCAGACAGTAGAGAATACAAACCAATATCTGTTTATTCCGAATACGCTCAGAGCGGAGCCCTGTCTGCCCAGTCTCTAAGGAGTGCTGCAGAGGGACTGACATCAACAAGCTTAACAATACATTATGTACATTTCAGAACCAATGAAGGCACGCCCACAATGGAATTTTCCAGAGAGATGCAACTGGACAGTAAATTACAAAGGAGTAAGTTTCGATTCTGAGGCCGGGCACACATTATCTATCATTCAAGGTCACTCTGCCTGTGCCCGCCACTAGACAAGTGGGAGAAGGCCTACATCTAAGAAGAAAGGTATGCGCTAATAAGAACAGTGCATTCATTAGTGTGGCAGAACTCAGCTCCGAAGAAACATAACCTAGAGAAGGCCGTTTCTCGGAAATACCCAAAAATTAGTTTCGATCACAATACAAAATGGCGCCTATACACAAAATGGCGCCGCGAATGCTAACTTACATAAAACCATGCGAAAACATAATTTTTATTCTAACAATCCTTGCCACCACCCCCTCCACATGAAACTACTCTTGGTGGCCCTCCGCCCTCGGTAATCCCCCAACCCCGATGGACCACGCATAAAACCTCGGCATCATATGGGATCCCAACCGAAACCAGAAAAACTGTCACGCACGCACTCATCATCAGCAGCAGACTGGACTAAGGCAATGCTCTCTACGCCGGAATCAACAAGAAACTCCTTTGCAAACTCCAGACTGCCCAGAACGCCGCAGCCATACTGATCCTCGACATCCCCCGTCGCAGCCACATCACCCAACACCTCCGCGATCTCCTCTGGCTTCCAGTCGGAAGAAGAATAACCTTCAAAGTCCTCACCTATGCATACAAGGCCCTTCACAACACCGGACAGCCGCCTCTCCTTCCACACACCCAAAAGACACCTCCAATCAGCCCAGCTCTCTCTGGCCAACGTCCCGTGTATCAGCAAGACAAGAACTGGAGGAAAGTCCTTCTCCTACCTCGCACCCAGAGCCTGGAACACCCTCCCCCTCCACATCCGGCAATCACCCACACTGCCCCAGTTCAGGAAGGACCTCAAGCCCTGGCTTTTCGGATGACCCCAGCACTCAATGGAGCCGCCTTCCCCCCAGCGCATTGAGACCCTCACGGGTGAGTAGCTACACTTAACCAACTCTAATTGATTGATTGATTGAAGCCTACTGGTAAAATATCACAATCTGGAGATTTAAGGTTTAATAAAATGGTGATGCTTTGCATATGTGATGCCTGCTAATAATTTGATGCATGTTATTACAAATAGTCTCTCAACAGGTTGTACTTAAAAAGCAAAACAATATGTGGCAATTAGGGAAGAAGAGATCAAAACACCATTCAGATGTCAGATGCAGTGTGTTAACATGAAAAAGGAAAACATGAAGGTGAGAGTTTCCCTAATTGGCTAACATCTTCCCTGACCCCAATGTTTACTTGAAATACAAATAAAATACATGTTATTTATGAGCAAATCATAGATTTTACACCCACAGTTCATGCTGCTGACATTAAGGGTTTGTAAACGAAACATTTTAAAAGGCAAGCTAGCTTTTATTTTTTATTAAATCTGCATTTACCTTGCCTCTGTTTAGGCCTTGCTCTTCATGGTTTCCTACACACTGCAGATCAGCCAGACCTGAAATCTGCAAACTGCAAGAGAAGAAAAAACAGCTCTCTGAACTAAAGGCACCTCAGACTAAAACATTTTGTTTGTAACAAATAAAAAGGAAACCAGAAAAGATTTCTGATTAATTGGATTGCACTGTCTCCTGTGTTGATTTTAAACATTTTCTTTCCTACATATGAAACTGAAACCAGAAAGGTTTTCAGATGCACAGTATAGCCCTCTCTCCAAGTGCTGATTTAAGGCCCAAGCAGAGGGCCCCTTGTCTTCCCAAAACCACTGAAGCTTTCTACATATGCCTGTGCAATCAGAATAGCACTTACTTAAATAAAATGATATGCTGTACAGCCTTGAATTCACTGGAAACAAACATGCAGTTGCATTTCCTCTCCTCCATCTTCATCCAGCACATGGATTGAGAAGGCCGTTTTTCCGTGGCTACACCAATAGAATGCAGTCCTCTCTCTTAACTCTGACTGGCTGTTGCCTACCAATCAGTGTGAAGGTGTGTTTCACAACACTGAAAATTAAATGTGTTGGTATGACAGAGGGGTGAGGAATGAGGAGTAGGGATGATGGAGGAGGTATGAGGGCTAGGGATGTTGGATAAGGAATAGGGATGATGGATAATAGATGAGGAATGGAGATGATGGATGAGGAGTAGGGATGATGGATGAGGTATGAGGATTAGGGATGATGGATGAGGAGTAGGGATAATGGATGAGGTATGAGGAGTAGGGATAATGGATGAGGAGTTGGGATGATGGATGTGGTATGAGGAGTAGGGATGATGGATGAGGAGTTGGGATGATGGATAATGGATGAGGTATAAGGAGTATGGATGATGGATGAGGAGTAGTGATGATGGATGAGGAGAAGGGATGATGGATGAGGTATGAGGAGTAAGGATGATGGATGAGAAGTAGAGATGATGGATGAGGTATGAGGAGTAGGGATGATGGATGAGGAGTTGGGGTGATGGATGAGGTATGAGAAGTAGGGGTGATGGTTGAGAAGTGGGGATGATGGATGAGAAGTAGGGGTGATGATGAATGAGGTGTGAGAGTCGGAATGATGGATGAGGAGTATGGTTGAATGATGAGAAGTAGAGTTGATAGATGAGCAGTAGGGGTGATGGATGAGGAGTAGGTATGATGGATGAGGTTTAGGGATGATGGATGAGGAGTACGGATAATGGATGAGGTATGAGGAGTAGGGATAATGGATGGTGGATGAGGAGTTGGGATGGTGGATGAGGTATGAGGATTAGGGATGATGGATGAGGAGTAGGGATGATGGATGAGGTATGAGGAGTAGGGATAATGGATGATGGATGAGGAGTTGTGATGATGGATGTGGTAATAGTAGTAGGGATAATGGATGAGGAGTTGGGATGATGGATAATGGATGAGGTATAAGGAGTATGGATGATGGATGAGGAGTAGTGATGATGGATGAGGAGAAGGGATGATGGATGAGGTATGAGGAGTAAGGATGATGGATGAGAAGTAGAGATGATGGATGAGGTATGAGGAGTAGGGATGATGGATGAGAAGGGATGATGGATGAGGTATGAGAAGTAGGGGTGATGGTTGAGGAGTGGGGATGATGGATGAGAAGTAGGGGTGATGAATGAGGTGTGAGGAGTCAGAATGATGGATGAGAAGTGGTTGAATGATGAGAAGTAGGGTTGATAGATGAGGAGTAGGGGGATGGATGAGGAGTAGGGATGAGGGATGAGGAGTAGGATGATGGTTGATGGATGAGGATTAGGGATGATGGATGAGGAGTAGGAATGATGGATGAGGTATGAGGAGTAGGGATGATGGATGAGAAGTAGGGATGATGGAAGAGAAGTAGGGATGATGGATGAGAAATAGGGATGAGAAGTAGGGATGAGGAATGAGAATGTCTTAAAAATGGATGCTGTACTCCCCCACTGCTATATCTTTGGCGAACCATTCATCCCAGGCCAGCTGTGGACTATTTATGAGGCGCTTGGACCCCATTTAGCCAAACCAAGTCAATTATGAAAACAGACTTGTCACTGGGCTAACTACTAATTGCCACTGATGGCATCTGTGATGGAAAAACAACTGTAACTGAAGAATTACCTGTATCCATGCTCAATATGCAGTGGACGTGCAACGTATACAGCATCTTCAGAAAAATATGTGTCAGCATGATGTGAAAAATACACAGAGGCCCGGCACGCACTTCCTATCAAACTGACAGAAGGCAGTTACCAATAGGGGCGTGCAAAAGCTTTTTCTGTTTGCAGAAAGCAAAGGTAGTTGCGGGACAAACCGTAACTTCCAGAGGTTGCTTTTTCACTCATGGACAAAGGAAAACATGGAGTAATATCTTGTAGGAGGCCACAAACAACTGCTAGTCACATATAACTACAAATTCCATAGAGAGGAGATGTGCAGTTAGTGATTGGGCCATTCTGAATGTAAGCATTGTGACCAAGCAGAAAGGCTCAATCAGTGAACTTAGTGTGGGCTACTAAGCAACCCAGAAGGGTGAGACAAATCCTCTTCCTAAGACTGCTAAAATGTATACCCTGCACACACCACACTTTACGATTTGAACAGGCAGGTACACGCTTAACAGTAATATCCCAACTGTGCTGTTTCCAGGCCTTCCTAAAGTAGTGGGTGATGCAACATTACACTGCAGATTTAACAGGAGAGAAACAGACATGAGGAGGCATTTGGACTGGAGAGGTGTGGTGCAGCGGCCAGGGCAAGCTGACTTCGGAGCACAGGGCTCACGGTTCGATCCCCGGCTCCGGCGGCAGCTCAGCTCAGCACCATGTGACTCTGGGCAATAGCTCACTTAATTTCCACGACGGCCCCCAGCGCCTTGAGACCCGTAAGGGTAAGTAGTTTGTGCTTTACAAATACGGATTTACATTTTACCTCCTGTTCTATCAAAAGGATAGCATACTTATAGAAATGAAAGAGTGTTCTTCTGAAACCAATCTCAGTCTAGCTATACACACAAATGATACAGGGACTATCTCCTCCAACTACCATAGTTGATCATAGTAGGTGCTTGTAAAGCAGTTAATAGGAAGTCCTTGAGATTTCTGTCAAGGGTATTATCTTATATCATTTCCTCTCAGTGTTCAATGAGGAATCAAATCCATTATTCCTCGTTACAAAGGTCAAAGGAAGGGTGGTAGAACCTCTTCCATTTCTCCTCCAGAACTGATTATTTATTAAACTAATTACAAGTTTGGCCAATTGTGTTGCTTTGCCTGTTTTATTATTTGTGTTTGTTGTATGTCTCAAAAATTCCCCCCAAATATATATTTTTTTAAATGATTACAGGTTTATTAACATTTTGTCCATAAAACATTAGTAATAACAATTCATCGCATTACTATGTACAGCTGGTTGAACGAAAAAATATAGAGTTTATCAGTGTGTATTGCAGTGGTAATCAATAGTGTAATCAAAAGCGCCATTCTGAATTTCCCAGGCAGGAAAAGTACCAAAATAGCTTCTTCTGACGTCGAGGGTAGCTTGGTGGACCTAAGTGCACCACTATTTGGCACACGTCGTTTTTGAAGGTAGCACCACCCACTGTCTTTTGCTTGAGACAATATGGGAGATAATTTTACTTGCCTCAGGTGTCTATAGTTAGCATAATTTACACTTTCATTTGGAGTACCAAGCTCTGCCACCACTCACTGACTAGCTCACTGCCGTGTCCAGTACTGGTGCCCACTGGAGTCATTGCTTGTAAAGAGCTTAAGATCTTTTCCAGAATATCCACCAGCCTCTCCCTCTTGAAGGAGCACTTTGACTGAGTACTGTAAGGACAACCCCGTCCGATTATTTCTAATTAATGTCATTCATGTGCATTAATTTTGTGTAGGGAGTGCAGCCATTGCCCACTTCAGGCGTAGCCTACCTCAGGTTCAGCTTACAGGTCTGATTCTTCAAGGGAGGACGCAAACCACTTCTATGGCTCTAGTCACTCCTCTTTGCCCATCTCAGTTGTGGCATCCATTGCTATTGGAAACGACCATGGAGGGGGCTTTGCTTTTTCCAAATTCCCATAGCTTCTGACAACAAGCTGTAGAAACGTCTGTTACAGGATTCTCTTCAGGAAGTGGTTTAGCTGGTGAAATCTCAAAGTGTGATGCATACATAGTCACCCTGAACTGCATCAACCAAATGAGGTCAACTTTTCCCTGTGTCAACACGAGACGTCCACACGAGCAATGGATGTAGTTCCCAACTCCCCCGAAACCCCAACCTTGCCTAATTCTAAGGGCAACTACAGGAATCAAGGTGAAATGAGAACTGGAAAAGGAAATCGGTCCGCACTGTGCCAAGGATTCTTCTCTGGACTGTTTGTATCAAGTTCAAGAATAACTTTATTCGGTGCCAAGACCATAAAAGTTTGACAAACAGACACTACATATTAAAATTTACATATCCTTATTAATAAAATCACATATAAAAAAACATCATCAACCATAAAATTTCATAATGATTAAAATTACACAGTAAAAGGTATTTTTCCTTCCTATTTGTTTACTATAATTCATAACGCTTTCTAATAGCCATTGCAACTTTTATAAAATTTGACACCGCAATACAAATAGCAGAACTGGCCAGTGATTGCAGATATCTGAACCCATCAACATATGTACAGTGCCGAATATCCTTTAAAAGTGGTGCCAAAAATCTTCCCCTTGGTTCCTTGTAAAGTGAACAAAATAGAATAAAGTGCAGGGTACTCTGGGTTGCCGTGTTGTCACAGGGACAAGGGATGAGATTGTCGGTCCACCCCGATTGTCTTGGAAATGCCACTAGAAAGTGCAAAGTGCCTAAACGAAATCTTGTTAAAAAGAATCGTGTCTGTATATTAGTAGTGAAGGTTAAATAAAACTGCTGTTTAGCCGTGAACAAGCAACTAAGACCTGTCACCTCAGAATGCGTATGGCGCGCGGTTGCCCAGGTTTGATGCTCCTCTTTTATAATAGCCTTAGTGTTTGTGTGGATACTCGTCAGAGTGTCAAAATACTCTCCCAAACCAGTCTCAAATAGCCTTTCCCTCACAAAACGAAGCCAGGGAATCGTCAATGACTTGTCCAAGTTAATGCAATCTTCAATCATCTCCCTAGAAAACAGTAATTCTTCTGACACCCAGATTTTGGCCCATAAGAGCAAGGGGGCAATGTCATGCGATCCTCTACGTATTCCATCCCCAGTTCTCTGTGACAAAAAAGTGTAGGGGTGCTATTTGGAGTCATCAGTAGTCTTTTTATAAACTTATTTTCCATAACTTGTAACAGGCGACTTTTATGGTGGCCCCACACTCCTGCCCCGTAAGACGCAACCGACAAACATTTTGCTTTATATAGATTAACTAACTCAGACACCAGCTTGTGGCCTAGCTTACAGGCAAAGTGGAAAAGCCCCTCCACAACCCTGCTTCTCTGCTGAGCTCTTACCGTGGCAAGTGGTTCCCACTTCATCTCATTATTAAACACGTTCCCCAAATATGTAAAAGTTTTCACCTTTTCAATATTCTTGCCCCTTACACTAAAGTTTCTGGTTTTTGTCTTTTTAGGGCCGCATACCATTACATAAGATTTTATAAAATTAACCTTTAGGTCAAGAGCCGACATGAAATCCGTAAAGGCATCAAGTGATTTTTGTAGGCTGTTGGCTGTCAAAGCCATAAGTACAGTGTCATCCGCATACGAAAGTAGCGGGACTGGTTTCCCTCTAATGTGGGGGAAATCAATTTTCTTTCCCAATAAAAAAGCCTCCAAACCATTGGTATGAATCAAGAAAAGAAAAGGAGCTAAAATGCACCCCTGCCGAACGCCTTATGTGGGGACAATGGGCTTGGTCTTTTCCACCTGTGGGCCATATCTTATGGCCACAGTGGTGTTTGCATGGAGTCTTCTCAGAAGCAAGATTAGTGCTTCCTCTATGCCCATTTCTCCCATTAGCGCCCACAATTTCTCCCTGTTAACGGTATCAAAAGCACTGGACAAGTCCATGAAGGCAAGGTGGATAGAACCCCTCCTTGCCTTCATGTACTTGCCCATGATCAGGGACAGATTTAGGCACTGCTCTGTGGTGCCCAACCCCTGCGGAAGCCATATTGGGTTTTTGAGATGACCCCCTTAATACTTGCCCAGGCCTCAAGTCGAGCGAGAACTACCCTACCCAGCACCTTAACAGTAGCATCGATAAAGGAAATTGGCCTGTAACAGGCGGGGTCATTTCTATTCCCCTTTTTAAACACAGGTACAACAATGGCCTCCTTCCATGATGCTGGGATTGGACCGATCACAACTAATTTAAAAACATTAGTCAGCAGGGGTGCCCAGAGATTAATATTCCTTTTAAACAAATCTAGTGGGACCCCATCTGGTCCTGGGGCCTTCATGCAAATTCCTTTAGCTAAGGCTTCCTCTGTGGGAATGAGACTCTCTAGAAGCCCACCAGTACAGGGGTTCGCCCTTCTGCGTACTCAAGTCCTTGGACTAACAAATAGAGATTGGCACGGAAGCTGTAATATCAAAGAAAATAGATTTATTAACCTAATATGAGGGAGACTACAGTACCCTCAGGCCACTGTAGGAGGTAGTTCAAGGAGTACAGAAATCATGGGCCTTTTATGGCCAGTTTATAGCTGAGTAAGCATGAAGACTCAAAAAGAGGCGGTACAAGTATACACAAGAATAGTTATTCACATATAAGGACTAACAGAAAATACTTAGTCAACAAAGTAGGAGGAGTAACAAAAACCCTTACATCAGTTGGAATAGCCTGACAGTTACACACTAAGACAGATGCATTCTGGCAGCTACAGGCCTTTCTGATCATACATTGCTCTGGCTCAGTGCTGAAGGAGTTAACTGTAACTGATGACTCAAGCAGAATAGAAAAGCAGGCAACAGTAAAGAGACAAGAAGCACATGGCCAGCACATGGCTATGTAAAATGGCTGCCATAACCAAAATGGCTTCAGCTCATGCTAACAGCGATTTCTGCTAGTTTCCACAGATGACCCTTTTAGCATTAGCTGAAGACATCTCTATGATCTAGAAGGAATATAGAAAATATCCTACACATCTATTCTTAACGTTGCGCTTGGTAGGTATACAAGTAGAGGCACAAAGGGAACAAAGCATCGGGCCACATTGTATGCATAGACAGCATGACAGTAGGATCGCAAAGAATATACATAGAATTGTCAACAGTTTCCAGCCCCAAGTATCAAACAATGTCCCTAACCAGCCAATTAAAGTCCAAGTTCCTATATCGGGATGAATTTCAGGGGTTGTTTTAGGCAGATTGGAAATAGCACATGTTGGATGCAATGTCTACATAAAAACATTTTTAATAAACCTTCCAGTGTTCTTCTTTATGAGGGCTAGGGTACCAATGATATGTTCGGGGGGAGTGGAGTAGTATTTATCAAAAACTGCACAAAACGTTTCTCTTGCAGAATGAACATCACTCCAAATACTAGTATTAAAGAGAGTATACAGATTATCACAAAAACAATTTTCGCTTCAGGGGACCAGGAGGACCAAACAGGGCCATGGGAATTAGGACGAGGAGCCGCAAAGGGCTGCTCCTCCTCAAAAATGGGACGACCAAAGGGGTACATTGCTAAAAAGTACTTGAAGAATAGAAGCCGCTGTACAACCAGCCAGAGGGAAGTCTTCTCCCTGTGTCCGTCTGAGCCTCACAGGCAGGCTCTTATTGTTCATCAAGTGTTCACTTCTCCCACGGTGGAGCTGCACAACTTGCAACTCAAGAAAACAATCACGGCCCAGTTTTAAGGGAAAGGTTTCTTCTTTCAGGATAGGGCAATCACCTTCCAGGGCAAACACCCTCAACGATCCTGTCCAGTGTCTCAGGCAGTGCACCAGTATTCTTCACTTTAATCTAACAGGCACCAGAGGCACAGCACCTGTACCCTGAACTCAAGTCCTTCCCTAACTCCTGTGTTGCTCCGCTGGCGCACTGCTCTTTTGTCGGGGCCACAGATTGTACCTAGTATGCCCAGGCACCTCTCGATCAACAAACAGAGGTGCAGACTTGCATTCACTTGAGGACCAGGACTCAGAGGCCTAATGCTGGAGTATCTGAAGCAACCCTTGTTTCAAAGGGGGTCCCCTCAAGCAAAGCCTCCTTGCCGTCCTTGTCGGTCTGTGACTCTCTCAGCTGGGCATCAAAAACTGGATCAACGCAAAGAATTCTCCGTCCTGATTTGTGACCCCGTCTTTCGCCCAAGACAGTGGTAGGGGTACACACTTCACGTCGTTTTCATGGGCCTAGTGCTTCCGGCCTTCTACCTTCACTGCGGTCCTAGTTGCCAGCAACGCCTGTGCTGGTTCCCTTTATCTCGGCTCCAAGCTGGACTGGCGCTGACTCCCCAGGCTGGATCTGATGTCCGGGCCCCTCTGGCAATGGTTGTAGGGCAGCAGATATCTATTGGTGGTCAGAACAAAAGATCTTTAGACAAGGCATACAAATAATCTATCAACAGAGAGGATATTCTATTTCAGAAAACTTCTTTAGTCTCGGGGCGCCCCATACATTAGCAGGGCACCCAAGAACACTTCATCTATCTGAAAGTAAAAAAAACATCCAGGACCTATTAGCGAGTATAAAAGGAATTTTTGGTGAACTGACAAAAGTAAAACGTTACACGATTTGATTTGTTTCTCCCAATCCCAAGTAGCCAAGGAAGTCTACTTATGAACCTTCCACTACTTGTACAGGACTGCAGACACTTCTAAAATTATTTTTCTTACGTAAAAACACCTACATTTTATGCTTAGGACCATGCTCTCATGTTATAGGCGCGGCATGAAAATCTAAAAACTGCTAATTTAACAGGGATCCTTACTACATAAATAACTAACAAAACCTCAACATAGTGGGTACATGAATTTCTCCAGCAGAACTTGTTGTGGCAAACAAACTCCTATAAAGCAATATTTTCCTTCAAAATGTTTGCTGAGGATCACACGGGCGTCTTTCCTAACATTGTGAACCCTGTGCATTCTACTTTTCACGATCTGGACTATGTAACATCATTTTCAAAGAAAAAAAAAACCTATTCACCAGCTCTAATAAGGGCTGTCAGCTCAATTAAAGCGAGCCCAACCAATTATCTCATGGCCGTTCCTAGACAGCTTAAACAGGCTCGAGAGAGAGTGAGAAAAAGAGAGAGAGAGAGAGAAAAGAGAGAGAGAGAGAACACAAATTTGCTTACTCTTAATTTGCCCAGGAGCTAGCCTCCTTTCCCCCATTCGACAGTAGGTAACCTAAACAGGTGACCTCCTGTCGACAATATTTACCCCCTTTTGGCAGCTAGGCACAAACAGACTTGTAGGAGGTAAATAGCACATTGAGCTAAACATGAGGGCGCATGAATGCAAACTGAATTTCATTGCCTCCTTATTTTAGCCCTTGCACAGTAATCTTTAAGCTAAAACCATTATTTCTATATGCATGGCAGAGCTGTTCTCTACACAGGACCCATATACGCTACTGCCTCTCCTTCTCTTCTTATGACTTCGCAGAACCTGTCTGGTCTTTTGCCAAAAATAATAAGCAAAGCTTCTCTCTCTCTCTCTGCGCTGTCATCCCTTCCTTCGGAATCTTTTCCGAGGTCGAAGTGCCAGAGCAAGCCTTGCCCTTAGCCCTGCTAGTTTGCTAAATACAGAACTCGACCTCTGACCCTTAAACCTGCTGTCCCATGTCTGTGCAAGGCTATTCCCACGTGGCTATCACAGCAAGTAACTCTCGAGAAGCATGACTAAAGGGCATCCCCGCTCCGTGCCTGCGTGCTGATATTTTTAAAGGTAGGATGCAACTTGTATTCTTTATTATTTCTTTCTTTCTTGTGCACTGTGCGTTGTAGCACCTAAAAAATTGGCTCAAAATTTTAGTTTTCAGAATGCCATAATTCGCTCAGAACTATCATGCAGTAAGGCGCGTAGTGTAATTCACATGTCTGTACAGCTGCTCTATGCATAACTTTTAATAGCTTTTGTATTTGACACTGCAGCCATTAGGCCATACTACATTTTAAGTTTGTCACTAAGAGACAGTAATATTGGTGTTGGTAGATAAACTAATATTCAACCTTTTAATGTGGTGCAACAACATATTTAACCAGTTGGAAATAGAAATAGGGCAGTAATTATTTACCATCAGATCCACATATGTGGTTATTAGAAAAGCAACAAGAAAGAAAGTCCTTACTTGTATCCTTTCTGTTTTATCCAAAATAATGAAACTGTATTTCTAACTTTCAAAATCAGTAGTCTTAATGCACGTGCTTTGATACCATTTTGTACTAACCTAAAACCTAGTCCCCACAGCTTGATCTGTAGCTTGTGAGCCATGTGTTATTTACTAAGCTGTGTATTACAACCAGTAAGCGTCAACTTTTACGCTTTTTCAGGAGAAAAAAGCCTTGCTATATTCTAATGTCCTCACAGAAACCCCAAAAAGTTGAGAAACCTTTCATTACCTCCGTCTGTTCTGACAGACAGCTTCCTTCGGACAGACAGCTTTGAGCAGCTGTTAAAAGCTCTCTTTCTGGTGCTGTGAATTGAGCACGGTTCAGTCTATTTAAAACCCAGGCATTCCAAGCCAGTCAAAATCTATCGTTTTGCAATGTGGTAAAAGAGGCACTTGTATTTTAGCAGCAACTAATTACTCAGATAATATGAATGCCTTTTGATATTTAATATAATGTATCTAAGAATAATGCTGTAACATTTTGTATTGAGTCCTAGGTGTGTAAAACACACAAATTCGTTTTTTTTTCTTTCTGTGAGGCCTATTTCTTTCCTATTGAGTGTTAATTCTAATTTTGTGTTTTACCACTGGGGCGATATAATAATTGAAGGTTCAGACATCTATACTTTGTTACTGTTTTACTTTAAATAGTAGCGTGCAGCAATTTAGCATATGTTATACAATTTATTCTTTGAATTTTAAAGTGTAATTCTTCCAATGACATCTGCAGAACACAATGACGACAACAAACCAAATTGAGCTCATTCCAGACATTTTCAAGAAGGGGGCCACACACTCAGAACACACAACACTGCTTGCTAAGGCAAGCCATTCTTACACAAAGAGCACAAACGCTACTCACTCAAACAAATACTTCACAAGCATCACCACCGGTGTCAGTCCACAAACCACATAGACACTCAAAAAAAACAATCAACCCACAAATCAACACTTAGGACAAAAACAAGAGGCAGCCCACAGACTGTGCCATGTTCAAAAAGACAGGCTCTAGCCCCAGACCTTTTCCAAAATACACCGAATTACCAATGGAGCTGGTGGAACACTCAAAAGCGCTCCGTATCACCATTTATGAATTTTACTAAGTGCGTAGATCAGGATCTTTTTTGGTGTATTTGTTCCACAGTGTACTATACATTATGGAAGAAATACCATATTTAATGTACATAAACCTATTAGGTATCCCCTCTAGGGGAGTCAGCTGAGTACTTTGTAAATCCATATTGGTACCAACTAAGACAGCAACACATTCTACGAAGTGTGCTAGGAGCAGGCATGCCAAAAATATTACAATGTGATATAATATTATAATCAAAGCGTATTTATCCTGAGAATTATCCAAAAGTAGAGCAAAATCTCCTCATTACCTGCCTTTATTTGCTGCAGCAAACAAACAAACAAACCAGAATCTTGGCCAAGCTAATCCAAAACAAAAGTGTTGCATCGCGGCCTTACCAAACAAAAGTCTCCAGCTTCCAACTGCCAAGTTCTGAATCGACCTAATGGTCACTTTGAGATGAACGCCAAAGGGATCTCAGTCAGGGACCGGTCACCTCCTGGAGGGTCAAATCGGGAAAATCAGAAAAGCACTTTGGTCTGCAAAGACAAGGGTCTCATCGTGCAGTGTACATCCTCAGCGAGATTCCAAACCTCCGTCAAGACCCACGTGACGGGCGCCAATTTGTGGGAGTGAGACTCTCTAGAAGCCCACCAGTACAGGGGTTTGCCCTTCTGCGTACTCAAGTCCTTGGACTAACAAATAGAGATTCGCACGGAAGCTGTAATATCAAAGAAAATAAATTTATTAACCTCACATGAGGAAGACTACGTCAATACAGTACCCTCAGGCCACTGTAGGAGGTAGTTCAAGGAGTACAGAAATCATGGGCCTTTTATGGCCAGTTTATAGCTGAGTAAGCATGAAGACTCAAAAAGAGGCGGTACAAGTGTACACAAGAATAGTTATTCACATATAAGGACTAACAGAAAATACTTAGTCAACAAAGTAGGAGGAGTAACAAAAACCCTTACATCAGTTGGAATAGCCTGACAGTTACACACTAAGACAGATGCATTCTGGCAGCTACAGGCCTTTCTGATCATACATTGCTCTGGCTCAGTGCTGAAGGAGTTAACTGTAACTGATGACTCAAGCAGAATAGAAAAGCAGGCAACAGTAAAGAGACAAGAAGCACATGGCCAGCACATGGCTAACTAAAATGGCTGCCATAACCAAAATGGCTTCAGCTCATGCTAACAGCGATTTCTGCTAGTTTCCACACCTCAACCTCTGCCACTGTGAATGAGGCACTGAGGTGAGAGGCCAGTGTTAAATCTACAGGGAGATCCTCACTACTCGCTGTTAGCTCCAAACAACTTGGACTAAATATGGCCGAGAAGTGGGATTCCCAGGTGTCTCCCAGAATCAATGAATCCATCTTTTTCACCCCCTCCGTAAATTGTGGTCGATTAATAATATCCCAGAAACCTTTACTATCTTTAAGGGCACTTGCTGTCTCCAGGTCCTCCCAGGCTAAGCGCCTCAACTCCTCTTTCCTTTTATTGATGGTACTTTTATATAATCGTCTAGCACATTTGATTTGTGTTCTATTGCGAGGGGTGGCCTGGAGGGCAATTTTTAAATTCTTGTGGGCTCTAGAGCATTCAGCATTAAACCATTGTGCCTCTTGAGGCTCCTCTAACCTAGCCGGGCATGTTAATCTATTAGCTACATCTGCGCAGATTCTTTCAAAGTCTTGAACAATCTTGGCTGAGGGAGAATCCTGTTGGAGGCACCTCATTATCAGATCATAGTTTATTTGAACTTTTTCAGCCTCAAATTGAGAAGGATTTTTCTTACCCCAGTTTATTCTTACCCCTTTATTGGGGTTATAGTGAATCCGGCGATCATCGCCCGTCCCTGCCTGAGCTATTACATTGAGGAAGACAGTGAGTGGGTTATGGTTGCTCGAAGAATTGGGTTCTATATTAAAATCATAGACAAACGATGAGAACTCCCTAGAAATAAACATAAAGTCAATAAAACTTTCCCTACCCCCACCAACAAAAGTGGGACACTGGGCTAAGGAACTGCTAATCAAACTATCTAGGTCATTCTCAACAATAATGGAATTTAATGCCTCACCCTGTGGGGTATGGATAAAATGCGCCAGCGGCCTTCCCTCTGTATCCAAGAGGCCACAAACTCGTTCAGTGCTATGCTCGCAAGAAGTACAGTTGAAGTCCCCCACCCACAAGATACATAATGACTGCCACTTCCCAGAAACATTATTAATTTCCGTCTGTAAAGCTTCTATGACATGACAGCTATTTAAGTTGAAAATATTGTAGTACCAGTTTACCAGTAATAACCTGACCCGCGTCAGAATCAAAATCAATTGGAACCATGGCGATGAACATAGATACTCTACCGCGTACACTTTCGGACCACGCCCCAGTACTTCTTCACTTAAATATACCCCATGATGTGGGATGGGAGCAGAGATGGTCGTTTCCAGCCACAGCCTTGCAGGACGCCTTGTTTAAATCTGAATTACAAGAGGCCATCAAGGAATATTTCACTTTAAACACTGGCTCAGTAGCTAAATATGCCACGTTATGGGATGCTTTCAAAGCATATATCCGGGGTATATGTATATCCAAACAAGCGGGAGTCTTTTGTTCCATAAGGGGTAGTCTTGCCCGGATGGAGGCAGAATTGTCGCTACTAGACGCATCATCACAGACCCCTGCTGCTCAAGATAGACGTAGCGAGCTTATACTCGAATTTAACGAGCATGCAGGCAGGGAGGCCACCCTACTGGGTAAGCTCCACGCTGCACGGCGGTATGGCGAGGGGGAACGCCCAGGTAAGACCCTGGCGCGATTGGTGAGGCCCCCCCGAGGGGCTGGGCACATAGCAGCACTAAAAAGAGCGGATGATTCCATGGCTACTAGGGATGCGGACATCATATCAGAATTGGTCACATATTATCGATCCTTGTACGCTACTAAACTCCCCAAGGATTTTGCACATCTACCATACTTACAGGAAATTGCAATGGTATGGCTCACAACTGGTCAAGCTGAATTCCTCAGTGACCCTTTCACAGTGGTGAAGATCACCTCGGCAATAGATGCCCTGAGTGGAACAAAGGCACCAGGCCTAGATGGGCTATCGGGAATATTTTACAAAACATTTAAAGACGCCTTGGCACCCCAGTTACTCGAGGTTTATGCAGAGGCCTTGAAGGATGGCGTACTTCCTCCATGAGAGAGGCAGCTATCTCTCTGTTATTGAAACCCGACAAGGAACCCACTAGCTGCGCCTCATACAGGCCCATATGCTTGATAAGTTTTGTTAACAAAATTTTGGCAAAAATGCTATCCACCAGATTGTCTTTACTCCTGGAACAGATACTCTTGCCAGTACAATCTGGTTTTATTCCTCATAGATCCACTGCCCTAAACCTTCGAACGGTATTCTCAGTCATTAATAGAATTGAACCGAGTGTCCCCGCTGCGATAGCATTTCTCGACGCAGAGAAAGCTTTCGACTCCCTGGAGTGGCCATTTCTTGTTGCTACACTTTGTAAGCTAGGTCTCCCAGCAAATTTTATCGCATTAATTGCACTATTGTATGCGTCACCTATGGCTCGGATTCGGGTGAATGGCTCCCTGTCACCCCCAATTCCTATTTCGAGAGGGACCCGTCAGGGTTGCCCCTTATCCCCGCTACTTTTTATAATAGCCATGGACCCCCTAGTTCGGCATTTACAGGAAAAGCACATTTCCGTGGTCTTCAGTGCCACTCGGGACCCCTACTAATGTCCATATACGCAGACGACATACTGCTATTTATTAGACACCCCAACACTAATTTGCAGCCTATAATTGATGAAGTTAACCGCTTTGGGGCCATGTCCGGGTTACGGATCAATTGGACTAAATCAGAGCTGTTTCCGATTACTAATTCCACCTCCCCTGGGGAGATGGAGCTACCACTTCGTTGGGCCGGGGATACCACTAAATACCTAGGCATTATACTACATACAAACAAAGAACAGGTCATACGCCTTAACTATGGCCCAGCTATTACACAACTTAGTTCGCAGATTGAAAGATGGATTCAGCTGCCAATCTCTATGGCAGGGCATATCGCCCTTATCAAAATGAAGGTTTTACCCCGGTTCCTATACCTCTTTGTTAGTATCCCCATCCCACTCACAAATACTTTTTTTACACAGTTACAGGGCCTACTTGTGCGACTGATCTGGGGGGGACGCAGACCTAGGATAGCATGGGACACCCTGATGTTACCCTACGACCGGGGCGGGTTTGCAGTCCCAGATTTTCACCTTTACTATTTGGTCACGCAGGCGCAATTTGCTTAACACTGGTTTCACCCCGACGATCGGATACCCTGCACCAAACCTGAGAAAGATTTAGCCTCCCCTACTCCGTTAGGGGCGATATTTCCGCAGGGCATTCCGCTTGACCCTAATGACGTACAACCCCTATCTACCACTTGCTGGGCCTGGCGTAGGCTTGGCCGGAAGTTGGATACCAGCTCCCTATACTCCCCAGAGCTCCCACTGCGTCAGAACCCGCTCCAGCCGCTCACATCAGAGATAGTGGTGCAACATACACTTAGCAAGCTGGAACTTTACACTATTGGCTCCCTCTTCCCGGATGGACGGGCAATGACCATCACAGACCTCACTGCACGCTCGGACTTGACCTATATGGACAAATTCGTAATGACCAGACTGCTCGGGGCACTTCGCTCGACCACTCCTACATTCCCATCTCCCCCCGTGGAATTCAAACCACTCACATTATTCATCACTGATAAGGAAGGCGACCACCTTGTCACCAAGCATGTCTGACACTTAAGCAGGCACGAGATAGAGGGGTAAGGAGACAATGGGAGGAAGACTTGGGCCAACCCCTGACGGATAAAGAATGGGCCTGCTGTCATGAGCAAATCCAAAGGGTCTCTCCCAACCACAGGCACAAACTCCTCCATTTTAAGTTCATACACAGGGCATATATCACACCGCGTCAGCTCACCAAATACGACATTACTAAACCATCTAGCTGCCCCAAATGCCAAGCACTAGAGGCAGACTTTGCCCATATGACTTGGACATGTCCCCGTATAGCCCCTTTTTGGATAGATGTATTTCAAACGATCTCTGACATAATGGATACTCCACTCCCTCCCTCTCCTAAACTAGCTTTGCTGGGAATAGTCAATACCATAAAACTATGCCACCGAAGATTCGTCGCTATAGCACTGCTGCTGGCAAAAAGGGAGATTGCTGTACACTGGGAGGCAAAAACTTTCCCTACGAAAGCTATGTGGATACGCAATATGTCATACTGTGATATGCAGACAGAAATCTATGCAACTTTGCAACCACAGGCTTCACGACCCAAAGATATCTGGCATATCTACCGATGTTATTTGCGACAAATACAACAGACATCCCCGTCCTCCCCTCCCGAGCAACACCCCGCTGTCGAGGGATCCACGCCTCCCGCTCATGCGGACCTTAGCACCACATTGGCACCCTGACAGACATGTTTAATTTGCATTGTCGGCTGGGCGAGACACACGCATCTTCTGAGGCGAATTGCGAGACACTCATGGTTCAGCACCAAGAGGATAAGGCATACCTTTACCCCAATTAAAGAAGCACGCTACATTTCCAATGTACATGTGAGAGAGAGCTCTCCCCCCCCATAGGGATATTCTTGTTGAATTAGTTGTTTGATTTACAGTATAGATAAATGTGACATCACATAACACATACGCCGCCATGTAACGGCAATTATGAACAGTAAAACTGTACTTTGTTGTATGTTTTGTTACTATAATTAATAAAACTCTAATAATTTTTTTTTAAACATATTTAACTGTGATTAAGGTCACCAACCCTCCTTTTGCCCTCCCAGCTGGTGAAGGGGTGGCAGGAACAATAAAAGCATAATAGCCATCCAACGCAATGCCCTCTTTAAACCACGTTTCCTGCAGGCAGATGATGTCAAATCCCCTGATATATTCCAACCAAACCTCATCTGATAATTTAGGGCGAATGCCTGCAATATTCCAGGAAATTAATTTAAATGGGGGGGTGAGATGACCCTGATTCGTATCCGCTGCTGAGACAGTGATAGCGGGCATGCTAACAAGAGATATCTGGCCCGACCCCTCACCCTCATTATTGTCCTCAGTGAATACATTTATGAGGTGGGAACAGGTTACAGGATTATTCATATTCTCCTTTACAGTAGGGTTAGAGATGTTTAAACCAGGGGATTCTGAGGGTTTTATGTTGCCAGATACATCTTCGTTTAGTACTCTCCCTGAGTCAGCATACAGGAAATCCCTACTTCTATTGTCAGCTGGACGTCCAGGTTCTGTGGTCAGTCAATCAAGCTCAGTCAAACCTGAGAGGGCGTCAAAGCGGTTCGGATGGAAAAAGAGGGGCCGAGAGGGGGCATATATGTTTTGTCTTAGCTGTACAGGCCGCTGACTAATGGTAGAGACCTGGTTTGGGGGGGGTAAAAAAAAAAAAACAATGGACGAGCCTTCATCTGTTCGCCAGGTGAGTCCCTAAGAGTTTTAGAGCAAAATGCACACACCTCGCGTCACTAAAATTCACACAACGCACTCCCCTTGAATGCTTTAAATCGTGCAGCCCACCCAACTCACCCGCCTGGCCATGATGATATAATCAATCCAGTTTAAACAAGGGGGAGTTTTCTTGGAACACCAATGTGCTAAGTTGTTTATGAGACTCTGGCAGCTTTCTTGTTGGCCGGGGGGTAATAACGGAACCCCCGTCAAAATCAAAGTGTAGGGTGTACTTTCTGGGGGCAGGTTTAGTGTGTTAATGACCCCCCGCCCACTTGATAAACCATGTGGTCGGTTGTGTAACATTATATCCCCAGGAAGGGGTCTACCCCCGCCCACTGGATTAGATATGGTTTGATGCAAAGCACCATATCCCAGGTGTTGACTATTTACGGGGGATCCCCCTGGGGCACATGGTCCTTTGGTATCATGGCTGGGGTACTGATATTTGCAATATCATAGATATGATCTTGAGAGGGGGCTATATTATTTGAGGTAGATGTTGCTCTTGCAAGGGCCACCCCATTCAGGGAGGCACCAGGAAAAACAACACCCTGCCCTTTGGCTGTGTAACTTGATAGGATTTCCCTTTCTGCCGGTTTATTTGCTGATGGCTTTTCCGCTAGCACTGGAAGAACTTGGGCTAGTTGCTCCTCTATGCTGGTCAATCTAGTCAAAATGGGTGCCAGTGCGTCCTGAACTAATTTACAAAATTTTCCAATTGAGATGTCAGACCCATCCTGTACAATGTTGCTTCCCCCTCCCATGCAAGATTTACAAACATTTCCTGATGTATGGGTTTGTTTGGTTCTCTTTGTCCTTGGCGACTGGCCATTCAGCTTGTGAGCGACCCCTGCCCTCTCAGTTCGTTTCCTCTTTCCGTCTGGTACAGTCTGTGGTCCAGCCTTCGCCGTAGTTGAGCGTATAAGAGGCTCAACTTCATCCCGTGTGGCACAAGGCTCACCCTGTCTCAAAACTATCACAGTTGACGAGATTGGGGGTTGAGGCCTGTGATCAATAACTAGTTCAGGAAAATCCAACTGGGGTTCATTGTTAATGGGAGGTAAAAGTGAATCGGGAGTTGGTGCTAAGGAAAGTCTCTGCTTAGCGCGTTCTATTTCTTTACTAATGGCTCCTACCGCCTTTTGAAGAAAACCATCAAGAGTAGTATCAGTGGTTTTTAGGGCAAGTGTAGGCTTCCGTTTCCCCATAATGTTATGTTATGTTATAAGATTTTGTTAAGCGCACATTTCACCCGAAGGTCTCAAAGCGCTAGCCTATCCAGAGAAACAGTAGAGGAGAAGGAATAAAGAGAGCAAGCAGGAGGAAGAGAACTCAGAACAGCCAGGTTTTGAGTGCCTTACGAAATTTTTTATGGTCTGTCTCCATACGTAGATGCAGAGGGAGTGAGTTCCATAGGGTGGGGGCAAGATGCGAAAAAGATCTCCTGCCATTTCTGGCGGTACGAATCTTGAATGGGATAAGAAGATGTTTATTGGTGGATCTGAGAGTTCTGAAGGGGTTATACCTGATGAGTTTTTTTGCAAGATAATGTGGTCCATGTCCAGAGATGGTTTTGTGAACCAAACAGTTAATCTTAAATGTTATGCGTTTCCTGATCGGAAGCCAGTGGAGAGCTCTCAAGCTTGGTATCGAGGGGGATCGGGAGGGTAGATTTAATACCAGTCTAGCAGCTGTGTTTTGGAGGACCTGTAGTTTGGTTAGGAGCTCTTCATTGATGGAGGCCATCAGGGTGTTTCCATAGTCTAGCCGACTGATGAGTAATCCTTGAACCAGCGGCATTCGCGATGACAGTGGAACCCATTTAAAGATCTTACGAAGACTGCACATTAATCCATAGCAGATGCTGGCCACATGATTGACATGATCAGTCATGAAGAGATGATTGTCAATCAGCACCCCTAGGTTACGAGCTACCCACTTGGGAGATGAACATGAGCCGAGATTTGGAGGCCACCAATCACTCGACCACAAGGTTTGGGCTTTGCCGAAGAGGACGATTTCAGTCTTGCTGGCTTTAAGTTGCAAACGATTGGTTTGCATCCAGATGTGTGTATCAGACATACACTTCATGAATCGAAGTTTGGTATCAGTCGGATCTGGGCCTAACGTGATTAGCAGCTGAGTATCGTCAGCATACGATTCTGTGTCGAAGCCGTTTGATTTGATCACACTAGCTAGGGGTGCCACGTACAGGTTGAAGAGTGTGGGGCTTAAGATAGAGCCCTGGGGGACACCTTTGTCTATGGATTAGCTACTGGAGACAAAAGTACCCACATGCACTTTCGAAGTTCGATCTATTAGGTAACTCCTGAGCTAGTTCAATGCAGTGCCCCTGACACCCATCTCCCACAGACGATTCACAAGAGTACTGTGGGAGATGGTGTCAAAGGCGGATGACAGATCGAGTAAAACCAGGATGGCTGATTGACCAGCATCAAGGGAGAGTCTTATGTTGTAAACTACCTCCAACAAAGCGGTTTCCGTGCTGTGTGAGGCCCGAAACCCAGATTGAGAAGTGTCCAGTAGATTATTGCTCTCCAGAAAGGAGTTAAGCTGTTTATTAATTAGCGACTCCAGGACCTTCCCAAAAAAAGGGAGAAGAGAGATGGGCTGGTAGTTATTTGGCTCCTTGGGGTCCAGGGTAGGCTTCTTTAATATGGGCTTAACCATAGCTGCTTTCCACTTTGTTGGAACAGTTGAGTGTCATAAGGATAGGTTAAAAAGCTTGGTGAGGTCTGTGAGAAGGGCTGGCCCGATTATGGACAGAATGTGAGGGGAGACTGGATCGGCGGGGGAGCCTGATTTAACCTTGCAAAGGGCAGTACTGACTTCATCTTGGGTGAATTCAGTGAATTCATTCAGGGAAGTTAGATTGGAGGTATGATCACTGAAGGACCAATGGTGCTGATTTTCACCAGCCTTGTGGGGAAAGAGGCTGTGGATGTTGTTGATTTTGTCCACAAAAAAGGTGGACAAAGTGTCCGCCCACTCTTGCGAAGTGAGTTGTTCCGGCTGACATGAGGTGGGGCTGGTGAATTCTTTTAATATTTTATAAAGTTCTTGATACGAGTTGGAAGCCTTATTTATTCTGTCACCTAGATACATTTTTTTGGCCATTGATATATGATCAAGGTAGCGTCTATGGGTGGATTTATAGGCCTGTCTGTCATCTGCACTTTTAGAGTGCCTCCACTTGCGTTCTGCTTTCCTAGCAGCTAGCTTATCAGATTTTAGGTCAGCAGTAAACCAAGGTGACATTTTGTGATTACGTTTGACTTTTATTACGGGAGCAATGATGTCAAGGGCCTGACTGATTGCTACCTCAAAAGAATAATAAGATTAAAAAAAAATTGAGTTTAAGGCTCTGACTTTGGCATATAGAGCAGTTAGAGGTACTGGTCCCCAATACCTGAAGCGGAGACTTCAGAAATATAGCCAGGCCAGAGTACTCAGATCAAACGATCAGAATCTATTGGTGATTCCCCGGTTTGCAAAGGCCAGGATTGGTGGCCGTGCTTTTTCGGTGAAAACCACTACTTTATGGAACTCTATGCCTGACCATCTGAGAAAGAATAACTCGGAAACCATGTTTAGGAAAGCTTTAAAAACTTGGCTGTTTGGCCTGCCCTAGAGTCCATTGTCTAAGCCGGGTCATCCTCCTCAGGTTGGACGCGCTGCTAGCGCCGGGACACTTCCGTCGGAGGTAGCCGTGCACTCTACAAGCTCCAATAATAATAATAATAATAAAAAAGATTCAACTGCAGAATTAAGGTTGTCTGTGTTAAGCTGGGGAGGAGTGGTAAAGTGGTGAGGAAAAGTTGCTAAATTGACTTTATTCCATGGCCTACTCAATATTGGTTCTTTACATGGGTTGCTTTGAGTAGAGGCTGTCTGTAAGGAGAATTTTAATAGGTAATGGTCTGACCAAAGGACTGTAATTGGAGACTCCACTTTAATGTGGGACGAGTTGGTAAATAGGAGGTCGATTTGCAATTTGCCTTGCGTTTCCTCAAGATAGATGAAAATAGGGTTGCCTTGTGCCATCACGTAGCTTCAGGGCAGGATTTCACCACCATGAAACCCACTGCATGGGGCAGGATTAGCGGAGCCAAGAGAATGGGCCCAGCCTCTTCCGGGAAAGTGCTGTGTGCAGTTGAAGGGCTCCCGCACTGCAGGAGCCCCTAGCGGCCTTCAAGCGCCTCTGGGCGCGAGTTCGTCGCGTTGGCGGCCCCTGCCGCAAAGCCTGTTGGGGGATGAAGTCCCCAGTGAGGACGGGAAAGTGCTGTGTGCAGTTGAAGGGCTGTTTGTACCATATGGGAAGCTCGAAAAGCTAACAACTACCATTAATATATTGCAGTACTGAAGTGCACATAATTTCTCCTTCCACTCTTCCGTGCCCCACAGTCCCTGTCTTAGGCTGTGAACCTGCTGTCTTCTTAAAGAGATAGCCACCGATACTCTCAGCTGCTGCGAAACTCTACAGTGCTGCTGTGATTCTTCTCAGGCAGCAGGACCAGAGAGTCAACATGCTGTCATGATAAGGCGCAGGCGGTGCAGTGCTTTAGAAATGTAGTTTTATATGTAGTGGAGATGTGATGAAAACAGTTGTCTGTGTGTTTACATGTTGTTAGACAGACCTTACCTGTACACAAAAGCAGGCCTGCCAAGATGTATTAGAGCATTTGAGATGAAATCAAGGAAAATGCTAAGACCCATGCCTAGAGATACACAGGAGACTGAACACGCTCAACAGGGTTCCATGCCCAGATGAAAACTGGAGACCAAATGTGCTCAGAGGAGTTCCATCCAAACCCAAAAGCTGGAACCAGAAGTGACGTGAATGTTGAGCTGACTCATCAGGGTAATGTTTAACCCTGGGCAAAGCACTACGCTACGCTCGCGTAGTTTGCGAAGTTTGCGCTACTTCGCACAACGCGAATTGCACGTAGCACAGTGCAAACACGCGTAGCGTAGCGTAGTGCAGCGGTCATTTTTTGCTTGCTCGCGGTCCTCAACATCAAGTTGGCGACCGCGAGCAAGCAAAATGACATCCCGGTGAGACTTTTTCCTCGTTCGCGATCAGCAACATCAAGTTGCCGATTGCGAGCGTGGAAAATAAACCTCCCGGCGAGATTCTCAACGCGGGGAGGTCAGGTTTCTCATTGCGAGTGGTCGCGTATGCTCGCGACTGCTCGCGATGAGAAACTACCAGTCCGCGTTGAGAAAGCTGCCGCTCGAGTAAAAATCTACTCAAGCGGCAGTAAAAGACAGCTCGCACTGTGCAAGATGCCGTATTCAATGATTGCACAGTGCGGACAAGCATCCGGCACTGTGCAATCATTGCGAACAGTGCACTACGCGGTTCGCGTAGTGCTACGCGTAGCTCGCGTAGTGCGAACTGCACTTTGCGTAGCTTCGCGTAGCGCTACTTCGCGAACTACGCCCAGGCTTAGTAATGTTAGAAGTTCAGAATACAACTTTGGTGCAGAGTCCTAACATTAACGAGCAATACTTAGAGTGGCAGCAGAGCATTTTATATTTGCCAGAACTGCTTTTTCCAGTACTGGTGCAAGGCCCACCTCCAATCATTGAGGAGAAAATATGAGCATCAACTCAACCCTCCCAAGGAGGCTTTCTGGAAACAGTAGGTACCAGGTCAGCGTGCATAAGTAATGAAGATGCTGCCCATATGGCCAAAACCCAGTGATGTTTTAGGTTGTTCTACCCCCGAAAAATGTATTTAAATATGGGGACGAGTGCATTTTACAGCGCAATTTCCAAAAGGATTGGCCAATAATCCTCAGATATTACAGGCATGTCTAAACGGGCATTCATGAATTATCCAAATATTTTCATGGAAGGCCAAGTAGGCAGAACCTCCTCATGGATGTTGGTGGGTCGCCCACAAGAAAACTTTGAAAATAATGTGGCAAACAGTGAGTCGATAATTTCACGTGGAGAGCAGGTCTGCACCTTAGGGGCCACATTATTTGTCACAGAAGCTGAAATGAGGGGAGGCAAAACTCAACAATTGTATGCTGAATAATGCTCCTCTGTGTATGTACTATGTAATGTGCCGTATGGACAAATTGAACAATAAAATGTTTTTTTTTAAATGTGGCAAATAGTGCATTTATCAGCACGATTATCATGAAAACGTGCAAAAAACGATGGTTTTTATTTGCAATTAAAATAATCAGGGTATGCAATTTGACATCGGTTCCTAACATTTTTCAAGATGGATAAAGTACTGGTCTCTGAGCCTTGCCAAAAAATGGGTCACAGAGGACTGGACAGTTGAAAATGACATACAAAGAATATGAAATAAAAGTAATCTTTAGCATTAGCATCATAAAGGGCACAGATAAACATGTTTGTTTTAAGTTGCTTCCAAAAAGAGAGAAGGGACGGGGCAAGGCATACAGTTATAGGAAGAGAAAACAAAAGATCAAGGCAAACACATGAAAAAGCTGGCAGGGAGGCCCAGCTTTTAGAAGCCTGAGGAATATGAAGACGTGGAAGTTCCTTATTTTTTGTAGAGCAAGAGCCACCGAAGAACACACGTTTTGAGGCCTGCCAAGAATGCCAATTGAGAATCTGGGCTTTAAAAAACACGCAGCTTATCTTGAATTGGGCCAAAGGTCAAGGGACAATCAATGAAGTGACTTCAAGATTGTCAGTGAAGCGACTTCAAGACTGGATTGATCAAACACACGTACTCAACAATGAGACAGGGCGCAGAATTAAAAACACCTTTTATCAGTAGAAGGGCACATTCAGGAATTCCAAACAGGACTGAATTTTCCAGTTCACGTGGGTGAGAACAAGGGCAGAAATTCCCGCAATAACCCAGGGCTACATTATTTCATAGATCACCACTATTCTGGGGACAAGCATCATTATGCCAGGCATGAAGCCAAGGGTAAACCAAAGTTGTTAATACCCCCACAATATCTCCGGTCCACCATTATGTCAGAGATGGAGAACATGTTGCCATGGATACCCACCACCATGGCTTAGTTGCACATCATTATGCCAGGAATGGGTGCCATAATCACACAGATACCCACAATATCATTATGTTGATATGCCTGCAATGGCCACCATAATACCAAGGAGGGTCGCTTTATATAAGGGCCACTATCATGCCTGTGATGGTCACTATTATCAATCAATCAGAGATTTATAAAGCCCACGGCAACTCAAGAGTGTCCCAGCGCAATATATTATGCTACAGATAAACAACATTAGGCCATTGCTGTATCAGTGATGGACCACCATAATTCCATGAATTCGAACAATATGCCAGGGCCACCAAATGCTGGGGGAAGTAGCACCAGGGCAGCCCACAATTTGCCTAGAAGGCCCATAATATATTAGGACCTCCATTACAGAAGGGCGTGGGACCAACAGGCACAGTTGGCTCAATATGCGAGGCCACCAAGATGTCAAGGCGACCCACAATATGTGAGGGCTACCATTATGCCAGATATATCCCTCTCTACAGAAAAAATCCATTAAATATGCGTACGGAAAATTGAAAGTTGCTTAAATACTCCCAACATCAACATTCACCACAGCGTACTGCTCTTGTAGACCGCTATCTACAAGGGCAGTTTGCTATACATACTTCTTCATGAGACATTTAACTTCATCAAAAAGCTCATCAGGTGTAGAACTGTAATTGATTCACTTAAGAACTAATTTAAGATTACTAGAAAGTGACTCTGCCATCTTCCGGGTATATGCCTTTGTAATTTTCTCACCATTACGCTGTCACTGTGACTTTCGGCTCTTGTCCTGAGGACAGCTCTAAATACCATAATTTGACTGAAAAGGTTATAAATACCCTCCATTGTCTGTAGGATGTTTATTTGAGTTCATGATTAACCAAGGTAAGATGGTGAAAGAAAGATTTTTAAATTATGAATTCTGTTCCTGCATTTAACCCATTTTCTTGAATTTCTTTCTGATACACTCACTTTGGATATATTAGATATCTTGCAAAGGAATGACAATTTTATGTAATTCCTTTTGTATGCAATGGGGCAATGAAAATTGGACTATGATAAATACATTGGGGTATAGAGTTTTTATCAGATAATCTGAGTGAATAATTGTGAGAGGTCTTAGAGAACTGTAATAGCTAGTACAGAATCATTTATCATTAAAATTGTTTTTATTGAATAAGCACTAGCAAATGTAATACGTAGTTTTTACACACACACACCCACTACGCCTCTGACTCCCTTTCACTCCTTAGTTACCAGTGCAATGGTACCTGTTGATGGTGATTTTGATAGTGATTTTGCAGGGCTTTCCACACACACAGAAGCCCCTTTGTATGTTGCCGTGGCAAGTGTTTGTCATGGTACCAAGTAATCTTAGTCACAACTGATAGATTTGTCTTAGCCCCCACGCAGTGCAGGTATATCAACTTACAATTTTGAGCAGAGAAAACAAACAGGTGTCTAATGAATCTTTCCCAGTCCTTACATAAAAAGAATACATGCTACAAACAGACGATAAAAACATGCCAGAGAAATACAGGTTAAAGTTTTAGGTTCTCCTAACTCTTTCACCTGAATCAGCACATACAAAAGACTTATGGATTTTGTAAAGATAGTCTTTTACAGGTTATATGCAAATATCACACTTATTGTGGCAATAGAGAAAACTGAGAAAGAAAATGTTATGAAAAAAACTAGCATGGTATTATGTCTGAGTTTGTCAGTCCGTGGACCACCAAACCCGGGGTGGTGCAGCGGTGGCGGTGTGCCCTGGCGGTCCGCCCATCATATTCTGAGACCGCCGCCACCGCCGGGGATCCGTGATCCATCGGCGGTGGCACAGCAGTCTGGCCCAGCAATATGCTGGCCGTGCCGCTGCGGCACCACCAAGCATATTCTGAGTTTCCTAACTGTCACAGTTTTCATGGCGGTAAGCCCGGCATCAAAACTGTGGCGGTGAGGAAACAAAGGGAGCCTTACAGGGCCCTCTGTTGCCTCAGGGCCATGGGGATGCACGCAAGGTGGCACATGGTGTGCCCCCCCCTGTATGCATGCACTTAATAGTCCATGCTGTGCAGGAACTTGCTTTGGTGTTCCCATTGCGGTGACTTTCTAAGGCTCACTCCCTGGGACAGCTAAAGCACCACCCACCAGACCATGAGAAAACTCCTAATCTGGCAGGTGTTCTCAGTACGGCTTTGGCGGTGTGGCAGCGGGGCGCTAGCGTGGCGGCCCACTGCCACACTGACACAAAGTCGTAATAAGGCCCTATTTGTTTTTCTCTTTCCTATAAAGCATCTGCTACTAATCATTAGCAGCTAAAATATTTACCACTGTGAGAGGTGGAAGGCAGCAGTAACATACCTTATGCCAATGGCAAGCCACCCTCAGCTAGCGGAGTCCACAGTCCATGGAAGGCTGCGTTGGTCCTGCTGCACAGAGAGCAATGATCCTCCCTGGCTGAAATATTTGCCCCCTCTCCCTGACACAGAGCATGTCAGTTTATTTGTGGTGTTTTTGCATAAGGAGCATAAGAAAGATTCCTTGTCATACCGACCGATCACATGAAGAATATCATGGGAATTTATAGACACCTGTGCATATAGAAAGCAGAGCTACACTTAGATAAAACACTATACGATTGTATCTGCTTGTGTGTTTGTGTATATGTGCAAAATACAATAGAAACAATTTAATTATTGGGGGCCAAAGGCCATAAGTCAAAAAACACAATGTGGCAGATTGACAAAAGCATTCATGTGCACATGAAGTAGTACTCATGAAATACTACTTCACATTCCCTTAAATGCGTTTGTGAATTAGTTCCAAAACATCTACAAAGTGAATATCCAGGGACTATGAATATACAGTTAATAAAAATGGAAACATCTGTACACTCTTTGCACTAATAGGGAGTTGGATGTTTTAGGGCCAATTCACAATGGCATTAATGAGTATGTAAAGTAGTAATTCTATTGTACTACTTACTGTACGTATACATGCTTTTGTGAATCGGCTCCATAATATTGTGTATACAAGCAACAGGTTGAGAAGCCAGTCTGGTCTCATTGGCACAAAGCCATATAGTGTGGTCCTAAGCCAGAGAAGGCAGGGAGCTGCAGGACAAGGTTTTTCTCACCCTAAGCTTATTAATCATACCCCATTTTCTGATAGTGCCTACAGTCAACTCAGGTTAGGAAGAATTGGCAGCAGTGTCAGTAACTGAATATAGTAGAAAAAGCTGGTTGTTTTACCTTTTGCCTTCAGTAGGGTAGCCTAATGGTCTGCCCTCCCTTTCTTTAAAGGTCTGTTAGTTCCTTTAAACAAGGCCCTTGGCTCTTTCCATTCGAGGCATTGATTGTGCAGATACATTTGCTCTGTGTGAGTGGGGCAGATTGTGTATGGAGTATGTATGTGATGCTTTACTTTGTGCGAGCAGGAATCCATTTTGAGAGTTACCCATGTAGAACACTGGATCCCTGGTTTGTTTGCCCCCCCCCCCTTGTTTACTTGGAGTATCATTGGAGTAGCCACGTGTTGGAGGACTGTAACTCTCCCAAGCTGCACTGAACTTCATTTAATGGCTGCAGAGACATCATTGATGGAAACTTGACTGCGAGAGCTGCAAACTTCTTTTCAATGTCGCAGTCTAGCATCGAAACCTTCAATAGTTCCCCTTTCATTTGGGAACATCAAGCTTTCACTGTGGGCCCGGGGATCCAGGTGCATTGGCTTTAGGTGACAGCTGTAGTCCTCAGCAGACTCTGGTCATTGCATGCTGTTGTTGTGCTCCAAGGTGCTCCTCCCATTTCCTGAGAGTTGCTACTACTTTGTAGGTGGGCTTTTCAGCCCTGCTTTGGGTCGTGGGATTCGTGGGCCAGTAGGACCCCAGAGTAAGGTCATGGAGAAGTGCAGAGTGTACCATCCCATGAAGTGATGCTCACAAACTACAGTCTCCCAGGCATCACTGACATAATATCTGTGCATAAAATATAGAAACACAAAAATATCGAAAATTAAATATCGAAACACAAGAATATCGACTCCCTATGCTGGAGTAAAATATCGAAACACAAAAATATCGAAAATTAAATATCGAAACACAAAAATATCGACTCCCTATGCTTAACTATAAAAACCAGTATATTGAGAACACAAATATCGTTGTTAAAAATATCAATTTTTGCATATAACAAAAACTAAAATATCAAACAAAATATTGTTACCTTCAAATAAACATACATGTCAAAAATATCGATTCACACAATATCTACCACAATATTATCACCAAATAATCAAATAATAAGTAGATAAAAAACACTTTGCACAGAAAACAATTATTTCAAATAAACCCACAAATGGAATACACATATTTAAATTAAATAAAAATATATCAAATCAACAACATTTTTAATATTCCCCCAAAAAAGTATATATCTAAAATGTAAACAATAACCCCCGCCAAAAAATAGCTTTAACCACAAACATTTAAACACCAACCTAAATATTAATAAATATATTTATATATAAATAAATGGATGTCCAAAAATATCAAACTATATATCATACATGGAAAATAAAACCCAAATTAGCATTTACCATAGAAGGACTCAACTGCTAAAAAAAAATCAGACTATGTTAAACCAACCAATAAAATAAAACTATAAACAACTTTAACCAATAAAATAAAACAAACAATTAAATCAACTATATAAAGGGCACACTAATTTAAACAACTTAATACTTTAAAAATTACAAATGCTGCAAGACGAGGAAACTCTGCCGGATTCTCTCAACAAACCATTAAAGAAAGAAACATATCCAGCCCAACAACTAGCTAACCCAGTAAGCAATACTGATATTTAAACTAAAATGTAACTGTTAATAAATTTAAAAATGTAACATAACAAATAGATATTTACAAACTCTCTTACTTTTATCTTTTACATAGACTTCCTAAAAGAAAAAATCTACGACTTGAAAACTGATGAACTGCCAGAAAATAACTATCACAAACCAGCAAAAATATATAAGAAAGTAAGTATACATAAATAAATTACTAATTATAAACTCACCCAAATAGCTTACACAAATAAATCTAATGACCTCAACCTCTACAAACTACCAACAAAGTAACATGTTATGTTATGTTATGTTATGTTAATTGGATTTGTAGAGCGCAACGGTTACCCTGAGGTGTCCTGGCGCTATGTGCTGCCTGAGGGATAGCGAAGAGGGCGGTCATTGAGTAAACAGCCAGGTCTTCAGCCCCCTTCTAAAGGAAAGGAGGTCTGCGGAGTTCCTCAGGTGGAACGGCAGGTCGTTCCAAGCCTTGGAAGTGCAGGTAATAAAACTCCTGCCTCCCCAGCTCGCTTTTTTAAAGGAAGGAACTTGAACATTTTTTCCTCCAGTGGACCGAAGAGTCCTGCCAGGAACATACCATTTAAGCCTTTGTTTCAAATGGTCTGGGCCTGTTCTGTTAAGGGCCTTATAGGCTGTGCAGAGGGCCTTAAAACGTACCCTCTGTTTCACTGGGAGCCAATGTAGCTGAATTAATTCTTTTTCACCGAGACAAATTTAGGGGTCCCCGACAACAGCCTTGCAGCAGCGTTCTGGGCAATCTGAAGTCTATTGATATGCTGATTTTGGGCATTCAAATAAAGACCATTACAGTAATCCAGACGTGCCATAACAAGCATCGTCACCACAGTCCTGAGGTCTCCTTCCGATAAATAGGGCTTTATTTTCCTTAAAATTCTTAGTATCAGAAAGCATGCCGACACCACTGAGCTTATATGATCACTGAACGTCAGTCTGTTGTCTACTAATACCCCCAGGTTTTTTGCTTTCAAGGTAGGGTTGGGGCAAGTACCCAGGTCAGCTGGCCACCAATCCGGTGTCCAGAGGTGTGGGTTATTTCCAAATACGATAACCTCGGTTTTGCTTGAATTTAGTTTTAAGCAGTTATTCGACATCCATCCTGCTATAGCCTTCATACAGACACGGAAACGCACTCCTGTTTCTTTTTCCTCCCCATCTTTAAACGATAACACTATTTGAGTGTCATCGGCATAGGAGGTGAGTTGGAAACCAAATGAATTTATAAGGCCTGCCAGTGATCTCACATAAATATTAAAAAGTGTTGGACTCAGAGAAGATCCCTGGGGAACCCCACAGGGAAGGCAGAACGGCTTGGATTTGTTATTATCTAGGTCCACTGTTTGTGTTCTTTCGGATTAAAAGGATTGCAGGAGGCGCCAGGCTGTACCTTGTACTCCTACTTCCGACAAACGGTCCATCAAAACCTCGTGATGGACCGTGTCAAAGGCTGCTGACAGATCTAACATGACCAGCATAGCCTTATCTCCTCTGTAGATTTGATCAAGGCCAACTCCGTGCTATGTCCCGCTCTAAACCCGTATTGAGATGGATGAAGAGTATTGTAAGTTTGAAGGAATGTACTAAGCTGAAGATTCATTGCTTTTTCTGTAATTTTTGCAGGGAGTGGGAGCCGCGAAATTGGCCGATAGCTGCTAGGGTCTGTAGGATCCAAGGTGGGTTTTTTTAATAAGGGAAGGATGGAGGCCTTCTTCCAGTCCTTGGGAAATATCCCAGTGGTGAGTACGTTATTGATTAGCGGATTTAAGACTGATCCTATGATTTCCGAAGAAGCTTTCAATACTGAGACTGGGCATGGATCCCTGGGGGATCCTGAGCGCATAGAGTTCAAAAGTTTAATCGTTTCTGATGTTTCTAGCACTGCAAATTTGTCTAGGACAGGTGGGGGGTTGGATCCAAGTGGGACTTTATCCAATAGATGTGACCCAGCACTATTCTGAGTTGAGGTAAATGTAGAGAATATACTTTCTACTTTTTGTTGGGAAAAAACAGCCAGATTTTCACACAATTCTGGGCTGCTCCCGCATTTGGGAACTATAGGAGAGGCAAGTTTTTTGACAGTTTTAAAAAGTTCTTTAGCATTGGACTTGGCCTGGAGGATTTGGTTTGAGAAAAAGTTCTTTTGTTTCCAACAGTGCTTCCTTATAAAGTTTCAAACTGTGCTTATAGCTTTCTCTGTCATTACTTGTATACCCTTTCCTCCATTCTCGTTCTAATTTTTTACAGGCCAGTTTCTGATGTTTTAACTTATCAGAGTACCACGGGGCTGAGGGTTTAGCCCGTTTAGGTGTCCATTTTTTTAACGGAGCCAATTTTTTACAGGCTGCGTCAATCCAATCTGAGTAGGCCGTGACGGCCTCGTCCACCCCGGGGGGGGGAGGGTATATGGTATCCTTCAGCTCCTCATCTAGTTTTAACCTATCCAAGTCTTCCCATGCTCTTTTTTCCAACATCCCTGAGGGCTTGGGTTTGAATTTGAGGGCTGTTGACTCCTTCAGCTCAAAAATAATGGCGCTATGATCAGACCAAACCAGAGGGAGTAGGGCCATACAGGTCAAGTTGGGATCATTCGAGTAAATCCCATCAAGAGTGTGCCCTTTAAGATGGGTTGGCCCTACTACCTGCTGCTTGAGTTCTCCGACTTCCATTATTCTATTCAGGGTAGCAGTGTCTGGATCAGTGGGGACCTCAAGGTGAAAATTAAAATCCCCTAGTACCGTGAAAGATTCTGAGCAGAGTCCCTCTTCAAGTAGAGTACCTAATGATTCTAAAAAACCACCTCTAGAGTTAGGAGGGCGATAGAGTAGTAATCCCTTAAACATATTATGACATTCCATGTGGATATTGAAGGAGAGTGCCTCGCAAAAAGCATTGGTGGCAGAATGAAATGTAGGCTTCAATGAGTCATGATAGATGACTGATAATCCACCTCCTCTCTTGAGTGATCTGTTCAAAGTGTGGCAAAAAAATCCTGGGGGGGTGGCTTTCGCTAAGTCCGGTCCTGAGGCTTGGTCTGCCCAGGACTCCGTTATAAAGGCTATTTTAATATTTTCTTCCTCTATCAATAGCGCACACTGTGTGCTGTGTTTGATCAAAGACCTAGCATTTAGGAGTGCACATTTGAGTGGAGGAGTATCGTCTTTCATTTTGCCTGTGACAGACTTATTAAACGGGCCGCGCGCAGGTTGATCTCGTATATGGGGCAGCCGGGAGCCACAATTTGGACAGACCCCAGGTGGGCAATTGCGTGCCGTTTCCAGTGTTGTAACATGTCAAAAGAAAGCACCTGCTCCGCATTAGAATACCCTCAACGGAAAAGCTGCAAAACATCTCAACAGAGCATGCATGTAAGTATACAAAATAGAAATAGTTGCATTTTTTAACATGTTAATAACAAACAAACAAAAGTTAAACTATAAAATATGTTTATACTATTACACTACTTTCAGATACAATGACAGAGGCTGCCAAATTTATCACTTCCCAGAAAGGAAAGCAGTTACTAAATCACATGGGCTGCACCTACATCCAAGAAAGTGCATCATCAGAAAATATAAACTGGAAATGTCCCAAATATTACTCTAATGCATGCTAATGGAGGGCAGCTACAAAAGTTGGTGTTGTTATTCATGTAAGAGAGCACAATCACCCAACAAATGTCACAGGAATAGAAGTAAGAGAGATATTGCAGAATATATGAGAGGCAAGCACTAGCTCCCAGGAACCCACAATCAAAATCCTTAAAGATATACTACCTAGAGTCCCTGCATACATAACAGGTCAACTACCACCTATACCCACTTTAAAACGTTTAATTCCATGAGCTAAAAAAGCCACTAGCAATACCCCACTTGCCCCATGAAGATACCAAGACATACACATACCTGATCATTTAACAATTACACATAATGAGAAACCTTTCCTTTTACATTACAACCTAAATAATGAGAAACAAAACCTAATATTCTCTACAGCAGACAACTTAATAAAACTTAGCCAATGTTAAACCTGGATGATGGATAGAACCTTCAAAATGTGTCCTAAACCATTCGCTCAGATATACATCATACATGGTGAATATCAAAACACAAATATCCCCTTTATATATACCCTATTTACAAATATACAAAGTAGCACTTACTATGACCTCTTAAACCATATAAAACATAAAGCAAATAACTACTACCCCCAAAAAATAATCATAGACTTTGAGCAAGCCATGATTCGAACCATTCTAAAAATATACCCCCACACAGCAATACAAGGCTGTTACTATCATTTCCCAAAAAGTATATGGAGACACCTCCAAAAATCTGCACTTAGTGTAGAATACTCCACAGACAGCCAATCTGCCTTTAAAATTAAAAAAATGGAAAACACTAGCCTATGTCCCTATCACAGGGCTGGCCAACTACTACAATTTACTAATATAAAGCCCTTTCAACCAACAAAATGAAGGCAAACTTAGTCCCCTTGTGGACTATTTTGAAGACACTTGGGTTGGCAGACTACATTGCTCCAGATACAGACACCAACCCTAATTCCAAATACCATGGTGGAATGTCTATGACAGCACCTTGGCACAGGAAGCCAAAACAAACAACGCAGTAGAAGTATGGCAAATCACCTTCCAATCCCCACTAGGCAGAACTCAACCTACACTATACAAATGTATAAAAGCATTACAAAAAGATCAAAGCTACCAAGAACTACGAATGAAGCAATTTGTAAGCCAAATTGCCCCTACGCTTAGCAAACAAACCAACAATGTAAGACATGTTACAATTTAAAGACAAACTCTTCATATATAATAAAGTAGTAGATTACTTAGAAATTATAGCCAAAATCAATCAATCAACCAATCAGGGATTTGTAAAGCGCAGCAAATCACCCATGAGGGTCCCAAGACGCTGGAGTTGCGAGCTGCTTCGTGGTGATATGTTCATTCGAACTACCAGGTCTTGAGTCCTTTCCTGAATTGCTGGAGTGATGAGGCAGTCCTGAGGTGCAGGGCAAGGTCGTTCCAAGCTTTAGCCGCCAGGTGTAAGAAGGAGTTTCCTCCTCTGTTGCCTCGGCGGATCCGGGGGATGTCTGCGAGTCAGTGGGTGGCAGATTGGAGGTGCCTGTTCGGTTAGTGGAAGGTCATGCATTTGTAGATATATGCTGGCCCCTCATTGTGCAAGGAATTCTATGTGTGGGTCAACATCTTGAACTGGCATCTCTGCTGGATCAGAAGCCAGTGTAGCTTCCTTAGGTGAGGTGTGACGTGGGTTCATCTTGGGAGGTCGAGGATGAGTCTGGCTACTGAGTTTTGGATTGTCGGTAGTCTCTTAAGGAGGTGTGTGGGGATTCCTACGTAGAGGGTGTTCCCCTAGTCCAGCCTGCTGGTGACGAGGGCGTGCATGACGTCCTTCTGGTGTTGACTAGGAGCCACCTAAAGATCTTGCGGAGAATGCATAGGGTGTGAAAGCAGGCAGATGAGACTGTGTTTATCTGTTTTTTCATGGATAGCTTGCGGTCCAAGATGATGCTTAGGTTGCGGGCGTGGTCTGTCGGAGAGGGGGATTTGCCGAGTTCAGCAGGCCACCATACGTCATTCCATGGCGAGGTGTTGTTCCCAAAGATGAGGACTTCCATCTTGTCCGTGTTGAGCTTGAGACGTTTGTCCTTCATCCAGTCAGTGATGTTCATCATACATCTTGGAAGTTTGTAGTGGTCTTGCAGGGGTCTTCTGATAGCGAGAGGATGAGCTAGGTGTCATTGGCATAGGAGATGATGAGTCTGTGCGATCTGACAGTTTTGACCAGGGAGGTTATGTACACGTTGAAGAGGATGGAGCTGAGGGACAGCCCTTGGGGGACGCCGCAGATGATCTTCTTGGGTTCCGAGGTGAACATGGGAGACAGATTAGTTGGGTTTTTCCGGTGAGGCATGAGTGATCCATCTGAGAGCGTCTCACTGGATTCCGATGTGGTGGAGTCTGTTGATCAGGATGTGATGGGAGACAGTGTCGAAGGCAGCTGACAGGTCTAGGAGGATGAGGACTGTCGTCTCGCCGTGGTCCAGGAGGGTTCTGATATAATCGATGGCTGCAATCAGGTTTTCTCTGTACTGTGGTTGGCTCAGAATCTGGATTGAGAGGGGTCCAGGAGGTTGTTGTGTTCCAGGTGTTTGGTGAGGTGCTGGTTGATTGCCTTCTCGAGAACCTTTGCAGGAAAGGGGTTCTGCTGGGTCTACAAATGGTTTCTTCAGGAGGGGCCTCACTTCCGCGTGTTTCCAGTCCTCAGGGAAGGAGGCCGAGCCAAGGTGATGGAGGCATTCAGGACTTTCTTGAGCTCACCGCTGATCCAGCGCGAGGCCAATGCCTAATCAGGGATCAATACTCAATAATATCACAGAACAACATACACCCATACACATTCACCCAAATCCCTGATACGCTGGGGTCAATTTGTATAATGTTCAATTCTATTCCTCCTAAAATTCATATATGGCATTTCCAAAATACTTATCTAATTTATACATCAACTTTCCCTCTACTTGGTCGATGAACCAATTAGTTGAATAGTTGATGGTAATGATACTCCTTATCTGACTAATCATTTGATCAACTAAATAAACACAGACTCGTTGAAGTTAACAAAGTTTATCACAAATTAAACGATAAAATGCTCAATGCATACGGTTACAAGAGCAAACAATGAACTCACAAAGGGAGAGAAAATATCAGCATTTCAGATAGAGACAAACTCATCAATCAAATAATGACATTGTGCATGAAGGAGTGGATAGATGAAGAGACAAAAGTTTCAGAGACAAAATACATTTGCAGGTAAATTTGTGCAAGAACTAGTCAGAATAATACAAACCAATGGGTCTGTAGAAAAACACCCCTCTGGCCAAAGTGATGGTGGGGGTCCCCTGAAATAGAGTCAGGGGACAAAGATTACAGGGACAGGAACGGGACAGGACAGGAACAGCTAGGCCTCTCTGCAAACCAACGGACAGTGACGCATCTCCCCTCTCTCTCCGCCTAATCTTCTAAAAACCACACCCCTAAAGGAACCCCAGTTATACCCTAAAACCTACATGTCCGTCCCACATCAGTTTAAACAATTTACGAAACGAGACAGTTGATTGGTGGACTTTGGGGGTGGTATGTCACACCATGGTGACTTCATTCGGACTTTGAACATATTCATTGTTTTATGCCCATTCCCATGAACTCATAATTATTCTGGTCACACGATTTAATCCATGTTACAATTGTATATAATTTTAAGCAATGTCCACGGAAGAAGTCTTTCTGTCCCACGGTCTGTCACATCCCTTTGCAGACGATCATCACATTGGCCTTCAACCCTTTCGCTTCTTCTGCTGTGCTCAGCGCTCCAGCGTGCCTTTGTCAGTTCATTTTCACTTATTTATCCTGCCCCTCCTCTATCCGGTCAAGTTAAGAAAAATGGTGTCTCATCCAGCTCACTATAGCAAATGGAAAATGAACATTCATTAATTATATGTTAATGTAGTTTTCACTGTTTACCACCCGCCTTTGCACTATTCCCTGTTAGCGTTTTTCCTAGCATAGCTTTATGCAAAAACTGCATTATTTATGTTTTCAAAGCAAGCTGCAACATGCAAACTACGAAATGCTCATGTGGCCTAGTCATGCATTGTCTCTCGTTTCTTTCAAAGCATAATGTAAATACGGTTTTAGTTCTTTCATGCGTTATTCTCACGTTAGTGCATGCATGTGCAAAGCAGTTTTCCCTTGTGTTTATGTAAGATGCACGTTAATTTTCTATTACTACTTACTGTTAGTACGTATTATGGGGGTATTCATTCGAGCAGTTTTTTTTTTTGCGAAATCCTGCTCCATCAAACCCCTTTGATGGCTTTCTGGAGCCATCATAAAAATACCTACCGTACCGAGTGCCATCTTCATTTATCTAAAACTCATTATTCTTCTCTCTTTTTATGGCACTTTCATCTAAATCTTTCATCAAATCATAATATTCTCCTTTCATGTCTTCTAGTTCTATCTCTTCTCTTTTCCTCTTTCTTGCTCTCCTTTGATTCCCTGTTTCTGTCACTTCTCTTTTTCCACTCTTACACTTAAAACATTTATATGCTGTTATTATCACTAAGACTACTATGGCTATTGAAATAAGTGGCATTGTTATTTTCCCTAATAAACTACTTCCAAAAGTAGAAAACCATTTACTTACAGAGGAGAAACTCTTACCAAATCTCTCCCAAATACCGTCAACCTCCAGTTGGGTTAAATCTTCATGTAATTTCGTAATATTCTTGATATATCCCTCAATTTCTTTACTTTTTTCAGGGATATAGGTACAGCAGTGTTGGATTTTCAACATGCCACAGACTCCACCCTCTTTTGCCAAAAGGATATCACGGGCAAGTCGATTTTGCAAAACCATTGACCTGATTGCAACCATTTCTGTGTCAATCATCAAGAAACCACCAGCAGTATCTGTTGATAAACGATCAACCACTGTGGATAACTTCTGAATCTTGTGCAAATTTAAAACGACTCCAACTGAGGGTATCAGTGCACCAAAAATATCACCTACTATTTCTGAGAAACTTGCTCTCTTGTTACGTGTTAGTCCTTGTTTTACTTCATTTAATCTGTTGCTGTTTCGGTCCATGTGATAGACCTTTGGAAAGACAATAGCAAAATAACAACTACCATACCAATGTGCAGGCAACCTATAGTAGGCTTTCTTACCACACACATAGTAGACTCCAGGAAAAACAGGATCAGTTCCACCCTTCAGTCCCCAACCTCCAGTAATTTGAAAGGTATGCTCACATTCACTAGTACCAATGAAATAATTGTTATAGTTAGTTTTCATTCTAAGCAAACATATTTTTCCCTTCTGATGCCAGTCCAGGGACATTGCAGCGTATGTCTCGCCTTTCTCATAATTTCCTTCCCTAAAAGCCCATGGTGGAACTTGTGACTTCTGTTCAGCAGCTTTTCTCTGGAAACTTTCCCTTCTATTTTCTACCATTTCTATGAATACTTTTTCTTCAACCTGCAAACTACATGTTAAATTGTTTTTATAGGCATATTCTATATCTAAAGTTTTAGTAATATGGAAAAACTCTCCCATATAACGTGCATTTTTACTACTCAAAACTTTATTTAGTTCCTTAATAACAGGTATTTCTGAAAACACTAAATCTATATTAGAATAATGATATTCGAGCTTCCCCGTCACATAAAACAAACTTAAGACACTGCAAGACACACCATATGTTAAAGGAAGGTGATGATACGTCACCCCCTCTGAGACAGACGAAGGTAATTGCATGCACACATAACAATCACTCACATTCATCGTATTAATGTACTCATACAACAATTTAGTAAACACATTTAACGAGAAATCACTAATTGATTTTTCATGATGGAGAATGCTTCCATCCATTTGTTCTATGTTAGGTATTCCTTTAGTAACATCATTCACTCTTTCACTTGTCACATTATTAGTATTATTTCCATTATTAGTTGCCATTAGAATAGGTACAAGGACAGTTAGTAATATCCACATAAATGTTAATCAGTCCTGCCAAGTATCACGCATCAGGCGTTAGACTAACGCATTTCAGTGCGGTGCTCCGCATCACCGCGCTGAAATGCATTGTCACGCATTATAAGCTTAGTGCCACAACTGTCACTCAAGCCATTAGCCTGCCGTTAGCTGCCTAAAACTGTTAAACTGGAGTGACAGCTGGAAGCTCGCGCTGCTCCAGTATCATGCTTGGGCTCGCTGTGCTGGCTGAGTTAGCAGTTGCAGAAACACGGAGTTATGCACAGTGGGGGACCGAACATCACGTCCTGCTACGAGTTGACTTGTGGGAGGGGCGGGGCTACTTTGGGTCAAATCATCTGGTGGCAGTGCTTCCTACGCGCAACGCCGGCCGCCGCGTGACTCAGTTTGTCGGTCTGACCTGCAGCAAATATTTGAGCCTAGGCTGCGCCACCCGCGGCAATTGAAATTGCATGGAGAGGCAGACTGGAGTGACCTTTGCAGCAGCAGTGGCCAGGATTTTCACTGGACCCGAGTCAGGCCTGGCCCAGAGGACTCTCTGAGGAGGCACGCGGCAATCAGTAATTGCTGCGGCGGCTCGAGCTCGAGTTACTGCAAGAGAAGTAAGTGAGAGAGCGGTGCTGCAATGCAGCCACCTGACTGTGTGCGTGTGTGATTAATTAATTCCTTCAGGCGGCGCGCGATTGGCAGCTGCCGCAGACAGTGGGTGCCGGTTGTGTACAAAACTCACTGTAACTCACAGAAGTTCTGTAGTGTCCTGGCATGGCTGCATATTCCACTATTGCTAATTTATTTAGCATATATTTACCATGTTTGAAACTGTTCTTTTGTCTGCCTTATTGGGATGAAAGGCGGAGTGGGCCTCTTTCGATTACAAACGTGGGAGTGAAATATGAAATGCGTTGATGTTATGGCAATGATGTTGACACCCTTTACTATGTAAATAACCTAATTTTACTCTGCTCCACGGCTGAAAATGTCCCACTGTGTATTCACACCCGCCCGCTGCATTCTCCCCTGAAGACTTTCCCTAATCACTAGCATTCCCATGCCCAGGGGGAGGCTCAGTGAGAAGACCTGTACCTTCCGACCCGTCCCCGAGCACCCCTCCTGTGCTCCACGCCCCTCCAGTTCTGCTTCGCAGGCACAGAGCCGATCAGGCTGCACTCTGGTCCCGGGGCTGCCTGTCACAGGCCTAGAATTGCCAGAAGCTGCCCTGGAAGCCTCCCGGCCGTTTGCCTTCTGTTCAAAAATATAATAACCGGAGAAGCAGAGACTCGGGGTTCAGTCTGAGGGTGTGTGTCTGCCAAGGTGTGCCAACTGATGCCTGCACAATGCTCACCTGTCACCCTGCTACTGCCCCCTGCAACCCCCACAGGGCTGCGAAAGTTTTTTTTTTAATGCATGCAGCATGCTTTTCGAAAGAATCGGCATTCTGTGGTCTGGTCAGGGCTGGCGCTAGGCATGGGCAGTGTGGGCAGCTGCCCAGGGCCTCGCACTCAGCCTACCAGCACGGGGCCCCGCACCGGTGGTGTGTCCTCTTGTTTCCCTGGCGTTCCAACTAAAAGAAAGGTGTCTCCTTGCAATTAGGGTCCATGGGATGTGTCCCCTCCCCGGGCCTCTCAGGGATGGTGTCTGGAGGCCTAGGGGAGGGAGACGCTTCCTCTTGTCCCAATTGCAAGGAGACCATTCAGAGACGCTGCGGGACACCCATTGTCCAGCATTTTAGCGCCCCCACAGTTTTAACTTTTAGCCCACAAGCAATTCTCACACCTATCCGGCTGAAGGTGTGAGAATTGCTTGTGGGCTGAAAGTTAAAACTGTGGGGGCACTAAAATGCTGGACAATGGGCATCCCACAGTGTCTCTGAATGGGCTCACTTATGTAAATTAGAGGAGCCTCGCACATTCCCTTATGGCCCAGGGCCCCGCAAATCCTAGAACCGGCCCTGGGTCTGGTAACCTTGGATTTTTCTCTCAGAAGCTGGGAAAGAGCTCAGTGCGAGAGCAATTTCCACTGGCTCGAAGGAGAAGAGTCTGAAACTCAGACTGCCCACGGTCTCTTTAAATGTAGAGCAAAAAGCAAACATATAAAGGATTACTTGTCGCACCTGAAACATTACCGCTCACCACTCCCTGGCAACCTCAATGTGATGTCCAGAAGCATTTCGTTTATCCTAGCATGCGTGTACTAGTTTAGCATGCACAGTGGAACCTGTGGGGCACATAAAGACGGGGACCCTCAGCAAAGATGGAGCACGTGTTGCATGACTCACATTTGGGGTCCCACTGACACTACTTATCACTGTACTCGGAAGGTGCAGGGCGCTCGCCAGCTTCCAGGGAACAGTACAGTAATTCACAGCAGAGCACATCAGTTTTCCGTCCCATAACTGAAATCTTATCTCTAAATCAACTGAGTTGGCCAGCGCACATCCGGCTATATTTACTTGCTGCAATAGCCATGTCAAGTGCCTCACATTTGTATTTCCCCTTCCATTTCTGCTTTTGGCCATCTCTCTCTCTCCTCCAATCTCACCTATACCCCTCCTTTTTTTATCTCTTTCCCTCTCTCCTCCTTTTGTCTACCTCCTCTCCTATCACCCCTCTCCCTACTCCCGTTGTCTCCCTCCTTCTCTCTCTCTCCTCTCCCTCCCTCATTTTTTTCTCTTCTTCCTTCTCATCCCTTTACCTCCACCTTTTAGAAATGTATACTATGGGGCCGAATCCGATTCGCACGGAACTCAAGGCGAACGACCGACCCGGCCAGAAACAAGCTATCCGGCCGGGAAACCACGCGAATCGAACCGACCGACACGCATCAGGAAATAATCCGAACGAAACGTACCCGCGAACTCCGACCCGCGCAGTACGATGCAATGGGTGCAAATTCAGACCGATTCGTACGGAGCCCAAGCCGTACGACCGACACGCATACCAAACCCAGCCGAACAAACACAATACCCTGCGACCGACGCGTACGCCGCATATGAAACTGAGCTGAAACACAGCGGGAACGACTCGGAGAGGCGCGCACGAGACAACTGCAACGTCCTACTCGGTCAGAAGAACGACTCCTACATGCACAATAATTACAAATGAAAAAATACAAAAAAAAAAGGGCCAAACAAGCAATGACAAAGCCAATAAATTCAGGGGGGGAAAAAAATGGAACAAGGACACACCCCCAACTCCACCTACATAAAGCCCACAAATCCCTACCATGATCCTTTGCAAATCCCACTGACCTGCCAGCACAGAACACCATCACACAGCAAACACAGACACACACACAGCTCATCCAACACAAAAGCCACACACCATTAGCACCTCAACAAATAGCACCCTCACACACACACAGCAAAACCTACACACACACACACCCTCACTTGCACACACACACATCAATCACCACCACCACCACCACCACCCATCACCATGCCCCTAAAGAAGAATCCAAAGTTCCTAGATAGTGAATTGGAAGTCATGGTAGACGAGATCCTGAGGGTAGAGCCACAGTTGTTTGGCACATTGGTCCAACAGACCCCCATGTCGCAGAACACCAAGATGTGGCCGAGGATCGTCGAGAGGGTGAACGCACAATCACCATGTTTGCGCACAAAGGAAGACATCCAGAACAGGTGGTATGATGTGCGCAGGAGGGTCAGAGACCTACTCAAGAAGGATTACCTCCTGAGCCAGCACACCGGCAGTGGCCCTCCTGCAAAACCAGTATACCTCAGGCCCTGGGAGGAGAAGGTGCGGGCCATCCTACCACCAGTGAGCGTATATGGACTAACAGACATCCCAGAGCCTGGTGAGTACACAACTAATATACACAATATTGTGTGCCAATACACACACATCACTCTCAAGGAGACAGTCAAACCATCCACCCCTACCAAATCAACAGCAACCAAAAGATAATCATTCCCAACATGTGTATGTCAGTTAGATAAACACAATACATGCCATTTCATAGTGGTATGTCACTGTGTCATGACATGTACAAACCTAACAACAAATAGAGCAAGGCAGTGGCACAAATATAACCAACAAACACTGCCTGATATTTTGCCACCACTAGAACACCACCTCACAGGGAAGCTCACTTAAAGGAAGGAATTCTGTGTATGCTGGTGAAGTTAGTGTAGCCAATAGCATGATGGGAGTTGTAGTCACAGATACTGTTCACCCTCACAATTGGCCCATCAACACCACTCTGAACCATGCTCATATCACAGGGAGTGGATAAGGACTGACAAGATGGCTGACACTGGCTACTGCTGTGGGGAGCACAAGGCCCTGCTGGGAACTGTGCACCAACAAACAGCACAACACCACTGCCTGACATCCTGAAAGCCAACTTGCACTCCCTGCAATGCAAGCAAGTTGCATGGTGGGATATCTGGCTTGCTGGGAAGGAAGACTCACAGCACTGACCATAGTTACAAGCAGCTCACCTCACACACCCCCTCAACACAAACTCCACATAACCCACCTGGGAGAATGCAATGCCTCACATACCAAATTAAGATCCCACAAAGAACCACCACCCTGGGTAATGCTGTGTGAAGCACAGGGACACACCTGGGACTTGTAGACAAACAAACGCAAGGACAACACTGTCAGCCTCCCTGTCAGCACAGACACACTACCCCACAGGGAAGCAGAGTCCAAAGGAAGGAAGTACGGGCATGCTGGGAAGGGGGGTGTAGGCAATAGCATGATGGGAGTTGGAGTCACAGATACTGCTCACCCTCACAATTGGCCCATCAACACCACCCTGAACCATGCTCACATCACAGGGAGTGGATAAGGACTGACAAGATGGCTGACACTGGCTACTGCTGTGGGGAGCACAAGGCCCTGCTGGGAACTGTGCACCAACAAACAGCACAACACCACTGCCTGACATCCTGAGAGTCAACCTGAACCCACTGCAAGGGTGGCATGCTTCATGGTGGGATAACTGGGCCAGGTGGAGAAGGATGGCCGGATGTCCACCAAATACAACCAATGCTGGCCATGCACACACCTCAACATTCATATTGAAATGCCCCAGGTATGCATGACAATGTGCTACACCAATATCAACCTCTTACTGTGACAAATTAGGACAATGCAATGTACATGCCCGCATCCAGAGGTACAGTCACAACTGTCAGGTGTGTGAACCATTGATGTCTGTAGAAACATTACATACAATGTGTGTCTCTTCCAAATACAGGTGACGATGATGGGGACACAGCAGCAGGCGAGGAGGAGTCCCTGTCCCAGGCTCCGGGGGACACAGAGCTCACTGGTGTGGAACAGCCTCTGCCCTCCTTGGATGGCGAAGACCTACCTGGCACCTCCGGTGTGAGTCATCATGCAGCATCAGCTGGACCAACATCTGCACCCCCTGCACCCACCCATCCAACAGCTGCCAACATACAGACCACCCCCGCCGACACGGACAGACCAAGGACCACCGCTGACGACAGCACAGGGCCCCAGGCCCACCGTGGAGCAATGGATGACAACACCACTAACAACCCCCAAGTGGGCCTTGGGTCACCTGTGCGTGCCACCGCAGGTCCTGCACGTGTCGCCAGGGGTGGTGGGAGGGGTGGTAGACATAGGTTGCTGCTTGCAGAGGGGTCTGGACTGCATGATGACCCACAACTGGCACGCATCGCTGATGCGTACCAGGATAGCACCGGAGAGGTCAGACAGGTAGTGGGGATCCTCAAGGGCATACAACAGCAGCAGGCTGCCCATCATGCCCGCTTGGACTCCCACATGGCCCGTGTGGAGACACACATGGCCCGTGTGGAGACACACATGTCGGGCATGGAGTCCAAGTGGGACACATTGCAAGAACTCACAGCGGTGCATAGGGACATATTGACATGCCTCCGCCAGATTAGCACCAACATGGCCACACCTCCCTGTGTGCCCACAACATCTGGTGCTGCAACAACTGACACCGCCACAGGGAGGGAGGAGGACTCTGGCGGAGAGTCCACTGCACCGCCGCAGCCTGCACGTAAGGGTCCCCCCAAAGAAGAGGGGTCGTCCGAGGAAGGAAAACTGAGAGGTTGATGGCCACGTACATCCCCCAGGAAGCCAACACCTGTTCCGGAAATTCTCCTTTGTGTGCAAACGTTTCACCCTGTCGAATGCAACACTACTTTCCCACATGACATGGGGAGTTCAAGTTGGACTAATGTATCATATGACTGTGGACTTCACTCAGGACATTTCTGCTACCAAGACTTCCAAATCATCTGGGAACTTTGGATCACAATCCCAATGTACAGCACCCACCATCCTGTGCACTATACACACACACACATTTCTGTAAATAAAATCACTAGTACACCATACTTGCCACTGTTGTTATTCAAATGTGGATACTGTCATGGTGATGATGTTCTGCTAAATTACACTGTGTATGCTAACTGCTACAGCAAGTACAACACCGTCGTGTGAGTCATGGTGACGTGACACATATGAGGGAGACACACCACTAGGGCTACACAACACAGACACCAGGGCCATCGGACTCATCGCCCACAGTGATGTTGACAGGAAATACAGTGGAATGCACAGACACCACACCTATTCAGAGTCTGTGTCAACTAGCCCACAGGTGCAGTAAGCAAATGTCAGTCAGATGTGTGACCACAGACAACGCACATCCCAAAGTGAAGCACAGGTTTATTACACATTTGCAACATGTTGTTTCCACTACAAATGCAAGGTTTACCCACCTGGCAGTGGCCACACAGTCAACAAGTGCAGAAGATATGAAGTCCAGGGGTGTGTGGCACATCACTTGTAGGCCAACTACTGCTGCCACCCTGAAAGCTGAATCATGGTGTCGGGGGATCCAAGTTGACCAAAGTACTCAGTAAGCACCCTGTGAAGGTCAGACATGACACACAGTTAAATTCACTGTAGAACAGGACAGTACTGCAATACTCATGCCCAATACATGTCACAAGACAACTACACAAAACCAAGTTAGCATATCAAAACTGTTGGGGAGTTCAGACTACCTGGAAGGACAGATTGCTGCACGCATCCAGTCAAGTAGCACATGGCCACACTCAAACAGCACCAGAGCACCACCCACACATATCATGCAAACTCACGTCATTCACATTACATCTCCCTGGATACTCACATTCAGCTGAACAAGTTGGTGATGAGCTGTGTGCGGACATCACCATCATCATCATCATCATCACTGGCATCGTGGTCCAGGCCAGGATCCTCCACAGGTGGCGGACGTTGGTCATCGTCATCCAGGATGAGAGGCAACTCCTTCCGCACTGCCAGGTTGTGTAGCATGCAGCAGACGATGACAATCTTGCACACCTTTGCTGGGGCATATGGGAGGCCCCCTCCTGTCTTGTCCAGGCAGCGGAAGCGGCTCTTCAGGAGACCAAAGGTCCGCTCTATCACTCTCCTGGTCCGACCATGTGCCTCATTGTAGCGCATCTGGGCTGGTGTCACAGGGTTCCTGAGGGGTGTCAGCAACCACGGCATGTTGGGGTATCCGGAGTCACCTACGGACAGACAAGTGCACATTAGCTGATTTGGAAAAGTGGGTGGAATACTACAGATCAGAACACACACAATGGTACAAAGTCAGTACACACCGACAAGCCAGGCACGCTGGTTCTGCATCTGTGCCATCATCCTCGGGATGCGACTACTCCTCATCACGTAGGCATCGTGTGCTGAACCAGGGAAACGGGCGCACACATGTGTGATGCTCATATCTGCTAAACATACCACCAGAGCATTGATCGAATGGTAATGTTTACGGTTCCGGTATGCCTGCTCATGTTCCTGTGGTGGTATCAAAGCCACATGTGTCCCATCAATGGAGCCAATGACATGCGGCATCCTCCCCACGGCATAGAAGTCACTCTTGACGTCAGTGAGTTGTTGACGTGTTGGGAAATAGATGTACTGGTTCAGGCATCTCAACATTGCCTCCAAAACATCGCGTAGCACACGGCTGAACATAGTCTGTGACATCCCACCGGCAGTCGCAACAGTGTGTTGAAAGGTACCGGTGGCAAAGAAGTGTAGAGCTGCCATTACCTTCACCTTGGGGGTCAGCGCCGTAGGGTACGTCCGGCCAGGTTGCAAATGTGGTGCCAAGCGCACTGCCAAATCCTCAATCAGCTGCCTGGTGAAGCAGTACCGTCGGATGCTGTCACGTTCCACCATCGTTGCCAGGTCAGGGAATGGTCTATGGACAGCTGGAGCCCTGCAGTGCATAGGTTGAAGAAAGAAAGATTGTCAGTCACCCCACATATGTGCCATTCACCATACTCAATTTCACATGATACATCATTACGTGACACAAGTACTTGATGTGTGTGCCGTTCTGTCGGACATAACTCGCACCTACATGGCCATCATCTAACTTCTCAGTACAACATGTGTGCACTACAGGTACCAGGTTGTGCTATGGGAAACCATTAGGCTGTGTCACAGTACCCATTTACTGCTGTCACGTTCCACACACACACCACAGTGACATGTCTGGACAGATGCGCCACAGGCATCACAGATCATTGACAGGTAGATTCCCAGCGACCCTGTCTTGCCACATGGCCACTGGCATGACATGGCGTATCATGTACACGTCAGAAAAACAAACATGACTCCCACAGGTAGTGGCCCCTGTCGCATCCGCAGGACAGACATGGACGCCAGTGACGCACAACATCAAAGTCCATGCACAAACAACGTTGATGTGCAGACTGTCTCCCATCGTGCACATGGAATCAGTGACATCGGAAACACAACATGCACACAGACTGTGGAAGGAATTCACTATTGTGGCAATGGGTCATCCTGTGACGTACATGCCTTCCCACATGGGACTCTGGGGGTATGTGACATGTCATACACATACACAACCTGGAAATGTGACCATGCCACATGCTCCAAAATGAACTGTTGCACATCACAGTGGTCATGTGCACAACACACCAAGGACCCTGTCCCCATGAACACATGCACAGCCTGGGTGTGGCTGCCCACAAGTGCCACCACAAAAACCACATGTTAACCCCCATACACAGAGAAGGAAATGCAGCCTTACATGCCTCAGGAAACCGTGTGGACTGGGTGTGGTGTTGTAGGTGTGCCCCTGGGTCTCTGGCAGGTATATGTGGCTGGCATACGTTCACCAGTGACAAGCATGGTGACATATGCGACTGACCTGTACAGGTACGCGTTGTACAGCAATGGACCGATCGGTGTGCCCGGCCGGCCCATTGCATCTGTTGTGTGCGGGTACGCGTTGTACCCGGAAAACACGTTGTACAGCAATGGACCGATCGGTGTGCCCGGCCGGCCCATTGCATCTGTTGTGTGCGGGTACGCGTTGTACCCGGAATACGCGTTGTACAGCAATGGACCGATCGGTGTTCCCGGCCGGCCCATTGCATCTGTTGTGAGCGTGTACGCGTTGTACCCGGATTACGCGTTGTACAGCAATGGACCGATTGGTGTGCCCGGCCGGCCCATTGCATCTGTTGTGAGCGGGTACGCGTTGAAGAGCAATGGACCGATCGGTGTTCCCGGCCGGCCCATTGCATATGACGTGTGCGGGTACGCGTTGTATCCCGAAATACGCGTTGTACAGCAATGGACCGAATGGTGCGCACACATTGGCTGGGGCCTGGCATGGCAACGGACGCGTTTTCGAAGCTCCAACGAGTCTGATGCAGTGAATTCAGTTGGCCAGCCACAACAATGTTGCAAAATCATGGGTGTCATGAAGTTGAAGATTTGAAGGATGCTGTGGGCGTGTATTAGTGCTGCTATTCCATGGATTGGTCAGATTCACAAGATGCAAACGACTTGGACCTATCACTTTGGACACATGGGACAGTATCTGCCTCAGCAGCACACATATAATGCTGGCTGTTCCCCTGAGAGCTCACTTGCCTGCACTACATGCTCCAGGACGACATCTGCCACCAACACTGCTGCTGTTTATGCATCCTCTGGCTCCTGCAATGGCACATACTGTGGAGAGAGCCCCAGCCTTCAGCCTTGAGGAGAACCAGGCCCTGCTGGACAGCCTCCTTCCACAGTACAGCAAGCTGTATGGGAAACCAGGGGAGCAGGTGAGTGTGCTGTCCACTGCCTCACTAATTGTGCATGTTGTCTGACTAGCAGGACTTTCAGTGTGCACACCACTGGCTAGCATGCCCACTGAGTAGTTGTCACACCCCAAAGTGTGTAGTTACATGCACTGAACTGGTACAGTGCAGTAACAGTGCATTCCAACTAGGTTTACTTCCCATGCAATGATACCATGTAGTGACTGCTGGCAAACTGTTCATAGCCATTGTTGCACTGCCTGTGTACATCATATGCCCCTGTGATTGAGACATGTATATCCAACTGTGTGATGCACGTATATGTTGCATGTGTAGTAATGGCCTTTTTACTTTGTCATCCTCACAGGTTGATGCCCACCAGAAGAAGGATATCTGGCTGACCATCGCCTGGAAAGTAAGATCCGTGGGGGTCTACAGGCGCAGGATCCGCAACTGCCAGAAGAGGTGGCAGGACCTTCGGGGCTGGACCCGGAGGATCGCAAGGGTCCAGCTGAAGCTGTCGCCTCCTCGCAGGAGGGGCGGACACCGGACCCTGACCCCCCACCTGCTCCGGATCCTGGCGGTGGTCTTCCCTGACCTGGATGGGCAGCTGAAGGACAGACAGCAGCAAGGAGGGGGTGAGTCCATGACTGCACTGTGCACTTTGTCTGACATGCTATGTGCCCTCCTCTGGCCTGGTTAAACTTCCACAGTACATCAGTCATGTGGTCCAGGACCCATGTCCCTCATTTGTGACATGCCCACTTCTCCTCTGATACGCATATGTGTGGCCCTTATAGTCAGGAAATTGTGTCATTTGGGGACTGTGTCATTGCATTTAGCTTTGCTCAAGGTGGGGGACAGCATTTGTTACCGTGACTATGTTGTGCGATTCATGGGTGGGTCAATTGCTTACACAATGCCTAAGTTCTGACATGTAATCTGGTTGTAACTTTGATATGTGGTCCGCTTGCTGCTCTGACTCACCACATGTCCCTGGGGAATTTGGCACACACCCATGCTGCTGGTGGGAACAATGTTTGGGCCTCAGGAGTATGTGTATCCAGTGTGTCACACATGCTTAGCCACCTGCCTACTGTCCAGGACTCATCCCTCTTACAGGTGGAGCTGGTCAGTCATGCCTACTCCAGGGCATACAATACACTCTGTACTCCCACTCCCGTGTATCATCTGGCATGTTGTGATCAGTGAAATGTACCCTCAGGTGTCTGCCTCTGTCTCATTGTGCTGTGTCTTCGTTGTCAGGACTACTGGTATGTTTATCGGTTAGGGCTCAGCATGCCATCTGAGATGTGACCATGATAGACGATACTTCTGTGACTTATAGGTGTCTGATCACTTGACTGTGCACACAGGTGTTTGCGACTGTGACTTTCAGGCAGCTGTATTTTCATTCACAGCACACTGTGAGGTGCTCATGTTCAGAGAGTTGTGTTTCATGTCCCCCATATGTCCAGTTGGTATGACGTGGACAAATAGTAGTACAGATGATGTGGTATTTGGGGGATGGACATGTGCACTTGTCAGTCACATAACTTGCATTCCCCATGCCCTCGGATTGTGACACAGTGCAGACTGTTGTTGGCTGGCTGCCATGGCCATGTGACTTGAGACAGTAATGTATGACTTTGCACGCATTCCTGTGTCATGGCATTAAACTTCCTGAGACTGATCCTGCAGGGGAGTGACATGTGCAACATGCACCCCATTGTGGCATTGACTATCCGGACATGGGTGCATCATGGTGTCTGGTGCTGGTATGCATCACATGCATTTCTATTGAGACTCTGGCCATCCCTTTATCCAGACACCTGCACTGACTCAGTGGCAAGAGATGTGATGTGTGCATGTTCACATACTTCACCGTGTTCCCTGCAATGTCCAACAACTGTGTAGGTGGTGCATGTGTCCACACTGGGGTCTTACCATCAGACAGGCACCAGACAGATGGGTGCAAGGGCAGGAGGGGTGTGAGTCCCATGGTTGACCATCAGACTGACAATTGGCTTCCCCGAATCTGTGTGAGGACTTTAGGCAATGTTCAACTAAGGTGCCAGGGCTTGCTCTGTAATGTGCTGTACTTACTCTGGTGTGTGCGGTCAGTGCAGGTGACTGATGTTTGTCTGTTTCCCTAATTGTTTGCAGATACATCCACGGCCACAGGAGGGGACAGCTCCATGGACCAGGAGGAGCAGCGGAGCCAGACTGGGTCAGCATCGGACGAGTGGTCAGAGGGACCCAGTGGCATGGAGGGCGAGGGGAGCCACACCGAGGAGTCCTCAGCACCATCCACCTCAGCTGAGGACCACAGCAGCTCGGAGGATGACTCCCTTGTGGAGGCGGGTCTCAGCAGCCACCAAAGGCCAGCTAGTCTGTCTGGCCCCGCCACCACCACCACCGCCCTCCCATTGGCTCCCATTCCTGAGGTCCGTGGAGGCTCCCGTACTCAGGAGCGTGTCTCCTTCGTGCCAGGCACCGCACCCCATGCCCCTGTGTCCCCTGCTGCCCTGAGTGAGGAGTCTGTGTACCTCCTTCGGCAGCTCCATGTAGGGCAAACAGCAATGCTGAGTGTCCTCCATGCACACACCACTCTATTGACACAGCTGGTGTCGTTCATGGAGGGCATCTTGACGGGTATGTCTGCCCTACAGAGGAGCAATAAGTCCATGGACTCCTCCCTGACGGCAGCAGTGTCCCTCCTCCAACAGTCCCTCACCCCTCCCACCTCTGCCCCATCCACACTTCCTGCCCCCCTACCTGTCCAAAGCACATGCACACCTGCACAGTCACCCAAACACACAGACACGAGCAGCACAGACACACCCAAGAGAAAGGCAAGACGTGCACACAAGCATCCTCAGGGAACTGATACCACAGACACAGCGGATGGGGAACACACACACACACACAGGCATCCACATTCACTCCGCAGTCCTCCAAATCCTCTCCTTCCAAGACCCCTTCCCTTGCCTCGCCTGCTACCCCACCTACACAGCAGATCTTCCTGTGTGACCTCGGCCTCTTCCCCTCCAATCCTGCTGATCCAGCATACCGGGGGAAGAGGAAGTCCACCCACACAGAGGGGAGTGCCCCTCGCCCCCGGACACCCTCCCCCAGGCGCAGGCAGACACAGGACCCCATTAGGAAGTCCCCTCGGACCAGGAAGAGCAAGACCCCACCACCACCACCACACATCTCCACCGCCCAGTCTCTCTCCTCCATCCCCCAGTCCACCACTGCACAGGTTCCCCCGCCACACCGTGCCCCAGGTTCCCCCACACACCGATACCGCATCCCCAGACTGCTTAGGCCCTCCCCCCCTGCCACTTGCTCTTCCACCCCCAACCCAGACGCTCTGCCTGTTAGTGGCACTGTTGTGGAGACCGGGTCCCCCCCCTCTGTCCTGCCCACCTCATCTGCCCACCCTTCCACTACCTTGGAGTCATGCACTGCAGTGGAGTCCACAACCACCACGTCTGACTCGGGCACTGCAGTGGGTACCCAGTCCACTACATCAGTCCAGCCCACTGCAGTGGTTGCAGCACCCACACCAACTGACTTGTGTACCACAGTGGTGCTGGCCCCCCCTGAGTCAGACACCTCCACTGCAGTTGCCGGTGACACTCCTGCACCCACCACCCCTTCACTGCCTCACTCTGCCATCCCCTGATCCTGTCCCTGCGGTGCCTGGCCTGCCCCTTGTATGCCCCTCCAAGGGGATGTCCCCTAACCGTACCAGTGCAGGCAAGCAATGTGTGACCAGTTGTCACTTCTCACCCCGTTGGGACTGTGATTTTGGACTGGCCATTGACCTTAGTTTCTTTTGGACTTCCGTGTTTACCCTGACATTTGCTGAATAAAGCCTCTTTTTGTTTACTTGTGGGTTTTCTTTTGATGTACATGATGTGGATGAGTAGCATCCTGCATTTGCAGTTGTAATAGTGTTCACATCAGGAAAATGAAGTGTTGCAGTGATGGACTCCATGTGGTCCATGGGATATGTGTCCTGTTGTAGTCTGGATCTATGGCATCCTTTGCTACAGTCTGAGGGTGTAATGTTCTGCATTTGACACAGGGATGTCCATTTTGCATTTGTAAATGAACATCTTTGTCTTACACTGATGCACATCTGGTGGGCTTACCACTGTTCAATGTTCCGATTTCCCTGACTGTGTGCCCAGCTCCACTGGACATGCAGTTTTGCACATCAATGTCGAAGGACTCATCTGTGTATACAGTGCAACTTGCTTGACACATGTTTTTTGTGTGTGCAGATGACTGACGTGACACTCCCGTACCCAGGCTGATGTGAGCAGAGCCTTTTTGTGTGTTGTGGTTGTTGACTCACTGACGGAGTGTTCTGCTGACATGTTTGGGTCGTGCACAGACAAGGTTTGGCACAGCGGACCTTCCACAGGAGTGGAGTGCCCTCATGGCAGTGTGTAATCCCGTGACATTGCGTGGGCCTGTGTTGTGTGTTGTGTAAGCATGTCTGTGCGTGTTCCCTTCCCTTTTCCTACACAGGCTGTGTCCCTAGGGATGTTCCTGTTTGTGATGCTTGCTGAGTTGCTCTGTGTTCATCCAGCATCTTGGACCTGGTTTCTCCGTGATGTGGGTGCATGGCAAACTAATGTTCATGAGGTTGTCATACCAGGTTGTCTTTGTTGTCAGGGCTGGGGATGTGGGCAAACGCAGATGGGACACATTCAGGATTCCCCTTGGCACTTGTTGTTTACACGAGTCATGTGATTTACAGTTTGTGTTAGCTTTCAGTGATTGTGACACGTTGTGTGTGTGACTGCTGCCACTCCTCAGGGTCAGAGCTGCAATGTTGGAAGTTGTGTACGTGTGTTCTTCGTGTTTCACCTTGGCTTCTTCGTTGGTGTGTGACTATGGCCAGGATCCCATTGATTGTGGTGGATTTAACATCATGCCCATGTACGGCATACTGTGCTGTGTGTCAGACATTGACGAGTCTTGTTGACTGGCCATGTGTGATGGCTTTCTGCCCCTTAGTTCCCACCACCACCCCTGGTATTGTCATGGGTGCATGTCCAATGTCACCAGTCCATGTGAGCTTCACTGCTGCACATTGGTGGAGATCAGGGTGTGTGGTGTTGAGTGTGTGCAAAAGTGAGTTGTTGCACGGCTAGACCCCTACCTCCATATTGGCCTTGGCTGGCAGGCCGTGCTGATTGATTGGAGCTTGTGTAGGTGTGATGGTAGTTAGTTGCTCAGGATACATGGCTGTGGTTCACAGTGTGAACGACATCTACCTTTGTCATCACAGTGGGATTATCATGCAGGCTAGTGTCAGCACAATGTGGGGTCCCTGGGGGTAGTGCTGTGGTGGGTCTGTCTCTTGCTATGTTAGTTGCTGTTCCTACAAGCTTGTGTGACATGTGTAATTTGGGCTCCCTCTCATCTTACAATGCCTGATTGCCCACATAGGGGTATCCGATCCATGAGTAACTTTTGTATGGCACTGTATGCACAACTGTGTGGTTGGAATTCAGGCCTCCTCATGTGTTGTGTGGTTGCCTGGGGACACTGGCACACCCCCCCATCACCTGTTGTGTTTGATATGCAGTGTGAGTCTGCCTGTTTGTGTTTGTGCCTTTGCACCACTGCATTGGCATATCTTGAGTGTGCCATTGGCTGTATGTTGTTTGGTGGCTTTCCCCTGCCGTCCCTGGGACTCCTAGGTCATCAGTCAGCACAATAATCATGGTTTGTATGTCCCATTGCTGCCATGGTATGGTATTTGTTCACCTGACATCTACAGTCTCCACAGGATATCTACATTTGTGTGTCCATTGGTGCAGATATGTGGGTCAGCATTATGATGGTCACTTCTGTCATTGTGTTATTTGTGAATGTTGACAATGTGGGCCCCCATGGGTGATGTTTGTATGCACATGGCCAAAACGATGTTTCAGTGACACTGCACTGTTTCCCTCGACCAATCTATGTTGCTATGGGACACAAGAACTACTATGCCACTGATGTGTTTGTTGTTGTGTGACCAGGATTCATCCATGCAGTTTGGCTTTGGCAGCTTTTACCATGACTACACTTCCCTTTTGGTCACTGTGGTGATGGGGCTTTAGGCCCCATTGCCACACTGTTCAAAATGTGCATCAGCTATGGACACCACACTTCCCTTTTGGTCACTGTGGTGATTGGGCTTTAGGCCCCATTGCCACACTGTTCAAAATGTGCATCAGCTATGGACACCACACTTCCCTTTTGGTCACTGTGGTGATGGGGCTTTAGGCCCCATTGCCACACTGTTCAAAATGTGCATCAGCTATGGACACCACACTTCCCTTTTGGTCACTGTGGTGATGGGGCTTTAGGCCACATTGCCACACTGTTCAAAATGTGCATCAGCTATGGATAGCAGACTTCCCTTTTGGTCACTGTGGTGATGGGGTGTTCGAGCCCATTGCCACAGTGGCCATGGTCGGCTTGCATTGTGGAGGCCACACACATTTCTGTGTGACACATGTGCTAGGGGGTCACATTGTATGTTCAATGTCATGTTCAGTGTTGTAGGCATTTGACACAGACTACACACACTTGTCATGGTGTTGGGGGGGATGTAATCTTCTGTCATTCCTTATGTGGGAGCATGCTAGTTGTGTCATGCATTACCCGTCCTATGAGTAGGAGTGGTGTTAGTGGTAGGCATCCAGCCCCCCCTGAGTAGTGATGGTGGTAGTGGTAGGCATCCAGCCCCCCATGAGTGGGGATGGTAGTAGTGGTAGGCATCCAGCCCCCTATGAGTGGGGATGGTAGTAGTGACAGGCATCCAGGCCCCCCTGAGTAGGGGTGGTGGTAGTGGTAGGCATCCAGGCCCCCTGAGTAGGGGTGGTGGTAGTTGTAGGCATCCATCCCCCATGAGTGGGGATGGTAGTAGTGGTAGGCATCCATCCCCCTATGAGAGGGGATGGTAGTAGTGACAGGCATCCAGGCCCCCTGAGTAGGGGTGGTGGTAGTGGTAGGCATCCATCCCCCTATGAGTGGGGATGGTAGTAGTGACAAGCATCCAGGCCCCCCTGAGTAGGGGGGGTGGTAGTGGTGGGCATCCATCCCCCCATGAGTGTGGATGGTAGTAGTGGTAGGCATCCAGCCCCCTATGAGTGGGGATGGTAGTAGTGACAGGCATCCAGGCCCCCCTGAGTAGGGGGGGAGGTAGTGGTGGGCATCCATCCCCCCATGAGTGTGGATGGTAGTAGTGGTAGGCATCCAGCCCCCCCTGAGTAGTGATGGTGGTAGTGGTAGGCATCCAAACACCTAAGGGTGGGGATGGTAGTAGTGGCAGGCATCCAGGCCCCCCTGAGTAGGGGTGGTGGTAGTGGTAGGCATCCAGGCCCCCCTGATTAGGGGTGGTGGTAGTGGTAGGCATCCAGCCCCCCATGAGTGGGGATGGTAGTAGTGGTAGGCATCCAGCCCCCTATGAGTGGGGATGGTAGTAGTGACAGGCATCCAGGCCCCCCATGAGTAGGGGTGGTGTTAGTGGTAGGCATCCATCCCCCTATGAGTGGGGATGGTAGTAGTGGCAGGCATCCAGGCCCCCCTGAGTAGGGGTGGTGGTAGTGGTAGGCATCCATCCCCCCATGAGTGGGGATGGTAGTAGTGGTAGGCATCCAGCCCCCTATGAGTGGGGATGGTAGTAGTGACAGGCATCCAGGCCCCCTTGAGTAGGGGGGGTGGTAGTGGTGGGCATCCATCCCCCCATGAGTGTGGATGGTAGTAGTTGTAGGCATCCAGCCCCTCCTGAGTAGTGATGGTGGTAGTGGTAGGCATCCATACCCCTAAGGGTGGGGATGGTAGTAGTGGCAGGCATCCAGGCGCCCCTGAGTAGGGGTGGTGGTAGTGGTAGGCATCCAGGCCCCCCTGAGTAGGGGTAGTGGTAGTGGTAGGCATCCATTCCCCTATGAGTGGGGATGGTAGTAGTGACAGGCATCCAGGCCCCCCTGAGTAGTGATGGTGGTAGTGGTAGACATCCATACCCCTAAGGGTGGGGATGGTAGTAGTGGCAGGCATCCAGTCCCCCCTGAGTAGGGGTGGTGGTAGTGGTAGGCATCCAGCCCCCCTGAGTAGGGGTGGTGGTAGTGGTAGGCATCCAGTCCCCCATGAGTGGGGATGGTAGTAGTGGTAGGCATCCAACCCCCTATGAGTGGGGATGGTAATAGTGACAGGCATCCAGGCCCCCCTGAGTAGGGGTGGTGGTAGGGTGGTGTTGGTGGTAGGCATCCATCCCCCTATGGGTGTGTATGGCATTGGTGTTGGCCATCCCACCCCTATGGTTCTGCTGTTGCTAGTGTACTTTAATTGTGCATCCCTATGTGTGTGTGACATATTTCGGGTACGTGTAGTTTGTTTGTATTGTTGGTGTTTGACTTACCGTCTGCGCCGTACGCGTCCGTGCCGGTCCCGGTAATAGATGTAGAGTATAGGTAGGACCTGCGCAATGGGATTCATGCTTGGATCGTCTCGTTCGGGTTTCTCGTGTCTTCGAGTCGTACTCGTAGCAGGCTTGTTCGTCTTGTAGCCGTGGATCGTCTTGTGGCGCGAAACGGAGTTTATGTACGGCTCGCCCGGATGCTCAAACGTGCCGGACGTAGCGACGGGTTCGGCGCGTACGGATTGCGCGTCGTACTAGTCCGGCCGGAAGGTGCTGTGTATTTGCTTCCGTGCGGCTCGATTCGGCGTTCACGGATCCGGCTCGGGCGGGGAACAGGAGCTGGATTGGGTGAGTACGGCTCGCTCGGAAAATGAGTTGTTATACGCATCGTACTTGTTCGTCCGGACGAGTGTACGAATCGGTCGGGAAACACGCATTCGGCTGGTATTTTTTCCGGACGAATACTGTTAGGTGCCCTACCGGCCGAGATCGGAATCGACCCCATAGTCTGCAGTGAATGTCATGTGATGTCTTAATGAACTGCCTGTATTCTACAGCATGTTAAAAACCTGACATGTTCAAAACAGCATGTATGCAGTATGCAGTATGGTATGCAGTGTCACTGTCCCTGTGACTTTAGTGCTAAAAGAATGAGAATAGCTGTGACCAAGTGTGTGTTTCTGTGCCTAACTTTACGTTTGTGGATTAGTTCTCGAAACTGCCGGGGGTAATTTAAAACAGGTTTCTGACTGCCATAAACTATCATCTATGTTGTAAGGGAGATTACTGCACCGGCCTCAGCCTGTGAAGATAATGCAGAATGGTGCTCGACAGCCTGTCTGTGCGAATGTGTCAGCTGAGACAGTGTGACACTTAGGCAACTGAGATGGCTCCGTGGGTAACTTGTTCATGTTGGTGCCTCACACGTCCTTCCTGTTGGGCCAGGTCCCATGTGGACAGAGACCATTTCTGGTGCTTTGCAGCACTTTTAAGATGTTCTTGGAGTTTCTTGTTGCTCAAATGGGTGTAATTTCTGATATTTATGTTTCCCTCATCTTCATTGCTTGATTTTGCTTGCGAGAAAGTGTCACTCCTAGTCGTTGAAATGTCACTCATAATTACACTGAAATTTGGAAAATGTCACACTTGGCAATCTGAAACCTTGGCAGCTATGGTTAATAAAAGGACACTACATAAGCAAGCTTTAATACATCTACGTTTTAGACTAGATTTTGGATGTTCAGTCACCCTTTCTTCAGCCATTTTGTATTCTACCAAAAATATATAAAAATCTATCTAAATCTATAACACTAAACTTACTAAAAAAAAAAATTAGAATTTCTAAAAAATAGTGTAATCCACTTCAGACTTTCTTCTTTACCCCTTCTTTTTCTTTTTCTTTTCTTTAGGTCTTCAGAATTCTTTACTTCTTCTCCCAACTGACAATGCTGCACCTTAGTTTCTTTTGTCACAGTTCTTTTAAGGTGGTCTCAATTTGCTTTCATCAACATGCTCAGTGTCTGATTTGTCTTTTTCTTCGCTTGGATCTGAGCTTTCAATTTCTTCCAAGATTATGTAGGTCCATTCTGGTGCTGTATATTTTCTACTCGGAATTCTTGCTCTTCTTGTTTTTCGTACTAATTCTTCTCCTGACTCTTCTTGTTCTGTCTGACTTGAGACCTCATTACTTTGCTCTGGTCTTTTCTTTGACTTTCTTCTCACAAGAGTGTATTTCAGTCTTTTCACTCCACTTGGCCAATTATCACCTTTTCTTGGTTTCTTGGTTTGAACTACCCTTTCACCTTCATCTGGTTTACAGATTCTTTTGTTTAGCCTTTCTTTTATCTGCTCTTCTTCTGGATTTTCAGTAACTTCTGTTTCAGCTGTTTCTACAGTAATTTCACTGACTCCTGGCTCATCAGTGAACTCACTTTCTTCTGGCTCAACAGCAGTCTCACCTTCCTCTGGCTCAATAGCAGTCTCACAAGACCCAGTAGCTGGTGCCCACTTTACTTGACTTGTGCTTGGCTGTTCGTCATCAGTTTGTTCTTCAGAATCTGTTACTTTAGATTCTTCAGCTTCACACACTTCAACCTCTGGTCTTTGACTTTGGTTTACCAGTTGCTGCTCTTCTTGTCTTTCAAGTGGACTTGGGACTCGTCTAGTGTGGCTTGCGTGAATCCAGTTTGGCAGACCACCACACTTCACTGCCGTTGTCGTCACCAGAATAACTTGGTAAGGACCACTCCACCTGGGTTCTAAACATGATTTCCTCACGTGTTTCTTGATGAGAACCCACTCACCATGACACAGATCATGAGCTTGATTCGGCTGTGTTGTTGTGGCGTTTTCTCCAACCTGGTGAGACACAGAACGCACCACATCAGCCAATCCTCTGCAATAATTAAGCTCTAGATCATCAGATATATTCATCAGTTTGTTCGCTGGTATGTATGCTTGTCTCATTGCTCTTCCCATTAGGATTTCATGTGGACTCAAACCTGTCTTTTTGTCAGGAAGGCTTCTAAGACTCATTAATACAAGGGGTAAAGCGTCAGGCCATTTCAGTGTTGTGGATGCACACACTTTTCCTAACCTAGATTTTATTGTGCCGTTTAACTGCTCAACCACTCCAGATGCTTCGGGTCGATACGCACAATGCAGCTTCTGTTCAATCTGTAATGCTGCACAAATCATCCGAATTATCTCAATATTAAAATGTGTTCCTCTATCTGTCTCTAAAGTGACTGGAAATCCGTACCTAGGAATCAGTTCTCTTAGAAGTAATTTAGCGACAGTTAAGCTGTCATTCCTTCTTGTCGGACAGGCTTCCACCCAGCGAGAGAACAAACAGACAACAACCAACACATATTTCAGCCCATTACATGGGGGTAGCTCGATAAAGTCCAATTGGAGACGGGTAACTGGTCCTCCTGCTCTTCCAATTCATCCCCAACTAACAACTGTCTTCCTGCCTGGATTTTGCTTCTGACAAATGATGCACCTCTGGCAAAGGCTCTCTGCAATGACCCTGAACTTTGGGTTATACCATGTCTGCTTGAAGAGTCTGATCATTGCATCTCTTCCAACATGTGCAATTCCATGATACACCCTGGCCATATGGGAAAGAAAAGAATCTGGCAAAACTAGTCTTTCGTCAAAATAGACCCACACTTCGTCTTCTGCTCGCTTTCTACAACCTGTATTTCTCCAAATTTCCTTTTCCTCCTCACTTGCCTCTTCTTGCATCTGCCTCACTTCATCCCAAGTTTCAAATGTGGTTGTAAACATAAGATGGCATTCGGTATTTTCTTTTTCAATTGCTCTGTTTAAGGCCATTAAATTTCATGCACAGAAACGCGCTATTTGGTCAGCGTATCTGTTGCCCTTTGTCACATAATCATCTCCTGATTTATGTGCGGCACATTTGACCACTGCAATTCTTTTGGGCAATTGCAAAGCATCCAACAATTCTTTTACAGTTTTGCTGTTACGGATAGGGGAACCTGAAGAACTCAGAAATCCCCTTTGCATCCATAGCTGTCCAAAATCATGGACAACCCCAAACCCATATTGGCTATCTGTGAATATGGTCACCCTCAGACTTTTGGCAATTTTGCACGCTCTAATCAGAGCTATCAATTCAGCAATTTGTGCATAGTTTACCCCTTTTAGAAAGGATGCTTCTAAATCTTCCGCTATGGTGCAAACAGCATAGGCAGTACATAATTCACCTTTTTCATTTCTTAGGCATGACCCATCCACAAATATCTCACAATCTGGTTCTTCCAAAGGAACATCCTCTATATCAGGTCTGGGCTTGGTACACAGTTCTGTCACATCCAAACAATCATGATCCACTTCCTCTCTCACTTCCTCACAACGTGAATTCGGCAATAGAGTTGCCTGGTTTACTGTTGTGCACCTCACCACAGTCACATTTTCAGCACCCAGAATCACTCTTTCGTACTTGGTCAGCCGACTAGAGGTCAGGTATTGAGTCCGGGTTCGAGTTAAAAGGATCTCAACAGAATGTGGCACATATACCTTGACTGGATATCCCATCACAATCGCTTCACTTTGTTCCAGACTCACACAAGTGGCGGCTACTGCTTTTAAACAGCCTGGTAACGCTACAGCCACTGAATCAAAGGTAGCAGAAAAATATGCTACTGGTCGTCGTGCCATTCCATGTTTCTGAGTTAGGACTGAAAGTGCACACCCATCTCTCTCACAACAGTACAATGCAAAATCCTTTGCATAATCTGGCATTCCCAATGCAGGTGCTCGACAAAGGCTGTTTCTCATTTTCATAAAGGCTTCCATACTTTCATCATCCAGCACAATCGTAACTTTCACATCTTTTCGTGTCAACCTCTGTAGAGGTTTTGCAATCAGTGAGAAACCACAGATCCATTGCCTACAGTATCCAACCAGTCCCAAAAACATTTGCACTTCTTTCTGAGTTTTAGGTGGGCTCATTTGTTTGATCACACTAATTCTTTCTGGTGTCACCTTTCTGACTCCCTTTTCTATTTTGTGTCCTAGGTACTGGACCTCTTGTTTACAGAATTGCAATTTTGCTGGTGACACTTTGTGTCCTCCTTCTGCCAAATGGTTCAGTAAGGCAACGGTATCTGTCACACATGTCTCTCGGGTCTTTGATGCCACAAGTAGGTCATCAATGTACTGAACCAAAACCGAATTTCCTGGCATGATCAAAGTCTCCAGACATCTTTTCAGAATCTGGTTAAAGATTGAAGAACTCCCGGTATACCCTTGAGGAACTCGGCACCATGCCAAAGCACGGTCTCCGAACCGGAACGCAGAAAGATATTGGCTCTCCGGATGCAAGGGAATCGAGAAAAATGCTTGCCACAGATCAATCACTGTGTACCATTCCGAATCGCATGGAATTTGGTAAAGGGTTACTGCTGGATTTGGTACTACGGGACAGCAAGGTACCACAATCTTATTAATCTTTCTTAAATCCTGTACTACTCTATATTTTCCGCTTGGCTTTATAATTCCTATAATGGGCGAATTACAAGGACTACTCATTATTTCTTTCAAAATTCCCTGTTCAATCATTTGATCAATCACAGGAGTGACTCCTGCAATTACTTCTGGACTCATTTTGTACTGAGGAGTGTTTGAATACACAGCTCCCTCTTTCACTGTGACCTGAATCGGGTCTACATTTGTCATTAGGCTGATTTCTTTTCCTGTAAAATCCCATACATCTGACCTCACTGTACTTCTTAATTCTTCAGGCAAACTCTCTTCTGTGAGAAGTGAAAACAACTCATCCACTTCTGTCCCTTGTTTCGCTAACATCATTTTGAATTCAACGTCCTCATCAGGTGTCTGAAACGCAATACCATCTGGTGTACAGTAGATGGTACAATTCATCTTGCATAACAAATCTTTACCTAAGAGATTTACTGGACTCGAGTCACATAACCGATGCATGTCTCTGAAGTTTCCAATATGAACTTCTATTGGATTTGTGACTGGGGTTCTAATATGCTTATTTGATACTCCTACAACTTGGATAGTTTCTCCTGAGAGGGGTAGGTTTGGAATTTCTGCTGCTCCCACAGTAGAATGGGTAGCACCAGTGTCCACCAGGAATGTAATATCATTACCTTCCACCTTTCCTTCGACAAATGGACCTGACTGATCTACCGCCAAAGATGCGCCAAGTACGCACTCTTCCTCCCCCCTCAGGCACCGTCATTGAGATGAGTCTGAATCATTCTCATTGCACTGCAACCAATATTGCGGAACCATTTGCACATTATGATTCTTACCAATCTGGTCACCTCTGTGAAATCCAGTGTTCACACCGTACCTCTGCACCTGAGCATTCACATTATTTGGCATTGGAGCTTGTGGCACCTGTAACTGTGGAGTAACTACCTGCTGCTGCTGGTTCACAACCACCTCATTCTGCATCAGTGGATTTAAATTTTGATTTACCCCATTATTCTTTTGAGCAGATCTACACTCATTCTTCCAATGTCCAATATTTCCGCACGCATGACAAGGAAATTTCTTTCTAGCCTCTTCTTTACTCATTTTACCTCTACCTTTACCTCCATTGGGTACCTGACCAATTTGATTCTGACCATTCATCTGATAACCTGTCTGGGAATTATTATTTACTTCTTGTTGCTCTGCTACCTTCACTTGTGCCCACACCATTTTCTCCTTTAGTTTCTTGTGTCTTGATTCAATGTCATCACTACAATACTTCGCATACCTCAAAATTTCATCAATTGTTTTACTCTGCCAACAAATCAAATGTTGCTGAATCATATTACTAATCTCCGGTTTCAACCCAAACACAAAACGATACACAAAATGTCCCATATCTTTGTCTCCAATATTCTCAAATCCGCTGTACTGTTTAAATACTTGTAATAACCTTTCATAATAGGCATGCACTGACTCCTTCGGTTCTTGGGTCGTTCTGTCTATCTTAACCCAATCTGTTTCCTTAGGGGAAATTTTTCCTTTTAAGAAAGTGATTACTTGATTATATTTTTTCATCACCTCTTCGGATAGTGCACCTGTTTTAGGATCTCTAGGATATTCTTCTTTTGGCCAATCGACAGTGATCTCACATTCTGTCCACAAGTCTGCTGGAACAACAATCTCAAACAACCCATCCAAATCCTTTAACAGAACCTTCGAGACCTTCACAAACCTTTCTACCTGTTTGTACCATTCAATGGGTTTCTCTCTTAATCTGGGGAAATCATTCGTAAAAGATAATATATCCTGCCTTGACCAAGGAACATGAACATATCCACCACCTGGTACTTCTCTCATCGGACACGCCCTTTCAACCTGTTCTGTTTCCTTTAATGGGAACATAGACACTCCTTTACTAGCTGCTTCTTCCTTCTTTTTCACCCATCTATTTTTCCACCAATCTAAATCTCCCCATTTCTTCAAAATATTCATCAATTCTTTTATCTGTAACCTTTTTCCAGACGCATTCAAACTCTCCGGATCCTTTTCAGTAAATGCCAATCTGTACAATTTCTGCAACACCTTTGACTTCTCTATGTCTACTCCATACTCACTAGCAGCTTCGGATATTTTTTCATGAAGATTCCTTGCTCTCCAAGTAATGCTTTTACACAAAAACAATAATTCATCATCTCGGTAAATCCCTAATCTGTCTGGATTTATTGTACCAATAATCATCTCTTCCAAATCTACTTTTAATTGACTCACATTTATACCCTGCGGTTGAGGTTCTTTCTTTTCCATTCCCTTTATCCAATCATTCAATTCTTTTGATGAAGGACCTGCTGAACTCCCTGTCATTGGAGTGACATTTGTCCCTATTCTCCTTGGATTTATTTGTATACCTCTTCTAGGGGTTTCCGTTATCATTTCACAAACCGGAAGATCTAACAATGTAATATTTGTGTCAGCCTGTCTATTCTCATTGACTACCGTCACAATTCCACTGCTGACATTGCTCCTTGGAACTGTTAATGTATGTACTTTAGGTATATTCTGGTTTTCTCCAAACAAAGGAACTACAGGACCTATTGTAACCGGTACCGTCAATGCTTCTGCATTTAGACTCAACTGATTTATTTTCTGTATCTGCTCTACATTTGCCTTATTTAGCATATCAAATTCTTTTTCTCGCATTATCCTAGCCATGTCCGCAATCTGTGCGATTAATGGATTTCCCATAAAGGGTGCATTCGGAGTCACCTCAACTGAATTTTCTTGATATGGCGGGGGTCTTTTGGTCATAATATCCTCTAATAATTCATCATCTAAATCGTTTACACCATCTCTTACACTTGAGGTCTCTATGTTTTTATTTTTCTCTTTACATTTACCTCCTGTCTGTTTGTCAGCAACTAAAACTGGGTACAACCCCTCGGTTACCACAGCTCTCCTCCATCGTTTCATTGTATCCTCTCTTCTCTCAAAAGGGTACCTAGTCATTACATTTCTGTATCTCCTATCCCCTCGATATTTCTCTCTTTCCATTGCTTCTACTTCCCATTCCTCTATCGCTTCATACTGTGTAGGTCTGGGATTTGGCTCTAATAAATTCATACGATTTCTCAAATTCTGTAAAATCCTCATGTTAAACGAACCATGCTGCGGAAAGGCTATAACGCCATCATCCTTTGTATACTCCACCCAATTCTCTAACCATGTACACGTATGATATCCTCGCTCTAACATCATATGAGAAGCAGGCGTTCCTGGAGGGGGAATAAGAATTCCCTCTCTAGTCACAATTGGTTTATCCCTTTTGAAGAAATTCTTTATTTTCTCAAGCAACTTCATTTTCCTGACTCTTTACACTAGCGTATTTCAACAAAGCAAACAAGGAAACCTTTCTGTAATTCTACTTATTCTATTTGTCAGTTCTTGTCCTATACCAGCGCGACACACACCAACCATCCAATCAGAACACCACTACGTAAGCAAAATCTCAACCAATACTAGCGCGGCTCACACCAACCAACCAATCACAGTTCAGTACACGTCCGCTGCCTGACCAATGCCAGCGTGGCTTTTTCTGACGTCAGTATTACTCCTTCAACTGACCCTCCCTTTACAAAATAATACGGCAATATTTTTCTAAGCACTCTTAATCAAAAATTCGATTAGTAACAACACAAAACAATGCTACCTTGTCTGTTCCACTAATAAAGAGATCGTTTTCACCTTTCCGAGAGGTTTTTCTTCACTACGAGTCCTAATAACGTCCAGCGCTATTTTACTCTTCAAACAAGCTCCGGGTGGACCTATTACTCCTCTAGGGATAAGGCCAAAGTTTCGCAAGAGGAATTTTTGGTGTGAAAAGAGGTCTTGGTACTCCCCTGGGGATAAGGCTAGAGTTTCGGAAGTGGACCCTTCGCTATTTCAGACACGCTACTCTCATACGAAATTTCCCTAAATATAACACCTTCACCCCTCCGTAGCTTAGGTATTACTACAACAGACAAAGTACTTCTGCAGTGTGATTTCTTTACCACACTCTTCTTCTGCCTATTTCAGGCTAAATTCCATTCCAGGGATTCCTCAGGTATCTCCGTACCTGCACTTCTAGACAACATAGAACAGGACACAACCTTTTTCGAGTTAAAACATATAATCAATAATCATTACCAAACTAATCAATAATTCAACCTTCCTCTGCTACCAGGAAACTGATCCAGCGTGAAGCCAATGCCTAATCAAGGATCAATACACAATAATATCACAGAACAATGGCCCATACACATTCACCCAAATCCCTGATACGCTGGGGTCAATTTGTATAATGTTCAATTCTCTTCCTCCTAAAATTCATATATGGCATTTCCAAAATACTTATCTAATTTATACATCAGCTTTCCCTCTACTTGGTCGATGAACCAATTAGTTGAATAGTTGATGGTAATGATACTCCTTATCTGACTAATCATTCGATCTACTAAATAAACACAGACTCTCATTGAAGTTAACAAAGTTTATCTCAAATTAAACGATAAAATGCTCAATGCATAAGGTTACAAGTGCAAACAATGAACTCACAAAGAGAGAGAAAATATCAGCAATTCAGATAGAGACAAACTCATCAATCAAATAATGACATTGTGCATGAAGGAGTGGATAGATGAAGAGACAAAGGTTTCTAAGACAAAATACATTTGCAGGTAAATTTGTGCAAGAACTAGTCAGAATAATACAAACCAACGGGTCTGTAGAAAACCACCCCTCTGGCTAAAGTGATGGTGGAGGTCCCCTGAAATAGAGTCAGGGGACAAAGATTACAGGGACAGGAAAGGGATAGGACAGGAACAGCTAGGCCTCTCTGCAAACCAACGGACAGCGACGCATCTTCCCTCTCTCTCCGCCTAACCTTCTAAAAACCACACCCCTAAAGGCATCCCAGTTATACCCGAAAACCTACATGTTCGTCCCACATCAGTTGAAACAATTTACGAAACGAGACAGTTGATTGGTGGACTTTGGGGGTGGTATGTCACACCATGGTGACTTCATTCGGACTTTGAACATATTCATTGTTTTATGCCCATTCCCATGAACTCATAATTATTCTGTTCACACGATTTAATCCATGTTACAATTGTATATAATTTTAAGCAATGTCCACGGAAGAAGTCTTTCTGTCTCACGGTCTGTCACATTCCTTGGCAGACGATCATCACATTGGCCTACAACCCTTTCGCTTCTTCTGCTGTGCTCTGCGCTCCAGCGTGCCTTTGTCAGTTCATTTTCACTTATTTATCCAGCCCCTCCTCTATCCGGTCAAGTTAAGAAAAATGGCGTCTCATCCAGCTCACTATAGCAAATGGAAAATGAACATTCATTAACTATATGTTAATGTAGTTTTCACTGTTTACCACCCGCCTTTGCACTATTCCCTGTTAGCTTTTTTCCTAGCATAGCTTTATGCAAAAACAGCATTATTTAAGATTTCAAAGCAAGCTGCAACATGCAAACTACGAAATGCTCTTGTGGCCTAGTCATGCATTGTCTCTCGTTTCTTTCAAAGAATAATGTAAATACGGTTTTAGTTCTTTCATGCGTTATTCTCACGTTAGTGCATGCATGTGCAAAGCAGTTTTCCCTTGTGTTTATGTAAGGTGCACGTTAATTTTCTATTACTACTTACTGTTAGTACGTATGATGGGGGTATTCATTCGAGCAGGTTTCTTTTTGCAAAATCCTGCTCCATCAATCACCGCCAATCGTCTTGCTCCCAAGATTGAAAACGTGGTGGGGCAGGGGTCCATGGGTTCTCCCAGTCCATAGAGTGCATGATGGATATTGTGGCTTGAGTCGTGAGACAGTCCCAATGGGTGAACAGGTGTTTGTGTTCGTGGGTGTGAGTGGCCCGATGCCGTCGGTGGTGAAGGGTTGGGGATCGAAGTTTTTGTAGATGGCTGAGATCTTGTTGTGGAAAAAGTCCACTAAGGTGTCACACAGTTCTTGGGAGGGGGTAATTTGGTTTCCGGTGACTTGAGGGTTGAAGAACTCCTTCACAATGGGGAAGAGCTCCTTGCTGCAGTTTATGCTGGCTTCTATGTGGTCTGTTAGGGCATTCTTCTTTGTTTCTTTCAGGAGGATGTGGTACTGGTTGAGTGCAGTCTTGAAGGTGGTATAGTCTCCTGTCTCTTTGCTGGTGCTCCACTTCTTTTCTAGTTGCCAGCAGATGCATTTGGTGGATTTCAGCTCCACGGTGAACCAGCTGGCTCTTCTGGCAGATCCTCTAGATTTGGCTGCTTGGCGGCGGCGATTGTGTCAGTGCATTCTGTGATCCACTGGCAGTTCTTCGCAGCCTGTTCTGGGTTGGATTTTGTGCCTGGGAGGTGGGAGTTGAGAGTGTTGTTCCACTGGTCTTCTGATACCTTTTTCCAGTTTCTGCGCGTGGAGCGGGAGGGCATGGTGCTAGTGTTAGTATGTCCTGAGATGGCGAAGTGGACGCTGTAGTGGTTGGTCCAGGTGAGCTGTGAGATTTGGTGTACATTTTGCTTGAGGTGAACATGCGGCCGAGCATGTGTTCTGCTTTGTGGGTATGGTCGGTAACAAGTTGCTTGAGGCTGATATTGCTTTCCAGGATGTGAGTGTGTTGGTGTCGCTGCGGTCATCGGTGTGGAAGTTAAGATCCCCTAGGAGAATGTGGTTCTCAGAGTTGATGGCGATTGCGTCAATGAGGTCAGGGATGGCGTTGCAGAATCTCGGGCATGGTCCTGGTGGTCTGTAATTGGGGGTGCCTCAGATGGTGCTTTTTCCGTCTGTGTGGAGTTGGAAGTTGAGATGCTCCATTATCGAGATTGAGTCTTCTGAGGAGGTTGTGCAGTGGTAGACAATTCCACTTCCGTTTTTGTTGGTTCAGTCACAGCGTGTTATCATGTAGCCTTCAGGGGTGGTGATTGCGATGTGCAGCACGGAGGCGGTATTCAGCCAGGTCTTTGTGAGGAAGATGACATCCAGGGTGAGGGATGGGATTGAGTCCCAGGTCTCCGTCGCGTGTTTGCCGAATGATCATGCGCTGAGTAGGATGCACTGGAGTTGTGCTGTGGCGGTCACAGTCAGCGTGGTGGATGCAGTTGTTTTGAGGTGTCTCCGGCATTGTTTGTTGCTTCGGTGTTGCAGGTGAAGCTGCAGTGCTGGCAGAAGAACGACCTTCTGGTGGTACATGGAGATGTGCAGCAGCAGTTGTTGTCCATGCGTCTGGGGTCCAGGGCTCAGAGGTCTGCAGCGGTATAGCTGTGGGTAACAGGAGATCCAGGGTTCCTGACGCTGGGCGCGGTCCAGGCATGGACAGGACCAGATGGGCTTGCTTTTGATGCACCCTGGCATGCACGCTTCGCCACCTGGGAGGTGAGAAGTGGGAGGGAGGGATCGGGCGGAAAATGGTGGGTAAAACGGGTGGCAGCAGGGAAGGCGGCACCCGACAGCAGAATATAGAGGAACGAACAGCAGTAATACAAAATGAACAGCAACCAGGTGAATGGCTGAGGGGGCAGAGTTAATCAAATTTAAACACAATTAACAGGGATTAACAGGAGGCTATGAAATACACAGATTAAGTTATGCGGAGGCACATACAATAATACGGCTAGAACAAGTGAAAGGCTAAATGATACAATGTTGCAAGAAAACAGATACCAATTGTAGTATCACAGTGAGGCAGTAAGAAGAAACAGACAGCAGGAGGCAAGCTAATGAGACACAGCAGAGGGGCAGCTGGCACTAGGACCAAAAGCATATTATGAACTAAATATTAACCTACCAAAGTCCTCACAAACTATGACACTCTAAACCAACTCCAACATTTTTTTAATAATAAATATATTTTATGAGCTCAGTCAAACAATTACTTAAAATCTCAATGTTAATAAAGACTGATATAATAAATTATATGTAAATTAGATTTAAATATAAAAAATTTCACCGTCACCAACTAAGATTGTTAAAACATACATTTGACATAAACAATATATTATCACATTTCCCACCCAAAATACATAAAAGAAATAAAACATACTGTTCTGTATCCACAGATCTTTCTCTGTCTCCTCATAATAAAAAATAGTAGTCCACCAAAAATGAGGTAAATAATATCCAGAAATCGCCCCCCCCCCAAATGAAAAAAAATATAAAGAATCCAAAAGAAATCCCTCAAAGCAAACCAAAGTATCTTGGTTCCATAAAAAACCCCAAAAAGTGTTTTACAAAAAGAAATGCTCCAGGAAACCCAAAAAAGAAATCAAAGTAAAAACCAATGGTTTATTATAAACCAAAACTGATTATTAAAAAAAAAAAATGTAAACTCCAAATGCCCATAAAACACGTTCATAGACAAAAATCTGTAAAGTAAATTTTAAAAACCCACCTGGAAAACACATTACGTTTCCAAAAATACATATACATAACATTTATTCATCAAAATATAACTAACATCATACAATTTAACATAGCATAGTGATACATTACTAAAACAATGTACAAAAGCACAAAACTACTAACTAGTGAAAAACACTAATAGTAATATATCTAAATATACAAAAAATTCACAAACAACACTATGGGCCTTATTTAGATCTTGGCAGATGTGTTACTCCATCACAACGGTGATGGATATTTCGTCTGCTGAAATATAAATCCCATAGGATATAATGGGATTTATATTTTGGCGGACGGGATATCCGTCATCATTATGACAGAGTAACCCATCCACCAAGATTGTAATAACGCCCTATAACTAAATTTTACACCTCCCACCAAAATCCCCTGATATTCTGACAACCAGCAGCACCTTACCCCGACCTGATATAGGGAAAATAAACAAAAAATAACATAAATAGATTACAAAATAGAAGGTAGCGGTAAACAAAAAAGGCTGCTAAAGGAAACTAACAAAAAGATTATCTCCTCATAGAGTAGAATGGAAAATATTGTAAAAATGTTGAATAAATGTTTAACAAAAAGTAAAAAGCTATCAAAAGTGTAAAACATATCAAACAATGTTATCAATATTGTAAGGTATAAATTCAAAGAAATAGTATAGAATATATACAATTATTTATTATATACTAATGAAACATATTCAAATAAGTGTGAAAATATGCATATAAAAAGTTTTAAAATGTTAAACAATTGTTAAACAATGAAATATAGGTGTTCAAAATGTACAACACACAAATGTATATAAATATGATTTACTTGTTTTTTATTATTAAAATACTTTATACACTTTTTTCTTTTTACTTGAAGTATGATTAAAAATGTAAAACTATATAATAAATAAAAAATGTGTGACATGTCTTTATTATACAAAAATATGCAATTAATAATATTATTGATTACTAACATACAACTAACTATTTTTTTTTATATTTCTTATCGCCAACAATAATAATAAAATAAAACTAAGCATTTATACTGCAGACAAATATAAGTAAAATAAATGTTTTTGGAATAAAATTATGAAAATAAAATTATCACACTGCAATATAAATCATTTAAAAAAAATGTTAGACACTAAAGGGGTGATATTTACTATTCCCACTCCAACCTAACCATATTGTGGGTAGGCGTTGGACACTAAAGGGGTGACATTTCCCATTCCCACTCCAATCTCAACCAATTTAGGGAAGGTGTTGGACACTAAAGGGGTGACATTCACTATTCCCACTCCAATCTAACCATATTGGGGTGTCGTGTAGTTCCTAGGAATCCCCAGGACCTGCACGTTTTGGATGACCTAAACTGAGGGATTGGTGTCCAAACCGCTTCCGGACACCCCCACAGGATATGTCAGCCATTAGACCAGCTAGCTCTACAGTGCCACTACCACCCCCTGTATTCTACAGTGGTGTAGGTAGTTTCTGGCAACCACTGAACATGACAACCTTGATTCCACAGGGATCGTGGAAAACAGTACAGTACTTTTCGCTCAGTCACTTGTGCTCACTTATTCTCAGAGAATACACAGGATGGCGATTAGGACATTTCAATAAGTATTTATTGGACCAGCGTCAGTCTTGTGTAAAACATATTTGCTGCGACGGTCAGGAGACAGAAGCATACGGAAGAGATTGCTAGTACCAATATAGTAAATAGTAGATACATTTCTACAATAGTGCTAATAAGATGAACATAAGCAGTTCAGATAAAAACAGTAGCACTTGCATATTCCTAAAATGCGCGCCCTAAGTAATTTGCCTAAATGTACCTAGCCTAGATCTGTATGTGTAGCATGTATATGCGTATATGTCTGTATGTAGCCAAGAAACCCCTAGGGAAGCTCCAACCCCCTCACCTGATGGTAGAGAACGAAGGACCCTGTCTCTGCTGCGAGGATGACACCCCGCAAGGGATGTCAGACCGCTGCGTGTCAAAGAATCATAAATGTTTTTCCAAACAAATGCGATCATGCACAGTTGGATGTTGGCCAATAATGGAAAAAGTGGTGACCCTTATACAGAATAATTATACCATGTCTGAGTACATGTTTATGTACGTCAGGTACAAGGACTATGATAGAGTACTGAGAGCCTGGTGTCGAAGAGACAGGAGCAAGCTACTAGGTAAAAGGTCACCTGTTTAGAATCGTTATTGTTGTGTGGATTGGACAATGTATGTAAAAAGGTGTATACATGACAGGACTAGCCTAAAGGACATGACACCCACTCCTCATCAAAAGGTCAACAGGGTCAGCTAGATATTGATAAAGCTAAGGCCATAAAAAGCATTAAAATCATTTACAATAAAAATACTAAAAAGCACTTCAAAAGCCTGAAAAAATGTCCATAAAAGAAAAGTCATTTTTCCCTAAAAAGCGTTCAAATGGTTCTCTAAACGTGTATATGTGGTTACTATTACACTGAGCACCTTGAAAACCATTATGCTCAGAGTAGAGAAGGAAACATAAAACATTTGCGTGAAAGATGGCCGCCGGACAGTGAGCTCCTCCGAGTGAGCTCCGGGTTGGGGATAACCAAATCGGTGACATCCCCGTCTAACCCTGCCATCCACCGCCCTGCTGCCCCTCTATCATTCCATAACAACACCCCGGGACCCGCAGATTATACTCACGGACCTCACTCACCGTCCCTCGGACGATCGGACTTTGGAGGTGATGGCAGCTTGAGGAGAACATCGGGTGCCCAGCTGATTGACGAACGACTACAGGGAGCTACCATCGACCGCTGCTCTCTAGACTGCTGCTGGTGGCCGGTCACCGTCCCGCCTGGAGCTTGCACCCGGGTGGGTCCCCTGGTGCTGCAAATTCGGCGCCGCAGGCTCCTGCGCCTGCTGCCTGCATGGGGCTGACCCCTGAGCCCTGAGACCGGACCCCTGTGTATCGGAACCAGGAATCAAGACTCTGGAAACCTGGAACCAAGACCCCGGTGAGTTCCCCGGTCGCTACCCACTCAACGCCTTAGGCTCCTACGCCCGCAGGGGGCTGACTCCCGGAACCCCTGTAACGGGTCTCGGGGGATCGGAGGTGGTTCCTGGCTCTGCCCGAGCCCCTGGAGCGGCCGCTCTCCTCCGGGTGCTTCCCCGCTACGGACCGAGCACAGACCAGTCATCGCACCGGCCTGGACTGGTGCAGCGTCCTTCTCGGCTCCTCTGGGGCGTCCTCAGGTCTCCTGCCAACGCTGTGGAGAGGAGGGCCCTCGTTGAGGCCTCCTGTCGTCGGCATCAGCTGCTCTGTTTTTTCCGGGTCGGAAAAGGGAGGGTGAGGCGAGTCCTCTGTTGTTCGGGGATTCGGTCCCCTATTTTTGGGCAGTTATCACCTCGAGGACACTCAGCTCGCAGTGGGAAGATGGCGCCTACCTCCCTCTATAATGGCCAGCAATAGAGGTCTCAACAAGCAATGCAAAAGCGGCAGCCATCTTGGAATGGCCTTTATCATTAATTCAATGCTCTGCCCAGACAGAGATACAACAAACGAAACAGTGTAAAATAACCCTAAACAGGGCAGAAAATGAAGGGAAAGAGTATCCCTATGGAATATAGACCTAATGAAGCAGGTCCACCCTATTATCTCCTGGCTCAATGCTAACACCCTACGATTTTGGTATTAAGACATTGACTCTATCACAGTATCACAGCCAGGAGACAACCTTGTTCCCACTTCAACGTACAGTGCAGATGGTCACTTCCTCTAGGGACGCCTACTTCCGCTACCAGCTGAGATGAGTCAGCGTCGGCTTGCAAGGCTGCTATGCCTCGCCTCCACTGTAGTTTCTGCAAGGGAAACCTTAATATATCTCAAATTCAACACAAGAATTATCACAGTATCACAGTCAGGAGCCAACCTTGTTGCCACTTCAACGTAGAATGCAGATGGTCACTTCCTCTAGGGACGCCTACTTCCGCTAACCAGCTGAGATGAGACAGCGTCAGCTTTCAAGGCTGCTATGCCTCGCCTCCACTGTAGTTTCTGCGCCTGGCTGGCCTCTCATACTACCATCCGCCTCCCTAGACAACTATACATGGAATTGACCTTTTATATCCCCCCATGGATCTAGAAAAAAGGGACAACCTATATTCAAAGAAGATAACAACCATTTTGATCTGATCAATAATCTGACACTTTCCTTCATTTCTTAGTCCAACCATCCACAGCAACAAGAGGCAAATACGCATCCTACCTCTCCTCCCATAGATTCTTACATAGCCCGATCTCTCAGCCATAAAATATGCACCCGCCAAACCCCACCTGGAACTCTAACCTCATGCGCTACGGTCCCAACTCATGGTCCATAAAGTACCCAGAAAATCTGACTAGTAATGCGAAAAAGAACCTAAAGCACAGTACCTTAAAACAGCACCCGGAAACACTTATAGTAGACAACTACCACACCGCCACCAACGGCAACACGAAAACTAACTTCATCTTCTACACAAATCGCCCAACTAAGTGGAAAAACACCTTCCTTCTTCACTTTCAAGTCACCAAATCAGTTAATATCCCCTATGGAGAGAAAATCTCCACAACAGTCACCCCTACCTTTAAAGGGGAACTCACAATCTCTATCTTCAGAACAGGAAACATTCTCGTACAGGCCACCGACCCGCACCTCACCATTTTTGATCGGCACTTCCCAACATTACTCTCCTCTCTAACCCACCAATACCATCAAACCCAATCCCCCCCACCCCGACAAAAAAACAGATACAATCCAATCTCCCGCCCCGGACAACCCACGCTACAACTTATGGACATCCACCATCACTAATTACAATCGCACTACCCCCATCATCACACTCCGCCGCCAAACACCCTCTACAATGACCTCAACGGCTACCACCAGATACAGCAAACGCTCTGCTAATAAACTCCACAAGGTTGTACCGGACCTAACCAGATCGGACTCTAACGACTTCCTTGCCATGACCGAACCTCCTACAGGCGCCCACGTCTCGTCCTCAGGAGACCCGACCCTTCCCTCGCAATCCATTCCCAACTCCTCTACTGTCCCCCTGACTCGGAGCTTGCCAGTTCGGACTCTAACGACTTTCGTTCCGTGACTGAACCTAATACAGGCACCCCCCTCGACCTCTGGTGACCCGACCCTACCCTCGCGTACGATCCCCAACCCCACTACTGTCCCTACTCCGCCTGCCCTAACCATCCCCACACCCAACATCACCGTTAATACCTCGGACACTGACCTCCCGCTAGCCACTGCCCACTCCACCCTCCCCGACCCTCCGCCACATGCCCTTGCCGCCGCCACTGCTAACCACACCGCCAATCCCCCAGACACGGACTTACTCCTTACCATTGCTCACTCCCCTCCGTCGGACGCAAGACCCACAACACCTCCTCCTAACCTCCTGACCGGAAGTATCAATGAACTGACCCCTCACGTCCTATCTATCCTCACTCCTAACCCCAAGGATGCCACCCAATACCACAACCCAGTACCCTCTTCCTCCACAGACCCTGATCATACACTGCCCCTGACGAAGACGTCATGCCCTCTCAGCACACACTCGGACACTGACCTCCCGCTAGCCACTGCCCACTCCCCCCTCCCCGATCCTCCGCCACATGCCCTAGTAGCCGCCACTGCTAACCACACTGCCAATCCCCCAGACACGGACTTACTCCTTACCATTGCTCACTCCCCTCCCTCGGACGCAAGACCCACAACACCTCCTCCTAACCTCCTGACCGGAAGTACCAACGAACTGACCCCTCACGTCCTATCTATCCCCACTCCTAACCCCAAGGATGCCACCCAATCCCACAACCCAGTACCCTCTTCCTCCACAGACCCTGATCATACACTGCCCCTGACGAAGACGTCATGCCCTCTCAGCACACTCTCCCAGCTACTGACCCGAATGGAGCAGAAAATAGACTCCTTAGCGGCAGATATCCTACACCTTCATCTTAGCCTCCCCAACCGAGTTAATCCTCCTTGCTCACACACGGCGGGTAACTACACACCTTCCCCCCAGACTGCCTCCTCCATGGCCCCACTTGGCACCCCATGGCCCACCAATCCTTTGAGGAATCAGCCTCATCGTCCCAGCCGAACATTCCGACCCATTTCAGAACGTGAAGCTGATGTTATCAATGACTCTTACCTCGAAATTAGCCAGAACTCGGCCGCATTGACAATCCCAGTTTTAGTGAGCTCTAATAGAATCCCTAGACCGGTCCTCTCGCCCAGACCCCCTGCTCAATACACTTCCATTCACACAACACACACCACCTCTGAGGCGCTCCGGCCTCTATCGTGCATGCTCCTCAATTGCAGATCAGCAGTACAACACGCCACAGACATTGCTGAAGTCATACTCACGGAAGATTTAGACATCGCATTCCTCACAGAATCCTGGCTCAATGACCACTCTACCCCCATCCTAGACCTTCTCACCCCCCAGGCTACAACATCATCAGACATGACAGACCGATCAAAACTGGTGGCGGCCTTGCTATCATCCATAAAGAAGGAATACAGCTTACCAGATTAAAATCCACAGAATACCTGACTCTTGAGTACCTAGGTGTTGAACTCACAGCCAAAGGCTCCATGCCAATCAAATTTCACACCATCTATCACCCTCCGGGTGATCGTACCCTCTTCACGGAAGAACTAACCGACCTTATAACTCGTTTCTCCCTCACTGACACGGAAGACGTGTTCCTGGGGGACTTCAATATCCACTGGAACAACCCAGAAGACACCACAACCCAGAACCTCTCCAACCTGCTTGAAATTACCAACCTCAAACAACTCTGCAACGAACCAACTCACATCAAAGGAGCAACTCTGGATACTATCATTACCAAAAATGAGCTGGTCTCCTTGAGATCGATTTCTCCCATTGACTGGTCCGACCAACACCTCATTCTGTTTAATATTGACGCGCATGTCAGAAACCAGCCAACACGACCTGACAAACCTAAGCACTGGACCAGGAACATCAATGGAGTCCCCATAACTGAACTAGAATCCAGGATTCATGACCATCTACAACCTCAGCCTTCCACTTTGACGACAGACGAACTCACAGCACACTTTAATTCCACAATGACCGAGGTGTTAGACCAAGTAGCTCCACTCAAACTCAAACATATGAGATCTACCAAATCTAAATCTTGGTTCAATTTGGATCTTAATAACGAAAGAAGACAACTCAGACAATCAGAACGGACTTGGAGACTTAACCCTTCGCCTCTTCACCTAGCACAACTTCGTTCAACCCGGTCGACCTATAAAAAACACATTTTTAGAGAAAAGGCCTCTTTCTTCCGCACCCAACTAGATCAGGCGAAGAATAGACCTAGAGAACTCTTCAACATTATCAAAAATCAAACAAACAGCACACCCCCACTAGAATTAAACGCCACCAAAGATCGTTGCTCAGAAATCGCCTGCTTCTTCACTGATAAAGTCACAAAAATTGAGCAATCCTTCACCAGAACCGCAAATCCTCCCTCCCTTGCAACCTGCCCCCCGTTAACCATCCCGGACCACACAGATCGAAATCCTACCTCGGGCAATCTGACCTGCCTCCAACTGAAAAATGACGCTAATTGGTCGATCTTCGAACCCATGTCGGAAACCGAAGTCTTCAATATAATTGCAAGCCTAAAACCCTCTTCCCACACTATGGATCCTCTCCCATCCACAGTAGTAAAAAAACTCAACCACATCATTGCCCCTGTGTGGACAAAAATCATCAACTCCTCTCTCACATCAGGTTGTGTCCCAGACTCCCTTCAGCTAGGACAAATCACTCCTTTACTCAAGAAACCAGGGGCTGACCCCAACGAGCTCAACAACCTGAGACCTATCTCCAACCTCCCGTTCCTAGCTAAAACTTTGGAGAAGTGCGTTCTCCAGCAACTTAACAAACATATGGACAACTTCAACCTCCTCGACACCTTTCAGTCAGGTTTCAGGAAAGGTTGTAGCACCGAAACAGCGATGCTCAATGTTGCAGATGATATCCACAGAGCCTTAGACGAAGGTTCTGCCTGCCTCCTCATCCTCATTGACTTATCAGCGGCATTTGACACAGTAAACCATCGAGCTTTACTAGAGACTCTGAAGAGCCGATGTGGCATTAATGGCACAGTACTCGAATGGTTCACTTCCTTCCTTCAGCACCGTTCGCAACAGATTAAAATCAACTCCTGCCTCTCGGTACCAACACGAGTCAAACTTGGAGTCCCGCAAGGATCGATCCTATCACCATCCCTCTTCAATCTCTTCATGGAACCCCTTGCAATTATTTTGAAACAAGCAGGGGTTCATTACCACCTATATGCTGATGACACTCAAATATACTACAAAATCAAATCGCCCAGTGTCGTCCGACACCTCAACGTCACGCTTACCAAGATCCAAACCTGGTTTAACGCAAACCACTTAAAACTGAACCCGGATAAAACTGAATTAATACTGTTCTCTCCGAAAAGTAACCCCCAACCAACTCAAGTCTGGCTCAAGGAACTGGATGCTCTAAACTGCTCCCTCGGCCTATCCGACTCAGTAAAGTCTTTAGGCATTACCCTGGACAAGAACTTGTCAATGAAAGACCACATAAAGAACTCTGCAAAAAGCGCGCTCTACTCCCTAAAACACCTCAAGAAAATCAAACCTTTCATTCCTCAAGATGATCTCAAGACAATAGTTCAGTCCCTAGTCCTTTCTAAACTGGACTATGGGAACGCCATCCTAACAGGGACACCAAAAGCTCACCTAGCCCACTTAGGTCAGTCCTTAACATGGCAGCCCGACTCATAACGGATGTAAAAAGATTTGAACACATCTCACCTACCCTCAACGCTCTCTACTGGCTTCCCATGGAAGGTAGATGTATTTACAAACTGGCCTGCATCACTCACAAGACCCTTCACACCCAATTCCCAAACTACCTTAACAGCAAGCTAATAGAAGCAGGGAAATCCAGAACTCTGAGAAGCACCAACGCTTTTCTTCTCATTCCTCCGAAACTGAAAAAGAAAATGACCCAGTGCCGGTCCTTCTCTGGCAACGTACCCAGGATGTGGAACGCACTCCCGACTGACCTCAGATGCAACCCCTCCTTCTCTTGCTTCAAAAAGGACCTGAAACTCTTTCTTCTCAACCAATACTTTACGAACCAAGGCAACCGTCCCAGGCATCAATAACTGAATAGACCCCCGCTCACTTTGTCCTTCTAGGATGGTGGTTCTCTGACTATGTCAGCCACCTGAGTCCCTGTCCCCTCCCTGGATACATAAGTGCTATGTCTTTGCTTGCGTTTTTATGCATCCTCATGTACAGCGATGTTTTGTAATTCCTTCTTCTCTTCCTTCGTGTATGTAAAGCGCTCTGATACCCACGGGTCTAGCTAGCGCTATATAAAACTTTATAAATAAATAAATAAATAAAATAAAAAAGTCAGTGTTCGATTTCCAATTTGGAAAATGTTTAAAAAATGCCAAATAATTCCCAGCACAGGAAAAGCCAAATTGTTTATGAATTCTGTGCCGAAGACTCAACATCGCTGAACATTGCATCCACAGGTGGCAATCCCTCCAGCACTTCCAATATTATGTTGAGTGAGAAAAGATGGTCATCTCTGGTTTCCACAGCAGCCGTCGGGGAAGAATTAGATGCCTGCACGCCTGGAACCGATGCCTGTACCTCTGGAGCAGAGCCGATTTCCCTTTCAACAGGAGCTGAAGCATCCCGTGGAGGCTCCAAGAATGCCCTCATCAACATGGGAATACGCTGTGGACATCTGCACACGTGGGCCTGCAAGGGCTCCAGTAGCACGTCTATGTCAGGTGGCGCAACCGATGAAAGTGTCAGACACAGGTCCAACACGCAGCCAAGTCCGCAGAAGAGGCAACGGAACACAGGCAGGACACAGTCTAGCCAGACATGTCTGAAAGACAGGAACAAATGCTCACTCAGCTCTCGAAGCCGAGGTGTACCCAGGTAGGCGTACCCAGCAGTGTTCTCTCCATGTCTTGAGGGATTGAGACGTCCATTGTGAATCAATAGGATTAAAATCAGGATGCCCGCTACCGATAGCCGGACCAAAGGAAGCCCTCCAAAAACGCTTCCAAGTACTGAGTGTATGTAAGCTGGAATTACCCCGAAGATGGTCTGAAAGGTGGTTAACAGACCTGATCCAAGACGCTTAAATAAGTGTACAATCTCACTCGTATCAGACATGTTAAAGATATGATGAACCATCTCTCCGAAATGGATCGGGAAGTTCGTATGGACCAGGGCCTGTATCTCTGCTGAAGACCTTGCAACCTGGAGATCAAAAGTCTCTCGGGCTGAAGTTAAGGCCACATTTTGTTGAAACAACATGGCTTTCAGTCTGCTCAGTGAACCAAACCTTATACTGGAAACATTCAACAAAGGCCACAGTGGTGCCTCCCTAACTATGCGAGCCGGGGCAAACAATACGTGCTTACAACAAACAACCCTGAAGTTTACTGTGACTAGATATGCGATGCCTGGCGCCATCCCACAACAGCCTTGATCCTTCAGCATTAAATAACTCCCATTCGAAAGTAACTCAAAAACTGGATGAATCACTGCAGCTGGGGAGCCTTTCAAGTAGCAAGATAAGTTCGCCTTCGAAGCATTACACGCTCCGGGAAGCGAGACCTCCTTACACAATAAAGATCCACTCAAAGCCCTCTCACAGTCTGTTCCACTTAAGAAAACTTCAGTGTCCTTATTCCTACACCTATATCTGTACGGCAACTCCCAGGTTTCCTGTGTGTATCCTTCACCCAACGCTTCATACCTGCCTGCTTAGATTTCTTTTTAGCAAAATTGGCCCCCAGTAACAAAATCAGAAGGCCACCATGACAGTCTGCACCAAGCCCATGCTGCCTGCCACCCCTTTCTTCCTCCTGGCCGGCGCCAGCACACTGTAGCATCGCATGCACGATTCACATGTGCTGAAGCTTGCATTGCGTTTGTTTTAAAAATATTAACACCACCCCTTCTCACACAGGACGTCATTTAATCTAGTAGAGCGAAATCGCTACAAATTTGATGGCCCTGCTGGTGGTTGGTCTGCCCTGCCCCTGTGCTCCCTGACCTCGCTCTCACCTCTTTAAATCCCCTCCCTCTGTTCTCTCCTCATGTGCCATCATGCAGGCACGGCTCGGCTCTGCTCCTCAAGATATTGGAAAACAATTGGGGGAGACTTAATTTTTCCCATTGACATACATTGAAGCAAAGGCAATCTTAGACAGGAGACAGCTAAAATTAAACCATTTTTGGCTTTAAAAAATTATTTGTTTTTCACCTGAATCAGGTCTGTTGGCATGTATGTCTATTTTATGTACTATATTTTTTTAAATCCTTATGTGCTTAAACTAAGGGGTCGATTCCGATCTCGGTCGGAGACGCACCCAACGCCATTCGGTCGGGAAAAAAGCCATGCGAATGCCTGTTTCCCGACCGATCCGCACATGAATCCGAACGAACAAGTACGATGCGCACAACAGCACAGATTCCGACCCAGTCGTACTCACCCAATCCAGGTCCTGATCCCCGACCGAGCCGGATCCGTAAACGCAGATACGAGTCGCCCGGAAGGCAAAAAGCAGCCCCGTCCGGCCGGACAAGTACGATGCGCTTCCCGTACGCGCCGAACCCGTCGCTACACACGGCACGTCAAAGCATCCGGGAGAGGCGCACATAAGCTCCGATCCGCGCCAGAACACGATCCACGGCTACGAGACGAACACGCAAGCGACGAGGACGAGGCGAAGCAACGACAAAGACGAACGAGACGAACCAACAATGAATCCCATCGTTCCGATCCTACCAATATTCTACATCTACTACCGGAACAGGCACGGACGCGTACGGCGCAGAAGGTAGGTCAGACACCAACCACAAACACAAACTACACGTACCCGACATATCACACACACACACAGGGATGCAGAAATTACTTACTCCAGAAACAGCAGCACCATAGGGGCAGGATGCCCATCACCAATGCCACATATACACATAGGGGCCCGGATACCTGTCACTACTACCACCCTTACCCAGGGGGTGCAAGGTGCCTACCACTACTGCCACCTCTACCCAGGGGGTGCCAGGTGCCCACCACTACTACCACCTCTACCCATGGGGGTGCCAGGTGCCTACCACTACTACCACCCTTACCCAGGGGGTGCCAGGTGCCTACCACTACTACCACCTCTACCCAGGGGGTGCCAGGTGCCTACCACTACTACCACCTCTACCCATGGGGATGCCAAGTGCCTACCACTACTACCACCTCTACCCAGGGGGTGCCAGGTGCCTACCACTACTGCCACCTCTACCCAGGGGGTGCCAGATGCCCACCACTACTACCACCTCTACCCAGGGGGTGCCAGGTGCCTACCACTACTACCACCTCTACCCATGGAGGTGCCAGGTGTCTACCACTACTACCACCTCTACCCAGGGGGTGCCAGGTGCCTACCACTACTGCCACCTCTACCCAGGGGGTGCCAGGTGCCTACCACTACTACCACCTCTACCCATGGGGGTGCCAGGTGCCTACCACTACTACCACCCTTACCCAGGGGGTGCCAGGTGCCTACCACTACTACCACCTCTACCCAGGGGGTGCCAGGTGCCTACCACTACTGCCACCTCTACCCAGGGGTGCCAGGTGCCTACCACTACTACCACCTCTACCCATGGGGGTGCCAGGTGCCTACCACTACTACCACCCTTACCCAGGGGGTGCCAGGTGCCTACCACTACTACCACCCTTACCCAGGGGGTGCCAGGTGCCTACCACTACTACCACCTCTACCCATGGGGGTGCCAGATGCCCACCACTACTACCACCTCTACCCAGGGGGTGCCAGGTGCCTACCACTACTACCACCTCTACCCATGGGGGTGCCAGGTGCCTACCACTACTGCCACCTCTACCCAGGGGGTGCCAGGTGCCTACCACTACTACCACCTCTACCCATGGGGGTGCCAGGTGCCTACCACTACTACCACCTCTACCCAGGGGGTGCCAGGTGCCTACCACTACTACCACCTCTACCCATGGGGATGCCAGGTGCCTACCACTACTACCACCTCTACCCAGGGGGTGCCAGGTGCCTACCACTACTGCCACCTCTACCCAGGGGGTGCCAGATGCCCACCACTACTACCACCTCTACCCAGGGGGTGCCAGGTGCCTACCACTACTACCACCTCTACCCATGGAGGTGCCAGGTGCCTACCACTACTACCACCTCTACCCAGGGGGTGCCAGGTGCCTACCACTACTGCCACCTCTACCCAGGGGGTGCCAGGTGCCTACCACTACTACCACCTCTACCCATGGGGGTGCCAGGTGCCTACCACTACTACCACCCTTACCCAGGGGGTGCCACCCTTACCCAGGGGGTGCCAGGTGCCTACCACTACTACCACCCTTACCCAGGGGGTGCCAGGTGCCTACCACTACTACCACCTCTACCCATGGGGGTGCCAGATGCCCACCACTACTACCACCTCTACCCAGGGGTGCCAGGTGCCTACCACTACTACCACCTCTACCCATGGGGGTGCCAGGTGCCTACCACTACTGCCACCTCTACCCAGGGGGTGCCAGGTGCCTACCACTACTACCACCTCTACCCATGGGGGTGCCAGGTGCCTACCACTACTACCACCTCTACCCAGGGGTGCCAGGTGCCTACCACTACTACCACCTCTACCCATGGGGGTGCCAGGTGCCTACCACTACTACCACCTCTACCCAGGGGTTGCCAGGTGCCTACCACTACTGCCACCTCTACCCATGGGGGTGCCAAATGCCCACCACTACTACCACCTCTACCCAGGGGGTGCCAGGTGCCTACCACTACTACCACCTCTACCCATGGGGGTGCCAGGTGCCTACCACTACTACCACCTCTACCCAGGGGGTGCCAGGTGCCTACCACTACTGCCACCTCTACCCATGGGGGTGCCAGATGCCCACCACTACTACCACCTCTACCCAGGGGGTGCCAGGTGCCTACCACTACTGCCACCTCTACCCAGGGGGTGCCAGGTGCCTACCACTACTACCACCCTTACCCAGGGGGTGCCAGGTGCCTACCACTACTACCACCTCTACCCAGGGGGTGCCAGGTGCCTACCACAACTGCCACCTCTACCCAGGGGGTGCCAGGTGCCTACCACTACTACCACCTCTACCCATGGGGGTGCCAGGTGCCTACCACTACTACCACCTCTACCCATGGGGGTGCCAGGTGCCTACCACTACTGCCACCTCTACCCAGGGGGTGCCAGGTGCCTACCACTACTACCACCTCTACCCATGGGGGTGCCAGGTGCCTACCACTACTACCACCTCTACCCATGAGGGTGCCAGGTGCCTACCACTACTACCACCTCTACCCAGGGGGTGCCAGGTGCCTACCACTACTGCCACCTCTACCCAGGGGGTACCAGATGCCCACCACTACTACCACCTCTACCCAGGGGGTGCCAGGTGCCTACCACTACTACCACCTCTACCCATGGGGGGCTGGATGCCTGTCACTACTACCACCTCTACCCATGGGGGTGCCAGGTGCCTACCACTACTGCCACCTCTACCCATGGGGGTGCCAGATGCCCACCACTACTACCACCTCTACTCATGGGGGTGCCAGGTGCCTACCACTACTGCCACCTCTACCCAGGGGGTGCCAGATGCCCACCACTACTACCACCTCTACCCAGGGGGTGCCAGGTGCCTACCACTACTACCACCTCTACCCATGGGGGGCTGGATGCCTGTCACTACTACCACCTCTACCCATGGGGGTGCCAGGTGCCTACCACTACTGCCACCTCTACCCATGGGGGTGCCAGATGCCCACCACTACTACCACCTCTACCCATGGGGGTGCCAGGTGCCTACCACTACTGCCACCTCTACCCAGGGGGTGCCAGGTGCCTACCACTACTACCACCTCTACCCATGGGAGTGCCAGGTGCCTACCACTACTGCCACCTCTACCCAGGGGGTGCCAAGGGGCCTACCACTACTACCACCTCTACCCATGGGGGTGCCAGGTGCCTCCCACTACTACCACCCTTACCCAGGGGGTGCCAGGTGCCTACCACTACTACCACCCTTACCCAGGGGGGTGCCAGGTGCCTACCACTACTACCACCTCTACCCATGGGGGTGCCAGATGCCCACCACTACTACCACCTCTACCCAGGGGGTGCCAGGTGCCTACCACTACTACCACCTCTACCCATGGGGGTGCCAGGTGCCTACCACTACTGCCACCTCTACCCAGGGGTTGCCAGGTGCCTACCACTACTACCACCTCTACCCATGGGGGTGCCAGGTGCCTACCACTACTACCACCTCTACCCAGGGGGTGCCAGGTGCCTACCACTACTACCACCTCTACCCATGGGGGTGCCAGGTGCCTACCACTACTACCACCTCTACCCAGGGGGTGCCAGGTGCCTACCACTACTGCCACCTCTACCCATGGGGGTGCCAGATGCCCACCACTACTACCACCTCTACCCAGGGGGTGCCAGGTGCCTACCACTACTACCACCTCTACCCATGGGGGTGCCAGGGGCCTACCACTACTACCACCTCTACCCATGGGGGGCTGGATGCCTACTACTAGCACCCCCACTCACAGGATGGCAAATACATGCCATAAGAAGCACACACCAGCAGAAAGAATGCAACACAAAGACATCCCCCCCAACACCATGACAAGCGTGTGTAGACTGTGTCAAATGCCTACAACACTGAACAGGGCTGTGGACATACAATGTGACCCCCTATCACAAGTGCCACACATAAATGTGTGTGGCACCCACAATGCAAGCAGGCCATGACCATTGTGGCAATGGGGTCCAAACCCCCATCATCACAGTGCCCAAAATGTAAGTGTGGGGTCCATAGCTGAAGCACATATTGAACATTGTGGCAGTGGGGTCCAGACCCCCATCATCACAGTGACCAAAATGTGAGTGTGGGGTCCATAGCTGAAGCACATATTGAACATTGTGGCAATGGGGTCCAAACCCCCATCATCACAGTGACCAAAATGTATGTGTTGACAAAGAATAAGCTGCAACTGCCAAACTGCATGGATGATTCCTGGTCACAGAACAACAAACACATCAGTGGCAAAGTAGTGCTTGTGTCCCATAGCAACATAGAATGGGGGAGGCAAACAGTGCAGTGCAAACAAGACATACCTTTGGCCATGTGCAGACAAACATCACCCATGGGGGCTGACACTGTCAACATTCATCAATGACTCAATGACAGAAGTGACCATCAGAATGCAGACCCACATATTTGCACCAATGGGCACACAAATTCAGATACCCAGTGGAGACTGTTGAAGGGAGGTGAACAGATACCATACCATGGCAGCAATGGGACACACACACAATGATCATTGTACTGACTGAAGATCTAGGAGTCCCAGGGACAGCAGGGCAAACACACCAAACAACATACAGCCAATGGCACACCTAAGATATGCCAATGCAGTGGTGCCGATGCACATACACAAACAGGCAGACCCACACTGCACATCAAACACAACAGGTGAGGGGGGGTACCAGTGTCCCCAGGCAACCACACAACACATGAGGAGGCCTGAATACCAATTACACAGATGTGCATACAGTGCCACACAAAGGTAACTCATGGATCCAAATCCCCTATGTGGGCAATCAGGCATTGTCAGATGAGAGGGAGCACAAATCACACATGTCACACAAGCATGTAGGAACAGCAACTGACACAGCAGGACACACAGACACCACAGCACCACACCCATGGCCCCCACAATGTGGTGACCCTGGGCTGCATTACAATCCCACTGTGATGACAAAGCTAGATGTCGTTCACACTGTGAACCACAGTCATGTGTCCTGAGCAACAAACTACCATCACACCTACACAAGCACAAATCAACCAGCACGGCCTGTCAGCCAAGGCCAACATGGAGGCAGGGGTCTAGCCGGGCAACAACTCTCATCTGCACACACTCAACACCATACACCTCGACCTCCAACAATGTGCAGCAGTGAAGCTCACATGCACTGGTGACATTGCACATGCACCCATGACAATCCCTGGGGGGGTGGTGGGAACCAAGGTGCAGAAACACATCACACATGGCCACTCTACCAGACTCCTGAATGTCTGACACACTGCACACTACGCTGTACATGGACATGACGGCAATACCACACCAACCAATGGGATCCCAGCCACAGTCACACACCTATGAAGAAGCCAAGGTCACCCACAAAGAACACACATAGACAACTACCAACATTGCAGCCCTGAGGAGTGCCAGCAGTCACACACACAACGTGTCACAACCAATGAAAGCTAACACAAACCAGAAATCACATGACAGGTGTAAACAACAAGTGCAAAGGGGAATCCGGACTGTGACACATCAGCGTCTGCCCACAAACTCAGCCCTGACAGCAAACACACCTATGGGTGACACCCTGATGACCAGTAATGTGCCATGCACCCACATCACAGAGAACCCAGGGAGAAGACTTTGGGGGAACATAGCTCAACTCAGCAAGCATCACAAACAGGAACATCACTAGGGATCCCAGCATGCACAGCAACATGGAAGTGAACACACACACATGCTCATACAACACACACCTTGGGCGCACGAGATGTCACAGGAGTACACACTGCCATGAGGGGACTCCACTCCTGTGTGAGGAAAGCTGTGCCATATGTCGCATCAGTAGGGCTCCATCATGTCAGCAGAACACTTGGTCACACAGTCAACAATTAGCACCAAATGAAGGCTCCCGTCACATCAGCCTGGTCATGGGAATGTCAACGAAATCAACAGCACAGATCCAACACACATGTATAGCAAGTTGCACTGACAACACAGATGAGTCCTTCCCCATTGATGCCCAAACCTGCATGTCCAGTGGAGATGGCCACACGGTCAGGGAACTAGACTAATTGAACAATGGCAAACACAACAGATGTGCATGGGTGGAACCCACAGATGTGACATTGCTAATGTAAGTAGGAAATCCCATTGCCAAATATTGAATACATGACACCCTCAGATGCTGCTAAGGACGACATGGATTCACCACAGGATAGGACACTGTCCCCCTGGAACACATGGGTTCCTGCACAGTAACACTTCATTTTCATGAGTCCAAATATCACCATCACTGCAGCAAGGGCATGGTTAGCGTCATCAACATCATGTACATCAGAAGTAAAAGCACTAGAGAACAGAAAGTTGCTTTATTCAGCATGTGGGTTCAAAACTTGGAAGAACTGCAAGGTATCAACAAAGGCCAATGGCCAGTCCATCAAGGAAGTCTATACAGGGTGACAGTGGCAGATGTCACCCTATGCATGCCTGCACTGATCACAACCGGGGACAATCCCCTAGGAGGGGCATACGGGGGGAAGGCCAGGCACCGCAGGGACAGGATCAGGGCTCACCAGGAGGAGGCAGGGAAGGGGTGGTGGGTGCTGGAGAGCCACTGACAACTGCAGTGGAGGTGTCTGACATGGTGTGTGCCGGCACAACTGGGGGGCATGACTCAGATGTTGTGGGTGCCGGCACAACTGCAGTGGACCCTGCAGATGGAGTGGACAGGTCCGCCACTGCAGCGCCCAAGTCAGACAGGGTTATAGTGGACTCCACTGCAGTGCCCACCTCCAGGGGAGGAGAATGGGGATCAGGTAAGGTGGGCAGGACAGAGGGGGAGGACACCCTCACCACATCAGTGGTACAGACAAGCGCAGCGGGGGGTGTGGGGCCGGAAGAGCAAGTGGCAGGGGGAGAAGGCCTGACCCTTCTGGGGATGGTGTATCTGTGGGTGGGGGAACCTGGGGCAGGGTGTGGTGGGGCACCTGTGGAGTGGGGGCCTGAGGGATGGAGGAAGGAGACTTGGTGCCTGAGCTGCAGGGCGGCGGCGGGGTCTTGCTCTTCCGGGACCGGGGGGACTTGCGGGTGGGGCCTCAGTCGGTCTGCGCCTGGGGGATGGTGTCCGGGGGCCAGGGGCACTCCGCTCCGTGTGGGTGGGCTTCCTCTTCCCCCTGAATGCTGGATCAGCTGGGTCGGAGGGGGAGAGGCCAAGGTCACAGAGGAAGAGCCGCTGTGTCTTTGGGGTTGCAGCTGAGGCAAGGGAGGGGTCTTTGGAGGGAGAGGCAACTGAGGACTGCGCAGTGCTTGTGGATGCGTGTGTTTGTGCCTGTGCCCCATCCCCTGTGAGTGTGGTTGCAGTCCCCTGACGGTGCGTGCGTGTGCGTCTTGTTTGTGGCGTGTGTGTACGTGTGCTGCATGTGTCTGTGCTGGTGTGTGCCTGTGGCAGTGTGTGTGTGCTTGGGACGGGTAAGGTGCTGGGGAGTGTGGATGGGGCAGAGGCAGGAGGGGTGAGGGACTGTCGGAGGAGGGACACTGCTGCCGTCAGGGAGGAGTCCATGGACCTATTGCCCCTCTGTAGGTCAGACATGCCCGATGAGATGCCCTCCATGAATGACACCAGCTGAGTCAACAGACTGGTGTGTGCATGGAGGACACTCAGCATCGCTGTCTGTCCTACATGGAGCTGGCGGAGGAGGTACACAGACTCCTCACTCAGGGCAGCAGGGGACACAGGGCCAGGGGGTGCGGTGCCTGGCCCGAAGGAGACACGCTCCCGAACATGGGAGCCTCCACGGACCTCGGGAATGGGAGCCAACGGGAGGGCGGTGGTGGTGGTGGTGGTGGCGGGGACAGCAACACTAGCTGGGGTGTGGTGGCTGCTGACACCCGCCTCCATAAGGGAGTCATCGTCCGAGTTGCTCTGGTCCTCAGCTGAGGTGGATGGTGCTGAGGACTCCTCGGTGTGGCTCCCCTCGCCCTCCGTGCCACTGTGTCCCTCCGACCACTCCTCGGCTGCTGACCCAGTCTGGCTCTGCGGCTCCTCCTGGTCCGTGGAGTTGTCCCCTCCTGTGGCCGTGGATGTATCTGCAATCAATAGGGACACAGACAGACATCAGTCACCTGCACCGAATGCACACACCACAGTAAGTACAGCACATTACAGAGCAAGCCCTGGCATCCTTAGTTGAACATTGCTAAAACTGCACAAACAGAACAGGAGAAGTCAATTGTCAGTCTGATGGTCAACCATGGCACTCACATCCCACCTGGCCTTGCACCCATCTGTCTGGTGTCTGTTGGATGGCAAAACCCCAGTGTGGACACATGCACCACCTACACAGTATTTGGACAGTGCAGAGAACGCGGTGAAGCATGTGGACATGCACACATCACAACTCTTGCCACTGAGTCAGTGCAGGTGTCCGGATGAAAGGGATGCCCAGAGTCAAATAGGAAATGCAGGTGATGCATACCAGCGACAGACACCATGATGCACCCATGTCCTGATAGCCATTGCCACAATGGTGTGCATGTAGCACATGTCACTCCCCTGCAGGATCACTAATAGGAAGTCACATGCCATGGCACAGCCATGCCTGCTAAGTCATACATCACTGTCTCCAGTCACATGGGCAGGGCAGCCAGACAACAACACTCTGCACTGTGTCACAATAGTAGATCATGGGGAATGCAAGTCCTGGAGCTGAACAAGTGCACATGTACATCCCCCACACACCACATCATCTGTACCCTCATCTGTCCAGGTCATACACATTGGACATATGGGAGACCTGTAACACTACCCTCTGCACCTGAGCACATCACAATCTGCTGTGAATGGGAAACAGCTGCCTGAACCTCATATTCGCATACCCCAGTCTGCACGGTCAGGTGATCAAATACCTATGTGTCACACATGTATCATCTCCTATGGTCACATCTCCGGTGGCATGCGGAGCCCCAACCGAGGAACACCCCAGCAGACCTGACAACGAAGCCACAGCACACTGACACAGAGGCAGACACCTGAGGGGACAAATCACTGAGCAAAACGTGTCAGCTGATACACGGCAGTGGGAGTACAGAGTGTATTGTATGGCCTGGAGTAGGCATGACTGTCCTGTCCCACATGAATGAGGGATGAGCCCTGGACAGTAGGCAGCTGGCTAAGTATGTGTGACACACGTTATATACACACTCCTGGGGCACAAACATTGTTCCCACCCGCAGCATGGGTGTGTGCCAGATACCCCAGGCACATGTGGTGGATCAGCTCAGCAATTGGGCCACATATCAAAATGACACGCAGAACACATGTCAGAACACAGGCAATGTGTAAGTAATGGACCCACCCATGATGCCCACCACAGAGTCAGGGAAACAGATGCTATCCCCCACCTTGAGTCAAGCAAACTGCAAGGACACAGTACCCAAGTGACACAATACCCTGACTGTAAGGGCCACACCTGGGTATCAGATGAGGAGTGGGCAGTGCACAATAGAGGGACATGGGTCCTGGACCACAAGACTGATGTACTGTGGAAGTTTAACCAGGCCAGAGGAGGGCACATAGCATGGCAGACATAGTTCACAATGCAGACATGGACTCACCCCCTCCTTGCTGCTCTCTGTCCTTCAGCTGCCCATCCAGATCAGGGAAGACCACCGCCAGGTTCCTCAGCATGTGGGGGGTCAGGGTCCGGTGTCCGCCCCTCCTGCGAGGAGGCGACAGCTTCAGCTGGACCCGTGCAATCCTCCGGTTCCAGCCCCGAAGATCCTGCCACCTCTTCTGGCAGTTGCGGATCCGGCGCTTGTAGACCCCCACGGATCTCACTGCCCGGACGATGGTCAGCCATATCTTCTGCTTCTGGTGGGCATCAACCTGTGAGGATAACAAAGTGAGAATGCCATTACTACACATGCAACATATCCGTGCATTACACAGTTGGATATACATGTCTCAATCACAGGGGCACATGATGTACACAGGCAGTGCAACGATGACTATGGACAGTATGCCAGCAGTTACTACATGGTATCATTGCCTGGGAAGTAAAACTTTGTTTAAATGCACTGTCACTGCACTATACCTGTCCAGTGCATGTAACTACACACTATGGGGGGTGACAACTACTCAGTGAGCCTGCTAGCCAGTGGCGTGCAGACTGTTAGCCTTGCTAGTCAGACAACATGCACATTTAGAAAGGCAGTGGACAGAACACTCACCTGCTCCCCTGCTTTCCCATACAGCTTGCTGTACAGTGGAAGGAGGCCATCCAGAAGGGCCTGGTTCTCCTCAGTGCTGAAGGCTGGGGCTCTCTCCACAGTACGTGCCATTGCAGGGTCCAGAGGGTGCAGATACAGCAGCAGTGTAGTGGCAGATGTCGTCCTGGAGCATGTAGTGCAGGCAAGTGAGCTCTCAGGGGAACAGCCAGCATTATATGTGTGCTGCAGAGGCAGATACTGTCCCATGTGTCCAAAGTGATAGGCCCAAGTCGTTTGCATCATCTGAATCTGGCCAATCCATGGAATTGCACCACTTACACACGCCCCCAGCATCCTTCAAATGTTCAACTTCATGACACCCATAAAATTGCAACATTGTTGTGGGTGACCAACTGAATTTACAGCATCAGACTCGTTCAAATTTTGAAAATGCGTCCGTTGCCAGGCCAGGCCATAGCCAATGGGTGCGTACCGATCGGACCTTTGCTGTTCAACGCGTACATAGGATACAATGCGTACCCGCACACATTGAATGCAATGGGCCGGCCGGGAACACCGATCGGACCATTGCTGTTCAATGCGTACATAGGATACAACGCGTACCCGCACACATTGAATGCAATGGGCCGGCCGGGAACACCGATCGGACCATTGCTGTTCAACGCGTACATAGGATACAACGCGTACCCGCACACATTGAATGCAATGGGCCGGCCGGGAACACCGATCGGACCATTGCTGTTGATCGCGTACATGGGATACAACGCGTACCCGCACACATTGAATGCAATGGGCCGGCCGGGCACACCGATCGGACCATTGCTGTTCAACGCGTACATAGGATACAACGCGTACCCGCACACATTGAATGCAATGGCCAATGTGTGCGCACTGATCGGTCCATTGCTGTCCAAGGCGTATTGCCAATACAACGCGTACCAGCGCACATTGAATGCAATGGCCAATGTGTGCGCACTGATCGGTCCATTGCTGTCCAAGGCGTATTGCCAATACAACACGTACCAGCGCACATTGAATGCAATGGCCAATGTGTGCGCACTGATCGGTCCATTGCTGTCCAAGGCGTATTGCCAATACAACGCGTACCAGCGCACATTGAATGCAATGGCCAATGTGTGCGCACTGATCGGTCCATTGCTGTCCAAGGCGTATTGCCAATACAACGCGTACCAGCGCACATTGAATGCAATGGCCAATGTGTGCGCACTGATCGGTCCATTGCTGTCCAAGGCGTATTGCCAATACAACGCGTACCAGCGCACATTGAATGCAATGGCCAATGTGTGCGCACTGATCGGTCCATTGCTGTCCAACGCATCCCTGTACAAGTCACTGGCATATGTCACCATGCCTGTCACAGGTGAACATATGCCAGCCACATATACTTCCCAGGCAGTGAGGGGCACACCTACAACACCACAGCCTGTCCAAACTGTATCCTAGGGCATGTAAGGCTGCATTACCTATTCCGTGTATGGGGGTGAACATGTTGTTCTGTGGGTGTCACTTGGGGGCAGCCACCCCCAGGCTGTGCACGTGTTTATGGGGACAGAATCCTTGGTGTTTCGTGTACATGACCACTGTGATGTGCAACTGTTCATATCTGAGCATGTGGCATGGTCACAGTTCACGGTGGTGTATGTGTATGTCATGTCACATACCCCCTGAGTCCCATGTGGGACGTTATGTTCAACCCAGGGTGACCCATTGGCACAATGGTGATGGTCCTCCACAGTCTGTGTGCATGTTGTGATTACAATGTCTCTGATTTCATGTGCACAATGGGAGGCAGTCTCCACATCCACGTTGTTTGTGCATGGACTTTGATGTTGTGCGTGTGTGTGTCACAGACGTCCATGTCTGTCCTGCCGAGGCAACAGGGACCACTACCTGTGGGGCTCATGGTTGTTTTGCTGTGGTGTATACATGATACACCATGTCATGCCAGTGTCCATGTGGCAATACAGGGTCCCTGGGAATCTACCTGTCGTTGAGCTGTGATGCCTGGGGCACATCAGTCCTCACATGTCACTGTGGCGTGTGTTTGTTATTTGGCAGCAGGAGATGGGTACTGGGACACGGCCTCATGGTATCCAATGGCACGACCTGGGACTTATTGATGCCACTTGTTGGACTGTGATGTTAGATATTGGCCATGTATGTGCTATACATATCCGTACGGAACTGCACACATCATGTACTTGTGCCTCATTATGATGTATCATGTGATGTTGAGTGTGTTCAATGCCACATATGTGGGGTGACTGACAATCTTGCTTTCTTCACCTATGCACTGCAGGGCACCAGCTGTCCATAGACCATTCCCTGACCTGGCAACGATGGTGGAACGTGACAGCATCCGACGGTACCGCTTCACCAGGCAGCTGATTGAGGATTTGGCAGTGCGCTTGGCACCACATTTGCAACCTGGCCGTCCGTACCCTACAGCGCTGACCCCCAAGGTGAAGGTGATGGCAGCCCTACACTTCTTTGCCACTGGTACCTTTCAACACACTCTGGCGACTGCTGGTGGGATGTCACAGACCATGTTCAGCCGTGTGCTCCGGGATGTTTTGGAGGCTATGTTGATATACCTGAACCAGTACATCTATTTCCCTAGACTCCAACGACTCACTGGCGTGAAGAGTGACTTCTATGCCCTGGGGAGGATGTCGCATGTCATTGGCTCCATTGATGGGACACATGTGGCGTTGGTACCACCACAGGCCCAAGAGCAGGCCTACCGTAACCGCAAACACTACCACTCGGTCAATGCACTGGTGGTCTGTCTTGCAGATATGAGCATCACACACGTGTGTGCCCGTTTCCCTGGTTCTGCACATGATGCCTACGTGATGAGGAGTAGTCGCATCCCGAGGATGATGGCACAGATGCGGAACCAGCGTGCCTGGCTTGTAGGTGTGTACTGACTTTGTACCATTGTGTGTGTTCTGCTATGTAGTGTTCCACCCTCTTTTCCAACTCTGCTAATGTGCAATTGTCTGTATGTAGGTGACTCCGGATACCCCAACATGCCGTGGTTGCTGACGCCCCTCAGGAACCCTGTGACACCAGCCCAGATGCGCTACAATGAGGCACATGGTTGGACCAGGAGAGTGATTGAGCGGACATTTGGTCTCCTGAAGAGCCGCTTCAGCTGCCTCGACAAGACAGGAGGGTCCCTCCCATATGCCCCAGCAAAGGTGTGCAAGATTATCATCGTCTGCTGCATGCTCCACAACCTGGCAGTGCGGAAGGAGTTGCCTCTCATCCTGGATGACGATGACCAACGTCCGCCACCTGTGGAGGATCCTGGCCTGGACCACGATGCCAGTGATGATGATGATGATGTTGAGGGTGATGTCCGCACACAGCTCATCACCAACTTCTTCAGCTGAATGTGAGTATCCAGAGATGGCATGTCAATGATGTGAGTTTGCATGATATGTGTTGGTGGTGCTCTGGTGCTGTTTGAGTGTGTCCATGGGCTACATGTCTGTATGCGTGTAGCGATGTGTCCTTGCAGGTAGTCTGTACTCCCCAACAGTGTTGACATGCTAACTTGGTTCTGGGTGGGTATCTTGTAACATGTATTGTGCATGAGTATTGCAGTTCTGTCCTGTTCTTCAGTACTTTTGACTGTGTGTCATTTCTGTCCTTCACAGGGTACTTTCTGAGTCGTTTGGTCAACTGTGATCCCCAACACCGTGATTTGACTTCCCGGGTGGTAGCTGTTGTGTCCCTACAGGTGATGTGCACCACACCCATGGACTTCCTTCCTTCTACACTTGTTGACTGTGTGCCCGCTGCCAGGTGGGATTACCTTGCATCTGTGGTGGTTACAACATGTTGCAAATGTGTAATAAACCTGTGCTTCACTTTGTGATGTGCGTTGTCTGTGGTCACACATCTGACTGACATTTGCTTACTGCACCAGTGGGCTAGTTAACACAGACTGTGAATAGGTGTTGGGTCTGTGCAATGCAACGTATTTCCTGGCAACACCAGTGTAGGCGATGAGTCAGATGTCCATGGTGTGTATGTGTTGTGTAGCCCTGGTGGTGTGCCTCCCCCATATGTGTGAAGTCGCCATGACTCACATGCCAGTGTTGTACTTGCTGTAGCAGTTAGCATGCACAGTGTCATTTCCCCGATCATCATCGCAACTTCTGAGACAACATAGGAATCACAACAGAGGCAAGTATGGTGTATAAGTGAGTTTATTGACATACATGTGTGAGTATAGTGCACAGGTTGTTGGGTGCTGTACATTGTGATTGTGATCCAAAGTTCCTAGATAATTTGGAAGTCCTGGTAGCAGAAATGTCCAGAGTAAAGTCCACAGTAATCAGAGACATTGGTCCAACTTGAGCTCCCCATGTCATGTGGGAGAGTTGTGTTGCAGTCAACAGGGTGAACAGTTTGCGCACAAAGGTTATTCTCCAGAACAGGTTTTGGCTTCCTGGGGGTTGCACATGGCCATCGGCCTCTCACTTGCCCCTCCTCGGACGGCCCCTCTTCTTTGGGGGGGACCCTCAAGTGCAGGCTGCTGTGGTGCAGGGGACTCTCCGCCAGAGTCATCCTGCCTCCCTGTGGCAGTTGCAGTTGTTTCAGCAGCAGATGTTGTGGGCACACAGGGAGGTGTTGACTGGTTGCTGCTCATCTGGCGGAGGCATTGTAATATGTCCCTATGCACCGCCGTCATCTCTTGCAGTGTGTCCCACTTGGACTCCACACGGGACATGTGTGAGTCCAAGCGGGCATGATGGGCAGCCTGCTGCTGTTTAATGTCCCTGAGGAGCCCCACTACCTGGCTGAACTCTCCGGTGCTGGACTGGTACGCATCGGCTATGCGTGCCAGTTGTGGGTCATCATGCAGTCCAGACCCCTCTGTGAGCAGCGACCTATGTCTCCCACCCCTCCCACCACCCCTGGCGACACGTGCAGTACCTGAGGTGGCAGGCACAGGTGACCCTGGGCCACCTTGTGGGTTGTTGGTGGTGGTGGTGTCCATGGCCCCACGTTGGTCCAGGGTCCCTGTGCTGGTGGTGGTGCTGCTCCTTGGTCTGTCCATGTCGGCAGGGGTGGTATGTGTGTTGACAGTCGTTGGAGGGGTGGGTGCAGGGGTGCAGCTGGTGGTCCTGCTGGTGCTGCATGATGACTTGCTCCGGAGGTGCCAGGTAAGTCTTCTTCATCCGAGGAGGGCAGAGGCTGTTCCACACCAGTGAGCTCCGTATCCTCTTGAGCCTGGGACGAGGACTCCTCAGCATCTGCTGCTGTGTCCCCATCATCACCTGTTTTTGGGAGACACACACAATGTATGTTATGTTTCTGCAGGCATCAATGGTTGACACACCTGACAGTTGTGACTGTGCCTCTGGATGCGGGCCTGTACAATGCATTGTCCTAAGTTGTCACAGTCAGGGGTTGATATTGGTGTAGCACATTGTCCTGCATTATTTGGGCATTTCTATGTGAATGTTGGGGTGTGTACATGGTCTGCATTGGTTGTATTTGGTTGTCATCCGCTCCTCCTTCCCACCCAGCCAGATATCCCACCATGGACCGTGCTTCCATTGCAGGGAGTGCAAGTTGTCTTTCAGGATGTCAGTCAGTGGTGTCCTGCTGTTGGTTGTTGCACAGTTGCCAGCAGGGCCTTGTGCTCCCCACAGCAGTAGCCAGTGTCAGCCATCTTGTCAGTTGTTTTCCACTCCCTGTGATGTGCGCATGGTTCAGGGTGGTGTTGATGGGACAGTTGTGGGGGTGACCAATATCTGTGCCTACCACTCCCATCATGCTATTGCCTCCACCCCACTTCCCAGCATGCCCATACTTCCTTCCTTTTGACTCTGCTTCCCTGTGGGGTGGGCTGCCTGTGCTGACAGGATGGCTGGGAGTGTTGTCGGGGCAGTTGTTTGGCTAAATGTCCCAGGAGTGTCCCTGTGCTTCACACAGCATGACCCAGGGTGGTGGTTCTTTGTGGGACCTTGAGTTAGGATGTGAGGCATTGCATTCCGCCAGGTGGCTTCTGTGGAGTATGTGTTGAGGGGGGGGTGTGAGGGGAGGTGCTTGTGACTATGGTCAGTGCTGTGAGTCCTCCTTCCCACCCAGCCAGATATCCCACCATGGACCGTGCTTCCATTGCAGGGAGTGCAAGTTGTCTTTCAGGATGTCAGTCAGTGGTGTCCTGCTGTTGGTTGTTGCACAGTTGCCAGCAGGGCCTTGTGCTCCCCACAGCAGTAGCCAGTGTCAGCCATCATGTCAGTTGTTTTCCACTCCCTGTGATGTGCGCATGGTTCAGGGTGGTGTTGATGGGACAGTTGTGGGGGTGACCAATATCTGTGACTACCACTCCCATCATGCTATTGCCTCCACCCCACTTCCCAGCATGCCCATACTTACTTGCTTTTGGGTGGACTTCAGTGTGTGTGAGTGTGAGAGCAATGGCAAGATGGCTGGCAGTGGTGTCCTGCTGTTGGTTGTTGCACAGTTGCCAGCAGGACCTTGTGCTCCCCACAGCAGTGCCCAGTGTCAGCCATCTTGTCAGTTGTTTTCCACTCCCTGTGATGTGCGCATGGTTCAGGGTGGTGTTGATGGGACAGTTGTGGGGGTGACCAATATCTGTGACTACCACTCCCATCATGCTATTGCCTCCACCCCACTTCCCAGCATGCCCATACTTACTTGCTTTTGGGTGGACTTCACTGTGTGTGAGTGTGAGAGCAATGGCAAGATGGCTGGCAGTGGTGTCCTGATGTTAGTTGGTGGCCAGTTCCCAGCATGGCCTTGTGCTCCCCACAACAGAGCACCAGTGTCAGACATCTTTGATGGGGCTTTCTACTCTCTGTGGGGTGTGCATGCTTGAGTGTGAGCTTGCTGGGCCATGTGGGTGGGGGATGTTGAGCTGTGACTACCACTCCCATCATGCTATTGCCTCCACCCCACTTCCCAGCATGCCCATACTTACTTGCTTTTGGGTGGACTTCACTGTGTGTGAGTGTGAGAGCAATGGCAAGATGGCTGACAGTGGTGTCCTGCTGTTGGTTGGTGGCCAGTTCCCAGCATGGCCTTGTGCTCCCCACAACAGAGCACCAGTGTCAGACATCTTTGATGGGGCTTTCCACTCTCTGTGGGGTGTGCTTGCTTGACTGTGAGCTTGCTGGGCCACGTGGGTGGGGGATGTTGAGCTGTGACTACCACTCCCATCATGCTATTGCCTCCACCCCCCCTTCCCAGCATGCCCATGCTTCCTTCCCTTTGACTCTGCTTCCCTGTGGGGTTGTGTGCCTGTGCTGACAAGATGGCTGACAGTGTTATCCTGGGGTTAGTTTTGCTACAAGTCCCATGTGTGTCCCTGTGCTTCACTCAGCATGACCCAGGGTTGTGGTTCTAGGTGGGATATTTGATTGGAGTGTGAGGCAATGCATTCTCCCAGGTGAGTTTTGTGGAGTTTGTGTTAGGGGTGTGTGTGAGAAACGCTGCTGGTAACTATGGTCAGGGCTGTGAGTCCTCCTTCCCACCCAGCCAGATATCCCACCATGGAACGTGCTTCCATTGCAGGGAGTGCAATTTGTCTTTCAGGATGTCAGTCAGTGGTGTCCTGCTGTTGGTTGGTGCACAGTTGCCAGCAGGGCCTTGTGCTCCCCACAGCAGTAGCCAGTGTCAGCCATCTTGTAAGTTGTTTTCCACTCCCTGTGATGTGCGCATGGTTCAGGGTGGTGTTGATGGGACAGTTGTGGGGGTGAGCAATATCTGTGCCTACAACTCCCATCATGCTATTGGCTACACTGACTTGCCCAGCATACACATATTTCCTTTCTTTCAGTGGGCTTCACTGTGTGCTGGTGTTGTAGTGGTGGCTACTTGTCTGGATGTGTTTGTCAGTTATATTTGTGCCACTGCCTAGCTGTAGTTGTAGTTGTGTTTGTACATGTGATGACACAGTTAAATGTCACTTTGTGATGGCATGTGTTGTGTTTCTCTGAGTGACATACACATTTTGGGATGATTCTGTTCTGGTTGCTGTGTATTTGCTAAGAGTGCATGGTTTGACTCTCCCCTTGACAGTGATGTGTGTGTGTAGTCGCAGAATATTGTGTACATTTGTTGTGTACTCACCAGGCTCTGGGATGTTTTCTAGTCCATAGACGCTCACTGGTGGTAGGATGGCCCGCACCTTCTCCTCCCAGGGCCTGAGGTATACTGGCTTGGCAGGAGGGCCACTGCCGGTGTATTGGCTCAAGATGTAGTCCTTCTTCAGCAGCTCCTTCACCCTCCTGCGCACGTCATACCACCTGTTCTGGATGTCTGTCTTTGTGCGCAAACATGGTGATTGTGCGTTCACCCTGTCGACGATCCTCTCCCACATCTTTGTTTTCTGTGACATGGGTGTCTGTTGGACCAGTGTACCAAAGAGCTGTGGCTCTACCCTGAGGATCTCATCTACCAGGACTTCCAATTCACTATCTAGGAACTTGTGATTCTTCTTTGGGGGCATGGTGATGGGTGGTGATGGTGAGTGATGTGTGTGTTGGTGTGCAGGTGAAGGTGTGTGAGTGTGTGTTTTGCTAGGTGTATGTGAGGTTTCTATTTGTTGGGGTGCTGATGGTGTGTGGCTTGTGTGATGGATGAGCTGTGGGTGTGTGGTTGCTGTCTGTTGAGTGCTGGCAGGTAATTTGAATTTGCAAAGGATCATGGTAGGGATTTGTGTCCTTTATATGGGTGGAGTTGTGGGTGTGTCTTTGTTCCCTGCCCCTCCCCCCCAGTATTTATTGGCTTTGTAATTGCTTGTTTGGCCTTTTTTTGTGTATTTTCCCTTTGTACTTTTCGTGCATGTAGGAGACGTTCTTGTGACCGAGTCGGACCCTGCAGTTGTCTCGTACGGGCTCGTCCGTTTCGTTCACGCTGTGTTTGTGCTGTTTTTTATGCTGCGTACGCGTCGGTCGCGGTGTTTTGGGTTGCTTCGGCTCGCAGTTTTGTATGCGTGTCGGTCGTACGGCTTGTCCTCCGTGCGACTCGGTCGTGTTTTCCACGCCTTGCATCGTACTTGTCGGGTGGGAGTCCGCGGGTACGTCTCGTTCGGTATTGTTCCGGGTGCGAGTCGGTCGGTTCGAATCGCGTGTTTATCCGGCCGGATTGCTGTTTTCCGCGCGGCTCGGTCCTTTGGCTTGTGTTCCGTACGAGTCGGTCGGGTCTTGCTCGCTTCTCATCGTACTTGGCGGGTCGGGCTGCACCGGTACGTGTCGGTCGGAATTAATTCCGGCTCCGAGTCGGTCGGTACGTTTTCCGGCCGGAATCGGAATCGGCCCCTAAGTCTTCAGGTTTGAGTAATTCAAAACTAATTGCAGCTTTTTTTTGCACCAGTACTAATTATATTTTATTGTGATGTGCTGTAAAACTGAGAAGGTTTCTATGCCTGTTCTAGGTACACCCAGCCCTGCCAAGTACCACATATCAGGGGTGAGACTAACGCATTTTACTGTGGTAGTCCGCATCCTCGCACTAAAATGCAAAGTCACGCATTTATAGCGCCTCTCACACCACCGGCACTGACGTGCAGACACAAGCTGGACGGAGCACCGCCCAAGCACTTCATGATGAGCAACCGCGCTGTGCTCTGGCAGAGTGTGCGACTGCAGCACTAGTACTGCACATTATGCAGAAAAGGAAGTTTTCATGCACCAGCCTGGGGGCTCAGACAGCTGCGCTGGCTTTAACATTATCGCAGATGCTGCAAGACTCAGCCCTGGCCGGCCGCTGCAGCATTCATGTGACATGGAGTCACATGCAACAAAGTGTATGTCCATTTGCCAGACTGATACTCTTTTTCTTTTGATTGTGGGTCGCTGCAGTTATGTTTCTTTCAGTTTGCCACTTCCTACTGTGCCACAGAAATTGGTGCCTTAGCATGTGGAGTGCAACGCCGGCATCCACGATCATTTGCCGATGAGAGGTGGTCGCACAGTCTCATCGCAGAGGCCAGATCATCATGTGAGATGAATATACAACTAGATCTGACTGCCTATGGTGGTGCATCCTTAGGAATCTTGTGGCTGTCCCGACTCACTATGGTCTGTGTGGATCTTTGTGCTTTTCTGATTTTAATACCAATATGTTGATTATGAGATGCTAAGTAGCCCGCGTGAGGTGCTTATCCGTGCATTGCCGCTCTACACATTGCACAGAGAACAACATTCATGCCTGTTTCAATCCGATGGTAGCAAAGTTACATCCACAGCACCATCTCTTGCCCACTGTCAAATCTCAATTTCCTGTTACAGCGTGCCGAAATGTAAATAAACATCTATTAGTAGAGAGATCTCAATGGAAATAATATTTTTACTTTTTTTATTGTTTTTGTACCACAAAACAAAGGGTAGTACACGGGACAGGGGTGACTTACGACTTAGAGCCACTGTGGTGCATTGCAACTGTTACTGAACTGAAGTGAAATGTAAGCTTGCATATAGCAGGCGTGCGGTGTGCCGGACCCTGAGGCAGTCGCTCACTCAGCTATTAATGACCATTTTTATAGAATAGTGACTGAGCGAAGTCTTTTTGAAATATTGGTGCTTTGTTTCTTCGAGTTTCATGTTGCTCAAATGGTGTAATTTTGATATTTATATGTTTCCCTCGTCTTCATTGCTTAATTTTGCTCTGAGAAAGGTGTCATTCATAGTCGTTAAAATGTCACTCATAATTACACTGAAATTATGAAAATGTCAAACATAGCAATCTGAAACCTTGGCAGTTGTGGACCTGCCTAATGTTCTATTAAAATGGTAGGCCCTTTTTTATTTCACAGTTTTATTGAAAGCATTGGGCAGCCACGTTTAGCAAGTGGCATGTAAAAAATGTTTACCATCGTACTATCTTGACACGGTCTTGCCTAGGTCAGAATTCGTTGCTTTGCCACTACTTATTTGCTTTTTTCTGCTGCCAGAATTAATTAAATGATCGGAGATATCTAAAATTATAAACTGTGCGTCTAGCTGTTAAAATGATACATAAAGTTAGAAAACCACCTGCATATTTTACTGTGTTTTTTAAAAACGGAACCTTTGAATTGTTTTTCTGAAGTTCCTGTAGTTGAAGTAAAAGGTTGTGCTCCCAATCCAAAATGGCCGACCATGCCATCTGATTCCAAGACTCCCGTTTCAGACACTGAAGTAACAAATTTCCCGTTGCATCCCTTTCTATTTCAATGCTTGTATCAGGAGGGCTGCTAAGACTCGCCTCTTATTCACAAGAGGTTCCATGGCAACCACCCACGCCAAGCCTGAGAACACTGACCAATCACAGATTCTTGTGCCCTGTAACTCTCAGCTGCCCTTCATTTTCTCCTGGTGATTGGTTAAACTTCGTATGACGTACCCGATAGGGTTTCTCCAGTCTCCACCTCTCGGCCCAGTTTCTCGTAACAAATCCACCCAATTTTCTCTGGGAAGAGGGATCCCGACCCTCTGTATTCCACTGCACAACTACGCTGAGATCGGACATCCAAGCAGAGTAGAGGGGCAACTGCGCTGAGAGACTTTAAGGGCACGGACAGCGCCTAGTGACGTCACGAGCGGTTGTCTGGGTAACGGACATGGTGGCGTCCCTGAACCATGATTCTTAAGCACACGCTGGTGAGAAAAGTAAAAAAGCGAAGCGGCGAAGTCAAGGGGCGCCTTAACATACACTTTCTTTCCTGGGCTGGCGGGGAGGGAGGGCAGGCAATCGTGTGTAAAGCAGAGTAGCATAAGATCCAATTGGAATGGCAAACATACCTGACTAGAACAATTTGGCGGGTATGTTCGAGGGAAGAATTTCGGACGTTGGTCCAACCAATTTAAGAGATACGTGATATGTGTGAGCTAAAATATTAATGTAAGCAAAGTAACAGCAAAATAAACATTCCGTATGCGGTAGTCCATGTAAACCAAAACGCTAATTGGAAATATCCGTTTAATTCTTATATACAGCGATCAGCATCTAAAAGGTGACCTGCCACTGTGCAGCAAAGGGCCTGTCACTGTGTAGCAACACGGGTGGCAGTGTAATTAGTAATTTTTCATCTTTTCCAGCTAGAAATACTTTTTCCTTAAAATCTGCAATTAATGCAGAAGATGATGGATTATATGATAGTGCGTCAAATATATAATTATGTAGAAAATGTCGCAGCCACAGAATCACATAATTCCAGTGGACCTAATGGTAGGGCTGCTGGGGGATTATATGGACCAATGTGAAGGGTCACAGGAACAGCAACCGACAGCAACAGGAGTGGGAGGTCAAAGGAGCATACGTTAGGTGACCAACTTACTCAATGACAAGTCTGACATGGTTTCCAGTCCTGGCTTTCTTGTAATAAGCTAATGCAGACAATAATATGTAGATGCAAATTCTAGAGCCTGATTACGAGTGCCTCATTAAATTCTTATCCGATCACAATAGAATAGTGGTGCGATGTTTATCACACCCAGTGATTATCAGGTGCAATAAAGGTCGCACCCTCCATTAATTTTAGACAGGTCTAACAAACCCAATTTTCACGGTTGAAAAATAACTGATGAATAGACGGATATGCAGATGTAGGTGTAGTAAGAAAATCTGCATGTTGTCCCACATCTTCAGATGATAATTCAGATATATGCAATATTTATTCCAGCTGATGAATGCTAAATGCCTCAATGTCAGGTTTTATTGGGTACAGAAGGAGATGTGGCCTAAAGGCATGATCCCTCTGACCTATGTAATACACGCACGTAACATCAACATCCTTTTTTTTATGCAGACAACACGCAACTCATAATCTCCCTCTCGTACAAGACCACCAACACAAGAAACAAGTTGACAGCCTGCATGACCTAAGTCACTAACTGGATGAAAGTCAACTATCTCAAGCTCAAGACTGACAAGACAGAAGTAGTAATCTTCGGCAAGAACATCTCACCATAGGACTCCATGCGCAAGCAGGCCAAACTCAGACTCACACCCAGCACCACGCCATGAACCTCGTAATAATCAACAGAAATCTAGTAATGACCTCACAAGTCAACGCTGACACTGAATCCTGCTTTCACACCCTGCAGATGCTAAGGAAGAGCCTCAAACTGCTCCTAAGCAACACTAGCAAATCTGTCACTGACTCCGTAGTCCCTTGGTCACAGCCAATAGCTCGTATAGGTGAGAACTATTGGCTTTGCCAAGACTATTTTCTCCTCCCCGCAATTTCCATCCTCTGTATGATGCCCTCTGATCACAAATAAAATACATCAGTCTTTAAGCCAGATTAAACAGATGGAAGTAACTGCCAGATACACTAAATAGATCACAAGGCATGACCATACTCCTGACTTTCTATTGATTGAAATGTAGAAGTAATTTGGCTGGAATCACACCATTTTATGAAGTAGGAAAGCTGGGAAAGGAACTCGGTTCTACTCGTGCCTCACACTAGAATTTGGCCACTATGTAGAAATCAGAGTCTATCCCTTCAACACAAATCAAGATGTTAATGTCTGGTGCTCCTACAGTGTTTATCAAAGCAACCCAGTCCTTAAATTCAGCCATGCTTAAACCCGAAGAAAGAATACATGTTTTGAAAGAAGCCCCAGAAGCGAACATTTTGCCAAAAAGGCTACAGGGACAATTAAATGGTATACACCTTTTTATGTACAACAATCAGGGAATAGAGAAACAAAAGTTTCCCTCCCAGGGAGGGATGGCGTGCAACATGGAGGGTATAGATGTCTCCCGCCGTACCCTCCTGCCAGCAGTTTAAAAAATGTGGTGCTGGCCATGTCATAGTTCTTTGTGTTTCTTTTAAACTTTCAACCGTGCTGCACAGCAACTTTGCTGCGAGACCTAGTGGCTTTGCCAGTGCTTGTTTCAAACTGTGGACACGCAACAAAGTTTGATGTTTTGTTGAAATGTAGACCTTACCTGGGTCAAAGTTCATGCTGTATGAAACAACAAAAATAAATACATAAAATCAACATAGCTGACACCAGAGCACTTGTAATAGGTTCCCATGACTGCAAACAGTGTCCTTTATGACATGAAGTGAGTTGGCCAACCCAGATCACGCTATAGTAATACTACATACATACATAGATATAAATAAATGAGGAAGAGGAGGAGGTCGTTGCACCCAAGGACTAATAAGAGATGGTGACAGCTTTTTTGTATTTTGGAAGCTGTGCATATCCCTAGGACTCACAAAACAGTCAAATGAAGCTATAAATGTGGCAATAGGTGTCAATGTGGTAATGGGTAATGAACCACTCACCCTGCAGAACCACTGAAAACATGTGGTCAGTGGAGAAGAAATAAAGGCCACATGGAAGGGTAAGGCTCCAATGACGATGGTCATAGGCACTAATGCGGGCAGTCTTAGGAACTCATGATTAGGGCAGATCAGGCTCTTAAGATTCTGGATCTAGGAGTGCAAGGGAGAAGAACTGGTGGGCCATGAATATGCATTGACTGGTGGGCAAAAATTAACACAGGTTTTAAGGAGATGTATTGTTCTAAATCGTCCAATAAGCAAACATTACATACCTTTGGTGAGGTTATTTGTAATGCATATCGTGTTATTATTTGTCCAGATCAATATCTCAAATTTGTTTCAATCTTTTACACTCTCATAGCGTGCTGTGAAGTAATCAGGGTCATAGTATAATTTACTGTGCTGCTGCTTACATTGATGCCTGTCACTACGCTTATAATTCCTTATGACTCTCTTGGGAGGAGATGTGGCCTACAGGCTAGATCTGCCAACTTTGAAACCTGGAGATCCTACATTTGAATCACGCCTTCAGCACTCAACATCATGTGATTCTGAGCAAATCACTTAATCTCTCTGTGCCTAAAAATGTGAAAGGTAAATGTGTGAAAAGTAATGTAATTGTGTAATTCCCATTTTTTGTGCACAGTCTTGAAGGTCACCCAGAATAATGTACCGAGCTCCATTGCTCCCAGTCCAGACATACTTAACGCGTTTCCACCGTCCATTAATAACTAGTTACTTTGCTTATTCTTCCCCATATTAATTGTAATGACCGTTTGTATGTGGTGGAATGCCGCATTATGCAAACTGCCCTTTGCATTTTTTATAAAGGCTCCTTAAAAAGACACCGCTGTTCAATAACAGAACACAGTGCTTGATGACCAACGTTATAGGTCCATCTGGACCTGTGAAGGGAACACGTTTATTCAGTGTTGTTTGATGCTGCTTGGATCTAGGAAATGCATAATCGTCAAGGACATAAATTGCACCCTAATCTTCTAAAAAAATACTTGAATAAAAGTGAGCTCCTTTAGCTGCAGTGGGAATCTCTATAAACCTTACTTCTTCCGGTTTGAAAGAAAAATAGTCCATTAGACTGAGAACATAGTTCTGACTGTAAGGTAAAAATGGGAATTGGCCTTTAAAATAAACCTGAGCCCTTTGCCAATATTTCCCAGGCGTTCAAACAGCACTAAAGGACATAGGCTTGTCTTTAAATGTTTATTCGAGAATGAGGAAACAACGAAATCGACATCTCTATCCTTTCCAAACTTTGTTTTTTTAAAAATATCTTTTTACGGGTTATGTGTAACTCGTATCTTCCAGATACAGAAAAAGATGGATTGAACCAAATACACCCCCCCCCTCAATCGTAACAACCGTGCACAACTACAGTAGACACAACATTACAAATACACAATTTTCCGGTTTGTCACGGTAACACATGCAATGGTTGAAAAATCTATTACATGAATTCATCTTCATGGGCGGGGCCAAGTCAGGTTAAGTCTGGACCTGGACATGGCCTAACAATATCAAAGTGTTCCCACCATGGTCCCAGATCCTTGCATGTTTTTTGGGGCAACCCCTTGCCTTATAAACTGATTGTTCAGCAAGGACACAGTAGTCTATACCCCATAACCATTACAAGAAGGAGGGAGCTTCCACAGAGCGCCAGTGCCATGCTATGTCCCTTTCAGCCATTGTACACACAATACCATCTAATAATTTATGTCCCATATGGCCGTCCTATCCCGGGAACACTCACAGCAGCTATTTTAGGGTCTTTGTCAACTGGGAAACCAGTCACTGCCTCTAGTGTGTCGAAGATATGGAATCAGTGCACTTCCAGATCACATATATGAAGGTGCCCCTAGCAGTCTTGCAGCGCAGGCGGGTGGTGTCTGTGCTCCGGCTTATGTTCCATAGTTTCTCTGACGTGTAGTAAACCCTGTAGAAAAATACTTAAACTGGATAAGGCACAGTCGGATGGTTACCACTAAGACCCTGGCTGCCATTTTGCCTCAAACTATTTGCCCTCTAACAGATCTCCCAGGTCATGCTCCCAGTTTTCCCTCAAAACGGTGTAGGGGTCAGATATGTTTATTACCAGTGCTTTGTAAAGTGTGAGACTCCCTTATCTGTTATCTTTTCCATACTGAGCTTGGACTCGAAATAGTTGAATCCTGGAAGGGCAGTGAGCCTGTCCTTGTACACTTCTAGTGCATGCCTCGGTTGAAAGTAAAGGAAGAATTGCAATTTATGGAGCCCAAATTTTACCATCAGGTGCGCATAAGAGAGCAGATATCCCATCAGTTGTGCATAAGGGCCATATATCCTCGATCTCAGATATCCCAATTCTGTCCCAGGCCTGGAACCCATATAACTTTAAGACCTCTTTGAGCCATGTTTCCTGCCATAGATGCGTTTTCTTTGTCGGCTTCCAATCCCAGCCCATCCATCTCAGTGCAAGCACAGGCGTAACAAAACTTGAGGGCCCGCCCCCTGCAAGGGAGGCGCAGGGGCGCCCCTCCGGAATCAATTAGGAGCTCTTTGGCCAGAGTGCTGTGCTCAGGGGGCCTCCAGGAGCTTGGGCCTCCCCCGCACTGCGGGGGTCTGTGTTACGCCACTGAGTGCAAGGCGCCAGCATTCCAGGGGTACAGATGTTACCGGAGATATTGTCTGGATTCTTTTCAACCCATACAATATGGACCATAACTCACATTTATCAAGTAAGTCGATTTCTAATCTGATTGCCAGGTCTGCCCTGTCTCCAAAGATCCTGTCGTTAATGGGAAGTAACTGATAGGCTTAATAGTGCAACTTTATCTCCACTATGCCCAAGCCACAGTCGAATGTCGATTTTATGCTGTTCTTGTGAGCCACTCTGGGAGGGCCTCTTGCCCATACATAGTTATTTAATTAGGTTTGGGTAGAAAACAACCAAGTGGGAAGAAGCCCCTGAGGGTAATTTTGCAAACTGTATAGTACTTGAGAGAGAACTATTATTTTAAGCAAGGCTCCCTTACCTATCATATTTAATGGAAGCTTGCCCCACGTGGACATGCGCTCTTTGTTTTTTGGGGGTAATGGAACGACATTTAGGTCCCAGCTTTTCTTCTGGTCTCTAGATATTGACTCCCCAAGATAGTGGAAACTTTTCTGTATAACCTTAATATTTGTCAAATATTTCAACCCCCTTCCCACCTCACCAACTAACAGGACCACCGTCAACTTATCCCAATTGACCCAGAGGACTTGCCACATACTTTTAAAATTTGCATCAGTCTCAGTAACGCAAGGTCTGGCATCTGCATAAACACCTGGACATCGTCCACTTGAAGGGAGATGCAGTCCTCATCGCCGCTGCCCCAGAAGATGACCACATCTGTGCATCATGACTAATCCACTCTGCCAGAGGCTTCATAGTCAGAGCAAATAAAAGAGGGAACAAGTGGCAACCCTGATGGTTTCCCTGAGCTATTGGGACTTGTATCTTGGCCCAGGGGGAACAGTGTAATACTTTTATGCACTAATAATATTGAAAGTTATAAAGCGCATGGCTACTTCAAGACAAAGTGTTCCAGTGCTGCGATCTAGGCTCCCATGTGCTAGGCACTCGCAAAAGCAACAGACAAATTCTTTCTAAACAGCAAAGTTTTCAATCTCTTTCTAAAATGGAGTACCAAAGGGCCTGTTGAACAGATACAGGCAGCAAGTTCCAAAGTTTTGAAGCTAAAAAGCTAAAAGAGCTACCACTAAGGCACACTTTTCTCACTTTCGGAATGCAAACCCTACTCGCTCTTGAGGATATGAGATTTCTCAGAGAAGTATAGGGTTGGATGAAAGGCTGTATGTACCAAGGGCAACTGTTTTGTCAAAGCTTTATAACAGTAGCGCAATTCCTTAAATGAGATCCTCTCCTTCACCAAGAGCCATTGTAGCTTGCAAGTGAGGATCCCATGGAAACAAGCTTCGGAAGATTAAGTAACAGATGAGCTGCAGCGTTCTGCACTCGTTGAAGACACTCCCAGATATAACACGTTGCAATAGTTCAGCGCAAAATAATTTAGCCTGGACCACAGTTTTCCTTGCAGTTTCTGGGAGCATATCCAGGATCTTTTTCAAGGTTTTAAGGACTCCAAAGCATTTTCCAGCCAATTCTGTAATTTGGCTGTCAATGGACAGTTTCTGATCAAACCCTATACTATATACCCAGGTTTTTAAGCATGGGCTTAGGGCAGGGGTAACGGGCCGAGGGTTTGGGGCCACCAAGAGGTCAACCAAATATTGGTTGTTTGCTGAAGATCAAGACCTCTGTCTTCCCTGCATTCAGCTTTAAACAATTTTGCTCCATCCACCCGCAACCTCCTCCAAACATAACTTCAGAGAAGTAGCCGTGGTTGCAGAATCCTGGGAAAGGGTGATGATCAACTGAGTGTCATCAGCATAGGTGATTACTGTGAACCCATGACATGCAATGATCTTAGTCAGGGGGAGCATGAATAAATTAAATAATGTGGGACTCAGGGAGAAGCCCTGAGGTACTCCCTGCTGCAAACTCAACACTTTCGAATGATTTCGTTTTTGATACGCCTGGAATGTGCATTCCTGAAGAAAGGAAGCCGCCCACCCTAAGGCCGTATACCCAACACCACATCTCCACAGATGCTCAATGATCAGATTATGCGATACAGGGTCGAATGCCGCACTGAGTTCTAACATCAAAAGAGTGGCAGTGTCTCCTGCATCCAAGACTTGACAAATGGATTCCAAGGCTAACAGCAGTGCTGACACTGTGCTGTAAGACGGATGGAACCCAACTGTGCCTATAAACAAGATCATTAGTCTCGATTAACTGAGAAAGCTGTTGATTCACATATTTCTCGGTAACTTTAGCCAACAGTGGCAACAAAAAAACAGGTCAGTAGTTTTCTAGATTAGTAGGATTCAGCAATGGGTTTTTAAGCAGAGGAACTACCATAGCATGCCTCCACTTTTTAAGAACCTGGCTCACCGCCAATGAGCTATTCTGTAGCTCGCAGAACACATGCAATGCAGCTTTCACTCCTCGTTCCAGAATAGCAGGTGATACTGGATCAAGCTGAGAGTCTGATTTAACAGCTATCTCCTCAAATTCAATTGGTCTGAAATGCTGCAGCCCCAAGCTATCTTTCATAGGTTCAAACCATGAATTCAGGCAGGTGAATTCTCTAATCTCCACTGGGTAGGAATCGTGATTCTTTGCCACTTTGTCTGAAAAGAACTGATTGAGGGTATTACAGACCTCCTCTGAAGGTACAGTGGATGTTGAGACTCAAGATAAAGATGTAAGAGGCTTTACAATGCAAAAACTTCTCGTGAGGAGTTCTGTGCCGAAATAATTTTATTAGAGTGATAATCCTGCTGAACATGCTTGATGCATCCATGTTACTGTTTGAGCGCAGCTACATAGTTTGTTTAAATGTCAGGATCATATGCCCTCCGCCAAAGGCGTTCAAGCCACTTAAAATTCTTTTTCATCCCCATGAGCTCCTCATTAAATCATTCAGCAGATAGTTTCTGTCTTTGAAAAGACCATTGGGCCAGAAGACCAATTTCATCTAGAGCACCGACAATCCAGTTTTCCAGAAGGAGAATATCTCCTTCAACACAGCCAGCCAAACTAGGTTGGCTAGCATTTAGAGCTTGAGTGAAACTGGGAGTGGTCACTTTTGCACACTGGCATGTTTGCACAGTCTGGGCAGGATGATGGGTCCCAGTTGGTTTCGGATAAGGAACAGAGAACGGGATAGCCAGGTGGTCTGACCATACAAGTGAAATTGGGAGGCCGGGCACTAGCTGGGCCACATTAGAAAAGGCGGGATCTAAAATATGTCCCAGCTTGTGTGTAGGAATAGAGACAAACTGGCGGAGTTGTAGACCCTCTAGATCTGCCAGCAAGGCTGCTGCTGTCGTACACCCTAAGGTATCAAAATGCATATTGAAATCCCCTATAACCAAAAAGTTGGCGTAGCAGAGAGCCAAAAGGGACTAAGCATTTGCAATAGAGGTGCAAATCTTAGCTACCAGTCCAGACAGGCGGGAGAACAGGATCCCTGAAATTGAAAAATTCTTCATGAGAGCACTTCCGGGAATAGGGTCCAAAGTCCATTTTTCCCAACACTTGATGAAGGAATGGCCACTTGACAAATCAAAGGCCTTTTCATAGTCCTACAGTGCTAGTGCTGTTGGGTCCTTTAGTTGAGCAGAGTGGGCCTTCACAACCTGCAGATGGTGAATGCAGTGTCTAGTGCCTCGTCGGACATGAATCTGTTTTGATCCTTATTAATAACAATAGCCAATCTATTAGACAGGCCCTTGTTCACTATTTTGGTCAAACTTTGTTTTGATATCTATCATTCTTAGAGGACCTTCATGCACAATTTCCATGTTATACCTTTTATACCCCTTTCTACTGGATGAATTAATGTTTTCCCATACAATTCCTCAGTCCTCATCCCATGAGGTTGCAACTAATAAATCATATTGACCTCCTGAGGCCATCCTGATGCCATGCACTTTCCTATATTACGCAGTATTGGATCACTAAGTTGTGCCTCTAACAAATGTTGTTCTGGCACACAACCTTTTCCTGAATGTAGCAGCATTTACAAAGACAGTGCTTTCTGTATTGTCTGCACTCTTAATGGGTAATCTGGTCACTCATTTAACCTTCAGTTTTTGCCACCGGAAATTTGGCTAGTATACATGGTAATTTTCCGTGTTCCCCATTAAAGGAGCATATACTGGATGAGACGATCAGGTTTCCTGTGTTTATTTTTCGTGGTTTCAGGTGGAATTTTCCAACATCTGTAAATTGTGAGTTTTCCCCCATGAAATACTTGTGAATGGTATTTACCCCAACTATTCCCCTCAAATTTTCTCTTCCTCTTCATTTACTTCTCTCTCAGATGCCAGGAGAAGGCGCACCTGAGACATTTTCATTAATCTTTCATGGATAGGTCTGTTTACTACTGATTCTTTGTTTGGCCACCAGTGATCACAGTGAAAAATGACCCTTTTTTGGCAAAGTGCCTAGCTGTAGTTTTTTAACCCTAGCTCTGCCGGCACCTAGGGAAACCTAGCAAACCTATACATTTTTTAAAACTAGACACCCAGGGGAATCCAGGCTGGGCTGACTTGGCTGCCTCTCACCAGGTTCTGTTACCCAGAATCCCTTGCAAACGTAAACAATTGTCAAAAAACCCACATTTTCCTCACATTTCTGTGGTGGAAAGTTCTGGAATCTGCGTGGATCCACAAATTTCCACCCACCCCGTGTTCCCCAAAGTCTTCCAAGAAAAATGGTACCTCACTTGTGTGGGTAGGCCTAGTGCCTGCGACAGGAAACGGCGCAAAACGCAATGTGGACACAACACAATTTCACAGTGAAAAATGACCCTTTTTTGGCAAAGTGCCTAGCTGTAGTTTTTGAACCCTAGCTCTGCCGGCACCTAGTGAAACCTAGCAAACCTATACATTTCTGAAAAATAGACACCCAGGGGAATCAAGGATGGGGTGACTTGACTGGCTCCCACCAGGTTCTGTTAACCAGAATCCCTTGCAAACCTAAAAAATTGTCCAAAAAAACACATTTTCCTCACATTTCTGTGGTGGAAAGTTCTGGAATCTGCGTGGATCCACAAATTTCCACCCACCCCGCGTTCCCCAAAGTCTTCCAAGAAAAATGGTACCTCACTTGCGTGGGTAGGCCTAGTGCCGGCGCCATGAAACGGCGCAAAGCGCAACGTGGACACACCACAATTTTACAGTGAAAAATGACCCTTTTTTGGCAAAGTGCCTAGCTGTAGTTTTTGAACCCTAGCTCTGCCGGTACCTAGGGAACCCTAGCAAAGCTATACATTTTTGAAAAATAGACACCCAGGGGAATCCAGGATGGGGTGACTTGACTGGCACCCACCAGGTTCTGTTACCCAGAATCCCTTGCAAACCTAAAAAATTGTAAAAAAAAACAAATTTTCCTCACATTTCTGTGGTGGAAAGTTCTGGAATCTGCGTGGATCCACAAATTTCCACCCACCCCGCGTTCCCCAAAGTCTTCCGAGAAAAATGGTACCTCACTTGCGTGGGTAGGCCTAGTGCCGGGGACATGAAACGGCGCAAAGCGCAACGTGGACACACCACAATTTCACAGTGTAAAATGACCCGTTGTTGGCAAAGTGCCTAGCTGTAGTTTTTGAACCCTAGCTCTGCCGGCACCTAGGGAAATCTAGCAAACCTATACATTTTTGAAGACTAGACACCCAGGGGAATCCAGGATGGGGTGACTTGACTGGCTCCCACCAGGTTCTGTTACCCAGAATCCCTTGCAAACCTAAAAAATTGTTTAAAAAAAACACATTTTCCTCACATTTCTGTGGTGGAAAGTTCTGGAATCTGCGTGGATCCACAAATTTCCACCCACCCCGCGTTCCCCAAAGTCTTCCAAGAAAAATGGTACCTCACTTGCGTGGGTAGGCCTAGTGCCCGCGACATGGAACGGCACAAAACGCAACGTGGACACACCACAATTTCACAGTGAAAAATGACCCTTTTTTGGCAAAGTGCCTAGCTGTAGTTTTTGAACCCTAGCTCTGCCGGCACCTAGGGAAACCTAGCAAACCTATACATTTTTGAAAACTAGACACCCAGAGGAATCCAGGATGGGGTGACTTGACTGCCTCTCACCAGGTTCTGTTACCCAGAATCCCTTGCAAACCTAAAAAATTGTCAAAAAAAACACATTTTCCTCACATTTCTGTGGTGGAAAGTTCTGGAATCTGCGTGGATCCACAAGTTTCCACCCACCCCGCGTTCCCCAAAGACTTCCGAGAAAAATGCTACCTCACTTGCGTGGGTAGGCCTAGTGCCCGCAACATGAAACGGCGCAAAACGCAACGTGGACACACCACAATTTCACAGTGAAAAATGACCCTTTTTTGGCAAAGTGCCTAGCTGTAGTTTTTGAACCCTAGCTCTGCCGGTACCTAGGGAAACCTAGCAAACCTATACATTTTTGAAAAATAGACACCAAGGGGAATCCAGGATGGGGTGACTTGACTGGCACCCACCAGGTTCTGTTACCTAGAATCCCTTACAAACCTAAAAAATTGTCAAAAAAAACACATTTTCCTCACATTTCTGTGGTGGAAAGTTCTGGAATCTGCGTGGATCCACAAATTTCACCCACCCCACGTTCCCCAAAGTCTTCCGAGAAAAATGGTACCTCACTTGTGTGGGTAGGCCTAGTGCCCGCGACAGGAAACGGTGCAAAACGCAACGTGGACACACCACAATTTCACAGTGAAAAATGACCCTTTTTTGGCAAAGTGCCTAGCTGTAGTTTTTTAACCCTAGCTCTGCCGGCACCTAGGGAAACCTAGCAAACCTATACATTTTTTAAAACTAGACACCCAGGGGAATCCAGGCTGGGCTGACTTTGGCTGCCTCTCACCAGGTTCTGTTACCCAGAATCCCTTGCAAACGTAAACAATTGTCAAAAAACCCACATTTTCCTCACATTTCTGTGGTGGAAAGTTCTGGAATCTGCGTGGATCCACAAATTTCCACCCACCCCGTGTTCCCCAAAGTCTTCCAAGAAAAATGGTACCTCACTTGTGTGGGTAGGCCTAGTGCCTGCGACAGGAAACGGCGCAAAACGCAATGTGGACACAACACAATTTCACAGTGAAAAATGACCCTTTTTTGGCAAAGTGCCTAGCTGTAGTTTTTGAACCCTAGCTCTGCCGGCACCTAGGGAAACCTAGCAAACCTATACATTTCTGAAAAATAGACACCCAGGGGAATCCAGGATGGGGTGACTTGACTGGCTCCCACCAGGTTCTGTTAACCAGAATCCCTTGCAAACCTAAAAAATTGTCCAAAAAAACACATTTTCCTCACATTTCTGTGGTGGAAAGTTCTGGAATCTGCGTGGATCCACAAATTTCCACCCACCCCACGTTCCCCAAAGTCTTCCGAGAAAAATGGTACCTCACTTGTGTGGGTAGGCCTAGTGTCCGCGACAGGAAACGGTGCAAAACGCAACGTGGACACACCACAATTTCACAGTGAAAAATGACCCTTTTTTGGCAAACTGCCTAGCTGTAGTTTTTGAACCCTAGCTCTGCCGGCACCTAGGGAAACCTAGCAAACCTATATATTTTTGAAAACTAGACACCCAGAGGAATCCAGTATGGGGTGACTCGACTGCCTCTCACCAGGTTCTGTGACCCAGAATCCCTTGCAAACCTAAAATATTGTCAAAAAACCCACATTTTCCTCACATTTCTGTGGTGGAAAGTTCTGGAATCTGCGTGGATCCACAAATGTCCACCCACCCCGCGTTCCCCAAAGTCTTCAGAGAAAAATGGTACCTCACTTGCGTGGGTAGGCCTAGTGCCCGTGACATGAAACGGCGCAAAACGCAACGTGGACATACCACAATTTCACAGTGAAAAATGACCCTTTTTTGGCAAAGTGCCTAGCTGTAGTTTTTTAACCCTAGCTCTGCCGGCACCTAGGGAAACCTAGCAAACCTATACATTTCTGAACAATAGACACCCAGGGGAATCCAGGATGTGGTGACTTGACTGGCTCCCACCAGGTTCTGTTAACCAGAATCCCTTGCAAACCTAAAAAATTGTCCAAAAAAACACATTTTCCTCACATTTCTGTGCTGGAAAGTTCTGGAATCTGCGTGGATCCACAAATTTTCACCCACCCCACGTTCCCCAAAGTCTTCCGAGAAAAATGGTACCTCACTTGTGTGGGTAGGCCTAGTGCCCGCGACAGGAAACGGTGCAAAACGCAACGTGGACACACCACAATTTCACAGTGAAAAATGACCCTTTTTTGGCAAACTGCCTAGCTGTAGTTTTTTAACCCTAGCAATGCCGGCAAATAGGGAAACTTAGCAAACCTATACATTTTTGAAAACTAGACACCCAGGGGAATCCAGGCTGGGGTGACTTGACTGCCTCTCACCAGGTTCTGTTACCCAGAATCCCTTGCAAACCTAAAAAATTGTCAAAAAACCCACATTTTCCTCACATTTCTGTGGTGGAAAGTTCTGGAATCTGCGTGGATCCACAAATTTCCACCCACCCCGTGTTCCCCAAAGTCTTCCAAGAAAAATGGTACCTCACTTGTGTGGGTAGGCCTAGTGCCTGCGACAGGAAACGGCGCAAAACGCAATGTGGACACAACACAATTTCACAGTGAAAAATGACCCTTTTTTGGCAAAGTGCCTAGCTGTAGTTTTTGAACCCTAGCTCTGCCGGCACCAAGGGAAACCTAGCAAACCTATCCATTTTTGAAAACTAGACACCCAGGGGAATCCAGTATGGGGTGACTCGACTGCCTCTCACCAGGTTCTGTTACCCAGAATCCCTTGCAAACCTAAAAAATTGTCAATAAAACCACATTTTCCTTACATTTCTGTGGTGGAAAGTTCTGGAATCTGCGTGGATCCACAAATTTCCACTAAGCCCGCCTTCCCCAAAGTCTTCCGAGAAAAATGGTACCTCACTTGCGTGGGTAGGCCTAGTGCCGGCGCCATGAAACGGCGCAAAGCGCAACGTGGACACACCACAATTTCACAGTGAAAAATGACCCTTTTTTGGCAAAGTGCCTAGCTGTAGTTTTTGAACCCTAGCTCTGCCGGTACCTAGGGAAACCTAGCAAACCTATACATTTTTGAAAAATAGACACCCAGGGGAATCCAGGATGGGGTGACTTGACTGGCACCCACCAGGTTCTGTTACCCAGAATCCCTTGCAAACCTAAAAAACTGTCAAAAAAACCAAATTTTCCTCACATTTCTGTGGTGGAAAGTTCTGGAATCTGCGTGGATCCACAAATTTCCACCCACCCCGCGTTCCCCAAAGTCTTCCGAGAAAAATGGTACCTCACTTGCGTGGGTAGGCCTAGTGCCGGGGACATGAAACGGCGCAAAGCGCAACGTGGACACACCACAATTTCACAGTGTAAAATGACCCGTTGTTGGCAAAGTGCCTAGCTGTAGTTTTTGAACCCTAGCTCTGCCGGCACCTAGGGAAATCTAGCAAACCTATACATTTTTGAAGACTAGACACCCAGGGGAATCCAGGATGGGGTGACTTGACTGGCTCCCACCAGGTTCTGTTACCCAGAATCCCTTGCAAACCTAAAACATTGTCCAAAAAACCACATTTTCCTCACATTTCTGTGGTGGAAAGTTCTGGAATCTGCGTGGATCCACAAGTTTCCACCCACCCCCCGTTCCCCAAAGACTTCCGAGAAAAATGCTACCTCACTTGCGTGGGTAGTCCTAGTGCCCGCGACATGAAACGGCACAAAACGCAACGTGGACACACCACAATTTCACAGTGAAAAATGACCCTTTTTTGGCAAAGTGCCTAGCTGTAGTTTTTGAACCCTGGCTCTGCCGGTACCTAGGGAAACCTAGCAAACCTATACATTTTTGAAAAATAGACACCCAGGGGAATCCAGGATGGGGTGACTTGACTGGCTCCCACCAGGTTCTGTTACCCAGAATCCCTTGCAAACCTAAAAAATTGTTTAAAAAGACACATTTTCCTCACATTTCTGTGGTGGAAAGTTCTGGAATCTGCGTGGATCCACAAATTTCCACCCACCCCGCGTTCCCCAAAGTCTTCCGAGAAAAATGGTACCTCACTTGCGTGGGTAGCCCTAGTGCCCGCAACATGAAACAGCGCAAAACGCAACGTGGACACACCACAATTTCACAGTGAAAAATGACCCTTTTTTGGCAAAGTGCCTAGCTGTAGTTTTTGAACCCTAGCTCTGCCGGCACCTAGGGAAACCTAGAAAACCTATACATTTTTGAAAAATAGACACCCAGGGGAATCCAGTATGGGGTGACTCGACTGCCTCTCACCAGGTTCTGTTACCCAGAATCCCTTGCAAACCTAAAAAATTGTCAATAAAACCACATTTTCCTTACATTTCTGTGGTGGAAAGTTCTGGAATCTGCGTGGATCCACAAATGTCCACCCACCCCGCGTTCCCCAAAGTCTTCCGAGAAAAATGGTACCTCACTTGCGTGGGTAGGCCTAGTGCCGGCGCCATGAAACGGCGCAAAGCGCAACGTGGACACACCACAATTTTACAGTGAAAAATGACCCTTTTTTGGCAAAGTGCCTAGCTGTAGTTTTTGAACCCTAGCTCTGCCGGTACCTAGGGAAACCTAGCAAACCTATACATTTTTGAAAAATAGACACCCAGGGGAATCCAGTATGGGGTGACTCGACTGCCTCTCACCAGGTTCTGTTACCCAGAATCCCTTGCAAACCTAAAAATTGTCAATAAAACCACATTTTCCTTACATTTCTGTGGTGGAAAGTTCTGGAATCTGCGTGGATCCACAAATGTCCACCCACCCCGCGTTCCCCAAAGTCTTCCGAGAAAAATGGTACCTCACTTGCGTGGGTAGGCCTAGTGCCCGTGACATGAAACGGCGCAAAACGCAACGTGGACATACCACAATTTCACAGTGAAAAATGACCCTTTTTTGGCAAAGTGCCTAGCTGTAGTTTTTGAACCCTAGCTCTGCCGGCACCTAGGGAAACCTAGCAAACCTATACATTTTTGAAAACTAGACACCCAGGGGAATCCAGTATGGGGTGACTCGACTGCCTCTCACCAGGTTCTGTTACCCAGAATCCTTTGCAAACCTAAAAAATTGTCAATAAAACCACATTTTCCTTACATTTCTGTGGTGGAAAGTTCTGGAATCTGCGTGGATCCACAAATTTCCACCCACCCCGCGTTCCCCAAAGTCTTCCGAGAAAAATGGTACCTCACTTGCGTGGGTAGGCCTAGTGCCGGCGCCATGAAACGGCGCAAAGCGCAACGTGGACACACCACAATTTTACAGTGAAAAATGACCCTTTTTTGGCAAAGTGCCTAGCTGTAGTTTTTGAACCCTAGCTCTGCCGGTACCTAGGAAACCTAGCAAACCTATACATTTTTGAAAAATAGACACCCAGGGGAATCCAGGATGGGGTGACTTGACTGGCACCCACCAGGTTCTGTTACCCAGAATCCCTT